>CM066151.1:4800000-7200000 GCA_033617975.1 Populus alba x Populus glandulosa
TTTTATTATAAATAAAGTGCCATTATAAATTGACGGAATGTCCATTGTGATAACTGAGTCATCTTTCAACTAACCGATGAAGGGCAGGATTTCTAGGCTTCCATTTTTTGTTTGACTATCCCCCCTTTTTTTTGGGTCAACTTTGCGATGAGAGCATTCAGCGGTTGTTTGGAAGTTTAAGTTCTGAAAAATATTAAAATAATATTTTTTTATTTTTAAAAAAATATTTTTAATTATTAATATATTAAAATGATTTAAAAATATTTAAAAATTATTAATTTAAAAAAAAATCCTCAAGAAACTGTCTACAACACCGGAAACGAACAAACAAAAGATCCATTCAGTGTGCTGGAATATTGCCTTGGTTTTTCATCACTTTCGAATTTAATAGTTTCCTACCATTACACGTGTATTTCACATTATTGATCAGTAGCCCCACACGACCACAAACTGAAAAGCAGAGAGAAACATCGCTACCAGGCGCGCATGCTCCTCCACCTCCACCTCCATAAGAAGATAAGTACTGGTGAGACGTCGTTCCAAAAACGACAAAGAAAGAGGATAAAACAAACTTCACAAGCGATAGAAATTGCAGTGGAGGATGCTCGTGACGGAGGCCTGCAGGCCATGAGATTCACTTTCTGAATAGTGTGTAGTTCGTCTTTCAGAACCTTAGAGCACCAACAACCGGGGAGAATTATCATTTTTTTTTATAAACAGTGGTTAGTTTTTTTTTTTTGACAGAGAAGGAATACCAAGGATGGGTTGACTTCGGTAGTATTTTGCTATCAAAGAGATATTTATATTAGCGATATTTACAAACATGATTAATAATGTGTAAAAGATATTTATTATCTATTAATGTTATTGGAAGTAAATTATTATTTATCTTCTTATCTTTGAAAAATAACAAAATTTATGGGGTATATATACCCTACGAATCCTTCAAGGATCGCATTCAAAATCTCTATTATCTAATACATATATATTTTCAGAACATCTCTTTTTAAAATATTATCG
Organism: Populus alba x Populus glandulosa; assembly: GCA_033617975.1. Taxonomy (NCBI): domain Eukaryota; kingdom Viridiplantae; phylum Streptophyta; class Magnoliopsida; order Malpighiales; family Salicaceae; genus Populus; species Populus alba x Populus glandulosa. The sequence continues at coordinate 4,801,021 of CM066151.1, forward strand.
TACTTTTTCTTTAAAAATATATTTATTTAAGTATTGGAAAGTTTTGAAATCTATCAAAAGAGATCTTTTATAGGTATTAGTTATCAGCCACTTTAGCTTACCAGGCATCAAGAACCACCCACCAGCCATCTTAGTTAGGGACAATGGATCAGACTGCTTTAAAGTTTTCAACAAGTACAAATGAAATATTGGTTCAAATACTAAAACATGTAAACTCTTTGGAAACTATCCAATAGAAAATGAGTCAATTACCGAGAAGACATCTACCAGAGAAAATCTACTTTCTCCTCATCTATGAAATTGAGACCATGATATCAGCAAAAATTGGATACAAGACATCAAGTTGACTATAGCTCAAAGGGCAATAAAAATGCACCATAGTTAATTAATAAGAATGTAAGTTTTTTATATATAAATTACCTTATTCGAAGTGATGATGTTTTTATCTTTTTTAGATGATACCTAAGGACATCTCATCAACTTTTCACATATAGAATTAACTTAGTTTCTATAGTGCGATTGCATAATTTACCTACTCAGTCTCTCTAGTACGATTGTATAATTTACCTTGGAAGGGATTGACATGATCTCTATAGTGTAATTGCACACCTCTCCAAGGATGAGATTAACATGACATTACTCTAAAAAATGGCCCATCAACCATACTTATTAAACCTAGCCTGGGGGTTGACCTGGCCAAGAGGTAGGTCCCGAGTTTCATGAGTCAACCCATGTCAACTTGGATCAACCTGGAAATTTTTTTAAAAAAATATTTAAAGCTTTAATATTTCATATAAAAAAATCAAGAAAAAACCCAGTAAATATAGGCTATAAATATTGTAAATAATGAAGTTTAAAAAAATATTTTAAAATTTTTTTTATTCCACATTAAAAAGATATTATGTTAAGCTTTTAAGTTGAAATATTTAAACAAAAAAAAGTTTTTTATTCCAAATTGAAAAATATAATTTTTTTTGGAACATAAAGTATATATACTAATGGGTTTCAAATCCCACATTGAAAAAACACAACTTTTTTTCTTGGAAATACAGATTATATATACAAAAAGGCTTCAAATCTCACATTGAAAAGATATTATATTATCCTTTTAAGTTGAAGTATTTAAACCAAAAAATTTTGTATCCCACAATGAAAAAACATATTTTTTTTCTTGGAAACATAGAGTATATACACTAATGAGTTTTAAATTTCACATTAAAAAAATATTACTTTTTTCATAGGAACATAGAGTAGTATATATACGAAAGGGTTTCAAATCCCATAAAAGATATTATGTTATCCCTTTAAGTTGAAGTATTTAAACCAAAAAGTTGCTTATCCCACATTGAAAAAACATAATTTTTTTTTTTACTCAATAATATGTCAAGCCCAAATAAATATAGAACTAACGATCTTTCTAAGTCCCATATTGGGCCACAAGATTTTATTTGTTTATTCTTATAACCTTTAAAATGTTAAGGTCAATGATACTCATCTCTTAACACCCTTTAATGTATAAAAATCTTCTAAGGACCTAATATATTTCCCTCAATATTAATGATGTATAATGGATATTTATCCTTTATTGATGCTATTAGAACGAAATTATTGTTCAGCCATTTCTCTTGATAAAAGGACAAGACTTATGAGTTATATATACTTCATGAATCTTTTAAAGTTAGGTTCAGAATCTCTATTCTCTACCGCGTATATATTTTTAAAGTATTTTTTTTTAGACTTTATCTTTTAAAAAATACTTACTTAAGCATTAGAGAGTTCCCAAATCTACCAAAAAAGACATTTTACTAGGACCAACAATCAACTACCTTAACTTACCAGGAACTACCCACCAGGCATTTTAACTAAGGAGAATTAATCAAACTACTAGAATCAAGGGATTAACTGATTATTCAATATATAAACCTTATTTCTAAGCTTTTAGATATTTAGAGACATCATAAAAAGTCTTTAGAAAATTAGTAGCAATTATTTGTCTTTAGAGCATATGCTCTAAATCTTTAGATTTTTCAAAAGGAAAACATTTGAGAAAATCAAAGCAATCATTATATATATTTATATATATATATATATATATATATATATATATATATATATATATATATTAAAAAGCAATTATCATTACATGCATGAATGACGGTCCCAAAATAATTTTACCTCGTGCTACCGAAGTACCAAGCTTCATAATCAATGGTTATTCTAAGGATTGAGTGTACATGATATATGAAGTAGGCTTTCCTAAAGCGCAAAAAATTTTCAATATACCAAATTAATGTCATGCTAAAATTTTGCTTTCTAAATTATAGGATGAAATAATGGAATTCTAAAGGTGATTTTTTTTAATATATTACTCATATATTGTTTTTAAAGAATCATTTATTCTCTACAAATATGTTGACCAAAGGTTATTTAACTAAAAACTTAGAGACTAGTGATAGGTTGCATAATATTGATTTCCAAAATTATAGGAATAGCCAGTGAAATTCAAAAGCCAATTTATTTTAAATTCATCTTATATATGTTCAATATTCACCCCTCTCTCTTTCTCTTCTAGGATAATTCATTTGTTATTTTGATTTAGTATTGAAGGAACAAAATAATAGAAAAAATGAAAAAAAAATAATAGGTGAAACATCCAAGTTTAATTTGCCTTTTTTTTTTGAGAAATTACATTTTACATATTACTTTTAATATAGTTGAAATATTTTATATACTGAATCAAGAACAGGAGCACACAAACTCAATCAATGAATTTTTTTTTAAAATTATTATAGATTTATTATTTGATTTGATTTAATATCTAAAATACCTTTATAATGAAAACAAGTTTGTTATGGAAGCAAAATCACTTTCTTTCTTAGCAAAATTAGTATTTATAGAGAAAATTAAGGTTAAATCAAATCTCTAAATAAAGAAACCTGTGTATTTTTTCAAGTAAAATCATGTCTAATATAACCTAAATTCACCATCCCAGAGAAACAACGAAATCTTGAAATCCAACAATTTTATTAGCATTATTAGCGTTCCCACCACTACCACCTCTTCTTCTTCTTCTTCTTCTTATTATTATTATTATTATTATTATTAAATAAGATTGCATTAAAATCATTAACAATAACATAGAAATATTGAGAAGCTAAACAAAATAGAAAGTGTGAAAAACTTTTTCTAATTAATGTCATCAATACAAACAACCCTTTTCACTCTCAAAATCTTTCAAATTTTACAAATTCAATAGAGAATTACCATCATATAATCATTTTCTCCTCACCCTATAACCAATAAACAATCACAACTATAATTTTTTTTTTTAATTATTTTTCATGATATTGAAAAATAATTTTTAACTTATTATTTTACATGATATAATCAAAATATCGAAAGATAATTTATATTTTCTATAAAATTAAATTTTCAGAATAAATTCATTTTCTAGCAAAGAAATAAAACCTTAATTTTAGAGTGGTTTTGGCAAGCCCATGAAAAAAATTCTCTCCATTTTCTTTCACTTTATTTTTTTCTTATATGTTCTCTTAAAAATAGATAATTATTGAAAAATAAATAAATCCTAAATATGAAATATACTTGCAATAACTTAAAAAAAAAAAAAAGCAACGGAAATGAAATCGTACATTTATAGAAAAAAAAAAAAAAGTGTTCTGGACGAATTACCCAAAACTACTTTCGGCCAATTAAGCGTTGGAGGTGTTCTTTATAGTAATTTCGTATATCAACTGTTTATAGGCCATTCTTCCAACCAGTAGAATAGCCCAAACCCTAGAGAGGAGAGACGGCTCTGCTCTGCTGCTTCACAATCCACAGGTCCCCCCCTCTTATCTCTCTCCATACCGCAAAACACGTATATTTCAAAACGAAATTTATTAACCCTTTTGTTTAGGGTTTCAAGCTGTTGATTGGCAGCAACGGCACCAGCCAAAGGTATGATTTTATCCCATTTCAGTATTCTTACATAATCTTGACTGGTTCTTTAGTCTTACTTTCTGAACGTTCAATTTTTTTTTGTCGTTTGTTTCACGTTTTGGTTTAGTGACTTTGTAATATTGGTTTAATTACCCAAAAAGAAATTTTGAAGTGAAGGATTAGAAGAAAATTAAATGGATGGACTTGATTTCATGTTGTTTGATAGAAACGACAGATAAAATGAGCAATGTGGTTCTGCTAAGTTAGTTATCTAGAAGAAATGAAGCTTCTCTGTTATTGTTTTTCCTTTTGATGGGGAGAGAAATCCAAGCTTTGGAATGGGTTTATTGTGCTTTCAATATGCACTTTTTATTTCTTTTTTCTGATGGAAGCATTGAAGGAGAGCAAAGTTAGGGTATCGCTGCCGTGCCTATCTATGAATGACATCCTTGGGTTCACTGTTTTTGCAATTTTTTTAGAAACTGGCTTCATAATTATCCACGAAGAATCTATTGCATGATGTTTTATTTCCCTCCTTGCTTCATGGCAATCATGATTAGCTCTGCTTAATGGATCTGTATCCTAGTCTAGTAGGATTATTATGATTCAACGGATGTATTGACAAGGGCAGTAGGGAGCAATGCTAGTTGGGATTTTCATAGTTTGTGTGTTTTGCTCGTGATTGTTACTTTTCTTCACCATTTGTGCGCATGTTATGTGTGCAACAGACAGTTTGAAAAAGGCTGACCCAAAGGCACAGGCTGTGAAGGCTGCAAGAGCTGTAAAGTCAGGTCCAACCTTCAAGAAGACCAAGAAGATCAGAACTAAAGTTACATTTCATCGACCTAGGACATTGAAGAAGGAGAGGAATCCTAAGTATCCTCGCATTAGTGCTACACCAAGGAACAAGCTTGATCATTATCAGATTTTGAAATATCCTCTCACAACTGAGTCTGCAATGAAAAAGATTGAAGACAACAACACCCTGGTATTTATAGTTGATTTGCGTGCTGACAAGAAGAAAATCAAGGATGCTGTCAAGAAGATGTATGACATTCAGACTAAGAAAGTGAATACCCTGATCAGGTACCCCTGTCTTTCATTCTTATCTTTTGTTTTCTTATTATTTTTTTGTTCTTGAGAAAATACAATGCTTTTCTTTCAGCAGTGGTTGTTTGACTACTCTGATTCGCATGAAGATGGTGTTTGCCAATAATTGCTTATTTGTTTTTCTGATTTTTATTTTGTTATGGATGAACATGTCTTTACCTAATATGGTTACCCCAACCAAACACACGTTCATCAGAAACTTAGTTTCTATTGGTTTTTTTGTTGAAATATTTATCCTCAATATTTGGCATCTTGTCTGATCCGACCATATAAAGATATTGACTATCACCATAAGAAATTTAGAATATGTTGATAAGATGGCTGTTTTTTCTCCTGTAATTAAGAACACACTGATTAGATGTAGTTTGTTATATTTGGCAAATTGGTTGAATTTTTATCTGCCATCGAAAAAAACAACACTCTTTTATGCATGTAAATCCATGTGACTTGTTGCATGTGATTTTCTTGTTCATCCTCTTCCCTTTGGCAAATATTTAGTCCCCTTCTCTGAGTTCTCAATGATTTTGTTCCAGGCCTGATGGTACCAAGAAGGCATATGTTAGGTTGACACCAGACTATGATGCCTTGGATGTGGCAAACAAGATTGGAATCATTTAAGTGCTTGCCCTCTGCTTCCTAAGTTATTTTTTTGCTTTTCTATTCCAGAGTAGGGCAGTTTTGTTGTGACATTACGGAGGGAGATCTACAAAATTAGTTTAAGGTTGTGAACCTGTGCAACTCATGGTTTTGACTGGCATTGGGATCCAGCGACCTTGTAGGATTGTTTCATTGGCTGGTATCCAATTAGGTGGCTGTTATGTTGCAACGCCAGAGTATATGTTTGTGGTCCAATATTTTCCAAAGCTGTTAGCTTGAATCAACCTATACATAATAAAATCACTGATCCTGGTAAATGTAGCAAAATTTGTAATGCCTTGGCTTGTTTTAGATGTCGATGAAACAAGTTTAAAGGAAGAAACAGGGAAGGAAGGATTTAGAAAGAGAAGTGGAAAGACTAGTCAGCACTTGGGTTGGGCGGTAACATGTCTTGAATCAAGTTCTTGATGTTTTAAAATTTAAGATAGCTCGACCAGTTCTTGTTCCATTTTTTGCATAATTTGAAAGCTTAAATGCAGTCTTAAGTGTGTGTTTGTTTTTTTAAGTAGCTTTTGTAATTATAATTTTAAAAAAGTAAGTTTTAAAAAAGTGTGGTTAGTGTATAAAATATTTGGTTGTGGTTGTTTTTTAAAAGTGTTTTTTATTTAGAAATGTATTAAAATAATTTTTTTTATTTAAAAAAATTATTTTTGATATTGGAGTATCAAAATGATCTGAAAATAAAAAAAATAATTTGAAGTAAAGAAAAAAATAAAAATTTTTAAATTTTAAAAAAAGTGCTTTTAGAATACAAAAACAAATAGAGTTTTATGAAACTTAGTTAAAAATACATGTAAAACTTATTTTATAAAAATTGCGTTTTAAATTTAATTTTTATATGGTTTTTATAATATAAAACATAATTTGATATATTATTAAATATTTAATTATATTTTTTTCATCCCAAATACAAAAACTACCTCTAAACAAATGGACCCTTGAATATTTACGAACCTGTGGAATGATTGGGTGGGTTTGTTTACCTACTAGGTTTCTTTGCCAATTCCTTCCAGAAAAAAATGTTTCTGATGATTTCGTCCCTTTTTTTTAATCTTTTCCCTCGCGCAATTTCAATGTTGCATTACGTTTTGCTAGTGGCGGGATTATACCTAGAGGATGAGAACAATGAATTGTAGGACAACATTTGACAGGTTTCAGTCGGAATATTCTGTCCAAATATTCTGGTAGCGTACAATTTTGTATTCAATTTTGTATTTTTCAGGATATTCTTGCCAAGACGATCATTGGTTAAAGTACTAAAAACAAAAAAAAAGACTATTAGGTGGATCATAGCAAATAGTATGCAAAGCTCATCACACATCTAACATAAACAAATTTGGTGATTGTTATCTTACGTTTAGTATAATCAACCTCTTACCTTTCTTCTCTAAATAGACCAATCAAAAGGTTTCTAGTAAACTTGGTATTACTACTAGATAATGACTCCAGTCTCTTGTTTTTGCTCTCAAGGCTCGTCGCTTGTGACAAAAATAGTGGTTGATAACAAAATTGTAAGGTAGTTTGGCCTCGTCCTGAACTTATTCCCAGTAACTGACAATATCATCTGCAAGATGGGAAGAATCTTCCAAGTTTGCTTCCGCTCGATGCCCATCTGGAGAATATACATGAAAGTATATTCATTGACGCTTCACACTCGATGAATAATTAGATAGTCAACTTCCTTGACGCTTCACAGCTCCTTTGCAGGCCAGAACGGCTGCAGATGGTCAAGCAAAGACTATTCTATATTTCTTCGATAATATACCTAAAAGTTGAACTAAACATTTTAAGATTGTGTAAGCTCAAGGTTGTGTTTACGGGCATCCATGCCTAGCTACTGCTTCAGTTGCTGCAACTATGTCAGAAACACGTCTAAGCTAGTGAAAGTAGCAAGCCATCTTTCTACTGTGGACATTTCAGGTTGCAGCAGTTTTGTTTACAAGTGTACAGCTATGGTGGTGTATAATTGAGGCAACTCAAATATAATATGACTTGTCAACAAGGAACCAGAAATGGAACCTTTCATGTACAAGGCAAATAAACCTACCAGGCTAACTATTTGTGTCATTCAAACTCTGAAAACAATACATCTTATATACACCCTCAACCACTGAAATTTGATTTTACAAGAAGAAAAAAACTTATTAGACTCTCATTGAGATCTTTGCCGCTTTCCAGCTGGGATTTGATGGATAGCACCGGAATTTAACATACGTCCATTGCCTATACCTGAACCAGCACCAGGAGCAAAATCTAACATGGAAGCTGAACACATCTGAGAAGATCCTCGAGACATTTCAATATATGATGGTGAAGCCAATGGTTGTTGAGCTAGACAGCTTGAATTGGCAGTGAGGTTTGGAGTTTCACAAGTAATAGAAACAGGTGGAATATTGAACGGCTGCAGTGGAGGTGGATTTCTCCACTGCGGAAGCGGACCTGCAAGAAGAAGTGTTTGAAGAAGAGGACCTGTATCCATCACAGCCTGCAACAGTTTTCCCTTTTGAGGTAGGACTCTTCCTTTGGCAAATTTATCAATTACATCATCGGCCGGATCAATCTTGGCCATTGGTGGAGCCACTAAACCTGTTGGTATAGAGCCATTATAATCCTGAACCAAGGTCTTGTCCACAAACCCCATGTGACATGAGTCTGCCATGTTAATGCTTGAGAAATCTGGTGAAGAAACTGCATCGAGTAAGGAATCCACGGCGGAGGAGCCATGTGATTGGTGATTATATGTATCAGATAGACTGTTAGATTCAGTTATACTGGAGTTCGCTATAGCAGGAATCACAAGGGGGCTCTCAGGCTGTGCTAGAGGAAGAACGGGCAGTAATTTAGGAGAACTAGAGAGCATAAGTTTGTTGACTAGCTTTTGCAGTTGACCTTTGGCCTCATCTCTTTCTTGGTAAGCTATCTTTAGGAGATTGATTAAATGATCGACATCCTCCTTGTGCTTTCTCATTTCTTCATTTGCTTCAACTTTCAGTGACCCCAATTCAATGGTGGTGTACACAAGCTTCTGCTTCAATTCATCAAAGCTCTGTCAATTCAATCCAATACAAATCAATTACTTATGTTTTCCGCACAAGAATTAAACAAATTAAATATGGCCTGGCAACTTCAAACACACAGACTTTAAAACCATACAATATTTGCATTAGTAAAAGCTGCAGGGCAACAGAAAAAGGTTTATGCCTCGGTTCCAAAGAGTCTCAGAGATCAACATCAATACATTGAGCTTCCAATAGGACAGAAATCTACACCAAACATGCTAACGTAAAAATCACAGAATCCAATTTGGCAGGGACAGAAATTCCAAATGAATCCAATTGATGAAACAAGAATTTCAATGGTGGGGGAAACAGTATAATCTCAATTTGGACCCGTGCGGATCACAAGCCCTTCAAGTCAAATGACGTGAATCTTTCGAACTCGAAAGATTAAACTAATGAGAGAAAGAGAGCACCAGCACAACCAATCTCTTAAAAGACATCGGTCCCCATAACTTGTGCTATGAAATATCGCAAGTTTGCATCGATACAGACAAGCCTCAACTCTTAAGTTTCAATAAGCAAACAAAACGGAAGGGGGAAAAAATAGCACAAAACAAGGACCACTTTTTTTTTTCTTTTACCAAACCACACCAAAAAACACTAGGAGCATATCATAGGAGAATCAAAACAAAAAAGGCAATGCCATCAAATTAAGGCTACTCGTTCAAGCAAAAAACTACAATGCATTTGTAAGAGAATAACAAACGTTAAAGACATCCAAGACACAGAACATCTACCAAGAAGACTTTAGAACAGCAATAAATCATACCAACAAGGCAGAGTCACGAAAAAAGTTTTGAACTTTGTAATGGAACTGATGATAATGAGTAGGGAAATGAATTTCTGTTTACACTTTAGACACCATGAATAAAACACATTGAATATCACAACTGTTCATAATAAACAAAACAGAACAACAAAAGGCTTAAATGCCAGACCAAACAAGATCCAGAAGAGGAAACAGAGAGAGGAAAGAATTTATCAAAAGAGTAGAAAGAACCCACCTCTTGATAATCCCAAACAGAACCCAATTCCTCCATTTTCTTCTTCTTTCTCAAGTCCTGAGAGAGGAAGAAACCAAAAGGAGAAAAGGAAACTCAAGGTAGGGGGGGGGTTCAACAAAGGTGACTCGCGACTCATTTATAGAACAATGAGGCACACATGAAGACAAAAGAATGGGATGGCTTTCTCAGAAACTTGCAGAAAATCCAATCCACATGAAAGAAAATTTTTTTTTTCTTCCAATTAATGACAGAAAAAACAAATCTTCCAACTAGAGAGAACAGATTCCACCTTCAGCTTTTGCACGGTATGTAATATTAAATTTCTTTTAAAACTCACCCCTCTTTCAGGACCTCTGTCTCTCACTTAAATAATACTCTCTTTTTCTCGTCTCTCTGTCTGTATTTACATGGTCAATGAATTGTAAATCCTGTTAGATTTTGTATTTATATAAAGGCTGTTTTCCTAAAATGTTATTTCACGCGGTTTTGTACATGTAGTTTTCCTTACGTACCCTTTCCTTTTTTCTTTCTTTTTTTTTTTCAAAAAAAGTAAATTCCCCTCCGACGGCTCTTTGGGTCCTTGAATTATACAAATCAGTTCGAGAATATTAACTAATTACAACAAAAGAAAAAAAAAATCCTAAATATTATGAAAGATGAATCCTGGTATCCATGTCCACTTATTAACACTTGAAAAATGAGTTTTTAAACCTTCGCCCTGTGAAATAGCTGGCGTCCCCTTGGCATGCACGCGGGAGGAGATGTGGAATTCTTGGATATATATAGTCATGATGTCTGGCTACCATTTTATTCCTGTGCATAATCCTGCAAGCTTTTAAGGGTATTTATTATCTTAGAATTTCTACTACATTCAATGAATTCTTAAGACAAATTATCAACGATTAGCAGTGGTCAGTTGATCATCGGACGACAGATTTAGTTAAAATCGACCAATATATACTTGCTCGGATTTGACCAGTTAACGGGAAGTGTTTACTGATCGGTCAAATGTTGTCAGCATAGAACTAAATAGAAAGTCTTACAAAAACATCGGAGAAAATTATGTATATGATACATTTGTTTTTCCTTAACTGTGAAACCGGTCGATGCTTCAACCTAGTTTGATGGATTCTCATACAATAGAAGTCGAGGTTGTCATTGGCATCATTTTTATTTTTATTTTTATTTTTTCATTATTATTTTCTAATGGAAATGCCGAGGGTTACTAGCTCCTTGTCTTTTATGAAACATTCAGGGAACACATGCAACGTGAGGCATGTATCGAGGTTCTTATCCGGACCAAAAGTTTTTATTTATTTATTTATTTCCGAGGGAATCTAAAGGCGGAAGGTCTAGCTAAATTTAACGGGAGCGCCAGCAACGTAGTAAGGGTTTTTTTTTTTAATGTAAATCTGGCATTTAAAAGTTGATTGGATTTTAATTAATAAAACTCTTTTAAAAATAATATATTTCATTCATGAAAATTTTATTTTAAAAAATAAACATCAAATCACTTTAACCGACCACTATTTATCCATGATAAAGGTAAGTTAAGCATATAGACACTTTCTCCTGTATTATCTTCCTAGGGGCTAACCTAGAATTCCCTGTGAACTGCCCAAGAAAACTGAAATCACCCATATAATAGTTGACTTATAATCTATTCTTTTTATATATATATATATATATATATATATATATATATATATATATAAATAGGGTTAGTTTACATGTTTTTAATTAATTTTATAAATTTTAAAATTAATAATTATATAAATTTTTAGTAATATTAAAATTTATAAAACTTCAATCGGTGATTCCTGTAAAATATATATATATATCTGTTATTCATGACCGTCTACTTTGCTAGCTAGGTAGGGCCACTGCAGATCTGCCACACAAACAAATATCTTTCAACCGAAGGTCAGCCATCAACTAATTGGATTGCTAAGAAAATTAGCCAGGTAAATACAATATATACATCTCAATTGAATTCTTAAAAAAAAAAAAAAACATATTTCTCGACTGAGTCTCCTGAAGTATTCATGATCTTCTCTCAATAATTATCACCATCGATAGAAAACATCAAAGTATTTCATAATGAAGAAATTAATTGCATGGCTATTAGGTCCAAACAAAAACTATTTATTTATTTATTTCTGCATTAAAAAAAAAAGATCGTGTCTAATAACCAATCTGATGAAACCTCATTGTGACAGAGACAAAGAACATGGATGAAGTATTGATCTTGACAATGAGGGATTTTCCTTCTTTATCCCCGACATGCGGCTTCTGCACTCTTCACATTTTTTTAATTTCCTCTGAATTTACCTTTATTTATTTTATTCTTGAAGAACAATAGCATAACTCTTATTGCAATATGTGCGAACACCATATATACTACTTCATCCTAAATCGTTAGATTAACCATAAATTAAAGATGCTTTGTCTATAGGAATGAAAAAAAAACTGAAAAACTGATTAAACTAAAAAAATAACAACTAAAAAATTGAATTGTGAAAAAAAATCAATTAAACCGATTAAAATTTAAAAAAAATCATCTTATTCGGTTTTATAAGCTCTAAACCGAAAAAACTAAGCCAAACCAGAAAAAACAGAGTCAAATCGAGCAAAAAAAAAAATTGAACTAGAAAAAAAATCAAGTCAAATAAAAAAAAACCAAGTCAAATTTTTTGTTCTAATAAACCAAACTAAAATTAATCGGTTTAAACCGATTTTAATTTGGTTTTAATTCTTTTTTTAATCAATTTAATTAAAAATATCATCATGATATCCACAATAAATTATCCATCGTTTCTCAATCAAGTTGGTGGGCCAAGTATTCTTGTAACATGCAATCGTGGGCGATGATAATTGGATAATATAGTTCTCATAAACATTAAATTAACTTCTTAATAATATATATATAAGTTTATGGAATTCCATAGGTAGGACCAGACAAAGCTCCTAAATATATATTAATAGCCCGTTTACGACAAAATTGCAAAAAAATATATAATAATTTCGATTATTAGTGCAATGTATCTAACCGCTTGTACTTTGTGCATGTGTGCTTTTATTCTTTAATTGTTGCTTATTCACTTGGTTGTATACACTTGACCATAAATCTGGATCTTTTCGGAATTAATTAATTGTCATATTAAAAAACTTGTTCAGTAAGAAATCGAGAAGATTACCATACCACTCAATCAAGAAATTACATGACTAATTAATTAATTTAATTAGATTGAGGACTAATTAAAATGGGTTATTCTATTAATTATTACCCAAAAAAAGTGGGATATTCTATTTGCGTCTACGTACGTGCGACTAACTGTGCATAAGATTCAGTGCACTGATTTTCTTTTTAATATGTCCTAATTTGGTGAATGGAGTTTTTTTAAATTTTATTTTTTAATATTGTGTTTTGGCTTTGAATTTGGGTTAATGATTTATTTTGATTTTTTTTCATTAGAATATTGAGATATAAGAAGAAACCACTCCAACATCGATTTATTCTTGATTTTACAGCAAGAAAAAATTCATGTTATTGTTTGCAAGAAAAAAACTCGGCCCCCAGTTTAACCAAAATGAGAGAATACAAGGTTTTTCTCTTGTAGTTATTTTTTGAAACGTGCCCTTTTAACATCTTCACCCTAAAGAATTTGGTAAAAGTTATTTTTAATCTTTTTAGTTTGAAGTTTTAACATTTTGGTCTATTTTAGAGAGGATATATGAGACATAAAAAACAAAAAACAAATTCATTTATTGACCATATTTCGAACATGAAAAAAATTGTTTTAGTATTAATAAGTTTTATGTGATAAAAAAGTATTATTAATGAGGTGTTTTTTACCCTTTATTTTGCTGGAAAAAAATATATCAAGGTTAAGAGAGGATTTTTTTTTCTCAGTTTAATTTTGTATTTTAAAAAAAGTAAAGGTTTTTTTTTAGATGATGTGTTATTTTATTGATATTATAAGGATGCATGTGGAAATAGATTAAAAAATAAATTTTTGAATAAAAATCTATATTTTATTTTTCTAAGCACATTTTTAGTAGTAAAAAACTATAAAGACAAATAACATATTGTTTGTCTTGGCTAACTACATCTATTTCTTAACTTTTTAACTTAGATTTTAGTTAGCAAACATTTTTTTTAATTTATTGGCCTCTAAGATTCATAATTTATTTAATTAAATATCTAAAATAACGTTTTAATTTATAATTAAAATTTTTATATAAAAAAACACATTAAAAATGCTAGTATATTTTTTTGTGTGTAAAAATTCCTTTTTTTTTTAATCCTAGATTTACGAAGCTGGGGCCAACTTACTAGTAGGTAACCAAGTTATTTGGTTGATTAGACATGATCTATTTTTCTGTGATTATAAAATAATCAAAAAGACAAACGGAAGAGACTGGAGAGGGCACCGTTGTCGGCGCCAAATGTTCGTCCACAAACACAACCTATAAAGTAAATGTTAGTAGCCACGTTATGCAGCCTCCGATAGGGGTATTACAGTAATTATACAGTATTAACTTTGAAGAAGGGTCCAAAAAAGTGGAGACCAGTTGCCCATTTACCTTCCTTTAGCTTCCTAACGGATAACGACTTTACCTGTCGACAAATCATGTGAAATCGTGAGGAATTTAATTAAAAAATGAAATAGAGAGCACAAAACTTGGCGTCGATATTTTATTTTATTTTAACGGTGAAGGTGTTTTTTCTAGCTTAATATATTTATTATTAACTTATTTTAATTAATTTTTTATAATATTATTTTAATTAAAATATATTAACAGACCTAGCTCATTAAACGAGATGAGTTATAAGTTAAAACGAGCTTAATAAAGATCAAATTTCATGTTATAGAAGTTGTTACAACGCCATCATAGATTAATTTTAATATTTTTCATATCAATGAATTTGTAATTATTACTTTATTTAAACCATTTTATTTAAATTCACAACATTATATCGATGCTAGTATTTTTAGATCGATCACATCTCCTCTCAAAATCTCTTAGAATCGGGCTTTCTACAACGCTTTTAAGAGAGGATCCATCACGCTCCAAGCACTTTATGCTCGCATAAGTGCCACCGAAAAGTCATGAACACTTTAAATAATTAAAACCTATAATCGTAGTTAATAGAGGCAACGTCTCTATCCCAGAGTGGGGCCAAGGAGAACTCGTCTCGAGCCAATGAGATTGTTCCCGAGCCCCTTCGCACATGGCCGATTAGACTCCTGAAGCCACAAACGTTCGATGCGTACCCCTCACTGCACGACACTTGGCCAGAGGACCGTCGGCGCTGGCACATGACAAAAGCATTTGACTTTACGGGGTCGCACGTGACCCAGGAGGCTTCACACCGGAGCTGACTCGGCGACTCAAGAAAAAAAAACACAAGAAACTTGCTGGGTCGTGTGTTTTTCGGTGTAGAGATCGATCCAGTCTTCGAAGAGGAAAGCAGTCTACAAACGGCATTTGCCGTAGTGGGGAACAATGAGTGTCATTTTGCTTGCTAGCTAGGAAATGGATGTCATCAACCTCGTATCATGGGTCGTGGCGGCTTTTAGTTAGTGTTCATCCAAGATCCATACGGCTTGTTCTAGAGATTTTTTTTTTTTTGTGGGACAACACATGAATTATGATGTGGTGCTGTTAATGGCATTTAATCGTCTTAATTTGTAGAGATTAGCAGAGACCACAAGGCTTGAGGTTGACTCTTATGCTTTTCAGAAGGAGAAAACAAGTACTGAAGCACAGAAAAACATTCATTCTCCTGGTTGATCGGTGGTATTTAAGAAGGGAAGGTACAGTAATTTAGAAATAAAGGAGTCATCGGACAACATCAAGCATGCTTCATGCACGGTAGCAAGTACAGAAACATAGAGAATATATTGAAATAGTATTAAAACTCCCAAAACACTCTAAAACCTTATTATGTTTCTACGAAACTGATCTGACTGAATCTAACTCCTTGAAGGGTTTACAAGGCATTATACGAGTTAAGAAAAAAAAAAACCCAAAAGAAACAAAAATTAGAATCCTAAAACATAAATAAAATAACGTAAAATATAAAAATAAACAATATATTTAAAAAAACAAAATAAAAACAAAATTAGTTCAAACAACAACTTTCAAACCTAATTTTTAAGGATTCAACGATTTAATAAATAACAAAATGATATTCAATATAAAAACAATACGTAGAATTTTCTTTAAAAATTTGAGTTTGATGTATCATGTAAATATTTTATTATAGTTATTTTAAATCAATATCCTGACGTGACACAACTAAATTTTTTTAGACCTAAATTTCCCTCATTAATCCACGAAAATATTTTTAAGTTTTCCCTTCAACAAACAATAAATATACGTGTGAATATAAAAGATGCAAGTTGTCCCTTATGGACGTTATGATCAAAGGCAAGGGCAAAGCTACCTTGCGGGGAAGGGGGGCAATTGCATGCCTCTTTGAATTTTTTAATTTCTCCTTCTAATCCTTGTACTTCTCCATGTTTTCATATAGGTCAAACTAAAAATGCATGAATTGCCCCCCATATTTTTCTTTTTTCTTGCATATGAAAAGATTTGCCCCCTCGTAGCATGCATATACACACACACACCCAATTTTTAATTAGTAATTAATAACATTGAATTGATCATAATTCTCTTCTTCATCTGGCTTTTTTCATCTAATTTATTAAATAACTTTAAGACAAGGAAATGAAAGGCTACCCGTTCACATACATGCATGTTTCTTAATTTCCATATTCAATTCCAAGAGGAATTGGAAAGTGGAATAAATCTTAGGTTGTCATGATGCTCTGGAAAATAAGCGCATCCAGCCAATTATGCAAAACGCGAACTTCTTCTTTGGTTATGACTTCTAGTTCAGTAGTTGCTATCAACTTCAACAAGTTTTCGTAGTCTTAGCACTCTCCAACTTGCCTTGGTGGGTTATGGAAATAAGAAGGAGAAGAAGGCGTCGTCTTGGAGTTCATCCCTGCTTCCTGATCGCAATCACCGCAAGCCCTAAATGCAAGATATGTGGTTCAGCATAACACAACCATTTAATTTCCATTGTTGTTACTTGTTTTTATCATTCTAATGGTAAAAGGTTGGAATAATTCATATTCTTATATAACAACGATGGTCCTAATTAATAGGACAAATCGAGTCAATAAAATCTTGCAGCAGTGTTTTCATGCTGGAAAAAGATGGACTGAAATGATAGTTCTTTTGTTAAGTTGCTTGATGCATCTATACAAGGTATAAAAATCAGTTATACCTTTCAAAGCATGATTTTTAGATCCCGTCCGGTTCAAGGCTCTAGTTCCGGGTTTTGACCGGGTTACCGGGTCGCCTAGGTCAAATCTTTTTCTTAAAAAAAAAATCAAAACGACGTCGTTCTAGTAAAAAAATAAAACAAAAGTCAACAGGTTGCAACCAGGTTTTGCCGGGTCACATTAAATTTTTTCTTCCGCTGTTTTTTTTTCAACCCGGCCTGGTTCCAGCCACGGGTCGGTCGGATCCCAGGGCGACCCGCCAGGCTAGGCCGGGTTTCAAAACTATGGTTCAAAGTTGTTGTCCTGGAAAAGATTTGTCTCCTTATAAAAAATAGGACAAACTTGTTCAATTCTTTGCACAAAATTTATTATTTATGAAATGACTATATTATCATTCATATAAAATCTTTTTTTTTTTTCAAAAAAAGAATCAAAGTGAGAAGCAAGATTAATAAAAAAAAACCCATAAGTTTTTTACTGGTTTTACTTGAGTCGCGTGTCAACTCAGATTTTTTCTAGGCCAAGTCAGGTTAATCATTTCTTTATTTTTTTTTTTAACTCACAACTCTGTTATTGACTTATCAATTTGATTGACTAGTGGTCACCCAACTCATGGGTCGACTGGGGATGAGATCCGAGTCATGGATCAGAAGGGTCAATATGGGTTTTCTCAGGTAGTATAAGGATAAAAGTAGTTATTATCATAATTTTAAAACTTAACTTGAGGATTGACCTAGAACAAAGCTTGGGTCACAGGTCAGGTTGACAATTGATATGGTTCAATGTAATGATAAAAATGGTTATTATCGTAATTTTAATCCAACTTGAGGGTCGATCTGAGGTAAGGTCCGGGAGAGTTAACCTAATTTGATTTGTGTCAATGTAAGAATAAAAATTATTATTATCATAATTTTAAAATATGATTCATGGGTCGACCTATGATAAAGCTCGAGCTATGGGCCATGAGGATTAACCCGAGTTGATTTCGGGTCAATATAAAGTTAAAAGTGATTATTATCATAATTTTTAAACTCGACTAGGGTTCAACCTAGGGTGAGGCTCGTGTCAAGGATCAGGAGGACCAACCTGAGTTAACTCGTGTCAAGATAAGGTTAAAAGTGGTTATTATCATGCTTTTAAAACTTGATTCAAGTGTTAACTAGAGGCAAAGTCCAGGTCAGAAGTAGAGAGGGTCAACCCGAGTTGACCTAGTTTTATTTTTTAAAAAGAATAAAAACAATCTAGTTTTGATAAAAAAAAAATCAAAAAATCAAAAGAGTCAATGGATTTTTTACCTGGTTTTTAATCAAGTTAGATCTGATCATTCTTTTTTTAATTTTTTTTTAAATCTAGACCTTAGGTTTGTTGGGTATTGAGTTGACCTGCCATGCTAATTTGAATTTTATAACTAGGGTTATTATAATATTAATAGTGTTAGCATTCAATATAAACTAAAGTAAGAAAAAAAAGTCATATCTAATTACTTTTTAAAATATATAAATTTGACAATATACTTATTAATAGTAACTTAGATTTTTTTTCATATTTTATATTGACCTTATATTTGAATATTTTTTTTAGGTTTTAATTTAGAAAACAATATAAGTTATAATTTACACTTTAGAAATTAGACAAGACATGGACATTATTCTCATTACAGTATGTTGTTCTATTTTATTCAATATTTATTAAATACAAAATAAAATAAATTGTAAAGTCTAGTCCAATGCACACCAAACACAAGACAATATAATTATTTATCCAATCGAGTCCAATCTTGTCATATTTAATCCAATCTAGTCCAATTCAATCTTGAGCATATCAAAATTACCGAAGTGTTTAATGAATCCTTTTAATGGTGATATACATGTTAAAATCCAACATATCTCTAAGCAAATATATAGGATGCCCCTAGTCCGTATTAATGATCAAAAGTTAAAAAAAAAAAAACACTCTATTACAATCAATTAAAAAACAAAAAAAAACTATAGAAACAAATTAGAAAAACAAAATAATACACATGTAAAAAACTATTGTCAGAGCAAAAAAAATTCAAAACTTAAATCCATCATGTCATTATTTTTCTAATTAATTTTTCTTTTATTTTAAGTGTCTGATAATATCTCAAAAAAATTCAAGTAATTTAGAAGCAAGACTTATATATTGAATAATCGATTAATCTCTTGATTTTAACAATATGATTCATTTTTCATGGTCAAGGTAACTGGTAACCAGTACTTAATGCCTGGTAAGCCAAAATAATTAGTGGCTGGTACCTGCAAAAAATCTTCTTTGATAGTTTTTAGGACTATCATATACTTATCTTTTTATAGAGAGAAAACAATGATATTTTAAAAAGAAATACTCTGAAAATGTATATGCAATAAAAAATAAAAATTATAAACTTGAAATTTGAAGAATTCATGGAATGTCATATAGCTCAAGAGTCTTTTTTTTTTTTAATGATAAGGAGGTGCTAAAATATAATTTTGTCTTGATAGTATTAATAAAAAAAACATATTTATCTTTTTATAGAGAGAAAACAATGATATTTTAAAGAGAAATACTCTGAAAATATATATGCAATAAAAAATGAAAATTATGAACTTGAAATTTGAAGAATTCATGAGATGTCATATAGCTCAAGAGTCTTGTTTGTTTTTTTTTTTTTTTAAATGAAAAGGAGGTGCTAAAATGTAATTTTGTCTTGATAATATTAATAAAAAGAAATATCTCTTACACAAACATTAATAGGATGAAAACATTGTAGGTTATAGAAAGATTTTTTACACAATATCTCTTACACAACATTAATATAAAATTTAAAATGTAATTAAGCCCATAAAAACTGTGTTTTTTTTCTTAATTGAGCTCACGAGGAATGAGCTTTTTTCCCAAGACAGAATTTATTGGGATTGAGAACAAATATGTTCTTTGAAACCGTGAGTTTTAAAACCTTCAAACTGTCCTGTTAAATTTAAGTTTATCGATTATGTAAACTGAAATAATACTGGCGAGGTAATGTCACAAAATACTCACCATGTTCCAGACATGCAATGAGATGCCGGTAAAAAGGCAACAACATCAATTATAGTTCCATATCATAGGATTCTTCAAAGTGAATTTTAACCGCTTAAAACCTAATAATGATCGCCAAAAAGATCTTACATTTTCAATCCTTAGTTGACTGGCCATACAAATAGTAGGTGTTTGCTTTGACTTAAATTGCATCAGTTAGGTTAGCTTTACGGTGTAAAAGCTAGCTCAAAAGTCTCGACACTTTCTTTCTTCTTCTTTTTTCCCGATGTAGACTCACTTAGATGAACGCTTTAATATTGTAGGGGAATTTGGTGGGAGAGTAGGTGGGAGACGGCAAGGAACCAAGCTAGAAGGCATTGTCTCCTCCTTTTCAAATGCTTCAAGTGATAAATATCTGGAAGACACATTTCTATAATGGGGTTAATTAGTTTTCATATTAATGTATGGAAAATAAAATATATAGAAAATAAAGCTAAGACGTTGACCATACCTTATTAATCTCGCTCTACGTTTGACCCCTTTTTTTAATTATTAAAACAAACAGGAAAAATTCACTCTGAATTTTCATATAAGGCCGGCACTGTACACTTTTTAATCTGTTGCATAGTCTCAGCTCATGAAGGACTCACTGGGCTCCAATTTATGTCTTGAGGGGACAAACACCATCTTCGTGGAGATACTTGTCGGCCCATTTTAGGCATAGGAAGACCAGATTGAGAGCCCATTTTAGGTCAGATTAAAGTTATATCATTGTTAATTTTAAAATTTTGAAGGATTAATAGAGATGTATCATAAGTTGACTTAGACAACCATTTAAAAACAAATGTATAAAGAGAAACCTAGATCAAGGAATTAAATAGAGAAATAGAGGGGGATATTTTGGTATTACAAAGAAACGATGAATCAAGAAATGGGTTTAGGTTTGGTGTAAATTTGATTAAAAATTGAGTGTAGTAAAAAGGGTGGGCTTGTTAATGGAAGAGAGTGACATGTAGTTTATGAAATTTGTAGAGGAAGTTTATGGGTGTTTTTATTTTGTAATAAATGATTATTTCGCTTATTTTTAAGCTATTTATGTGTTTATTTCTTGTGTCTAATCTCCTTGCTTGTAGTTAATAATTTGATTTGTGTATGTGTTGTTGTAGATAGGAGAATTAATTTAAAGCTAATGCCAAAACATGTTCGTAGAGTAGTGAAAATTAGGTCTATGCTGAAATTATATGCATGACATGTTTACTATTAATTATTAACTGTTAGTTGTCAATACGAAGAAAAAAATATGCAGAAATGGTGACAGTACGAAGAAGAAGAAGAAGAAGAGTGTCCATAAATTTGAGTGAAAAAAAATGATAAAATTGATGTTTGTGGGTTTATATTTAACTATTGGTCGATAATAAGATTAAAAAAATACGAAGATGGAGGCATAGGCATAAGTAGTGGTAGGAAGATGATGAAACGATATCAATGGTAGGAGGGAAAGACAAACTTGTAATATTTCTTTTACAATAAGCTCATAATAGCGAATATTGTAATATTTTAGACTTTTCTTTGTTGATTAAGTTCTTGAATTTCTAACTTGGTATATAAAATTAAATCAAATTTATAAACATTAGTATATAAATCAAAGGATGGAGAGAGTGTAACCATGCTCAAAATTTAGGATGATTTCTCATATATATATATATATATAAAGGTTATTATTGATGCGTTGCTAGATTTGTTCAAAGATGTGATTATGGGCCATTAAGCCCAAGTAGAGCATGTTGGCAGCCTAAACTTGAGTTTAGTTCGAAGGCCGACTTTGTTTAAAATAGGGCTGGGCTCGAGATTGGTATTTCTAAACCAAATAATTGAATAACCCTACCCATGGTAACCTAAATTAAATAATATAGAAATAATTTGGATTGTAATAATTTTTTTTAGTTCTTTAAATTTTTTTATTCACCGAATTATTTATTTTTTAATTTCATTCTTTAATTGATTTGGAATTGATCTTGATAACTTATTTTAGTTTATTTTTTTTTGCAGTTAGTATGATGTCAAAAAAATATCCTATATTAAATTAATACTTGATTTTACAAAAAAAAAATTATTTTCACTGCTTGCAAAAAATAAAAATGAAGGGACCACATTTGACAACAAGGTAGATACATGCTTTTATTCTTCAAAACTGTTCGTGTTTATTCAAAGATTTGGGTTGTAATAATATATTTTTTTAGTTATTTAATTTTTTCTATTCATCAAATTATTATTTTTCAATTTTATTTTTTCATATTACACTGATTTAAAATTAAGTTTAATAACTTATTTTAATTTATTTTTTATATAGTTATTACTCGGCCCGTTATAATACTTCTTTTACTTTGTTTTTAGTAATATTATACTATTTAGTTTTTTAAAAAAATTATTACTATATAATTGAATAAAACAAGAAATTTCAAAAATTAAAGTTATTAAACTCAATTAAATTTATAATCTAAGTCATGGGTTTAACAAATAAATTTAAGTTGATCAAAAATATCATTATCTTAATATATATATATAAAAAAATGCTAGAATGTTATCTTCATATGAGTTTTATTAATAAGATAATTTTGTTTTTATCAGAGAGATGCATTTCTTATTCTTATTTTAAATTTTTATTTTTTTATATATTTGTTCTTGTTACATTTGATTTTTTATTAAATAAATAAAACATAAAATTTATATTTTTCTGGTGGAAAACAATTAATAAGAGAGGGAGGATAAAGTGTTTTCCAGGCAGCCCACCTAGCCGTCCAGAGATTAATAAATTTAAGCACATAAGATTAGAAAATGAAAAGGAGATGGAAACGTGACAGTGATATTCCAGGACAAGATGAAATCATACGGAAACCTAGATTATTAAAAGCATGGATTAATGACATTATGGCATTGGAATAATTATCAAACATTAATGAATATGGTCGGTTCAATTTTAATCGTTTATGCTCATGTATCCAAATGCTTATGTATCTAAATGCCGAGCCCACCGTTGCCCTTACTACCCACTTTTCTATTTATTTTAATTAGGAATGATTATTTTTGATTTGGTTAGGTTTTATATATAAAAAAATAAAATTAATTTTTTTTTAAAAAAAAAAACCAAAACCAGTTCAAATCGACTAGTTTCGGTTTGGTTTGGGTTTTTAGAAAAAAAACTGACTCAAACCGGTTTGACTCGATTTTTTCAGTTTTTTTAGTTTGGTTTAGCTTTTTCAGTTTTAGATTTATAAAATCAAACCAATCAATTTTTTTTATAAAATTTCAATCAGTTTAATCAGTTTTTTTTCACGGTTCGGTTTTTTTTATTTTTTTCCAGTTTTCTCAATTTAATCAGTTTTTTTTTCATGATTTAATATTTTCTATTATTTTTTATGATTTTTTCAATTTAATCGTTTTTTTTTCTCCCTCCTAATTTTTTAAGAGCTCATTTGATTATTTTCTTTCTCTATTTCTCAATAAATATTCCTAAGAAAAAGTTAAATATAACAATTTATAGCGTTAAAAAGAATAATTAATAATATTATATTAAAAAAAATTAAATTTTTTAAAAACGCGGTGTAAAGTGTCCTCCTACTAAAAATTTTCTCTTAAAACATTATTTATAAAAAAAACTAATTTATAATTTTTTAAAACCTATTTTTTCAAATCATAACCAAGTTTAAGTTTAATTATGTAGTAACAACATTAATATTTTTCGTAATCCAAGTCCCACCATTTCGTTCATCATTTTTTTTTTCTCTGTATTTGAGATTGCCATGACACTTTCAACTGATCCACTCCATTGGACTCCAGCTCCACATCACATTACGTAGCTCAATTGGTGATATCATCACAGAACAAAACCAGCTTTATTAACAATAATTAAGCTTGATTAGTGAATGAAAATGAAGGCAGCGCAACTATCCCAACCGTCCACGTCACCCTAATAAACAAATCCAATGGTCGGTCATTCGACAATCATTTCAGGACCCACCATCTACCAACTATTGGTCGGTGATGAGAATTTCTCCACCCTCGATTGGCCAGTCTATCTCATATCATCCATACACGTGGTGAAATAGCAACAAAATGAAAGGTGGCTGCCAGTAAGGAGATCTTAAGAAATCAAGCTGTAACCGGATATAACCGGTTCATGGCTGTTCCATTAGATATTGAGACCTCCTCTATATATAATGTCACCAAGGGATCATCAGCTTCAGAGACAAGAGGGGAAAAACAAATTTTAAGGCTGTCTGAAATCAGGCTTGAAGGTGTAGAGCTAATTAATTTTAAAAATGGCAATCACTAGCATTGCGTTCGGATCTCCGGCAGAGGTCGGCCAGATTGATGCGCTCAGGGCAGCCTTAGCAGAGTTCATTTCCATGCTCATTTTTGTCTTTGCGGGAGAAGGCTCTGGCATGGCTTTCAGTAAGAACCTATTAATTCCTACTACTTTTTTTTTTTCTCAGCTCAATTTAGATTGATTACACATTAATGTTCTGGATATGAATATAAATTTAGTACTGATAATGAGAGATTTTATTTACAAATAATCAAAATGATGGATGTTTTCCAGACAAGCTTACCGACGATGGCTCATCAACACCGGCCGGGCTAGTAGCTGCGTCGCTGGCTCACGCTTTTGCACTCTTTGTTGCGGTTTCAGTCGGTGCCAACATTTCCGGCGGGCACGTAAACCCTGCTGTTACATTCGGTGCCTTCCTTGGTGGCCACATAACATTCATTAGAAGTGTTCTGTACTGGGTTGCCCAGTGCCTTGGATCTGTAGTTGCCTGTTTGCTTCTTAAGCTTGCAACTGGTGGACTGGTATGGATTTTAATTACTCCATCGCTAGCTGTATATTAATGTTGATTTATATGATATATATGCCTAATATGCAGGTTACAATGGTTTATTTACTGAACCATGTTTAATTCTTTTCGTGTTACAGGAAACATCAGCCTTCTCTCTATCATCTGGAGTTGGTGTATGGAATGCGGTTGTTTTCGAAATTGTGATGACCTTTGGTTTGGTCTACACTGTGTATGCAACAGCTGTAGACCCGAAAAGGGGTGACATCGGGATAATTGCACCCATCGCTATTGGTTTCATCGTGGGTGCTAACATTTTAGCTGGTGGTGCTTTTGATGGTGCATCCATGAACCCCGCCGTCTCCTTTGGACCAGCAGTCGTGAGTTGGACGTGGGACAACCACTGGGTCTACTGGCTCGGTCCATTCGTTGGCTCTGCAATTGCTGCCATTGTCTACGAGGTCTGTTTCATTAGCCCAGCCACACACGAGCAGCTCGCCTCTTCAGACTTCTAAGAAGATGAAAACATGCATGCTTTGGATGAAACAGGGTTGAAGGTTTGGATGATGTTGGTGTTGTTGCGTTGTTTATAATTCTGGGTTTTCTGTTATTATTCGATTCCAGTTACCTTTGTCTTTGTTATTTTTAAAGATTAAAGTGCATCTTTTACAAAATTTATGACGCCTCATGTTTGATGTCTTTTTCATTTTGGTTCTTTTTTTTTCAATTTCATTTTGGTTCTTCAATTAGGACTATATCACTGCAAAAAAGAGTTTGAGGAGCAACTTGAAAAAATAAAAAAAAATTGCATAGCCCATCCACACTAACACGTGAAAGGATGAATAATAGTGTTTTACACAATAAAAAAATCCAACTCCTTCTAGTGTTAGAAATGTGTGTGATCTGCCTGTATGAAAATTCATTTTATTTATAAATAAATGAACAATAATAAGATTGAAAAACTGACATATCAAATCTCCAGCAGAAGCATAGGCTCCACTGAGTGAGTGAGTAG
This sequence comes from Populus alba x Populus glandulosa, assembly GCA_033617975.1. Classification (NCBI taxonomy): domain Eukaryota; kingdom Viridiplantae; phylum Streptophyta; class Magnoliopsida; order Malpighiales; family Salicaceae; genus Populus; species Populus alba x Populus glandulosa. The sequence continues at coordinate 4,826,959 of CM066151.1, forward strand.
AAAAGAAGCAGACAAGAATTAGAGAGAGAGAGAAACTGCCCTGTCATGGAAATTAAAAGAGCGCTCCATTGTGAGTTGATTTTGAGGTAGAGTCCATAGAAGAAAAATGAGAGAGAAGCAATTATTACTTTCTAAGACAAATTATAACGGACTAGGCTGACCATTTCTGATTTAAGGCCCAGTTATTTTTATATGGGTCCAATGGGCCTCTCACTTTGCATCTACTTTCTTTCTTCTTCTTCTTCTTTTTTTAAAAAATATTTCTTAATAATCATTCAGGAAGACCCTTCTAACATTTCAGAAATACATATTTCGTATTTTCTTCATTCAATGGTAAAGAGTATTTTCCAATCAATTTACACATTATCAAGATTATATTTTTATTCACGTAAAATTAAAAATATATTCTCAAATTGATTCAATCCATTCAAAGTAATTTAACGAGATTATGGAGATAAGAGTAAAACAAAATCCCACGACCAATAGCATGAGGGCTTGTTGTGTTTATTTCAGGGCACTGTAATTACAGTGATTCCAAATTACAAATTATCAAATATATTTATTTATTATATCTCAATAACTTATGATCTTGTCACTTATACCTCCATAGTTTTTGTTTTCAAGTGTTTTTTTTTAAATATATATCTTGAAAAAACATTAAAATAATGAATATTGGGAGGGTTAAGAGATTGCCGGGAACTTGTTATAATCTCAAGGAATGCATAAGATTTTACTATTTCCAGCCATACACAAAAAGATGAAATGCACAGCTAGTCGGAGAAAAATGAAGGAATATACTGCAGATAGTGGCAAAAAGTGTGGCACTGTAAGATGGACATGTAGCCATTGGTGGGGGAAGGTGAGAATCATTCATAGCATCCCTTTCTCTGTGGAAGAACCTCAGCAATTAAAGTTCTGAAAGTGAACGTTCTGCTTGAAATGATTCAAAAGAAGAAGATCATCACTCATGGATAGAGTTTGAGCATATAATTGATCATATCTGCTTCTTCCCCGTTGAAAACCTGGAAAGCTCATGATTCATTCTAAGCCTTCATCAATGGCCAGTCCAGTCGTTTTACTCCGTCTCCTCTGTCGAGGATTGGATGATCTTGCTAGTGCGCTGTTGACATTAGTGGCCTGGCGGGGCCTGCGCAATGGAAGATGGACATTTAAATCAAACTCGGTGCCATGAAAGCGTCCATTCATTTTCCTGTTCTTTTTGCTATATTACTTCTTTGGATGAAAGACTGGATGTAAAGATAATCTAAACAAATAGACTTATTAATGGATTTGAAAAGCTGAGCACTAAGCCATTATATTATTCCGGGAAGATAGATAGCAGCATGTTATCGGGACCATTCTAAAGCTGAGCAGCCCATAAGCTCAATCCTTTCTAAATGTGGCAGCTCATTTGTTCTTCCCTTTTTTTTCTTTTTTTTTTATGTTTCAAAAATATCTTTTTATAAAAATAATTTTTTAAAAAATAAAAAATATTATTTTAATAAATTTCCAAAAAATATATATATTTAAAAAACAACCACTGCTGTATACCAGCCGCCCTTCTTCCTTCAAAATTAAGCACAGGTAATGATTTTTAAACCGTGCATTTGGAGGCTGGAGGCCTGGAGATAGTGAAAGCAAAGCTAGTCATGACTCATAATTCAATTCCATGAAAGCTTGTGGGGGCCCTGATGTTTTTTTCTGCAAGAATATTGATGTGAAGAATGATTTCTTTTAGAATATTCATAGGATAGATAAGAATTGACGAATAGAAGAATATTTGTTTCCCACGAAAGATTATGAAGGCCATTGAGTATGGTCTGGCATCTCTGTCGAGTTTGGGGTTTTGGGTGAAGAACTGTATATATGTTAGTACCTGGAAATCAAATCCAGGACCGAGCATAGTAATTGTTACAGATGAAATGGATCGGGTGTTCGATGGTTAATCTCCAGTCTTTTTTATCATGAGAAGTGCTTAGATTTCGAATCGAAAAGGATGCTGAGATGCTGATTGAACCAATTTTCATGCAGCAGAAACTTGGAATTCGAAATTGATGCTTAAAGGTCTGTATTATACATTGTTGAACATGATAATCTCCTCATAGAAGATTTGACAGGGTTATCTTTTCCTAGATGAAAAGTGAAAACACACAAAACAATTGGACAGGTTACCCATAAGATAGCTCGGAGAAACTCATGCTATACAGGTTAGAGTTTCCTCGGAGAAATATCACATATTTGGACAAATTTAAATAAAGAATTTCTGATTAGCCTGTCAAAAGCATTGTGCCGTCGTCGTAAGGGAGAAACATCTTGCTCTCTTCAACAGAAATGCTCCAAAGCATGTCTGGGCAATATTCCCACGGTGGAGAAGCCAGCGAAGGATAAGAAAAATTGCAACCTTCTTCACTAAACCCATCACAAACTGGTTCGATAGTGTTCTCAATGTCTCTCCAGATGTCATCCATCGAGTATCCCTTTTCTTGCACTGCCTCTCCGTTTTTTCCTGATGAAGCAACTTGTTCAAGCCCCCCTGTGTCGTAAAAACTTGCGTCTCCAGTTCCTGGAGGAGATGATGATTTCACTGTAGTGATATTTGATGAAGAGGAACAGTTTGAAGATGACAGTGAAGGGGACACGACGCTCTTCCTTTCTTGAGCCTTCTTCCGCGTATGAGTCCTCCAATAGTTCTTTATTTCATTATCAGTTCGCCCCGGTAATTTGCGAGCAATTCTTGACCACCTGCACAAGATTTTGTACCATAAAAAATACTTAATGATATGAACAGCGCAATCAGAGATTCCGAGGACAAAACGAGATGGTTGTTAAGATTTATACTACAACTGTACATAGCATCGAAGGGAAGTCACGAGGCGAGGATCAGAATCCGAGTGTAAATTAGAATCGGAAAAGTTTCCGGTAATATATATCTGGTGATCATCATGGAGGCAGAGGCAATAAACAGTAAATAAAAGAACGGATTGTGAAAAAAAAAGAAGGGAAACTTCCGATCCTATTTCAAACCTATTTCCCCATCTGGCGTGAAGTTCCAGGATAAGTCTTTCTTCTTGAGGTGTCATCTTTCCTCTTTTAAGACCAGGGTGGAGATAATTAACCCATCGCAACCTGCAACTTTTTCCTGTTCTGTTCAAACCTACAACAAAACCAGGTGGTTAAAGGTGGTTCCTTTACAAAACCACCCATCGCCATATGCATACCTATATTTGTCTCCCGCCACCTTCAAACCTGATACTTTTGCTATAAAATCCCATCGTCGATCTCCAAATAAGTTCACGAAGTTGATCAGTAGAATGTCCTCCTGTTCTGTCCATGGACCCTTCCGGGTTTCGTCTTGCATCGTTTTCATTTTTCTCCCTCTTGCTTTTTTCTCTCTGTCTCTCTCCGACCTCTAGTCCACCCACTTACTCGTACTTGGGGTGATCTAGTTGTACACTACTCTTATTTATACAAGCAATTTAGCACTAGTGGAAGACTATGTGACAAGTTTCAGTTATTATGATAATCATCATTTTGCAATCTTCACCCTACATTTGGTTTGCGCATGCTAATTCTCTGATATGCACCTAATGCATTTGATGTCAGCCACTATAGGCAATAGCCAGAGTAAAGTATTTGATATGTTGACGTAACTTTCATATTCACCTCTTGTTCTAATATCAATTGCTAAATTATCACAGCACTCCATGTTTGTCTCGTGAATTATGCATTTTCATAGTAAGAGTAATTAGGAGCATTGGTTTTCTTTTCTGGTAATTTATACAGTCGGAAATTGATGCCTGTTTCTGTGCATGTGTGCAAGCCAACTGGAAGCAGAGTCAGAGTTTTTCGTGTAAATATTTGAAGTAGTATTAGCCATGGATCATAGATTAGCGTGATAAAGCGCTTACAGAGTGTTGAAAGTGTTTAGTTAATCAACACGCATTACCATTTCTTTTGAAACATTTATTATGGAAAAACCATAATTTATAACTATTCTAGAATATACATTTTCAAACCACCAAACTCCCATAATCATATGTTGTAATAATTCTTGCTTGTTATAAAGTGGTGAAAGGAGTAATAAGCGTGAAAGAGAAAAACTCCACAAAAGGAGGGCGACCTCAGGATATGATTGGATAAAAGGGAATAAGGTGAAGGAAGTCCCTAGATCTTCTCACCCTTGTTTTCAATTTGAGGAAAACCCTTGACTTTAGCGGAGGCCGCAGATATGGAGACTCTGCTTCCTAGAAGAAAAGGAAAAGGAAGAAGAGGACAAGCCTTGTAAAGCAGGGAAGAGGAAGGGACTGTTTTGGTGTCATGCATGTGAGTGCCCACCTCTTCAATAAAAGTGTGGACGGCGGGAGATGTTATTATAGACAACACATTTTTTATGCATAGCATTTCAGCTTCCTCTTTTTTTTTTTTTTTTTTAATTTATATGGGTGTCTGGATCAGCTTGCGCGTACCACGACTAATCTCACGGCCCACTGAACACCCTGCAAACTCAGTGAACATGTAAAACACCGCGGGGATAACAAATGTGCACATGAGGACTCGAACTCAGGAGCAGCAGAAGGAGACAAGCTCCTCCCACCGCCAAGCCAAGGCCCTCAATTCGCATTTTAGCTTCCTTAATCCTACTTAAGAATTTGGCTATCACAAGTTGATACCAATAACTCTTTTAGCGCTTAAATTAAATTTTTTAGATAGATTTCATGATATAATTTATATTATTCTGTAATATATTTTTTTAAGTAAAAACTCTTTAAATTTAAAATTTATATATGTTTATATTACCTTATGAGTAATTTTTATCAAATAAATATGAATGAAGAGATTTGAACTCGTGATCACTGGGTCATTAAGGTTCTAATACAATGTTAAAAAATTATCTAAATTCAAATTTAGATGAAATTCTAAGATATAATTTATATTATTTTATTATAACTTTAATAAAGGTTATCTTAGTTAAACAATTTCAAGCTCATAATTTAAAGAATCTCTCTTTTTGGTACCGTGTGCGAATAATAAATCTGCTTGCGAGTAAATTTGTCAAGCAAGATTCGGTCCATTTCTCATAAAGAAGCATATATATATATATATATGAAATCACTACCAAACCTCACACATACATGCTGCTATGAACTCCATTTATCAATCATATGAACTCAATTATCAATCAATAGACATGATTGGAGAATATATATATATATATATATATATATATATATATTCATATTCTATCTCATTCTCCTTTTAAAGGGCAAAGAGCCTAGCTAAGGGAAACTTATTTTTTAGATCCTAGTTATTAAAAAAAAAAAACACGAAAATTCGATGATGGGAATCAAGTACTGGTCTGTCAAATAGAATATGACAACAGCATTCTTGAGCCTTTGTCAAAGTTTTTTTTTTTTCTTAAAAAAGAATAGTTGAATTAAATTGAAATGATATCCTGGCTTTAACATTTGAGAACCAAAATTGGACTTTTATATATATATATATATGTTTTTCAGTTTCTATATGATTTTGATGTTTTTTCTTCCCGAGTCTCCCCGAGGCTCGAGTCCTTCTGCATAGGACAATCCGAATATATAATTGGAGGCTTCGTGGTTCGGTAGCCAACATATATGATTCTCTTTAAGAGGATTGCTGCAATGCAGGGATTTAACATCAGCGCAACATCGAAGTCTATATGAATCGCCGAATTTAAATAAAATTACAAATCGTCAACGATCTAGATGTGTTGTTGCCCCATACGTGGGCATTCTAGACTTTCAATACTAACTTAATGATTTAAACCAAACTCATATTGGTTTTGCTAAAATGGATTTGACGTATTAATGAAGGGTTTTTTTTTTCTAATGCATAGCTTTATAATTTAATTTTTAATTTGATAATTGAATGAGACCAAATATCTTTTAAAAGATTTTAGAAATTTTATTATTTTTAAGGTTAAAATTTTTTAACGATCTAATATCGATAAAATCTTCAAATAAATCTCAAAACTTACTAATAGTGTAGTTGAATATTAGGAATCTCTTTTCCATTTAGTTTTAATTTTTTTTTTCTCCAACTTTGTTTAAGATATTTTTTTATTATATAAATAGAATTATTTAGCTTATATTTTAGAAGACTAATTGAAAAAAAATTTCATTAATAAAATTTCAAATCAGAGCTTTTTATGTGCAGATCCTATTTGTAGAATTCTATATTTGAAGAAAAATAAACAAAGAAACAAAAACTTTTGCAATCTTATTATACTTGTTTGGTATCAAAATTCAAAGATTCTTGGTGATTAGTTGTTGAATAACCATAATCGGAAAATATGGTCACATGACATGTTTGTGTGGGAGGGAATGTGGAGGAAAATTATCACTCGGGAAACAAACTTTCATGAACTAGTAATAGAAAACATGCATAAATAAATTATAAAATTAACTAGTTAATTTGCTCTAATAAAAGTGCAGAAATAAGTTAAAGAATTATCCTGTAAATCAAAGAAAATAAAGGAGAGTAATCATGAATCCATGATAAATTTTGAAAATCTATTTTAGAGGCATGAGCATATAAGATAGTTTTTTAATCGAGATGAATATAATAAAAGTTATGAAGCAAATGTATAATTTCTCTCCTAGTGGAGAAACAATCACATATCTTATTGGTGATGATATAAAAAATAAAAGGGTGCGAGGTTGGTTGAGTTCGAGCTCGAGAAAGTTGTGCAAGAGTTGCTGTATATGGTACTAGATAGAATGAGCATGTTGCTAAGAGGTATGATGTTTCCAATGAAAAAAAGCTTGATGTAAAATGTTGGAGATTATTTATTGGACAACCATGAAATCAAGGGAAAAGTAATTCCAACTTGATAATAAGTTCTTTTCAATCTGTAAGATTGGCACAAGAAATCCTTTTCTATAGTATAAATTTATGCTAACGATCATAATTTTTTATTTAATTATGAAACCAAGTTACAAATTTTTTATTAGATTTTAAAGCTTCTAATTTAGATAGGGTTAAGATTTTAGAGCGATTTGAGGTCAGTAAATCATTTAAATGAGGCCTAATTTTTTTATTTTCTAATATAAACAAGGTTGTTTAGTTGGTGTTTTAGAATAGTAATATTAAAAAGAAAAAAATTAATAATAAAATTTCGAATTAGTGTTTTGGTGTGATTATGCTATTAGGTAGAATTCTATATTGTGTTTCCTGTGTTGTTTACGTCTCCATTAGTTACCCTACATAAATTACCTTAAATCAGAGGATTGATACGCGCCTTGAAAATCAAGATGATCCTATTTTTGTTCGAAGTCAATGCATTTGTTTATCTTTCTCCCGAATCAAATTGAAGATCAGATTCGTTTGATTAATTATTCAAGATTTGTTTTCTGGTCCACAAATCAATACAACGTTCTGGGCAACCTTTCGTTTTCACATTGACAAAGACAACGAATTATTTAGAGATGGACGACGGGACTTCATTGGTCTGTCAATCCACTGACAATTCTAGAGATGGTTAAGGAGGCTAACATATTACAGCACTACCAACAATAAGATAAGGAAGATATATATATATATATATATATATATATAAAGTGGAATATGGCATCAGTTGCCCATATTAACACCAAAAACATTATATTAATTCGTGGGTGTGATGCCTAGCATTAACTCCAGTATGGTTATGACAACAAAACAATGGAGAGAAACGTGATGGTGGCGCCTTGCTTTATGAGTCCTCCCTGTAGTGGAATAGAGATTGAAAAGAGTGGCCAAAAAGACGAGCCCTTGTGACGTGGAAACCACCAATCTGTGGTCACTCCACTTGAATTCATTTCCATCTCTCTCTCTCTCTCTCTCTCTCTCTCTCTATGTATGTATATTGTATATGTGCATGCATACAATCCATACATTTACAATATTTATGGCTCGGTTAGAAAGTTTCCTTAGTCTAACCCCATAAAATGGTCTCGCATCAGATGTTTAGGTTTGTTTGAGAATTTAGATCCATGTTGGTTTTGCTTGGTTTCTTGATTCTTCTCTCTACTTTTTTTTTCTTGATTTTCTTAACTGGGTTTACAAAGATTGAAGTCCGTTTTAATTTCTCGGTTACATGTAAAAACTAAAAACAATACTATCTGCTTTATGGCCTCAGAGATATTGCCATGCGGGAACAGCTATACATCACTGATAATATGATATATATTAATAGGCATGATAGTGTAGATTATATGGCATGATAACAAGATATATTCTTGTTAATTTCCATTTCTTATGCTCAGAGGCAAGGATTAACATGGGAAAAGGACACTACGATAATATATACACACCATATCAGGAGGAGCTTGTCTGATCTCATATAAAGAGCCAAGGTCCCATTTGTCGGGGATGTGAGAGTGAATCGCTGCCTGTTACTGATCAAGCTTCCCTTTATAGCTTAACTAGCTTGTAATTACTAATTATAGGAAGGACATGATCATTTCTCGATGATGGTTGTCGGGATGATGGAATCCAAAGGAGAAATTTCTTCTTTTTCTCCTTTCCTTTCTCCTTCGATTACTCGGCGTTTGATGAAAAGCAAGATTAGCCATATTAGAAAAGCCTGGACTGGTTCTGAGAAGTAATAGTTGGAATCAAACCATTGCAGGATCAGCTGTAAAATAGTGAGAGCGGGATTCCCATTTCCCGATTCAGAGGATACTCAAAATCCTTGTAGACAGGGAAGCACGTTGTTGCTAGAAATTTATAATAGCAGCTCTCGATCTCCATGGGAATGATACGATGATTGACCTAGAAAGTGGCCATCAGATGATTTCACAGTTGTTTTCAATCTGAAATGAAATGCTTCCGGTGCCTGCTTCTGCAAATTAACTTGATCGATAGAGAAATATAGATGCTTTACATCCATTTTGTTACACCATACTGCTAGATTGTAGCTGCTAGTCGGATCAAAATTCTCTTAAACACAAAAAAAAAATAAATTAGATATTGCTAATATATTTTTTTAATAATAAGAAAAAATAATTATTAACTCAAAATTTGATGTATGTGTTTAATAAAATAGATCAAAGATCACAAACACCAATAAATATTAAAAAGAATGCTAAATATATATCAAGTCATGAAGCCGAAAAATAAACACAAATAAAGATATTAAATTTTGTACCGTAGGGATAGGAGCCCTATAATTTTATCACATAATTATATAGCACCAACCTTTTTTATATAAGAAGAGTAATAATTTTAAATTTCATTGGAATAAACTAATTTACTAATAAAAGTCTTACTTAATTTTAAAAAAATATAATATTCTATTTCATGTTATTTATTTAATAAAAACTAAAAGCAATAACGAGATATACCAAGAAATCTAGATGTTTAAAATAAGCATAAAAATTATATATCTCTATTCAAAGCCTCCTTGTCTCATTGACATGCTAATTTTTTTTTTGATTTTTTTTACTAAAATATTTGTTTCTTAAACAATATTCTATCATTATTCTAAAAGCAAGTTTCAATTATGAAAAATAATATCCTAATAATCTTTATGCAAGTATTTAAAAACATATGAATAATACAATCTTCAAGTGTTATTGCAAGGGACTCTTTGGTAATATTGTTAGATTTAAACTAGTAGGTCAACTTTAAAATCTCATTACTCGACTCCTTATCTAATTCAGATTTAAAATTAAATTAGATTGAAGTTGACTTGATATGATATAATCAACTTGACAAGTCTAAAAAAAAACCTAAATAAAAACTTGATTTGACTTAAAAAAAATCAAAATGATATCGATTTTTATAAAATATTGACATGATGACATATTAGGTTAACTTGTCAAACTTATAACTTAAATCATGAAACCAATTTGGTTTAATAAATTATTTTTTGTTTAAAAATATGATAAAAAGAAGACACTCGTAAAAAAAAAACCAATAAAATTAAAAAAATTAGGCTGCACAAAAAAAAAAATGCTTGCTAATATTATTTAAAAGACTACCATAATCTTACTCCAATAAAAATAAGAATAAATGTATTTAATTAAACAATCTAAAATATATTCTCAATTAATTTAAGAATTTTTAAAAATAATAAATATACTATATTTTAAATTGATTGATTTTAAATAAAATAATTTAAAATTAGTTTATTTAAGAAAAAAACATTAAAATAGACTAGACATATGGGCTTGCAATAGCTTACAAATGCTTGGCCCATAAAAATAAGGTCTAGCAACCCAAGCTCGCGCATCTATGCTTTAAAAAAACAAAAACAATTAGGAAGACAACACAATTTGCTATTTTTATATATATAAAAAAGAAGCAAACAATACATCGTGCTTGCCTAGGTTTTTTATCGCTAGAGAGGTGGCTGGAAAACATAGCTAGGGGTTTTTTTATGCAAAAAAATCAAATTTTAACCTATTTCAACTAAAAACACCTCAAAACACTCTCATAACCTTAAAAAACTAACTTCTCAACTAAAAAAAAATCAAATCAATTTAAAAAAACACAAAAAAATATATATAAAAAATATCTCTCAAGCTTGGTCTATTTTTTAGACAATATGATAGCCTAAAAATATTTCAATGACACTTTTTTTGTCAAAATAAATACTTTGACATCAAATTTGGTTTTTTTGGCAACAATATCTTACCAACTAAATATTTTCTCTCTCTTTCATTTTTTTTTGCTACTTTTTCTCTACTTTCTTAAATTCAAGAAGTGAAGTATAAAGAAAATAAATTCTTGAACTAATGCATATGGTTTCAAATTAAAGGGATCAAAAAAGAAATTGGAAAGTATCTTAATTAAGACAGGCTTTATCAAAAAAGCTCTGATACCATATTTGTTTTCTAAAATGGGCTACTATTTTTCTTTATTTTTTATTTTAATCCCCTTATTTTCAATCTTTTGTAAATAATAAAATTGAGTTCTTCTTCATAAATCAACAATCAACCCAATGACATGATTTTTTTAAGATCACAATATCTCATAGAAAGTAAATCAAAATAAATTATAAAATATAATTTTCAATTAATTCCATGTTAAATGATGAAATTAAAATAAAATCAATGATAAAACAAATTTAAAAAAAAAAAACATTGTTATAGTGTACACTGTTTTGTAAGGTGATGAACAATAAATAGACACTTATTTTTTAAGACCGTGATAACCCCAATAAAATCAAATCAAAATAAAATATAAATCTTAGTTCCTGATATGTTAAAAGATAAAATAAAAAAAATAAAGAAAAACAAAAAAACAAAACATTGTTCTAGTTATTGTGAGGTGGTGAATAGTGAATTCACCACCTCTTTCAGTGTTTGTTACTAGTTATTTGACATGTGCTGCACTGCAAATGAGATATTTTTTTTTATAATAAAACTATTTGTGCAAGCTTTTTCGACACTTATTTGTATATAAAAAAATCTTAAGTGTAAATTGAGAAGCTTATGCATGTATATAATCAAATAAATCAAGAATTATGTGTATTAAAAAATATAAAAAAATAAAAATGAAAAAATTGATATATATATATATATATATATAAAGATATTTTCAATCTATTTTCACTTAATAAACACTTTAAGAGCTTAAAAAACTAATTTCACTACTCAAGACACTCCTAAGTTGTCCAAAAACACAACCATTCTGGAAAAAAAATATTTGTCAAGCCCGTTCTATATTTTTCTACAAGAAAAGGAGCAAAAAAAACAAAATGCAATTCTTCTAATTAAAGACACCGTGAGTAATTAGTTTCATTGCCAAAATTTGTCTCGCCATCAAGTTTTTTTCTTTTTCATTGTTTTCTAGTGACTCTTGTTTTTTTCTTTTTTTTGTGAAACTTAGGATTAGAAAATGAACAAATTAAAATTTTAGACAAAATAAAAATTGCAAAATCTAAAGGGACAAGAATGACAAGCGACGCAATTTTGAAGGCAAAAAAATAAAAAGAGGAGCAATTTGAACAAAAAAAAAAAACTCTTGGTTTTATATCTAATGTCAAACTCAATCCTGCATTTTCAATATTTTTCAACCAACAAAATCAAATTTAATTTTGTTAAATCGAGTATAAAAAATCAGGATTTTTAATGGATATATCAAGAACCCCGTAGCCATAGCAAGCCAACATAAATAATTTATAAGTTTTTGTTTTTTTTGTAATAATTATAATTGAAGATATAAAATAATACAAAGAATCGAACAGTTAACCCCACCCATCAATGACTCAATATCTTTCAAGTGCATCTTCCCACAACCATAATGTTTCCAAGTACGTGGCAAAGGAATGCAACACGTCTAATTCCATAGGAAGAGCTTGTGGCTGGAGGTGCTTTCTGCTTCCACGTTTTGTGATTATGATATCACTAGGATAAATTGAAGTTGCACAAGTTGAAGGCAGCGCCCACTTGCAGGGAATACTCCATTAACGCAGAGTATCTGTCATTCATCTCGCAGCTTCTTCTAATTTTTTTTTTATCATTATTATTATTAACGTGGCTTCCGAACTAACTTACGCGTACTTTAATTAATTTTATGGGCTCTGAAATTAACAACTATATAAACCTCTAGTGACTATTATATTAGCAAACACAATTCTTAAATATAAGACACAAAGAAAGCTTACTACTTGATTATTTATTGAATAATTAATTTTACTCTTTCATCATCATAATCATTATCATCATCTTTTTCAAACAAAAACAAATTATAATCTAAATAGGAAGTAAGAAAAAATGTCTTCATATGGTTGTAAATTAATTGAGTCATGTAAAACATATAAAAAATAACAATAATTCTTTTTTTTTTATTATTCTCATTGAATATTCATCTGCATTTTTTTTTATATAATTTGTTGCGTATTAGACTAATGTATGATTATTAAAAAAGTTATTGCAAATATAACCCTAAAAACTTTAATCTCATTAAGAAGTTATTAGAATATCAGGCCAGCACACATTGCCTCTAAAGAGAAAAGCCCAGGTTCCCATGCCTCACATTTTTAGCATTGAATGGATAATGTCGTCGTGTCAATATAAAAAGAAAAACTGTGGTAGATGATGCCTAATAATATTTTTTATTTTAATTATATATAAAAAAAATCATAGACCACTTTAAAATCAACTTAATATTAAAAAATAAAATTTTAAAAAATAATTAAAAAATTCATCAAAAACCCAATACTATAGGTTTTTTTTTATATAAAAAAACATAAGTCAAATTATGCATGTAGTCCTGAGTAACCCAACATATTGGTGCCTTAAAAAATGTCCATGCGTGTGAACCCGAGCCATATAACATGGACAATTAGTAAAAAGTAATTTTATTTTTTGAAAAAAAAACCCGAAGTTGTTATCTTAAAAAATAAACATTTAATCGATGATATATTAGATCAATTACAGTTAATATGATTTAACTCATCAAACTCATAATTGTTAACTTCGATGTGTTCAATAAGCTTTTTAATTAAATAACAAAAAAAATAAAAACAGACAACTATGTGTCACTTGCTATGCCTAACTCAAAATGATATCGTTGTGGTGGTTAAAAAACTGTGAGGGAAGGTTTTTTGAGTTGAAATTTCATTTTTCAACTCATTTTTATAAAATAAAAAAACTTAATAAATACTAAAACAATGTTCATAAATCACTTATTAAACTCTGAACACCCTCAAATCACCAAAAAAAACCAAAATCAAATGAACCAAAAAATTCAACATGAAACTTGATTTTTTGTGTCAAACATGTTTATAGAAAAAATTCATTATCATAGAACTCTTTTTATTAAAAAAAACTCATGAACACCAAATTTAATTATTTTTGTTGTTGGTATTGTGACAACCAAAAATTTTCTATCTCTTTCATCAATTTTTGACATTTTGTTCTCTGTTTCTAACTCAAAAACTAAAAAACAAACAAAATAAAATTTTAAACCAAAATCAAAATTATTATAAATCTCGGATGAGTCATATATTTTTTCTATGTTTTAATTTAAAGACTAATTTCATATACTTAAACCATAAAAAAATTCCTTATCAAGAGGTTCAATGAAAAGTGACTTATCTCTAATTTTTTTTTTTTAGTTTTTGTGAATGGTTGTCCATTCTAAAATCTAATCTAGAAAAAAAAAATTCAATGCACAAAATTAATTTAAAATTAAGTTCTTCATTTAATGATAAGTCTTTGAAAAACATATGTTAAAAAATAAAGTTAATTTCATCATATATTATAGTGAATTTCTAACTGAATTTTTCTAAATCTTTATGTTCGAGCTAGTTTGTATGCATCTCGATTAATTTCACGGGTCTTGAAGTTAACGACCATATAAATTTTCAATAATTCTAAGTTTTGTAGAAATTGAATTTATAATTTTTTTAAAAACAAACCATATATGATCTGAGGTAGGATTAACTTTTCTAAATTTTATTTCTAAGGAAAGTGGTAATTTAGTAACACTACATTCAAGTATCAGCACTAATGACAAGTGCAAAAGAAATAATAATAAAAAAAATTGAGTAAAATCTCTTATAACACTACATTCAATTTTATACTTCAGAGACTATTTTAAAAATCACATCATGTTTGAGATGGAGTTAATTAAAGCCCGCCATGAGAATTTGAAGGTGAGCTCTGTGTGCTCCACAGACCCATGAAAAGCTTTCGACTAACTTCAAAGCTGAAAACTTTCTTTCAGTTTTCGAACAAAGTTTACAAATTTAACAACATACAATTGAAGAATCTGCACCAACAGTACAGTCCCATTTCAACATGCTCTGGTTTCTTTATAGGAAAGGACTCAGTTGCTCTTTCTAAGGCATTATCTATTTGTGAGAATTCAAAATCATTCATCCTTGGAACCCAAATTCATGGTTATATTATTAAGCTTGGATTTAGTAGTGATGTTTTTGTTTCGAATAATTTGATCAAGTTTTATGCAAAGGGTGGGGTTTTGAGGTATGGGCTTAATGTGTTTGATGGAATGCCTTTGAGAAATGTTGTTTCTTGGACTTTGATGGTTTGTGGAGCTATTCAATGTGAGGAAGTTGAACTGGGGTTGGAGGTGTTTTTGGAGATGAGAAGAAATGGATTTGTGCCTAATGAGTTTGGACTTGGTAGCGTTATGAAGGCGTGTGGGAATAATGTGGAAGGTAGGGTATTTGGTTTGTGTGTTCATTGTTTTGCTTTGAAAATTGGAATGGAGAGAAACCCTTTTGTGGGCTGTTCAGTTTTGAGCTTTTATGCTAAGTTGGGGGATATAGGAGCAGCAGAGAAGGTGTTTGATGGTTTGGAAGAGGTTGATGTTGGTTGTTGGAATGCTATGATTGGAGGTTATGCACAATGCGGGTATGGTTTTGAAGCTATCGTTACTGCATCTTTAATGCGGAGGAAAGGAATATGTATGGACAAATATACCTTCATAAACGTTATTCAGGGCTGCTCACTTCTTGATGACTTAAATTTTGGAAGGCAGATTCATGGATTGATCATTAGAAGTGAGCTCAAACTCAGTGCTCCGGTAATGAATGCTCTTATGGATATGTACTTTAAGAATGGTGGGATGAAATCCGGTTTGGTGGTCTTTAAAAAGATGCATGATAGAGATGTTGTAACATGGAATACTGTATTTGGAAGCTTCTCCCAGCATGAAGATCCTAAAGACATTGCAAGCTTGTTCCATAGTTTTCTGCTAACCAGCATGAGGCCTAACCACATTACCTTCTCAATTTTATTTAGAGAATGTGGGAAGCTGCTGAATCCTGATCTTGGGCTTCAGTTTTGTTGCCTTGCATTGCATTTTGGATTATTCGATGAAGCTAACATCACATCCGCACTGATTAACATGTTTTCCAGGTGTGGAAAAATGGAAATGGCACACTTAGTATTTAAAAGCAAAGTATCTGAAAACATAATTATTTGGAATGAGTTAATTTCAGGGTATAAATTGAATTGTTGTGATGCGGAAGCCTTGAAGACCTTCTATGACCTGCTGCAGTTGGGGGTTGAAGCGAATGAGTATACCTTTTCAAATGTCTTGGAAACTTGCTCCAGATCTGAGAATCAACTAATGAACAGACAAATTCATGGAGTTGCGTTTAAGTCGGGCTTTGCTTCTCATGGATATGTTTGTAGCTCATTAATCAAAGGTTACATTAAATTTGGGCTCTTGGATGATTCTCTTAAGGTTTTCAATATGCTTGAAAGACCAGACATGGCAGCTTGGGGGACCATGATATCTGCATTCGTGCATCAAGGCTGGGATGGTGAAGCTATTAGATCACTCAACTTGCTGATAGAAGCTGGTGAGAAACCTGATGAATTTATTTTGGGCAGCATTTTAAGTAGCTGTGCTGGTACTGTGGCCTATTGTCAAACCAAATCTGTTCACTCCCTGATTATCAAATTGGGGTTTGAAGGACATGTATTTGTTGCTAGTGCAGTTCTAGATGCATATGCAAAGTGCGGGGACATCCAAAGTGCAAAGATGGCTTTCAACCAGTCACGCAAATCCAGTGACGTTGTTATATATAATGCCATGATCATTGCTTATGCCCATCATGGTCGTGTTGTGGAAGCTTTGGACACATATGATAAAATGAAGTTGGCTAATCTACAGCCCAGCCAAGCCACATTTGTGTCAGTTATAGCAGCCTGCGGACATATAGGCCATGTTGAAAAAGGATGTCGTTTGTTTAAATCAATGGATTTGTATGGAATGGAGCCATCTCCTGATATTTATGGTTGCTTAGTTGATATGTTCTCTCGAAATGGATACCTTGAAGATGCTAAGCAAATAATTGAATCGTTACCGTACCCTGCTTGGCCTGCTATTTTGAGATCCTTGCTCAGTGGTTGTAGAATATACGGGAACAGAGAACTGGGAGAATGGGCTGCCAAGAAGTTACTCCAGTTAGTCCCTCGTAATGATGCTACACATGCATTGTTGTTCAAGGTTTATTCTGAGTTGGGTAATTGGGAAGATGCAGCGAAGATGAGGAGGGAAATGGCAGAAAGAGGCCTTAGAAAAGATCCCGGACATAGTTGGATTGAAGCATGGTAAACAGTAAACACGGGACAGTGCAACCCATTACCAGTCACCTTCCGGAGAGCTGTAATGCAAATGCTTCTTCATATGGTTTCGCATGACAATTTATGCTACTTTTAACACTTTTTCAGCATATGAAGCCACGGTATTATTCCTCACCTGTATTAACCTCACTTTCATTATTCAATCATTCTTCTTCCTGTATGCTTGTGCATGACCCTCTCTAGTCTCTTCTCTTATTTCCCAGCAGGGACAGGAAATCATTTAAAATATGATTTTATAAAATCAATTTATACAGTCGGGCACTTCCTGAACCTCTCTGGCACTGGAAAGCTGTGTGAATACTGCACAGAGGCCTCGAAGTCCATACTAAATTAAATACAATAGAACAGAAGAAAAATAACAATCAGAAGCTGATATGTATTAAAATATGCATGTTGTGATCATAGCTAACTCTTTTTTTTTTTTAGGGCTAGCCAGCTCTTGGTCATGGATTTAAGTAGCTTGCTCAAGATTTACCAAGAATTAAAAGACCCGATTATTTCTTTGGATGATTAATTACTCCATTAAAGGGCATACATGGACATTGAATTGAAATTGAAAGGAAAAAAAAAATGAAATCAAAGCGAAGCTTCAGGGGAAAAATAAAAAAGAAAACGTTTTGTCTAGGTAAAATGCTAGTTTGTCATGAGGATGCACAGACAGTTAAATTTCATGAAGATCATTTACTCATAAATGCCAAGATATATCTTCAGCTCACATAAAAACATCACAAAAAATAGAAAGAAAAAAAGAAGTATTTTTTATATGAGACCAGAAGGGGTCAAACAATCTAAGAAAAACAAAGCAGAAAAACAGTGTTAACACACAGATAAGAAGCCAAATATTATAAATTTTGGAATGCTAGAGAGTAGTGATAAATATAGAGACCTCAAAGCCTCAGTGAGTATTGACAGTTTGACACAATACTTTTCCGGCAGTAGAGAAGATGATCTTCTCTACAAAACTTGATGAGTCCTCTACAAAAGCCATCCCGACGCCTTGAGAATGTAGAGGATAAATCAGAGATGGAGAGCTGGAGATATGTATATTGAAAATAAATAAATAAATAAAATAACAACCGAGGCTGCTATTGCATGCCCCAGTTGTTTTGCAGCCAGCACAACCGAGGTTGGCTCTTTTGAGCCTCTCCCTCTTCTCAGTCTCTCTTTTCTCTTTTTTTTTTTATTTTTTTATTAACATGAATGTTTAGGTAAATTATCTCAACTAATAATATAAACTTTAAAATTAACTAACATATAAATTTTTAGTGACGACAAAAAAAACTCAAACTCTCTCTTCTATCTTATTCTCTTTGGTCCTGGTTCAACTGACCCTTAATTAAACCTGATCGAAGGTTAAAAAAGAAAGGAGGAGAAAAACGATTATGACCCAACAGAACCTGACCTAGACTACCCTCTCTTGCCAATAAACACCTCTTGGATTGTGTCAAGCTAACCTTTTCACCGATAGCCATCCATAAGCTTGACTGTGTAGCATCCTTTCTGTTAGTAGTTCTCTCCAAGCCACCAACTTTTCAAGTCTAACCATCATTTTAACCCATATGATGCGGTCTGTTCTTCAATTTTTTTTCAACATAAAAAAAAAAAAAAAAAACCTAGGCCATGTAAGCATTAAAAAAATAGCTAAGAAAAATTTGATTGAATTTAATAATCTTAACTAATTTAAATAATACAAATAAAAAATACAACTATAATAAATAAACTTATAAAAAATTAATAATAGAAAAAAAGTAAAAAAATCAAACGAAATCCATCCAAGTTAACATGTCAAGCTTACAATCTAGTCATAATATCAAGGTAATCTTATAAACAAATTAAATAAAATCATGAAGCTCAATTATAAAATAATCTAACATTCAAGGGTAAAACAAGAAAAAAGTAATGAAAAAAATGATATGATTATGAGCCTGAAACCAATACCATAGATAACAAACTTTAAAAATAAAAAATAAAAATTATAAATCAATACAATATTAGAGGATGAAATTGAAAAAAATAAAATAAAATAACACTCCAAAACAAAATAAATAACAATTAAAATAATTGGGACTAAATTTGATACATAAATTAAAATCTTGAGAGGTGAAATTAAAAATAAAATTCAATTATAAAAGTGATAAAAACAAATAAACAAAAATAAAAAGAATGAGGATCAAATTTGAAATTTAAATGAAATCAAACAAAATGAAATTCAAGAAACAAATTAATAATAATAATAATAATAATAATAAACAAACCTAATAACAATAAAAAAAAATAAAGATTAAATTGGATATAAAAAATAAATGAAATGACTCATGTATTCTTTCACAAAGAGAAAAGAGAGAAAAAAGAGGGGAGAATAAAAAAATTTATTGAAACTCAATTATTGATCCACCCTGGAAGATAGGCAATGCCACACACGCAAGAAGAGCGCGGACGCTGTCCATATGTTGGGGAGTGCATGACACATGCCATCAACCTTTTTTAATTAATATTTAAATTATTAGAAAGGTCCCCCCCCCCCCCCAAAAAAAAAAAACCAAGTTGAAAAGATGCAAATACCCTTAGTTGCAAGTTTTTTTTTTTTTTTTTTTTGCTTTCAAGGGTATGGATGTATTAAAAGTGTGTTTGGAAGTATAATTGTGGTTGTTTTTTACTCAGAAATATATTAAAATAATATTTGTTATTTTTTAAAAAATTATGTTTAATGTTGCTACCCAATTTTTGACCCATATTTTGATATATTTTCAAAAAATCCAAAAACAATTGAGAAAAAACAAAGAAAATCCAAAAAAATGTTTTTTAATATATTTTCTTTATTTTAGCATTTTCAACGTCGTCTAAAAAAGAATTTAAATTGTTAAAAGATTTTCAAACGCGTTCGACTTTTCACGCGTCATTTTTAAAATCATTGATTTTTCGCATTTGAGTCGACGTTGATATTGCTCGTTTTCAAAAAATACAAAAAAATCAAAAAAATCAAAATTTACAAAAAGAAATAAGTTGAGGGACCAAGTTGAAAAACCTAGCAAAAGTTTTCCTATAAATACCATGCTAAACTGATTTTTTCAAGGGGGCAATTTTGACAACTTCAGAAAAAAATACAAAACCTAACCCTAAACCCATTTTTTCAAGACAAGCCGCCCCCCCTCCCCTTTGGTTTGAATTTTTTTCCTATAGCCGCCGGCCACAAACACAAGCCAAACAGCAGCCCCTCACCTGACACTGTTCCCCGGCCATTCTCATTTCTTCTTATCCTCTCTCCCGGCCGGTTCCAGCTTTTCTTTCTTTTCCCCCACAAAATCCTGGCCTCCACACCGTAGCCCCCTTTCCCGGTTGAGATTTTCTTCTTCTCAAAACAGCCTCACCCACGCCGTTGTCGTCCCCTCCACCGCAGCCGACTACAGCTGCCCTCTTCCCCATTTTTCTCCTTCTCACAGACCACCAGACTTCCCTCTCCGCCGAGCACAAGCTTTTAGCCACCGCCGCCCACTCCACTGCCTTCAACCGGCCCGAACGCAGCGACCAGCACCAGAACTCCCCCCGATCTACCCTTCCTCCGCGCCTAGACGAAATCGCAGCAGCTCCTCCCCAAAGCACGGCTGTACCCGCAGCTCAGGCCTCCTCCAGCACTCCTCGCCGCCAGTACATGAAACAGAGGAGAAGAGGATGAACAACAGAAGTCGATCTGCAACGCAGCAGATCCAAAAGAGACCGGAAGCTGATCTGAAACGAAGAAGAAAAAATGCAGATTTGGAAAAGAAAGAAAAAGTAAAATGGACTGTTGTGTGCGTTTTCTTGTGTTTGCAGGTGACGGTGATCTTCACCGCCGGCGAGGAAAGGAAGAAGGAGAGAAGCCACGCCAGATCCACTCTGTTTCCTGTTCTTGCGGCGGCGCGTGGGAAGACGCGCCGCCACTGATTCTCTGCACCAGAAGCTCCCAGCACTATTCCTGCATTTTCTAGAGATGTTTTAGGACTATTTTTGTAATTTAAAATTGTTTGATGTATTTTTTATTTAGTTTTGAATTCTTTTTTATTTGTATTTTGGTAATGGTATGTACAAAAGGAAAAGGAAAAGAAAAGAAAAGAAAGAGAAAATAATAATAAAAAAGGGGTTGTGTGTGTTGGTGTATTTTTATTTATTTATTTTGTATTTGTATTTGTATTGTGGATGTAAAAGAAAAGAAATGAAATAAAAATAATGAATGTGTGTGTTTGTATTTTGTTTTACTTATTTGTGTGTGTGTGTGTGTGTGTGTGTGTATATATATATATATTTAGGGATAAAATTGCAAATATATTAAAGAAGAATTTAATATTTTGATAGGATCACAGTTAAGAATTATTAACTTATACGTAAGTGATATTTTTAATTTCCGATGAAAAGACAATTATTAAAACTTCTTTAACACGTCAAAGCCACGAAGCAGCTTACCTCAGGTAGGGTGCGTTAGGGGTGCTAATACCTTCCCTAACCACAACCAGTCCCTTACCCGCGAATCTCTGACAAGACCAGTACATATGGTTTCCTAGTAGCCCGAAATCAATTACTAGGTGGCGACTCCAACGAACCAAATTCAAGCAAACGTAACAAACGAGATTTAAATCGTCAGCCGATGCCGCGCGCTGATTTTTTTTTGGGGTGCGACATTTAACATCAGCGCATCAAAATGATCTAAAAACACCAAAATAATATTAATTTAAAATAAAAAATAATAATAATTTTTTTCAGAAACATTTTTAAAACTCAAATAAAGAGGACTTCAATCAACCTATTAAATGCAAAAAAAACAACATGGGAGTAAATGCCCCTTATTGTTAGTTTATTTCTTTTGTTTAAGGGTATGAAAGTCTTTATACTATTCCTACAAAATATGAAAATAACCTTTAAATAAATTTTACTTTGAAAGATAATATAATCTTTATACCATTTATACCCTGCTAATACAAGATTAAAAAATCAAATTATCCCAAATAATTGGATAATAACCTATGGATTCTTTGATAACTACAACATTACACCAAGAGTAAGTTAACTTTTTTTTTTTTTGGAAGGTAAAAAAAAAACTACCACATTAAGAGAAATGTGTTTATACACACACAATGTTTTCTTGACCTCTTTCAATTTTATTTTATTTTTTAATTTTAATCAGGCGAGACCGTAACCTAAGAAAAAGAAGAACAAAAATATGTGTGAATGAATGGATTGTCAACTCAATATCAAGATCGAGGTGGGTAATTAAAATTGAAATATCTTTGGAAACTAGTGCTTTGCTAGTTTGAACACTTTGAAATGGAGTATGTGGAGAGAGATTACTTTCCTCCGTTTCAGATTTTGAAGTCTCAACCTCTCTAAGTGAAATAATAATAATAATAATAATAGGAAGTGTCCAAAGGGTTTATCTATTAACATATCAGCTTTAAATTAAACTTCTTAAGCAAGGAAATATAAATCTTGGCAATCAAGTTTCCGTACGTAGTGATGAATAGTCCTTGTTCGCCATCAAATTCTCTGGCTCCCACGTCAATCATGCTCCTGGGTAACTTATAAGTAATCTTTTTTCTAAATCAATCCACAGTACTTTCCTTTTCTTTTCTTTATATATATACATGGTTTTTTTTTTTTTGGTTATTTGAATTTTAAAAAATCTACTACTACATTTACAGAGAAAAAATGCAGAGCATGGAAAAAGTGGAGTTAGAAATCATTGTATTTTATATTTTAAAAATATTTGTAAAAAAATTATTATTTTTATTTTATTTTAACTTAATTTTTATATGCTTTTAGATTGATTAGATATCAAAATTTAAATTTTAAAAAATAAAAAATATTATTTTAATAAATTTTTAAATAAAAAATACTTTGAAAACAACCACTATTATAATACTAAACATACATGCATTTAACTTTTATAATTATTGCTTGAAAATGTATACTTATATATATTATTGTTTTTTTTCTTTTCATTCAGATTTCAATTGCGAATTTTGAGTGAGATTCATATAAAATTATAGTATATAATGATTAATTAAATATTTTTATAATTATAATTAAAATAAAATACAATTTTAATCATGCGCATCAAACCCCGAAACAAATATGGAAATGACACCGTTTGAAAGATGAAGTCATTATAAAACATTTGTGCTTGTTTTTTATGTTAAAAAATGTTTACACATTTTTTTGAATTACTTTTAATTTTTAATTGTTTTTGTTTTGTTGGGTAGCCTGATTTGTGCCGCATCTCAAATTTGAATGTATCCCCCTCCTCACACTTGCATAACTTGCCTTGCAATTTATGAACCTTCCCTCCCTCTTCCTCTCCGTTCTCCCTCTCCATCTCTCTCAATGCATCTATCCCGTAAAAAATTCCAAAACTCCTCTCCTTTCACTTTCTCACCTCATCATCCTGGTAGCAACTCGCTTTCGATCCCCAGCTCTCTTTCTTCTCTCATCCATCTCCCATAACTCACCACTCATTATTGCTATTTAACATTTTCTTGTAATCTCTCATGCATTGTTACATTTTAATGAAATCTGGAGCGAGTGAATAGTAATGGCCGCTGCAGTCAGTTCAAGAGGTGGGAGAAACACCGTAGTAGTCCAGATTCCAAGGAAATGGAACGAAGACAGAGAAACCACTCCGGAGAGAGCCAGAGCAATCTGGAGTGAATCTCGTAAGCTGTCCAGAAAGGCCCCTGTAGTCTACTATCTGTCCAGAAATGGTCAGCTTGAGCATCCCCATTTCATGGAGGTCCCTCTCTCTTCCAATGACGGCCTCTACCTTTCAGGTAAAGAGAAACTAATTTTTAAATTTAAACCAAAAGATAACTTTTTAGAGAGAGAAAATTTCTAGCACAAGTATTTCTTTTCCTCCTTGCATTAATTTCTTATATATTTATCAGATGTGATCAACCAGTTAGACCTCCTTCGAGGCAAAGGCATGGCTAGCCTCTACTCCTGGTCATCTAAACGGTAAGTTCATATAAGTAATCATACTCCTCGTTCATCTCCAACCGTCCGATCTAGTTAATCACTCCAAATCTTGTTGACTCCAGGAGCTTCAAAAAGGGCTTCGTTTGGCAGGACTTGGCCGAGAACGATTTCATCCACCCGGCTCACGGTCACGAGTACATTCTCAAAGGATCAGAGATTCTCGATCATTCTAACCAACAGCTCTTCCTCGAGCCGAAACCTCTAGAAACCAGCCAGTCATCAGCCAGTCAAGCCTCGGAGTTTCCAGTTATCACGAGGCGTAGGAACCAATCCTTGAGCTCTATCAATCTTAATGAGTACAAGGTTTACAAGGCCGAGGCGTTCTCCGAGTCTGCTCGGAAACTCGCTGCTGACGCGTCGACTCAGACTGATGATAGCAGGAGAAGGAGGAGACACGTCAAACCGGAAGTCAAGAAGATGAAGGAGGAGAAAAAAATCAGTCAGGAACGGGAGGCGAACAGGGACGAGATTATGGAGATTTCACCCCCACCGTCCGACTCGAGCCCAGAGACTCTGGAGTCTTTGATGAAGGCTGATGGACGGCTGATATTGGGTGGTCATGACGAAGGGAGTGGCATGGATTTGAATCAAACGGCGAAGAACTGTGGGAAGATGAAAGCGTCTACGGTTCTGATGCAGTTGATATCGTGCAGTTCTTCGATCTCGTTTAGGGACTGTGGGGCGACGCCAGGGAAGGAGCCAGGCTTGCCGTTGATTGCTGGGCATTACAAGGGGAGGGTGCCATGTGGAGGAGGGAACCGTGAGGCAACATCGAGGGAAATATATAATTTTTCGAGGGTAAAATTGGAAGAGAAGGAGTATTTTAGTGGGAGCTTGATCGAGACAAAGAAGAAAGAGGAGGTGCCTGCTTTGAATTTGAAGAGGTCCAGTTCCTGCAGTGCAGCTAGGTAACTTCATTTTTACTGCTTTGATTCTCTGTGGCAGGGCAGTTGTGAAATAAGAGTGAAGTGGGTGGCTACTCTTAGGGAGGGATTCACGTATCTAACTTTGGTGGCTACTAGCTAGAGCATGAGTTGAATTATTATACATTGGATTTATTGCTGAAATAAAGCATAAAATTGAAGGTTCAATTCAATTTGTTAGGCTTGTAATTGAAGTCTACTGGTAGAGAACCTAGATTTTGTTCCTAATTCATATTAAAGCAACTAGAAGGGGTAGTGATTTTGTTGATGTGTTATTTACTGTTCATCCTCTCATACGGATCTGGATCGGAGCAATTAGTTTTTCTAAAGTTTTTAATTTGATTTTTAAATTTTTATTTTATATAATTGAGCTCTTTTGAGCTCAAATTAGTATTTAATTGCATATTATTTTAGGAAAGGAGGCTTGAATTAAAAAACAAAGGACTAAAACAAAAATAGATAAAATAGGTGATGGTTAATAAGTTTTTCTGAAATTTTTAATTTGTTTATTAAAATTTTATTTTATATAATTTGTTTTAAAAGTATATTTTAGTTCTTTATTATTTTTATTTTTAGCTATTAGGTTAGTGGTTTCTTTAATTTTTTAAAATTTAATTTTAATATCAAATTTAATTTTTTTTTTAGTTTTTTTTTTAAGAGAATGGCTAGGTAGTTTCTGATGCAGAGAGAGAAAATTAGAGAGAAGTTTAAATTGTGTTTTTAACCGCAAAAAAAAATAAAGATTCGAGGTTGAATAGATTTTTATTTCGGGATGTGGTTTTTGTTTTTTTAAAGATCATAAATTAGTTTAGTATAGTTCCTATACTGATTTCCATGTGTTTTGGATTAAAAAAAAACTGAAAATAAGTTTTTACATTAAAAAATAAAATCTTTATTTTTTCAGCTACAATAATAACCAAGAATTTAGAAAATTTCAAATGATATATTATCTATTTATTTTTTTTCAAAAACAATTGACCACTAACTTAAAAAAAAAAACCTAAAACCCATGTGCGAGTCAGGCATTCGGCCAGCCTTAATAGACTTAACAACATTTGACTTATTCTTTATTTTATCATTTTGATTTTCTTTAATGAATACCTTTTTATGTCTTTCTTAAATTTTTTTTAATTTTGTATTTTAATTGATGCCCTTCTCAATGAATTTTTTCATTCATATGTAAATTTTTAAAATTTTATTTATATTAAATTTATTTTTTTATAATATTTTTAATATATGCATCCTTGTATAATATTATTTTTCTTTATTTATTCAATAAATTTTATTATTATAATTTTATTTTAATAAATAAATTTATTAAACACAACCGGTTAAATAACTTATATTATAATTTTATAAATTTTTTATCTATATTTGTCTTTTAATTTTTTTATTTTTATTTATCTATATAATTGTTTTTAATTTATTTAATTAGATGCATGTATTAATTTTTTTATTTAAATTTTAAATTTTTTTATCTAAAAATATGTGTTGAAAATTTTTACATTTTAATTTTTTAACATGTTTTGATATTTTCAATACATATATCCGAAAACATTCAAAAACTTCTGATTAGGTCCTTCAATGAAAACAATAAATGTTTGTTAACTCTTTCATTTATTTTTCGCGGGGTTATGATGCCAGAGACTATGGATTAAAGGCCACTGGATATGAACCTAGGAGTCTTTTTCTGCTATTTATTCAAATTCAATACCCAAATAGGCAGCTCAGCATCTCTATACTCTCCCAAATTGTATCTGATTAGTGTTTTTGGACAGCAAGAAGGTTCCTACATCGGGTTGGAATCCCAGTTTAGAATACCATTATTTTTATTTTCAATGTGCACTATGATTATTACGTAGTACTGTACCAGTAACGAAGTGAAGGTTGATTTGAAGTTTCACTTGCAAAAGTGCTTCTACATAGGAGTAGGTAAATCTTTTGGTTTCTTTTCTTGCCATGCCCTCTCTTTCCCTGGGGATTCTCCTGTCAGGTCCATGATTCTCTGTTAGCGTTTGTGGATTGATTTGAATGCAAGACTCGTAAGTTTTTTGGTTTTTGTCAACAAAGCCAGCTAGCTTGGCTATCTAGTTTCACTTCCCTGCCCAGGAATAGTAAGCTGGCTTTGTACTTATCAGTCACCTTTCTTTCCAGTTACTGCATAGTGGTCCTCCATCATCATGTGGGGGATCCTGAATTGAATTCTTGCAGTTGAGAATTTAATTCAACAAATCTAGGGGAAGCTGCCCTGCTGTACGTTTGCTAGCAGGCAAGTTCTTCCGCAGTGCACCTATGGGGACCATAGTAATAAACAAGTAATCATTCTCTTAGTTTGAAGTTGACAAGCTTTCATGCTCGTGTGAAGAGTAAAAAAATTAGAACTCCGTACCAGAGGAGTCGACTTCTTTTTTCAGCATTTTTGCCCTTTCTTCTCGTTTTGATTGATCTGATGCTAATCTCAGGAGCTCGCAGCTGCAACTGGCAGAGAAGGAGATTGAAGGAGGGCGCACCAAATGCATGCCAAGGAAGTCAAGAGCAATGGTAACCAGAAGAGAAAGTAACGTTAACGTCGTTGTTGACAATGATAATAAAAATAATAATGTCGACAGTAGTCAAGTAGGGAGCAAGAGACTGGAGGTTGACAAGTCCAAGATGAGGGTAGATGAGATCATGAACCCTAATGTGGTGGCGGTACGGTAGCTTTCTGTAAATCTAGTCTTCAGTTTGGAACGGAAAAGTGAAAACTAAGAACATAGGCAAAAGAAAACAGGAAATGAAAGACTG
Organism: Populus alba x Populus glandulosa; assembly: GCA_033617975.1. NCBI lineage: Eukaryota > Viridiplantae > Streptophyta > Magnoliopsida > Malpighiales > Salicaceae > Populus > Populus alba x Populus glandulosa. The sequence goes on from CM066151.1 coordinate 4,854,752, forward strand.
GTATTCAAGAAAATGATGCATAAATGCAAGTAACGGCACGGCGAGCACGCACACTGAGGGTAAAAGTAAGGGTTGGGACTTGGGAGTTTGGAGGGGGTGTTTTCCTATAAAGGTAGCTGTTTTCATGGAAGCTTGTGAATTAACTGTTCGTTTCTTTGAGCTGTGTGCTGTGTGCTGTGAGGTCAATATTCGGTATCTAGGTGTTTGTGGAAGTTGAACACATAATATTTTATCAAGTGATGTCCTAAATTAAGATTTTATTAACCCTTTTGGACTGTGACCTTGACTTTGGAACATGGAATACGAAATTTTGTCCTACGTATTATCGTTTACCTTGGCTTGGTCTTGATTGTTTCTGAGCATTCACGTGAGCTTCCGAGCAATTTTGCTTGCCCATTATGTCATGGTGTCTTCACTGCATAGCATATGCAAATTCACGTGACCCATTGCTCGAAAGCTGTGTTGAAAGTTTCAGACGTCGAGGAATGATTTATTTCGTGATTTCGACGATCCTCGCTGGGAGGCGGTGTATCTCTCACCGTGCTCCTGTAATTTTCTTCGAACAGGGAGCACAAGCCCCTCGCAATTGATATCCAACTTTTCAGCGAATTGTATGGTGTATTTTTCTTAGAAATGTTCGCCGCAAGTTTTCACTGCAGGTGCTTTTTCCCCTCCTCTAAACTTTTTGTTGTTCGTCATTATAACTGTTTTTAATATTGTGTGTTGAAAGTTTTTTTTTTAAAAAAAAAATTAATATTTTTAAATATTTTAATATGCTGATGTCAAAAGTAATATTTTTAAAAATAAAATTTTATATTTTGATGTATTTTAAAATGAAAAATACTTTGAAAATCAATTATTATTACACTTTCAAACACAAACATTGAAAAAACCTTAATAACACAATTTCAAGTGATAAAATTGTGTGTTGTCAGTGATTAAATATTTTTGATTAAATATTTTGATGTGTTGATATTAAAAATAATTTTAAAAAATAAAAAAATATATATTTTAATATATTTTCAAATAAAAAATATTTAAAAAAAAAAAAACCATAATTACACTCCCAATAATATAAAATATATCATACCAACAGACCGAGGAGCCATGGCAGGTGCCTAAATGGTAACTACACGTTATCGAACATAAAAGAAAACATTCTTCACCAAAACAAATTGATACTTCTTTCTCTTGGAATTTTCAACGAGTTCCTGTTTGATTTGGCGACCTAAAATGCATGCTGCTTAAGATGTACACACTACGCAAATCAATCCTGACTATCTATTGAAGCACGGATGCGAAAATTGTTTTCGTTTTGATTACCCAACCTTTTTTTTCTTTCAATTACATCCTTGCATATCTTTTTATGGTATTTTGTGAATTGATTGTTCTTTCTCTTTGAATATTCCCGAAGCTTGATTACAGCCCAATTAAATGGGGGTATAGTTTGGATTTGTAGTATAAAGACAAATTAAAACAAAAGGTAAAAAACTAAAAACCAGAAAAAACAGTGGGGCTTATCCCCAATTCATGCAAGAAAGTACATTTTAGTCCATAATCCATGGACTCTATATTTGGTACCTTTAGTTTTAATCCAAAACTTTATCTTATTCATGTTTTAATATTTAATATTTAAGTTTAAGAGATAAGAAAAAGTAAATGAAAAACAGGAAGGGAGAAAGAAAATGACAGGTTTACCACTTTCTAGCAATAAAAATAGAGTATCAATATGTTTCATTTTATGGAAGGAGTGCAATTGAGGCGTTTTTTATTTTTTATTTTGTCATAAAAAGTAAATCAATGCCCGAGATTTTTCATGATCTAGGTTATTTTTATGTTTTTCGATAGATTAAAAGGTGATTTGAGATTAAAAATTAATTTATTAAGCTTTTTGGGATGTTTCTTGAATGTTTTCAAACAAAAATAGGTTTTTTTAAGTTAAATAAAAGGAATTTGATTTTCTAGCCATCTCAAGTAGTCAAAATTTATGCAGGTAAATGACACATCATTGACGACATATTATCTATTTTGTTTTTAAAAAAATAAAGTGGACGACTTATCATCCTTCTTATTGAATAAAAATATAAGGAAGGAAGGTTAGTCGAGCGAGCTTAACTTGGAATACCACATGTCAGATCTTTTTTGGTAGGGTCAGTCACACTGAACCACCCAACTCAGATGCTTTGGCTTTTTTTAAATAATTTTATTTTATATAATCTTTTCTTAAATTTAATTAAAATCAATGATAATAATATGATTGAGAATATATCTAGGATGTTATTTCATTAAATACAATTCAATTTTAACTTTTTCTCAAATAATGTTAGCAATCACTCGATGTATTTTATGATAATTTTCTTCTCTAAGATTATTTTCAGCTAAGATTGTATCACTTTTTTATAATATTAGTGAACATTTCATTGATTATTATATAAGAGCCTATAAATTTATTAAATATTTTTATTATTATTGAAACTTACTTTTCATATGATACTAAATCTTTTACTTTAAAAAAAAAACTTGATAAAAAATATTTTTATTTAAAAACACATAATTTTCAATTTATTTTATTAAATATACCCGTCAACTCTTCAATTCATAATTAGGTTTTTTTCATGATATTAAAAAACCACGTTAACAACACCTACCTCACATTGTTTTCGTTAAAAATTAACTTTTAATCCTGCCGCAGTAGACAGCTACATAAGTTGGCTAGTCTGAGAATCGAGAATAGATTTCTTTGTTTTTGTCCTTTTCCCCCCCGAACCTGCACATGTTACAGTAACTTTGATTCATGGATCCACAGATCATCAACTCCCTTCCAAACACAAGAAAAAGTTATGGAATCTCATATAACTACAACCATTCAACACTCCAAATGGACAAACTCTAACCCTTTCAGACTGTGAATTTCCAAGCCGTTCCACTAGCATACCGTCAGCTGTCCGTCAGCTGTCCGTCAGCACATCTTTAATTAACCTGTATCAGTTCAAAAGCCATGGAGCTGATACTGCACAAACCCAGCAATTGTAGGGAGAAGTTACCTGGAGCCTCAGAACATTAAAGTCTGTCAATGATGGAGAACACAAATGTCTCGGACCACTTTTGCTTTATGAATTCCGGGACCAGCGAATCGTCCATGAAAGGATTCCATACAATTCCACCAGGACCACTGAGGACCCATTTTATTTTGGCTGGAATGCTGGAGGGATCTAGCATTGAAGTTTCAACCTTCTTCCTAGAAAAATGTTCCTTCTGAGAACTGGAGCTTTTGGAAGGCTGCAAATCATGTATGAAGTATGAACAACCAGTGCTTCTTTATATCACGAGTTCAGATTCTAAATTATAAGCTCTACCAAAAAAGGAGAAGGTTTCAATGTCTTGGGCATGGTATGATGGCTGTCAGTAAATTTATTAGATTCTCAGAACCAGAATTATGCCAGTCAAGCACAACATGACAATCTCCAAAAGAATCTTCAACTTTCAGTGATCCAGCCACATTAATATCATCTGTAAAATAAGTCATACTTTACTCACAATAAAATTATCTCCTGCTTTTAGTGCTTCCAGTGTAGCTATGTGCTCTTTACCTTCAGTAAGGTATTTCTCAACAGACCTCAGGGAATGGAACCGCTTCCCAGTTTCCGGCTCAAAGTAGTGCTGCACAACGAAGTAGCATTTTTCATGATTCTAACTTCCACATGCAATTCAGAGGAAATACAAAACTCTGCAACTTCCACTAAGAAAAATCTACTTCGCTATACCAATTGAAGAATTGACAAATACACAGGAACTTAACTTACAAAACTATGTATTCAGACAGACAACCACCAACCAAAAGTATATCTTCTATTGTGGAGGGTGGTGTAATAAGATTGAATAGAGCATATTTAGTATTGGAGCAAAAAAACTACCTCTGCGCACTTGATAATTATTTAACACCTCGGTGGATATTTTTACTACATGCATCTATGATCAAGAATCAAAAGGACCGAAGGCTCAAGAGAAGCAATCAATTAAACCAAGACGAGAAATTTAAGAGAACAAGACTATGAGGAACTGGGAACGTAGAGATAAGAAATCAATCTGGTTTATTCAACATCATACCTATTGTTACATCATGAATCAGCTTCCTACTCAGTATTAAGAACCAAATAACAAACTTAACAACCTAAAAATATGGAACTCATAGAAGCAATGAGAACAACTGCCACATCATGATAACAATTTATTATTCATCTTGCCAAAAAGCATCCAATCAGTTTCAGGAACTTCTTCCAAGTTTTCTTGTAACATTTAACTTTATCGGGTAGATATTGAAGTTCTGGAGCTTGACTAGCACCGATCATCAACAAAGATATTCAGTTTATGCACACTGTTTTAACCCGGAATTCACCAATAGCTTTAACAAGAACATATCAAGATGCCCTTAGCAACAAAGATATGGACTGAAGAAGCAAAAGGTAGGGTCCAAAACAGTACCTTGTCAATAATACCTGCACATTCCTTGTTCTTGCGTGGCTTTTTCTCAACAATCCAACCATTAGGCAGATCGAATAAGGAGCAGCTTTTGAAAATGTATGGATCAATTTGTATCCGTAGCACCAAATTCCCGTTTATCTTTCTTGCATATTTAATGCTAACGGTCCGATGTAATTCAGACTAAACAGGAAACAAAAATTCCTCTGACATTCAAAAACAAAGTTCCCCTGAAATTTAAAAAACCTTAAAGTATTGAGTTACTGATACTCCAAAACAGTAAAATAAGGAAATATTAGAACTCATTTTTTTTATTGCCAGGTTTAGCACTCTTGGATGTTTCTCCACTCAGGTGTTTCTGAGTAGATATCATCGAACAAAATCGCTGTCCAGTCCCAGGCTCATAGTGATACTGCATATTAAGATGAAAGTTACACTAGTATATGTCTTGACGTTAGAACAAAGTTCAATGAAGTAATCTTCTGTCATGACGAATACATGCATTTTAAGCAGTATTATAGCGGTAATAGCTAACAATTAGAAGCAGCATAGCTTCAAAATTGAGAAATATATCAATGAAAGGAGACATGGCATAAGAAGTTTCATTGCAAACGACATTGAAATATAAGAGCCAAAGGATAAAAGACAGGACAGATCAGTCTGATGGAAAATGGAAAATTGAGTCCATTATGGATCAAAATGACCATGCAGGTTCGATTATCTGAAATCCAAGGTGCGATTTTAACAAGAATTTTAGTTATCTAGTCATTGTGCCCTACAATAAATGTATGTGTAATGCCTTGAGGTCAGCATTTAAATGGAGTGAGTATATATGTGTTAGCAAAAATGGTGAACTGAATGAAGGCTGCCATTTCATCGACCCCACTAATCTGAGGGTGGCATTTGTGCATATGGATTTAAGATTGATGCATTCATTTGAAAAAGGGTACTGTTGCTCTTGAATAATTTTTTCATGGAGTTCTCTAAGATATGAGACTATGTAGTAAAGGAAGCCACATTGGCATTATTAAAAAGGCTTCATTTTGTGCTTTCATACCAGAAAACAAGAAAAGCATCATCAGCATTTTGATGCTTTTCTAATTTACCATTAGAAACTGCGGAAGCTCCAAAAGGGTACTAATCGTTCTTTGGACTATGATGTTAGAGACCAAGTTTGGTGAGATACCCAGTGTTGCTCTCCACACCCCGGTCCCCGAAACAGTACCCAAGTTTTCCCAACCTATACTCATCATTCTCAAGTTAACGAGAAACTCAAATCCTCGAGAAGTCCAAATCGCAACCCGTATATCAATTCAAATACGGGCGCACACCAGGCAACACGGCACCACCATAACCATCCACGTTTACTTAAACACTTCCTATTGGCGTGAAGTTAAAAGTAATAAATATATTTTTGAAATTTCCACTATGTTTGCTAATGCTACTTCGTCAGAAAAATTTTGGGTATAAAGGAGAAGTTCGAACCTACGACAACTAGACCTCACAGGCGATGGGGAAATGGGTGGCGCTTAAAGACCGGATCACCAATGCATGCATTAATGTAAACACAAATGTAGAAGTACTTTGTTCACACTATCTATGGTAAGCCAAAGCAAGGCAAAAGAGAAGGTCGGATCACCAATCAATCACCTTGTCGTTATGGCTACGGCGGTTGCCGCGTTTGCTGCGGCAGCGTCGCACGACGACCCAATCATTTGGGAGTTTGAATTGGTGGTAAATGGTGGTTGATACCTGTAATTCGTTATTTTGATTTTGGGATGAGATTTTCGCGTCCATTGACTCTTGGTGGAAGCTATCTGATTTTAATAAGAAAAGCTTTTGAGGAAATATTTACTTGGGGCTTCAAGATTTTAAGATTGTGTGTGTATGTGTGATTTTAGGTTTCTCAAGATTTTGTCTTTTAACTTTTTTTATTTGTCACTTCTTCGAGCACTTTTCATACTAGCTTGTTGACGGTGGAGTGAGTAACTTTTCATATAATTTTTTGTATTAGAATATATATTAATAATATTTTTTATTATTTTTTTAAAATTATTTTTAACATCAACATATCAAAATAATTTAAAAACACTAAAATCATATTAATTTAATTTAAATAAAAAAATAAAAAATAATAATTTTTTTTAAAACCACTTTTAAAACACAAAAATAATAGCACTAATAGTGATTGTGGTTACTGCGTTGCAGGTTGAAGAAAAAATTCCAAGCATTACTAGCATATTTCCTAATAAAAAAATTAATCATAAATTTTAAATATAATACATATTATATGGTAATTTTTTTAAAAAATACAAAAATATCATCTAATTTACAATTTTATCGGTGATAACTCTATAAAAAATAAATCATGAAGGTTATTATTGTTCAAGATAAATTCAACGTTAAAAGATAAAATTAAAAAACAATTATTAATTAAAAATTGACAAAAAAACTGTATGGGTTAACCTGTCAAACCAGCAAATCAGGTCAAGAGATCGAGATAACTCCATAGAAAGTAAATAAAAAAGTTACACACCTCAATTTCCAATCAACTAAATATTGAAAGATAAAATAAAAAAAAATAAGAAAAGTATAAAAAAAAAAACAACAACCCAAATAAACTTAAGCTAACATGTTAAGCTTGTTGCCTATATCATGAAACCGAGATAACTTCATAAAAAATAAATAAAAATATTACGAAGCTTTATTGTCAATAAATCTAATGTTAAAGGTTGAAATCGAGAAAAAATAAATAAATCCATAAGACTCATATAACTCCACATAATCTAAATTAAAAATAAATTACAAAACTCAATCCTTAAATAACCTAATATTGAAGGATGAGATTGAAAAAAAAATAAAAAAAATATTAAGTTTTTGAAGAGTGAAATTTAAAAAATATATATGAGATCAGGGTAATGACATAAAAATTAAATAAAAAAAATATAAAACTCAATTAAAAAATGACAAAAAAATAAGCAAAGTCAAACTAGGGTAACATGTCAAGCCCACGATCCATGTTATGAGATCGAGATAACCTCATAGAAAGAAAATATAAAAAGATTGCAAAGTTCAATTTTCAACCAATCTAATGGTAAAGGACGAAATAAAAAAAAATTATTTAAAAAAAACAACTTAGAAAAAGTGACTCAAGTCAACCCGAGTTAAACTATTAAACTCGCAACATAGATCATAAGATTCATGAAAAAAAAATTTAAAAAATTATAAAGCTCCAGTTCAAGCAATAATGTTGAAGGTTTAAATAAAAAAGAAAAAACTAAATTCATAAGGTTGATGTATATCTCAACAAAAAAAAATCAAAAAGAAAATATGAAGCACAATTTCTAAAATAACCTAATATTAAAGGATACAATTAAAAAAAAAACTAAAAAAAACAATGAATAGTGTTTGTGGGTATGAGTTACAGTGATTTAGCCACACTCTTTAATATTTTATTAATTATCCTCGATCAGTTTCAATTTTTGTGATAATTAATTAGTTTTATGTACAATATAGTATTTGTCAATTCATTTTCTCTCTATAATTTTGAATCTTTATATATTAGTTAAAATAAATCTTTCATAGTTGTTGAAAAAAGATTTATGACATGATTAAGAAGCATATTTGAATTCAAATTAAAAGTAAAGTTCACTTTCATTTATGATTAAGATTTTATATAAAAGTATTATCCAATACAAGTATTTTAATATGAAATATTAACATACCTAAAATCACTCCTATGAATAAAAAATTAATCTCAAAGAATTTGGGTGGTAAATTTTTCAAACCCAAAAAAGTATAAATTCACATTGAGAAATTACATGTTTTTCAAGAGGATTGTATAATGATGCATTGTAAAGTAAAAATATGGCCAATACGGCATACAAATTTTTAAAGAGAAGAGGGTCTAGACAATGTGTATTTTGTGTTAAAACTTCTACTCGGCCTTGGTTTGAGTTTAGTTTAATTGTAAAATAATTTTTTTTTCATAAGAAATTTTTTTTTTATCATCCAATCAACAATTACATGTCCAGATTCAATGAATTTGTTAGGTTTAACATGTTGTATGATAAGTTTTTTCAAAGTAGTTTTTGTTTAATGTCTTAAGCATTCTAACATTTGGATTAGTTTTAAATGTCTATAACGTTTGATTTAATGTTTAAACATTTAAAATTTAAGGTTTTAATTTATTTTAAAATATCAAAGTTAATTCTTTTTATTATAAGTTAATTCTAATAGTCTAGTTCTCCTGTATAAATAGGAGTAAAATGAGTATTTAGAATTTTTTTTATTTTTGTGTTTCAAAAATATTTTTGAAAAAAAAATTTTATTTGCTTCAAATTAGTTTTTTTATTTTTTGTGTTTTTCATATCATTTTGATGTGTTAATATTAAAAATAAATTTTAAAAAATAAAAAATATTATTTCAATATATTTTTAAAAACAATTATTATTAAAGTTATCATAGAAGAAGCACATGAAGCAAAAATGCTCTTCACTATCTCCTATTGTCTACTGTCTTTTTATTTTATCTTTAGGTTCTATTGTAGTTTAGAGAAAATCCAGTCAATTTTCTATGTTCGTATAACTTGATAGGTTGTGTAATATTTTGAGGTGATGTTGAAATATTGAAAAGTCATTTTATGTTAAGTTAAGATTATTTGTACCAAGAGATAAATAATATAGTTTTAAAAACAAATGATATAATATTGACAACAATATTTTTTATTTTTTTAATCCGAAGTTTTGCAAGTATCTTATTTACAATGTTTTAAATTATAAAGAAACTTGAAAGATCTTAGCAAAATATTATGCCCAAGGAAAAAAAAAAAACCAATTGAAACAATGTTTCAATGTTTTGCCCTTGATTCCAAAAACCATAATGCTAGTTAATTGGGGTAGTATTTTTTTTTTTACATGATTTATTCATAATTATCATAAACACGTGGACAAATTAGTTTTATCATAATTTTTTTATATTGAAATTACTCAATCATCTTTAGAAACAAAAGAAGATTGAGCTTGCTGAAAGAGATTTTTTTTTGTTTTTATGGATTTTTTGCACAATTAACTGACTTACTTGCTTTTAAAAAAAAGTTCCAAGGACTTTTTTTCTTTTCATTATGATTTGTTCATAATATTAAAATTCACTTAAAGGTTGCTTGGTAATTTAAATTTTAAAAATTAATAATTAAAAAAAGTTAGTATCATGCATGTGTTTGCGCATGGATCCCTCCATGTCTTTTTAGCTGCACAAACAAGGTCTTTTTATGATGAAACTCCACCTTTCATGAAAGCATTTGAATTTTCTCGACACCCCTTTATTATATAGTAACACGTGTGCCCAATAGGGGGTTTTGTGTTAAAAGCCTCCTTTTTTTCTTTTCTCATTTAATATTAAATTATGCGCATCTCGCTTCAAAATTTCAAGAAAGACCTTCAATTGTTTTCTCCTTCAGATTTGATCCATAACATTAACAGGTTTGTCTTGTCAATTTTCATAACGTAAAAGAAATGATAGGAAGTACTATTTAAATAAACACTATGTTGATTTTTCTAATAAATGAAGTTGTGTTTTTTCTTGGCTTTCAGTCCTTGTCAAAATCAAACAAGCAAACTCTCTTCAAGTTTGACTGCAACTTATAGCACCGCCTCCTACAAGTTTGACCATGACTTGAAGTCAAAACAGAACTAACTCGAAGTCATGGTTGTTGGTCTCGAAACGGCTACAGAAGTTATAATTTAACATGTTTAACCTCTAAATTAAATTAAATTTAGATTTTTTTATTATTTTAAATACTAAAATAAAAATTTAAATACAATTCAATTTTTTAAAATAATATAAAAATATGTTAGAGATCAACCTTTTTGATTTATTATAAATTAATGTTAAAACTAGCTTTCTCAAAATATTTATCAATCAATCCAATTTTTTTAGAAACCAAGAAGTAAAATAAAAGTGATGAGAGTAATATAGAAAATAAAATGAATTGAATTATATTTTTTATAAATAAATAAATTTAATTTATTTATCAATTTAAATCAAATTGAATATTATAATTGAATTTAATTACAATAGAGATCATTAATTTCAAATAGCATGTAAATGATTGCAATTATATATAAAGTTATTTTTTTTTATTGAAAATGGATAATAAAATTGTGTTTGTATTTATATTCCTTCTTTTATTCATAGGAAATATTAAAGGTACCTTTTATAAATTGAAGATTTTGCTACCTCGCTCTAGTTTTGTTTCTAGTTCGAATTTAAAAATATATTACAAAAAGAATTCTAATGAATACATTACTCCATAAAGTTAGCTATATATATATATATATATATATATATGTATGTATTTTTGAAGGTTAACATTAAAAATATTCTTAAACTAGTTTCCACTTATCAAAATAAAAGTTATTTTTAATTGAATCTTAAATAAACCATCAGTTCATTTAAAACAAGATTTTTTTTCTGTGATCTCACGTAGGATTCGAACGCTACCATATCTTTAATATCTACAAGAACTCACACGGCCAAATCTCAAAATCTTTGTAAATCTCTCTCTCTATATATATATATATTTGAACCAACTCTTGGTTATGGTTGCATGAAGCTCAACGAAGACTGAAAATTTATGACTTGCAGAGCATTTTCACAAAGGGAAATGCTTTTCGTTCTCGCATCCACACCTACCCAGATCCAGTAAACTACGCTGTGTTCTTCTTTAACGAGTTGAGTTGAATGATCATGAACCATGAACAGGGGTAGAATCGAGGAATTTGTCTAAGTTGTGAATGAGAAGCACACAGCACGCCCATTTTAGATTTTACTTGGCAGGAAGAGGGTGTGAAACCAGGAAAGTTGACGCATACTGGTGGTGATCAGCTTGATGAACCACCGCGTAGAATAGAGTGTTTTACTAGGAAGACGCCGTTCTGCCTCCACGTTTTCTGAGTGCTGTAGTAATTTACAAAATGACGCACCTTCTTGTCTTGTTCTTCTTGTCTGCTTTTCTCTATTCCTTTTACACTGGAGTGGATCATTTGTTCACGCGCTTCGCAACCGTGGCAGACTCAATGAATCATCACCTGCTACAATATTTGATGCTTTTTTTAGGATGAAAGTGTATTATTTATTTATCGAAATGTAATTAATCCTTAATTACGAATAATTAGTGCTTTTAGGGGATCTCTTAATATCAATAGTGGAAGCATTTTAGTTAAGAAATCAAGGTTTTTATCTTTCTCATTTAAAAAACATGATTCCTCTCATTTTTTAAGAATATCACATTCCTTAATTTGTAAGAAATGTAATGTTTTAAAAAATAATAAATATCTTGATAACTTGGTATATATTTTATAAAAAAATGAAGTATAAAAACTAGATTTATGATAAACGCATATACTGCGATATTAATTAATATTGTGTGAAACATATTTAAGGTGGTGCTGTGCACGCGTCTTCTAAGTGCGGTGGGGCTTGTTCTGAAAGATTCTAGAATTGTCAACATAAGGAGATGTTGTCATGTAGGAAGGAAGACTCCTAGTGGCTCCCCATCAAGGACCCGACCTGAACCCCTCCTCAAGTATGCTAAACGCGGCTCGTTGACGTATCCATCACGGCAGCTGCACTCTCACCATCTATTTCACTCTAATTACAAGTCTACCACTCGCCCTCAATTTCCTTAGGGGCATAACCGCCATTCAATCCAAGACGTCAGTGCTTACTCGGCTGAGCTGCCAACTCGGACCAGCCTCGTATAAATATACAAACCGATCTGGTCTCCCTTACTTCCATTCCATCCATCAAATATCCATACAAACACCACGTAGTGTAAACTTTGCTGCTCTTGCACACCATATACATCCTCACACACAACACGCAGTTCAATCTACAAGCTATGAGCTCGATTACAATGAAGAGAGGGAGAGAGGAGGGAGAGATAGACATAGCCAAATGCTTGATGCTACTTTATAAAGTTGGCAAAGGTGATGATCATGAGCTACCAACTAATTATAAATCATCGTCGCCATCCGGGACCGGTCGCTTGTTTTCATGCAAAACATGTAACAGGAGTTTCTCTTCATTTCAAGCGTTAGGAGGCCACCGTGCAAGTCACAAGAAACCAAAACTTGCGGGATCAACTGGGAACTTGTTAATGAAGTTGCCCAGTTCGCCTCCAAAGCCAAAGAATCACCGGTGCTCCATTTGCGGGCTTGAATTTCCTATCGGGCAAGCTCTCGGAGGTCATATGAGGAGGCATAGGGCTGATAATATTGATGGTACCAGTAACAGTGGTGATAATGAACTGGCTTTGACTTATCCACCTTTCTTACCGGCCGTCCCAGTTTTGAAGAAATCGAATAGCAGCAAGAGAGTCCTGTGCTTGGATTTGAGCTTGGCACTGCCTATGGATCAGAATGAGTCGGAGTTGCAGTTAAGGAAGGCCAGCACTCAACCTGTGTTGAAATGTTTTATCTAGGCTTTAATTCTGAATACATTTTTTATTTTTTTATTTTTTTTGTTCATATACACCTTCTAGCTAGTACGACTACGTAGTCGGGATTATTTACTAATCAGATTCATTCAGTTCTTTTGTATACCGACAGCATTAAGTTTTATTTATAGTTTGACATGGACAAATCTAGTTAGAAATTCTCACATAATAGTGTCTTGGTCCTTTCAAAGCCATCGCCTAATTGCTGTGCCTGTATGGGTTTATTCAAAGTTATCTGCATGAATTTGTTTTGCCTGTGGTGGATATTGTAAGTTCTGGTCTTGCCAACGTTGCTGCTGCTGCTGCTGCTGCTGGATTTGTTCTCCGATCAAAGTTGTCGGTTGTTGTTTCTGTTAGGATTAATGATTGTTTCTGTGTATCACGATGTTTCCTGCTCTGATCATGGCGTCCGAAGTTACCTCGGACAAGGGCTATGATCAAGCACAAAAAAGCAACTAGGTGCAAGGGTGGCGTCCTTCCGAGCCGAAACCTTCTTATATTATCTTATTTAAATTGAGTATGATCTAATAATCAAATTAAAAACTATACATGTTTTTGTTGTACAAGTTATTTGACATGATCAAATTCTTTTTTAATTTGGACTTATCCATTTAATCCATAAAAATATATATTAGACTTTTCACATTGTCTAATTAAAAAATATATATATGACTATTTAGATCTTCTTGCCTCAAATGGAATCCATGAATCGAGTTTCTACGATTGAAATCGACACGTGGATGAATTATATATAGAGCCAAATACAGCTCGGGGAGAAACTAGCAAGATCTTAAGTCGGGGACTCATTTGAAGTTGTACAAAAACAAGGAGGAGGAGCCTATGCGCGCTCATAGAGCAGCGTAATTTTGGGGCGGCACGCGCATCGCCGATCCCACAAACAGTCTTACGAACCTTCATGTCTGGACCCGCCTGCCCCCATACACTCAGAAGTCTGCCCGTGCCCTTTTTCCTCGAAAAAAACAAAAACAAAAACAAAAACCCCGTTTGCAAAAACATTTTACAACACTAACGGTGCATGCTCGATGCTCTCTGGCACACGTGTACGGATGATATAAATGTAACGGCGAATGCAGATGTTTCCCATTTTCAATTCCCTGTCACGAGAAAAAATCGAGTGCTCCTCAGGCACATCTAATTTACTACTGTTATTTATATTCGATTTTCATCGCTGATTACTGTTTGTTAAGAAATTCAGCAGACCGGTAGTCAACATTCCGATCAGTTTCCCAACCATCTTAAAGATTTTGAGGTTTGTCAAAAACTTCAAGCTCTCTTTTTCTTAGGGTTAGGTTTTATATTATCTAATTGGGGTTTTCATATCTGTGACTTCGAGCTTGAAACAACCTTTTTTTTTTTTTTTTGAAAATTTATGTTGAAGGTTGGAAATGATCTGTTGAAGAAAGAACGGTGAGACTTTGGAGAAGCAAAGCAAAATGGTATGTGTGGAATATGGTAATCCTGTTACTAACTCGCTCGCTCGCATAAAAATGGGACTCATAGGTAGTTTATCTTAATGGTTCTTACTTTCATGCAAGTGAAGGAGGGTACCCGATAATTTCTCATGCAACGCTAGTAGTTGTGCTCGGCAAAGTAAATATTTTGTGAAAAGTGGTTGTGTTTTTATCAACTGTAATTAGCAAGTTTGGAGTATAGAGGGATTGCTTGACATATTAGTGAGGAAATTGCGTACATTTGTTGTTTAATAAGCCCAATTGGTTGCTTGATGATCCGAATAGAAACAAATAAGTTCCTAAATCTGCTGCTACCCGGAGGCATTTGTTGTAATCTCATTGGAGTTTGTAGTTCAAGTCTAGTTGCCTGCCACTTTATGTAAATGAAATTGTTGATAATTTCATCTTTCTCAGGAGTAAAATTTGAATTGGTGGACTGTGAGTTTTTTGTTGTATGATAATTGTTTTAAGATGACAAAATTCCCAAATTGTGCATGGGGTTTATGGCTGTTAGTCGAAGATAATGATATGGATACTTTGAGAGTTGCAAAGATATGCTGGAATAATATTTTGGTGCTGAATATGAATTACTTTTCTTCTTGGAATAATTGTTCCGTTGTGGGTTTAGCAGAACAAGGGATTTTGGATGTCGAAGGGTACAGATGTAGATCCAGCATTTGAGAATCCGTCCAGGCTTGAATCTAAACGATCTCATCAGTGGTTTATAGATGATGCTGAGCCTGAGTTGTTCCCTAGCAAGAAGCAAGCAGTGCAAACTCCAAACAGCACTGTGACTTCTGGAATTTCCAGTGCAAATGCTGCTTCCTGGGATAACACCCCTGGTTTTCAGTCTGTCCCAAACCAATTTATTCACCGGATATTTGGGGCTGAAACTGCAAGATCTGTCAATTTTGCTGACAGGAATTTATATCCTGCTGGAATTGGTGACTCAAATGCATCTGTTAGCCTGTCTATATCTCATGCTATGGGAGATCCTGAAGCCTGTGTTAACTATGGTGGTTTTAGAAAAGTCAAAGTAAATCAGGTTAAGGACTCTGACAGTGGTATGCATGTCCCAAAGGGACATGGTTTCACAATTGAAAGTGACAGTAACAATTCCACTGGTCAGGGCTTCAACAGGGAAAGTGAAAGTAGCTTTATATCAATGGGGCAAGCATTTGATGAGGATAATAATGTCACAGTGATGGGTCATACCTACAATAAAGAAGATGCACATGTTGGGTCAATGAGCTCCACTTACATCAAAGTTGATGACAGTGCCATTCCAATAAGTGACACATATAGAAAGGAGGACACCAATCTATTATCGTTTGGAGGATTTGACGAGGCGCATGATATCATACTGGTCTGTAGGCCAATCAACAATTATGACCACTCTTACAATCAATCTTCAGTTAAAACACAAGAAGCAGTTGATCAAAAAGAGCTGGGTGCCAAGGCAGTTGCAAGTAATACTCGGGCAACTAAATCCAAATCTGAACCTGTTTCTAAGAACAGACAAGAGTTGAAAACTACCAGAAAAGAAGCTCCAAACAGCTTTCCTTCGAATGTCAGAAGTTTGATCTCAACTGGGATGCTTGATGGAGTCCCTGTAAAGTATATTTCCTTGTCACGCAAGGTAAATCTCTTTAAAGTTTTAGTCCATTTTTTTCTGATAAAAAATCACTCCGTTTCTTTCTTTTGTATTTTCAATCTAGTGACCTTGTGGCTTGTACTCTGCATGTAACAAGGAGCTTCGTGGCATTATAAAAGGTTCTGGCTATCTTTGTGGGTGCCAATCATGTAATTATTCCAAGGTGAGCGTTTTATTGGCTTTAGTCTTTGTCTGGATGAATTCTTCAAACACCACTGATCCGCTTTATAATTTGGGTGTAAGGTGCTCAATGCATATGAGTTTGAACGCCATGCTGGTTGCAAGACAAAACATCCAAACAATCATATATGCTTCGAAAATGGAAAAACTATCTATCAGATAGTACAAGAATTAAGGAGCACTCCTGAAAGCATGTTATTTGACGCAATTCAAACTGTTTTTGGTGCACCTATTAATCAGAAATCCTTTCGCATCTGGAAAGGTAATGGAAATATTTGTTTTAGACTTTTTACCTTGTATACAATTAGAATTATTTGTCTCTTATTCATTGTGCGTACAAGCACACTTGTAAAATACAATTATCCATTTATTTAAGGTATTACCAAGTAAAGGAAATCTTGAGACAGCCATCCGCTACTAGATATTTTGCATGAAGTAACTTCCTTGAGTTTTGAACTTGCCATCTCTTGATTGCAAATGCAAGGCATTTAGCTTTGCCTTGGTTGGGTGGAAGTGCAACCACACTTCTGCTTGTGCAATTTTAGCTGCCCTTGTTTTCTTAGAAAGAAAAGGGGGAGAGTTAAAAATTTAGACCATTTTGCATTTGATAATTTTGCTAGTGGTTGCGTTCTTACTCCCTTATATTTGCCCCTCTACTCTTTTTCTCAGAATCGTTCAAAGCTGCAACTCGTGAGCTCCAGCGTATCTATGGGAAGGAAGAACTAATGCTGTAAAGCACTATTTTGCTTGCAGCGTGCATAGAAACTAGCGTGACTGGCTAGAGAATCATGCATGCACTGCAGCGAAAGCCGTTCAGAGACAGGTCAAGTGATGCTTTCTGTTATATGATGAACAGCTAGTTCATGTAAAACTGTATTTTGATATTGAATCAGTGAGATTGGGTGCCTAAGTACAATGTAAGAAACCAAAGGGAAACTTCCCTGTAAATCACTTGGTGACACAGAATAACCTCAGTTGCTACCATGACAATTGAACTGGCATTCTTACTGGAACTTTCTGGTAAGAGTTGATCATTCTTATGCTTCACCCTTGTGCCACGATGCGGGAAACTTGTTCTTCATTGTGCTGTATCATTGCACATAACATCCTAGAATACTTGGAGGAATTTGGACACGAATGGGGGCACCATACGTTAGACCGATGGGTTAATTCTAAAGGTCACAAGTTTAAGATCAGATTTATATGGTATGTTGGGTCGTTTCGAGGGCAGGCAAGTTGTAATGTTGTTGATTGCTTTTGCTGTACTTCTGGCTTGTACTAAAAGCAGACAGATACACGTTATATTTTATCAGTGAACAAGGGGGACGCTAAGCAGCTGGATGCTTCTCGAAAAGCCAACTCTTCACATCATGTTTCCTTACTGCTGTCCAATTACCGATCAAAATTTCCAATCGAGTGCTGTGCTCTAATTTCTTTACTTCCCAGAAGCTAGCTTTCACAATTTATCATCAGAGGCGTGAATTTCCGATCTCACAAAATCCCAGAGCTCGTATGAGCATATTCTCCTCAGATTTCTATTTTTCAAACAATCGAGGCTTACTTTACTCCCCGGCATTTTTGTCGAAGTATTCCTGTCCGGAACTAGGTTTTTGAAGCCTTCGCCCAGATGTAAGACAGGATAAGACAACCTTTTTAGGAGCTGCAGATGAACTGGTTTTTCATTTTTGTTTCAAATTGAATTTTATTTAGTATTTTTAGATTATTTTGATGCATTATATTAGAAACAAATTTAAAAAAATAAAAAATATCATTTTAAAATATTTTTAAATAAAAAAACATTAAAAACAACTTTAAAAAAATTCATAAAATACATCTTGAACGCTCACGGTGCTGTCTTCTTCAGTGCAATTCTAGTACACTACCGGAAACCATTAGTAATTGTCTTTTTACATCGTAAACAACCTAACCAGTAATGCCAAATCTCATGCGATGAAGAAAGGCAAGGGAGAACAAAAAAAGAGGAAGAATATTTTCCACAAGCAACCCAACAGTTGACACGAATAATATTCTATAATGATAAACTGCAATTTAACACACTAAAACAAGATTGAAAAGAATGACAAATGAGATAAATTACAAGCCCCCTTTTTTTTTCCGTTATCAGCACTGGTTCTTGTCCATCTCTTCCGTTTTTTCAACAAAAGTGCAACCCGTAATTCATGCCCCCACTAGGAAATGATTTGCTTTTTAAGAGCCGCAACAAGCTGATTTCTGGGCAGCTGGACCTGATCCAGACGCCTGGTCTAGATGAATCTTTGATGTTGCAGGCTGCAATACACAACCCAAGCAAAATGTTCAAACAGTAGCAGAGATTGAAAAGTCCCTCACTCTTGTCAAATCCAAAATAGGAGCTCATGAAATTCAAATACCTCAGCCTTGGTGTCAGTGTCAGAAAGCCTTTGCTTTATATCCCTTGCTATTGAAAAGAAAACTTGCTCCACATTTTGATTCGTCTTTGCACTCTGTGATGCACATATTTTTCAATAAATACCAACACTATTTCAATTGGCTTCAAATTCTGCAAGTGTTACTTACAGTTTCAAAGAATTTGATCCCGTACTCATCAGCAAGTGCTTGGCCCTTGGATGTTGGTACAGCCTACAAGAACAATAAGGGTTATCAATCATACAGTGATTTCACATTGACATGAGCATCAATGCCCGAGCGAAGGAAACAGAGAGATGAATTGCTAAAACCATAAATTAAATCACAGAACTGTAGTTTTTTCCTGTTATGAATACCCGAGTGAAAAAAAAAAATCTATGTGCTAACAACTGGGATCAATAAACGACCTTGGTAGTGCAACTAAGATATAATCATATAAGCAAGACTTCCAATATGGCAAAAGCAATTTAACAGCTGGTATTAATTGATTGCTGAACTGACTAACATACCCGTTTGCTTTCATCCATGTCGGCCTTGTTCCCTACCAATATCTTGTTAACATTATCAGAAGCATGTTGCTCAATGTTGCGAATCCAATTCCTAATGTCTGAAAATGGTGATAAGCCAGGTTTATAAGAAAACTATCAAGAAAAGAAAGGTGCGGAAATGAAAGGAAATAGTTTAGTAAAAGGCAATGCAACTTCCCAAATACTTGTCACCACAAAAAAATAAATGTGGATGAGAAGGTGCTAGTAGTGATGTAGGGAAATCAAACAGCACATTCAGAGAAGCAAAATTTCTTCCACTTAAAATCTGCACAGCAATCTGAAGTTTTCATCAAAATCGAGAACAGAGAAACTTACTGTTGAAAGATGATTCATCAGTAACATCATAGACCAGCAAAATACCCATAGCTCCACGATAATAAGCTGGCATGGAATGAATTTCCAGGGACATGAATTAGAAATGAAGCACAAATCAACTTATAACAATTGCATGACAGATAACAATCCAGAAACACAGTTCTATGAACTACAAAACTCCAAATGCCAGACATTGACGATTATGATCTAAGATCTAATGGTCTTGTCCTAGATATTCCCAGGGTAAAAAGTTAGTCTGATGGTACAATTCTAACCATGTAAAGATCTTCACATGCACGATGCAGTAGTCCAAGTGTCATGAACTAGTAGGCATAAAACTTAGGCAATACCAAGCTGCAATTCATGCATCAGAACTCTAGGCTTCCCTGATGCCATTGCAAGCCATTCACATCAATACTAATTTGAGAGGATATTCCTCGAGGTGGACTGGAGCCTTTATGCAATACTGGTAATCAACAAAACAAGCATTCCCAAACTATTTAGGATTAATCTTCATCCAGCCACAGCCAACCACAAATTTTCTCTCACATTGCCCCTGCTCCAAAAAGTGAACACTCATATTTGGTTGCATGGTTCAAAAGTTTGTTCAACCACACCCCCAGACCCACCCAAAAAAATGAAAACTGTAAGAATATCTCTCCCCCCATCACAGAAAACACTTCCCAAGAGAGTAATTAGGCTTATCAAATGGGGGGGTTCTGCATGGAAAATCTTCAAGTGGATAACTTATGTCTCATACATGAACCCCCCAGTTTGATATTCTTTATGAGCAATATGAAATGTGACAAAGCTAAGTAGAGCAGACTTCACAAATATCCTTTCCCTTTCTATCACTGAGAAAACATATCTACAAAAGAGAAACATACCAGTTGTGATTGTTCGGAACCGCTCCTGCCCAGCTGTATCCCAAATTTGAAGCTTAATCCTTTTGCCATCAAGCTCAATGGTTCTTATCTTAAAGTCAATACTGCATGATAAAGAATGAGCTTGGGAAGGTCAGAGAAGTTCTTCAAGATAGAAAAACCAGTTAATGCATTTTAAGCCCAGAATGCAAGGAATACACACCCAATGGTAGTGATAAAACTAGTTGTGAAGGAACCATCAGAGAAACGCAAAAGAAGGCAACTCTTGCCCACACCTGCGACGGCAAACAACAGGAAAGATTGAAATCTCAAGCACAATATCATGTTGCAGAATAAACTTGGAACTTTAGCAATTATGCAAAACCAGTGAAGCAGACAACATTTCCAGAAGAAAAAAAAAAGCATAATAACATCAAACACAAGGATAAAAAAACATGGCATCAAGTAGCCAACATATTTGGATCTATATCCTTTTTTATAAGCTATTAGCAGCTATCATATCAATAAATGGAGAGAGACAGAGGGGGAAGGGGAGGTAGACAAAGAGCTAAACTACCGACAATCAAATTAGGTAGCAAGCACGTTCTCTCCCTCCTCCTACGTAGTACCGAATCCTGATAGATACAAGATCCCAACAAGAAAAACCATCAGCTATGCAATTCATGTCAGATTGCATGTTGCTGTCTCACCGCTATCAGATATTCCAATTTAACATGAAAAACTAAAACATTTCCTATACTATAAATCAAGTGGGAGCATACATTATTAGATATGTTACCTGAATTGAAATCATGGGATCCTTAAAAAAACAAAAAACAAAAGATGAAAAACAGTAAACAACGACATAAAAGATCCATACCGCTATCGCCGATCAAGAGAAGCTTAATGAGATAGTCATAATCGGCTCGGGCTCTAGCAGGGGGAGCAGCCATCGAACGGAGAAATCCAAAAAAGAAATAATAATAACAATAATAATATATAAACCCTCTCTGCACAACGAAGACAATAAAAAGAAGAAGAAGAAGAAGAAGAAGAGAAGCAGCAACTACAAAATCAATAACCAAAACGAGAAGGACATAAGAGTAGATCTGTGCGTTTGAAAGAAAGAAAGAAAAGACTGGGAGAAGGAGGAAGAGGAACCTTTGAAGATCAGGATTCTTCGAAAATATGTGGAGAGAGAGAGAGAATGGGGGAGATAGGCGGGCAGGTCTCCGAGAGGTCAGATGTGGGAGGCAATGGGGATTTCTACACGCAAAGCTTTTTGCGACAAGGAGAGAGGGGGGTTTTTAATTTTTTTAGCGAATATTTGGAGGGACAACTTTTGTTTTCATTTTCTGGTTTTTAAAAAATATTTTTAATTTAAAAAATATTAAATTAATATATTTTTAGTATTTTTTATAATTTTAAATAAATTATATTAATATATTTTATATATTTAACAAAACACAAATCTCCAAGAGTTGTGCTACGTTTTTTTAGAGCATGGTAGATTGATATGGAGCTAATCATATTTATTTTTATATTTTTAAATTGTTTTATATATTAGTTAAAAATTATTTTTTTAAAATAATAAAATATTATTTTAATATATTAAATAAAAGATATTATATGAAACAGCGTTACTGTACTCTCTGTCACGCCGTAGTTTAATTGGTTCTGGGCCTTAGCCAGTCATCAATTGATAAAAGCACATTTGGGGCGTCCATAACTTTGCATTAAATAAAACAGATGGACAGAGAATCTAATTTTTCAGATAAATTGGGCGGTGCGGAGTGCAATTGGAGTATTGGACGCATGTTATGCGCGATGAATCACGCAACTCAAATGGATTTTTTATTTTTATTTTTTTATTAATATAGGTATATAGATTAGTTGTATTTTAATTAATTTTATAAAATTAATAATTATATAAATTTTTAATTGCTTTGAAGGTACTTAAATTCATAACCATTAAAAAACAAATCTAAAATCTAACTAATTGAATTACTTCTTATAGTTAATGAGGTCCTTAATTTAATTTTTATTTGTTGTGGTAGTTTTTTTTTTAGCCTATTTGTTTTTATATTTTAGAAATTTGTTAAAAAAAATTATTTATTTTTTATTTTAAATTAATTTTTTTTATGTTTTTAAATATTTTGATATGTTAATGTCAACTGTTAATATTAAAATTATTATTTTAATATATTTTTAAATAAAAAATATTTTAAAAAACAATGTACTACAGCAACTTTGACTGCTGTGCTTTGTAGGCTGACCAGTAAATTCTAAGAATCCGAACATGACATTCCGGTTAGTGAGACCTCCTCATTTTCGCTTGCTTTTCAAGACAAACTAGTAATTAACAACCTGTCTCTGCTTTGCAATACAAGGTTGTCTTGTTTTGTTTGCTCGGTGGTGGAATCTGAAACTTCCATTTCAAGTTTTTTTTTAATATTTTTTCCATCTTCTGCCGTCAAATGATTGGTTTGATTAAATGGCAAGAAAAGGGATGTGTTTAGCATTGGGTTTTATGGTAGTGTATTGCCACTAACCTTTTTAATGAGATTATATATATCTGCGTCTTATTAATATAGTTAGTTAGGAGAGCGCAATATAGATATGGCGAAGAGTGAAAAAACTGCAATGTTTCTTTCGGTTTTTTTTATTTATATATATAAACATCACTTCCTCCATCTCGGTTTTATTGACCCTTTTGACTTATCAAATGGATGGTGGGAAGGGTTCTAATTAATTACCAGTTTAATTTTATGTTTTAAAAATATTTTAAAAAATTAATTTTTTTTTTATTAATAATTTTTATGTTTTCAAAATTATTTTGATGTACTAATATTAAAAATAATTTTTTTAAAATAAAAAAATATTATTTTAATATATTTCCAAGTAAAAAATATTTTAAAAAATAATCACAATCATATTTCCAAACACACTTTGAATTCATGTCAATGTTCTTAAATTTTACTTTTAAAGTGGAAACTTATATTTTACATGCAAAAATGACATCGATGATAGTTATAAATCATGATTAATATTTTTTTTATATTTAGGTATTCTTATATCCTTTTAAAATATAAAACTAGTCTCGTTATGAATTTTTACTGCCTCTCCCAACAAGTACATTTCTTGAAGATCAAAATTATGTTTTCATCTTTGCAGAAATATAGCAGGGCTTTAATGACTAATATATTAAATTAACTTGATTAATTCAATATAATTACATTAAAGATTTGTTTTTTCAAAAAAAAATATTTTAAAAAATATTATTTTAATTTTTTTAAAAAAAATTCAAAACTATATATGTAAGAAAGGCCATGGAGTACAAATTAAAATGAGACGGCACTGTGTGACGGAAGAAGTGTGAATTACACAAATTTGCACTTCAGGAACATCCCATGCTTCTCCTCCACATTATTAATCGTAAAAATAACTAAAGTCGAACAAAAGAGATGGGGCAGCAAGTTAATGCTTCAAGCACATGCCTAGAAGATCCCCACAAACTTTTATTTTCCCTTCAAAACTCAGCAATCTCTCCTTCACTCATTCTCCTTGAGAAAACATTCGTGTCCTCCATTAAAATGTCAACTGCAACACCTATATCTGATGATGATGGCAAACATTAGCGAGATCAGCTGTGATGATGATGATGATGATGCACAATTTTTATTTTTATTTTTATCAAATTGGTCAACTGAGGATCCTTTGGCAGTGCATCTGGAATGAGAAGCTTATGGCTAAATCATAGTCTGGTTATGTAAAAGAGGATCCTCAGTTTTTTTAGTTTCTTTTTTTATTTATTTAATGCCTGAATACGAGGCTATAATAATCACATTTTAGAAGTATACAGCTTGTTAGTTTATTTCTTATTTGTTTCTTCTTCTGCTTCTTCTTCTTTTTTGTTGTTATCTTGTATTTGTTTTTTCCTTTTTTTTTTTGTATTAATCTCAAAATCATTTATTTATGTAGTCTGGGAACTTTACATTCAATAATTAGATTTGAGTGCCTAGAGTACATTTATTTTGGTGTTTCAAAAATATTTTTAAATAAATAATTTTTTTATTTTTTTATTTTAAATTAATTTTTTATTTAGATCATTTAATCTGTTAATATTAAAATTTAAAAAAAAATATTGTAAACATGCTTTTAGTCTATAGATTATTAGAAGAAGGATGTTTAATATGGACATAGGTGTTACAAGTAGAGTACTAGTGTGTTTGGAAGTATAGTTACTGTTGTTTTTCAAAGTGTTTTTCACTTGAAAATGCATCAAAATAATATTAAAAAAAATTATTTTTGATATTAGTACATCAAAATAATCTAAAAATACCAAAAAAATATTAATTTAAAATAAAAAAATATTAATTTTTAAAAATTATTTTTAAAATATAAAAATAAATAGGATAAAATACGTTTGGTATATTGATTGCCGCGGACATTATTTATTTTGCTGCGGACTAAACTCAAATAAACACCAACATGGCATCATTGTGCGAATAGCGTTAGGCTCTCCCTAAGCCTTGGAAAGTTTAACATGTTTGACATTGAAACTCATGTAGTATCAAACTAGTTATTTAACACGTGATTTGCTATTGGTTAGCTTCTTTTTTTTTGGAAAAAATAAATAAATACGCAAGCATAGGTCTTTTTACAACAAAAATTCTAATTATAAATAAAAAAACTTATACATCGATCTAATTAAATAAATTAAAAATCATCTATATCAATAAATACAAAAAAAGTGTTGATTCGCCTATTCGACAAGCCTAGCTACATGCTGAATAATTTTTTTTCTAACGGAGATGAATTAATGTATAGATGTTATTAATGTGTTTTTTTATGGTGAGTAAAAAATATAATTGTGAATAAAAAAATCAATGCTTATATATAATAAAATATAATGAAGATTATATGCGTTAATAAAAACATGTAAAATCTCAAACTTATTTTTAACATCGTAGAAAAATAGGACAATGTTGCAATTGCTACATTGAAACATCATTTTTGGGCCCGCATGTAAACAAAAAATATGAAAAAATGAAAAAAATATTAAAAAATGAAAAAATGTTGGAACATAATAAAAAGGAAAATATATCAGTGAGAAAAATATACCAGAACACCTAGAAATTATCGAATACTGGTTGAGAAATATCAAAATTTACAAGATTGAAAAATTTGACAGTGTGTTTTCAACTAATGAAGGCCCTATTAGCAAGAAAATTCAATTCAAGAAGAAAATTTCAAAATTAAATGTTTAAAGACTCAATTGAAATAATTCAAAATTAAATTTATTGAGGGCTTAATTGTAAGAAAAATTGATTTTAAAGTTAATTCAGGCTTTAATTGAAAGAAATTAAAGTATAGGGGTTAAATTGTAATTTTAAGAGTTAATTTGGTTAAATTAGGGGCTTAATTGCATAAATATTGAAGTTTGATGGGTAATTAAGGACTTGATTGAAAAAATTCAAAATCAATGACCTAACTAGAAAAGGTAGGTGAATGTAAGGGTTGAAAGTGACCAAATTAGGAGCCAAATTGAAAAAAATAAAAGTTTGTTAGTCAATTGAGGGTCAAAATGCACAAAATTTAGAACTAAAAAATAAAATGAAAATAGCGGTCAACTTTAGGGTTGACAATTGAGTTTGAAAAAGAACAATTTACGTGAAATTAAAAGTTGGGAGACAATTATGATTGCAATTAAAAGAAATTGAAATAACAAATACTTGATTGAATTTTTTCAATTCCAAATGATATGTCATTCATATTTAATGAAGAGAAGGTGAGTGATATATCGTTCATCACCTAAGCATCCCTGTTTTGACAGTTTTGACTGATTGAGTTAACAACTTCAAACGAATAAATATAGAGTTACATACCATCAAATTAAAAAAAGTTGGATCTAAAAGAAAGGTGTGTACCTTCTTTACCAACTTTAAGTGGTCTTAGGAGACAATGATGTCAAAACTGCCCTGATGAGGCCTTAAAAGTAGACAACTCAGTCAAACCTGATGTCGCACCCGGATATCGTAGCGACCAATAAAAAAATGTTCTTTGAAAAAGAACATGTATCTAACATCCTGTTATTTAGGAAAAAAGATTTAGTTTAAAGAGTTGTCACTTAGTATTATGGTCATTGGGAACCATAACTAGTCAATTATAAAGATTATATGGTACAAAATTAGTTACGCAAAAGAAAAGATATTACCACATTTTAAGCATCCTACCCGAGTTAAATTGCATTGCTGATTTTTTCTTAAATTGCTCAGAGTTTGTTGGTTTAAACTATTATGATATGTTTATAATATGGAAACTCTGGTGTTAGTGAATATTCAACTACGAATATTTTTAACTCTATATTGATAAATATTATCTAATTAAAAAATATATTGTATTTCTAACTATAGTATAAGTGGAAAACCAGTAAAATGAATTTTAAATCTATATATATATATATTTTTATTTTCAGGCTGGGTTCTATCCAGCTTGTATAGCTAGGCTAGGCTAGACTCCATCAGCCCAGTCTAGTCACTATTGTTTAGCAGCCATGCCGGCCCATGCGTGACAACGCACGCCTGCTACAGAATGAATTATAATTCACACTGCTGTACTAAGTGAATTATAATTTGCATGCACAGTAAGAAGAATAAACTTACCCGGTTCACTGGAGAAGAAGCCGGATGATGGGGGTAATGGCTAACCGATGCTACTTCTTTTCCCTTGTTCTTTCTCTGATTTTTTTGGTTTGCTGGAGAAGAACTGATCGATGCTAACTCCTCTCCGTTCTTTCTCTGGTTCCCTGTTTTGTTTGTCTTGCCTTGTGTTGTTCGTTCCCTCCTCGTGTCTACCTTCTGCTGGCAATGGGAACCTCTACTAGACGCTGCTCTTGGTTGAAGATAGGACATTGGACGCTGCTTGTGCTGCTCACGATGGCAGCTTGCTGAGAAGAGGATTTCTGCTGCTCGCAGTGGCAGCTTATTGAGAGGAGCTGCTGTCGTTGGTTGCTGATGGTGTGACTGAAAATCAAGTTGCTGAAAACAACACTGTCGCTGCTGGGAAGAGGAGGTTGCTGCTGGTTCTGCCACTGCAGCTGAGGAAAGGTGTGGCCGAGGAGCACCCGTCGTCGCTGCTTCAATAAAAAAAAGACTCTAGGTGCTGCTGCTATCCGAAGACAAGGAACTCAAGTTCTTTGCCAACCGAAAGCTGCTAAAACAAGTCTCAAATGTTCTTTAAAAACAGATCTGAACTTGGAAAGAGGTTTTTTTTGTGTGTTGATTCTGAGTTTTTTTTTATAAGGTTGTTTATGAGTTTTTGAAGATGTTTTTGGGTTAAAATTAGGTTGGAAAATGAGTTTTTGGGTCAAAAGAAAAAAGTTTAGACCCTATTTTTTAGGGCATCGCAGTGTCTGAAATCTAAGGAATATCAGACGCCGCGTTGATTGAATTTAAAAATATATATATATTGAGACAGACAATCAATTTGTTTTTTATAAAAAAATAGAGCCTTTGCACAGGCCCTTTCTAAGCGTTTGACCCTTTTAAATTTTTTTCTTCTTAAAAAAACATGCTTTTTCACATGTAATTTTTAAATTTGTATCGAAAGTAATTCCCCATCTTTGTTATTTTTTATTTTTGTATTAATTTATTTAATACAATCAGGTGAATAAATCATGTTTTAAAATCAAATATCTTGATTTAGTACCCGTTTGGCATTGAGGTTTAACCTGCTTTTGGAAAAAATTCAAAATTTTTTTTTTTGCTAAAATTGAGTGCGGTTTATACTTTTTAGATCGTTTTGATGTGCTAATATCAAAAATAATTTTTAAAAAATAAAAAAACATTATTGGCATGCTTTTCGGCACGAAAAGCTATTTGAAAAGCAACCGCTACCACATTCTCAAACACCGTATAGATTCGCTTCTCGACTTTTCCACATACATATTTAGTTATCATTAATGATTTTTTATTGATATGTATAATTTTTAATTTATTTAATTAAATACATACATAAAATTTTTTATTTACACTTATATTATTAATTTCAAAAATTGTGTTAGTTGTACCTTTATGTTTGGTTTTTTTATTAAAAAAATATATCAGACATTTGACGAAGCATAGATGAAACTAGATGGTTGGCCCGCGCTGCGCCGCAGGCTTATCTTTAATTTCCAAAAAAAATTAAAAGCAAAACCCAAGCCTATTTGGGTCCTACCAAGTTAGGTCCCAAATATATCTGGGTTCTGTTGCGACCAGGACCCAAAGCTATTTTGGGTTCTGCCCAAGTTTAGCCTTGAGTTAGCCTTGGGCTAGGCTGTGCAGGACTAAATGTTATTTTAGTCGTGTACATGGCATGACCCAAGTTTATTTTTGGATCCTCTAATTAATAATTTGTATGTAATTTGTAAATGAAAATAAATGTAAAATTAAATGTATTTTTATAAAATTATTACAATACATTTGGTAAAATTAGTAAATGATATAACATTTTCTTTTAAATTCATCAATTATTTTATTAATAATATTAATTACAATAAAATATCCTCTTATAAATTATACTAAAAATAATAATATTTATAATACAAATCATAATATTTTTAATATTAATATTATTAATTATTATTAAAATAATATTATTTATAACTCCAAAATAATAATATTTTTTAGATTAATATTATTAATTATACTAAAAATATATATTAATAAAAATATAATATAATTTTAATATTAATTATACCAAAAAAATAAATATTAAGAGAATAAATAATAATAGTTTTGAGATCAACACTATTAATTAGACAAAAAATAATAATATTTTTAACACGAATACTATCAATTATACCAAAAAAAATATATTAAGGAAAAATATAATAATTCTTTTAATATTAATTATAATAAAAAAAAAATAATACTTTTACTATTGATACTCTAAAAATTAATTATACTAAAAAACATATTAAGAAAACTAATAATAATATTTTTAATACCAACACTTTTAATTATACTAAAAGTGGAGGCAGCTTAAACATCACGTGGCGCTTGGGTTGCACCTAAGAGGAAGCAGAGCAAGCGTCGGGTGGCGTTGTGCTGTCAACCTGGGATGAAGATGTCCATCTGCCACACGATGCTTGGATTGCCGGTGGCAGGCACCCAGTGCTATTTTGGGCCTGCCCTGCTAGGGCCAAGGCTAGCCTTGGGCCATGCCTAGCAGTGCCTAAGCCAAAGCGCCACCTAGCACTTGGACTACAACGCAAATGAAGCATGTCAAGCGTTATGTGTCCCAACATTGTTTTTTTCATAATAATAGCAATTTTATAAAATTTATTAATGATGATAATAATATTTATACTCTTATAAATTTTAATGAAAATAATAATATTTTTAGTAGCAATAATATGAATTATTATAAAAATAATATTATTTATAACACCAAATAAAATAATATTTTAGAGACTAATACTATTAATTATACCAAAAAATAATATTAAGAAAATAAATAATAATAGTTTTGAGATCAACACTATTAATTAGACTAAAAAAAAATATTTTTAACACCAATAATATCAATTATACCAAAAAAAATATAATATCTTGTAATATTAATTATTCTAGAAAAATAATATCAACAAAACAAACAACAATATTTTTACTATTAATACTCTAAAAATTAATTATACTAAAACAATAATATTAAGAAAGCTAATAATAATATTTTTAATGTTAATACTTGTAATTATACTAAAAGTGGAGGCAAGCCAAACACCACGTGGCGCTTGGGTTGCACCCAAGAGAAAGCAGACCAAACGCCAGGTGCTGTTGTGCTGCCGTCCTGGGAGGTGCTGCCCAAGCGCCACGTGGTGCTTGGTTTGCCTGCGGCTAGCACCCATTGCTATTTTGGGCCCTGCCCTACCAACCTTGGATCCAATGCTATATTAATATTAATTATACTAAAAAATAATATTAACAAACCAAACAATAATATTTTTACCATTAATACTCCAAACATTAATTATACTAAAAAAAGAATATTTTTAATACAATTATACTAGAAATATAGGCACCCCAAGCACCAGCTTAGATTGCACCTAAGAGAAAGGAAATTAAGCGTCATGCGATGATTGGACGGCCTGCTTGTGGGGGTGGCAGCCAAAGCGCAACAAGTGCTCTTGGTCTGCCCCAGTGCCCAGGCCGGGCAGACCAAGCGCCAGGTAGGGCTGAGCATTTCCAGTTCAGTCTGGTTTTGAACCAAAATAAACAATCAAACCGAATTATTTTTTTTTAATTTTTTGAACCGAACCGAAAACCGGGTCAAACCGATTAATTTTGATTCGGTTCGATTCGGTTTTTTTTCCCTTCCAAACTGGTTCAAACCCAATGGTCCTCTCTACTTCTCCTGCAACCTTATATAGCAGATCCCAAGTTGCTAGAGGTGAAGACCCATTCGGGTTTCCATGGTTAGATCCTTGTCTACAATTGCACCTACATCCAACTGCACATAGCGTTGATTGAGACGATCCAGACAAACCCCAACCTTGCAAATCAGGCAAAAAACCAAAGACCAGAACATTAGCTCCAGAAAACATAATCATGGAAATCAGAGCAGGTTGTCCTACTTCAAAAAAAAAACATAAAGGAAGCAATACCTTAGTCTTTTCGGTGCTGCAAGGGAGGTCGTTTCTCTTGAAATCATCTTCAAGGGTGGAGTGAGTCATTTGGTGAGTTAAACTCAGCCAAGTAATCTTCTTCTTCACTCTCTGTCTCAATAAAGCCAACGACGACCAACTTGTTCTGCTTTGATTTTACACCAGTTAGAGAGTAAAGGGAGAGAGATGTACAGAAGGGAGGGGAGGGGAAGGGGGCCCAGCCAGAGAGTAAAGTGAGAGTAAATGAAAAGAGATGCAGAGAAGGGAGGGGAGGGGGGCGACAACTGATGACTTAATGTTATTCTAGGGTTAGAAAGCATGGTATTTATACTTGCTTTTTTTTTTTTTTTAAGTGGTGGCTGGTGTAACTAGTTCGGTTCGGTTCGGTTTAATGGGTTTCATACTTTAGAAACCAAAACCGAACCGAACTGAACCAGAATTTTTTTTTTATTTTTTAATCAATTAATTCGATTTTTTTTTTGTTATTTTTTTTCTGGTTTCTCAGTTTAATTGATTTATCAATTTTTTTACCCATTCCTAGCACTAGGTGCCGATATGCCAGTCGCCCTGATTTGCCCCCAACCTTAAGGCCGGACAGACCGGGCATCAAGGGGCTTACCTCAAGGCTGGCGCTCCCGCCCTCGAGTCCAACCACGTCTCAGCCCAATAGTGCAGTTTACAGTGAAACAATGCATTCATAGTGGAGCACGATATAATTTACAGTGAATTCAATTATAATAAATAATATTTTGTGCTACAGTACAATATTAATCAGTTTTAGTTTTAGTTAATAATAGATAGTAATACGTCAAATCTTCACCTACAACGGTCCCTGTCACCGAACAGACTCGACCATATTCCACTGCTTTGAAAGATTATGTTTTTCATTAAAAAACAATTCCTGGAAAATTACTAGACAAGAAATTTTAGATCTGGCCAAAATCATGAAGGTTCATACCAGATTTCATATTCTTTTTCTATCAAATCAATCAAGATAGGAAAAGTACATCACAATCATCATCATCGTTGCCATGTTCGCAAGCAATGGAAAAAATGGTTACAAATTCTACTAAAGCCAACAGCTAAAGAGATTCCATATTCCGGTCTAGAAGATTATGTATAAAATTTGACGCATATTAGATACAAGATCCTTGTATTTCTTGACAGCAGAGGAAAGGAGACTGGTGATATATCTCTGCCTAAGATAGCGAGTTTGTTGTTTTAGATAATTTTTGAGGTTATGATTTAAAAAAAATAAGTTTTAAAAAAATATGGTTGATTAGTTGGATTTAGATATATATTTGGTAAAAATTATTATTGAAGTTTATGTATAGTAAAATACATATATAAAATATTAGGTGAAAATGTGGTTGCAGTTATTTTTTAAAGTGTGTTTTACTTGGAAATGTATCAAAATAATATTTTTTTTTATTTTAAAAAAAATATTTTTGATATTTGCGTATCAAAATGATTTAAAAACATAACAAATATATCAATTTAAAGCAAAGAAAAAAATAAAAAAATTTCACTTTTTTTCAAAATAACTTTTAAAATGCAAAAACAAACAGAGTTTTGCAAAATTCAGTTAAAAAAACATGTAAAAACTATTTCACAAAAACTGTGTTTCAAACTAAATTTTTTAGTGGACCCCGCAGTAAAAAAAAACAATTTAATTTGTTATCAAACATCTTATTGCTTTTGTTTCACAGCAAAAGTAAAAGCGGGTGAAAAACAAATGCAGCCTTAGAGGGATGGCTTCTGGTGCATGGAGGGCGGCTGGTTATCACTTTGTGTAAAATAACTTTCTTCAAGAAGCTTTTTAAGATTTTAATAACTCCTCATTATTTTAATGTATTTATAAATAAAATTTAATGAACTCAAATGAATACTACTTAATATTTTTTTACAAATACCAAACATGAGATTTGGAGTATAAAGAAATAGTGGAAAGACAAGTGTTTTTTAAAAAACCAATGACAAAGAGAGAGAAAAACTCTAGAAATTTCTTGCATTTTTTTCCACCCATAGAAGACATTTAGAGTATTTTTGATAATGTGATAGCAATTGCATTTCAAATAACTTTTCGTGCTAAAATGCATGTCAATGATGTTTTTTTTATTTTTTAAAAATTATTTTTGACATTAGCATATCAAAACAATCCAAAACATACAAACCATATTAACTTTTAGCAAAAAAAAAAAAATTAAACTTTTTTGGAAATGCGGTTTGCACCGCATTCCCAAACAGTGTCTTATTAACAAGACTTGAAAATCAAAATATTAAAACACATAATTTATGAATATTTATCAATTATGGTGAATATTCATAGTTTATAAATTCTTTATAATTTATAAATATTCATGGTTTATGAATTATTCATAATAACATTTATTTTCTTCACGTAATTAATATATTGATTCATGTATTATTATAATATTTTAGAAATTAAAAGAAATTGTTGACCAAATATGAATTTGATAACAATTGTTTTTTATTATCCAAACTATTTTAGGCATAGTTATTAAACCCGGACCGGCCCGGCGGGTTGACTCGGGACCCGGTGGATGGACCGGTTCGGATTTGTTAAAAGACTGGCCAATGCAATGACCCGGCAAAACCCGGTCGACCCGGCGGGTCAACCCATGACCCAGGCGACCCGGGCAAACCCGGACGAGACCCGGCGTTTTGAAATTGGATCCGCTTGAGATGATTTCAATTTGCAAGTCGATCTGGGTTTGAAGATCTTGAGGCATTTCCTTGCTTCGCTATCGATCTGGGTTTGAAGATCTTTAAGTCGATCTGGGTTTGAAGATCTTGATGCCTTTCCTTGCTTCGCTTCAAAACAGGGTCGAATACGTCTCGTTGCAGGTGGATGTTTATTCACCCACTCCTTCACAAAGCGATGACTAAGAGTGGGGAATCAGGTACTAAAAGCTTTCTTCTTCTAGTGGTAGTAGCCCTCCGCCATGATTCTCATCCTCTTCTTTCTTTTATCCAGATTGGAATTGAATTTGATCCTGAGCCGGCTTTACTTTCTGGAATCCATGTTTAACATATAGCAGACTTTATTAACACTGAGAGAGAGAGGCAACAGGTAGCACTGTAGCACCGCATGCTTTATTACCATCATCAAGTCTTCAACATCCCTCTCTCTCTCTAATGTTTTCAAGCATGTAGAAACCACGCTAATGTTTGCAGGGGAAATATGTAAAAGAGAGGGTTTGTGTCATGTGAGAGTCAAGGAGCACTGTAGCCATGATTCTCATCCTCTTTAGCTAATGTTTGCAGGGGGAAGATGTAAAAAGGAGGGTTTGTGTGGTGTTTTTAAGCTTTAAAGCATGGGGGAGTTAAGGAGCAGAGAGGGTAGATGAATTTTGTGAGGAGATGGTGATGAGATCAACATGCCTTTCTCTGCACAAAACAACTGGGTTTTATGGGTTAACCCAGGTCAACCCATAAACCCGGGATCCGACTCTTTAAGAGGATCAATCCTCGGGTCGGGTTTAATAATTATGATTTTAGGAACTAGAAGAAATTATTGATCAAACATGAATTTAATAATAATTATTTTTTATCATCCAAACCCAAATCCAAACTCATGAGTTCGCAAGCCCACTACTCAATCTATAAAACTATTTTGAATTTGAAATTTTTGTTATTTAAAGGGTTATTTTAAAAAATATTTTTTTATTTATGTTTAATTAGTTTTTAAAAATATATTAATATTCTATGTTAAAATATTTATGCTAAATCACAAAATATATATAGGATCTTAACCTCAAATATAAAAGAATCTCAAAATATAATCTGGCCTTGAAAGTTTCACTATATATTTTATAAACCAATTTAAACAAGAAGGGAGAGGGTAATTGTGATCTTGACACGAGAGAGTGGGGCCAGTGTACTGTGATTTTTGTAGGAAATTTTCATTACAGGGATGAAAAGGAGAGGGGAGATAATTTTTTAAATGCCACCGACATGATTTTTTAATGACATAACATACTAATAAATACGATAAACTATATCTAATAAAATATTATTAATTACAGTTTAAATACCATTAAAATTATCATAAAACAAACCATTACAGTACACAAACTCACTTACTAGTGCAAATATAATCCCAAAAAACCCAGGGCGTAGACACCACGTGACCCCAAATCACATATTATAAACTTTTGATGTCAGGTAATCCATGAATAAAATGAAAAATTTAGGTAGTGGTGGAAATTATAATTGTTGTTGTTTTTTATTTAAAAATATATTAAAATCATATTTTTAATATAAATATATTAAAATTATCTAAAAATATCAAATTTTTTTAATTTAAAGAAATTTTTATTTTCTTAAGAAAAAACATCCCGGCCACGTAAATAAACGGTACCTTAAAAAAACAACAAAAAGAACCAACAAAATACTTATAAATATAGTATTTTTTACGAGTAGAAAAAATGGTTATTTTGCTACTCCCAGTACATTTACTCGTGTTTTGTTGCGGGTCAGACTATTCTTTTTCTAAATATAAAAAAATATTAAGAGTATGATTTTTTTTTTTTTGCAGTATCATTAAATCCAATTAAACGGTTCAATCTTGAAACCTGTTAACCTGACTTTTTACATAGCTTGGATTTTGAATTAAATCGCGTGAGAGCTAATCCCAAGTGAATTATTCAATTTAAAGAGTTCAAATACAATATAAATGACTAGTAAAAACATGACATAACTTAAAAAAAAACTTTAAAACATTTTTTTATATATTAAGATAATGCCAGATTAGATCGACCTTGGTCAACTGGTGACTTAGGTCATGGACTTCAATGTATTTAATAACTTTGTTGTTTTTTTAAATTATTTTTATTTAATTTTACGATAACATCAAATGCTTTCAAAATCGAGCATCAACTCTAAAAAAAACATTCATTTAAAAATCATGATAACCTTATCCAAAGTAAAAAAAAAACACATGAACTCCATTTATCAACTAATCTAATATTGAAGAAGACTGAAATGAAAAAAACAATTAGAAAAATTAAAGTAACAAAAACTAAAAATAATAATTAGATTTGATGGGCAAACCCGCTAAATCAGTGAATTGGGTAACTCGGGTCAACATGTCAAACCCACAAACCGGGTAATAAATCCTATTGGGACTAATAATTTGTTTTTTTAATATTTTTTATTTAACAATATGATAAAAAAATAGACGATCGTAAAATTAAGTATCAAATCAATACTGAATTTTTTTAAGACTATAATAACCTCTAAGAAAACAAAACAGAAACTCAACTTTCAATCAATATAATATCAAAAAAT
The DNA here is from genome assembly GCA_033617975.1 of Populus alba x Populus glandulosa. Taxonomy (NCBI): domain Eukaryota; kingdom Viridiplantae; phylum Streptophyta; class Magnoliopsida; order Malpighiales; family Salicaceae; genus Populus; species Populus alba x Populus glandulosa. The sequence goes on from CM066151.1 coordinate 4,891,127, forward strand.
AAAACAAATTTTTTTTTAAAAAAAGTTAAACTCGCCATGCAATCAACACTCATGGACTTTCTTAAATTTAATAACTTTTTTTTTTAAAACTATTTTTTTAACTATATGATAAAAAAATAGACGATAACATAATCGGGTTTAATTAGAAAAAAAAAAACCTAAAAATTAGGATAATTAAGGTTACACCGTCAAACTTGCAGATCAAGTCATTGACTCCAAAAAGTTTAATTACTTAATTTTTTTCAAAATAATTTCTTATTTAACAAAACTTTTTTAAAAATATACCATACTGTAATGCTAATATGTTTTTTTGATACCAACTTGATGCAAAGATATTTTTTTGATAGTGTGAAAATCATATAAAATTCAAATTAAAATAAATTATTAACTCCATTTTATATAAAAAATAAATTTAAAAAATCAATAATTAAAAAAGATCAAAATACAAAAATAAAAAAAAACTATGGATTACTATTTCCCATTCCTTTTTATACTTAGTATGTCTAAGAATTCTTGCTCAAAAAAATAAATTGAAAATAAAAAAAATGCAATATTTTTAGAATTTAGATTAAAAAATGGCATCCTTCGAAAAAGTAAACTGCCATTTTCTACATTCTCAAAAAAGAATTCCCATTTTCTACGGTTCCGCGGCAAATGCCATCCTCACCTCAGCGCTCTCTACCATCGATTAACTAACTTTTTCGAACCCAATCCAACGCTCCAAAAACTCCACGTCGGCGATCCGTGTAAAACCTAAGTAACCAATCACACAACCACATCCTGTTTCTATAAACCATCCCCACCCAACTCTTTCCACAGAACGCAACCTTCCAAAAAAATCTCCTCCTCTTCCTCTAGACTCTTCGCAATCAAACTCTCTCGAAATGGCACCAAAAGCCGAGAAGAAGCCCGCCGAGAAGAAGCCGGCCGAGGAGAAGAAGACGGTGGCAGAGAAAGCCCCGGCAGAGAAGAAGCCGAAGGCAGGGAAGAAACTTCCCAAAGAAGGAGGCGGCGCTGCTGCCGGAGACAAGAAGAAGAAGCGGGTGAAGAAGAGCACGGAGACGTACAAGATTTACATCTTCAAGGTCCTAAAACAAGTTCATCCAGACATAGGGATTTCCAGCAAGGCTATGGGTATCATGAATTCCTTCATTAATGATATTTTCGAGAAGCTGGCACAGGAATCCTCCAGGTTAGCCAGGTACAACAAAAAGCCCACCCTTACCTCAAGGGAGATCCAGACGGCTGTGAGGTTGGTGTTGCCTGGAGAGTTGGCCAAGCATGCTGTTTCCGAGGGTACCAAGGCTGTTACTAAGTTTACAAGCTCTTGAATTGTTGTAGTGGTAAAGTTGGGTTTTCCCTAATCATGCGTGTTAGTGTTAGGGTTTATAAATTGTAAGGGGGGGAGTTTGGATCTGCGTATTATTTACTCAAATCCTTATTCATTGCTTGGAGGCATAGCAACTTCGTCCTCTGTTTCTTCATGTATCTGCAAGAACAAAACAAAGCATAACCAAAGAAATTCCTTCCCCTTTTACCAATTCTATAGATGAAAATCCAGAAAGAAAATTGATATGCACCTTTGTCACAAATTTCAATCATGCCATCTCACCATTTTGGATTTCAGGTAAAACGTGCTTTTCAATCTGATTATATGACTATCAACAGCGGTAACTTCTCAGACTCCCCAAGGAATAGCAACCATGTATTAACACAGGAGAGATTTTTTACCCAAAAAGAATAATAATAACCGGGAAAATGGTCATGCCTTTTACGATCTGATAGATTTAACTCGAAATTCCAAAGCTTGGCAGTGATTTCCATGGACACGCACCTCATTTATGGTAAATATGGTTTCCACTGTACAGGTCTGTTGATAGGATTAAGAGCCAACGCCAATTCTAAAATGAATTCTATGCGTGCAAGGATACGTTACTAAATTATGAAGAAAGCAGGGTCGACTGGATGGAGATTGTTTATGCGATATTCAGTGGACATCAAAAGAGATATCTGCCGACAAACAAATCTGATCACTAAATTTGCCAAGTTGAGATGATAATAAATTAAAAAAAAGAACTCAAATAAGAATTTTTTTTGTTTTAAATTAAATTTTTAATATTATATTAAAATCACCGCTCATCTTCTAGCAAACACATCAATTACTTGTTACCCAAAGTATTTGTGTTATTACTAGTAAAAATATGGTATGCTAATTAATTTAATATGAAAAATAGCGGTATTCAAATAAAAAATATATATATATTGACATCTCAAATTCCTTTAATTTGAAAGGAAAATCACAATTCTAGGTTTGTCTTTGTGATAATGTCCGAAGACAGTCGAGATTTATGAGAATTCAAACTTATCAAAGTATAAGAATGTTTTACATCTTAAATTACTTCCATCAGGAATCTTTATTTGAAAAGCATGAGCAAATTCCTCAAGTAAAGCTGTTTTTTGCTTTTAAAAATCTATTTTTATTTATTTATAGCAGGTAAGCTTGGAAAAATTTGATTACAAATACAAATGGTTACCTAATTTTTTTATTTATTAAAATTACGAATCAAATAATAATCCACTTCTTTTTTAAGCTACATGTCGTCTACTGTTCAATTACTGGCCTGTACTGAAGGAACGCCGTTTGCTTGTTCCCCGCTGGCGCCGCAGCAGTTTCACTTTGTCTGGACTCTGAAGAAGAAGATTGCAAAATGAACGGGCTTCCAGCCTTTTGTCAGTAGATTATCATCATACACAACAAATCATGAGTTCAAAAGTTTGTTTTCACACTTTGGTGTTGTTAAGGAAGGCAAGAGATTTTCCTTGCTAAGACACTAAGACAGCACCTGAAATCGTTTACTCATTCTTCATGTTTTTCTTGTTCTGAAACAAATTTGATTGTTTGTGCAGCTAGGCTAGTTTTACACCCAACAACTCAAAAGGCAAAAGGGTTTGGTTTTGTTACGGTTCGAGTCAGAGACTGATGCGCACAAGGCATCGAAGGCCAAGAATGGCAGGGTATTTCTTTCTTTCTTCTCCATTTTTTTTATGTTTAACTAATAGTAGTTTATTAGATATTGGATAAAGGAAATTCTTCTCCATTTGTTTTTTTTTAATGTTTAACTGTTAGTAGTTTATTCGATATTGGATAAAGGAAATTAGGTTTCTCCAGCAATGGATAGGCTCTCCTTTTTTTCACTTTACTTTTGTATCCAAGTTGGATGCAAGAACTTCCACTCTTGTTTAAGCTTTTCATAGTGCAATAAGCCTATGCTTCCTCAGTTCTCTGTTTTCAAGGTGTATTTCCCCCGTTTTCTTCAGTTGATGCCTTAACATTGGTGAATGTTATGTAATGAAAGTCTTCATTGAAATATATTACCTACCTGCAGTCTACTTGCTAGGTTGAAGTAGTTGCATATCAGTTATTGGAAATTAGGCTACGGAGAAAAGACTGAAGATTTTGTCAGAACTATTTGGTTCTAGGATGTTAATTTTCCTCCTCCTCTGCTCATTTATGGTGGTGAGGTTGCAGGCCTGCTAAAATGGAGATGGGTCTTGGTCCTCTAAGAAAGCCTTTATTTTAGACACTTTAGGTCTTTTTCATAAAGCAAATATAGCATTGTTCAAGCATCTTAGATGATAATTCTTGTGAAGCCTGTAATATGGATACACATGCATGCATATAGAAGAAGAGGCTATTATGTTTGGGAAACTGATTAAGTAGTCCGCTATTACTGTAGATAATTTAGCAGAAAAAGATACATCAAGAGTCATTAAAATGGTCTCAATCTTGACCACTGTAATGTAAGGACTTTCTTCCTTTTTCTGGGCAATAGTCCATATTTGGTCTAGCTCTGGCATATTACCCTCTTGTTTATCAACGATGAAATGTTACCAAATGAAGAGAACTGTTTATTTCAGTGGGCAGAGGCTGAGAACTGTGATAATATGCTACCTCATAGACTGTCTAATGGATTGCATTATTAGAGGACCAATTTGATAGATTTTAACTTTCACCACAGATTACAAGATTCGAACCCTTTCTTGGCTTGAGAAACGGTTGCTGTCACACCCTGCGTTTCTTGCATTTCAAGTGTTTCCTTTGGCCCAGCCAAGATGCCTTGTTTAGTCGACTGTGTATGCATTTTACACTCCATGTTTTGCCTCAAGATCTCTCTCCTAATGCATCATTTTTTTTTTAAACTTTGTTTTCTTGTCTTTCTTCAGTACCCAAATAATTTTTTCCTCCCAACAAGATGATAGCAAAACTTGCTACACATTTAAATTCATAATTATTACAGTGCCTGCAGCCGTCTCTTCCGGTTTCTGTCACGAGTATGATTACCAGCGGTGTCATTGTCATTGCGGGTACATTCAAGGAAAATCCCTCAGATAGTTGAGAGCCATCTTGATGTTTGGGTACCGTGCAATTACTGGGAGGTTTTGGAATCTCAAGTGTAAAGAAGGCCGATTCTGAGTGTTTGCATTTTGGGTTATGAAGTAGCCAGCAATTGAACTACCAAGGGGTCTAATGGCTTTACCAATATAATGAAAATTTTGAGAACAGATTACGGGAAAGGTAGAAGATGTTAAAGAAAGAAGAGTTATATTGCGTGAGAGATTGCAGAGAAGCGGAAGGCAATATATCCAGTTCATGAATCAAGCCAAATCATTTAGGATTCTGCTAATCCTAGAAGGAGAAGCTGCTGGGCATTTCAAGTCTGAATCCATCCATTTGTTAAGACCCGCCACATCAGGTTTCTGGTAAAGGGAAATGGATAGAGTGTCACCAATACACACCGTTCCAATTCTCATCCATTCTTTTACCTGCGATTTGTTTAACATGCAGTATACCAGAACTGTTGGCTTAGGGCAAGGCTTGCTGTGTTTAGAGTCCTTGCCAGCCTGCTTTCTTCAGGCAAACAGCGTTCAAATAGGAGAGGGAACCACCACCATCACCGCTCTCTGTAGCGTGCTGGTTTTCAAGTTTATCAGTCATGGTTGTTGGTACACCACCGGGCATTTGAACTTTGAACACATCTGAAAGTGAACACAGGTCTCAAATTGCAGCACGCACTCCCCCCTTAGAGTACAATAACCAAGGAACTGCAGACTAGTTTCCTACAGGGTAAAACAACATCTGAACCACCCTGAAAACTCCATTAAGAACCTGACTTATTTTCCACTCAAAGAAACCGAGTCCCATCTGACCAGAACTTCAAACAACATCAAACTGGGTAAGAAAGAAAGAATGAGAGACATATAGAAGTAATAAAAACGTTTCTTTCTTTCTTTTGACATGTTTGAGGAACCATTTCAAGGGAGGAAAACCTTGGTCGACAGTCCGCATCTAACCTGTAATAGTTAAATGCTGTCGCGAAATCATATAGTTTTTAGTTCTGGAAGATGATCAAGAACAAGTTTTTGTTATCTTGACATGCAGTAAAGTAGTTAAAAAGTAAAAGAACACATGATGATTGGGTTTTCATGGCAGAAATGTTGCTTGAACAAGCCCGCTGATTCTAAACAAACACCAGCACTGCTCTAAGACTACGAACCAAACATATTAAATTCGCACTCTGTAATGGATCAGACGCAACACACGCCCCTCCTCGTCACCCCTTATGTGCATAATGTACACAGATATTTCTGCCATCCAGCTACCGGAATAGACCGTGGAACAAAACATTAAACAAGCAGGATAATAGTTTATTAAACATGATAATTAAAGGGATCATGCCAGACCATCCATTTCTTTCAAACCCATGCTGGCTGCAGCTTCATAAGAGGACTGTACAAAGCCGTATCCCTTGGATTCACCATAGACCCGATCAAATATAATTTTCCCCGCTAAAAACATATATAGCAAGGCTATAAAATTTCCATAAAGATATAGAAAATTACAAGATTTTTTTTTTATTAACAAGAATGTTCGGATCAACTTGTACGTGCTTCGATTAATTTCACGAATTTTAAAATTAATAACCATGTAAATTTTCTATAATCCTGAAATTTATAAAATTTAAATTGATAATTTTTAAATAACAACTTCAAAGCTTAATGAATTAAATTACATCATTTTAAACAGCTTCCTTTGTGTCATATAAGAAAGCCCTGCATGCATCAACACGGAATAATTTGATAGATATTGGTAGCATAGGAAAATGCACGCAGAGATGAAGACGGAAAAAGAAAATTATATATATATTTTTAATTATCTATCTATCTATCTATAATTATGTGTGTATATATATAAATAAAATTAATATATTTATTGGTTTAATTTATAAATTATTTGAAAGGCTAAATTTACATAATAACTTTCTTTTCGTAAAATAGCATTTTTACGAAGACATCATGTGTATAATAATAATTGGATGTCGGTACGATGTCCTGTTGTCATGCATGAGCACAATCATGATCATAATTACGGGGTCTTTTAATAGGAGTTTTTAAAAATGTATTTTTTTTTTATTTTTATTTTTAGAATATATTAATATTAAAAATAAGTTTTAAAAAATATTATTTAACTATATTTTAAAATAAATATATTTGAAAAACAACGCTACCGCTTACCTATTTTGAATTCTTATCGGGGAAGAAAAAAATAGTAGCACGCCACCCTCTTTTCTATTTAGCTCACAATTTGAGCAAACCCCAACTCTGTCCCCTCTCTTTCTCTCTCCCTCTATAAGTATCTCTCTATATTACCGGGTGCGATATTTATCTAACTCATTCGTAGACCACCTCCATTCCTCCTATAACCATGGTCAGTCTCTTCTTTCTCACTCTTTACTTTATTGCATCGAACAAATTCTTGTTTTTGATCTATGATTTGCAACTACAGGCGATCAAATTAAATTTTATAGATCTGATTTTGCCTTACTTTATTTTGATTCTCAGATCTTTCGACTTAATATCTTCTGGTTTGGAGACTTGATATTTTTTTTTAATGTCTGATCCATTGATCTTGATTTGTTTTTTTAATTTGATCTTTATATGTCGGGTGCTATTTGCATCAAATTCCATCTTGTGTTTGCTTACCATCAAGGAATGAGGAATTATAGCCCGCGATTCTGCAAAATTCTTGTTAGAGTGGGAAATAGTACGTACATGGATTGGAAACCGGAAAAACCATTAACATGGCGAAAACAAGTTGGATTAGGGTATTGGGCTTATTCTGCTTTATATCTTAGTTTGGTTACAAGATGACGATTCAGACATGATACCATCTTTTATCTGGAACTTTTTTCTTCTTCTTCTTCTTAATGGAATCCTTGTCTGTACAATTGTAGTCTAAAATGGCTGATTTTGATCCCTTTTTTTTTTTTTAATCTTAATTTATTGTTAACATTTTGCTAATATTGCTAGAGCTTCACTTAGCTATATACATCTGTCTCATTCTTATGTAAAATAATAATAAAAAAAATCTATTTGTCCCTTTGGCAAACGCCTCGGTTAAGTGTTTGTTTTTTATAACGTGGCTTTGTTTTTTTACTTAGTCTTGTCAAACATCAACTAGTAGGTTACGAATTGCCACAAAATCCTATGTACTGCAACTTCACCTCTTTTTTCTATTCTCAATTACTTAATAACAAACAGAGTTCAAGTGTCCAGCTTTCTTAGAAACCTAATGCCTTCAGTGATTTTATCCTTATCGTCTGAATGCCTTCTACTTTGCCTTATAGGATAGGATGTTTGTTCCAGTCAATTATGTGAGTGGAATGGCTGTGAGAAGATGCATGGTCCATTACTGAATCCGTAATGTGTTGGTAGGTAGAAAATGTGGGCTTTTCAATTAAGGTCGATCCAGGTTGTTCATAATTTTAAAAATCCTGGTCAATGTGGTGCTGTTATCTTTCAATCTTCTTGAATGTTCAAGACTTCCAGTCTGCAACTTCTTTCTTTCTATTCTCTTAAAAACTTTGATGACCGATGTCACAACTTTGGATATTATGTGTAGCAATTTGTGATCCATTGTGCATTAATCAATACCATAAATGTAGAAGTTCTGCTGTTTATGTTGCTTCTCCACCCCTAAGGCTTAACATGTTAATAAAGTATGGATCAATCAAATAATAAGAGAGGTTCTTGTTAAAACATGTCATGAGTGGTTTCATTGCTTCTCCGTCTTACCATATATATTATATCTCTTTCAATGTACAGGCCAATGCAGCATCTGGTATGGCAGTGCATGATGACTGCAAGCTGAAGTTTTTGGAGCTCAAGGCTAAAAGAACTTACCGCTTCATAGTTTACAAGATCGAGGAAGAGCAAAAGCAGGTTATTGTGGAAAAGTTTGGCGAGCCTGCCCAAAGCTATGAAGATTTTACTGCGAGCCTCCCTGCTGATGAGTGTCGCTATGCTGTTTATGATTTTGATTTTGTGACTGAAGAGAATGTCCAAAAGAGCAGAATCTTCTTCATTGCATGGTAGTGAAATCTAACATTGTTTATATGCACACACACACACACATGTGCGTGTATTGTTTTTGGGCTCTCACTTTTAACTGACGCTCATAATTTTCTGTGTGGCTTACAAAGGTGTCCCGACACATCAAGGGTGAGAAGCAAGATGATTTATGCTAGTTCTAAGGACAGGTTCAAGAGAGAACTAGATGGTATTCAGGTAGAGTTGCAGGCAACTGATCCAACTGAAATGGGTCTCGATGTCATTAGAAGCCGTGCCAGCTAAATACAAGTCTCCCATTTTCCCGGTGGAGGGTTCTATGCACTCTACGTATAAGCGGGATGTTCATAGCTTGTGGCGGTGAGCCTGACTGGATTATGATACTGGTTTGTTTGTTTGAGTTTTATCTTATAGCCCTCTTCTGGAACCAAACCAGTGTTTTTGATTATGCTTTTATGATCGATCTTGTAATGAACCTCTGCGATGTGTTTCTTTATAGCTGTGCTTACAATCTCTGGTGTATCATCATCTGATGGTAGATAAAACCTGGATTTGTTCTATACATTTCGAAAATGGATGCTTTGACACTTTCTCATGTTTGCATCAGAAGTCCTGCTTTTCTTTAATCCTAGCCAATTGTTCTATTTTATTTAGTCATTTTGAAAGTTCTAAGTTTTATATATACCAAATTTCTGTCCCTTTTAAATATATAATACAAGAATTAGCAATATAGAAGTAGAAAAGGAATAACCTACTAGAATCAAAACTCTCTTTTTTTAAAAAATAAACCTTGATCCCTCTATAGCTGATCTAAAAAATGCACTCCCTATATCATCAATCTTGTGCATTAAAAGAAATTTAATAAGTGTTTCTAGATACTGGTTCAAAGTCAACATCAATTAATGAATAATTTGTGTGTTTTTACATTGTGGTTTTTCTGCAAAAATAGTCAACAATGATAATGAAATGGAGGGAGTAATTATTTCTGAAAAATTATTATAAAATGAAGAGTAAACGAGAGTTTTTTAAAAATTAACATCCACCGTAAAATATAATATTAACTGGAAATCAATTTATTAATCAAAGTAGCTCTGCAATGAACTAGCATCTCTTTCCCTAGCATTACCTCGACCTAGGCCTGTTTCTATGCAGTCTCTGAAATTGTTTGTGTTAAGCATATGGGTTATAGATTCATGAAATTTAATTAATGATTTAAGGAAGTTTGTCTATTCTTTAATTTTCTACATTAAGACTTGGGTCAACATTTAAAAAAATTATTAAATTGATTATATATAAACTGATTTGGAAATACTCTTAACGTCTAAAAAACATTTTTCTTTTTTATATATTTTTTGCAATATCCAAAGTTCACATTAAAAAGAAAAAGTATGGAAGAAAGTTTGATGTCCCGGCCCAACCATGATAAGAGCTCTTTTCTCAAAAGACCTCCGGGTCAGACCGAAAGCAACGTAACTTGATTGATATTGTTGTAATTAATAATTATTAATTTTTTTAAAATATTTTTTATTTAAAAATATATTAAATTAATATATTTTTTATTTTTTTAAAAATTTATTTTAATATCAGTATATCAAAATAATTTAAAAATATTAAAAAAATTTCATTTGAAGTAAAGAAAAAAAATAATTTTTTAAAAAATATTTTTAAAACATAAAAATAAATGAGATTATAATTAAAAAGATAGACAGAGTTTAGTAAAGCTGGCTATATAATTTTTTTTGGATAAGTTATATTAAAAATAAAATTTAAAAAATATTATTTTAATATATTTTTAAATAACAAATATATAAAAAAAAATTATTATTATAATATCAAATATTAGTAAATTTTCAAAAAAAAATAACAAGTGTCTGATTATCATTGGATATGCATACTTTATCCTTGTTGTGGCGCTGGAGCATCATCATGTTATCGATTTACTTGCATCAGAAGAATATAAATTGATGGAGCCACCAGAAATATCCCAAAGTTATTACTTAATTATAGCTTAGTCCCTTAATATTATCAACAATGATTGATCGATCCTCATCTTTTCATAGATTTTAGATTTCATCCTTATATTCCCAATCTAATTATATACCAATCAAATAACTATTGTATTATTTCTGAATTCTGATGCCTATATAAATTAATTAGTTCTAGTATGGGGACTAAAAGTTATATTAACTCCCAAAGTTATTAGTAAGACGTAAAATGAGTAAATTATAATTTAGTCCCTATATGTTTCTAAAACAAATAATTTAATTTGTCTAGTATAGGGAGTAGTTAATTATTTGTAAGAATATACGAACTACATTGTTTATGTATTAAAAATATAAGAACCAAATTATAATTTAATAAACTTTTAAATTCTGAATTCCATTAACTGAGAAATAAAGAAAAAGATACCAGCAAGAGGGAGAGAGACATAGGGGAGAACCTCCATTATCTCTCAAAAAGTAAAAGCCTGTGTTGAATCGAAGAAAGCAAAACCCTATAAACCGTGTCTCCGTCTCCGTCTCTGTGAATCTGGTGTTTTCCTTGCCTTGGTATTTTTGCCTCCGATCCCTATCATGGTGAGTGTATTTTTTTAGTACTTTACATGTTTTGATCTCTATCATTCTTTGTCTGTTTTTAAGTGACGACTGACGACCGATGATGCTTTAGATCTGAGATTTTATCTCTAATTTCTTTTGTCGTGGTGCTTCCACTACTACTACATGGTTAAAAATGATAGATCTTATGCTACTTCGTACTAGCTGATGCTCTTAATTTTGACCCATCGTGTCTCGTGTATTTTCTGTGAGTAAACGTGATGTTGAATTCATTAATAAATAGTTGCTGATTTTTGTCTCATCTTGATTTGTATATTTTTTTTTTTCTGTGAGATGTGAGGATTAGGGTATGGTTCGGTTCATTACCAATGTACTAAAACTCCAAAATTTGAAATCTTTTTGCTATCAATGTGGTCCCTTTATCAGTTTTTGCAAGATTTGATAGACTAATGTCTTAACTTTGAATATTATTAAGTCTCGGTACATTAATTAATTAATTAGTTCTGTAAATTTAGAAGTTTGTGTGGTATCGATCTCGCCTACTGTGTTAATAAAGAAAGAATCAAAGAGATGATAATAGAGGGTCTTTGCTTTTTAGGAATGTTCAGGAATCGCTCACCTGAGTGAGCGCTTTAATTCTTTGTTTCCCCATCTCACCGTGTGTTGTGTATCTCTCTCTGTGTACAGGCCAACGCAGCATCTGGTATGGCAGTGCATGATGACTGCAAGCTGAAATTTTTGGAGCTGAAGGCTAAAAGAACTTACCGCTTCATAGTTTATAAGATTGAGGAAAAGCAAAAGCAGGTTATTGTGGAAAAGCTTGGTGAGCCTGCCCAAAGCTATGAAGATTTTACCGCAAGCCTCCCTGCTGATGAGTGTCGCTTTGCTGTTTATGATTTTGATTTTGTGACTGCAGAGAATGTCCAGAAGAGCAGAATTTTCTTCATTGCATGGTAATGAAATCTAACATTGTTTATATTTGTGTGTGCTCGTGCTTTTATTTTTTTTGGGCTCTCACTTTTAACTGACGCCCATAATTTTCTTTGTGGTTTACAAAGGTCTCCCGACACATCAAGGGTGAGAAGCAAGATGATTTATGCTAGTTCTAAGGACAGGTTCAAGAGAGAACTAGATGGTATTCAGGTAGAGTTGCAGGCAACCGATCCAACTGAAATGGGTCTTGATGTCATTAGAAGCCGTGCCAGCTAAATACAAGTCTCCCATTTTCGCGGTGGAGTTTGATGCACTCTACATCTGAGCGAAATGCTTATGGCTTGTGGCAATGAACCCGACTGAATTATGAGATTGGTTTGTTTGTTTGAGTTTTACCCTTCAGTCCTCTTCTAGAACCGATCTGGTGATTCTGGTTCTATTTCTATGATCCGTCATGTAATGAACTTATGGGATGTGTGTTTCCTTATAGCTATGTTTGCAATCTATGGTGTATCATCATATGATGGTAGAGAAACCAGGATTTGTTTCTACAACTCTGCAAATGGATGTTTGACTCTTTCTTAGATTTGTTCTTACAACCCTGTGCTATTTCCAGTCTTGGCATTGTCATTGAAGTGTTGGTGTGGATGATAGTTCACTTTATACATGGACGTGCTAACGAAAAGCTAGTCTGCCTTTCTTCTATAATAATTTCTTTTCCCATATACTTGCAACTGATTGTTTCTAAATTATTTTATACAAGAATGATTGCTGGAGCCTTGGTTCTTTTCCTCTAGTGGTTGCATCAGCATCCTGATAAGTTTAAACTTTAAAGAATTCTGGCATTGCTGTTGTTGTTTGTACTGAAAACAGTGGTTCCCTGGTCATAAATGCACCGGAGAAACCTGATAGGAGTGATGAGATGGTAAGAATGGGGTGCTTTTCAATTTGCTTGTGTCTTTCAAGATCTAATTTTCTTACCTTCCAAAGAGGAAGATTCTGAGAAAATATACTTCCATGAAAAATTATCTGCTACCTCTATCTATTCTACTTGTTGACGGCTCCCCAGGTTTCATACACCAACAACAAATGAAAAAACGCCATTTGAAAATCAATTTAATTATCAATTTTTCAGACCAGTGTTATGATTGAAGGTCATGAGAAACAGTAGATTAAAAATGGAAAATAACGCTTATAAAAATCTTTCAGCCCATTTCTCATATTTGAATATCGATTCTCTGCAACATGATTGCTGTGAAATATTCAAACGAAAAACAAATCAAAGTGGCACATTAATTGATCGCAAAAACATGGAAATGATTGGAACTAAATAATTTCTAGAAAATAAAAGTTTGCACCGAGAATCATTGCTAGTTACAACAGGCCTGAGTAGTGGGTTACTAGAACTTATCAACCAATTTTAGTGAATAAAACTAGATGGGTGTCCCGTCTTCGCTGCGGCGGAGTTGATTTTTTTTGTAATCTAAAAATTAATGTTAAAACATTAGTAATGTATTTTAAAGTGTGTGTGTATATATATATAACTAAATTAAAGACATCAATATTAAAAGATAAAAATAAATTAAAAAAAAAGAAGCTTGATCCAATCAAAGTTGGCATGAAAAACTTATATTAAAAAATAAAAATAAAAAGAAGCAAGGAGCAAATTTGACATTAAAAAAAAGAGAAAATAATAAAATCATGTAAAAACTCAATCCATTTCGAGCTAGCATAACAAATGTGTGTCCGAACCACAAGGCCAGGATATTGTTATAGAAAGCAAACAAAAAAAAAGTTTAGTTTTTAATAAACTCAATGTTGAATGATAAAATTAAAAAATAAAATACATAAAAAGTTTGATATTAATCCGGGTTAAAATTACATATTCGTGACCCTGGTCATAAGACCTGGATCACTACAAAAAAAATTACGATGCTCAATTTTAAACAAATCAAATATTCAAGGATAAAATTGCAAAAATAAAATCAATTTCAAGAAAAAACAAAATTAAAAATAGCAATTAAAAAAACAAAAGTCAAATCTCATATAAAAATAAAATAATTAGGGATGAAGTTGAAAACATATATTTTTTTTAAATAACAATAAAAATAATAAGAACTAAATTTGATATAAATACCAAATAGAACAAAATTCTAAGGAATGAAATTAAGAAAAATAAATCCAAAAAAAATAAAAAACAATAAAAAAAATAAAAATCATAATTGAAATAAAAAGAAAATGAAGGACTGCTTTTAACAGTTAATGATGGCTAGTCTAACAGTTAAGGAAGAAAAAGTCGAATATGCCCTTGCCCTAACAATTAAGTAAATTCAACTTTTGAGGGTATGTTAGACATTACACTGTTCAAATAAAATGTTAAAACACTTCTTTACTCTACTCTAATTCAATTTTGTAATAGTGAAAATGTCAAGTGAAAAATACTATATTAACCATGAAAGCATACAAAGGCTTAAAATATTAAAGATAAAATGGTAATTTCATTGTGAAAATCCAAAGTAAAATTTGAATGTTTGCACAATAAAAGATAAAATTCTTTTAGCTTTTGTTTTAATGGCAAGGCTTATTTCAGCTTCATGTTGGTTACTCTATAATTAAAATTATAAAAAAAAACTAAACCTACCCAGTCTTTTATTGTGGAGCAAGACTTGAAGGGTTGTAAATTACGACAATGCACTGATTATTTTTCCCTCGATAATTGTAAGGAAAATGTGAATTTTTAGAGTTAAAATGGTCTTTTCACAAGGTTAAACTGACATTATACTATTGACACTGCCGTTTACCACAACCACATTTTAGATGCGTGTAAAATTATGATAGCTAAAGTGTTTTTTGTTTAAAAATATATTAAAAAATATATATTTTTATAATATTATTTTTAGTATTAGCATATTAAAATAATTTTAAAATATAAAAATATATTTAAAATTTTAAAAAATAAAATTTACACAGCATTCTCAAATGGCCTTCTAGTCGCTTCTTTATGCTGTCTTCCATTTTCCTCTACCGTAATCGACGTCACACTCTTATGAGTCTAAGACTGTTGACGTCGTAATAAAACTTATATGTATGTATATATTTATCTCAATTGATAAGCACAGGGGTCCATAGCTCAGTGGTAGAGCAATTGACTGCAGATCAATAGGTCACCGGTTCGAACCCGGTTGGGCCCTTTTTATGTATTTATTTTATTATAAATTATTGTGACACCCTTTTTTGAAAACAGTATAATATCTCTCTCATCCCTTACTATGCACTGAATTTATTTAAATATAATTAATGTAATCAAAAAGTAATTTTACCACATCGCTCAGAATTGTTTCAGCAGTAAGTTGATATTTAGATATAGAATAATGTTTGATTACTATTTTGGAAGGGATGAGAGGAAAATATGATAGAAAATGAGAGGAAAATGGAATTGTATTTGGTGGTAATGATATATAAAATAAAATAATTGTTTTTATTTTATTTTATAATATTTGATTATGGTGGATGAGACAATATAAAAAATATATTTTACCCTTAATGTAATTTATTTTATCATAATATTAAAAATTTAAAATAGCTGTTAAATTTACCATTTTTTTATCCATATTTAACGATTAAATATATTTATTGGCTTAACAATTTTATTTTTTAATGATAGTTTAGCTATGATTTCTTTGTTTGAAATATGTGTAATAGAAGCGCGTTCATCAGGTATGATAGAAGAATGAAAGAGCGTAGATTGATTTGGATCCATAAAAGTTGTTGTTACAGTGAAACACTATTACCAAGTTAAGGTTTCTAAATATAATAGGAGGCTGTAACAATAGATATCAACTCTCCTCCTGTATTATGTATTTATATACGTAGAGTTTAATATAATAGCAAGCATAGTATACAATACGCATGATTATGATTCTATACAAGGTAAAGTATAAGTACTTAGGCCTGACCCGGCCCATTAAAAAAATTAATCAAAAAAATATTTGTTTCTGAATTTTATAATTTTTCCGCATAGTTTTTATGTAATTTTAATTAATGTCGGGCATTATTTCACGTCGTAAAAATACAAATCCAGTATTAAAATACCCGGTTTTTGTCAAAACTTTCAAAAATACAAAAAAATTAAAAAAAGAGAAAAATGTTTTTGTGCATACGGCCAAGTGTCTCAAAGCTAAAAAATCATATAGTATTTTTCATACATCAAAAAACAATGTTTTAGCATGCATTTTGACTTTAATAACTAGTTTATTAAAGTCGAGAGAACATTAGCCAAAATTTCAAAAAACAACAAAAAATTTATTTTATTTTATTTTAGTATCATGGATTACGAATTTATACGTAAAACGTATTCCTAATATTTAAAAAATGTATTTTTTATTGACGACATATAACATTTAGGTTTTACCTCATTCAGATAAGAACCTCCTTACAGAGAAGAGCTTTTCTTAAATCTTCTACAGACATGACCAACAATTAGAAACCACAACAAGACCTTAGATTTTATCAGACATTAAAACAGTGCAACCTACCTTAGGTAGGGCGTGGTTGGGGTGCTAAAACCTTCCCTTTACGCAACCAGTCTCTTTACCCGATCTCTAAGACCAGTTAGAATTCCTAGTGACCAGAATACTAGGTGGCGACTCCTAATCCATATTTTACTAATAAGAGACAAGAATTTCTTGTATCACCACATTTTTCAGGAATAAACCAATTACAAGTTTTTTTTAAGGATGAACGATCGCCACGACGCCGCACACGTGCGACAACTTTTAAGGAAGATATTTTCTTCGTTTTATCTCATCACAATCTTGATGTTTAAAATATTAGGGGCCATGTGTATGATGGTGCTAGTAATATGCATGGAGAGTAGAATGGTTTGCAAGCTTTATTCATCAACGATTTTCATTATGTATATTATGTACATTGCTTAGCTCATCAATTATAATTGGCTTTTATTGCTTCAGCTAGAGAAATATATGATGTTCACACTTTTTTTTAGAATTTGATTTTTATTGTTAACATTGTTAGTGCTTCTTGCAAGCATAATGATGAATTATAGGCTTTTCAAGCAGCTAAAATTGAACATTTAATCAATATTGATGAGATTGAAACGGTAAAAGAGTCAATCAAGTAAGTGGTTTGCAATGACTTGGAGATAGTAAATGGAGTTTGCATGTCAAATCAATTTGCAGTTTGATAAAAATATATAGGGCAACTTGCTTGGTTCTTGAAAACACTGCTTTAGATAGATCTACTTATTCTTTATGTGGTGTTTTCATTTAAGTTGCTAATGTCATTTGATTTTGTATTCATCTTACATGTAATGAAGAATGTTATGAGAATTATTGACGTGCTTTACCAAGCCTTGCAACAAAAATCTCAAGACATTTTAAATTCTATGCATTTAGTGACTACCCCAAAGACTTTAATTTAGAAGTTAAGAGATGATGATTAAAAAACTCTTTTAGAAGAAGTGACATCATTTTGTAAGCATCAAGACATTGAAGTTCTTGATATGGATGCTTGTTTTTCTAGTGTGGGATGATCTTGTTGTAAAAAATAATCAGTCACAGTTGAGCATCACTACTGAGTTGATATATTTACAGCTATCATTAATCAATAATTACAAGAGCTAAATAATAAATTCATTGAGCAACCGATCGAACTTCTTAAGTTGAGCATAACTTTAGATCTTAAAAATAGTTATAAATTATTCAGTGTTGAAGATATATGCTTCCTTGTTGACAGTTTTTATCCTAAAGATTTTTTCGACAGAAAAAATTCATTATGAGCTTGATGTACCCAATCATCAAAAGTTAAAGAATATGTCATTGGGTGCTGATTTATGTCAAGGATTGGTTGAAACAGAAAAATCAATAATTTATCCATTCATTGATAGGTTAATTCAGCTTATTTTGACTTTTTTTATTTCAACAACAGTTATTGAACAAGTTTTTTCAGCAATAAAGATTGTTAAAATAAAATTTTATAATTGGATGAAGAATGATTTTCTTGCAAATTATTTGATTATTTATATATAAAAAAAATTGCAGAAAGATTCAAATTAATATATAATAATGAATGCTTTCTATTCTATGAAAGAACGACGAGCATAATTAAAATAAATATGTAAGAATTATTTTTTATTTTATTTTAAAGTTTATCAAACATAAATAATGCTTCGCTTGAACTAATATTTTTTATATACTTTAAATATTTATATTTGATAAATACAAGAACCAACAAAATTAAAATAATAAATATATTATAAAAATAAAATTAACTTCATGCCATTTAGCCGCCCCTCACAAATCATCTGAGCTCCACTCCTGCATATAAGGTAAACCGTGTAATTCCTTATCGAGAATTTACGCGTAAGGTTTTGGATATACACGGGGCACAAAATCTTCCAAACATAAAATATATTAGCATAAGGGTGGGCAACTAGCTAGCTAGATGTTCATACGAAAACATGCATGCATCCTTTTTATCCTTATCTCTGCCAAAGCAATCAACTTGCGAGCTTAATTCTTAGTTTATTTGCTGGCTGCTAGAGTAAAAGTCAATGATCACCAACCAATGGCCACCAATTATGAACGCTACGCTATAAATATGCCCACCTCAACCTCAAAAAAAACTAAATCAGAACAAGCTAGCTGGAAACAATACTAAAGGGTGAAAAGGAGAAGAAATGGCATCTATCTGTCAAGGTAATGTATATTATTTCTCTCTGAAATCAAGCAGTAATTGAAAACGTCATGTCCATGGTTTGTTTTGACTTACATATAACCTGTGTACATTCAGGTAAGAGTTCATGGCCGGAGCTTCTTGGAGTAGACGGGAAGTGCGCCGTCGAAACGATCGAGAGAGAAAACTCTCTGGTTGAAGCTATAATTGTGACAGAAGGATCATCAGTCCCCGAGAATTTTGCGTGCGATAGGGTTTGGGTCTGGGTTGATAAATATGGCATTGTTTATCTAGTCCCTGTAATTGGTTAAGATCCAAAAACTGCGATCGATATGTTCTTGTGATAATTGTTCAGGAATATTTGCTGTGGAACTGTGGACTGTACCTAGAATAAAAGAATAAAATGGAATAAGGAGCCAGGATCCAATCTCCATGTCTGTATTGCAATCTTCATTAAAGTTGTGTTTCTCTGTATTTTCATAGAACTTAATTATAAATAAATATATATACACCACAGAGTTATATGTGATTAATTAATTATATTTTACCAATACTATGATCACCATGCATGAACGGCACCATGCATGAGTTCAATGCTATCTTTTCTACGTGTAAAGGTTTTATATCTTCATTAAAGATACAAGTGTTTTCACTAGAAAGATACTTTTTTATTATTATTTCAAATCATTTAGTTTTATTTTTTATATTTGTTATGATTGCTTATAAATTTTATTAAATAAAAAACATAAAATAAAAAAAGATTAATAAGAAAATGAGGAATTTACCAGCTTTGTTTCAATTAAATTTAAATTATCACTATTTTATAATATTTTTATTATCTTATAATTAAATAAAAAAAATTAAAACTCTCAGTGATATCATATCATATATTTTAACCTGTATCTATCTTTTTTTAAATTTATCTTTGATTAGCATTAATAATTTTTTTTAATATTTTTTTCATGTATATATTTTTAAACAATTTTAGAAATGAAAAGAAAAAAAAATAGAAATTGTTTTAAAAAAACACCAGAAGAAGTAAGATTCAAATTTTTAGGTGAGGCAAACAAAATTCCATAGAAGATGGAAAAGAGAATCCGCAGCAAAAAGGTTATCAAAATGGCGTCGCCCGGGTTCGAACCGGAGACCTTCAGTGTGTTAGACTGACGTGATAACCAACTACACCACGACACCTTTGTGCAATGGCTTTTTCAGAATACATTATTATTCAATATTGGAAAAAATAACAACCAGGATAGAGGTACGAAAAGAGAGCGTGGAGGTACGCGCCAATTTCCTCAAACACTTTAAACATTTTGGGCATTCTCTGAAGCACACTCTCTTACTTCGAGGAAACACTCCTCCTCCTCCTCCTCGTAAATCAATTTCTTCCTCTCTTGCTTTCTCCATCTTATTTTTCTGATTTTAAGTTAAAAGAAAAATAAAATGTCAAGCACTTTGAACATGTCCCTTGATGACATCATAAAAAATAGCAAAAAAATCGGGATTCTGTATTTCCCGGGGCCGTGGACGAGACCGCCCTTCCGGAACCGGTCCTGCTCGCCGCTTCCCCATCCATTGATAAATGAATAAACTATGTGCAGGGATTTTATTCGGAAGTGGGTGAACTGAAAAGGTATTCAATCCATTACGACCGGAGCGGCAGATCGAAGGTATCTAACTCATGCTTGGCATACCCTACGTGGTACGTACTTCTGATGGATTCTTTGTGTCCTGCTGTAGTCCAGAATACCTTTTTTTCTTAGGGAACGACATAAGTTGTCTTCATACGACCAGCTGAAGCTGTGGCTGCTGTTAAGAGGTACAACAGGGTTCAGCTTGATGGGAAACCTATGAAGATAGAGATCGTGGGAACAAATTTTGCACCTCCTCATGCTAATGCCGCTTTTGGAAATTCTAATGGACTTTCTGGACGGTAAGCCTCCCCTCCTATTCTTCTCTGTGTTGCTTGGCTACTGTAACATTTCTCTTTATTGTTTGCCTGTTGTCAGTTGTGTTGTTCATTATTCCTATGATCTTGGTTGTCGTCTTCAGGCAAAATATGTTGAGAACTTGTGCTTTGATTCTGTCATTGGTTGCTAATTTTGTGCTATTGTGTCTCGTTGCTGCCAAATTGTTTTCAGAATTTTTGTTCCATCATTTAATTCTCTTGTTATAGGAAAGTCTTGAACTTTGTTGGCCAATCACAGTACATTATATGCAGAATTTCATAAGGATGATTATCTGCTGCTCAATTAAGTTTTAGCATCTAAGGGCCTTTTCATTTTTCCTTATGCATATGATCTTGAAATCTTGTGTTGTTGTGCATGATTTTGGTAGTAGTGGGCTCCGCTGTACATCGGTTGGTTAGAACTTAAAAGCTAGTCTGACTGACATTCGTGTATGGTAGATGCTTTTTCTGCTTTGAGGTCTTGGATTTGGTGGTGCCTGCTGTACTCTGTCAAAATATCATAATGACCTCAATTTGTTATAAGTAAGTACGTGTCTTCCCCAGCAAATAATTAACTTTGTATTTGATTTGGTGAGATAATAAAAAATAACCGTGTGAAGAAGGTTGAAAGAGAGTTGAGTAACTAGAGAGAGAAAGAAGGAAAAAAAGAAGATAACTGAGCATGAGTCTCAGTGTACTACTACTAAATTACTAGAAGTTGGAATTGCTTCTTTTGTGTGGAATCTTGGAAATAAGAACAAACGGAAGTCAACCAAAACTATCAAGAACTTAAAAAAAAAAAAACAATAATGGGCTGAATCTTCAAAATAACAGCCATAACAGCTGTTACTGTTATATAATGATGTTAGGGCTGATTTTTATATGAATCGTTTTTGCATCCTCTGTAGTAGCTGAAAATTGAAAGGAGGTTGTCCGAATTCATCAAATAGCGACTGTTACGTTATATAACTGCCTGTTTTTAAAACTTCTAGCAGCCTTGCACATTCATCCATATTTCAATTTACAAACCTCAAATCCTTTGCTTTGATCGAAACCCTAAAATCTCCAATTTTCCAAACTCATAGCCACCTTATACACTCGTAGGACGATCAGCATCATGCCCTCTTTTAATCATCTCTTTGTGAGTATTTGTTTTTTAATTTGGTTGAGTCATGTAATTCAGAGTTTCAAAACAAATTGTGCCTGAATCACACCATTAATATCCATATCCATATCCATATCCATATCCAGTTCACCCAGCAATTCCTTCTGTTTTGTGTGTGATTGAGTTCATAGTTGATTTTTGAGATTCAAATCATGAATTGTAAGATTCTTACATCTACATCTGTATGCGAGTGGAATGCGATTTCATTTATCATCGGAACATATTTTTCTTTTAAACAAAGGAAAAAAGAAACAATATTATTAATGCAACTATTATCGGGTACCAAGACTGGAATATGCTGGTATGTGTCCTCGCCCAGAGAACTGTACTAGAATTGTTATTGTTCTTGTTCATTCATGAGTTTCCATTTGATTATTCTGCAGTGTTCGAAGTAGGGGTGGTGCATTGGTACAACTGCGTGGTGGCAGTGGCGGCGGCCGTGGAATTGAAAGGGGCCGTGGACATGGAAGGGGCTGTGGTGAAAAGGTATCTGCTGAAGATCTTGATGCAGATTTAGAGAAGTATCATTCAGAATCAATGCAGATAAATTGAAGTCACTTCTGGTGTCTTGGTGGTAGGTCCTACATCTTTCATGCAGCAATGGAACTATCTTCCATGTCCGGGCCAAGTTGTATTAGTGATTTTCTAAATACTTGTTTGAGAAAACTATTAGAATCTTTATCGTGGAAGTTTGGCTTTTATTGTGTATTGTTCTTTGATGTGGGTTGATGGGGAGCTATCTCTATGCAATGCACTCTTGCTTTTTGTTTGGTTAGCTTCGTGATTTTATAGGTTGGGGTGGGAAGAACTATTTTCTTTGACAGAAAACTGTCTACAAAGGGCAGAGAATCAAACTTTGTCATGAGCTGCGCCGTGCTGTGATGTCTGTTGGTTCCCTCTTCATCGTAAAATCAGGGAGATATGGAGGTAGATTTCTTCATATTTCTTCCATCGCCATGGATTGTTTTGAACTGTTCGTGCTGCCCCCTTGTTAATGTTGGTTTTTTAATGGTTAGGTTCTCGAATAAGCTGCATCTATTCTGTCCGGTGAAATATCAGTTCCCTGATTGTTTCATGACTGCTGATGCAGCTCATAACAGTGACTGCAACTTGCATCTCTGCTTCATTCAACCCAATGATGTTGAAAACGCAGCTGGAATGAAAACTACAGTGACGAGGGAGAGCTTTGCACTGCCTTTTGCATTCTTCGAAGCGCCTGCTTTTGCGTCGGAATGCAGCTGGTTAACCCTTGAGAGTCATTATGCTTGCGCAAATCATCTTGGGCACGAGAGGGTAAATCTAAAACCTCTTGAATTGCAATTTGAAAGCTGCAATTTTGCATCCAGACTACTGCTCTTGATAAGTTCACTATATTCCTAACCAAAAACTGAATGTCATTTCGTGGAGTTAGTCTGGTGCTGTTGAGAAATATAGCAGTATTCCAATATTTTGGAAAGAAAAACAATTTTTTTTAAAAAAAGTTTTTTAGAAGACAATATTTCTCATATTTTCTAAATTTGTACCAAGTTTGAAAAATATATTTTTGAAGTTCGATACGATTTTCCTTTTAGATGCTTGTCATTGTTTCTCAAATAAAAAAAAAATCAAAATAATGAATAATATGATATTCTTCTTGCATATTTAATTAGTGTTATAAAATAACTTTTTTTTATTAGAAATATAATATAAAATATATATTTTCTTCAGTTAATAATTATAATTTCTTCATGATAATTTTTAATTTAAATAAAATAAAAAATATATAATTAGATTACCATAAATATGAATATTAGGTGTTAATTTTTTTATATAAATAAAATAGTTATTATCTTGACTTATTTCTTTATTTTTCGATAGGATATAATTTTTTACACTGTTCTTCCGATGACCCTCGCAAAGGTTGTTTTATCACTTTATTTATTTATCTTGACAATCCATTTAACATGAAAAAAAATATTAAATTAATATTTAAAAAAAAACATTTTGCACGTGTGCTTACCGCAGGTAAATGCGCATTCAAATACCACTACAGCCAGAGTTTAGACATGATTGGTTGCCGGTGCTTTGAAGTAGCGTCCATATGCTAATCGTGCAGAATTCCTTGGGTGTTCGAGGGAGATATTTGACACGTGCACTTCAAACGAATTTGACCAAAAAGAATAATGTCAAAGAATCCAATTTATTTATGCATCCAATTATAGTATAAATGTTTTTTTTTTTTTTTTCAAACGGTTAAGAAGATATGGACAATATCCTCATAGGCTACAATGAGAGGGCAGCCAAGGCAAAAGGGTAGCACTCATACAACACAAAATAACGTGGAATGTTATACATCTCAAACTGAAACTGCAAGTTCCGGCTTCAGGGGAGCCAAGATACTGGATATTTTGTCATCACCGTTCAGTAGTTCCTTGGCTCTCTCAGCTTGTCCCTACTAGAAAACAACAGCCGCAACAGAGAATAGAAAACCGCCTTAATGCAAGATATTATGAAACTCCAACATGAAGAGGGCCAGCACCATGGATACAGGAGTCGAAAAAAGAGGCTTATGAGATGTCGAGGATACTGCCCGACCTGTGGCAGGCAATTAATATTATTGCCAACGACATGAAAGGCATGTACTAGGAATGTGGAATCATGGATCAACTCAAGTTCCTTTTCTAAATCTAAATATTATCCAGGCATGATCGTTAAAGAATGCACCTAATCATCTTAAGCAGTGTATCATTTACTACAGCTCTGGCATTGCTTAAAGAGTATGGCTTATTGATCCTAAAGTTGATACCAAATTATGCACTTTCATGACATTCATTACTTGATGAAATTTGATTAGGAACCGTGTCGATGAAACTAGCAACCAGGGATAGAAGCACTCACAGGGAAAAGCAAATCCAAAGAATCCCAGGCGGCGTGACGGACAGCTCTTGTGGGATACATTGGACCGCCAGGAGAAGTGAAGCTATACAAACATGCCTTCAATCTTGTGCTTGTGGTCATTCTCAATTCCAAGCCTGCAGAAATTAATTACATTACCCTATTCAGAATAACCTGCAATTGTTTATATCAGGTCAATTCAATGCTAGACACTTTGATTTTGGAAAGTGACGGGTAATACCACCTTGGAGAACTTTAATGTGTGAAAGGTAATGCAATAGAACTGGTTCCACCTTTAACCTTTGAAGCTGACAGGCAAAAAGAATTTGGAAAGCGTATGAATACACAAATGAATTCTCTACAGGTAAAAAATAACCAACTCTTCAGAAAATAAATGCCCTAAGATTGAATACACAGAATATACCTGGTCTGCAACTTCAATAACAAAGAAGTCGGCTGGGCCACCAACCAAGAAAGCATTTAGAAAAACAGGAAACTGTTTTAAGAAGCTCTCATGCTTGTCAACTGCATAGATCATATTATAAAATGATAACCCGTTTGTTGTTCAATATTGAATCTATACAAGTTAGAAAGCTTGCCTGAGTTGTAAAAGAGGGTGAACCTTGAGAGCAAAAGAAACAGTTCTCGCTGGGCCTGATTTAATGAAAGATGACAAATTATTTTCAAACGCAAATGCATTCAAGGAAATTTTGAAGTCCACACCATATTTTTCTGGAAGTAAGATTGATGGCAAGCATACATAAAAACAATTGGCATGTAAGATCAAAAAGGGTGCATCAATGCCAGACCTGCACCGGAATTTTATTCAACCGCATAGGCGCCAAGGCAACTTCATCAAGGAGATACTGAAATCAACAAGGGAAAAAGTAAAGTAAGGAGGAAGAATAGAATAATTATACAGACCAAGATTTTACCCATGTATATCCAGTTGAAGGGGTTAAATTACATTGTTGGAAGGACACTTGCCTGAAATAGGGACTGGAAGCGTCTTGTGTTTGTTTGGATGTCAATCCTGCAAAGTTTTACCACAAAGGTTCAAGTCATAGTTGCATGGATGGAATGGTAGAATAGAGCAGCGAGATATCTTCAAACCAAAAACATGGAAAGGGAAAATATAATGTTTGTTAAATCCTAGTTTATGATTCAACCGAATGACATGTTTGTACAGTAATCAACTGGACGTGCAACTTTTATTGACAGCACTCAATAACATGTAAAATTTCAATTGAAACTAATGATATTAAAGCACTTCTATACTTCGGTTTGCTATGACTCCCTTTGAAAAAATGGATTTTCAGTGGCGGCACCAAATTTCAGATGCAAGGGATCCAGAAATTTGGTTGGAGAGGAAAAAAAGGAAGAAGGAAGGATGCTCTCTGTTAATGCAACGATAAGACACCTTGAAATTGATTAAACTCCCGTGGAGCAAAGGTTATAATAACAGCAAGATATCAGGAATCAATCATAGCACAATGAAACAGCTACAGAGGTTGATAGAAACGCCAGAAGTTAATGAATATCAAAGTTCATTTTTTTCCTTCATTTCTTTTTTCTTTAACTTTTCCTCAATGAATAATGAAAAACCTTATCCTCGTTTCTTTCTTGAAAAAACAAATCCCCTTCACAGAATGGTACAAGCCACAAGCTCTAAGCAGTTTGAATTTTAATTAGTTATGATCCACTAGTCAAAATACTGTTTCCCTGCATTGAATTGATTTCATAGATCAACCCAAATCCATCTGGAAAGAGAACAAAAAGGAAATAACATATGGAGCAAATAGAATTTTGAATCTTGAGCGTGTCCTTCACAATTAACAATATTTCCCAGTCCATATTACGAAAAAAAAAGCACAATGAAGAGTGAAACTCATTTTCTTTAATAGTTTTGTGTATTGATCAGCATGATCCACGAACTTTCCAACACTCATTAGTATTTAGCGGCACTAAATGACTACCAATCTGAGCTCACTGATATTCATACCAGAAAACATTTGTAGCACCTTGAACAAGAGCAGATGAGAAACGTAGAAGTACTTCAATATTATCCAGCTGGGCTTCAAAAAGCTGCAGAAAACATACAAGTGCAACACAGCATTATATGGCCACAACCGATGGAATATAGCATTATACTTTCCCAATAAATTTTAATGTTTCAAATAAATTTGGATGGTTAACATAAAAAAAAAAAAAAAAACTTTCAAATTGTATTCATGCAAAGCAACCCATTTGATAACCTTTAACTACACCTGCATCTGAATCATATTGGCGCACATAAACCAGAACCAGTATTCACATAGATTCAGGAAACTGAATGCAACAAAAGTTTTGAATCAGGAAATAAACATAACTAAGTTATGACTCAAATTTAAAGCCACTCATTTTTTTCTTAATAGCAACAGCTTCCCAAAACAAGTGAAAATAAAGTGGTATTTCATTTAAGCCCAAACTTGAATTTAATAACTTCTATTTTGAACTACAACACAAAAAGTGATGAAAACAAGGCCTAATATAACCTTAGAAGCCACAAAACCATAGTTTGCACATGTTAGGAATCGCTGCTGGAGATGTAAGACAGGTCAAATGTGAAAATAGGGTCTACTCTGGGATACAAGACTGTAGTTGTATCTCTTAAATCCATAATTTATGTGAATTCTGGTTGATAATAGCAGTCATGCACCTTCAGAACAAAACTTTTGGAAATGTAAAGAAAACTAGCATAGATTGAGAAACTAGCATTTTCTTTTTCTTTTTCCTATAGAGCTAAAAAAACAAGTTCAACCATTTTCATTTCCACCCTTGCCATTGCAAACGATTCTATAATATATTTTTGACCAGTTTGGAACAGTCAATCTTACAACCCACCAGAGCCTAAACTGTTTTTTTCTTTTTTCTTTTTTGATATCATGGACGCGACCCATGGGTGGATGGCCACTCCCAAGAGCCAAATCATGGGAGAGAGCCCGCCAACTCGAGGTCTCCAATTGATTAAACACTTACATGTCGGTTGAGAGATGCAAGTGGTAGAGTTTGAACTAGGAATGTCCTCTCCCTCTAGTTGATTCCTTACCACTTGACTACTGCCAGCTGAGCGACTAGCTCACTTGCAGCCTATACTGTTTTATCAGTGGAGAGTTCAAATAAGTTGCATTACAAAAGGAATGGCAAACAGCAGGTCAATTCGACTATCTACTTGTGAAACGAATACAGCAGCAAAGAAGCAATCTTGACAGGGGTCCCTTGCTGCCATTCAACAAGCAATCAGGCAAGGAAAATATGGATTTATATCGAGTTCTCAAAAGACTAATGCGAGAACTGTATTGCTATATTAAAGATCAGTAACATATGTGGTTCTTCATGGATAGAAAAGAGAGAAAAAAATTACTGGAACAGAGCCAAGCTGCATACCCATTTATGAAACAAAAGAAAGAAAATATGTGATGCAAATGACTGGCTCCAGAGTTGGAGAATCAGATGAAGGATTTGTTTTCCACTCTCAGGTACCCTAACATAATAATCAGCGAGCAAGTTGAAAAAGCACAGTTGGCCATCAGCATCATCTTCCACAGGAGAAATTGCATCTTCTTCCCTGCTGAAAATTATACCTATGTTCAATGCAAGAAAAAATCAAAATGTGCTTAATATAAAAGCCAACAATGAGAAACAACAATAGACCATCAACAAGATTGATATCATCATGCAATTATAACAGACCTCGAGCGCGATCATCAACTTCCAAAGCATTGTCAGCAAACAATTCTTGTAACAAGTTACGTCTCTGAGTTGGAGAAGCTAGTGCCTGCCCTTGTCATTAAAAACATCACGTAATTTTTAGCAAAAAAAATAATAATAAAAAAATTATCAATTCTTGATTTTGGAACACTTAAAAATCAGAATACATACAATTTCCTCAATACTTTCAGTGAACAAAAGAATCCCAAGAAAAAGGAAAGGAAATTGAAAGGAAGAGAAAAGGAACGAACCCTTTGCAGCTTTTTCTCGATTTCAAGAGTGAGAGCGTTCAGATAAGCTGAGCTACCAGTTCCGGGCGTGGGTGAACTTGTCTTTTCCATTTCTTTATATAATTACACTATTTTAACAGCAACAATCTTCAGCCATCTCATTTGATTTGATCCAAAAATCGCCGACCGTCCCTCCCTCCCTCCCTCTCAAGCCTGATGAATAAATTCCGATCCAAGCAAGCGAACAAACAAATTCTAATGGTTTAAAATTAAAGAAGAAGCTTCTTCCTCCTGTTGTCGAGAATTCAATTCAATAACATCCACCAGAGCAGTTTTTTTCTTTTTATTTGTGTTTTTTTAAAATAGAAATATAAATACTGGCTGTGTCATTGTCTCGATCTTACCCAGACCGCCACAAAGTTACGATAACGATAATATTAGAAGGATAAATAGAGTTACATATACAATTAGTCCTCCTAGTTTGTTAGCTAAATCATTTAGATCAATAATTTTTCTCCCTTTGCTATAGTTTACGAGAAGGCAATAATGTTACTGAATAAGCAAAATTTGAAAATAAATAAGGATTATATAGCTTGGATGTAATTTATTTTTTTTGATAAATTGTGTACTCTGTAGCCACTAAAGTACTAAGTTATGGACTGATTTAAGAATATAAGGGTTAACATAAAATTTGTAAGAATATAATGACCAGTTATTACTTATGTTAAATTTAAGGACAGAATTGTGATTAACTGTATATAGTGGGGCGAATCTGGACCAGAACTTTAGATTTATTTTATTTCTTAAAGGAAAAGGCATGTACAGTAGTAGTGGCGGCGAAATCTTGCATTTCTTACACGTGTTTTACACTTGCCATTTTTGCATAAGCAAATCAAAACAAGACTTTACTCTAGGCGAAAAATGGTCGGAGAAGGGAAGGAGGGAACAAAATTATTTGTTTTTTTTTTTTTAAAATTAGCACGGTAAACGTAAAATTTTGATAAATAAACTTCTTGTATTCGAAAACAGTTAACAATTATTTGAGTCAATTTTTTTTTCCTTCAAAAAGTTTTCATTTTGAACTTATCCCTTCTAATAATAATAATAATAAAAACAAATCTTAGTTACCATGTATTCAAAACATAGTTTTTAGACCCGAACTGGTTTAAGGTCTGGGTTTTAATCGGGTTATCGGGTCGTTCAGGTTAATTTTTTTTTTAAATCAAAACGATATCGTTTTAATAAAAAAAACAAAAGTCAATGAGTTGCAACTGAATTTTTAACCGGGTCTTGTCATGTCAACCGAATTGCCGGGTTAGCTAAGTCATATTAAATTTTTTTATTTTTATTTTTTTTAATTTGATTTGATTTGATTTTAATTTTGGATTAGTTAAATTTAAATCGATCTATTAAATTAAATTAAAATGAGTTTTAAAACTATAATTAGAATGTTGCTCCTCAACGAGCAATTCCTGTAGAAAATTTAATATCACGTTTCGTGAATCGAAAATTAAAATGTAGAATAAGAATGTCTTTATATATATAGCATAAAAATAGCTGTCAAGTGGATAAGAATGTTTATTATTAGCATGGATATGATATATAAAAGCTAGTATGGAAGTGTCGTCAATGATCGATGGAAATGACAGTTGTCAACTTTACTTGAATATCTCTTATCAGTAATTATTTAGATTTGGTGGTAGATTATGCAGTGATTTAATTTGATGGCGTTGCCATATTTTGTTTTTTTGTGCTTAATTTATCCAAAACAAGGGACCAAGTGTCGGTGGTATTTTTAGGATTGGATAAAAATAAAAGATGCACCAATAAATCTCCTTACTTCATTATAAAATCTAATTGATTTAATTTTTTAAAATAGCCAACAATCTTTCACATCTGGTTGTTTGTAGAGAAACCCTTTATCATGTTACAGTGAAACAATCCTTTAGAGATCTCTCGTACGAATTGGACTGTGGCAAAGCAAGCCAACATGCCTCATGAGCAAGGACGTGATATGAAGCTTAATTAGTCATGATTTAATTTTATTTTTTAAATAATTTTATAAAATAATATGAATTATATTTTGAAATCTTGTCTAATAATTTAAATTATTAGGTTGAGATGCTTATTTGACATGATATCAGAACCTTGATAATCAAGTGGTTATGAATTCAAATCTTATCATTCCTATTTATTTGATAAAAATTAAACATAAGGTATTGTGAGTTTATGTAACTTTTAAGCTTAAGAGGCTTTCACTTGAGGGAGCATATTAAAAAATAATATAAATCATATCTTAAAACTTCATTTAAGCTATTAAGTTGAAATAATTTTTTTAATATAAAAAATCATGACTCATAATGTTACATCTCGTGAGGCTAAAAAGCACCAAGCTAGTGGCATTAGAATCAAGGCTCGCTAAGAAATTTATTTTGAAGTGTTAGAAAATAATATAAATTATATTTTAAAATCTTACTTGATAGTTTAAATTATTTGGTTGAGATAATTTTTTGACATGATATTAAAACCTTGATGATAAAGTGATCACGAATTCAAATCTTATCATTCTTATTTATTTAATAAAAATTAAACATACAATAAAATATAGACCTATCCAAATTTCAAGTATAAATTTTTTTTCCCAAGAGATTAAAACAGCAAGACACAGGCAGGCAATGCAATTACCTGGCAAAGGGATTTTTGGACCCAAGAGGAACCATAACTTAATCCACAGGAGCTATACACAACTGCGTTGCATCATGTATTAGTAAGGAAGGAAGAGATTGGTGTCAAATATTAAGAACTGAAAACCGAAAGACAAGAATATACGTACCATGACGACTAAGCTCAAATCATGGATGTCCATTCCGTTTCCTGAGGTTGTCTTTACATCCAGTGAAGTAGTTATCAGCAACAATATAGCCTGAGAGTACGAGGTGCCAGACATGTAAATCAAATCGGACAACAATTATTATTTGTCAAAAACTAATTCATACTGAGCCAGAAATTAGAAAAAGGGAACATGCATGCTGGGTTACCTCATTTTCCTAATTTCCCTTCAGTTTGTCTGCCAAGTGAGATCCAATAAATCTAATTAAATGATTTGACTAGCCATGAGAAGTCATTCATTGAAGTCTAGGTTGGTTAACAAAGTTGAAATGAAAGTAGTGGCTGATAGGTTATTTGGTAGTGTGACTATGTTTGTTTTTTAAATAATTTTTTATATTAAAATATATATTAATGATTTTTTTATTTTTTAAAAATTATTTTTGATATTAGCACATTAAAATAATTTGAAAACACTAAAAACATATTAATTTAAAATTAATAAAAAAATAAAAAAATTTAATTTTTTTTAAAAATGCTTTTAAAACATAAAAACAAACAAGTTCTAACAACTCAATACATATGTTTTATAAATTTAGACAAATTAAAATAAATTATCAACTATAAATTCTAATAAGTACATAATATTAGAATTAAATTAAATATAAAAAAAATCAATAACTAAAGTAAAAAAAAATTTTCAATCTTTTAATTTCATCCACATATTTTGTTGATTGAAGATAAAAGTTGTTTTATGATTTCCTTTTATTCCGTGTTGGTCTATATAATAAATCACAGTTGCCCTGTTTACTTTGAAACTTTACCCATAAAAGTATTGTTTATATATATATATTTTAAAATATTTTTAAAAATATTTGAATTTTTTTATTTGCTTTAAATTAATTATTTTTTGGTGTTTTATATTATTTTAATATACTAAAGTCAAAAATAAAAAACCATTGTTTCAATAAATTTCCAAATAAAAAGTAATTGCTGACACAACTTTAAATCTCTTATCTAGTTCGACAATGCAATAAATGATTTCGCGTTTTATTTTACCAATTTATTGAGAATCTAACGTCACTCAAATCCTATAAAAAATCAATTTAAGTTTCTATCTTTACTTTGTAATTGAAGTTTAATATACCATTACGAACGTGTAAAATTAATATGTGAATGTCCTTTAACATCGTATGATATCTATGTATCATGTACTATAAGTTAGGTAGACGTTGATGTATTCTTTTTAAAGTACATAATATAAATAAATTTAACAAATAATTAATAAGCACATAATTTAACATCGTATACATGATTTTTAAATATAAAAGAGATCTTGAATGATTTATCTAACTAATCATTAACAATTTATAACTAATTAGATTATATCACTAATGATGTTTGATGATGTGATTTTATATTTTTGAATCACATATCTTCTATTAATATTTTAAGTATATATGACTTAAAAATAAAATTATTGAACATGTGAGATTCTTTATATATTTTTTTAGGATATGACTGTGAGGCATTAAAAAAAACATGAAAGATAAATTTAGTAAAAATATATATATAAAAAATTAGGTCAAGTCAAATAAGGTATCCGATGGAGAAGATCCACTACCAGACTTCAACGAAGGAGGGTTGATGTGTGGAGGCAAAGTTTAGCATATAAGAACAATTATTATAGGTAAAAATATTAAAATAAAAGTATATTTCAACTAGTCAGATTTTAAATTTGTTATTTTAAAGGTTATCGATTCGAGTGTCACAAATTTCAAGGTTATTAGAGAATTAATTGAGATACGAGTAAGCTGATCCGGATATTAAAAATTAAAAAAAAAAAATCAACATTGGACAACTTCAAGAGTACCGCAGATCCCAGGAGCCATCTTCCTGGTATTTTGTTTTAAAACAAGATGAACGACTGGATATTCAATTAATCTCGTCTGAAAGTCAACTTGACATGCCTAGCAGCTGCCAGGATGATACCGAGATTCTATATATCCCTTTGAAGATCATCACCTGGGAAAGGTATTTTTGGACCCATAAGAGCTATAGATTATTGCAAGATCTCAATGACCTAATAGAATCTATTGTCTTTGTCATGGGCGGAGCCAGAAATAGATGAATAAGAAAATAATTGATTTTTTGATAGAAAACATGTAAAGTAGAAGGATATAAACGCAAACTCTTAAAGTTTTAGGCCTAAAAATAATTTATTATTTATGTACTGATTTTAAAAATAATTTTTTAAAAATAAAAAATATTATTTTAAAACACTTTAAAAAATAAAAAATATTTTTAAAAATAACAACAACCACAATTATAATTACACTACTAAGAGTCCAAAACTTTAAAACTTCTTCCTCCAAAGATAATATCACAAATAAATAAAATAATTTTAGCCTCCAGATTCACGTCGCCTTCCTCCCACCAGAAAAAAATGATAGCTCCTCGATAACAACATTGAAACCAATGCTAAGCTACGTTAGTTTTTGTTCGCAGGATTTAAATGGTACTAGGTTAACAACTTATTCAATTTATGAAATGATGCTCAAACAAAAAAGAAATTAAAGATTTAATTTTTCAAAGTATTATACCCGAAAAAAACATGGGGCTTTTGCATTAAAATTGTAAATTGGTACAATATTGTTCAATTGTATAGAGCACGGATTTTACATGAGATTTCGTACAAATTTATGTGTTTTGAAGGGTTTTCCCATTGAAGAATTTCAATGATTCCCTTCTCAATCTCTTTGGTCTCTTTTATTAAATTGCTCATGCAAAAAGCTAGAGCACTCAAGCACAAGACCACCTGGCTCTTCAGTTCTCTTTCCCCTTCATCAGCTGTGTGAAACTTGTCTACCATTTCCTTTGAATGTTGGAGATAACAACTGGTGACGCTATCTATCTTGTCTTCATCTAAACCGGAAACTTTAAAAATGTTCCTGTTTGAAGATTTTCCCATTTCAAGATCATGAGAGATGTTTTTGTTTTCAAGTTCCTTTTCAAGAAATTCTAAGGATAACAACATCGTGACATCCTCAAAACATTTAACCAAGGAACCTGCCATTTCCTTGAAAATTTCAAGGTCACCATCTAGCTCAGTTACGTACTCCTTCCACGAAGCTCCAAATTTTTGTGATTCAGGTTCAAGGAGTCCCACTGCATCAGCACTAAAAAGCAAGAGATCCACCAGCCTTGACAAAGACCCCATGAGCTTAAAATAGCAAGGACTAGGAAAAGGCAAAAACCAGAAGTCGGGCTCCACCTCTGCTTCTCCAATGAACTTCCCTAGTTCACTAACATCCAATTTTAGTCTCCTCTGGTTCTCTAGCAAGTTGGTTTTGTTGTTGGCTGCGAGCCTTATTGAGCCAATGCAAGCAGACAACGTCTCGAAACATTTAGAAAGTTGTGCTTTGGCTAGAGAAGAAGCTCTGGTGCGTTGCAAGAGAAGGTCTACCATGATTGAGCAAGATAATCCAATACAGGTTTCCACAATTCTCGCTATAGCAAATTCGCTCGGTGGCCCAAAATTTTTCCTGCCCAGTACTAGCACAGCTCCAATCACTGCAGAAATTCCACCTGCCTGGCCATAGGTCTTGCTATGCCTCAGAAAACTGGTAACAACGAACCAAGGAAGGAGAGAGATGAACCTTATTGACAAGTACCTTTCGAACACAAAGCAGCCAAATACTCCATATACAGTCCCTAATACTGTCCCCTGTGCTTTAACATTAGCAACTTTGAATGTTGCCTCCCTTGCAGCAGCCAAGCTAATCGCTACAGTGAGGCCTGACCAAGAACCATCATTCTTGCTATATATCAAACCAAACAAGACAGCGAGACCCAAGGAGAGAGAGCATTTGAATGCTGGCATAAGCCTTTTGCTGCTTACACTTGTAGACCAGTTGCTCATCCACGTGCTCTTGAAGAACCCAGTTTGCTTACATGGAGTGCTCGATCCTTTTTGTTGGGTGGGGGTAAGTGGTTTCCCCAGTGATTTGCAGTGGAGGAGTTTCATGCAAAATAAGAAGAAAAAAGAAGGCAAATCTTGGTGCCTTGTTGAGATTGTCTGAAGTGTTCGGTGGGACTCGACAATATTATCAGCATTTGATTCTGGAACAGTTAAAGAATCTCTAGGCAAACAATTCTTGATCTGTTTTTGGATAAGGCTAACGTTCTCCACTAGTTGAACTAGACCATGTTTGGTCTCTCCATCGAGAATTCTTACAGGTAATGAGGTGGTACAGCTGGTTAAAGCCATTTCCATCCCTCTTAATGGTATCTCGAGCTCTTGCAATCTCTCTCCCGGATTCAAGTACAAGTTTCTCAAGAATCTCAATGGAAGTCTCTCCCATTTGACGCTTTCCTGTACACAATCCACAAAAGAAATGGTGCATGCATGGAAGTTAATTAATTATAAGCAACTCAACAATACTGTAATTGAAAGCTAGCCCGCCATAGTGGTACGTAGACACCATACCGAATCGATGGTGTTGTGTAATGTTACAAAGTTGCTTACTTGGTAGCGTTTAATACTCTGAAGAAGTTTGGCTCCAGCAACAGCCAATGGCTTGGCTTGAGAGATAGATGTCAACGCCAATGCGTTGTCTTCCGCACAGAAAGCTTTTACATAGAGGTTCAGCCTCTCAGAAACATTTTCAGCTAGCCTTTCACAATTCAGTTTCAGCTGCAAAGTGATTTTTACAGGATTAATAATATTTATCTTCCACTCATCACAATATTTTTTTAAAAAAATATGATTATAATGCATGTTTATGCAAGGAGAATTAAGGATAATTATCAGTTACCTCCCAACAAGCCAGTCTCGGATACGGTAACAGCAAGGCAAGAACACAAGCTAAGACTCCAATAGCAGTACTAGCGGCTACATGCAAAGTATGCATTATAGCCTCGGTATGCACACCATTGATAAAAGCTATAACGTACACGATAACAGTCTGACCCAATGCAATTCGCTTTGCAACTAAATGTGTCCCCTCAGGAAAAACCACCACAAATGCACCCAGAGCCACTGCTAAAGATATGGTGCCACTAGTAAGCATAGCTGGACCAATCAGCCAAAGGCTCAGCAGAGCCGGCCCCACGCTCTGGACCGTGGCATAGAGTGCTAGCCAGCAACCATGAAGAGCGTCACCTAAGGTTGCATCAGTGACAATGAGTATTACAGTCACATAAGAGAATGCAGGGAAGGCTATATGGTGTCGGATAGAAGCTGGACCGTAGAGGGTGGTGCAGCCCACTATTGTACATGCCAGGGCAGTCCTGAACGCCGAGGCTAGGCATCGGAGCCACACAGCTCGAGCTCGGTCGGTTGTGGCTGACATAATTACAGGGATTGGTCTAGGCTCTACAGATAATATTGCTAAGCGCAATGCTTGAAGGTGTGGGATTTGGATTGATAAGAGCTGAGATTATATAATACAATAGTCCTACAGAGGCTGACAGTCAAAAGAGGGGATGTAGGAGCTGATGTGAGACTTCGGTGTGCTGCAAATACTCGGTGTTGGATTAACAGAATTGAATTGCGCAGTCAGTACTCAGGTTAAAGTTAGAGTGGGCACCTAGGCATGACTCATCATCAGCTTAATTAATTAATTTGTAAATATAAAAATCCCGTACACTCACCAACCCACAACCACGATTAGAGTAGTGAATGATAATTTGAGAGAAAGAATGGACTCTAGGATTTACAATAGGTTCATGTACGTATAAACCCTAATCTCCAAGACAAGACATTTTTACTTTATGATAATTTGAAATAAAGGATGGACTCTAGGATTTACAATAGGTTCATGTACGTATAAACCCTAATCTCCAAGACAAGACATTTTTACTTTATGATCTCCCTCTGAAAAATTCTTATTTTCCCTTTTCCCCTTATGAATAATGTCTGCTATGATGGTATGTTACCAGTTCATTGCGCCGAAAGAGTGCTGCTAACATGCGGAACTTTCATGTCAACAAATATATGTACACACATGTGGCTTTTAGACGAGGTCCTATAATTAAATTATATTGTTTGTAAATAAAAAATAAATTTTAAATTTTAACCAAAGTTTTGAAATGTGTTTTTAGTTCAAGTAATGGAGTGTAAGTTGTCGGTTTATGTGAGTTAAAAAATTCAAGTTTCCATTCATTATATTAAATGCTTTAGATATATATATATATATATATATAAAAACAATGATCGGTGATAAATACATTCAAACTTTAATGTAAGTCTTGAAATGTGTTTTTAGTTAAAGTTCAAACTTTAAGGTAAGTTTTGAAATATATTTTTGGTTCAAAGCAATGGAGTATATTATAGGAAATTTATTTGCTTATTCTTTAAAATTTATTTGATCATTGATTTTAATATTATTTTTTATAATAGAGAAGTACTAGTTATTTGATTCACGCTATGCTAGGAGTCGAATAATTATTTATCGCAAAAGAAGAAGAAGAAATATACAAGCTTTTCAAATGTGTGTTTTTTTAATCTAATTATAAATCAAAAGGTCTATGTATTCATTTAATTAAATATATTAAGAATAATTTATGCTAATAAGTGCAAAAAACAAAGTGCTAAAACATCTATTCAACTCGCTTCATTGTAGGTTAAATAATTTTTTTAATGCAAAATAATTAATGTGTAGGTGTTATTAACGTGTTTTTTTAACATCAAGCAACAAATATAATCGTGAATAAAAAAGATGGTGCTTATATATAATAAAATATAATAAAAATCATATGCAGTGTTTTAAAACCCGGCCAACCCGTGTCTATGGCTGGGCCGAGTCTAAGCAAAAAACAGGCTAGGAATTGGCCCGGTCGACCCGGGACCCCGGTCGGACCGGTCAAGCCCGGTTGAGACCCCCTTTATACACACACACACACACACACGACTGAAAAAACATTGTTTTGGCCTTTTACAATTAAAAGGCCAAAGAGCAGAGGAACAAACGCAATGCAGAAGTGAGAAGACCTAGTTAATTTCAAGAAATCTTCAAACCCATTTCAGCCGTGAAGAAGAGCAAAGGAGCCGAAGACTCTTGAATCCTTGATCGCCGTTTCAAATATGAGAATAATGTTAGATGAGTGTTACTTATTTTTTTCTTCTTTCGCTATCCTCTGTTTCAAATTGAAACATCTTTTAAATATTCTTCCCTCTATTGAACTTGCTGGAGAGCTTCACTATAGTATAACAGTGGCATCGATTCTTCCCTTTGTTGACCCATTTGCTTTGAACTGGCAGGCTTGCAGCTCCACAGGTATGTATCTCATTTTCTCTATTCTTTTATTTTTTTGCGACTTCAAATGGTCAAAGACCTGAACTTTGCTATGAATATTGTTGTGAATATTGTTGTGAATATTCATTCGTTCTGCTTCTGCTTCTGCTTCTGCAATTAGTTTTTATTGCTTCTGCTGAAGTGATTGAATTTGATGTCCTTGTTCGTTTGCTTCTGCTTTTGTTAATTCTCACCAATTGCTGTTAATTTTGTTACTGCTCTGCTTAAGTTGAATTTGATGTCCCTGTTTGTTTGCTTCTGCTTTTGTTAATGCTCACCAATTTGCTGTTAATTTTGTTACTATTCTGCTTAGTTGAATTTGATATCCCTAATCAAGGACTTGCAACTGTAAGTGTATGTGTTCACATGGTTATAGAATTGTAGGCTTTCTTTTTCAACCAAGACTGATTTTTCACTACTGTAAGTGTATGTGTTCACATGGTTCCAAAATTTTCTTCTATGGATTTAGAAGAAATTAATGTGTTAATTCAACAAAAATGAATGTGTTGTTGATTTAGAATTTATGTTGTTGGATGTTTTGTTTTAAATATTTTAGAATTTATATTTGGTTTGTGTTTTGGATATTGAATTAAATTTATGTTGTTGGTTTATAATTTAAATTTGGTTTATGTAAGTGTTTTATTGTAACTAGTTATGTGTTTTTTTTTATAGGTGTTTTTTTTTGTTGACCCGGGTCAACCCATCTGACCCGTGACCCGATCACTTGACCGGGTCGATGATCGGGTCGGGTTTCAAAACTATGATCATATTCGTAATAAAAATATATGAGATTTTAAGCTAATTTTTAACGTAACAAAAAATAAAAAATTATAATTTTGCCATTTCTATAGTAAAACAAATTGGTAAAATTTATAATTATGTCATTTCTACATGAAAACACCATTTGCTTTTAATATATCTATAATCTTCATTTCAACTTTTCATCTAATTAAATACACATATTTTTCCTTTCAAGTTTTATACTTTACCTTTACTTTTATTCTTTCTTAGTTTTCTTAGATTTTTCAACAAAAAAAAAACATTCTAAGGATTTTTAGATTTTTTATCCTGAAACCTTAATCTTCTTTCTTGATTTAAACCTATTAGTTTGTTTGGATTTTAATTTCTTAAAACCCTAATATTTTATTTAATTTCTTTTGATCCAATTCTTATTTGGATTATATGTTTGTAGAGTAGGATTATAAGACTTAATTAGTGGATCAATTCGGTGACCCGCCAACTTGGGATCTAACCCAAGTTAGATCAATAAAAAAATCTAATTTTTTAAAATTAAAATAACATTATTTTAAAGAATTGTTTTAAAAAAAAAAATCAAAACTTGAATCACTCCATCTTATTTTGATCCAATGATTGTGCTGGACGAATTCTCATGAGTCTTGTAGCACTGTGTAAAACATGTATTTGTTTAATCCTAAGGTATTTACCATCTTTTTCACAATTTAAATCCTAGATGTTTGTTCTTAGTTCTTCCAAGAAAAGAAGATTTAATTGGTAACAATATCTTAGAAACAATCATATTTTCTTTATGTGGATTTTATTAATGTAGAATGGCACTTAGCTAGAGATGCAAAGTGAGATATAATTATTTCACACGTCAAGTACTAGGTTGTCTCGATAAACTATGTAAATTAAGAAATGAAAGAACAATTATAAGTCCCTGTAGTGCTAACTTTCACCGAAGGAGTTTGGGCTTGGGCTGGGTTTCGATTTTATTTATTATTATTATTATTATTATTCTAATCCAGAGACTTCAAGAGTCTTACAAAATAGTCCTCCGTCTAGCTAAATCCCATCCCTTGAGTTGAGACCTCTAAATTGATACGTCAAGTCTCCTTAACTTCCCCACTTGGAGATGATGAATATATATATAGTGTCTAAATAACGGCATGAATGTTTGGTTAATGAGAAATCAGGATAAGAGTTTCCAGTAATGACGAAGAGCCTAAGACTTCAGCTAAAACAGACAAGCCAACTCAGTGGAAGATGAAGAGCCTACAGCTCTTCAAGAAAAGGAGGGAAATTAACTTTATTACAGTCCCACGAAGCATACAGAACATTCAAACATGGCAATTTAATAGAGAAATCACATCAAATACATCACACTTTAAGTGGGGTTTCTATCGATGTCCACTTAACATGTTTTCGGCAGGCCATCTTGTTCTAGTTTTGTGTTCTTTGAGTCATCGCTGATGTCCTCATCAAATACTCCATCTATTAGTGCTTCAAGTTAGTTAAAGCAGAGCTGCTGCTGCTGCTGCATGCATACTATCCCTCGTCCAATCTCTCTCTCTCTCTCTCTCCCTCCCTCGCTTATTAGGTAAAGTGCCCATGGAGCTCATCACATGCTTATGCCATAAGGCTTAGTCGAAGGAGCATGGAGAGACAGTAGCACTACCTGGCCCCCAATACCCATGCACCCAATTAGTGCGTTTTTGGTAATAAGATGGAGTGTGTTTTTGTAAAAATATATCTCTAGCCAGATATATATATATATATATATATATATATAGAGAGAGAGAGCTCTGGCTAGAGGATGAACAAATTAATTAGTTTTAATAATTAAATTAATGGCAGCAGTAGATGGAGAAAAATGATATAGAAGATTGAGATACAGGTGGGAGTTTTTTTGGATGATATGAGCACCAAAATGAGCATCCAAAAATTGAAACAAGTCGAGTGAGTGATAACATATGAAATCCTTTTTGTCACCACGTCGCATGCCCCAACTGTTCCGAATCCGAAAGGCCACGCATTTACTTGTCTTCCCTTCCCTTACAGAAAGAAATCCAAATAAATATTATAAATAAAAAAAAAGGAGAAGTTCTAAAAGGAGAAAAAAGAGAGGTGATGAACAACTTTTTAGTGCACGAGTATGTTGGAGTAGCCCAGCCACTTGAATATTCTTTGACGAATCACCAAAGTAGAAGCCTTCATGTCTTACTTTAATAATCTATACAAATAGCAACAAATATATATAATTAACCAAATTAAACATGGGATTTAGGAAATGTATATGTCAGTAATCTAAAGCATTCACCACTTCCTTGCAACTAGGTATAAAAAATTAAGTTAAATAAAATGTTTGAATCAAAAGCTATGATTATTTTAATTAATTATTATAATAATTCAGCACAACTAACCCTTCTCATGAATCTAGTCTCATTACCAAAAATTCGTTTAATACCAACGGCTTTACTAAAAATTCGTTTAATACCAACGGCTTTACTGATGGAATACTTCTGTCGATAATTTGCGGTCATAATTATTGACAACATATTTTTCATCTATAATACCGTCAGTATATACTGACGACATTACAGACGGACTATTCAGAATTAAAAAAAAACAGTTCGC
Organism: Populus alba x Populus glandulosa; assembly: GCA_033617975.1. NCBI lineage: Eukaryota > Viridiplantae > Streptophyta > Magnoliopsida > Malpighiales > Salicaceae > Populus > Populus alba x Populus glandulosa. The sequence continues at coordinate 4,933,183 of CM066151.1, forward strand.
TAGCGTGGAATTTTTTGCAGGTGATTTTACTGACGAACTCACCGAAAGATTCAAACCAATAACTCCGTACAGTGACGTGATCGATTTATCATTCGAATTGCCGACGGAATCACAGAGGGATTCAAATTGAAATCTACGTACAATAACGTGACTTATTCACCGTTAGAATGGCTGATGGAATCACCGACATAGATACTCCGTCGGTGAGTCCATCGATAAAAGTTAATATATGACCACTTTGCAGACCCTCTCCTCTTCTATTTCTCCTTTTTTTTCCCCATCCCAACTCTCCCTTATTGCAAACAACCAGCCCCCCCTAAAAAAAAAAAATCTCCTTTTTAGCACAAGTTATATTTCTTGAAGTTTTGTGGTCACAACATTCGTGTTCTGATTTACCGACGGATTTTATTAATTTTTATAAGTAATTCTATCTTTTTAAATTTTAACATTTAATTGTCAATTTTATTGTTTTTTTAGTATATGTATTTTGTCAGTATATGTACATGTTTTATTGTTATTTCTCAAACAAACTTGTAGTATATGAATGTATAATTTTGTACTTGTTATGGTTTGTTTTAGATTTTGTAAAATTATATTTGTTTGTAAATTGTTGAAACTTTATTGAATTATCGAATTACATGTGTTGTTTTGAAATAATTAATAGCTTGTTTAACATGTTCGTTTTAATTTTTATCAATGGTATTATGGAGTTTTAATTTCCGTAAATTTATATATATTAATTTGTATGGATGTTAATAATTGATAATGAATATTTAATATTTATGAGAAGTTGTAATTAATTTCTCGGATAATCTTGAGGTAAACCAATATATATTTTTGCAAATTTATTTACCTAACATAGTTAATTAATACATGTTGTCATCATAATTTTATAAAGGTTCAATAGAAGTCATGGATGATCGTTCATGGATGTTTTGAGATTCACCCCAAGGATCGCGGAGGATGGATTATTGTAATGGGGTTCAGGGTTTTATTAATTTCGTAACATCTATTCCTAGAAATTTTACTGGAGGTGGTATTAGGTGTCTAGACAGGAAGTGTCAAAATAAAAAAGTATCTATATCTAGATGTTGTAATGATACATCTTCTACACAAAGGGTTTATGAAGAATTACCGGTGTTGGTATGCACACAGAGAAATATTTGTTCGTAAGAAGAACATGGGAGAAAGGGTGGTTGGGTCAACTTCTAGTATTAGCAACATGTATGAAGCGACAAATGACAACACCAATCCTTACAGGAATATGGTTATGGATGCAATAAGAATGAATCAAGGTAATGTCAATCAATGTCTAATCGTAGAAGAAGAACCTAATGCAGATGCAACTAGGTTTTTTGATTTGTTGAAAGATTCTGACGAACCATTATGGGATGGCTGCACGAACCACAGTAAATTATCGGCCATGGCACAGGTGTTCACCATCAAGTCAGATCACGGGTTGAGTGAGGTCGGGTATGATAAAATTATTAAATGGGCGAAAAGCATTTTACTTGAAGGAACAGGCTGAAAGAGAACTTCTATGTTGCGAAGTCCATGATGAAACCCCTCGGTTTAGGATACAAGAAAATTGACATGTGCCCTAACTTCTGCATATTATACTACCTAAAAAATGTTGAGTTGACCGAGTGTATGACATGTGAGCATTCCCGTTACAAACCCAGAATTGGCAGGGGAAAGCTCTAGTGGCATATAAAAAACTTAGATACTTCCTAATAACACCTAGATAGCAAAGGTTATTCATGTCACCAAGGACTGCTGAGCACATGACATGGCACCAATCACATGATGCGGTTGATGGAGTGATGGTGTATCTTTCTGACGGCGAAGCATGGAAACACTTTAACAATGTGCATCCTCACTTTTCAGCTGAATCAAGGAACATGCATTTTGGGTTGTGTACAGACAGATTCAATCCATTCGGGTTATTTGCTGCTCTTTATTCTTGTTGGTCGGTCATAATCATGGTTTATAACTTGCCACCAGAAATGTGTATGAGGTTGGAGTTCATGTTTTTATCTATTGTCATACCTGGTCTGAGCAACCCGAACCAGAATATAGATGTTTGTCTTCGATCGTTGATTGATGAGTTGACGCAGTTATGGTCCTTCGGAGCTTTGACTTATGATATATCGAGGAAACAAAATTTTGTTATGAGGATGGCTTTGATGTGGACTATCAATGATTTTTCAGCTTATGGAATGCTTTCTGGTTGAAGTACGCATGGAAAACTAGTATGTCCATACTGCATAGAAAACAACAAGGCATTCACACTAACAAACGGAGGTAAATCTTCTTTTTTTAACTATCACCGTAGTTTCTTGCCACCGAATCACAGGTACAGAAAGAACAAAAAAGATTTATTTGTTGGCAGAGTTGAAAAAGATGTTACATTCCGTGTCTTTCTAGTGAAGAATTGCATGATGTTGTATTAGAGTACGGTGACATTGTGTTTGGTCTTTAATAAGGTAAGCAGAAGTTTCCTAGTTTTGGTTTGACCCATAATTGGGTAAAGCGAAGTATCTTTTGGGAGCTTCCTAATTGGAAGACCAATCTGCTCCGTCATAACCTTAATGTTATGCACATTGAAAAGAACATGTTTGAGAATATTTTCAATACCATCATGGATGTGAAGGGGAAGTAAAGGACAATATTAAAGCTAGATTGGATATAACTTTGTTCTGTAATTGCAAAAATATAGAGTTGGTTTGTGATGGGTGACGAGTCGCAAAACCAATAGCAAGCTTCGTGTTAGAGAAAAACCCACAACTACTAGTCTATAAATGGCTTAAGAGTTTGTGTTTTTCTGATGGACATGCCTCGAACATATCAAGATTGGTTAATACGGAGAAATGCAGATTTTATAGAATAAATAGTCATGACTACCACGTGTTTATGCAAACACTCATCTAATTAGCTTTTCGTGATTTGTTGCCAAAAGGGATATGGGATGCACTCACGGAGATCAGTCATTTCTTTAGAGATCTATGTTCCAGCAAGTTAAATGTTGATCACATTGAGAGGCTTGAAATGAATATCATCAAGATACTATGCAAACTTGAGATGATATTCCCTCCATCATTTTTTGACTCAATAGAGCATCTCCCCATACATCTACCGTTCGAGGCAAAAGTTGAAGGACCGGTCCAGTATAGATGGATGCACCCATTTGAACGATTAGATATTACAGTTGCAATGTAATTCATATATAAAAAGTATTTTCTTTGTTTTTCTTAATTGAAAATATTTGATTAATTCAATACAGGTACTTGTTCAATCTCAAGAAAAAGGTTAAGAACAAGGTGCATGTTGAGGCTTCGATATGTGAGGCCTATATTATTGAGGAGATCTCAACATTTATCTCTTACTAGTTCGAACCTCATTTGAGAACGAGAATCAATCTCGTTCCACGGCATGATGATGGCGGTGAAGTGACTTCCAGTGGAAACTTGTCAATATTCTCTAATCCTGAATAACCCACACTTAAAAATGCCGTAAGAGGAAGATATTTATCGGAAATAGAGTTCAGACAAGCAAACAATTATGTTCTATTTAATTGTGATGAGCTGAGACCTTTTTTTTTTAGCAAGTATATATATGTGTGCTACTAATTAAACTTTATTAATAATATACTATTTATATATTGTAATATCATACACTCATTATCACTTGTAGGCAACATCAATAATATTTGCTGTCCAATAACTCACAGTTGATCGAATCCTAAATCTTTCAATTACAAGATGAATAATTTGCCATCAGAACACATGTAAGTACTATCACAAACTCATTATCACTTGCAAAATTATTGTATGCATGTCATTACAAGATTCTCATTTACTATTCATTAATGTACATTACATACAAGGTTTATCAAATGAAAAGGAGTGTTGCTAAGTCATTGTCTTCACTAAGCCTGGGCCCTAAAAGAAAAGTTAAGTGTTACAACGGGTATTTTATCAATGGATATGTGTTCCATACTGAAGAATATGTGCATGGAAGAAAGACATACAATAACGATGTTTGTGTTAAGGGATCGACTAGTAATGAGTTAGAAGTTGACTACTATGGTAGATTAGAAGAGGTCGTCAAACTGCAATATCATAGCGAGCAGAATAGAGTATTTTTATTCAAATGCTATTGGTATGACACGACTGACAAAGGAATCGAAGTTGATTTGCACTATGATTTGGTTGAAATCAACTCAAAAGCTAGACTCCGCAATGTAAACGATGTATTTTTTTTCACAAAGCAATGTCAACAAGTTTATTACACATGTGTCCTTCCTTTAGAAAGGATCGATCAAGAGTTGATTGGTTATCCATTTTAAAAATGAAACCCAGGGGTTGTGTCGAGGTTGTTCAGGATGAGAACGAAGACACAAGTGTGCGAGATGAAGTCTTTCAAGTTAGTAAGTTGGTTAAACCATATCGAGTTGCTCCTTCGATTGACTTGGAAGAAAATTCATTTTTTTGTGTTTTCGATGATAGTCTTGTTGATGTTGACGCAGAGGATTTGAATGTTGTTTTGAGCTCTAGCGGACAAGCAAATGTCGATGAAGATGATGATATCCATATTAAAGATTACGATGAAGGTGATGACCATTCAATTGACGACGAAGAAGAAGAAAATTCCGACAAACTATCAGAATGAAGCCATGTGTAAGACATTTTTTTTCATGTCATATATATTATGGATGATATATTTTGCATAAAATATTTATTTTATAAGTTTGCATTGTTTAAGCATTGTTGTTATTGTTTAGTGCGATGGACAGTTTATCATTTAAGTGTTTGCAGGAAGGTAAATAGACAATACAAACATCATCTTTCTTGCACACCGCACTATCACCAACGTCTATACTGATGGATTCTAGTCCGTCGGCATTTCACAGTAGTGTCACTGGAAATGCCACAACCATCAACGATGACTTTGCAGATGGATTCCATTCCGTCAACATTTCACAGTAGCGTCGCAAGAAATGCCACAACCATCACTAACGACTTTGTGGATGGATTTCAATCCATTGATATTGTGTCGACAGGTCATAATTACCGACAAAATCACCGACAGACGATGTGAATTCCAAAGGGCGGGGCATTAAATGCATCTCTGACCGCGTGTATTTGCCAACGGATTGCGAAATATATGGAGGGTCATTAAAAATGATGGTGCGAAATTCAAAAGTTACCGACAAAATAATTTAAAATAATATATTTTTTTAATTTGTGTCTGTGATTTTGTCGGTAAAATTGCGCTATAAATCCCAGCGACTGCCCTTTCAGTTCATTTTTTCATCTGCTCCGTTATTCCCCTTTCATTTTGTTTTTTTTCCTCTCATTTCCTTCAAGACTTTTGTTTGTTTTGCTTGTAATCTCTACTTGAATCTTCCTCAAATTAAAAGCTATGTGTTTCCTCTATTTCATTTTACTTTAAGAATTTTTATTTCTTTGTTTTAGCTATTGTTATTTTTGTTATGTTTTTTATTTTGGTGTATTTTTATAACGTAGATAAAGTCTTGAAATAAACACATTATTAAGTAAGTATATTTCATTCCTAAAGTCTATAGTTTTTTTTAAAAAAAAATTATTGAATATATTTTATTGTTTGTATTGCCATAATAATTGAATAATTTGTTGAATTGTAATTGTTAATGTTGAATTTACCTTGTAATTAGTAATTGAATATGTTTGAATAAATTTAATTATTTTCTCTCAATTTTACTCTATTATTGCATGATTTGTGTTTAATTATTTCCATTAATTTTAATTGTTAGTCTAGAGTTTTTTTTTTTGAATTTATTGAATATATTTTATTGTTTTTATTGCCATAATAATTGAATAATTTCTTGAATTGTAATTTTTAATGTTGAATTTACCTTGTAATTAGTAATTGAATATGTTGGAATAAATTTAATTATTTTCTCTCAATTTTACTATATTATTGCATGATTTGTGTTAAATTATTTCCATTAATTTTAATTGTTAGTCTAGAGGTTTTTTTTTTTAATTTATTGAATATATTTTAGTGTTTGTATTTCCATAATAATTGAATAATTTGTAGATTTTTAATTGTTATTGTTGAATTTACCTTGTAATTAGTATGGATGTTATTTGTACAGATGTTATGTTATATACAAGATTAGTATAGATGGTGTCAATTGGCTGTGGTTATTGCCAATATTTGCAGGTTTGCAAAGTTTGGGTAGTCTCCGGTATAGAGGAGGTTCTACCAAAAAAAAATTTAACATTTGAATTTAATTATATAATTCTTCGTATAAAATTGTGTAGATGCGTAGAACAAAATCCACAGCTCGTCGCTCACATATGGTCGCAGCTAGTTCTTCTAGCAGTGAGAATGACATATCTTTAGGTGCCTCACAAGAAGAGGCACCGGCGCCGTCACCTGATGCGGCCTCTTCCAGCGCAGTTTCACAGCGCAGAGGCGGCATGCTTTCGCAGCAGAATCAATTCACCTGCCAGTACGAGGCATAGTGGAAGGACGACCTTTCAATGTAAGTTTGTTTCGGTTTTAGTTTTGTTTTAATTATAACATAATTTATGAACAACTAATCAATATTTCATTAATTTATTTTATTTTCAGGTTCACAAACTTTGAGGCCGCCCGAGTAATATCATCGGCATTTAAATCGTCGATGGAGATTCTATTATTTCAATGGAGTCAGGTATCCAGACATCCTAAATGGATACCTCAAATCGATGCATGATTTGACATATTTGAGGTTAGTGTTAATTTCTAATTTCCAACTTATTTCTAATAAATTATTATTTTATTTAAAATTAATTATTTATACACATGACAAATTCAACTGAGACAGTGCGCATGACACTGTTGTGAGGAGGGTGTGGGAAAATCACACGGCAACTAGGTAACATCGAAAACAATACAAGATTTTTTTTAGAAAAAAATTTATGTTTCAAAATCTAATTTCTCGCTATAAAAGTAGGTTGCGTGATTTTTGGTATGAAACATAAAAAAAAAAACACTAGAGATAATGGTCTCTAAGGCTTGAACGACGTGGCGGTTTGAAGAGATTTCAAACCGATATACATCCTGGCAAATATATGGCGCCAATATCTTGAGCACATAATGTATGTGTGGTTCACACGACACTCATAGTCCGGTGCTGGCAACCGAAACATGCCAATTCATGACTCGATGACAACGCACACCGGCGGCTCCATTCTGTCTGCTTCATATGCGAAACGGATGGTAAGATTAATTTAAATGAAATATATCGTTAAATAATTTGTTGTTACTTAATTAATTTTTTTCATTATAGGCTATGTCTCTTGGATGTGAGCTAAGCCCAATAGAGTTGTTTGTTGATACGTACATGTGGAGTCAAGACTGTCAAAAAAGGGTGCAACAGTTCGCTGACAACCACGCTCAACACTTTATGGTATGTTTGTTCAACCATTTTTTTTCGTAAGTTATTTTTTCTATTGAATTGAATATGATGATTTCTTTTTTCATTTTCAAGAGACCTATAATAGCCAATTGAGGGAGAAATATGGGGACAATCCTTCGACCCATCCGGATTTTGATCCGGATTTATGAATCGAGGTAGAATCGTCCAGTGGACTCGACAAAAATCAGGTGTATAGGCTCTCCAACACTATGACCGAGAACTTGCAGGCGGCCCGTAGTGTCTCAACCATTGGGTGCTCCCAATCAGTATCGAGCACTCAATCTAAGGAGCTTGTGGCCTTGCAGCAATACACGGCTAAGCTCATCAAAAAATACAAGCACTTATCGGCGACTTATGAACAGCTCTCGACGAATTATAAATAGTTTCGCCAAATGGTCATGGACATGGCATCACAGAGTGGTGATACATGTGCGCCTCCTTTTTGGCTGTATAACAACCAGTGTCCTCCTCCTACAGCTTCGCCATTATGTTAATTTAATATTTTTTTTTAAACACATTTAATTTGTAATGAATATTATTTAACTTTATTTTTTTTGTTTTTGATGTTTAATAAAAATTTTATTTGCATAATTGGTTTTTTTTACTATTAATTTATATTAATTTATATTATTTATTCTAAATAATTTTTTAAAAATATATTTAAAAATAATTACCGAAGGATTTACAAACGGACTGTATTCGTCGGCATTTAACAGAAAGCGGGAAATGCCAATATCATCGATGAATTTACCGACGGAGTGTTTCCGTTGGTATTTCATAGTAGTGCAAATGCCACAATCACCGATGAATTTACATAGGGATATAGTCCAACAACATTTAACTGGAAGCTGAAAAATATTTACTGGATATGCCAGTATCACCAACGGAATATATCCGTTGGTATATTTCAAGCAAAAAAAATTTTTTGGCTCGCAATTTTCGTTTGTAAAACCATCGTCATTTGTTTTTTTTTTTTACCGACCGACTTAGCGATGGAATTAGGTATTACCAACAAACTTTGAATCACAGACCAACAGAATATTTTTGTCGGTAAAACTGTGAAATCTTGTAGTGTCTTGTTCCAATAATTCATAAAAATATTATTAAATCATCCACATAATTTATTTAAAATAGATCCTTATCTAGTTATTGCAAATCATTACCTGATTATTTTAAAATTTTAATTTTAGATAATTCAGGTACTTCATATTTCACCATGATTAGAGAAGAAGAAGATAAAAAACCATGGATAATCATCTTAAGGGATGAACATAAACTTTCTTCCCTCCTTTTTGCTCTTAAGATATGCAACAAGTAAATATTTTATAGGGAAAAGATTGGATTTAGATTTTCTCATGAAATTAGAACACGAAAGTTGATCATGTTCATTAAAAAACCATGGATAATGGATGAACAGATGAAACTTTCTTCCCCACATTAAGATTGGATTTAGATTTTCTCATGAAATTAGAACACCAATGGTGATCATGTTCATTAAAAAACCATGGATAATCATCTTAAGGGATGAACATATTAAACTTTCTTTCCCCCTTTTTGCTCTTAAGATATGCAACAAGTTAAACAATTTAAAAATTTAAAAATTTAAAAATAAAAATAATTACCCAGTGAGCTCCTCATTCAAATAAACGACATGTTATTTGCCTGATTTTGATAAAAACAAGAACATACATGTTTGGGCGTATTTGTAAACACAAAGCTTGAGGACCTAACCTTCTAAATATAAGAGTCTAGTTTTTGTTATGGTCAATTGCACTAGTCTAGTCTTGCAAGTTCGTGGGCCTCTGGACTTGATTCTCTTGGACATTCAACTTTTTTATTTTTTATTTAATTGCTTTATTTTTTATAGTTTTGAATAAAATTGTTTTAATTAAAATGATTACAATAATATTAAAAAAGTAATTTGATTTTTCTATATTTTTCAAATAATTTTAGAGCTTTTAAGGTAATATTGTCAATTACTTTATAAAAAAATTATATATAATTCTAATATGCACAATTGTCGAAAAAATTTCTTGAGTACATACCATCTTTTTTTGTTATTTTTTAATATAATTTTCTTAAATTACTTATTCTTCTTCTTCTTTTCATCCTACTAAATAAAAGACATCACAACTTGATTTGTTTTTGTTTGTGATTGGAATTTCTTTTTTAAATGATGTTAAGTTTTTATTTAAAAAAATCATGCTTCTAATAAAAAAAATATTTTCATCAAAGCAAGAAAATAAGGAGGGTTTTGACAAAGGCAATACAATTCTTTCCTCCTTAATTTAAATCATTTGAACTCTTGCAATTACCGGTAGAAAAGAAGAGAGAAATACACTGATAAGATAAAAGGAAATTGGATTAAAAAAATACATTTTTTCTCAACAGTTTAAATCATTCTTATTCTTACAAACATTTATCTTGATCACCATATGAATAGGATTCGCAGGGATAAGCAACCTGAAAATTACGAAAACATTTATTTTTATGGTGTACAATAAAAGCTAACCTGAAAATTACGAAAACAGAAGGTCTGCTTTACTCTGCCTTGAGGAGACTAAAAGGGACGGCTTTCAGGATCATATATTCCCGCAATGAGAGCTATAGCAACCCACACCATAAGAATGCCAATTACAAGAGTTCTCAACAAGTGGTTCCAGTTATCACTCAGGTGAACATCAGCCTGACTAGTCTGTCGAGGTGAAGGAAGATCCTCGCCATCACTGAAATAAGGCCTGGCCATGTCGATCTCATTTATAGAAGATCGAGGCTGCTGCCTAACGTGAATGTCTGAGCATATCTCACAAGTGCAATCGCCTCCTAAACATGATGGAATTGTCTTAAGGTACTCAGAGAGAACCCTGTGGTTCATGTTCCCTTCAATTCTCAGCTTCTTCCTCGTGACAGGTTTCAGAACCTGAACAGAACCAGAGATCCATGTTTGCACATGTAAAGAGCGAGAACACATGCATAGATTTTACTTGAAATGATGACTAGGACTTCAAAAAAGAGATTACCCCCTTCCTTTCTACAGTCCAAAACAACAAAAATGGAAAGTGTAATGCAGGAAGACCAACCATTCGGATTCTAATGGGAGATTATGCTTACTTGAATAAAGGTTTGCGCGATTACTCGAACTACTGGAGGAAGCTGTATAACAAGCAAATGGCCAAGACAGTTGGGGAAGTTATCTTGCAAAAGTGTAGAACAGGATCTCATTATTTGCATGGGGATTTTCAATGGAGATATGCCATCACAATCCACAATAACTGTAATCTGTGGACTTTCTTCATCAACTAATTGCTGGACTCCATGCTCTACCTGAGATACTGGAGCATATCCATTCCATTGGTATTGCCATAACACAGAAAATGTCAAAATAGACAAACAAATAGAGCAAACATACCAAAAGGTTAACAGCTTATATCGAAACTCAAACTAACACAAGCAATTGAAAAGAGATATTCCATCAGTTCAAAATTCATCCTTGCATTATCAGAAAAATAACATTTTATTAGCATAGCATGTAACCAGCTACAATTTTTGAACTTACAGGATAATGCTTTCAGTATAGACAATAAACAAAAGCATCAATGGTCAGAATTACACAATTCGATCTATGTTCATGGGTTCATACATAAAAACCTGTTTTTGGGTAGAGTTTGGGCAGTTTTAGCTAACAGCCAGCTCACAAAACTTTGGATGGTGAGAAACATAATAGATTTGCCTCCAATGCAGAATTTAAAAGCGAGGTACTGCTTACATGGAACAGCAGTTTTACTTTGTTATCCACGGTGAGGAAAACCGTATTATCCAAATGCCAGCATCCAATGGCCTATATGGCAATAAGCAAAATAACATAGTCAAAGAAATGGAACTTACTGATAGCTTGAGCAAATCGAGGTCTCTCATGAGATGGCAAGTTGGTACAAGCTAGACCAAGCCGCACAATGAGGCAAGGTCGGTTCAGCATATCATGATCATGCCAGAAGACCATATTTGACCACATTTCAAGCTCTTGTTGTGAAAGAATTCTATAAGTCTCCCTCCAATGGATTGTCTTCTTAATTGACAATAAAAAGCATGAAAAGTCCTCATTTGCAGCAGTATAAAATCTACGGAGCTCGTCCTCGTTAATTCTGCATAAACATCTATGTCATGATCTGCTGCAACAAGAAAAGCCAAGAAGTTCAAAGTATTTAAGATTATGAAATGAGTTTCCAAATAAGTTATGTTTTTGAGAAACATAGCAAAATGGACAGCTGATTGGTGACGTATATGAGATTTTTTGGAGACGTAATACAGCAGAGGAAAAGGCATAGTGCTAGAAGTTCATTCTCAGTACTGGAGAATAGGACATTTTTCTTAGACATCGACTTGAAGTGTAAAGCCAGGAAGCAGATAGGGACCCGAACTTGATTAGAACTTGTCAATTTTGTAAGACAAGTTTATGATGAACTCAAAAACAGGTTCCAGAACAGAAAGAAGTATGGAATGAATGAACATGTTGAGGTCTTCAGAACAGAGCCTGGTCACATTTCATTTAATAAAGTAGCATGCAGAATGATCCACAATGAAACTAATTTTCTGTAAAGTTGTTAAAAAAGATCACAATACTAGAATCCAGAACATGAAAACCACTCTGCTCATCTTTTCACATTATTGATGCATCAGAAGTAAAAGACCACCTTTCTGGTAATGTGATTCCTTGATTTTCTAGTTCCGTAAGCAGTTGTATCAACCAATTTTCAGATGCTAGACTTTGAGAGGCCCCACTAGAAGTCCTGCAGATCAGATGAAAGCCATAAACTTGTAAAAAACCTCCAGAAGTAGTTCAAGGTCCCAAACAAATTTTCTTTAGTAAAATATCATAACCAAAAAAGTATAAAAGAAATAAAAACAATACACCCAGCAGACCATATTCAAGAGAGACAATAAGACCATAAGCTTAAACCTCATTGAACAATGATTGACCAAGAAAAAACATCAACAACAGAGCCAGGTAGATATCCAGCTAGCAAGCATACCAAAGACATCCAAAACAAATACCCATGTCACAGAAAGCACTAAAACAGATTTCTCGTGGACTTACTGAACTCATATAAAATAGAGCCCCCAGCCATCAACTGCCAAATCCAGCTAAAAAACCCAACCTCTTCCATAAAGTTTTTGTACAGATATCCTTTACCCAAAACTTGAAACTGTGTTTGTTTCAGACAGTAAACTCATATTTTTGTCAAAACTATGATTCAAGAATCAAGGTTGCAGGCTCGCAGATAATTCTGAAGTCAACCAATTCCTTCATGGACAAGTTGAGGGATGAAAATGCCACATACAGATGTGGGGAAGGAAACATATAGAAATTTGAAAAGTACGATAAATTTATTATTTATGTGTCTAATTAGCCACTGTTAATTGACAGCTCAACCCAAGCCCTTAGTCAAAGTTAGGAAGCATCCAGTCACAATATAGCCATCTTTTATCTGCAATTACCGATTCCAGCAAGGCACAATTCAGTCTGTTTCTTTAGATGTGACACCCCATAAACCCAAAACTGAACATTAAGATGATGTTTGGAAGTGTAGTAGCGATTGTTATTCAAAGTGCTTTTCGCTTGGAAATACATCAAAATAATGTTTTTTTTCATTTTTTTAAAAATCATTTTTTATATCAGCACATCAAAATGATTCAAAAACAAAAAAAAAAATCAAATTTTTAGGAAATGCGGTTTCAACCGCGTTCCCAAATACATCCTAAAATTCAAATTATGATCATAAGATACCCAGTATTTGATTTTAAAGTCGCAAACTTACAACTATCTCTCACGTAATAATAAACCGAACAACAACAACATGCAATACAAGCTTTATCATTGATTAAATTGCTTATTTAAACTATTTTTATAAGAATCCAATGGTTTGATTTTAAGATTCCAGTTCACCAAGTGAGAAGATGTTTAAATGTAAAAAGTTTCACATAAAAGTGGAGAAAATTAACTACAAAAGAACTAAATGTCTTTATATAAAAAAATTTCTTATGATCTCCACGATTATAATATTTAAATCATTGCAAATATTATCATCTATTTACCTAGTTTCAATAGCAGAATGTGCAGAGAGCGACTCAGAACATGTTTCTGAATCAGCATGAGAATTATCAGTGCCATTTGAGTTTTCACCACTGCGGTTTGATTGATCAGATATAGCTGTTGCAATTGAAAGGACTAATAATGGCCTTGAAAACATCTATAAGCAAGGAAGGAAAGCAACTAAAATTATCTCCAGGAAATCATATTTAAATATAAACAGCATGTAGATCACAAGAAGAGAATAGAAAATTATTCACTGTGACCTCAACCAACCATAACAAGAAAGTGCAGAGAAAAGATAATTACAGGTTAAGCAGTTTTAGTTTGTGCGGAGAAAAGATAATTACATTTTAAGCAATTTTAGTTTGTGAAAATAGTTGAAGGGAGAAAGAGACCCTGGAGTTTTTCTATTACGATGCTTTTCTAGTTTTTTCCCTATTTAAAGGGTATATTTTTCCTAGTTTATTTTTTTTCCATCCAGTATTATTAGGGTTTTCTAATTTTTGTTGTAATAGTCTTTTGATAAGTGGAGACATGAATGAATAAAATTTAATATTTTGTGAGTCTCCCTATACTTATTGTGTTTCTGATTTTTGAGGGTTTTGATATGTAACAAACCTCGTTATCCTTCCCTCCTATTTGCGTCACTTTGTTATTTGTGAAAGTACTTGTCTTCAATATAACCATAAGATCATTTGGAAATGAATAGACCCTTGGCTCATTCTAAACACATTGAACTCTCTGAATTCTCTCACTAAGGCTCAATACCCTCACATCACATCATCCATGAAACCACCACATAATCCTAACCAGTTATCACTCTACAATTACATGTGCACACTCAATTCTTCATCCCTTCCATGGATCCCTTGGCATTTTCACATGCAGAGAACTTCAACTCCCAGAGCATTTGCCTGATTCTACTCTCTCAACCCTCTCCATCTCCATCACATTACTTATATACAAGTGCTTCTTTTCATACTATGTTTACTTATCAGTAATTCATTAAAAGAGCCACATACATAAAAGACAAACACGGCTTTAACACTGCTAGTGCACTCTGTAAATATTTCCTCACAGCCATAATTTGAACTACACATTACTTAAAAACAAAAAATTAATATAAGAATCCTCAGTATAAATGCAAACATGTCTGCCTTCAGTTATTGCTAAGGATGTAAATAACTAGTGCGTGTGTGAAACAATTGACAAAACATTAGCAATTTTATTTGATTGCGATGACGGAGAATAAGTAAGGAGTAAGAAACAACCTGTACGCCTTTAACCAAGCCCTTGAAGGGAGCCCATCTTTGAATCCACTTAAAAGGTGGATAGCAAAGAAGTTGCAAAGCCTGAAGACCATTCCACACATGGGGACATTTACACCTCGAAACCCTTCGCACTGTCTCTAACGCAGCAACTTTGAGTAAAAATATTGCTACCTGACCAACTGGGCCAGTACCATGTCTTGAAGAAACTATATGCTTGTAAGCACTCTGAGGACATGCTTTAAGACTAGAAGCAATTATGTTTCTCTTATAAACAGCAGTCTTCCCTTGCCCTTGATTTTTACCAAAATTATGCAGTGGGTCTCCCATCCCATGGGAGAGGGTTCACCCAATTTATTTCCCTTATTTAAACTGGTGGCATTTCATCAAATGGGTTTTGCACATAATCCAATCTGAAAATAGCATGACCGTGATCAGCACATTTTTTTGTGGCAATACTTGCTAATTATTGACATCAAATCAAACTATTCCTAAACTCAAACTCAGTATCTATAATATATTAAATCCTACTTGATAAAACAAAAGATAAAGAAAAAAGGTTACCAGAAAATCTTCATATGGATCTGATCAAACGACGTCAGGAGGATTCAAAGGGGAGACAGAGAAGGAAAGGCACAGATTTTTGGTTCCATCTTTTACTACGAGGAAAGGGAAACGAAGAAAGACAGATTATCTGTGTGATGTTTTTTTAGTACCCTGTGTTTTTCCTTGTAGCTGGTAAAGTTTCCATCTCAAGCCTATAAATCTATCAATGTTCAAATTCTACTCCTATAGTTTGGAATATTTCAATATTACCCTTCTAGTTTCCAATGTTACCCAACCATTAAATTAAATAGCGGGCTTATTAAATTTGCCCTAGATTTTTCTTACTTGTTATATATATAGTCATTTGAGAGGAAAACATGAGTGATGATTAAGAAAAAATAAAATAAAAGCAATACAAAAGTTAGCTTTTTGTTGGTATTCGGTAGAGAGGGGTAAAACTGAAACTTCAAGAGAGATACAGGGGTGATATTGATAAATCTTAAACTATGAAATTAGAAATGAAAAAATAATGAATTTAAAGGGTGAGAGTATAGTTTACCCTGAAATCCAGAAACCGAAAGAGTTAGAGAAAGCGTAGGACCAGAATGTGAACATTGAGCCATTTACAGCTCTCCTGATAACACAACACGTGGACGACCAAAAAGGGTGTCCCCGTGAAATTAGTAGTTAATACGTTGACCGAATTCTACTTGAGAAGAACACCGATGGCTTCCTCAAAATTCTAAACCGCGTAGATGGCAATGGAAATATGGTGTTCGCTAATATGGTGTTCGCAGTTTAAAGTATATTTTATTTAAAAATATATTAAAATATTATTATTTTTATTTTTTAAAAATTATTTTGATATTATATCAAAACAATCTGAAAATATAATTTTTTTTAATAAAAAATAAATTTTAAAATTTAAGAGAACGTGGATACTCTTTGTGATAGAGTTGCACATTTTCTGTTATAAAATGAATATTTAAAAACATTTTAATGCACTTTAACCATAGTTATTAAACCCGGACCGGCTCGACAGGTCAACCCGGAATCCGCCCGACCCGGTAGCTGGACCGGTTTGGGTTTGTCAAAAGACCGGAGAACGCAATGACCGGCAAACTCGGGCGACCCGGCGGGTCGACCCATAACCCGGGCGACCCGGGCAAACCCGGACGAGACCCGGCGTTTTGCAGATCTGGGTTTGGAGATCTTGAGGGTTGGCGTTGGGTTCCATTTCTTTCTTCTAGCCCTTACCATTGATGACTGTAATTTGAAGGAAATTGAAGGTTAACTGGGACGTTGAAAGGGATGTAAGAAAACTTCTAAGCAAGATATGACTTTTGACAGCAATTGGAATGTGAAGGACTGTAATTGGAACAAAAGCCTCAGGGAAGGCAAAAAAGAATAAATTAGATATATATTCTTTTGACAGCTCCAATTGGACTATTGTTTTTCCTTTTGACAGCTCCGATTTGAAGAAGCAAACGAAGCTCTTCGCTCACCCATTTCCTCTTCATTAGCAGGTCTTAGTCATTGAGGGGGGGACCAAACTCACAGTTTCAGGAGAGAAAGGCAACAGGAGCAAGGAGTGTGCTTTTGGGCTTCCAACAGATCATGTTCATCCCTGCACAAAACATATCATTCAAAAAAGAGAGACAACTTAGTTGCTTTGATGAAGTTAGAGAGGGTAAATAAACTTTGCGAGGAGATAGTGATCAGATGAGTCCCTTCCCTGCAAAAAACAACTGACAACATGACTGGATCCCCACTTTACTGCCTCCCTATTTCATTTTTTTTTTAACCTAACCTGACCCTTAAATAACCCGGGTTTTTTGGGTCAACCCGGGTTGACCCATAAAACCCATGACCCGACCCTTTGGCCGGGTCAACTCCCGAACCGGGTTTAATAACTATGACTTTAACTCATTAAAGCGACTTGAGAAATGCCCCACTATGTTTTTTTGGGTTCAATAAATTATTGAACTCAAACATATTAGGTTTAGCATCTCATTAGACTTATGTTTTTTGAGATTTAACTGATTGCTAAACTCCTATTTGCCCATTTTAGCTTGGGTTCAGCTAAATGTTGAACCCAGACATATTGGGTCTGACATTTCACCTAGCCTGTATTGCCTTAGCTTCAATACATCATCAAACATAATTTACATTGGGTTCGGATGATTACTGAACGCAGGTGTTTTGGGGTCTAGCATATTGTCAAACTCACCTTATTCTAGACTTTTTCTAGTCTAAAAAAGATATGCAAAAAATAATTACCTTATCAATTCCCCCCCCAAGCTTTTAATGTGTATCACTCGTAAAGGTTTAAGAGATGTCTTATGAGACTACCATTCGGGATATGTCTTGTCTTTCCTTGGAAAAAAATGTATTTAAGCCTTGATGATTTAAAAGCATTTTCCAGGGAAGATGAAGCAACTATCTTAGGAAGATCACCTAACAATGTGCAATGAATATTTGTTTAGCTTTTCTAGTGTATAATGAGATGTCATTTATCCTTCATTTATTGCTAAAAAAAAATTGGATCGTGTAAGAACTTTATTCACTTCAAATTGTGTGTTTTTATTTTTGCTAAAAAAATTCTCTATTTCCTTAATTTAGAAGTTTTAAGTCACCAGAACAAGATAATTTTATTTTAGGAGTTTTCCTGTTAAGGTAAAACCAAATATCCATCCTTTTCTTTTCTTGTAAACTTTTTATTGTAATTTTTCATTTTTTCATTAAAAGATTTTAAATTACTTCTAGAAAATGGAAGAAATAAGTACCTTTAAGGGGGATTTTACCTTTAGGTTAGAAATTAGCAGTGCTCGCTAGAGATCAACAGCCATTAGGATTGGCCCAATGTCTAGAATTGATACTTCCCACCTCTCCCTAGAAGAAGAGAAGACAAGAGTCCTTAAAAGACATCAAACCTCAAAAGGAAAGAACAAGTGCCAGGATCCCTATGTTACGTGCTTCACTCAATGCATGCAACACATGCAGGGTAAAGGTGCACTGAACATGGGTGCAGATGGAGGCATAGCTAATTACATTCAGTTAATTACTTTGCCGACGTGGGCATTGGACGTGGGCACAAATTAATTGCATTTTCAGTTACTTTCATTCAATAATATTGAGGAATTGTTTCAGTTATGAAGCGGTTCTTTCTTTACAGCAGCAGATTCATTCTGCAGCAATTAATTGTGCAGTTTCATTCTACAGCAATTAATTGTATTAAGTTGCTTTATTTCTGTTAGTTGTAATGGCTATTTATATAGCCGGTTGAATTCAATGAAGGATATGATTATTGTCCAGTATTCTACTCCTTGTCTTCCTCTTCTCTCTGTTTCATAGCAGATTCTAAATTAAACATAACACCCTATAGATAATATCTAGAGCACGATAACTCCTAACCAAGTGGATAAGGCCAATCTTCAACAACCAAAAGAATATGTGATCTCATTACCAGAACCTGGTGACCGTGTTTTAGAGATCACCAAAAAACACAGTGGGGGAAAATTTATAATTATAGCCCCTATTTGCATGTATGAGTTTGGGTACTCGTTTCCTTTACAAGATTTTGTAAAGGAAGTGTTAAAATACAATAATCTAAGTTCAGCTCAACTCCACCCAAATAGGTGGAAGATTATGTCTGCATTAAACAAGCTCCTTAAAATGTTGAAAGAAGAACCTATAATCAGAGTTTTTAAGCAGTGTTACACCTTGATAGGTAGCACTGAATGAGAGGCTTATTTCCTTTATTTTCTTAATTTTTCCAACAACGCAAAAGGGCTTACGATGGAGACTTTCAAAGGAAAGTCATCTCACTCAAAGAACTGGGGTGCTGGTTAGCTATTACAGAACAACAAAATTATAAGACGAGTATAGTGCCATTTAGGATTGCACTTATTATTAAAAAGCACCTCAAGCGAGTATGAATGACAGGTATTTCCTCAATACTGAAGAGGAAAAGGTGTGTGTTAGGATGGACTAGTTACACACCCAGTTCAAGATCAACTACATGGCTAAAGAATTTTTTGGCACTAGGTTAATCTCTCACTTTGACACCTTATTTTGGTTTTATATGTATATTTATCATATGAATTTCTCTTTATACATGAAATCTATTAAGGGCATTTGGGTTTACGGCTAATGGATCCTCAACTTCTCTACCCAGCTACATCTTTAAGTCTTCTCAAAGTCGTGCTACTTCTATCCACACTCTTTTTGCTCTTGTTGATCCTGAATAGCTAGCCTTTGATACATAGACGAAGGGTTAGAAGAATATCTCTTACAGATATCAAAGAGTCCCTTGTGTTTGTCCCTTATGTTGAGAAGGTATACAAGGATGTCTCTCTTGTTAAAGAGGCAAATACATTTATCCCTCATATTGAGATGTGTCTAGAGGTAACATGGAGCAATCATTCCTTTTTTTTTTCAAGGGGTGCTTTGAAACAAACCTCAACAACGGTGATCCTGGAAATAGCTTTACGATTAAAGAGAATGAGGATTTATGTGGCTTTGGATTTGATGTAAAAATGATCCCTCCTCTAGTCAGAATTATTGCTCCTGCATGTCTAGTCTTCATGCTAATAAGGTCTTCCAGCCAAGGACCTTATCTCAAGGGGGTAGAAGATGTCTTTTCTAGGTTGAACTTGGGTTATGCTCCTCTTCACTTTCCCAACATGTGTTAGGATAAGAGAAGTATGATAGAGTCCTTTACTAGGAATATGACCTTTTAGGTATAAGTAAGTTTTTAAATTATTCTAGCAAGTATTGCACTAACAAGTCTAGGGTGTGCAAACTCAAGAAGGAGAAAGCTACTCAGGATGTTAAGATGGCCTTTCTTAAAACTGCATATATTGACTGTAAGGGGTGTCGCACGTGTGCGGCGGCGCGGCGATCATCCACCCTCAAGGAAAAATCAGAATATTTATTCTCGGCAAATGTGTGGAGACAAGGAATTCTTGTCTCTACAAGTGAAAATATGGATTGGGAGTTGCCACCTAGTATTCTGGTTACTAGGAACCTTAACTGGTCTTCTCGTTTACGGCCATTTTTCTTCCACAAATTGAATTTTCTTTATCATCGGGGCTCTCATCAGTTAATGATATACTGTCAAAAAATAATTTTTATATTTTTGAAAATCCTCAAACAATTGTTTTAGCATGTTTATGGCGCTCTGGCATTTTTCACTGTTATATTTTTTTTGTAATATATTTTTTTGAATTTTTTTGTATTTTAGTATTTTATATGTGGGGACCCAAAAATGGGTTACAACAGTTGCCCCCTCTTTACAATGCTTACGGAGCAAAGATTTGTGCATAGTAAGTGTTGTAAAGATGAAACAAAGTTGGTTTTCCGAAACGGGTCGTCTCAAAATTTGATTGACCTAAAACTTCAACTGGACCCAAAGTCCTGTGTGTGGTTGGGCTAAACTGAGATTCCTTTTACTAATCCCCTTTAACCAGAACCTAAAATAATATGTGTGTGTGGTTAGGATAGACTTAGATTCCTTTCGCTAATCCCCTCTAACGAGAACCAAAAACCTGTGTGGTTGGGATAGACTGAGATTCCTTTCGGCAATCCCCTCTAACCAGAACCAAAATCCTGTGTGTGGTTGGGATAGACTGAGATTCCTTTTGGCAATCTCCTCTAACTAGAACCAAAATCCTGTGTGTGTAGCTCGGTCAACCTGAAATCTCATATGGAGATTCCCTTTAACCAAAGCTACATGAGATCCCATCTGACAACCTCATTTAACCAAAACAAAAGAAATGTGGAAAAAAAAACGGTCTCATTATAATGGGTGACCTACCCAGGTGGAAAGAATGGAAAAAACGATCTCATTATGATGGGTGACCCACCCAAAGAAAAAGGAAAAAATGTGAAGTGCGGTCTCATTGTAATGGGTGACCTACCCAGATAAAAAAACATGGAGAATTGGTCGCGTTGTAATGGGTGACCTACCCAGAAAAATGTTGGCAAGGGCTCAAAGGCGCACTCAAAATGGAGGTGAGGGCTCAAAGGCGCACTCAAAAGGAGGTAGGGTTAGAAAACACACTACCAAAGGGATGAGAGCTCAAAGGAGGGCTCAAAATGGAGGTGAGGGCTCAAAGGCGCACTCAAAAGGAGGTAGGGTTAGAAAACGCACTACCCAAGGGATGAGGGCTCAAAAGCGCACTCAAAATGGAGGTGAGGGCTCAAAGGCGCACTCAAAAGGAGGTAGGGTTAGAAAACGCACTACCCAAGGGATGAGGGCTCAAAGGCGCACTCAAAATGGAGGTAAGGGCTCAAAGGCGCACTCAAACGGAGGTAGGGTTAGAAAACACACTACCAAAGGGATGAGGGCTCAAAGGCGCACTCAAAATGAAGGCGAGGGCTCAAAGGCGCACTCAAACGGAGGTAGGGTTAGAAAACGCACTACCGAAGGGATGAGGGCTCAAAGGCGCACTCAAAATGGAGGGGAGGGCTCAAAGGCGCACTCAAAATGGAGGTAGGGTTAGAAAACGCACTACCAAAGGGATGAGAGCTCAAAGGAGGGCTCAAAATGGAGGTGAGGGCTCAAAGGCGCACTCAAAAGGAGGTAGGGTTAGAAAACGCACTACCAAAGGGATGAGGGCTCAAAGGTGCACTCAAAATGGAGGTGAGGGCTCAAAGGCGCACTCAAAAGGAGGTAGGGTTAGAAAATGCACTACCCAAAAGTTGATGTTGAAACAATAATTGTCAATGTTGAAAAGCAAATGCATTATAAGTGATATGCATGTATACTTACCTGAGAAATATAGGCCCCCATTTCTTCATGGTGTCTTTGTTTTCTCTCAAAAGTTGTAGTGTTGGTAGTAAACTTTGATGGCTTTTCCACTTTTGCTTACTCGGGTTACATATTGTGATCTTGACCTCTGGGAAGGGTTTGATGTCATCATACATCTTTGTCCTTCACTCTTTATCTCAAGAGTTACCAATTTTGCTAGACAATTTCCTTAGAACAGGAATCATGGAGTCAGCCCTACCATGTGTTTTTGATTGCCCCCCAGCTTGATCATGCCCCCCAAGTGTTCAACTTGGGTTTAGTTTGGGGTGAGGATATGTGAAAGTAAGTTTGGGTTTTTCGTACAATGAAATGTTTTCATGTAAAATTTTTGGAACTTCCAAGTTATTCCAATCATAAAAATGATTTTGATATTGGTTCAAAATAAACTTGTTCTAAAAAATTCAAGTGATTCCTATGGACAGGTTTCTTGAAGTGACGAAAGCTTTTCGCTTTTGTTTAAAGATGAAGGTGACATCATGGTTGGTCACAAAAGGTTTAAATATCAATTTGAGGGTTATTGAGAACCGAATTGATTCAAAGCATTTATTTGCATGAATAATGATTTGACTCGCATGAGAAAGCACTGCATATCGATCCAGATTGCTTGCCTTTGATTAGAAAGGGCTTTATCATGTACGTAATGTAGGCTTTGGCTATTGGTTACGAAAAAAATGGATATGTTGCAGGCTCAAAAAGTGTTTAAGGGATTTCAAGACTAGGGATCACTTGTGCTTGTTTCCTGACCTTTTGTCTTTTGGATTTGTTTTTTTTTTTTTTCAAAAATGATTTGTCCTGCCCCCCAGTGTCGGGTTTGGGCTTTTCCCTTTGTTTTCTTCGTTTTTGTTTCGTTGAGAACAATCATATCAGTTGTTTTTATGAGAAGCTCAAATCTTTTAGATCCTTTAGATCTTCTTCTTTTCTTTTCTTAACCAATCACTGCTTCATTTAGATGATAATGAAAGATTAAAAATTACATGATCAATTCCAGCACCCATCTTCACTGCTTTGTCTGGATGGTAAAAACAACAAACTCTCTTATTTTGCCCCCTAGTGTGGGGTGTGATCCTAGTCAAGGTTATTTCAAAAAAAACATTACTAAGCTCAAAATGGGACTGCAAATGACATATTTCAGCCTTGTGAAAGGATTATCAAAGATGGCCTTTCCTCATCTCAAACTCATGCATTGAGGACCGATAGGTGTTGCTTTCATGTGCATATGCAAAGTGATTTATTCAGTCAAATAAAACTCAGCTTTTGAGTTACCTCATAGTGTTGTTTGTCTTTGTTGTTTTTTTTTTCTTTCAAGTTTTCTAGGTATATGTGTACCTATTTAAGGAATCACTTGAATTTCTAAGATGCATTTGTTTTGGACAAATATCAACATGATTTTTGTTTTTGTACTCACTTTGGAGGTCCCAAAAAAATATACCTGAAAACATATGAGATTAATGTATGGGTTTGGAAGAAAGGAACACCAAAGGATTCTTCATGTTGTAGTGTTGTGAACAAAGTTGCGCTCAAAATGTTATTTACATGTAATAACAACAAAGAAGAGTGTGATGTGAACACAAGAAAACACATGATCTTATTTCACAAGAGAAGCACATTAACAGAGAAAGTCTTATTCAAAAGCATTAACAAAAGGCAATAACAAGGTAGGCTTCATTCCTCTATTTTGGCGAATCTGTTCATAGGCTAACCTCCTCTCAAAAGCTCTGCGTAGAGGACTCAAAGACAATGCGGAACAACACCACGGTCCAAGGTTGAGTTCCACAAAATTCAAGCTATCATGCTGGACCATTGATGCTTTCCAATTCCCCAAACATTCCATCCTAATATGCTTCAAACATGATTAGGCAGCGGGTTTCTATTCACATTGGGGGCGTCTTCCAATTCTATCCACCCAGCCTTAATTAATTGCAGAAGCTTTCTCTTGAAGGCATTGCAGGTATAGATGTTATGCCCAGTAATACCGGCATGGTATTCACAATTGAGTTCTTGCTTGTACCAATTAGGATAAGGTGGCTGCAGAGGTGTCAGAGGTTCTGGAGCTATTTGCCCGATGCTCAATAGCTTTTGATACATCTCATTCAGGGGTAACGGTAGTGGAGGTAGTTGTTCTTGAACCCTTTGGAAATTTCTAATTTGGCATTTGGCTTGAAAGTTTTGGGGTTCAGGTTTTTTGATGTTGGCAATTTGGGATGGAGTATGGTAATTTTGGGATGTATTTGTTTTGCCCATGTAGCCATCTTCAACATGGTGAACCTCCTTTCTTTCGACGCCTCTTTTCTCGGTTGGTGCAGCAATTCTACCACTCTTGACACCTTGCTCTATGCGTTCACACACTATCACAACATCAGTGAATTGTTGGGCTGAACTACCCATCATATGTTCGTAATATGGTGCTTTGAGTGTGTTGGCAAATAAAGAGACCATCTCTTTGTCCAGAAGTGGGGGATGTACTTGAGCAGCTAATTCTCGCCATCTTTGAGCATATTCCCTTATGCTTTCTTTATCCTTTTTCTCTATATTGGAAAAACTGGTTCTGTCGGGCGCAATGTCCATGTTGTACTTGTATTGCTTGACGAAAGCATCCACAAGATTTTTCCAGTTGCGAATTTTTGTGTTATCCAATCTCATGTACCAACTCAAAGTTGCCCCACTTAAACTGTCTTGGAAAAAATGCATTAGTAGTTTTTCATCATGTACTACCTCAGCCATTTTATTGCAGTAGGACCTAAGATGGGTCATGGGGCATTGTGTTCTACTGTATTTGATGAATTCAGGAACACGAAATTTCTTTGGGACAACCACATTTGGGACCAAACACATTTCTGATGCCCGTACCGGGTCATATAAGTCTATCCCTTGAATGGCTTTGAGTCTGGCTTCCAACGTCTCTATCTTAGCTTGATCAATGCTATCAGATGACTTAGCCTTGTGGGACTCATTAACATATGCCTTCATGACTGTTGGGGATGGTGCAGATGTCGTTGACTGCACAAATGTTGGATTTTGCTGAGGTTCTTGACCATGTTCGCTTATTCTTTCCTCAGGCTGAACTGTAGTAGGAGCCGGATCAAAGGTGATCGGTCGATTAGAAGGACCTTCATCAGAGGTATTTCTTAATGTTTGCTTGAGTAAGCTAGTGAGGTGAGCCACACTTATTTTCAGAGACTCCAACTCGTCGTGCAAATAGGCCTCACGTTGAGCACGCTCTTCATCTTCCATATTTCTTGCTCGAAGTCGGGTGTTGTAGACTTTTTGGGGACCTATATTTCAATCTGACATGTATGCATGTTAAATGTATGAACAAGTAATATATATGATGAACTCGCCCTTCGAGGGGTGACAATATGGTCGTAACTCTTGTATGATGGAACAAGAATCGTGATTTTTGCCCAAACTCTACAATGCAAATTTTCGGAGTGACGACCATTGTGTCACCCACAATTCTTGAGTTCAAGATGCTTCAAGAAGGGTTTGCCCGTATGCAAATAACGATAGCACATACAACCTAAGGACAGGTTCTATTCATTATGTGAACATGGGTAAGTTTGATATCTGGTCTCAAAAGGGTCTCTTGTTGTCCCAGTGATCGCCCTCGTGGAGGCAATATGGGGGCTTGTAGGCAATGAGATGGCACGTGTACCAACTATTACCAGTCTAAGCACTCAGCGAAGAGTTGGGGTTTACACAAACTTAAACCTTGACTAAAAGTCGTAAGGTAAGCTGCTAGTCCCCCACTTAACTTAAAGTTTTTCAGTACAAACTCTCATATGAATGATGCATGACACAATCTATAATGCATGAATAAATATGTACAAATTTAAAGCATATGAGCAAATAATTAAGGGAAATTCATCTTAAAAATAAAACACAATAAATCCAAAGAAATAACTAGACAAAACAATGCTTAGTCCACAAGATCCCCAGTGGAGTCGCCATTCTGTCGCACGTGTGCGGCGGCGCGGCGATCATCCACCCTCAAGGAAAAATCAGAATATTTATTCCCGGCAAATGTGTGGAGACAAGGAATTCTTGTCTCTACAAGTGAAAATATGGATTGGGAGTCGCCACCTAGTATTCTGGTTACTAGGAACCTTAACTGGTCTTCTCGTTTACGGCCATTTTTCTTCCACAAATTGAATTTTCTTTATCATCGGGGCTCTCATTAGTTAATGATATACTGTCAAAAAATAATTTTTATATTTTTGAAAATCCTCAAACAATTGTTTTAGCATGTTTATGGCGCTCTGGCATTTTTCACTGTTATATTTTTTTTGTAATATATTTTTTTGAATTTTTTTGTATTTTATTATTTTATATGTGGGGACCCAAAAATGGGTTACAACAAGGGGGGTGAAAAGCTCAGACATACATCCAAAAGTCTATTGAGCAAAAGTTGGCTAAAGTGTATAGCTGCATAAACTTCCTAGAAAAAAGTGGTTGAGCTCAAGGGAGTAAATGAGGCTTTAATGGAGGAACTAAATACATCAAAAAAGGAAATGAGCACGACCAAGGATGAAGTTGAGAGTTCACGTATGAGGATGGTGACCTTGAAGAATTCTTCCCAAGTTTTTTAGGCGGAGTTTGGAGGGTCTGTGTCTCTAACAAAGACTTCCTGGTCATGTCCAACTAGTATTTATTTATTTTCTCTAAAAAAATATAAGTTGACTTCAATGAAATTACCCTAAACAGCCAAATCCTAGATTTCACTATTGTCTTCCCTATCAGAGTTGCTTCAGCAAGGAATATTATCTATCTATCCCAAGAGACTGGCATGAAGATGTAATTTTATTTAGGTTATTTCTCTAAAAATATTTAAATCTGTATTGAATATTTAAACTCTTACAACCTTGAATTCAACCATAAAGCCTATGTTTTATTAATTTGAGTTTTTGAGATTTGTATGTCAAATCTCTTGATATTTTGAATCATTAGCTCTTTAACATGCTAACAAGTTGTTTAAAGTAATCATACGGTCCAACTTCCATTGTTGAAAACATATATTTCCAACACATGGAAAATTTTAGATTTTTTTTTGAAGTTACCAACATAGGTCTAACGCCTAAGGTGGAAGTATATATTTTTAATACTTTGCTAAACTATTGTCATTAGAAAGACCACATATCAATCCTTTAGAAACTTGTGCATATAGCACTTGGGAGACCACATAATAATCCTTTGGAGATTTGCAACCTTATTGGTGGGAAGGAGAACTTTTATATAATATAAATATGCATCCCTATCTACTATGATATATTTTTAAGTGATTAAAATGTCAAACATGAGAGAGAGTTTTCCCTTTTATATCTTATAGATGGTAAGTGTTTATCTTAACCACTCTAATGATCTTCAAATGACCATCCCATTTAAGAGTTGATTTTCCTTTACTTTCTTGATTTGCATAACTTTTGATTTTTTAGGACTAAATCTCCAAATCTGAGTTTTTTATTCTTAACCTTAGCATTATAGTATTGGGTTGCTTTAAGTCGATGAGCTTTATTTGTAACCATTATTGTTAATCGAATATTTTCTAAGAAATCTAGACTTGTCTTGAGGCCTTATTCATTCCTTTTTATGGTAAAGTGAACCACCCTTGGATAAGGGCATTCAATTTTCGCTAGAATCATTGCTTTAGTTCTATAGGTGAGATAAAATGGAGTTTCTCATGTGGATGTCTTTTGAGTTGTCTTATAAGCCCACAAAATCTTATTGAGCAGTCGTGCCCATTATGACTTGGCTTCTTTTATCTTCTTCTTCATCTCATTGAGTAGAACCTGATTGGTTAGTTCAACTTGACTATTGGTTTAAGGATGCAATACTAAAGAGACACGATAATCAATATAGAGCCTTTGGCACTGCTCTTTCATCTTGTGACAGTCATTTCAGTAGATGGTCAATAGGGGAACAAAGTAAGTCTGTAATATTAATCATACTTATTCATTAAATTTCCAACATAAAATATAATTGGCCGGTAGAAACCCGCTCTCTTTGTTTGAGCAGCTAGAGCTTTAGAGCCTATATGAAGTCTATATATGCCCCCATGCATTTCTCTAAGCACATAAATGCTCTCTTAAAGAGATAAATACCTGAGTGATGAAGCTAAAATAAATCTTTAATACAAAATATTGTTAAGAATACAATACCCTGTTGCTCTTCCCATCAAACAAGTTGTTTCATTTCTATCTGAAGGTATTTCTCCATCAAATAAATAATTCTTAATTGGGGTTCTCCAATCCTCTTCAAGTGAAGTAAGACTTTCTAAAGATATTGTTGGATTATAGGTTCTTTGGTTTTCATATATTCCATGATATTAACCAACCACTAGCTGGGAATCACTGTAAACTTTCAATTGATATACGTTTTAGGGTTTCTTCTAGACGTAACCCAACTGAAAAGACCTCATATTCTAACATATTATTTATAGCTGAGAATTTAAAGTGGACCCTATATTCAAAGACTTTCTCTTTTAGATTGATCAATAATATTCCAACTCCATTTCTAAATAGGGATTGAGTATGGTTGTTTTAGTGGTGCATTCAGTGTAATATAAGCTTTAATTGAAGATTATGGTTCAAATATATCCATTGAACTCTTAAAAGTACACTCGATAATAAAGTTTACCAAGGCTTAACCCTTTTATGGTTGGTTGATGTTTATATTGAAGTTCAAACTCTCCTTATTCAATAATCCATTTCACTAGTTATCTAAACATGTTTAGCCTATGAATGATCTATCACAAGGAATGTTCTGAGAGTACTATGATCTGGTGGGCTTAGAAATATAGCTTAAGTTTCCTGGAAGCGTTTACCAAAACAAGGGTCATCTTCTCCACCTTTAAGTATCTAGTTTCTACTTTATGAAGGGTATGGCTTAAGAAATAGACTAAGCGTTGTACCTCTTTGTCTTCTTTAACCAAAGCAACACTTACTGTCGATTTTGATACTCCCAAATAAAGAAAGATATCTTCACCTTCTCTAGGCTAGGAAAAAAAATTTAAGGGATGAGAGGCGAACTTTGAGTTCTTTAAAAGCCCTCTAGCAATCTGATATCCATTTGAAATTTGATATATATTTCAAGGTTTTGAATAATGGTAAAATACAGTCTCTTAAACAAGTTATGAATCTGTTAAGGGCAGCTAACCTTTCGATCAAGCACTAAACTTCATTTATTGACCAACGAGGAGCCATATCAAGATTTAACATTGTTTGGGTAAAAAGTTGCACCTGGTCTATAAATTCTTAGATGGTTGGTTGTGTATGAGGATTTGTTGTGGTAGGGAGATTAGTAACTTATGATATCCCAAAAGTATCCTGATTGTTTGCTATTGATAATTATAAGTATGGAAAACAAGTAATCAATAGGGTTATTTATGACCTTTTAAAAGTTTCCCACATACAGCACCATTGTTGATGTCCCAAATGTGTGTGTGTGTGTGTGTGTGTGTGCGTGTGCGCCATCACAATATTGATGACTTATAATGGTATTAAGGGTTTATCATATTAGAATTCATCTCTTAGTATAATGCAATACTTATGTGATTTCACAATACAACATCCTCATAAAAGAGGATACCACATGCATACATTCATAACATCATGTTTACACATTCATATATTCTCATTCATGTTTCATTACAATTTTCAATACAAGTCATTTCAAAATGTTGAATGAAAATTACACAATTAGTACAATCGTTCCTTACATAATACATAACACCTAAAACATGTGAATATATAGTTCTTCTCAAAATGTATGAGTCGTAGAATAGATTTCCTCGTATATTTTGTTGGTGTGGCGTCCTTGTTACAGCACAAGTTAATTTCAAGCATTATGAATAATTTAAAACATAGTAATAGATAACTAAAGGAGTATTAATGTTACTTTTCATTCATGGCCTAAAAGAGTATAATTCTTTCATTTCTCTTTACTCAAGTAATACTGCCCTTATGATTTCATCTATTACCGAGGCTAAATACAATATTCAAACCTGATCATCCATCTTAGATTCCATTAACCAAAACTAATTCTTGAACTCTACCCGGTCATCACTCCAAGATGCCCTTAGCCGAAAATAATCAAAATGTTCATCTTAGTCATACGTCTAGGATGTTATTAGCCGAAGCTAATCATCAAACGCATCCCGACCATCACTCTAGGATGCTATTAGTTGAAGCTAATCATCAAATGTAACTCGGTCATCCCTCTAGGATGTCATTAACCAAATCTAATCATTAATACAACCCGGTTATCCCTTTAAGATGCCATTAGTTAAAGCTAATCATCAACGCAACTTGGACATCCCTCTAGGATGCCCTTAGCCAAAGTTAATCATCAAACACAACCCAAACATCCCTATAAAATACCATTAGCTGAAGCTAATCATCAACACAACTCGGCCATCCTTCTAGGATACCATTAGCCAAAGTTAATTATCAAACACAACTCGGTCATTCCTCTATGATGATTAGCTTCATGATGTCATTAGTCGAAGCTAATCATCATACTTATTCAAACATTCCCTAACAATTTAACATTCATATTATAATAATAGATCCTTCATAATACTTATTTTAACATTCCATAATAGTTGAACGATCATTATAGCACAATACTAGGTCATTCGTAGTACTCGTACAACATTACATAACAGTTTAACATTCACTATATCACAATAATGGATCATTCGTAATACTCATACAAGCATTTCCTAATAGTTTAACATTCATTATATCACAATAATAGATCATTCGTAATACTCATACAAGCATTCCATAATAGTTTAACATTCATTATATCACAATAATGGATCCTCCATAATACTCATACAAGCATTCCATAACAGTTTAACATTTAACATTTACTATATCACAATAGTAGATCATTTATAGTATTCATACAAGCATTTCATAACAGCTTAACATTCACTATATCACAATAGTAAATTCTTCGTAATAAATTCACTTCGAAAACTAACATTATACTAGAAGGGGTGGAAGTCACTTACCTAATCCTCCCACGGGGTGTCCTTATCCAGTCGAAGGTTCACTCTTGGTTGCACCACTTGATATATCAAATGATAAAAAATTAGCACATTTATATTCGGCAATCACATAGCTCGTCACTGTATATATTTTAAAAATACACATGTTCACATTTAAGTGTTCCCCATATTACATAATTATACAATGAGATCGTTACAAGCATTTTAGTCAATTTTGATATGGAAGTTTGTCATAAAAATCCTGAGCGAAAGCTGGTACGATGATGATGTAGAATTTGTTAGTAAAAACTAGTTTTCTGGTGGCATAAAATTTGACAACGAAAACTGGTTCGCTCGAGACACTAAGTTCATTAGGGATATTTGATTCGCTGGTGACCCTGGATTCTTCAGCAAATATTAATTTGCTGGTGACATATAATTCGCAATGAAAATTGGATCGTTGCTGACTCAAAAATCATCAACGCAATCCAATCCTATGATTTATGCAAAAAATCATCAATGTGCTCAGTCTACTATTGCCTTAGAAATCATTGATGAAAACTGAGTTGTTGTCGACCCATTAATCATCAATGCTACCTAGTTTTATGAATGACGCTGAAATCGTCAACACACATAGGATACTACTGACTTAGAAATCATTGATGAAAATTGAGTTGCTGCCGACTCAGAAATCATCAACGCATCCTATGTCACTGTTAATTCAGAAATCATCAGCGGTGATGGAGTCGCTTCTAGTTTTACTCTTTCCCTCAACTAAGCATAAGGTCTATGCTAGGCTTTCCCCCTTCATAACTCACCCCCAACCAATGTTGAACATATACCGAATTCAATCACATTTAAATTTTATCACAAGATGATATATTGCACAATCAAATCTCTACATGCATATTCTTCCAAATAATCCCTTAATCATTACTTCAAATTCTCAATAGTATTATCCAATTTATCAATATGTTATTTAATGTCATTTTAAAGATATTCATTATTTGAGGTTTCTTCATGATTCCTCTTTTTGGTTGAAATATAGTTGTTCAATTTCAATCATTCTTATGTACATGTTTTATCAAGTCTAACACAAACATAATCCCAATAACATGTCATGCTCATACATTTAACTATTTGATTCCTGATTCAAGCAGGTTCATCCGTTACATACACAAAATCAATGCATCAATATGGTGTGGTTTCTATATCAATTTTACCATGCCTTTAAGGCTTAACAACAACACAATTCTAAATATCATGTCACTTTCACACAAGTTCTTATATCATACATGCAAAAATAAAGACAATAATGCCATCATGCATTCTGTTTTAGTTCAAGTATGTTCTTAAGAGTTCAACAAGATCATAATTTCTATATTTTTTCATCTCATTTCACATTTTATTCAAGTTTATTAATCATTCAATCATATTCAAGACAATAACATCAATGTGAATTCTGCCTTAGTTCATCAATTTGGCCTAACCCCTATTTCTTAGGTTTACACACTCAAAATCACTCATATTTGTTTTGTAAGAGTTTGCACATGTGTTCTTATATTCATCATTCTACTTAGATCTTCCATTTAATTATTTCCAAAACTATGAGTGCATGAACATTAAGCCTTATACTTCATCCCCTCCTTGTCCTAAAATCATGAAGTAGCAACCAACCAAGGAAAAATACTTCTCTTACCTCATGTTTTTCACACTTTAAAGTAGGTTTTGGTGGTATCGTTCTTTTTTCAATCTCGATTTTCTTCTCTTCTATCTATGTTGTACAAAAGGTCTTCCACACTTCCTCTCCTCTCATGATTTCAATCATCAACCTATCTCTCAACCTTTTTTTTACTTGAACAATCAATGTGGGGGACATGTAACTTGTGTAGGGGTTTTTTTTTAAAAGAGGGTGGTTGTTGTCCAGCGGGTTTGCTATACTCCTTCTCCTCTCATGGTTTTAGACATTAACCTATCTCTTTAGCTCTTTTGTACTAAACACTCAATGTAGGGGACATGCAACTGATGTAGGGGAGAGATGGTGGTTGTTGCTACAGTCAAAGCTGTTGGCCAGTTATAGGGGAGAGGAAAAGTCATCTCTTTTACTCACCATTATATTTATACCCCTCATAAATGTGTTTGTGAGGTTGGTTGTCTATGTTACTATCCTTATTCATCTTAGGGCTGGTTTAACATTTCCTAATCCCTATCTAGGATGGGCCGATTCTACTCCCTCACTTTTTCCTTATGGCAAACTAGTTTGCTACCTCTAATTCCTTCCTATCATAGGCTGGCCTTATTGAATTTTTTATTGGGCTTTACACAAAGCCTAAAATGTTTATGCAACAGGTTATTTAGTTTATGAATAATGGTTAATCAAGATGTTCAAGTAAGTAGTTTTCTTCTCCTTAGCACAAGAAGTACCATATTAATGGTAAAGCCCTAAGAACCTATAAAAAAATCCCAATTAGAGGGACTTAAAAACCTCTGATGATAAAGTTAGTAACTTTATGAGAAAGGCAATGAGAGCTTTAAATTCCAAGAACATGTGATGTTTGTTCTTGTATTTTAAGATGATTAATGCCCTAAAATATATGCAAATTGTTGAGAAATAAAAAATGTTTTGAATCCTTATTTGGTGGTTGAGAATATATTTATATCCCTTGAACCTTCGTTTTCAAGGAAAAGAGGGACTGAAAAGTCCCTTGCTTTCGATGGCATTAATGAGAGACAAATATCTCTTATATATCATTAATGAGATGATAATTATAGTAGGCCTCTTAAGAGACTTTTTATATATCTATAAGTGTAAGGAGATCATTACCTCAAATATGAATAATACATGTAATTATTCTAGAGGTAAGATTCCTTAATTTTAGATACTCAATACCTAAGATGCAACCAAATCTAGAGAAAAAAGGCATAACGATTTATCCAACCAATAACACTTGTAACTTGGATGATTGTCTAGGATCTATCATATTTTTTTGGGTTTGGTTAATTGTTGAACCCAAGTGTTTTGGGTCTGATATTTTATCAAGCCCATGTTTTATTAGGTTCAACTGACAGTTGAATCCAAGAATACTAAGTTTGGGTTCAAGTTTATTTTGTTTGACATCCACCAGGCTTGAGTTTTTTTGGGTTCATCAGACAGCTGAATGCAAGTATATTAGGTCTAACATCTTACAAGATACGTATCTCATTAGGTTCAGCTAACGACTATATATATATATATAAAGCTTGTCTCTTTGTTGAAAGGGATGAGGAGGTAATGAAAATTTAATGGTGGTGCAAAATATGAAAAATCATAGCTAACATTGGAGGTGTCATGACACCTACAGTCCATGTTGTAGGCCCGCTTCTAAATTAGCAACACAAGCTCAACTCATGAATATCTATAGTATTCACAAAAAAATTAGGCCAACTCAATATTTTCAACCCGCTCGAATCCTAAAAAAAATGAATGGGTCTAGTTAAAATTTGTAATATATCAAAAGTTGAGTTGGATATATTATGGGCTTAAACCCAACCGAACCATATCTATGAACATCTATACTATTGACATCAAGATCAATATTTTTTGTGGTTGAAATGTGATCAGCCAAGCATTTTCTCTTTTTTTTGTTTTTTGATGTATCTCTCTCTCCTCCCTCAATAATCATAAATGTAAATATGAAAAAAAATAAAATTTAGGATCAAAATATAAAAACTTAAAATATCAAGGATCAACTATGCAAAAAAAATGAATGGAACAAAATGATTTTTTCTACATGTTTTGAACAATTAAAATAAAAACACCTTTAGGTATTAATTTTGATTTTTATTCTTTCAATTTTTAAACCGTAACTTAAAATTCTATTATGTAATATCATTTTTAATTTAACATTGAAATATTTAATGATACATTATATACACAAGAGAACGCAAATCACACATTAATCGATACCAACATGACAATCAAGGATGAAATAAAAAAGAAATGAAATTCAATGACCAAAGTGCCAAAAATAAAAATTTCAGAAACGTAAAAAGGAAAAAATGGCTGATGAGCTATGATGTAAACAGTGTAATTTAAGAGTGAACAGTTTAACACTGGTAAAAACTCTAAGCTATTTTTGTTTATTGTATAATTAAGCCATAACCCCAGCAAATCTTCTAACAACTATTTAACCGTCTGGAAAATTTGGTGCACGCATTGTAGCCTTTGAGTTTTTAAGAGAGGCTTTAGAAAGAGCCTTGGTTTTCCATGTATAATTAAGCTATATATATATATATATATATATATATATATTGTATTTAAATGCAAGCTGCTTGTGGACACTGTACTAGAGAGACCCAATTTACCGTAATCAAACTTCTAGATAATAAATCAAGGTGTTAACAGATATAATAGGTCGGATTCAACTCGATAATTATAATTAATTTAATTTTTGATATTTTATAAATTATCAACTTGATTCATTTAATTTTTTCTGGATCTGAAAGAGTTGGATATATAAGGTTTGACAAATTTTTTTGATATTTCAAATATTCACGAGATTTGGGCATATAAAATCCCTTATTCTTTGACGATTCTAAGAAACATGGACTTACTAAGGTAGATAATTAGATAAATTACTTTACCATATACAATTGAATTGCTTGTCAGATCCGCATAACAAGAGAGCAAAATTAATCTAGTGGCGGAAAAAAATGGAGTAATTATGTGAAAAAAAAGGATGAAATTAATATCTACAGTTCCAGGTCCATAGGACACAACAAACTTCTCTACTTTCTTGTTAATATTTCTAGCTAGCCACAGAGGAATAAGAAAGAAGTTTTAGAACCGACAACACAAACATTGAGAATTGCATCTTATACGACACTAACACAAAGTTTATAATGTTTCAACGTAACTTAAATTTTATTTTGGTAATTAAAAAATGCATTTAAGATCAAAATGTTAGTGAAATAAAAATTAATTTAACAAAAGGTTAGTAATTCTCAGACAAAACTCTTATCATTTAATTTTAGTGGCACATGACATGTATTGTCCTAAAAAAGAGACAAGGGCATGAGAACATTTAGTTCCTTACATTTAATAGGGTCTCCAAGTTAGGTTGGATTAAGTAGGTTTGAATGGTTTTTAAACATTCTAACTTACACTCGACCCTTTGTTAAAAGTTTTTTTTAATATACTATTATTTATAATATCTATATTAATCAACTTTAACTGATTGGATCGGCTTGAATAGTGTAAATTTTACAGATATTTTGGTTTTTCGAACACCCATATAATAAACAAAGGGATAAATCACTGGCAGGAAATGTGTTTGATAACGTGTTGAATCGTGCTTTTTATAAATGTTTTTTAATTGAAAATATATTACAATAATATTTTTATTTAGATTATTTATTTATTTTTTATATAAGCATATTAAAATCATAAAAATATATATAAAAAAAATATTAATTTATTTTTTTCTAGCAAAAGATAATTTATAAAATATTTTAAAAACTAGAAATTACCGCATGCCACAAGTTCCATATTTGCCAATTAGAAAAGCGGCAACTTAGGCTTATTTGTTTATATAGTATAGTGTGGTGTAGTTTGCATTTTACTTTAACCATAGATTTAAAATTTTTTAATTAATTAATAAATATTATAATTTTATATAAATTCCACAGAATTTTTTTTTTTAAACTTTGTTTAAAAAAAATTATAATTTATAATTTTTTAAAAAAAATAAGCAAAAATTACAACAATAGCTAAGGAAGTATTTGAGAACACGGTATAAAAGGTGTTCTCTTAAAATATAAAATTTTTTTGTTTAAAATAATTTTTTTAATATATTTTTAGATTATTTTTTATATTAAAAATAATTTTTAAAAAATATAAAAAAATAATTTTAATTTTGTATTTTTAGTAAAAATCATTTTAAAACCCCACCGTTATTACAATTCAAATACACTTTTATCCTAGGTGCCTGTTTGTTTAAAAAATTACGGAACTAAAAAACATGATGTATTTAACGTGAAATAGCAGGTGCAAGTACAGCCTATGATGCATGGAACGTGCAATTGCAGGTGCACGTATAGCCTCTGGGCACTCTGATATATAAACAAGAGAAAATAGCAACTGGGTGGGCGTATAATAAAGTAAGCTTTCACGTGATTGGCTCTGTATTAAAGATACAAGGATGGATGGATGGATGGATAGGTATCTAAAAATGCGAAAACATTTGGTCCTTACATTTTGAACCTTCTGTACTGTCTTGTCTGATTTCCTTGTCTTTTTGCTCGACGTATCGGATTCTTTCAGACCTCAAAAATAGAGCTGCACCAGTCCCTTGCAGTACAAATAAGATATAAAGTAAGCTTTCACGTGCACGCCTTTTTTTTTCCTCATCTTTCCCCCCTACGTAATCGCCGGTTACTTCTTCTGCGGTTCAAATTAAAAAAATATGGAAAGCAAATCCGGTGACAGGAAGGTAACTTTCGAGCAGGAGAGGTGAGATTGGATTGAACAAAATAGGATAAAACAAGTAGTTATTTTATATAATTGTTGAGGGCGTACTGAATTGGATTAGTAAATTATTTTATTTTGCTCTTGATAAATTTGGGTTATGACAGAACAAGGATTATAATATTTTTATACTAATCCAACTAATATAAGCCCGATGATCCAATGATGAATGCAAGTGATCCTAATCTCACAAAATTATAAGTTTTCAGGTTTGGCAGTCCTCATGAAGGTAGCAACCCAGTCCACTGGACTCAAAAATAACCTGATGGGTCTGGCTATCCAATCAAAACTACAGAGCCTGCAATTCTAGGAATCAGTTCGCGAAATCTGTAATGGTCTGAAACCTAATTTTTCTTTCAGAATAATTAAGATTAATTTGGAAACTAGCTTGCAAGACGAAAGCATCTTAAATTAAGATTTGATTAAACAGAACCCCAAACATTACATTCCCATACACACAACATAAAGACCAGAAGATTATGACATTGTCGATCTTTCCTAATATTTCAAGCTCGGCCAGAGAGAGAATTAGGATAGATCATACAAAAGACGAAAACATAGATACGATATTCATTCTTCGACTTCGCTACGTACAGACTCTTTTAGTGACAAAAGATAACTTTAAGTTCACGTGGCGAAGAACACTCATGCATGAGCGATGGACTATCATGAGCATAAGTAAACGTGGCAGGGCACGCGTGCTTAAAGAACTCAGAGAAGCTAGAAGCCCTACACGTCTGTGGACTATTGTAATGGTTCCTGCAGCACAGCTCATCCGTTCTAAACGCCTCACACCCACTCTTACACCCCACAACATGACCGGCCGGTGACCTGAACTTTAGCTCATCTGGGCACGTGGACAGCAGATTGGCCCTGCAACCTACCACAGGGCACACCCCTTTGCCTTCGTGTGGGGTCACAGTCATAGGGAGGTTAAAACCGTCGACAAGGGACACTCCATAAGAGGAGAAGTCGTTGTGGCCGTGGTGGAGGGTAATCTGTGCCAAAGTGGCAGGGGGGGCTCCACCGAGGCCGTTGCATTCGATTTTGTTGTTGCAATCACCTGTGGCGCACTGAAATTTTCCGTTGGAGTGGGTGCAGCCAGTGCGGCCCCAGATCCGGCCTGACCACTGCTGATCTGGTGCACGGAAGGAGCGGTGGGTGAGAGTTTGGAGAGGGAAGCCTCCCTTTTCGAGGACGGGGTGCCCCGCGTTGGGCTGGATTGCTGGGTAGATAGTGAAGGGACAGTTGTTGACTAGGGTCAAGATGAGCTCTGGGCGGGCTGCATGGAAAAGGGTGCACAGTATAACGAAAGCACACGCGAAGATTGGCTTGGCAGTAGCCATTTTTTCCTTTTGGTTCAAGAGACAAGTGTGACGGAAGTGTACTACTTATAATCATCGAGGGTTTGAGATAAGAATGCATGATTTCGAGCTTTTCTCTTTTCCTCTGTGGGTGATGTCGTAATACCATACATACCCCTCTCCTTATATGTTGGGTGGGGAGGGAGGGAGGTGAAAATGTGCCTTTTGGAGTGCTTTTGTGTATTTTCAGATGAGGTTGCACGTTTTTCAGCCCTGTTGAATTCTGAGGGCTTGAGCCCTCAGGAATTCAGAAAGCTTTCCCTGCCGACTACAATTAATTAGAATACTTCTGGTTTGAAAGTTGGTTGGAAGGATTGAATCGTCATAGAATTATGCAGGAGCCGAAATATGTGCCAAGGGCAAATTGGAGGGGGATTCTTCTGGCTTTGGGGTCATTTGAAGAAGCCATTACTCTGTAGTTTGTGCATCTACCTATACCGTCATCGTGAAGATGGTGGCATTTTAATCATTTAGGAAAAAATGTAAAAAATCGTAGAACTAATCATATGTTTATTTTTTCCTACAAGAACTAATGTCAAGTTTGAATGCGAAAGAAAAGATTTGATATTGGTTAATGGCCGTATGTTGATTTTAGCATTGAGAAATTTTGCTTCCTGTGCCCTAATTTGCAATATGTTATTTAGCAAATGGACAAGTTAGAGTATAATAAAACAAAACAACTAAATAATTAATAAAGAAGCATTGTAAAGAGCATGGAATCTGGTGAAACTTTAACTTTTGCTTGCATTTTAAAAAAAAAAAGTAGATTCGGATTGGCATCGTTTTCTCATATCAGTGTTCTAGCATCAGCTGTTCGAGATTGATGAAATTAGGTACAACTCAACTCAGCTATGTATAATAATCTTATCTATAAAAAATAAGATTTTCTTGTTTTTTCGTGCCTTTTTCTGTGGATCCATGCACAACCCTCGACATCTACCATCTTCCCGAACCCAATCTTAGCAGTGAAGGTCTGATTCGATAAACACACACGGTTAAAATTTAAAACAAAAAGGAAAAGCAAAAGGCCAAGGTGAGAGGAGAAAAAGCAATACGTGTATATTTCTTGAACATGCAGCGTGGGATGTGACCCATCGCCGGTGCCTTCTTTCCATCCTAACTTGTCATTTTGTGGAAACAGACACCGCGCTGTCAGTTGTTTTGTGTTCCATGCAATTGTGGTACTGGACAAATGTAATTAGCGAGTGTTGCGATGTAAGAGTATTTTACTGTTCTAACACAGTGATAAAAGTTTCAAGAAAATAACACATTTTACGCTAGAAAATAATGATTATTTCAAAATTTATATCTAATTTAAATTAATTAACATATACATAAATTAATATATAATTTTATAAGGATTTCTTTCCAATAAAAAAAAAGATAAAATAACCTTGCACAATAGAAAAATAATTATAAAATAAATTGGTCATCGAAAATATACCGAATGGTTGTTTTTTACACTTTTAATATCATTAAAAAAATCAACAAGATTATCATAATCATATCTTTAAAAACCATCAAATAAAATCATAATTAGTTAGATATTTTATTGAGGATTAATTTAAAGATAATTATGATTTTATTTGGTGGTTTTTCAATTTAATATTAGAATTATTTTATTAAGATTTATCTAACGTTACACAATATGTTAAGAGTGTATCCCTAATGACCAATTCTTTCTCTATTTTTTTTTTTTATTTTTTTTATGCCACATCATTTTATCTCCTCTTTTTTTTATATCATTAGATCTTAAATTTTATTTTTTGACCATTAAATCTTGATATGACTTTAGTTTATGTTAATTAATTTGCAAGAAATATACATCTTGAAATATAACTAAACAATCATAAAATGACAGTGGTGATGGTGTACAGAAATGATATTAAAAAACATGATTAATTTTAATTTATAATATTTTCTAAATACTTTTTCAGCATATATTATTCTTTCAATTTTTTTACCTAACTGTGTTATTTCTTTAAAAAATAAGGTTTATAATGTAGTGCGATATTTTTAAAAAGTATTTTAAAGAACACTAATCAGACACACACGAAAACTAAGTAAGGAAACGGTAGGAACCATACTTGTATCAAACAAAATGGTTTCTTTCAACGATATTGTCAATTAGCTGGCCGTCTATCCACGAAATTAATTCTGGTAAACATTTTCACGCACTTCGTTTAATTAGGAAGCAAAGTTAATCTCCTCCCCTTTAAAAATACAAGTTAATTCGTGTTTTTAAAATAATTTAATTGTTTTATTAAAAATTAATTTTTATATAATTTTGATGCATTAATTTTAAAAATAATATTTAAAAAAAATACTATTTTAATATATTATAACATAAAAAAATATTTTAAAAAACAACTAAAAACACACCCATATTACCAAACAACTTTTCCGGTTCAAGTGTAAAAGCCCCCGGGGTAATTCTTGAGAGAAAGAGAGGAGTGTTTTAGATCGAGGTAACAGTGGCTGGCGACAAACACGGTGGCGAAAGAGGATAGCACTGTTTCCCAAGTCCCTGCCGGCCTGCTGTCTTGTCAAAGAAAACAAAAATCGAAGCTGTTTTGGCCAGTCACTTTCAATTCAAAATGGCAATCCTTTCGCTTTCTCTTTAACCTCCTTTTGGCTGCTTCTTTTTTAGCTGTGCTTTTTCTTTAAGCCTGTCATCTTTTGAAATCATTTTACCTTATCTATATTTTAAAATATTGCTGTAAAATAATATTCCTTATTTACACTCAGTTACTGGCCAAATCTAAAACCTGAATTTTAAGTTTTTATCAAATTATTTAGATTAATTAGTTTTTTTAAAAAAATAATATCAAAATAATATTATTTTAGTAAAAAAAATAATGTTATTTTAATTAAAAAAAAATTAATGAATTGCAGCCATATTTTTAACCAGGTCTTATTAATTCAACCGGATCGTCGGGTCATATCATATTTTTTATTTTTTATTTTTTCTTTAACCAAACTTGATTCCAATCTTAAATTAATCGATCTCGAATCAACCTGTCAAACCTGATGAAGTTTCAAACCTATACTAATTTAAATATGAAGGTTTTGTTCAAGTTTCGATCAAAACAATGAGGCACGCAGAAAAGCATTGAAGAGAAAAGATTGGATTAGAAATGTGTTTGATTATATGTGTTTTGTTGTTGGAAAAAAAAATTTTCAAAAATATTAAGCAAAGTACATATGGTGAATTTTTTTCATTCATGCGTAATCAATATAATACAACTTTCTCAAATATGTATTAAAACTAAAAAGAAATCTTAAAAGCCTCCATGTTCACTTTGGATTAGCATTTTGTTTCTCTTTTTTCTTCCTTTTACTATTTGTCTATTATGATCACAAAACCTTTTTTAAAAATTCATCATTTCATATGGCTTTGTCTTTAAATTGGCATTCATGATTTTTATTTTTTTTATTTTAATTAGGTTATTTCAATCTCAAAATAGCAACTTAACATTGAATTAATGCTTAATTTACAAAAAAAAAAAAAAAAAAACCTTATTGTGTTGTATGTTAAATGTTTTTAATTTTGAGACCGACATTAATAAAAAGAGTGATATTTTGTCTCTATTATTTTTTGCCATGCTACATTAGTGCCTTTTCAAAGTTTTTTCCCTCTAATGTTTTTTTTATTTTTTTGGTACATTTATTTTGAAACTTTCACATTTTGATCCAAAATTTCATTTTATTTATTTTTCAATTCTTGATCTTGAGAGAAGAAAGAGAATCATAAAAAAAAATAGTGAAAGATAAAGAAGGTTGTTGGTTAACCAATTTTCAACAACAAAAAAAGATGATATAGGTGTCAAATGAATTATATTCGTCGAGATGAATTTCATTAAATTGTTTTAAAGCTCTTATCTTGTTGGAAAAAATAAAATTGAGGTTAAAAAATATTTTTTTCAGGTTTAATTTTATATTTTTTAAACTAATATAAAGATGTTTTTAATTGATAAACAAGTTTACTAGGATATTGAGGGTATTTATTAGGTCTTTTTAGATAAAAATATATAAAATACAGAGGAATTTTTAGTGGAGAAAACCCAACTTGATTTTTCAATCACCTCTCTAGTGACCAAAATTTAGGCAAGTAGACAGTGCATTATCAAAAAAATTTCAAAAAAAAAATCCATCCACCTCTATAAAAAAAACTAAAACAAGGTCAATCGTGTGGGCCTAATTTTGCATACCTACTTGTATTTGAGCTTCTTATATTATGCTAGGTGCTTGGACCTATTCCTTTTCTATCTTTTTTTTCTCTAGGTTTAGATATAAATGCACCATAAAAAGTATTAACATGATATTTAATTGTTATATTATAAGTTTTTATAATTATGTTAATAATTTTTTTCAATTATTATATACATAAAATAAAAAAAAAGCTCATTATTATTCAATTAAAATAAATTTTACATTTTTTTAATAGATCTTTTATATGGCTTTTAAGATTCCATAGATTTTTGTTTAGAAAACAATAATTACAATTAAAAAACATGTTTTTCGTTAAAATAATTGGAGAAATACAATTAAAAAAATGTATTTATAATAGAATAAGATTTAGGTTGGAGAAATACATTTTTCTATTTATTTTAATTTTTGCTGCCTTAACTTTCCTTCCTTTTGTTTTTCTCTATTCTATTTTATAATAATCTCTAAAAATATGCAAAGTGTGTAAGAATAATAAAAAATCAAGAAAAATATTAAAAATGGATAAAATTTGGAAACAAATTGAATTTTTATGAAAAAAATATTTTTGAATTTTTATAAAAATATTGATAAAAGTTTGAGGATCAAAATTTAGTTATGACTAAGATATTAAAACATATACTTATATCTCAAAAATCAATTCATTAAGTAATATCTCTTTCAAAGTTTCAATTCCCAAAACTAACTTGCACAAATCATTCATAAATTTTCAACAAATCAATTTAAGATTTGAAGTATCAAAACAATGATCACAAGTTCCATTCTTAAACTTTCAACAATTCAATTGTAACTTTTTGAATATAAATATAGTTTGTACATTCATATTGAAAGTCAAATTTAAGTTAAAGTACTAAGGTTACTTTAACCACAATAATAATGAATTGCATTTTACTCTATGGTTAAATATCAAATTCTAAATAGACATGTTTATAAGTGTTAGATGCATAACTTTCAAAGTTAAGTTCAAAATAGAGTCAATCATACTTATATTCTTCATATTAATCCACTAGAGGATTAAAAAAATCAAAATCATACTTAATTCAATTTTGCAATCATAATTTCACTTTCATAGAACTCCTTATAATACATTTGTTATGATTTATTCATCTAATTTATAGAAAACAAAGATTTTAGAAAGAAAACACA
Source organism: Populus alba x Populus glandulosa (assembly GCA_033617975.1). NCBI lineage: Eukaryota > Viridiplantae > Streptophyta > Magnoliopsida > Malpighiales > Salicaceae > Populus > Populus alba x Populus glandulosa. The sequence continues at coordinate 4,977,583 of CM066151.1, forward strand.
TTTGTTTATTTATTAAATTTAACTAAACAAAGAGATGAAAGATTACTTATTTGATATGCAAATCCAAAAAGTACTTGGATAAAATCAAAACACTCTCGACACCCTAACAAATAATAACTAAATTATAGGTTCATTTAATTCAAAATCAATACATGTAATTCTTTTTTGTTCTTAATCTTTTCAAATCCTAAACACTACACTTGACTAGAATTGTCCCACCCGATATCGTGGCGGCCTTAAAAAATTAGCATGGAAAGAAATGGATTTCTGGCATCCTATTCTTTAATGGGAAATTGTCTTATTTAAGGAGTCGCTACCTAGTATTATGATCACTAGGAACCCTAACAGGTCAATAGAGATTATATGGTTCGAGACTGATTACGTAAAAGGGAAAATATTATCACTCTTTAAACGTCCTGCTTGAGGCAGACTGCATTGATGGTCTTGTCATAAATTACTAACATTTTGCTGGTTTACACTATGATGATTTGCGTGTAATATTCCTAACTCTGGCACCAGTGAATATTTAACTACGAATACTTTCAACTATGACGTTGGTAAATATTACATAACTATAAAAACAAAATAAATTTAAATCAATATTTTTTTATTCCTGACTCTGATATTAGTGAAATAAAAAAAATATTTTTAGTCATACACATTTTTTTTTCTAGCTAAACAAAATAAAATACAATGAATAAAAATAATATAAATTTAAACTGATATTTTCATTCCTGATTCTGACGTCCATGAATAAACTAATAAATTTATTTTATTTATTTTTTATCTTTTTACTTTTTTTTTTATTTTTTTAGGGGGCTGGGCTAGACCCAGCCAGCCCATCCTGATCACTAGCACAAGCTTTTTGGATGTTCTCTTGTCTTTTTTATTTCTTGGTTTGTTTCTGTTCGTTCACGCCCTGTATAATCTTTGTCTATTTACTCCTTCCTCCTCCTGTTCATTCGTCTCCTCTCTGCTTCTGCCTATTCGTTCATTCTCCCCTGTGTTTTTCTCGTTTTCTCTATTCTGTGCGTGTTCTGTTCTTGGTGTTCTTGCCTCTTTTTTTTGTGCTCGCTTCCCTTGGTCTTCCTTTTCGTTTTTGTCCTCTGGTCCCCCGGTTTTCTTCTGGTTCTTGGCCTGTTTCCCCTACTCTTCTTCCTCTGTCTCCAGTCTTCCCCCTCGGTTTTTCGTCTTCCACTCGTTCTCTGTTTCCGGTGTTCTTCCTCCTTTCTTATGGCCTTCTCTGTCTTTTATATAAAGCTAGAGAATGGCTTCGTGCCTCACGATCATGAGGAATGTTCATTTCTGTTTCTTTCCGAAAAAACAGAGTGCCACCCCTCTGCAATTAAACTCCTGGCCCTGGAAATAGCAACCTGGGGATAATATGCAGGAGACGTGGGCCTTGATCGGATTGAATTGCTGTAGATTTCCTTGTTGAACCAGCTTTATCCGCGCAAACGTAGGAGACGATGAACAATGCTTCCAAAACGGCGCCGTTGTGTCCGTGGGCATGACTGTTTTTCAATTTGGTCCCTAAACAGTTTAAATTTAAGAATTGGGATTCTAATCAGAAATAATTGATTTCTAATTGTGCCATTGGATTAAATTCAATTGAATCCTTGAACTATAACGCCATTTACACAATAGTCTTGGGTTTTTGGACTATTCAATTTGGTACTTGAACTTTAATTTTTGAGCAATTTTTTATTGAATCAGCTTCAAACTTTGATATTTGTTCAATTACACCCCTGATTCTTTAATTAATTAAATCAAAGTTTAATTAAGTCCTCAAACTCATTAGTTGTTCAATTAAACTCTTGATTTCATTAATTAAAATAATCTAAATTTTAATTAAATTCTCAAACTTATTAATTCTTCAATTTATGACCAATTAACTCTCAAATTTTAAAAATTTCAACCTTGAACTTCGAATTTGTATTGTCTTAACCCAATTATCAACTAAATTTATTTTTTAAATATTTATGCAAAAATTATGTTATGACAAGAATAATTAATCCATTATGCATAATCTAGTTAATTAATTATAACTCTATCTAGAATACTTGAAATCTCATTTCACCTTTTGGTTTATGATCTAGATTCAATTATCTTTCCAACCATATATAACTTGTCCAAAGGTCTCGTTACATAAATTATAGCCAATGACATAACTACTCTTGAAACTAATTGTGAATTAACTTATGTATCCTTTACTCTTGTAATCCTAAATCATTCTACAAGTATTGGATCAATTCCCTATTTATAAATAAAAAAAACTAGACATCATAAGCTTTTTACCCATATAAAACTTACACTTTTACCCATATAAAACTTGCTTTAAAAATTTACGTAATCAATGTAATATTAAGGTTAGACATAGACCCTATATCAAATACCTAAACCCACCAATCTGAGCTTAGATGCTTATTTACAAATCTTCTTATTTCATATCCTAAAACAACTATCAAACATTATAAATCCACATTTTAGTGATTTATCATCCATTATAATCCTTAGATTCGATTATATATATATATATATTAATAGTCATTTAAACCTCTTAACATAATATAATTTTCATGAAAAAATCTCTCATCATTATATAACATGCTCTGTATATTAAATGATTTATGTAATACTCATTTTAAAATTAAGAAAGTAGCTATAAAACTTCTATCATTTAAGGTCATTTTTTTTTTCTTATATCCAACTCTTTGCCCATAAAAGATAACTCTCAAGATTTCTTATTTAAAAACTATTGTATATTTTATGAAATTAGGATAATAAACTATTTGCTTTTTATAAACACTTAAATAGACTCGACTACAAAACCATAGTCCAGAAAATTATTTCATGGTTGAGCATAAGTGTATTGGGTTTGATATCTTTCCATACCCATGTTTCCTCAGGTTCAACATATGGCTGAACCCGAACGTATTGGGTTTGGCACTTGGATGAACATGAGAGTATTAGGTTCGATAACGTGTCCGACTCATATTGCCTTAGGTTAAACATATGGTTGAACCCTAGTGTACCGTGTCTGGAAATTTGCTAGACCCACTTAGTGTTGCGCTCAGTTCATAGTTAAGCCCAAGTATATTGGGTTTGGTAAATTTACTAGATTCACGTTACTATGGTCTCAACACATGATTGAGCCTAACTATATTGTGAAACTGAAGAGAACCCATAATTAACATGAAGTCTTTGACAATGCTCTATCATCTTATAGCTGTCAAACTTTGTCCTATTATCTATTATCAAGACTTTAGGAAGTCCAAATCAACATATGATATTCTTGTAGAAAAATAGAAGTATTTTATTGGTGGTGAGGTCTATTAAGGATTTTTTTTCAACCTATTTTGTGAAATAATTGGCAGCCACCAAAATGAACTATCTTTTGTTTGTGGCCTTACAAAATAAAACTATGATGCCCATCCCTTATTAAGCAAAAAGCCATGGAACGATTAAGGTAATAATTTCTGCAATGGTTGACGAGAGATTGAGGCAAATCTTTGACATTGATCACATTTCTTTACAAAATTCATGGCATTGTGAAGTATGGAAATACAAAGATTTGATTTGCATTGTTGGGAACTCAATGAACTCCATATTTAAAGACTTGTTCTTCAAGATTAACAAGTACTATCCCAGCTCAATTTTCATCGACATTGGAAGAGCCATCAACATATAATTTTCAAGTAAGGATCATTAAAGGTTGTTCTACTAGCACTTTTAGTACAGTAAAGGAAGTTATGATTAAGGATAGGGATTTAGATGTATCCATAAAACCTTTAAAATGCACTCAATAATAAAATCTATCAAGGTTTTACCCTTTATAGTCGACCAGTGTTTGTACTGAAGAGCACTTAGTTATTTATAGCCTATTTAACCAGGCGGCTAAACATCTTTGGCTTATGGAGGATCTGTTGTAGAGGCTGATCTTAGAGCACTATGAATTGGTGAGCTTAGGAATATGGCTTAAGCTTTAAAGGGGTGTTTACTAAAGTGAAAGTCGCCTTCTTCACTTTTAAATATTTGGTTCCAACATCATCGAGGGTTTGACTAGAGTAATAAATTGGACATTGTATTCTCTCATTCTCTTTAACCAAAACAACACTCACTCTTGAGTTTGACACCCTTAAATAAAGAAAAAGATTTTTACTCTCTCTAGGCTGAAACAATATCTCAAAGGATGAAAATTGAACTCCGAGCTCTTTAAAAGCCTTATAACAATATGGATTCCACTCAAAATTAGATATGTTTCTCAAAGTTTTGAAGAAATATAAAGTACACTCCCCTAGATGAGCTATGAATCTATTGTTGGTGGCTAATCTTGTTGTGAGGCCCTAAACCTCCTTCCTTGATTAAAAAGGAGCCATGTCAAGAATAGCTTGAATGTTTTCTAGGTTAGGCTTAATTCCCTTGTTGCTTATTAGGAAACCTAAGAACTTTCCTCCTTTGATAGCAAAAATACATTTGGAAAAATTGAATTTCATCTTATGGTGTTTAAGTATAATGAATACTTCTTCTAAGTCTAAGAGATGTTGTTTAAAGGCCATGCTCTTCACCAACATGTCATTAAACTATCCCTCTATAATCCTTTCAATTTAATTTTTTTCAAAGTCAAACCGTATTTTTTTAATGATTATTTGAGTTGTCTTTGGATCCACCAAGTTAACTAGTTCATGTCAAGGCAACTTTTAAGAGGGTTAGTTTTAAACTTAGGTTCGACAAGGAGATAGATTGAGAGATTTTAAGGTTGACCCACTAGGTCAAACCTTTTTCTTCCTTCTTTTTTAAGTTCCATGTTTCAATTCTTTTCTTTTGATTGAATCTTTTTTTACTTTTTTTTTTATTTCAATTTCATCATTTAATATTTGATTCATTTTGAATTGATTTTAGTTTGTTTTTTTTAGATTATTGTAGTCTCAAAAAAATATCTTGGTATTTGATTGATATTCAATTTTACGTGTTTATTTTTGCTATCATATCATTAAATTAAAATATGTTTTTTTTTAAAGGCTGGCAATCTTAGTGGAGACCATGATCATGTCGAAGGTTTAACAAGTTAAGCCGTAAATCCTGAGTTGATCTAATATATCATCGTCTTAATATTAAAATAAAATAGACATCATCTTGAATTTGTTAAAGCCAAACCATACTTTTTAATAATCACATGAGTTTTTTTAGATATGTCAAGGCTACTCATCAACATTAATTTTAAACTCAGGTTAGATAAGAAATCAAGTTAATAGATTTTAAAGTTGACATGTTGAGTCTAGCAAATTATTTTTTATAACCTAGATATATTTCTTTCACTTTCAAATTTTTTTTTATTGAACTGTAACTTAGTATGGGTCAACTAGTATTTGCTAAACTATGATTATATTAATTGAATTGCATGTAATTATATAAGAAGTGATGCTTTTGATTTTTTTTTTTGGAAAGAATCATAGAAGGATCCCAAATAATACATCTATGATCCATCCACTAACAATTTCATCTGTAAGTATTGCATTGAGTACTAGTGCTACCAAATTGGAAAAGATTTGTTAGTAAGTGCTTCTGCTTTAGTCAACTTCTTAAGGGTTTTTTTTTTTCCACTGGTTAAATTAAAGAACAAACAAGTATGTTTCCATAGCCAAACTATATATATAACAAAGGCAACACTCGATTTAGTAATCCAATACACATTGAAAGGTCCCTACACCAATGTTGACGACATGGATTAGGGTATTTTATTTAAATAGCACAGTTTGATAAAAGATTTTAAGATATAAAACATAATAGAAAAGCATTTGAAAAATAATACACTTTGATTTAACCATTATTAAAAAAACATGATTTTATTTAACAACCATTAATAGTAATAACGTTTGTAAACAACCACTATTGTCATTAGTGGTTGTATTAATCAACCGCTAATGACAATAACAGTCATGTCAAGCAGTATAACTTTTTTCTAAACCCAACCTTAAATTTTATATAAAACAAAGTCTAAACCACCACAACCTAAGCCCAAACAAAACCTTAAATTACCAAACCTAAAACCTATAATTGAAAGTGCAATATTTTAACATTAATTTTATTTGTTTATGTGTATTTTTTATGTTGTTAATGGATGATTTGAAATTTTAAACAACTTGTTCACATGTTTACTTGTTAATTAATGATTTTAAATCACGCTTATATAAAATTAAGTATGAAATGCACAATACATATGACAACTTTAAAATGAACATGATAATTAGCTAAAACAATATTATAAAAGTAATAATAATAAAAATAACTATGAACTAAAAATATAACATAACATAACATAACATAACATGATAATACATTTAGGTTTATCTATGTCTTTTGCGACGACGAGTGGATGGACCAGCTTCATCAATATCACGACTTTCACCTGTTTGTGTGGTTTCATTACTTAGTTTCAATGTCTCTCCTAATAGGTTAAGTGTAGTACGACATGTTTCAAACCAAGAAAATGCACAATAACAAGCAAATCTATCATCATCGAGATCACGGAGATCAGCCGCAACACACCAACCATTGTGTAACAAATGTCAAACCTAATATAAATCAAATTAAAACTTTTAATCCATAAATAAAATGAAACGGTTGTCAAAGCCTATAAAAAGTAACAAATACTTACAACATTTTAAATCTGATGTGCATGTGGCTCATACTCCATCTCCTTGTGTGGAGGAACTTGTATTGGGTTTTATGTAATGATTTAACGTGTTATATCTAGGTGTTAATCCATGTATTCCTTCTTAATAATTACATGATGCACCTCTCTAAAAATAAAATTTCTTTGTGCATCGCACATCGATATATACTGGAGATAGTGGATCATCTAATTATAATAAACGTGCCTACCCGAACAACTAATGAAATGCAATTGAGCACTCGTATCTATATTAAATAGGATGTGTCGCTTAAAGCCAAATTATAACATGCACAGTCTGGGCAATACATCTCAACAAGCTCAAAAAATATGAGGGTGACTATCAATGTCCATAAGTCCATAACCAATGTGCATATAACAAAAACAATTGTCATATCATCTTTTGAATAAGGATTGCACACAACCTATTGAAACATCAACAAATCAATTATTTTTCATCATTTACTAACATCAACCTATGCAATTATTTGTCATTATTTACCAACAACATAAAATTCTACATCAACAATACAATTATTTCTCATCATTTACCAACATCAATCCATGAAAAATTATTTCCTAACATTTATCAATATCCAAAATAATTGAACATCAACACAAGCAATAAATTCTCATCATTTACCAACATCAACACAAGCAATATTTTCTCATCATTTACCAACATTTATCAATAGCCAAAAAATTAAACATCAATGCAAGCAATTAATTCTCATCATTTACCAACATCAATGCAAACAATATTTTCTCATCAACGCAAGCAATTATTTATCATAATTTACCAACATCAATGCAATTAATTATTTTCCAATATTTATCAATATCCAAAAAATTGAACATCAACGCAAGTAATTAATTCTCATCATTTACCAACATCAACACAAACAATATTTTCTCACCATTTATCAACATCAACGCAATCAATTATTTGACTACTTTCTATCTAACTCACTATGATAAAATGACAAAACATGGGTTAAATTAATTTCAAAATATATATTATCACACCGTCTGTTAATAAATAAGCAATGAAACTTATTAAATAAGGTTTCCATTAAAAATATTATTAATCTAAAAAACATAATTTGTATGTTCAATAAAATATTACTTTTATCCTAATGGAAGTTATAGATCAACCTCCAAAACTTATATAGACATAACAAGTCTAGACTTATTTCATGGTTGCCCTAAGTGTAAATGTTTCCACGACTATAGCTTTATGTACAAAAGACATACAACAATTAGTAACTAACTCAAGTATAAAAAATATAATTAAAAAATAACAAACTTATTACATTTATTTTACCTGTAAAAGCAATAAACATCCTCCAACCTGCTTTGATTTTTCCTAGTTAGCTTGATACAAATACCTATTCAAATATGCAAAGATGCTTGAACCCCAACTATATAGTGGAATGGATTAAAAATCCTCTAGCAATGGTAGGTAGAACAAGGGAACATGTGTCCTACTGAGATATGTGAAAAGTACATTGTCAAACATATAAAGTATGTACGATTTAGCATACTTGCATAATATAAACATCAAATTCTAATCAAATATAGATAAATCAATATGTTTATTGAACTATTATTATGCATTAACATATCATTGGAGGATCCCATCATCATAGTCATCGAGTAATTCAAAAAAGTTTTCCCAAAACCATTTCATGTATAAAACGTTCCCCTTAAATATTTCATGAGAGGGTACTCATTCGAATGCATGCTCGCATAGAGTAACCTTATTCTAGATACCTATGAGAGTAATTTCTCTCTCATTTATAGGCAAGTAGGTGTCATCTCACCAACAAAAAGGTGGAAAGTGTGAGTCTCCAGTCTCCATCTCTCAATTAGTGCTGTGAACAAGTCATGATCCATCTTTATGTGTTGAATGTAATAAAAACCTGATTGCATGACATATGGGATCACATGATCTGGAAGCGGTATCAACCTATAGAATCTACAATACATCTTATCCAAATCCTATAAATAAAAGAAAAGGTTGCAATCGTTGATGCAATAAATTTAGTATCAATATGGTGATGGTTTTTTTTTTTTTTTTAAAATGTATGTATTGATATATGTGTGTTTAACCTTTCAATTTTGCTATCTCAAATAAATCTGACATTTTACAGTATCCCCCTTATAAATAACATTAACATTCAAGTGCGTGAACACATTTTAATATAACAAATGTATGGTTTGAAGATTGAATGTGATATTTAAGTGAATCTGCAATGTTTCATTGCTTAATAATATTCACCAAATCATCTTTAGTTCTGAAATTTTATCCAACAACCAAATCACCACTATCAACTGATTTTTTTTTATGATAAACAGACCAAACATTACAAACCATGTCATCAACTCTAGTATCATGACCAGATTTCCATACAGGAGGCCTTATCATCATCATCTGATGTTTTAACTAAACCCAATGACACTCTCATCTTTATTATCACTAGGATTAAAGGAGTCATACCAACTTTGAGTATAATATGCAATTTTACTCTTATTTTCATCACAAATTCTCATAACCTTATCTTTCAATGTCCTAAATGTACCAGTACCAAATGTACCAGTCCTACTAAGTTTAGGTTGGCTACTCATATACAACTCAATCATGTTAGTTCTACCTTGGACGAAATTTCCATCATATTTCTAAATTCCACATCACATGCAATTGGTATTGAAAAATATTGATGTTCCCCAACAAGACACCTTCAAGTGATATCTATTTCAGCATCATTATAATTCAACTCAAGTCTTTCACATATAATGTTTTTAGTATCATTAAATGACATGTCTTTAATATCATTCAAGAACACAATACTTCTGCAAATATAAGTGATACTATTATTTGTATCATGAACAATAGTACTACTATAATGACACAACATAAACAAGTTTGAAGACATATTCTGTAAAATAAAAATACTCATTTTATTAAAAACAAATTATTTTACGCTTCAACACAAACAATAATTGCTATTACTTTGACCATAATAATAACAATAAAAAATAATTAATTGCAAAATTTAAATTACAACAATTTTTACAAAATGTCAATTGAATATTTTTTACAACAAAAAATATGAATTACAACAATTGAATACCAATTAAAAAGTAAATGATCTCAATTGAACAAAATCTTCAACATGATTATTTTTTTAAAAAAATCAACACAAACTTTAGTTGTGAAATCATAACTTTATCAATAACATTAATTGATTCAAATCCTATCTAATTGCATTAATTAAAACAAAATTGATATCAATTCAAACAATAAAATTAAATATGACAAGTAACCAAATAATCAATTTAAACCTTAATTTCTCTAATTCAAACCTCATTGATTCAATAAATAACATCAATTGTATTAAAAACACATAACTGCAACATTCAAAACCTAAAATCATCTAATTATCAAACATGACACAAATACCTAATTAAATCAAAACACAAAACTTATCAATTCAATAATAAAACCCATCAAACTAAAAGACAATGCAAATGTTTTACCTTGATTTTTTTATATCTAGGTGGCAGTTTCATAAGTTGTGGTGGTAAGAAGGCTATCAATGGAAGTTTGGGTTGGCGGTTTACAATAAAAAATGGTAGAATGACTTGTGGAGACAAGTAAAAGATGATTCTGGTGTTTTGGTGGAGAATTGAATGGCGTTTTGAGCGATTGGAGGTTGGTTTTTCTTTTTTCTAGAGTTTTTTATTTTGCAAGAATGGCGACTATGAAAAAAGAAAGGGAGGATTATATGTGCATCGTAACCACGATTCTGAATCATAGTTTGATTGTATAACTATGATTTTGAATTGTAGTTGTTAAAGAATTATTATTATGAATAACAGTTTAACTAAAATCGTGATTCAGAATCATGTTTTTTATTTAATCTGTTATTCTGAATAGTAATTCTTTAATAACCACAATTCAAAACATTGATACTCTAAAAACTATGTTATTTCTCTAAAAACTTTTCAAAATTGTATCATTCCCTACTAACTTTCTTATACATGTGTGTTTTTTTTTTTAAAAAGAAAAAATCCATGGCTTAAGCACTCAAAAACAAAATCATGTAGCAAAGTACTTGTAAATTTATCATGGATGCAATGATTACTGAGTAATGATAACGGAGAAGAAGTCAACCCATAATGAGGAGAACCATTTTCTTAATCTTATCAATTCAGCATGTAATGGCATAGGATTCCCAAACATTCTCTGCATTTTATTCAAGTTTGTTTATGATTACTGAGAATTCAGTAGATAAAAATACTCCGTACTTGTCTGAACCACTATCACATAAAGCTTCTCCATTCATTTGCAACATGCTCCCTTTCAAGCCCAAGATGAGTAGGTTGACTTTCACCATCCATCTTCTCTTGGCATTGCTTCTGCTTGCAGCTTCTCAACAACATTTCCCATCCATTATCAAGGTTCAGGCTATGGAAGCAGGCAAGCAACATCCCTCCTCTCCTCTCCTTTTATTATTATATTCATTAATTATACATTGTCAGAATCCTATAGCGATTCAGCAGTGTGTGAGGCATAATTCTCCACGTAACCAATTAACTGCAGCAAATTAACAAAAGCCTTTTTCTGTCTCAATTTCTAATGGTTGGCATTATCATGCCTCTGCTGCCACAGTTCATTTCGAACTGAAGCCTCGACAGCTCACCTCAAAATTACACGTGGGAGACGACTTACCAAATTGGGTAAGGAATTCAGTGTTCAGGTTACATGTACTTGTTATCAATCTTAATGCAAATGATTTATGCCTTCACCTTTTTTTTCTCTTTTTTGTGGTATTTGCATCCATGCTATGATCCCAAACAGGTTGCAGAGAAGAGGATTCATAAGAGTTCATCAGGACCCAACCCAGTAGGCAATCGCAACCCACCATCTAAGCAATGAATCAACAGATGCACTTGTTAGCACAGCCACTAGACTGAGGTCCACCATGAGAATATCAGCTGGTATTCATTTGGGTTGAAAAAACCTGATTCCTTGGTTTTCATGCTTGTATGAAAGATGAAATTAATTTAGATTCGTTATCTTGGAACAATTTCGATGAAGAAATTGCACGTTTCTCATCTAGAGTAAAACCTTTGCTTTCTCAGGGTGGTGTTGCTTGCCTTCACCCCCTGATTTCTGAGAATCAAGCGAAGCATTATTAAAAGAGAAAACAATACATGAATATGTGATTATAGGAACAGGTGAACACCTAGTCAATAATTTCCAGCTCTAAAAAATTACAATGAAGCAAATCTTGCTGGGAAGTATTGAGATTAGGTGTTTTACCCCTATTAGAAAACATTGCACTCGAGACTTTAAGCAGCTTGCTTGCCATGTCGATTCATGATTCCGTTAGGGTGTCATACCAGTGGCATGAGAGCATGAAAATGCTTTTTAATAAATCAAGAGGAATAAGAGTTCAAAATTGGCAGAATTTACATCATTAGCAACTCATCTTGGAATGAGCCTACATGAAAATGGCACTAAATATCAAACTACAAATACACCTTCTTGAGATATACAGGACTCGCCGAAAACTAAATTCATCAAGTTTTTTATACAGCCCGCTTTCTCTTTGACCGCTTGCTTCTCTTTGCCCGAGAAATATCCGGGACCTTCTTGCTTGCACTGGAAGCATATGCTTCTTCCAGAACCTCCTCGCCCTGTAATACGAGTTGTCTCATTTATCATTGCCAGAAAAAGAACAGTAGTTATTGACAGTGTTTGTATTCTTAATAGAAAACAGACCAGATCCCTCAATTCATGTATTTCTCATCTACTGTACACTTGAAGCAATGAAATTCGTTTAGAATTGCATTGGCTCTTCAGATTTTCAACTGTATTGTTTGACCAGCCCACATTGCTTGCTAACTTATTTAGAATGACGATCGCATTTTTATGAGTCCCTCCCTGCACATACCATTTGTCTTCCTACTGTTGTAATGCATTCTGACAAGAACATTCTGTTTTTGAATCCTAAGAAACTTCACTGCTGATAAGAAATCTATGGGTTTCCCTTTATGGCAGTAAAGAGTTACATAACAATGTTCAAAGTCCACCGCTACATATGCTCGAAAAGCATTTACGCATGCATGCCCATACAATACCCCTCCCTTCCTTACCCCTGGGCTACTTGATTTCATTTCAAGGGTCAATCACCCACTTTGGAGCAGTGCTACCAAAAATCAAGACAGCAAGCTGATTATCAAATTGCGCAGATTCCAACTGTGTCGAAGACCACCAGTTTTCATGCCTCACTACTTTCTTCTTGTTCATTGTATTAAGAATCTCAGAAGATGGATGAAAGTATAGGTACGTGTTTGGGAGTGTGGTAGCGGTTGCTTTTCAAATAGCTTTTCGTGCCGAAAAGCATGCCAATAATGTTTTTTCATTTTTTAAAAATCATTTTTGATATCAACACATCAAAACGATCCAAAAAGTATAAACCGCACTCAATTTTAGCAAAAAAAAAAAAAAAATTTTGAAATTTTCCGAAAAGCAGGTTCAACCGCAGTGCCAAACGGGCACTAATATGCCTTTCTGGCAACGAAGAAGCACATGTAACAAGGAAGGTTTTAACCCTCCATTCCATGGTCCCACAACAAGCTCTTCTTAACCAAAATGGATTACAATGACAAGCCTTGAACACGTAACTAGTTCCAACTTTCACAAGACTAAGATAAATGTTGAGTTTAAGAAAATTGTACTCCTTCTATGATGATAATCATGATCTGAGGCTTAATAATTCTAACATGAGGTTGTACCCTTGCAATGCATGTACCACCACCATAGAAAAACAGATATGTTCCCTTTCCTGCCCCCCTAACGATCACCGTGATTTAAAAAGTTGTAAAATCCAGACAGCCAAGATAATTTTTCTTTGCATCACTTAAACAATTAAGGACTAAAATTTAGGATTTACCTTATCCTTAGTCTCTTCATCTGAATCCTCGTCAGATGCAGAATCCAGAGCTTGAACATCTTCTGATTGCAATGCCTTGCTCAATTTTTTGCCCTTGTCTTCGTCCTTTAACTGCCTGAACCTGTCAATTTCCATCTTTGTTTGTTAGACCCTCTTGGAGATGCTGAATTAAGAAACAGTAATGCAAAGAAGAACACTGACCTATCACCAGGCTGCCCTGGTTGTGCAGCTGATCTTTTTGCACGTCCTGCAGTGATGATTCCACTTGCATTCTCATTAACTACAGGCTTTGCACCGCCTAATTTGCGCAACCATACCTGCTGGGCTGTGCTGAGGACGTTGTTTGTGAACCTATAAATAACAAATATACATTTTGATAACACTGGTGCGCACGCGCACACACACTAAGAAACTACTCAGCTTAACAAGAATGAAATATATATTAAAAAAAAAAAAAACAATTCTGATGCCTGTGTTTAAATCTAAAGGACCACTGCAAATTTCGCTTTAAGAAAATGCAGAGGCATTCCACAAGTCAGAGGAATTACTAACGAGGGAAACATCTGAAACCACACACAAATGTGGAGACTAGTTTACATGGGAATGAATTTGAACGATGGGAAATGACTAAGTTATGATAAATGCTAGCTTATTTACCCTAAAAAGAAACTTATGTCAATGCACCAGTTGGAATGCCTCTATGACCAACAATCAATAGTGCTCATAATTTTTTCCATGTGAGGGAAGGTGCAAATATGACAGCACGAGCAAAAATACATAACATAAAAACAACAGATGTGCAATTCATGCTGATGATATTCCACAATGACAATATGATGTCAGGTTTTTATTGATGGAACAAAATTGACAAACTTGCTTCCTCAAAGTCAATTAATGAAACTAAACACATGGATGCAAAACATGGATAAGTTCAGTTGAGTGACATTGTTGATGAGAAACAAACCAGTATATAGATAATCCCGATGGAACAGACAAAGAGAAGTAACCAATCATAAGAGGTAGAAACTTGAAAACAAGAAGTGTGTTCTTTTGAGTTGGATCGTCTGTCTGTCAAACCAGAATAATTCGGGGTTAAAGAATCATTTGGATGAATACTGGTGACAAACAGAAAAGGCCATTGAAGAGATTCATTTATCTACCTGAGGAGGCTTCATGATCTCCATTGATACATACTGTGAGACAACAAGGAGGACAGGCAAAACCAGGTATGCTGCAGTGTCATTCCAGCCTAATGGTGGATGACCATCCTGCATGACAGAATTAGATTATCCAAATCTGCTACACAGTCTCGGGGAAGAAATATGACTGCACAGCACCTTGCTGATAGTAAAATAGTAAACAACAGCTAATGCAGTTACATCTAATTTGCATGTTGGAGTGTAAATTAGCCATCTCTTCACATCAAGACTACCCATGACCTGCATTAATTTATCCATAGCATACCAACTGGATGACTCCAGTGGACATGAAATAAGCAAACAGGCAAAACTGTAAAGTTAAAAATAAATTTCCTCACCTCTCTCTCAAACCACTAAATCACTTCTTTCAAAATCCAAGGCTAGAGCATTTGAGAAAGGATGCTTTTGATGAAAATAGTAAAAAATAAGTTTATCAGTGCATAAAACATAGAAATAAGTCTTTTAGTATAACAGAGGTGGATCCCTATAATAGCTCCGAGGAAACAAGACATTAAAATAGTTAATAGATAAATAAAGTATGCTGCATCTTCTACCAAGACAAGGCAACAGAAAGATCCAATTCAAGCACAAGCAAGGATCAACAGAAAGATCCAATTCAAGCACAAGCAAGGATCAACAGAAAGATCCAATTCAAGCACAAGCAAGGATCAATAATGAACGTTTTTTCAACATATATTAAAGAAGCTCTGTGGCAAGTCAAAGCTTTTGCAAAGATATGGAGAACCCGACATTTTTTTTTTCCTGATGTACAACATGACATCAACCACTAATAGAGGCACAAAAAGGTATTAGCCAATCAACATCATTTCGTAAGATTCAATCAAGCACAGCAAAAGGCACCCACAGTACCTGCATGACCTGGATTTCATGCTTAGATTTGCACTTGAAAATGCCAATCAATGACAAAGGGGAAATGATAAGTTGATTTGAAGTTGATTTGGCCATGTCAAACGTAGGCCACAAGAGACCTGGTTCGGAGAAGTAACAAGTTGTTAAAAGAAAGTGGAAAAATGGGGAAGAGGGAGGCCTACGTTAACATGGATGTAAGTGGTAATAGAGGAATAAAGATCTCAACTAGTTTGGGACTAAGGCTTTGTTGTTTTTCCAAGCAACTCTAATAAAGGCTTGAATGACAAAATTAAATGAGGATCACTTAGGGAAGCAAGTTGGTTGGGTCAGCCTTGAATTCCGTCCCATTATTTTAAATCCAAAACTGGTTTATAGATCCAATAATTATTAATCAATTACAAATGGACAAATTCAAGTTCATTGATTCCATCCAACTAATGAGAATTCAATTATATAAATATATTTGTGTAAGTGTGTATATATATATATATATGTATATGTAAATTGCACACATGTATTATGTTGCAACATCATTAAAGAGAAAAAAATTAAACAGAATATTCATTTATTCAAATTGTGTTTTACAATTCCTTTCAGGTCCTTTTCAGTTGCAGGTTTGAATAACAGATAAAAAGTTAGCGTCTTACTAAACCTGCACTGGATTTAACCATTTACAGCTCTACAATTACCACTAGGTGCACCAAGATTGAGAATTTTTGGGACAAAGAAAACAGAGCTATGCATTGCTGAACATGTACCTTGATGAATATAAGAAAAAAATATATCTCTTGAAAGGAAAATAAGAAATGTATAAAAGATGTCTGACATACTGCCCCACCATAGAAAGAATCAAATCCTCAGATAGGGACCTAAGGCTTCCTCACATCTTCCTCTTTCTGCGGCTAACAGTGAAATCACCTCAACAAAGCGGCAATCTAAGAGCTAATGGAGCAATACTGCGCAACATAACCCTAGGAAAGAGATATCAACTATCACTCCAGCATTCATGTCATTACAACCTCATGTCCCGACCAAAATCATCTGAAATAAACTGTATGTTGGTTTATGGTGTCGTACAATTGATCTCCAATATCTCAGCTATGCCGTAGACAGCTATTCTAAAATTAGGTAAAGAAACTCGCAAGACCTAAAATCCACTGAGCTAATCAAGTAGAATTGGAAAACGAACTGTGTGCATATCAAACCACAAATGAAATGCAATACATCAATCTCGCTCTCCACTTTTGCAGACATGAGCTTCTTTTGAAAGGGGTAAAGTTACAACAAATACATGACCAATGTCACAAGTTTTTCATAAGTAGGGAGAAAAAGAAAATGTTTGTTATTGACTAGAAACGAATAATTGTTAGCTTCAAGATTATGATGAAAGAAACATTTCTATTACCACAAATGGAAAAAGCCAAGAAATGCCTGATCCGCTTTGTCGAGCTGCGATTGTAGTTGGCCCACCCAAAGAGGGAATCCAAAAGAAACCTTCTGTCAACACTCCCTTTAAGGAAAAAATTTACAGTTATCAGCGTTGGTCAATTGTTCTGCGCGTGCCAATACATCATCGTTGTACAAAAGATAACAAGATGATGTCAACCTATTAAATACCTCATTTGCAACGTTTGAAAGAGCTTGATATAGGCCTATCCATACTGGTATTGTAGCCAAAGTTGGAAAACAACCTAAAATGAGAAGTTCTTCAGGATCAGCACCACAAGCCATATACTACACATAGAGACCAAGTAAACTGACAGAACCGAAACAAGTATTAGTTAAGGCCAACATTTTTAGTCAGCAACCGACTTTCATGAGTGAATTAAATAAAACCCGAAAGAACATAGGCAACTCTAAGATACAAATATATATTTAGGAAACCATTTTCAATTGATTGAATAGCAAAACAGATGCAATGTTTTAAAGCAGTACCTGCTAATGGATTAACTCCAGCCTGCCTATATAGACGTGATGTCTCAAGCTGTATTTTTTCCTACAAATTAAATTAAATAAAAAATCAACTTTCCTTAGAACATGAAACTCATGTGCTTAAAATAAACCAGGAGATTCAATAAATCATACTTAACACTGCCTCACCTGATTTCCTGCATACCTTTGTTGAATAGCTTTTATCTTAGGTTGCAGGTTTTGCATAGCCAGTGTAGATTCTACCTAAACAATTGATTACAATAAAATAAAAATTCATTTAATTTTAACAATAACGGAATTAATTATTATATTTTTTCTACTAAAATCGAAGATTAAGAAAAGATAATCACCTGTTTCTTGGTCAAAGGCAAAGTAGCAACCTTAACAATAACAGTAAGCAAAATAATGGCAAAACCGTATGCATACGGCACATGTACAGCCGATAGTCCATCCTTCAGCACCTTGAGAACGAATTCCATACCATCAGAGATGAAACCGAACCAACCGCCACTCTTTTGAGGAGTATCAGTTGAGGTAGTAGAAGCAGCGGAATCTACTGCAACGGCGGCATCAGCGAGCGTGTAGAGAAATCCTTCAGCTCTGCTAATAATTGAATTGAAATCAATTGAGGAGTCTAAGTGATGATGAATCGGTGGAATGTTGTCGTGTAAGCTTAACTTGATTCTTGTGGAAATGAATCGACGGTTGGTAGTGAGAGTGTGGCGAGAGAGAGAGGGGAGAGATGTGGCGATGAACGGTGGAGATGAAAGGAGAGTTCTCGCCATGGAAGGGGAGGGAAGTGTTGTTGCAGGAGGGGTCAGGTTCTCATGAGAGTTGAAGGAGTGGTGGAGTTTGGCAGTGGAGAGAGGTGAGATTGATATTCTTTTTATTTATATTTTTTCAATTATCCTTTTTTTTTATACATAGGCAAAGTGGAACTACAGAAGATTCAGGCGGTTGATTATTAGCGAATGAAAAAGTTCCACGTTAATTACGGGAGTTAACGGTCAATTCGAATGAAATCTCTCTTTCTATACATATTAAAAAAAAATTAATAATAAAATGTCCCAAAATGTCCTTAATGTTAAGGGGAATGGTTCAAAAGTATTAAAGGTATTTTGGATACAAAAAGTTATTTTTGTAATATTCTCTTAAACTTAAGGGGTGGTTTTGTAAAACTCTTTAACTTTTACGATGTCATTGTAACTTTATTAACAAAAGCTAAAAAACATTGGGAAACATTGTAACTCTATATTCATATTATTCATTTAAACAGTATAATGATGATTTTATTTTTACACTGAAAAACTTAAAACTTGTTATTAGGGCTAATAAAATCTTTTCACAAGACATATTAGTTATTACTAAATTAATTAGGGACAAGTAAGTTTTTTTTTCATTTCAAAACATAGTGAAACAACTAAAATGTCTTTAAAAACAAAAATTTTAAAACTAGTTTCATGGGGTAATTTGGTACTTTCATAATGATTTTTTGTATAATTATCATGTCAATGAATGACACTTTGGTATCCGACTAAACATAGAAAACAACAACAATAATAATAAAAAAATTGTATAGTGAAATGATTAAATACTCTTGGAAGTTAAAAAATTAAAATTGGCTTTAGAGGGGTTTTTTTCGTCTTTTCAAAAAAAAAAATTTCCCATTATTATGAGGTCATCTTAGGGGTAATTGAGTCTTTTTATAAAAAAAGAAAAAAAGAAAAAATAAAAAGCAGATAGCATCTCTTGTCATAAAAAAAGGGCCGTTTGTAATGTCTTTGAAAGCGTTGTGCCGTTCTTTTTCCTATTGCGTGGTGCATAATAGAGTAGGATGGTATGTTTATTGTTAGTGAGCCTTTGTTTTCTTCATTATTTTATCTTTTCTCCCTCTAAAATGACAGCTTGATCCTCTTTGTTCTTAGTATTTTAAATTTAGTTATTTTTCTTTTGATTTTGAATTTTTCTTCGTGGTCAGTTTGTAAATGTTTTATTTATTTTCAATTTTATCCCTTAATCTTAATTTTTCATATATTATGTTTTCCAATTTGATCCTAATTCATTTTTTATATCCAATTTTTTTTCTTTATTATTTTGTAAAAGTTTTATTTATTTTTGATTTCATCATTCTATCTTTTATGGTACATTATTTTAGCAAATTGATCCTCATTCTTTTAATATTTTTTGGTCCTTTAGATAATTTTTTTTTATTTCACCTTTGAATCAAATATAAAATTTATTTTGTACATCAAATTTGATCGTTATTCTTTTAAATATTTGTTTTATCCTTTTACTAAATAGATTTTTCTTTTCAATCATATCCTTCAATAAAATATAAAATTTATTTTTTATTACAATTTGATCCTCACTCTTTTAATTGCTATTTTTTTTATTTCGAATGCTTTTACATAATTAAAGTTTTTTTTGTTCAATTTCATCTTTCAATATTTGATTGATTAAGAACTAGGTTTCATGATTTTTTTAGATAAAGTGTTTCGGGTCTAATGATCTAGGTCACGAGTTTGAATAGTTAATATGGGTTGATATTTTTAAATATTGAGTTATTCCAATCTCATAATTTGAGCCATGAGTTTAATAGAATAACCTAGCTGCCTCAACTCTAATTATTAGGGTTATAAATTTGTCATGCTAACTCAGGTTAACTAAGACATATTTTTCTAAGCCTGTTTTTTTTAATCTCATTTCATCCTTATATATTTAATGAGCTGGAAATTGAGCTACATTGTTTATCTCATTTTAAAAAAGATATATATTTTTTAGGTTATCGTGATCATTTTTTACAAAACAAATTGGTCAATCTAATGTAATAGCATATTTTTTCATCCTTATATATTTAATGGGTTGGAAATTGAACTACATTATTTATCTCATTTTCAAAAAATATTTTGTCTTCAGGTTTTCATCATCATTTTTTTACAAAAGAAATTGGTCAATCTAATGTCATAGCATATTTTTTTCATCCTTATATATTTAATGGGCTGGAAATTGAATTACATTGTTTATCTCATTTTGAAAAAATATTTTTTCTTCGGGTTATCGTGATTATTTTTTTACAAAACAAATTGGTCAATCTAATGTCATAGCATATTTTAATATAGTCTAATTAAAATAAAATAAATTTATTTAACTCAATTGGATGTTTGACCTGAGTCATGGATTTTTCTTCCTTTTTAAAATGTGTTCTACTGAACATGAACATTATTTAAAAAAACTTTTTATATAATTATTAACATTTTTATCTATTTAATTTGTTATGAAAAAGAAATATTAACAAAAACATATATTAAAAAAAAACTGTGACACCGTGCAAATTACCAACTTGTTTAACGACGAATTTAAGTCTATGATTAAAAGTTTTTTGAATTCTTATAAATTCATTTCAACTCCAAATTTATATTTTCAGGTATATTCATAAAAAATCAAAATTCTGTCTATTTTCTCTAATATGAAAAAAAAGGATTTATATATATTTTTTTTCAAAATACAGTAAAAATTAAATGGTATAAGATAAAATAGTATCTAAATATATTCTTAAATATTTTAAGAGTTTAGTAAAATAATATACCTAATATATTTTTAATTAATCAATTTCTAAAAAATTAAAAAAATTAAAGCCTAGATAAGTTGGTCTACTAGTTCAGGCCTTTGCACTTGATTTTTTTTTTATTTTTTTTAAATTAGATGAACGGATGTGTTGTTTATCCATTTTTTAAAAAGAAATTATACAATATATTGTGTTAATAAAAAGAATCAAACATTTAATATACACCCTTACAGCCTTAAAAAACTAAATTTTCAACCCAAAAAACCCCCCAAATGATCTAAAAATATAGAATTCAAAACTGCAAAAAAATGTTACTTGTACAAGATTACCGATAAGCTTTAACAAGCATATAGCCTGACAATTGTGTATGTGATATCTTTTTTTAATAAAAAATAAAAATCGAAGTTGAATGACTTCAATTTATTCGGTTATTATGTAATGAGAAAGAGTTACCCTCCTCTGTGTAGTCTCTTGATGAACCCAAAAAAAAAAAAAAAAACAAGTACATAGGTGTTAATAAAAGAAAAAAAAATACCAATATTAATTGAGTTAAATTCAAGGATGTATTGAAGAGCTCTAATTATGTTTTTGTAAATTAATCACGTGTGTTGAAAAAATACAAGTGTAAATTCAATAAATATTTTCCTTAATTAGTGTCAGACTTCGTATAAAGATTTTAACTTAAGAATGGATAAGTAATTATTATATAAAAAAAACAAGAATTATAATTTGTAAGTCCCCATAGAATATTAAATACCAAGAACAAATATTATTGAATGTGCGCTTGAGCACTCATTAGTATTACTCCCACATGCATGGAGTTTGGAGTGATCGTTAACCCGGCTTACCCAATAAGAAATCTCATTTCAAAAACACTATCATAAGCTTCAATTTTAGTTCACATTCAATGATAACCCTCAAACTTAAGAATCTTTTCCATAGAAGAAATCAAAGAAAGGTTTGCAATCACCAGAATGTTCTTCAATGCCAGTAGTAATCTCAGAGGAGCTTGGAGTGTTGATGGAATTCTCAGCAGAAGTTGAACCAACAGGACAGATAGTCGACGTTGCTCCTTCTAAAGTTCCTGTTGGGTGCAAAGGAAAGAGAGGCAACGTTGCTTGATCACTGCTGCTCTTGTGGTCGATGGTTACCAGGGTCCTCTTACCCTTGTTCATCGAGACACGATTGGGGTACCCGTAGGGTGCCGCTGGTTCATATCCATTAAAAGCACAGGTTCTTGCTTCAGATCTCGCCCTCATCTTGAAATTACTAGGGAGTAGCATTTTCGGATGTTGATGACAAAACCGCATTACTTCGCTCTGTTGTGGGAAGTATGGACTGCAGACAACTGGAAAAGGAAAGCTTCATTACAAATAAAATGACAACGCAATTTATAGCGCATGCTTCTGCATCCATGAAAGAGATAGGGGAGAGAGAAAAAGAAGGAACCGGGAGAGTGCACTTCAAAGAATATTTACCTTATTCATGTGGAAATACGAGAAAGGAAATAATTAGAAAGAGAAAAAAAATAAACAGAGGCAGAAAATCGCTTGGAAAGGGAAAGGCCATGGAAACATACAAGATATTAATAAAGCTTTATGCAATCATAAAAGGTGCAGTAAGCAAGAGAACAAATCTATCTGAAAAGTTACAAGAGGAAATCTGTATTTTATTTCTGAATCTCCTCCTGGATAACAAACAATCTCAGGAGAATACTTTCTTTATGTTTGCTTTTGTTTACACTGATATCGAGTTTATCTGCATGAAGAGAGACAGCTAGGAATGAAACTAAAAATAGAATAAATTAATTAATGCGAGCAAGAGAACACGAACAACGAAAACACCTCAAATTAAAAAAAAGAAAATCCATATTTAATTCGTAAAATATTCAGTAGAACTTATCCCTAAATTCTAAGGATCAATAAAACACTATAGGGCAGACATGATATTGAGATGGATAAGATTAAGTAACAAACCATTTGCGCAAGGAGGTGCAAACACAGGTTGATGAACCTTGTGAAGATAGTTATTGATATAAGCCATGCTCTCTTGTTTCTGCTTCTGTCTTTGTCTTGCCTTGTGATTTTGAAACCAGTAAAATACATTCTTTCCTTCTATGTGACCATAAGCTTTGAGCCTGCTCGTTATTTGCTCTATCATTTCAGTACTTGGGGTCCGTATACCTTGGCTGTAGAAGCTCTCAAGCATGCTAATCTGCTCCTTTGTTGGGTTCCATCTTGAATTCCCTGGAGCTCCACCAGAACCAGCCACGTCCATATCATCACTATCCATATCTTTCTTTCTAAAAATTTACTTAGAGTTTGTATAGTTTCTTGATCCAAAGAAGGAGAAAATATAGGGTTTCTGAAAGAGCCTTAAAAGACAAATAGAGAGTCAACGAGGGAGAGGTAGAGAGAGGCAATTTGGGTTAAGATTTGCATGGGTTTTGTACTCTATTTATATAGAGATTATCAAAGGATAGAGGCACGAGTCAAACAAAAAGACGAGAAAAAAGAAGAAGAGGTGTTTGACATGCGTATCGTTTTTGGTGCTAAAAAAACTCTGAAAACATGGCGGGTAGCGGCTGGGAGAGGCATTGGTTTCGTTCGTCTTCTTCGTTCAAAAATCAGGATACCATGGAAAGACAATAATGCCCATAGGCAATCCCTTTTCCCTCTGTTAATGGTCGTGGATTTGTTGCCTAGTGGTTACACATCTCGGGAATGACAGATACTGACTGGGAGCGATAGCTATATATAGGTGGACGCCATTGAAGGAAAGGACGGATATTAATGTCATTGAGAACAAAAAGACAGCCGGTAGGGTTGTAAGGTTGTAGCTAGGTAAGGCCTAGGCTTTGGGAATTGAAGTAGGAGCCTGGTGGATTTGCTGGAACAGTGTATGTCGAAGTTGAAACGTCCATCTCTATGTATGTGAAGTGGAGGCCACTTTGTTTTTGTCGTGGAATTGTACGTGAGCTAAGAATTTAGGGTATGTTTGATTTCGAAATCATTTTTCGGGAAATCAATAAAAAAATATATTTTCCAACAAACAAATAAGATTTTAGCTGTTGAGTGGGAAGTTGAGGTGGGGCTTCATGGGTGGTTCATCTCTACTGTGGTCAAGGGGCCAGTAGAAACATTGACATTGTTGTGATCAGGAATATATTGATGTTTATGATTGTGATGGTTCTTGTCTTCGTAGATTTTCATGCAAAAGTTTGTTTTCGATTTTTGTTTTCCTTTCTAATGAATCACGGGGTCAATGCAAGACCCGGGGGGGATAAAGATTATAGTTGACACTTGCAAGACATGCCAACTTTAACTCCATTTTGCTATAGTATAAAAAGGATCTAGCTACTCTCGTTGCTCACGCCTAGCTGGCCGAGATAGCAAACAGAGCCTTGAAAATCAATCTATAAAGTGTATGAAAATCAATGTGGTTCATTTATTCTTGTTTTTGCCTTGTTAAACTATACATTCCATAAGCACGCCTTCAACACTGAGATGTGAATCCTGAGTGTTATACCAATGAAGTTTGATAATGGGACGTCCTCATCATACACAGTTCAAGAAAGTGTAGTTTAGGGATTGTTTGTTATATTTTTGTTTCCATTTTGAAAATAAATTATAAAAACTTGTTTTTTTTTTTTAATAAAATGAAAACTAGCAATGAGTTTTTAAGACAAAGTTATTGATTTTTTTCTAATATTTCACTACCAGAAAATTGATAAATATAAATGAAAATACCAACATAAACAATTATGTCGGTAAATTGCGATGACATTTATCGACGAACTATCACATCGCTATGTCCTTCGGTATATACCGACGGAAATTGTACGTCAAAGTATACCAAGGAAATTACAGTTGAAAGGAAAGAATGAAAAAAAATGATATGTAATTTTACAAATTGTGTTACCAACATAATAAAGTCATCGCTAATACATGTTGATAAAGTTGTTAGTAAGATTTTAGTTATGACCTCACAAGCAACCCTCCTCTCCCCCTCCTTCATTTCTCCATCTTCTTTTTTTGCTCTACAAATAATAGTAAACCCCCCTCCTATTTTATCACAAATAAAACTCTCATCACCATAAATCCAACCACCCCAACACTCAGTTTGTTAGCATTCCTGTTTGGTTTAATGTTTTTAGGATTCTGGCAAAACTATCCATTTTTTGTTTTAACTCATTTTTAAAATGTTATTTTTTATAGCATTTTGATGTAGTAAATATAGTTTGTTTATGTGTTTACTTGTTTTATAGCTTTTACTTTTCCTATAGAAATTTGTTGTATGAATTTATGATTTGTACATGTTAGGTTTTGTTTGTAATTTGATGAAAATGATTTTAATTTTGTGACTTAGGTGTTTTGTAATGAACTAAATAATGGATTATTTAATGGGTAAATTTTATATTTTGTTAATTTATTATTAAGTTGACAATTTCAGTAAATGCGGAGGAATTTGATTTTTTGTAGAAAAATGATGATGATTTAAGGGTACTATTAAAATAAATTAAATAAGTTTGAGTTAAACCAATGCTAGCTAATTTATTTAGTTCACATAATTAATTAATACATGTTGTCATCAATATTCTATATAAGTAATGGATGATCGTTTTTTGGTGTATTAATTTTCACTTAAAAGGTGGTGCATAATGGATTATTGTAGTAGAGTTGAGGGTATTAACTAAGCATTATCTAATTCATGAAATATTAGTGGAGATGGTATTAAATTTTCATGTTAAAGGTGTAGAATTAAAAAGTTTCTCGATCCAGATGTTGTTATGATGCATCTTCTATAAAAAGAGTTCATAGAGAAATACTTATGTTGGTTTGCACACGGAGAACCATATATTTCTTATGAGACCATGATAGAAAGAATGGATGGGTTAACCTCTAGTTCTAGCAACGTGCATGGAGGTATAGATGATAATAGCAATCCTTATAAGAGTATGGTTATGGATGTGATGAGAATGAATTAGATACAGCTGAATGTTCAATTGTAGATGACGAACCAAATGCAGATGCAACCTGGTTTTTTTATCTTTCAAAATACTCCAATGAACCATTGTAGAATTGATGCACAAATCACAGTAAATTATCAATCATTGCACAGGTTTTCACTATCAAGTCAGATCATGGGCTGATAGAGGTCGATATCGACAAAATCATCGAATGAGCGATAAGCATTTTACCTAAAGGGAATAACTGAAAGAGAACTTTTATTATGCTAAATCCATGATGAAACCCCTTAGCCAAGGATACAAAAAATTTGACATCTGTCCAAACTTTTACATGTTGTGCTACCTTGAAAATATAGATTTGACCGAGTGCATAACCTACGGACATGCTATGTATAAACTAAGAACTAGAAGGGGAATGATTTTTATCACACATATAAAACTTGAATATTTCTCAATCACTCTTAGACTGCAAAGGTTATTCATGTTTTCATAAACTGGTGAGCACATGACATATCATCATTCGTATGATACAATGGATGGAGTCATAATGCACCCTTTTAATGCCGAGGCTTTGAAACATTTTAATAGGATGCATCCTCAATTTTCAATGGAATCAAATAACATATGTCTTGGGTTATGTATAGACAAATTCAACATATTCGATGTTACTCTTTATTCCTATTTGTCGATAATACTCATAGATTACAACTTGCCATCGAGGATGTACATAAGGTAGAAGTTCATATTTTTATCTATGATCATACTAGATCCTAATAGTTCAGGTAGGAATATAAATGTTTGTCTTTGATCGTTGATTAATTAGTTAAAACAGTTGTGGTTATTTAGGACTCTGATTTATGATGTCTTAAGGAAAGAGAGTTTTTAGATGAAGACAACTTTGATGTGGACTATCAATGATTTTCTTACGTATGAGATGGTTTCTGGCTAGAATACGAATTGAAAATCAACATGTGTATATTATATGGAAAATAACAAGGCCTTCACCCTCATAGATAGTGGTAAAATATCTCCTCTTTTTTTTTGCCATTGGTGGTTCTTGCTAGTCGATCACAAGTATAGAAAAAATAGAAAAGATTTTTGTAACATCCTAGAATTTTTCACAATAACACATGTGAAAATTTGAGTAATTTGTTTTTTGAAACACAACCGCATATGGAACTCATTCCTCGTCCAAATAATTAAAATGACATAATAGAAATTTAAAGCTATCTCACATAAAATATATGTAACTAAATTAAAACAACATGGTAATAAATTCCTTCATTTACGAAAACAACTAAATTAAATCAATCATAATATTTAAATTCCTTCATTACATGACTTTAACAATTCAAATAAAATACCTTAAGGCATAACAAAAGAATGGAATATAATTTACAATTATATTCCTTTCCAAAATTACATGTTAATGTTATCATGATTACATGTATTAATCTTATACAAAAAATAATGTCTCAAATCTATTAAGTCCTATCAGGTGGTGTCGAACTTGAAAATTAATTTAATATTAATTTGCATGGAAAATAAAGTGACAACATAACAAATAGCAATTTAATCAAACTACTATTCCCATTTATAATTAAGTTATCAAATAACTTAATGAACTTCCTTCACGAACAAGGAGAATTCTTACGACCCAACTTTAGTTGGAAACCCCTAATTCGGGTTTCAACACTCGTCGCCCAAACCTAAGCACATTTCTAAGAACTAAGGAATTCATTTATCCAACCTTCCAAAATAGGGCACTAATCCCATTACATAAAGCAAATTGGTCATCTCGTACCAGTCCCATCACACAAGGTAAATTGGTCAAATCAGCCCAAAACAAGGCACTAGTCCCATCACACAAGGCAAACTAGCCATCTCGTACCAGTCCCATCACATTGGGTAAATTTATCAACTCAGCTTAGAACAGGGCATCAGTCTCATCATATAAGGTAAACTAGCCAACTCACACATGTCCCATCAATACAGGGCAAACTGGCCAACTCAAATCAGTCTCATCAAACAGGGCAAACTAGAAAATGCACATCCAAAATAATTATATGATTGGACAATAAGAGAAACGTATCTAACATGTATCTAAACAATTCTCAATTGCTCACACTAATACATTATAACCAAGATTCCATAACAACAATTCCTTCCTTTATTTTTCCCTACATTACCGAAATCATAAAGAAATAAAAGGATAAATTTCTCCTTTTCAGTTTATTCAATTTACTTATTACTCAATTCGTTCACATGACCTTAAACATCATTAAATGACACAATTTCAAAATCAAGTATCAATTCTCAAAAACCTTAACTTCCATAATGCTAAATAAAACCTTAATATGGCATAAAAGAAATTATCATATAATTTATCAAATTAAGACTTGATTTATTGTTTCTTCATCTACCATAACAACATTAAATCTCAATTTCAACAATCTAAATATCCTATCATGAAAAATTACACTTTCATCTTTATTGAAAGTCTCAAAACATCACAATACATTCAAACACAACAAATTAAATGGCTACTCACTATTTTTTTCATACATTTAAACATCTTTAAACCTTAGGAACACCATTCTAATCCATTTAAGGTATAAAACCCTAAGTTCTATAATATAATTCTACATAAATACATGGTCAATTCATGACAAAATCACATTTTGTCTTGATAAACATAACTCTTACAACTTAATCACAAGAACACTGACGGATTAAACAAGGAAATATTAGGATTTTCTTACCTCTTCTTCTTAACCTTTAAGAACCCCTTTTTTTTTTCAAACTTTAAGCTTCACTAATTCACCCCAAAGTTGTGTTTAATCCTTCAAGAACCACTCCTAACACCTTAATCTATTCTCCCTCATATGTTTTAGTAAGGTTTTTCAAGCAAAGATGGAAGAAAACCCTCCCCTCCTTCTCTTTATCTTTTTTTCCTCTCTTATTTCATTCATGGCTGCTGGAAAAAGCCTCTTATAAACTGAAATTTTGTTATTTACAAATTTTCCCTTTATTTAATGCTCTTAGTATGATTTTTTTTCTGCGTTTCTACCTTGTTTTCTGCTTATTACAAGTCCTTTTCAAACTCTAAAATTTTTGAAAATTTAAGACAAATTAAGAAAACATATTAGAAGATTAGGCTAAAAGTGACGCATTTTAGCGTAAAACTAGTTAATTTGTGATTTTTCATCAAAAATCTGAATTTACTTATTTCCTTAT
This sequence comes from Populus alba x Populus glandulosa, assembly GCA_033617975.1. Taxonomy (NCBI): domain Eukaryota; kingdom Viridiplantae; phylum Streptophyta; class Magnoliopsida; order Malpighiales; family Salicaceae; genus Populus; species Populus alba x Populus glandulosa. The sequence continues at coordinate 5,006,993 of CM066151.1, forward strand.
TGCATAAATCATACCAATTATTTTACTCGATTATTGAGACCATTTTCTTATCTCAAATATATTTATTTTGTATTTTTACCATTTATTTCCTTTACAGACTTATTATTGTTTCTTGGTAACGTTACCGTTTTTTAACCAGTACTTACCATAGTTTTGAAACTTGGCCCGACCCGGGACTGAAACTAGGTTGGTTTTAAGAAAAAGTAGGGAAAAGAAAAACTCTGGGTGGACCCGGCAAGACCCAGTCAAAACCTCGGTTGCAACCCGTTGAATTTTGTTTTTTTTTTCTTTTACTAAAACAACATCATTTTGATTCTTTTAAAAACAAATTGACCCAGGCGACCCAGTCAAAACCAGGAACCCAGGCTTTGAACTTGGTCGGCCACTGGGCCAGGTTTAAAAACTATGGTATTTACACCAACACTTTTTGTACAATTCTTTCTTAAGTTTTATTCTTTATTTTCACTATAATTCCCAGGAATTATTTTTTCATTCTTGAGACATTTATTTTAAAATTTTCTTCCATGTTCTTTTATCTGTCGAGACTTGTTACCAATTTCACCGTCATTATAAATTTCAAACTAAACTCATATTCCTCATTTTAACTTCAACAATACCTTTTAAATTCATTTATGAAAGTCGTCCTTTCCATTACGCTCCTCATAGTTAAATGTGTGTGTGTGTGTATTCATTTATTTATTTTCTTTTCATCCCAAATTTCCATTGCTCGTAAAGTTATTTATTACCTTTGGCCTTATGTTTATGTGGGGGTTTACAACTTCTTTGTTAATAAAGTTGAAAGGGATATAGCACCACCAGAATCATTGGGTGAAGAATTATATGACATGATATCACAGTATGATGACATTGTTTTTTGTTTTCATTCTAGTAAGCAGAAATTTCATGGTTTTGGTGTAACCCATAATTGGATAAAGCGAAGTATTTTCCATGAGATTTCTTATTGGAAGACTAATCTTTTTCGCCATAATATAGATTTCATTTATATTGAAAAGAACGTGTTTGAAAATATTTTTAACATGGTGATGGACGTGAAAGGAAAAACAAAGGATGGCATGAAGGTTAGAATTAATATACTTTTTTTTTATCACCATAAAAATATAGAATTGATTTATTGTGGGTCATGGGTCACAAAGTCCAAAGCCAGCTTTACATTGGACAAGAATGCACACTACTTGTCTATCGATAGCTCAAGAGTTTATATTTTCTTGATGGACATGTTTTGAATATATCTAGATTGATAATTTAAAAGGATTTTATATTATATGAAATGAAGAGTCATAACTATCACTTGTTTATATAAACACTCATTCCACTTACTTGCTGGGATTTATTACCAAATGGGATATGAGATGCACTTATGGAGATCAATTATTTTTTTAGACATATATGCTTTAACAGGTTACATACCCAAAATGTATAGAGGCTTGAATGAATATTGTCCAAACAATCTACAAACTTTAGATGATATGTTTCTTTGACTCAATGGACCATCTATCTATATATTTACCGTTTAAGGCAAAAATTTGAGGCCTTATCCAGTATAGATGCATGTATCCATTCGATAGGTTAGGGATTACACATGCATCCTAACTGATTTTCTATTGTCTTTTTGCTTAAATTTAAAACATTTATGTAATTCCATGTAAATACTTATTCAACCTTAAGAAAAAAGTTAAAAACAAGATGTATATTGAGGCCTTGATATGTGAGGCTTATATTATTGAAGAGATCTCAACATTTATCTTTTATTATTTTGAGCCTCATTTGAGAATAAGAATCAATTGCGTTCCAAGACATAATGATGGTGAGGAATGCCTTTGAGTGATAATTTGTCAATATTTTCTCATCCTGGATGACATGTACCAAAAAATATAATAAAAGGGAGATATTTGATAGAAAATTCATTTAGGCATGCACATAATTATGTGCTATATACCAAAAAATTCTTATGTCTCATAATACTTAATTTTGTTAAACCTCTCTTTAATTATTAATCATTGTAATCATGTATCAAGTTTGTTAATTGGAAGAGAATGCTAGTGAAAGTTTGAATTTACAATGTCTGGATCCTAAAAGTAAAGTAAAGTGCTATAACGAGTATTTTGTCAGTACAAATACATATAAAAATAGAATTTGTGTTAAGGGATCGACTTATAATAGTTTAAAGTTGAATATTATGAGAAGTTAGAATAGGTGGTTGAATTGCAGTTCATAGTGAGCAAAATAAAATCTTTTTATTCAAAATTTATTGGCAATATATCATCAATAGAGGAATCAGAGTAGATATTTATCATGGTTTGGTCAAAATTAATACAAAGATCTTTATGACGCTGACGATGTCTTTGTTTTGGTTAAGCAATGTAAACAAGTTTATATCATATACATTATTTCCTTTAGAAATAATTGTTCTAAGGTCGATTGGTTGTCTATTGTGAAAACTAGACCCAAAAGTCATATCCAAGTTGTTTAAGATGTAAAAGATAAAGTAACCGTGGAAGATGATGTCTTTAAACTTGATAAGTTAATTGATCCATATCAAGTTACTCTGTCCACTGACTTAGAAGAAATTTTAGATTTTTATGTCGCTGAGAATACTTTTGTTGATGTTGATGTTAAGAAGTTAAATGATATATTGAGAGTCAGTGGACATGCAGAAGTTGATAAAGAAGATGATATCGATGAGTAGCAATTCAATGTAGAAGATTATGGTGGACATGAGGATGATAAAATTAAAGAAGAAAAAGAAGAAGAATAAAATTCCAATTAATTTATAAAATATCAATGTCTTCTAAGTTGACTTTAATGTAATATTTATGGTTCTTTCTTTATAATGATGTGAATTTATTATTATATGTTACTGTGTAGTGATTTTACTATATTTGTAGGATGGATAGATATGAAATACAACAATTCAAGGAAAAAATTATTTATATAGATGGAATCACCAATGGTTGTAAATTACTAATATAATCAGCAACGGATTTAATCCATCAAAAAGTTCTAGAGAGTTGGATAAACATTACACCTGCATGCCACTAACCATTACAAATAGATTTACTAACGATCTTAATCCATCAGAAAGTTCTAGAGATTTGGATAAAAATTACATTCTCATGTCATAGACCTTTATAGACAACATCATCAACAAATTAAAAATTCTTTTGTTGATTTTGGGAGGGTTTGGAAAATCTCAAGTTAAATTTAAATTTATTTTTATAGACAGAATGAACGACTAAAGTTTTAAAAATAATATATTTTTTTAATTGATCATTGATAATTTCATGTTTTAAAAAACCATAACTAAAAGACCATAATCCCTAACTTTAGAAAAATAACCCGTTTCATTTTTTTTGTTCTTACTCTCCCACTTACTTCTTCCTCTTTTCTCTCTTTGTCATTTTCATCTCTTCTTCTTCCCTCCCATTTCTTCTTATTCCTCTCTCACTCCAACCTCACGTGAAAATCCTCCACACCAAGTAAATCTCTAACTTTTCTATTTTTTTTTGTTACTAGGTATATAAGTTAATTAATTGTTTTTTTTTTGTTTTTTTCACTCTCACTCTCTTCCCCTCACCCTCCATTAAGGTCTGTCTAAACCCTTAACACCAACAAGGAGAAAAGTTACAGGTAAATCTCTTTTTTTTTTCCTTTTTTTATTTGTCATTATGATTTTATTTAAAATGTTGATGCTATTTTTGTATTGAAATTATGATGCTTGATAAATGCATTGAGGATGTTTTAACAAATATGAGCTTCTTTAAAAATTTTCATTATGACTTTGTTTAAAATGTTGATACTATTTTGTATTGAAATTATGATGCTTAATAAATGTATTAAGTTATAACAAATATGAGCCTTAAAAAAAACATGTCATTATGATTTTGTTTAAAATGTTGATGTTGTTTTTTGTATTAAAATTATCGTGGTTGATAAATGCATTGAGGAAGTTATAAAAAAATATGAGCCCTTTTTAAATAAAAAAATTTGTAATTGTGCTTTTGTTTAAAATATTAATGTTGTTTTGTTGTTACTAAGAAAATATAACACACAAACTGTCATAAATTCAGATAATTTCTAGTGGATTTTTCTGTGTTTCTGTGAGATTTATGGGAAGTATGTATAAGAAATGAAAATCTCATTATCTATGTATACCTTAATTTGTTTTTTGTATTTCTATTTTTAAATTGTCATTATGCTGAAGATTTATAGGTGCTGTATAAAATAGGTTTATATAGAAAATGTGAGGAGTTGTGTATGTTTGAATGTGAATTTTATATGTGAGGAAGTATTTTATTTATATATATGGTAGGAAACTACAAATTTAATATTCAAAAAAGATTTGAGAAGAATTGTTGTAAATCGATTGAAACAAGGAATTGTTGTTAATAAAATCAACTGGTTTGTGGCTACATATTATTTATGTGTATTTGCAGGTCATAAAATTATGGGCAGTCTCTCATATAAGGAAGGTGCTGCCAAATTTTTTTTCTACCCTTTTAAATTCTTTAATTTGTGTAAATGCCATGGGATAAGTTAGTAGTGCATCGTACGGATAGGAGCGATGTTATTTTTTCTAGCAGTTCTTTTAATGATCATAAATCGTTAGGTTTCGACCATAAATGAGCACTCGTCAAGTACGATGCCACCTCATAGAAAAGGGGTCATTTTGAGCAGAATGTATATATTAGGAAGTACATTGCTTAGTAGAAGCTTAACCACTCAATATAAATTTGTTTTCTTTTCTTACACTATTAAAAAACAAACAATTAATAATTTTTTAAAATTTTATTTTAATTAATGAATGAAATTTCAAGTTTACAAATGTAGAGGTTGCTCGCATGATTACATCGACAATATAATCATCGATGTAAATGTTATTGTTTCAATGGAGTCAAATTTCTAAAAATCCTAAATGAAAACCTATGATTGATGCATGGTTCGAAAAGTTTAAGGTTAGTATAAATTTAAACATATTTTTTTTATTATATTAATTTAGATAGTTTTTAAATTTTAATAAACTAATTCTTTTACAAATTTGATGTGCAAGGAAAAGTTGTATTTGGATAAGGCTGCCAACATTGTTGCCAGAAGGGTTTAGGCGAGTCACAATGCAACTAGGTAAGATTGAATTCAAAATGTTAAAATTTTTATTTAAATGTTAAAAATTTATTTTTCATTATCTTAACCAATAATTCATTTTGATCATATAGGTTGCTTGATTCTTGGTATAAGGAGCAAAAAAGTTAAAAAACAAATTGCTAAAGAAAGAGGTCTTCCAAGTTTGAGAGATGTGGTGGTTTAGAGTGATTTTAGACAACTACACGTCTCGAAGGCGATATAGGCAAATTACATCCAGCACATGATGTTGGAGCATTTTTTACAGCGGTTGTAGTTTGGTGGAGAGAACCACAACATGGAGTTTCATGATTAAATTACTGCGCACACTGGCGGATCCATCCTGTTTGTTTCATATGCAAAACGAATGGTAAGATCCTTTTGTATTACATCTATTTTTTAATTGTTTTTGTTTTATATGAAAATGTTTAACTAACAACAGTTCTTTTATAGGCTATGATGAAGTTTTTTTATAGAAACTCACATGCAAAACGTTAACCATCAGAACGGGGTGTAACAGTTCATAAATAGTTAACTCAGAAGTTCATGGTAAGTTGGATTTCAATAATCTTTTCTTAAGTCATTATTTTTTTAAATTTGTTGACTTGTTTTGTTTTAGTTTTTTCAGGAAACATATAATATCTGGTTGCATGAGAGATACGGGTACAATCCTTCGACCCATATGAAACTCGATCTAGATTTGTGGTTAAATGATTAATCATGTAGTAGACCCAATAGAAATTGGGTTTATGGTATCTGAAACACTATGGTCAAGGATTTGTGGATGATTCATAGTATTCCAATTATTGGATGCTTGCAATCGGCTCTAAGCACTCAATCTCTAGAGTTCTAGGCATTTTTAAACTAAAAAGTTGAAGCTTGAATGACTCATCTTGTTACTGAGACAAAACGACTTAGTGTTGAGATGGTCGAACTCTAGTGATTGTACATGGAGTTGGAATCATAAATGGGTGGTACATGTGGTCCACCTTATTGCCTTCTGATCCTAGCAAAGACATGTCTCCTTCTTCTCCTTCAACCCCTTTTTTTTTCGATGAATTATATTCAAAATGATGAATTTTAAAATCTATAATAAACATTTGGTTTTTTTATTTTAATTTAATTCCTTTTAATTTTTTCCACATAGTTTATTAGTTTTTTTAAAAAAAAAATAAATAAATTACTCACAGATTTACCAACAGACTAATTATGTTGGAAAGTTTCAAAGAGTTAACAAAAAATTACCTAAAATGCCACTTGTTATTGAAGATGGAATCACCAATTAAATAAATCCCTTGCAGAATCACAAAAAGTTTAAAGAAATTTACAGCAAATGTCACTAACAGCATGTACTCACTGACGGGTTAATTCCATCAATAATATGAAAATAAATCACCAATGGAATTACAAACGGTATTCTTTATCGATGATATACCATACTCACCGAAGGTATTATTGACAAAATGATGTCGATAGCTTTTTTTATTGGGTGCGCTTTTTCTGTTTGAAATCCATCAGTGATTATATTTTTCATAACCTGAATTTTAACCCCTTGTTTTTGCTTAATATTTTCAAAATACAAAAAAAAGTATAAAAAAAAATGTTCCTTACATATTTGCATCATTTTTAGCATTTTTGATGTCTTCTCAAAAGAATTAAAAATTAAAATTTGTTCTCAATGCATTCAACTTTTAATGCGCTATTTTCAAAATCGTTGATTTTTTCTCAATGAGTCGACATTGACATTGCTTTTTTCAAAAAATTAAAATACAAAAAAAAAATTATATTTAGATAAAAGAACCAAAATGCAAAGGAAGAAAATAAGGGAGCAAAGAGTTTTTGGAACCAAGCAATGAGGAGGAAAAAGATAAATTATTTTCCCTATAAATAAGTGGTTATTTGACACAAATAAAGAAAAGGGAGACGTGCCTCTCAAGATCAAAAAGAAAAAGAACAATAAAACCTAAAAAAACCCTAGCATCCCTCTATTGTCCCACGCATAAAAAAAACCTAGCCCCCATTATACCTAAACCTAGCCGCCACCTAACATTAACCAACACATACTACTTTTTAGCCCCTATCCTCACCATTGGTAGCTCACAATCTCTCTCTCCACAAAGCCTCTGGTACACTATAACTCCATCTCACCACCATTTTCCCAGCCTTGAACCACCATAAACAGCCTTCACCAACTAAAAATATCAACTTATCTTCCTCTTCCACAAAATACCAAGAATAACCATTTGCCTTCCTTTACTTGTTTTACGTTTGTCATGAGCTCCTCTACTAAAAATCATATCCCTACCATCTTCTTTCACTTGAATCTTACCTACCTCAACACAATCCAACCACCATCTACCATCTTCAATAACTAGCCTACTACCTTTTCCTCCATAACCACCACAAAGCTAAACCATAACCAGCCTCACTCCATCTTTTCTACTGCGTCACTCAAACAGCTCATACCTATAACTCTTTTCTTTCAGCCAAATACCATACCATCAAAACCTCACCTCTCTTAGTCGAACCACCCACGACAACAACTCTTATCCAGCAACTCTTTCACATATCCACCAAAACCAAGCACCACCACACAAATCACATTCTCTCTTATTTCCAACAGCCATAAGAAGCTACAGTAACAACCATACAACCCTTTTTTCCCTCTTGGCGAGCAACAATAACATCAGGACAATAGCCTCCCTATGCTAACCTCCTCCTCACTAATTACTCATCTCGATCATAGCTACCTGAAGAAGAATTAAAACCAAGAGGAAAAAAGAATCATATCTAAAAAAAGAAACAAAAGTAAAAGCTATTGTTTGTGTGCTTTTCTTTGATATGTAGATGATGGTGTATGAAATCACCAATACAAACATGAAGAGGAAGAGGAGACCTACCTGATCCACCCATTTTTGTCTACACTGATGATGGCGCATGAGACCCATGCTCTATCACTGTTCCTATAATTTTTAAGGCTTCTCAACATTGCTATGAATTCTAGCAACTTCCCTATATTATTTTATGAATTCCAAAATATCCATTTTGTATATGTTTTATATGTTTCATTTTAAAATTTTGAGTTTGTATTGTTTGTAAACATGTAATTGTGGGGTGTATGAGTAAAATATAATAAAAAAGAAGAATAAGTGTGTGTGTGTGTTGCATTTTCTTTTTATTACTTTTTTTCATTTTATGTTAAATAAATGATAGAAAAAAGAAAAAGAAAAAGAAAAAGATAGAACATATAAAAGATATATATATACAAAAATAACCCAAATGTTTTAATTGTATACTACCAAATTCTAAAAAAAAAATCCATGCATACTTTCTAAAAACACAAAATGCATTTTATCATATTTTAAAAATACAAAATAGATATCGTAATTAGTTTATGATCATCCATTAAGATTTAACTAGGATTTCAAAATACCACCAAAATTAATTTGTTTAATTAATATTCGAGGTAAAAATTTTGCCACGTGATGTATACTCGTGATATTAAATTAAATGAATTAATGACAATAAATGTTAGGAATGAGATGTATCTAGCTAATAATAGCGATGTTAAAATTTAAGCTTTAAAACAGTTAGGATTTAACTCAATAAGGTAAAGAATTTCTCATAAATAAAGATCTGCTTTAAACATTGGGCAAAACCAACAGATCGAAACATAACCTAGAAAAACAATTAATCAATAATACAATTTACCTTATGTAGAATGCACTGAGAATAATGCGTCTTCCCCTAACACAACTAATCTTCTTACCTAAACTCTCATAGACTATAGATTTCCTAGTGACCTTGATACTTGATGGCGACTCCCTCAAATCATTACTTTATAATTAAACTCAAAACACTTTTCATTTCTAGGAGAAGCTTCGCCAATTCATGTCATGCGTGGCTTTTAGAAATTATGTATGTTTGAGAGTGTGATTGTAGTTGCTTTTTAAAGTGTTTTTCATGCCGAAATATATTAAAATAATTTTTTAAAAAAATCATTTTTGAGATCAAAATATTAAAATGATCCAAAACATATATAAAAAATAATTTTTAATAAAAAAAATAATTTTTTAAAAAATACTAGTACACCTGTATTTCCAAACATTATAATCACAGAAAACTCGAATATGACGATGGATAAAGTTGAGATCCTGTGGAGGTGTTACTCCCCTTTGCATGTGCCCAGTTAGATTTGTGTAAAAGCTGGATCAAGCTTTGATTAAAACCTTAATGAAGTGACACCCAGCTAGGAAGGACATGGATGACGAGTGTTTTCTTTGGCAGTGTCTTCCATTCCAGTTAGAAGGCGTGGACTCCCCATGGGTGCTGCAATCACCGCCCTTCATTTTTTAAGAGGACCAAGAATCTTAGCCTTTTGAGTCAATTATCCTTTCGTCTTTAATTTTCTAAAGTATTATAACCTACTCCTTCATGTTTGAAGATCAATAACTTAATCCCTTGATTATCATCGATCGTTGTCTTGCTGAAATGTTTTCATTTTCTCTAAACCCCCACTATATTGGTTTTCCTCTAATAACTTAAATGTTATTTAGGATTTAAAAGAGCACATTGTAGGTTTTCTTGACAAAAAAGGACTAATTTGCAATAAGTTTCAAGAGATGGGTACTAAAGAATAATTTACTCTAACCTTTTTAGTCACTTTCCTCTTTCTATTTCCTTTCCTGACTGCGTCTATGCTTGATATTTAATGCATATCCTATGGCAAACCCATGTGAATTGCCTCTCCAGCTAAATTCCACACACATTTTACAAGATTTTCCCATCCCATAAATCATGTAATGCTTTCTCATATCTTTGGTTTTAGGTTTCCTATTAGTTATTGTACTCGCAAAAAAATGCTCTCTCTGCACTCCTTTGTAGCGTGTATTTTATAGCAGATACCTATAATTCTTGTTTAAGTTCATGTTGAGAGCTCTTAGGCCTTAGCTTCTGATTTGAGAGTAACATTTCACCAGAGAGGGTTTTTATTTCATTAATTGGGTAGTCTCCAGGAGTTTCCCTTTTCTTTTAAATATTTTTTTTTGGTGTTTTCCAACATAAGTAGTTTTGCATTTTTCCTTTATTTTATTTTGGCTATGATGGGTTTTTGGTTCTTTGTGAATTCCTCATGGAAGTTCTTCTGATAGAACACAGAAGGATTTATATTTGTTTAATATTCTGATATTTTACGTTGACTATCAGATGAGAAAAACTTGAGCAAAATTCAACCAAAGATTAGTTGTTATTGAGATGTGAATTTGCATTCCAGCATGACATCTTTCAGTAAGTTAGGTATTGGTTTAGGCCTAGTCTTCAGTTGCCTTCTTTTAGCAATTGTTGCAGAGCTTTACTACTTGCTATGGTGGAAGAAGAGAATCAGCAACAGAGAAGTTGAAGAAGATGATGGTTATAGCAGCAACTATGCTAAGGGATTCTTTCATCTTATTTTCTGGAAAAAACCCTCCTTTTTCAGAAGTAACATGACTCAAGATGGTGTGAGAGATCCAGAAGCCCCTTGCCAAGAACCAGACCAAGAATTAGGCACAAGCAAAGATTTGCCTATAAAAGCATTTGGTGAAGAAAGTGCGGAGTCTGAGATCATGAGGCTGCACAACCTTTGTGGTCCACCTAGATTTCTCTTCACTATAAAAGAGGAAACAAAGGAGGATTTGGAGTCTGATGATGGGAAGTCCAGAGGCGGTAGGAGCAGAAAGGGGTCAAGGACAAGAAGCTTGAGTGATCTTATGGTGACTATTGACACCCCATACCTTTCTCCATTGGCTTCTCCACGTTTAAAATCCCCTCCTGTCAATGTTTTGGATTCTTATCATCACCATGGATTCAATCCACTCTTTGAATCATCAGTGGAAGCAGAGCTTAGCCGGCTGAGATCTTCCCCACCTCCAAGATTCAAGTTCTTAAGGGATGCAGAGGCGAAACTGTTTAGAAGGTTAATGGAAGAAGCCGAGAAAAGGGCATCTAAAAATTGTGTATCTGTTCAAGATTCATCAGAGACTAAAGTATCTAATTCAACGAAGATAACAGAAGAGACAGAAGGGTCTTTTTTAGGCTTTATTGTTGGCAAGAACAAAGAAAGTGAAGTTCTACATCATCTACCACAATATCATTCAAGTTCTTCTCAGGTACTCCCATTGGCTTCTTCCCCTACAACATTCAGACCCCTGGACAAGAAGCCCGCTATGCATTAATTTAGTTTTCTTTAAATTGACATGAAATGAGGCTTAGTTATTCTTATTACTTGCCAAGAAGTCAATCAACAGTCTTACCTTAGCCATTCTACGTTCTCTACTCTATACCCGGTACCAATTTACTTTTCAAAGTGAATGTTTGTGTACTAATATTTCAAAATTTTGTGTTCATATTTCATTTGGATCGTCCATAAATAGCCACTGCCAGTCTGCAATACATTGGTTACGCATGGAACCTTGAGTATTCCAAGGCAAACGGACAGCTTCTGCTTACTTCTGTTCTGTTCATCTGTTGGTTAGGTCAAGTGGGGTGTCTGGTGGGGTAATCTGTGTTCTGTCATGATACATGTCTCCAGTCAACTAAATCATTCATATGGTAGATTGGGCCACCAATTCTCATTATCGAACGGGCACCGTAATTCTTCGATGAAGATGGTGCTCTAATCACTACTCTCGCTTCTTTTCATGCTCGCTTTCAATCTCTGCACATGGCTTCGGTTAGTTGGTAAAATTGTTAAAATAAGTTGAATTTCTGGCAAATCTCACTTAGGCCAGAAATCAGAGCTGAGATAAGGGCTTGTTCTCCACTGAGCTGTCCACTGAAAAGAAAAATGGATACTAATATTTCAATAATGACTTGGATTTGGTGAGACAAAAAGATCAATGTGAATATGATGAAAGTTCTCAGGCGTCTTTGATGTATGAAACTCAGACAAAATGCTGCCCTGTGTCAAGTATGAAAGAAGGAATGTAAAAATATGCACAATTACACATGAAAACAAAACATATAATGATGCGTTTATTCTTTAAAGTTTACTCATTCAAGTTTTACAAGTTTGAAAGTTATTAAATTTATAAAATTAATCAAAATATACACAAGTTAATCCATATTAATAATAATAATTAAAAAACACACACAATGATGTCCAGCTAATTGCTGCTAGACATTGTGCTAGAAGTTGAGGTTTTAAAAGTACTATAGTTGAAAGTTGGACAAAAACGCCTTTTGTTTTTCTCAGGAATGTCTACAAAGCTTTGAGTTATATAATAAGAGGTAGTCCTCCTCCATTCTGGAATTTCCATTCACTCTTTCTAGGATTTGTATCCTTTATCTCTTTTGTAACTCCTTTTATTTATTTATTTAATTTGAGAAAAACATTCGGAATTTTACCCCTTTTTTTCCATCGCTGTCTCTCTCCCTTCTGGGATTCCCTCTTTCTAGTTCTTGGCTTCAAAGAAAGTGGCAAAGAAACATGATTATAAATGCTGGGTGATCAACTACAAATCTTAATGAAGAAAACATGAGCAGCATGCTTTCGTAAAGATATTGACGACGACGATGATGATAGTACACTCAATGCCAACAAAATTATATATGTTTGGCGAGTAATTACCAGTCTTTATGAGGGCATGAAGGGTAAGGGAAAAGAAACATAAGATAACGTCTTAAAAGAAGGCGCTTGAATTTGCCTGTGGCCAAGTCTTCAACAAAAAGTGACAAGGTAGAGAGGAGTGGTGGAGGGTTCTTGAGCTTCTACCTAAACAACAAGAAATGTCATTGTTGTCACGCGATTCGACCGAAAGTTGCCCCCACAAAGAAGTGTTAATTACTTTCAACACTCTTGACAAAAGCCGTTAAATCCTTTCAACACTCTGACAAAGATTTTGAAATTTTAAATTTAGAACGGTTTGGAAATGGAAATGTAGTCATAATTATTTTTAAAAATATATTTTTTTATAAATGCATTAAATATTTTTAAAAAATTATTTAAAATATATTTTTTAAAATTTAAACCGTTTACAATGTCAACGCGGGGGGAGGGGGGTGTAGTGAGCTCTAGCGTGTAGAATTTAAATTGGAAAATGGCATGTGCGTTTTACTTGTGCAAATGACGTTATAGATGGCAGAATGGTTCCATGGGAGACCAAACCCTCTTGGGGATCTTCAAAGTCAATTCATGCATCTGTTTATTTTTAAGTTTTAAAAATATTTTAAAAAAATTTAAAGATTTTTTATTTTTTATTTTAAATTAATATATTTTTAATATTTTTATCTTCCATTGCAAGCTGCCAGTCTTATTTTGATTTTTCTCAGAATAATATTATTGTCTTCTTCTTCTTCCAATAGATGTTCCATTGTAATTTGGATGAGGTTTGTGACGTGTGTCATCTAGACAGCCCACTTCAACACCATTGATCAGTGTTGGCCTTTCAGATATTCTGAAGGCTGTTGTCTGAGAAGTACAGTCACGTATGCATAGGAGAAGAGGTTGTCAGGTAATTTCGGTGCCGCTTCTCAAAATAAATAAATAAATAAATTGTTCATTTAAAAAATAAAAAGAAAAAGAAAAATGAAACCTGGGGTGGGGACCGGGCAAATTTGAAGTAAGCTTGTAAATAGCTAGGCCGAAACGACCACCGAAGGAGGAAGACAATTCGTGGAAAAGCCAAAACCAGTAGAACTCTCTTTCTCTCCCGTAAAATCTATTCCTAGATATCCTCGAAAAGGTCAAAACCAATAAAGTAATGCCAATAAAAAAAAACGGATTAAATAACTTAAATTTCATCGAAGAAAAAGTAAAGCTGTACGCATAGACTATTCAAAACATCATATTAACCCTTTTGTCACTTCAAAATAGCATCTTATCTTGGAGATGTCTTCTAGACGGTAAGCATTACGAAATATTACCATTTTTTAAACAATTAATTATTTTTAAAACATTAATCATATTTTCACAAGCAATCAAAACTCCAATTAGTCAAATTATTAATAATAGTATACTTGGAAAAACAATTGAGATTGTATAATAAAAATTAAAAATCCTACATTACACAAAAAAGACTAATATATTAATATATTAAATATGTTGGGTCTGGAGATCAAACCAGATCTAAAAACCTTAAATCTACTAAAAAAGCCAAACTTAATAATATTAAATCTAGTTGCCAAGATGTCCAAAAGCTGCTGAGTCTAACACACCTAATACTATTGGGTCATGGTGGAGACAAGGTTTAATGTTATTGGGTTTTTCTAGCGGCAAACCCAACACCATTGTATTATTTATTTTTGGTCTAAATTATTTATTTATTTGTGACAATCCTCTCTTTCTATCATGTCTTTTGTGCAACTTTGAGAGTAACTTCTCGCCATAAAGATCTTATGTTAACGATCCTGCAGTTACTCGACGATGAGGATTTTAATGGTGATTGGTTTTAAAATGTTTTTGTGGTTTGGAATTGTATTAAAAAAAATTAAAATTTTTTATTTATTTTTTATATCAACACATCAAAATAATTCAAAATCATAAAAAAATAATTTAACATAAAAAATTGAATTAAATTAAAAATTACTTTTTAAATGCAAAAACAAACACACAAATAGCTTCCAGCAGGACCCAATAATATTCTAGTATAATTTTATTACATGTATGTGTAACATATTAGTATGAATTAATTTTTATTTTCTTGGCTTGATTGTGAACCCGTGTATTAATATATTTTGGTCTAAATTATTGATTTATTTGTGACAGATCCTTGTCTTCTATCATGTTCTCTAACTATTAAGCTAGTCCCAACATCTTTTGAAAGTGATTTTGAGTTTGGTTGTCAAGCAAGACGCAACAGCTTTTGACATAGAAAATAAAAAAGACAGTACCCTCCAGCAATATTTTTTTTTTACTAGAAACAGCAAAGACAATGCCCCTATAGCGCTATAGTATCATTCATAATACAAACACTCTATATCTACAGTGTGATTCACAATATAATGAGTTTATATCCATAATAAATGCACAATATTTTTCTTCACTTTTAAAATATAGTATAATAATAATAATAATAATAATAATAATAAATGGGGAGTCCATTTTTAATACATTCAAGAAAAAATGTTACTTCTTTTTATTCAAAAAGATAACTTATATCCAATAACTATATTAAATGGACTGGGGTGAAAAATTTTATGTCGACCCACATATAGACTCACCATCATTTTCCTTTTAAATTTTACTAATTATTTGACTCGTGTTTAATCATATGATAATTTTTTTGACAAAAAACAAATAAATATACAAGTTTTTCAAATGTATTTTTTTAAAATCTAATTATAAACCAATAGGCCTATGCATGCTTTTAATTAAATACATCGAGAATCATCTGTGACAATAAATATATAAAAAAAAAAAAAAACAAAGTGTTAACGTGTTTATTTAACTTGTCTCGTTGTAGGTTGAATGATTTTTTTTTATCGTAAAACAATTAATGTGTTTTTTGACATCGAATAACAAATGTAGCAGTGAATCAAAAAGTCAATACTTGTATATGATAAAATATAATAAAAATCATATACATTAATAAAAATATATAATTAATAAAAATATATAAGATCTTAAGTTAATTTTAACGTAATAGAAGAATGGAACAATATTGTAATTACTAGAGTAAAATATCATTTTCTTAGTCTTTGTATAATAATTTTTCAAAAACAAAAACAGTGTAGAGAATAAAATAAAAAAAAATTACAAAATAATAAAGATAAGAACAAAAAAATAGTATAAATAAGCCAACTATTGAGTCATAAATATTCAAAGTGTAAAAAATAAAAAAAACAATATTTTTTTTTCAAAAAAAAAAGTGTAAAGGAAAAAGAGAAAAAAATAAAAATATATTAAAAAAAATAAAGATAATAAAAAATAGTGATAAATAGGTGAAGTATAAAAAGAAAAAAAATAAGGAAAACTTGTTTTAAAAAAAAAACTATAATTTTGCCACTGCTACAATAAACAATTGACAAAATCTATAATTCTGCCATTTCTATAGGAAAACACGTTTTATTTTAGTATATGTATAATATCTCAAGAAGAAATTATCTCTTTCTTTTTTTAATTTTAACTATTTTTAACCTTTTGTTCTTACGTAGCCTGTATTTGTACCGAAAATGTTACCCTAGCTCCCTCCACAGACTAATTGGATGGAATTACATGGTGGACTCAATACTCTGCAATAAAGAAAAAACTACAACAACATGGCGTTCAATTTGATTAAATCAGATATACAAGGACTGGACCGATGGACTGAGGAAAACACAAAGGTGACTCTATGAGTTTAGCCAAGAACCTAGGCTAATTTACAGCAAAGCAATAAATGCCACAAGGGGCAGCACAAAACCTTGCTAACTTGAGATTTTTATACTGCAATTCGAGAGCAATCGCAGATAATGTCTCTTAAAATTTCGAACAAAGTGAATTGGAATTAGGATGATCATTCACAACTAAAAAAACTAAAAGGTCTGGTATTTTAATTTACCGTACACTATGAGAGTAATCATTGTGAATTCGTGGAGCTGTCTTCTGCTCTTCCATTTTTGTTTTTGTTTTCATAGCAATGGTTGTTTAGGTTTCTCTGGGATAGGAGCTGGTGTGGTTTAGCTCTCTGTGTTGTTCTTCTGGGACATGAGCTACCATGGTTTGGCTCTCTGTGTTGTTTGTTCTTCTGCGACATGAGCTACCATGGTTTGGCTCTCTAATTTGTGTTTGTGGCTGGGATTGGCGCCCCGGGAGGCTGGGCTGGCCCTGTCTTTTTTTTTTTTTTTTTTAACGTGGGTGTCCGGGTCAGCTTGCACACATCACGACTAATCCCACAGCCCACTGAATATCTTGCAAGCCCAGTGAACAGGTAAGGCACCACGGGGATGACAGGCATACCGCACAGGGAGGACCCAATAAAAATAGGAAGGGAACAAACTCTCCAGCCCCACTTTTATTGGGACTCGAACCGGAGTTCGAAAAAAAAAAAGCTATCCCCTACGACCACTGAGCCACTCGCAGGCAAGATGATTTGTCAGTTCAATAAATGATGGAGAAGTATTTAACATCGACGTGTAATGCCGATTAATTTTAGTTAGTTTTTCCTCCTTTTGAAGTCGATGGGAGGATCAATCTTTCTCTAAATGAGTAGAACAATTATCTAGAACCACATGTGCCTGTAGGAAGATAATTTTAAGCTACATAAACTGACTTTAAACTTAGAAATGGCCACATATTTTGAATCCTCATGAATTGGTTTGTGGCTTTTTTGTCGGTTGTGTTCTTCGCTCTTGCTTTTTCTATTCCTTTTCTTCTCCTTTTTTAGTTTTTTTTTTTTGGTTTTTATGGACTTTGTAAGCAAGCAAACCTAACTTTAAATAGCTGAATTACTCTTAGAATAAAGGACAATGTCCTTTTAGGCTTGGTGTTTTTCCTACGTAGATTTTGTGCTGGTTTTCCTTTGTCCTCTCTATGTGCTTTCTGTTTATGTTTGCTGGAATACGCATGCTTCCTTTTCACTTATTGGCTTCTTCTCTTGGTTTTGGTTACTGGGTGTTCTTCCTTGCAGGTTTGGTTTCCTTTTTTCCTATGCTGGGGCAACCATCTTTTTTTATTTGTTGCATGATTTTATTTGTTATTAGGTTTTTCGTTCCATTACCTTTTTGCTGGAATGTTCCTTCCACGATTTCAATGATCTAGCTTGTTTTTTCCCCCCCTTGAGCCCTTCGTTTATGGTGTGGCTATTTTGATGTGTTGTTGATGTTTATTTTCTTTTTTCTTTTTTCACTGTATTGTGTGTATAAGCTATGTGATATATTATGAAGTTACGAAACTTTTCGGTCAACAAAAAACATTTTCTAGTCAAAGAAATATTTAGCTTGATTTTTAAAAAAGTGTTTTCTTTTTATTTTGAGCGGAAAATATTTTTCGAAAATTATGAAAAATTTAAAAATATAATTCATATATATATATATATATATATATATATAATTTATTTTCCTGTTCATATTTCATGACATAACCAAACACTAAAAATATTTTATAATTTATTTTCCATTACATTATTAAATATAAAAAGTAATTCACTTTTCTAGAATTTACTTTTTTTAAAAAAAATATTTTCTAGCAAACAAACGATTTTAAATGATATATAAAAGCAATCAAGCAAATCTTTGCTAAAATAATAGGCAAAATTCATTCCTTTTGATAACAATGTTATTATTAAAAAAATATTTTTCCACTTAAATTTTTTTTTATTTTGTTTACTTTAAATTAAAATATTTTTTAAAAGTTGCAAAAAGCTCAAGAACATCTTGTTATTTATTGATGATATCAAATTTAATCATCAATTTTATGATTTTTTTTTTGTTATTTTTTGTTATTAATTTTTTCATGTATCAAATTTTATATCTATTTTATTATTATTATTATTTATTTTATTTGATTAATTTATAAAATTGATTTTTTTTTCATCATCTTTAAGCTTTTTTATATGTTAGATTTAGTTTTTATTTTTTCAATTATAATTTAATTTATTTTAAATAATTTATAAAATTAGATCTTTTTTATTTTATTTTTTTTATCTGTTGGATTTAGTATTTTTTTATTTTTTTTATAAAATAAATTATTTTTTTATTCATTCTTTTAATAAACTTAAAAAAAATTAAAATAAAAATAAATCATTTTTTAGTTTATTTTTTATAATAAACTAAATATTAAAAAATAGTTTTAAAATTATTTTTGCATTACAATGTCAATCCATGATGTGAAATGTGACTTAATTTATGGTGAAAAAGTGAAGAATGAGTAGGTTCGATGTGTCTTTTCCAATGTGCTTGAGAAAAGGAGGTAAAGTAAAATGACTCTTGATTGAGAAGAAGCGGGAAAGTGAGAAAAGATTTTTCCCTCCGTGGACCTCGCTTTAACCATTATCTCTCTCTCTCTCTCTCTCCCCTATTCCGAGTCCATTAATTTCACTGACCAGTTTCTACATCACTTCAAGCATCCAAACACTAGGGAAGTGATTTCACCCTTCCGGACCAACTAGCGGGCCAAGCCTAGCGTTTTATGAATAAAATATTTGTATACTATAAATTCGCAGCGTGCAAATTTTGAAATGAAGCGTCTTGAGAGCTTGAGAGGCTGTGATTTGCTGCTGGGTTTTGGATTTGATGGTGATTAATCGAGATTATGTGGCCGGGCCGTCGCCGGTGGTGGTTTTGACAATGATATTTGGGTGACTGTGGCCGGAGTAAAGGGGTATTAGAAAATATAATAGTAGTTATTTTTTAAATTTTATTTTTAATATTAAAATGATGTGAAAATATAAAAACAAATTAATTTTAATAAAAAAATATTTTTTTGCAAACCTTGAAAGAAAAACAGGAGTTTAAAAAACTAAAAGAAATAAAAGGGAATAGCGGGGAATTATTAAAGAAAACTTGTAAATAAAGCAAATAAATATACAAACAACAATACTAGTCCTAGAAAGATAAACTAAAGGAATTAAAGAAATTGTTTATAAACATAACTCTAATCTTAAGCTATTTTACTAACTTCAATGCGAATCCTAAGCTAATCCTTTTTACCTCTGCTAACTTCCAATTGAATACTGAGCTAATGTGTTGGCTTTGTTGCTCTGATTAGCTATTTTGTTAAGTTATTTTGTCAAGGACTCCTGCTTTTAATAAAATTAAACCTTCTAATTATCTCATGACTCCTGATCACCTGGTTGCCTACACTACACCTTTAACTCTACTGGTCGATCAAGATTCTTCCTATTCAATCAATTCAACTATTGTGTGTTTATTTTTTATATAAAACTTAAACTCTAAACTCTAAAAACATGTTGTGGCCAAGAGCTGATCGATTCACATGGTTTTGGATTTGAAATTCTTTCCTCGAGGTATATACTAAAAATGGACTTCCACACAGGCTCTTAATCGCTCTTAATCCATCTCTTTTATTGGCCTATTTGTTGGATTCGATAGTATAACCAAAGAGGCTTCATTCTCCATCATAAAATATTGATCTTTTATTAATGGCTCAATCTGTCCTGTAATAATGGAAGGAGTCTCTATAAGTCGCCCAATCTCTAATTGTAAACCATAAAGCCCCCGTCCAAATTTTCCACTCAAACTAAAACCTGAAGCATGTGAATTGCACAAGAGCCTAACTCCAATGAAAGGGTGAAAATGACATGGTATACGGGAAGCATGTTGGTTTAAATCGGCAGAATGATGTTAGTGCCTAAAGACTACAGATGAGGATACGTATGATGTCTCTGTAGCATCAATATTAACTGGTATCCTGATATTATCTGCCTCTAACTAAAGCACCACTATCTCAAGAAAAGCATTCTCAGAGTAAAAATTTGGATAAACAGCTGAGCTGTATCCAACAGTTCTATGAGAATCATATCAGCAAACAGCCAAAAACAATTTTCTAGGAAGGCTTAATCTCTGGCAGCTGATGGGAATACAATCCTGGTTACAATAGCAAGGAACCTGTGTGTATTATGTAACTTAGGGCAGCGATAAATATATTTTAAGGCTCCAATTGAAACCTGATTGTGTGTTTTAACAAACTTTCCTAGAATTACAGCTGACTATTGTGATTCGACTTTCCAGATTTTTATCTTCCAAAGCAGCACAATACAGTAAATAATATACTCCCCAGTTTGGATATAGACCAACCCAAAATTTGGCATCTACAAATTTCTCAATATACCAATTAATCTCTCTAAAATCAAGAGTTCTAATTCTGTGAATGTTGATGTAGCAAGCAGCTTAGGTTCTCAGAGAAAACCTAAGAAATGGAAATTCGTGTTTAAGAGTATACAAAGGAAAGTTAGTACATTGGGCAAGCTTAAAGGTAACAACTACAACATCTAAAATTCAATTGAAATGATGCTGCAATGGCCTTAAGAAAACTATGGGAAGAATCTGGAAGTGACAAAATAATGTAAATTCAGGTTAACAAGTATGAAAGCGATCCATCATTTAAGATCTCAGCATACCAAGTGTGAAAACAGATATTAGATTGCCATTTTGTATGTTATTGCTACATTAACAGTAAATCCTACTAATGCATGGTGATCATCTGTAACGACTGACAAAGATTCACGTTACCATAACTATATCATCAAGGGTTCAAATTGAAGTATCAGAAAACATTTCAAACTCTGATTTCTGTGGGCAAGCAATACATCAAAAGTTTTACATTGCACAGTAAATGTCATCTTGACTCTCTGCTTCCCTATTGATAGAAAATTTATTGAAAAATCCCCAGCCACAAAGCATAATACATAAAACAATTGTCTTGCTCAATACCGAAACGATTTTCTTCAAATGCTAATCGTCTCAAGGGAAGAATCTCAAGTTTGATATGTCAATCTAAAAACTTACTTCATTTTCTTGTTAAGCCTCTGTAAGTGGTAATTCATGCTCCCCCCTTTCTTTTTGCTTTTCGCAGTCTGCACAGTGGTGGTCAAAATCCATAAGATTTTAAATTCAATCTTTTGAAAATAGAAAAACCAAACTATAAAGAAGAAAATGATTTCTCAATAAAAGCATTGAAAACATTCTGCAGAAAAATTAACTATAAGCCTATTATACAATAATAATATACAAATATTGCATCTTCACTTACCTCATCATCCAAACAGGTTTTCAAAAGTTCCTTGCTGTGAAGACATCTTTCATCATTCATCTGGTTTTGTGACAAGCAACTCAGAAATGATATCATCTCCTGCATGCAAGGTTTCGCGGCAATTCTACGTTTCTTTGGGTTAAAAAATAATCCACCAATTTTTCGACCCATTATTCTGTACTCTGCTTCAAACAATCAATGGAGGAGTGCGACTGCGAGTGAATCTGGCTGCTGGAGGCGCGATGCCGTGATGTTTTGCCGGATATAGGCCGCTGCGGCCGCTTTTTCGAATCTACTGGTGGTGTTTGATGGTCAGAATTGTGATGAAGAGGGAAAGAGGTTCGGCGAAGAGGGCAGAGTGCGGCAGATCTTGTGAGAGTAGAAGAAAATACTTGCTATATGTGCAAACCTAGGGTGTGTTTGGCTTGTGCGAAAATGAGTGTTTTTTCAAAGTGTTACAACACCGTTTGTTAATGAGGTGCACCCGCAGCATCAAAAATGCTTTGCGGTTGCACCCAAAAACAAACGGTGACTAGAGCCTCCTGAGCTTTCTAGTAAAGAATTTCTAGGTATTTCCTATTTTTTTTAATTTTCTTTCTTACTTTTTATTCTTTTCTGCTCTTTTTTTATTATTGTTTTCTTGGATTCCTTTCTTTTCTTATCTTTTTTTTTCTCTTTTCTCTTTTCTCCTTTCTCTTTTTTTTTTCTTTTTCTTATATGGTTTTTTTCTTTGTTATTATTTGTATATAATTTTGCATACTTGTATTGATAAATGGATTTGTATAAATAATATTTTTTACATTTAATTTAATTTAAGAAAAATAAATTTCATTAATAACAATACTAAAAAATAAAAGTATGTTATTTCAATTCTTATAATTCAATTTTTTTTTCAATTTCTTATTCTTTTACTCATTTCATTTTATTATTCATATAATATTGATGGAATTTTAATTCTTCTGGTTTTGATTACCAATGAAATTTGAAAAAATTTAATGTTATTTTCTAAAATAAAATCCTGAAAAAAAAACAATTTACCCATAAAATTTCCATCAGTATTTCTTACTGAATGAATAATCCATCAGTGAATATTTATCAACTAGCAATTTATTAGTAAGCATTAGAGTTTTAGTTGGTTTGCCCTATGTTGTAGGTTAGAATAGATTTTTTTAATGTAAAAAAAATCCACATGCTACTAATATTTTTTTGGTAGAAAAAAAAAATTATGTATTAATTGACTTGATGTGATCCGGTCAATTTAGTATATATAAACACAACTTGAATGAATAACGAAAATATTTTTTGACTTGAGTTACCTTGCCAAATTCATAACTTGGATCATAAGACTATGATAGACCTGTAAAAGTAATTAAAACAAATTATAAAATCCAGTTTTCTACCAACTTAAAATTGAATGATGGAATTAAAAAAACACCCAAAAAATAAATTGAATTAATCAAAGTTAACCTGCTAAACCTACGACCTGGGTCATAGGATTAAGATAATCTCATAAAAAAACAAATTGAATGAAATTATGAATTATAATTTTCAATTAACTCAATATTGAATGATGAAATTGAAAAAACAAAATAAAAAAAAAATAAAAAACAACTCAAGTCAACCCAATACTAATATGTACACTAAATTAATATTGAAATGTATATTAAATTAATCCGCATAAATTTTTTATATGAAAATATCACTTATATTTATTGAAAGGCTTATGTGATAGTTATGTAAGTGATGCTTAGATTTAAAATCATTAAATTATTTTACATAAAGAATGTTATTCTTTGATTCTAACTATGTGTTGTCTTGATCAAGTGTAACAAAATAGGCATATATTAGGTAATATGAAGGTATCCTAGTGATCAATAAAAAGTTTATTATCTTATATGAATTAGAAAAAAAAAAAAAACATCTCACATATTCTCGAATAATATTAATTATGAAATCTTTATGTAATACAGAATGAAATTTAAAAAAAAATTTAATTTTTTTTTAAATAATTAATTACTATAATATGAAAAACAAATATAATTTGAATTTTTTTTTAAAATAATTAATTACTATAATATAAAAAACAAATATAATTTGACAAGCAAACATACTTCACAAATTAATATTATATTTTTTATGTTTTTAAAAACCGACCATGAAAGATTTAATGTGATGAAAGACAAGTGAAAACATAGAGCACTGAGTCATATCAATTAATTAATTAATTATATAAATAATATCTTAAAAACAAAAAAAAATTACAATTCCAATCTCGACATTATCTTTCTATTAATTAATTTATCTTCTGTTTTGGATGCGCCTGGACGTGATAGCTTGTCTAGTTGACGAGAATACGAGGACGCATGCCACAGGCGTTCGCAAATCATATTGTTGCTTCTGTCTCGTCCATGCCTTTAAAGGCATAAAGGTTGAGGTAGTTGTCTTTTTTCCTTGCAGCATCTAATTTATGTCAGATTCAGGTAGTTCATTATTTATCATTTTATATTTCTATTTTAATTTTTTATGAATAATAAATAATAGTTATACAGTATATATCCATATGAATACTCAAAATGACAGATAAGACATGAATATCTAATTTTTTTACCTAGAAAATAATGAATAAAATACAAATATAAATAAATATATTCAATGGATACTCCATTATTTCGTGCTTGCATCATGGTAAGTTCCATTATTTCATGTACACAACACTAACAAATAGGGAATGTTCTCTTTCTTTTAATGTTATGGACCAACAGCATTAGGATCATAAGCTAAAAGTGTATAATATTTTTGTGCTCTTCTTTTGTCGACAATAACGGGTCTCAGGACACATTGATCTGTTGTAAATAGTGCCCAAATGGCCTGTAAATGAGAGGGAGAGGGAGAGGGAGAGAGGGGGCTGGATGGGAAGGAGACAAGCGAATGTGTCAAGGCTGCAAGTTTGCTTCCTTTACAGCTAGAAATTAATTTCCAGATATTAATTAGGAGGTTTATCTTTTCCAGTGAAAATAAGGAATTAGATTCCAGCACCTCTAAGATGCCTTCTTAATGACCTTTCACTATTAAACAAATAAATGCAGTCGTCCATATTTTTACATAAAATTAATAAGCTGCTGGGTTCACCATGCATTCAACATGCCTAAACTCATTTTTCATTCTTTATAGGCTCAAACACCTTGTTTAAACCTAACACTTCCTTGAAAATATTTTTCAAGACTTAAAATTACAAAGTTTTAAAGTTAGGATTGATGTGTATTATTTACATGGCTCAACAAATTTACATACAAGAGTTTTGATGATGTAGCTATAAATTAGTAATTCAGCATGGTAATTTTTCTTTTAAAAAAAAAAGAGTGTATTTCTAGCTAAACATTTTAAATTATGAAGGCATTGGTTATATATATGTTCAATTCTAACTTAAAGTTTGATGTTTTGTGTTGTAACCCATTTTTGGGTCCTCATGAAAAATAAAATAAATAGCCAAAAGAGATTAGAAAAAATAACAGGAGGCAGAAGCGCTCAGAAAACAGTCAGAAAATTGGTCAAGGAATTTTAAAAATACAAGGATTGAATTTTTGACAAATATTCTTAAAGGATAAAAGCCCTATTGAGAAGGAAAATTTGAATTTTGAGGAGAAAAGCCCAAATTTGGATGTTTATGGATTTAATTGGATTTTTATTTGAATTTATAGAAGATTTGATTGCAAGAAAAATTGATTTTTAAGTCAATTTGGGCTTTAATTAGAAGAAATTTAAGTTCTGGGGCCAAAATATATTTTTTAGGAATTTATTGGGTCAAATCAGGGGCTTAATTGCATAAATATTGAAGTTTAAGGGCTAATTAGGGATTTAATTAAGAAAATCCAAAACCAGGGACCAAATTGGAAGAGGCGCGTAAATGGAGGGGCTGCAATTATTCGGTTCAGGGACCTAATTGAAGAAATTGAAAGTTTATTAATCAATTGAGGGCTAAATTGCATAAATCAGAGGCCAAGGATCAAAGTGAAAAAGGCGGCCAACAAGAGGGGCGGGGACCGAATTTGAAGGGCTGATTTGAAGTTTGACCCATTTAAATGAAACGACGCGTTTTATCCAAAACGACGCCGTTTCATATATATATATATATATATATATATATATATATATATAAATAAAAAAAATAGGAAGACCAAAACGGTGTCGTTTTGAACGACACTGTTCATCTTCCTCCTTCCCCCCGAAGCAGAGCAGCAGAAGAAGAAAACCATTTTGTTTTTTTCTCAAATCTTCCCGCCTCTCTCTCCTCGTCCCCACCACCTTTAGACACTGGCCGACCAGCCATTGCATGATTTGCTCCCGTACTAACAATGGTTCCAGCGTCTTTTCTTCCCCTATAAATACAGAAGAAACCGAAGAAAAAAGGGGGACCCGAGAGGAATAGAGAGAGAGACCCGAGAAGGGAGGAGAAGAGAGAGCACGCACGAGAGAGAGAGAGAATGGAATACTGGAACTAAACTAAAAACAAAAGAAAAAAGAGAGAACCGAAACAAGGAGAAGGGAGGGGAGAGAGAGCGAACCGAGCACTTGGAAACAGCCGCAGCGCCGCCGCCCGGAGCCGCCGTCCACGAGCCACGCCACCGCAGCACCACCAGCGACCGCCTCCTCCACGCCAGGTACATTTTCTTCTTCCCTCTTTGCTTTCGAAGCAGGCGTTGCCTCCTGCATGCAGGAGGCGAGGGGAAGAAAATTAATTCTTCCCCCCGCTGGGCCGAGGGCGCTGGCCCAGCCTTGCAAGTCTGGGCCGGTCCTGGCCCAGACTGTAGAAGTTTTTGGGCCGAGGTCGGCCCGTTTTTATTTTTTATTCTTTGGGCTGAGCCTGGCCCATTTATTTGGGCCGGCCCAGCCCCATAATATAATATATAATATATTATATATTAATATAAATTATAATATATATGTGTGTATATATATAAAAAAAATTTATATAAAAAAAATATATTTTGAAAAATCTAAAAAAAATATTGTTGATTTTCTTGCATATTTTTGTCAAAATGGTTTAATGTTGGTTTGTATATTTATACCGTAAAGATACAAAACCAGTGTTAAAAATACCCGGTTTTCGTCAAAACATCAAAGATTTTCAGAATAAAAAATGTTTTTGCTTTCAAAAAAAAAAATTCTAAAAAGTCCCTAAAAATGTTGTTGATTTTTCTGCATATTTTTATCAAAGTGGATTAATATTGGGCTGTATTTTTATACCGTAAGGATACAAACCCAGTATTAAAATACCCAATTTTCGTCAAAGCATAAAAAAATAATAATATTTCTAAAAATTGTTTTTGTTTTAAAATACGGCCTAGTCTCTCCAATATATATATATATATATATATATTATAACATCATATTTTCACACAACAAAGAAAATTTTCAAAACAATATATGTATTAGCATGCATTTTGGCTTTAATAAACAATTTATTCAAGCCATGAGAACTAGGCCAATATTTCAAAAATTCTAAAAAAATCTTTTTGTTTTCTTTTAGTATTTGGGATTACGAATTTATACGTAAAACGTATTCCTAAATACTATTAATAAAGTTTTGGTATAGACGTTAGAACGGTTAGGATTTTACCCGATAAGATAAAAGACCTTCTTACCGAGGAGGATTTTTCTTAAACCATAGACAGATCAACAACTAGGAAAACACAATAACACTTTAGTTTTTATCAGATAATAAAACAATGCAGCTTACCTTAGGTAGGGCGTATTTGGGGTGTTAATACCTTCCCTTTACGCAACCAGTCTCCGTACCCGATCTCTAAGACCAGTTAGGGTTCCTAGTAACCAAAATACTAGGTGGCGACTCTAAAGAACCAAATCAAATCAAAATATAAAAAAATTCGCCAGTCGAACCCGCAATTGGATTTTTTATAGGGGTGCGACATTTTGTAATGATCTTAATAACATATTTCAATTATTTTGTTGCACTGATAATGATCATTACCAGAATTTTGCATATTATCAACGGATTTTTCCATTGGTATTTAGACATTGATTCTATCGAAAAAAACATTTCCCGATAGAATCATGAATGATACTTGTTCATCAAAAAACTTATCATCAATTATTTTTATTTTGTTAGTCTTTCTGTCGAAGGTATAATCACCAATGAATTTAAAGATAAAAAACATGTCAAACAAAAAAACATTATTGACTTCATTTTATCGATACTTCTATCAGTAATTTAATTTATATTGCCTATGGAATGAACCCGTTAGTGATTTATATATAGTCAATGGCATTTATTGTAAATATTTTCAAACACTCTAAAACTCTCTTAGGGATTTAATTCATTAGTGATTTCATCTATAATGGTTAGTGGCATTTCTTGTACATGTTTTTCAACTCTTTAGAATTTTTCAATGGACTTAGTCCTTCGATAATTCGTAAGTAATTTGTGTAATATTTTTTAAAGAAAATTAAAATAAATAGAACATAAAAAAATAAAAAAATCAAATATTTATTACAAATTTAAAAACCACTAGTTTGAATACAATTCATCTAGAGAACAAAAATTTAAGAATGAGAAGGCGGATCTTTGTCGGGACTAGGTGGGCGAGGAGGTGGGTCACATGTACCACCGAGGTTTGATAACAACTCCATGTATAATTGCCTAAGTTTTGCTGTCTCAGAACTAAATTGTTATATCTCAACAGTAAGTTGGGGCATTTAAGCTTCAACTTGTTCTTGTACAATCACCTAAAAGGCTGAGGTTTGAGAGTTTGAACCCGATTACAAGGAACCAATGGTTGATACACTACAAACAATCTGCATATCCTCAACCTTATTGTTTTGGATGGGTTAAAGGATCATTCATGCATCTTTCCTGCAATTGAGTGGTATATGTTTTTTTAAAAAAAACAATTGGTCATTTAGTTTAAAAGGAAAATAACTTAAGAAATATATTTTAGAAATCCAACTTGCCATGAACTTCTTAGCTCAGCTATCCACGAGCTACTACACCCTTTTTCTGATGGTCATCATTTCACATGTGAGTTTCTATAAATAGCTTCATTGATCTTGGTTTGTGTCAAAAAATTATAGCTTGCAAAAGTAAGTTATTGTTAGTTAAACATTTTCATACAAAATAATAATTTTTTTAAAAAAAATTAAATGTATAAAAAAGAATCTTATCATCCACTTCGCATGTGAAATGAACGGAATGGATCTATCGGTGTGCATGGTAATTGAACCATGAATCTCCTAGTTCTGGTTCTCCACATCAAACTACGATCATCGCACAAAATGCTTAGACATCACTTGTTGCATATAAGCTTCGTAGATAACCTTCGAGATGAGTGGGGATCTGAAATCCCTGTAAACAGCCATGACCCCTAACCTGGAAAACCTTTTTTTAGCATATGTTTTTACCTTTTATACCAGAAATCACGTAACATATACAATAAAAATAAATTATCGATTACGATAATAATAAAAAAATTAACATTTAAATAAAAAATATAACATTTTAAATTCAATCTTACCTAGTTGCGTTGTGATTCTCTCAACCCCTCTTAGCAACAATATTGTCAGCCCTATCCTAGAAAAAAAAAATCTTCTTGCAAGCCAAATTTGTGAAATAATTAGTTAATTAAAATTCAAAATCTACCTGAAGTAGAATAATAATAAAAAAAATTATGTATAAACTAACCTTGAACTTTTCATACCATACGTCGATCATAGGTTCTCATTCAAGATTTTTAAAAACTTGACTTTATTAAAACAACGACATTTCCATTGATGATTTCATCATCGATGTAATCGTGTGAATATCCTTTATATTTGTAAACCTGGTATCATATTCGTTCATTGAAATTAATTACTCAAGAATAATCTAGTATTGTTTATTTTTTAATCGTGAAGGAAAGGAAAACAAACTTACATAGAGAGGTCGAGCTTTTTTTTAGCAATGTACTTCCCAGAACATACATCCCTCTCAAAATAGACACTTTCTTTGTAAGGTGGCATCGCGCTCGATGAGCCTACATTAAAAAAAGGTGTATGTGCCTTGGGTACCTGGTCATGATCGGTACCTAGCGACTCCTTTCATCATAAACATGGTTAGAAGAATGAGCAGTGCTCCTATCTGTATTACCCGTCAATGACCTTCTCATTAATATCTAAACAAATTAAATCATTAAAAAAAGGTAATAACATTCCTATTTTAAAAAAAAAATTAACAACACATCCTCTATACAAAAGACTACCCAAAATTCATGTACGTACAAACACGCATCAATAAATAAAGTCACAAACCAATTTGTTTTATTTATGGTTAATATGTTATTATAAATTGACTATTTTATAAGATATGGTAAAAAATGATGAATTTTTGCATGTAAAATAAATAAAAAATTAAGTCTTCATGAATGAAAAGGTTATTTTAGCTTTTATAAAACTAACGTTTAAAATACAATTATGTGTGGGGTTTGTTGTGAAAAACATAAGCTACCACAATACTAAACAATCTCTTAGGCATATTTGATGTTGTGATAAATGAGCAATATATTTACACACACACAAACATTAAGTCAATGTTGAGGGTGGAATTGAAAGAAATTCTGTTAACAAAAGACACAAAAAATAACCAAAGTCAACCCACGAAATCTGTGACCCAAGTCATGAGACTAAAATAACCTTAGAGAAAATAAACAAAAAAACCAACTCAATTCAACCCATATTTACCTATAAAACTCGCGACTCTAGTCATGAGACCGAGACAACCCTATAAAAAACAAATTAAAACAATTTACGAAGCACAATTCTCAATAAATTCAAAGTCGAAGGATGAAATTGAAAAATAATAATTAAAAAATAATAAAAAATAACCTGAATTAACTTGTCAAATCCGTGATTTAGATCATAAAATCATGATAACCTCGTAGAAAGAAAACCAAAATAAATCATGAAGTATAATTACCAACCAATAAAATATTGAAAGATAAAATTAATTAAATAAAAACTCTAATCAACCCGATTAATCCGCTAAACTTATTGACATAAATAATAAAATTAGAATAATCCTATAACAAACAAATCACAACTAATTATAAAACTTAATCATTAATAAATCAAACATTCAGTGAGTCCATGTAAAATAAAAGTATCACTTCTTTAGTGTTTTTTTTAATAATTTAATAATAATAATAATTTGTTAATATAGAAAGTGAGGAGAATGGTACTTCTTTTCCACCGCCTTGGTCCTGATTTGCAGGCCCGTAGTAAAGTGGTTCTTGTAGCCTGTAGGTAACAACAGCTCCCATTTGCTGACGTGGTGCCTTTAATTCCCGACCGTGAGAATCAGATGATAAAGATTTGATTCTTCGTCACTATAGATTCTTCGTCACCCTCTCTCTGTTTTTTTTCTTCTTTTTTTTCTTCTCTTTTTCCTTCAAGAGTCTCAACGTGCTTTTTGACGACACCAGCTAGCAGGTAGATTTTACCTATCTCCAATCTTTAACCCATCCCGGCATGCTTTGAATTTAAGAACTTTTAATAAGAAATTTCAAATGTTAACGGCTAAACTGTTATTTGCTAAGGCACTTCAAACAAGCATCTTTGCTGAACTCGTAGAGGATTAGTGCACATATCACACTCATTATATTAATGTATTTAATGGATTTCATTTTTTAAAAAATTATGATTAAAAAATAAATACAAAATTCAGTGCTACTAATTAGATATATTAAATAAGTGTTATTTATATGGTGATAAATTCTAAACAAAAAAAGAAAGAAAAAAAGAAAGAAAGAAATGGCTCAACTTAATTAACTCTTTATGACTACAATGTCTTTTTATTTCCTATGAAAACATATTGCATTAATCAAAACTTATCTATTTATAATTTCAATTATAAATTAAATTTTAACACAACTATAAAATAGCATTAAATAAAATAATTATACACGTTACCCAAATCACCACTTATCATCTTAATAATAGTTTTAATAATTTTTTTAAAAATTTAATAAGTTAATAGCCAGGTTTTAATCGGATAGGCTTGAATTGACAATTCTAATTTAGATTTTTTTTTTATAGTTTTTATTTATCAATTTCAATTAAACTAGAAACTTCTTCCATTGAAGTAAATAAGAATGACTTGGTATCAAGTCTTTTGGGTGTGTTTATTGCTTTTTGATGTTGGGCTTTACCATGATTGGTTAATGAAATTTTGGTTTCCATGAAAGATGCTATTAATATATCATCTTGATGACAGAATATTTCTAAGTATATTTTCTAAGTATAGTCAAAATCTTTACTATATACGCTGACAGAATATTTATTAGTATATTTTCTGATTTTTATGCAGTGAATTCTAGCTAATATAAGCTAAAGAAAACCCTTTCTCAAACGTCATGATTGGATGGACTAAGACCATTTCCAATGCCTCTATTTCATATTTACCATAATCTAAAACAAGGAAAACTAGACTGATCCACATCTAAGGCCAACAGCATATGCAACTTTAGAGTTAATTTTGTATTTTGAAAGTGATTTTAAAAAAAATATATCAAAATATATCAAAACAATATTTTTTTATTTTTAAAAAAATTTAAAAATATAAAAAAATAATTTTTCATAAAAATACTTTAATTTCAAATATAAACAGACAGGGTACTGGAACAATATTCGAGATTCAAAATATACCATCATATAAAGACAATGAAGAACTTCAAAAGCAACTATACTACCTACCATATTTAACTGCAAACATATTTTCAACATCGAAGTTTTCAAAAGATTGTATCGAGCACCAATGTCCATGAAGATCGCCGCCAATAGTAAACATAATGCAAGATATGAATTTCAAATGAAAAATCGATTAGGTATACATAAACTAGATGGATAGGGAATTTCTTTTGTTCTTAAAATTATTAGAATATATATACATAACTGAAAATAAACTGAAATTTTCTTTTTTATTCTTTTTCTAAGGAAATTGATGGTTTTAGGGAAATAACTATCATATTTTAGAACCACACACTACTCTATACTCCATATATATATATACATATAATTTTTCTAATTTATATAAATCATATCAATTTTATAATGTGATTGTCAATTAGTACATGTCCCTCAATTTAAGTGGCAAAATACATAGTTAGAGTACTTGAGTTATTTCCATGATATTGAAGGTAGAGATTCTATCGTGTTTGTTTTTTCTTTTTCTTTTTTTCTAATAAGATACATATTGATAATTTCGTTCATGATAATATATATGCTAACAGAAACACTTCCGTCACCGGATCTCCAATTCACTTATCCCAGCACCCTACCTCCCTTGAAATCCCTACCTCCTTCTCTGCCAATACATATGAAGTAAGATTTTGTCACTGAAAGAAAACCAGAGAGAGTTTTGTAGTGATTTTAGAGGGATAAAGAAGGGGGGGAAACTAGATCAATAATGTTGTTGTTGAGTCTACTGAAACGCAGCGTATTCTAACTTCTGTAATACCTTGCTAAAATTTAAGGTGACCTAAACGTATCCCATCTTTATCAACTTTTTAGCTTCAAAGAAATCTCCTGGCTATCTTTAACTTCTATCGTCTAACGATATATTATATGAATTCTACTTCAATTTGTATTTTACTTACTCTCATACACTTTCTCCCTTTTCCCAGATTAAGATGTTGTGGAATTATGATAGATGTACGTGTGGGGATGTTAGGGAAAGAAACTGTTTAAATATATATTGGGCCAATAGGGATGGAAACATATCATGATCATCATGCATAATTTTCTTCTTGATTAAGGAATCTTGTCCTGTTAGTGCAAGTTGTGCACATTAGACTAATAATCACTATTTTCTTTGTATGTTTTTTTTTTTTTTTTTTATAATCATGGAAAGAATATTGAAAAGGTCATAAAGCTTGTAGCCGAAATAATATTCAAAGATGGAACAAACAGGAAAAAAAAAAACAGACTTAATTAAACTAAAAAAGAGAATACAGATGAAAGAAAAGGAAATCAGTGCTGGTCTATTACAATAAAAACAGAGAGACCAGAAAAGAAAAAACAAAATTGAAAATGACTACCTAAATTTTTTTTATTACACCACAATTTGATATCAACAACAGATCTTAGAGGTCATTTTCTATGTAAGTGAAGCTTCAATCCAGACCATATAATTAAATAGCAACCTAACAAAAAGTAGTAAAAAAATAATCAAACAAACTTATAACTTTTTCGTAAAAAATACTTAACAACCAAATATCCCAAGTAATATTACCGATCCAAGCTAACCATTATAACTATAAACTTTGTATGTTGTCGATTGTCAACATGTAGCTAGGTAAAGCATTAATATGTCTATATTTCCATCCTGGATCCATTTTGTGAGTAATTGTTGGTTAACCCTATAACAATAATATTAGATTGGGATCTTATAATGTTTCTTCCTATTGTTATGTTCAGTCATATTTTTAAAATTTAAAATGATTATGTTAAAATGGTAACATTTTAATTTCTAATTATTTTTCTCTCTTGCCTAATTTAAATTTAATGTTAAGAAACATGATGGACCATTTTTAACAAGAGTTCATGATCCAAATACAGCAATAGTCATAAGCTTTAAAATGAATAAACTTGATAAAAACATCATCACTCACTTATTTTGAAATAAATAGGTTGATGAACAAGCGACAACACAAGCTTTTGCATGGAGGTTTTTTATTAGCATGTATTTAGATAATATTTTTATAGTTTTTTTTTTAATTTTTAACACTATATATTACATCAAAATCATTAAAAACACTTATACAAATATTAATTTAGTTTTTTTTTTCAAATAAATTTAAAATTAGTTTGAAATACAAAAATAATCACAGTAGATCATGTGGAAAAAGCAGTGTTTATCCTCTCTTAAAACCCATGGCAGGATCATAGTGAATGTGCAGCTCCAGGACTAGAAATTTTAATTACGTACGTGGTGGGGGCACTGATCCCACCACACACTGATAATTTGCTTTGTTGTGTTCATCTCTCTCTCTCTCTCTCTCTCTCTTCTCCATGCACGAGTCACAACCCTCTTTTTGAGCACTATAATCACAGAGACAGTGCACAGCATCACAAATTTAAAGAAAGCTTATAGTCGAAGAAACTTCCTCCATTAGCTCAAACCCTAAAAGTATATAAAAAAAAAAACAAAAAACAAAAAGAGATGGAATGAGAGAATAAAGTAGAAAAAAAAAATTGATAAGCAAAAGCCTCCTCTATCTTTCCTTCAAACCTTGCCTTTATTTGTCTTCTCTTTTCCTTTCTTTGTTCTGGTATTCTCTTAGTGTGTGATTCTTCACCTCATTTTCTTTCTTAAAGACCCATCAAACTTTATTAAAGAAGAAGATCAAAAACCATGGTGTTCTCTTCAGTTCCAGTCTATTTAGATCCTCCCAGCTGGCAGCAGGTAATGTTTTCTTCAATTTCCATCCACATAGCTAGCTTCTTTAACCCCCCCACCCATACCCCAAAAGAAAAGGAACCATATCAAAAAGAAAATTATTCCTATCCCTTTGTGATCTTTTATTGAATATACCAGATGTAGTTTTTTTTTTCTTTAATATTGTTAGCAACCCCTAAAATTTTTAATCTTGCAGCAGCAGCAACCAAGCCAGCAACTTGGAGCATGCGATGAAAGTCCACAGCTTCCGCCTCTTCCTCCGCCACCTCATGTTGGTGGTAGTGGCACTGCTGGCTCAATCAGACCTGGTTCGATGTCTGATCGAGCTCGGTTGGCCAAGATACCTCAGCCAGAGGCAGCTCTAAAGTGCCCACGGTGTGAATCTACAAACACCAAGTTTTGTTACTTCAATAACTATAGCCTCTCTCAGCCCCGCCACTTTTGCAAAACCTGTCGGCGATACTGGACTAGAGGTGGTGCCCTCAGAAGTGTTCCTGTGGGAGGTGGATGCCGTAGAAACAAGAAAACCAAAAGCCAAAGCAGCTCCAAGTCCCCAGTTTCCAGTGAAAGGCAAATGGGTTCAACTTCCAGTACTTCCTCAAGTGCACTTCCATCGCAGATTATTGGTCATTTTCCTCAGCAACAAACTCAGTTTCCCTTCGTGACCTCTCTACATAATCTGACTCAATTTGGTGTGGGAAACATTGGATTAAACTTTGGTGGAATTCAGGGACAAATGGGATCAACAAGTGGTGCTAGTGGACAGGCTGGTATGGAATTTCAAATGGGAAGCGGTTCGGGAATGAGTAGCAGTTCCCTTTTTTCAGCCGGAGGAGTGCAACAATTTCCTTTCTTTGAGCCTCCACCGGCAGGTTTATATCCGTTTCAAAGTGAAGGCGCTGATCAAGCACCGACTGGCATTCCTGGGGAAAGCAGCCAGCTTCGATCTATGGCTTCGAGCTCTAGGGTTTCTCAGTTAGCTCCAGTGAAGTCAGAAGGAAACCAAGGGTTAAATTTATCGAAGCCATATCTGGGTATCCCAGAAAATAATAATCAGTACTACTGGGGTGGAAATACCTGGACAGATTTATCCGGTCTCAACTCTTCTTCCACCAGCCATTTCTTATGATAGATCATATTGATCTCTTGATTATCAGCACCATGAAGCTTATTACTAAAGCATAATTAGGTAGTAATTGACACAAAGTTGCATGCATCTTCTAGTACTGAAGTACTACCATGACTTGCAAGTTCCAACCCGATTGAGAACCGGGAAATATTGGAACGCTTTGTTTGAAGTTTTATTTTTTTTTCGTGTGTTTGGATAATGGTTTTGGTCTGTATTGCATGTATGGATTGTTTACAAGTTATTATCACAATTGACTTATTTTGCATATATTGTTCTTTCATGCATTGATTAGCATAATCGCTATTCGCTGGTTCATTGAAGTGAAAATTGAATGATTTATGTAACATTGCCTAATATTAGGGTTAATCTTCAAATTAATTAAGAAAATAATAGAAAACTTGGTCGACAACTGATGATGAGTTGTCGATTAATGGTTATTAATGCTGCATGCTCCCTTTAACAGTTCTACCTTACATAGTTAAATGAATATTCGAACTTGAATTTGTTTTCGTCTTCTTTGGTTTAACTGATCTTCTTTATCTTGATCGAACTCATTGAGAAAGCTAGCTATATATTGTATATATGATCATCTGTCACTACGTTGCGAGTGTGACATCTCCGAAACTAGTTAGGCAATGGTGGAACAACAGCTAGCTAGTTCAACAAGTACAGTGAGGGCATTGAAGTTACTGTAGAATTTCCGGATCCATCTCAGTATATATGTCTGTATAATTGTGAGTAGTTTCTCAGTGCAGGTCATTCTATATTAGAGAAACCATCTCAGGTCAAGAATGGTAGATCAACCATTACGTACCTTGTGCTAAAATTCTTCTTCTTTTCCTCCTCCTCCTCTTCTTTTTCTTCTTCTTCTTCTTTGATGAATGTGTTCGGGGGGGTTTTATTGAACATTTAAAGGAATTAAGTCAAGTTACATTAGACACAAAGAGGGTGGCAAAAATTTGAAGACCACACTTGTAAATATGAAAGTAGCTGCATATTCAACACAGCATAATTAATCAAACTTATATCAAGAAGAAGGCATCTTCAGATGATCAAGAAACTATCCACGAGTACAAAAAACTCCCCAAGTCCAACCGAAAGTAGATGTTTAAATGAGCTACCAAGGAACACAAGAGTGTATAGAAATTCTAAGGAAGGAGTCTTCATAGTATTACAATGAGCTGGCACTTTAATTTAATTAGAAAAATATGAATGATCAGATTTGAACTCCTTAATGTTTGGCCATCAAGGTTTTGGTACTGGATATGTCAAAAAAATTACATCAAACCAAAATTTAAATGATTGTATAAGATCTTATAAACGAGTTTATATATGACATGTTTCTCGTCTGTGAAAGCTTCAAATATTATTTCCAAAAGGTTTAATTCACATGTTGTCCTTAATCTTCATAGTATTACAAATATACAAGCTTTTAAGAAAGAGTTTGGAAAAAAATAATGATGTGTATGAACACACCATAGCTTCATGACAGACACTCCCCATTTCGCATGCTTTCCATATTCTTATAAATGAGTTTATAGATGACATGTTTCTCGTTTATGAAAGCTTAAAATATTATTTCCAAGAGGTTTAATTCGTTATATTGTCCTTAATCAAATGAACCATTCAATGCTCTGTAGAAATCTTTAACTGCTTCGTGACAGAAACTCGCCATTTC
This sequence comes from Populus alba x Populus glandulosa, assembly GCA_033617975.1. Lineage (NCBI taxonomy): Eukaryota > Viridiplantae > Streptophyta > Magnoliopsida > Malpighiales > Salicaceae > Populus > Populus alba x Populus glandulosa. Next base: position 5,045,046 of record CM066151.1, read on the forward strand.
GCATGCTTTCTATATTCCTAGCTCTTTATATATGTATTAAAACTTGATTTCCAAGAAAGATCCTTGTTGTCTCATATTTTTAGGTGACATATCTGCGGAGTTCGTCCTTCTTTTCAGTCTTCACTTCCCTAAAAAACTATTCGTTACATTAATTGTATCTAAGAGGTTCGTACTTCTTTTTGGTCTTCACTTCCCTAAAAAACTGTTTTTTACTACATTAATACTCCATGCCATCAAAGATATGGTGTGCATAGAGAGAGAGAGAGAGAGTTATCATCGCATAACAGTTTAATAATTTCAAAATTATGTGGAAAGGACATACGTCCTGCTTATCTGTGACTTCTTTTTTGTTGGGATGAAGTGAAAAACAACAACACACAATCTAAGAAAACGCCAAGAATCCCACTCAAAACCATGCAATTCCATTTTCAACAAAATCCATCTGTGAGAAGAGAAGTGTCCTGGAATTTCGTCAGAACAATAATGAAAGTTCAAACCTACTCGGTCAAAAGAAGTAGTAACACTTTTGAACCTTTTGTTTAGATGGGTCTGCGGGCCCCTCTTCCCTCCCCCCTCTCTCTCCGAACCAAACCGATTACTATATAAAAAGAAAGTTATCATTGTAACTGCACAAATCCTCCATACTGATGATTGCATACTATATAGTGTAAAGTATTATAATCCAACTGGGTTTCTGCCGATGTGGTCTCATATAAAAGTGCGGAATCAAGGATTGTTTTCTAGCTTTTGCAAGGACCAAGACTCTTGCCGCCTTGCAAGAACGAATAAAGCAAAGCAACCAAACCAGCTGCATATATAGACACAAGCCACAAAGCGCGCAAAACCCTAGCTCTCTCTCTCTCTCTCTCTCTCCCTCTCTCTCTCTCTCTTCATTATATGGTCAGCTGGACATGGAACGTAAGAAAGTGAAAATAGTTAAATTTTGATACCAAAACTAGGAGGATACAAATGCTCCAGCAGATACAAAAGTCGATAAAGCAAATAAGAGAAAAAGAGGAGTGGTTGCTGTTGTTGATGTGATGGTAAGGTGTTGAATGTTAAGAATATAAGAAAGGAGAGCAAATGGAGGGGGGGGCTCGGAGATCCACGCTTAATGTTGAGTTGTTGTTTATGACCACATAGATTGACGTGAAATGCTATCTCTCTAGATGTTAGTTTTTTCTCCACGTCTTATCCCCTTACTTTTCTCTCTTCAACTATCAAGGTTCTGAACTCAATGATAACACTACACATTACAAACTAGTGTTATTACAGCAGAATCTCGAAACTCTCTGGTTACTGGTTTAGTTTAGTAGTCTGATCACTCGCAAGTTATCAGTTGGCCCGACAGGTCACAAATAGTGTGTGTGTGTGTGTGTGTGTATTTGTTAGAACACTTTGTCCAAAGTTATCCTGCCGTTCAGTGGTTGCAGGCGACAGTGATATCAACTCTCGGGAAGGACCACTTCTTTTTTCTTCTTGTTTTAGGGGCAGGTTGAACCAATTCCGATAGGACCGATTTAGGTTAGTCTGGTTCTTACTGGTGTAACCAGGTCGAATGCATAAACAATACTAATCACTAACGTGGACCAGTCTAGGATTCGATTCACCGGTTCTGAGTTGAACCGGCTGGTCCTGTCCGATTCCAATGATTGCCATACAAATCAAAACCAAATTTAACAACTCTTACACGATAAATACAGTAATAACATTTATAATCTTATGTAACTTATTCTTATAAAATTTGTTATAACTTACCTGAAATTATTAGATAAATTTGATCTATTATATTGCTTAAGAAATATTGAGCTAATGAACATAAAATATATAAAGAAATTACATGATAATTGACCTTATGTGTTTTTGTTACTATGTGGGAAATTCGTTGACGGCAAACTCCAGGTGGATGGGCCAGCCGCATGCTAAACCACCAATAAATTCATGTAACTATTCCTTTGACTCTCTTTTTTTCTTGATAATGTAGTGTCCTTTGACTTAATTTTCTCTTTCTAGATATTTCTTTGGCAATCTTTCTCTTTTCCTGGGATTCGAGGCACCTTTGGGCTTATAAATTTGAGTTTTGTTCTTGTTTTTTTTCTTTTCTTTTCTTCTTTTTTACTTATGATACTTATAACCTAACGGTAATCACAGTTTGAAATGTGCTAGCTAAGCTCTCACAACCTTTTCTTTCTTTTGAAATTCTCTCACGCTAGGTGTTAATTATATTTGGTTCATAATTGACAAATATTGATGGTTTAAAGCGCATGGAATCCTTGATATTTGTAACAGTACTATGCAAAAACGAACCTTTTTTTTAATGGCTGCCAGCACAAGCATAAGAGAAGAGATCGAGTACACGCTTCACTGATGGAGTCCTCCAAAACAAATGAAAAATCAAGATGCAAACACTTATTGGATGACGCGATATTTTACATCGGTTAAGATTCATAAACTTCAACATGAAATCCTCTTGAGAGGCCAAGCACTTAGAGAATTTAGGTCTACATCATCATTGATATTGTCTATTGAAATATCAACTATATGTTGTCGATTTTCAAGCCCCTAAACTAAAGAAGCTACGATGGCATTAATATAACACATCGGTCGATTAGGAGTCGGAGATATAAACAAGTTATAAGTTTCATGTACCACCTTTCTCTTAAGAGATGCCTTTAGTTCATGGTAAAATATATCTCACGACCATAAATCCAGACTTGGAATAATATCTCTTAACAAATCAACTATATAATGGATTTGAGTTAACATCATTATTGTCAACTATGTTAGAGAATAATATAAATTATATTTTGATACCTCACCTAACAACTTAAGCTTTTATATTGAATTAGTTCTTTGACATGGTATCAGAACCTTGATGACCAAACGGTCACGAGTTCAAATATCATCATCTCTATTTATTTGATAAAAATTAAGCACAAGGTAATATAAGTTTGTACAAGTTTCAAGCTCACAAAGTTTTCACTTAAAAGAGTGTGTCAGAAAATAATATAAATCATATCTTTGAACCTAACTTAACAGCTTGAGCTTTTGAGTTGAATTAGTTCTTTGACAAACTAATTGAATTAAGTTAGGGTCTTTGTTTCCTAAAACTCAAGCACTTCAGAATCTAATGATTTAATAATAAATAAATAACTAGATGAAATAATAGAAATTGAATCTTTGATTATTTATATGAAAAAAAGTAATTTTTATTTACACAAAAACAATTATTTATTATAGAAAAAACTAAAAGAGATTGAGGTTTTATTATGCAAAATTCACCATATACACACTCACCAATCATTGTGGATTTTAATAATTATTTTTTTTATTTTGTTCATCAAACTTTTTTTCTTTGCTATTGTATTTTTTGGTTAAATTGATGACAATTGCTTTTAATTTATTGAAGAATGGCAAGATTCAAACTTAGAATATCAAAGTGAAAAATACAAGAAAACTGGGTGGCAATTTCAAATTTGATGCGAAAAGTTAACTTTGGTCCCTCTATTTCCAATTGATGAAATTAAAGTCACTTTGATTTTTGAAAAATTCACTTTTGATAAAGAGAAACTTCATTTTCTTTGTTTTTCAATTGCTTGGTTTGAGAGAGGAGGGAAAGAGTTGTCGGATTATTGTTAAGAAGAGAGAAAATTAATGTTTGCATCAATTCCGACCACAAAACAATTTAGTCTTGATTCAATAAGAGAAATTCCACTTAAGTGTTCTTAAGCATTCACCTTGTATGAGAAGGTGATTAAATCTACGGTCAGGAAGTTTTTTGAATTTTGGTTTTTTGATCGGTTTTTGGGTTATTAGATGTCATAAATAGGTTTATTAAAGTCTTTAAGGTATGTTTTATGTGTTTTTAAGTCAAAAACAAAGTCCTTCCTATTATATTAAAAAAAGAGGCTTGAGACTAAAACAAAAAATAAATGAAGTTTAGTAGTGAAACATGAAATTCGCAAGAAAAAAAAGATAAAAAGTAAAAACTTAAAACTATATGGACCAAAGTATACTTTTTGTACCCCAAGTGGAAAAAGGGTTGCACATGTCTGGTTGTGTTATTATTGGTTCCTTTGGTTTCAATTTTCTAAAATTAATAAAATCAAATTATATTTTACAAAATTGAGAATCAACATAATGTAGTTATATCTTTATTACATCGCAAGTAAAATGTTGCAAGTGAATTGAAAAAAATCGTCCATGTTAAAATCCTATGAAAATAAAGAGGAGGGAATTGAAAAAAAAATCAAGGACTAAAATGAAAAGATTTCTATCCCAAAATTATGCTTAATCTAGCACGCAGTGAAATGAACAGAAAAACAACGTTTTCCTTCAGTTAATTGTTCAATAATTTAATATAATGAATATTAATATTAATAATTTTACAGGAATGGCCAATGAAACATGTCCACCGCATCCTGTCTTTTTTTTAAGGGTTTATCTGATTTGATTTAGTTGATTGATTCTCAACAAATGGTATTTCCTCATGAAACCACATGGACTTATCTGATTGGCCAGGTCTTGCCTCTACTTTATTCCAAATATCTTCTAACCAATGGCAACTTTAGTTAAAGCTCCTTCAGGCTGCCACTGACGGCTACATTTCCAACGCTTCTGACTCTTTTGGACCTCTAAATGATTGACGAATTCCGTCAAATTTAGAAAGAGATGACGATAAATGGGAGTTTTTTTTTTCTTAGCACAATATTAAGAAAAAAAATCGAGAAAATAACACTGAGAAATAATATAGTTAAAGAGTTATGTATGATATTCTTGAAGCTAATCGTTAAATAGCTAGGCTCATATAAACTATAATAAAAAAATATATATAAATAACACATCAAAACTCTAATAAAAATAATATCATTATTGTTAAAAAATCTTAACAATAAATTTTTTATATTATTTAATAATACTAAAAAGAACCATTAGCAATAATCAAAATGAATCATACGAGTCATTTAAAGATTCCAACGGTTTATTTTATTCACTCTTGATTTTTTTTTTAACGTGGTTAGATTTTTTTTTATAAAAATCTTTTTAACAATATTAATATTGTGGTTAAAGTTTTAGTGGGTCTTAAAATTTTCTTTTTCTCTCTCTTTTTTTATTATAATTTGTGTCAAACCAATTTAATAATTTAAAAGAATTAGCACGTCACACTTGCAACTTGCTAATTTTCCAAAAAAAATTATTTTACTAAATTCCAGAAAAAATCCAATAAATGGTGATCGGGTCGTTGTGTGTGTAATAATGCCTGCGGGGTATATGCGTTTTTGTGAGATGTGTTTAGGCTGAAGTTTGATTATTTTTTAAATATTCTTCTAATAGTTCTAATGTATGGATGTGAAAATTATTTAAAAATATCTGGAAAAAATATACTCTTACACGCATTACCAGATACATTAACAAAAACTCAAGATGCTATTATCAAAACTCCATATCTCCACTGATATCCACGAACTCAGTCTTGGCTATGCAGACGGAATTTTTAGCCAACGATCACCGTGATGGGGGTGGGTCCGGCACGAAGAAAAACATGAACATGTTCGGCTTTCAGGTGCCGATGACACTACAGATGACGGTCAGAGTGGTGAGCTTTGGCGGACAAAATCTCGCGCCTTACCTGATAGAAATCATCTTCCCTTCTGACATTCAAATATCCAATCTTACATTGTCTTTGCGTCTACATCAATTTCAGAGAATGTTACTTTGGACCTCCTCTGTTTTTCATGAACTTGTAAAACCTCCGATAGAATGCGACAAGTTAACCATGTATGAAAAGAATATATCATAATTCTCCACATCATGAATATTTGCACTTATCATCTGATAACAATCATCAATTAGATGCTAGAAAACATGGTGATGTATGGACACTTGACTTTTAAAAAACTGATTTTTTTTTAAAAAAAAGTAACCGAAAACAAACCGAACCAAGAGAAAGACGAGAGAAGCGCTGTGAGTGATGTATAGACACAACAAGATGCACAGAGCATGATGAACTATTACATAGAATCTCCTATGGTGCCAGACAACAATGCTATTTTTGTCTTTGACAATGAGCCTTTCTTATATATCCTACTGGGATTCCTTTTTGTTTGAATCAATAGGTTGGGTGTGGCGTGTGGGAGCTTGGGAGGGGTGGCTGGTTCGCTAGATTGAAGAATGAAGATTGATATTGTTTAAACTCTGCTGCAGGAGATGAAGATTGATATTGTTTGTTTGATCTGATCTGGGTGTGGGTGCCTGGGTGCGTGAGCTGAGCAGGGAGCGGCTTGTTTGCTAGGGACAGGAGCTAGGGTTAGAAATTAGAAGTATTATAAAACCGAAACCAAACCAAACATTTAATTTTTTCATGGTTTAGTTTTTTTAATTAATTTTTTTTTGTTTTTTTGATTTAATTGATTTATCAGGGTTTTTTTCTCACCCTAGTAGCAAAGGAGCAATAAATAAAAGCACTTAAGACTGCTACACAAGAAACCGCTAAATAGACGAAATCATTTCATTCTTTCATTTCCATATCAATCGTTTCTGTATGTGGAACCGTGTATCTTAATCTTGTATATGACTTCAAGTGAGTTCAGAAAACATCTCTTCAATAAAAACCGAGGATGATTGTATGTTACATGGTACAATTTCACATACACAGTTGGATTTGTTTTGGAGTTTTCTCTTCATTCTCCATTTCCCCTTGGATCTTTAGTAATCTCCTGAAAGAGCAGTGTCCTCATCCCACACAAACAAATAAATAACTTCAGCGGGTGATCTTCCACCTTCCTCTTCCAAAGCAAAGCTGCCTCTTGGAATCATGAAACGGAACAAAAACCAAATCAATGAAACAGTAAACAAAAATGTCAGCTATCACCAGAATTAGCCATGGTGGGTGGCTGAGGCTGCTGGATGTGAGCCTCGATTTGTGCCTGAGTGTGCTTTTGTTGCTCAACGAATCTGCTTATACGCTCAAGCAACTGTTGAGCCTTCCTCTTTCCCCGGTCCGTGCCATTTTGTGCCAAATCCACCAGCGGCCCCATCACTCCATGCTCTTGTGCCTCTACCAGATGTTTTTGGTCTCCAGAACAAAGATGCACCAACACTGCTGCCGCATTCTCTCTGTTCCTGGGTGACCCATTCCTGATAACTTCCACCAAAACCGGGACAGCCTCCGCAGCTCCAATGATTGCCTTCCCTTCAGGGTGGCTAGCCAGTATTGCTAGTATAGCCAATGCCTCATCAATCATTCCACCACCTGTTTCCGTCAATAGACGCATCAATGTGGGTACAACTCCTGCCCTCACTGCCTTTCCCTTGTTCCCCTGATAAATGCACAAGTTGAAAAGTGCAGTGGCCGCATCCTTCTTCCCCCTTTGTGTTCCTTCACTTAGAAGAGTCACCAGTGGAGGGATGGCCCCCAAGGAACCAATTGTAACCTTATTTTCATCCACAACTGGAAGGCTGAAAAGGGTGGCTGCAGCATTTTCTCGAGCTTCCATACTGCCCTTCTTGAGCACATGCACTATACCAGGAACTGCCCCCGCTGAAACAATGCTTCCTTTGTTTTCTTCACATATGGAGAGGTTAAGAAGCGCTGTAATTGCGTGCTCTTGGGTGCGACAGTCAGGAGTTGAGAGGAGGCCTACAAGGAGAGGGATTGCACCAGCTTCAGCAATAGCCACACGATTATCAGCATTTCGCTTGGCAAGAAGACGGATCTCACCAGCAGCAGACCGCTGGTCTTCAAGGCTGCCAGATGCAAGCTTGTGAAGGAGAATTTGAGTCTTTGTACGCTCAGCAGGTGAGCAAGTAGATACAGTTTTATTTGACCCAGAACTGCTGGGTCTTTTTGGTGGCTCAATGCCATTGGCTTCACACCACTGGGCTATGAGGCTGCGTAGAACATAGTTGGGTGTCAGAGCAGCACTGGTGAGTTTCTGTAGTGTCTTTGGACATGTGTCATGCCCTGCTTCCAGCCATTTCTCAATGCAGTATCGTTCATAGGTCTATAACAGATACAAAGGAGATATATTAAATAGGACAGCTGTAGAAAGATGTACAAACAAACCCTTGAGCTTATACAGGGCAAGGACCAAGCAAGAGATCTAGTAAATGACCAATCAGCAATCAATCCCCAAGATGTTCGTTAGTCGTTACCGTCCTATCTTTAGAGCAGTAAACCTTCAGATTTTTTGTGCAAGTTTCCATCTTTCTAAAGCAACATAAAAGTAATTATGGAAGACAGGTAAAACTTTCAGGGTCCAAACTCCAAATCTTAGTTAGAGGTCTCGTCAAAGGGAAGATCCTAATTACTTGATGAAAAGTGACCTAACTATTTCGATGCACTAACAAGTTTTATCAAAGCATATGGCAGTTTCTGTAAACATTCTACAGTCGTAGTTGAAAAATGGAAGATGGATGCAAGGTGTGAAACTTCGTATCATCAAATTGCAGACTAAAAAAGATGAAAAACAAAAACTAAGTTTCACCCATTGTTTCAAATACTATAGGGTACAACTAAGATTCAGGATCCATGTACCTGCCCTGTTGAAACAATGACAGGATCCTTCATCAATTCCAGGGATATTGGACAGCGGAAATCATCTGGTATAACTGGTGTCTTGTGACTTCCATCAGCAAAAGCTTGTCCACTGCCACTTGGGGGAAGATTCTTTTCTCTTGCTGGAGCATCCAAGTTTGGGTTTTCTGTTTGCACAAAATCTTTAATTTTCTTCAGAAGCATTGACATCTTCTCAATGTTCTCCCCGGGATCTCCACCAGTGGCAGCAACCATCTCATGCAAAGCTAGAGACTCTTGTGTAAGGTCAGCTATTCCCAACAACTGTAACTTCTCAGACAACCTTCTTAGGACAGCTAGATCTTTTGCTGAATCATCAGTCTTGTTGTAAAGGGACAAGAGATCTTCATACAGCTCAACATCAGTATCATCGGCCCTTCCTTTGGCTCTTCTAAATTGAGAAAGGACAAGCTCAACCTGAAATCAGTGTTCGTTTTTTAAAAAATAAAAAGTAAAAAGAGATGTACAATAAAACAAATACAATAACATGGATAAGTTAATGCAAGGAGCTGTTGGAACCACTCATATTCTTGTTAAACCACACATCCTAGACAAAAAGCAGGTGTAGTTTTGAAGTGTGATTGGATCATCTTAGGATCTTTTAAATCATACAAAATTTTGAAATGGTCAAGAAGAAAAACAGTGGTATCTAACTAAGCTCCTTTGACGTTTATGATACCCAAGAAATCACCTCTAACTAAGCTCCTTTGACGTTTATGATACCCAAGAAATCACCTCAACTAAGCTCCTTTGACGTTAAGGACAGAATATTAAGTTGTTGAGTTCTGGGTTATCAACGTCCCCAAATAAAAACAAACACTAACAATTCTCTACCTGTTCCTTAACTTCATCAGATATGTCAAGGCTTTCGTAGGAAATTCCACTTAGAGCTTGCTCCAATTTAGCTGTCACCTCATGGTATTTATTCATAATTTGTTCCCTCTCTAGGACCTGAAAGCAAAATAAACACAGTGATTTTAGAAGGAAACAAAGAAGAAGAAGAATACTAGGCATCTTGATGGGACCATGAAAAACAAAAACACAAACTAAATAGCATTTTAGAGATGCTACCAAATTTTGCCTCTACTCTTTTGCAATAAGAATTACAAGAGAGCTTTTGTCTAATAACACCTAGGCATGGTAACATTTAGCTAAAAGATATTAAACCATGCAAAAAACACAAATGATATAGAATGTACATTATAGGTTAGGAATGAGGAAGTGTATATGCACACTAGCATTGAAGAAGTGGACATATATGCAAGGATAAACCGAAAATTCCAATGCTTAAAACATTCTATTAATGAACCACATCAGCTTAAAATCTTTAGACACGTTTCTGCTGAATATTTTGATACATTGCAGTTGTCAATGGAAAAGAAACAGACACTACCATAAAACATTCATATTTAGAAATGCCGCAGCGTTTTCTTTCATGGTTGACATTTTCTAGCTCCCTTTTTCGATTTATTTATTTTTCCTGCAAGACAAATTGTCTATGAACCCCCATATCAAAGTTCCAGCGGCGACTGATTAGCGAAATGTTGTGGCATAACCAGGTCCAACACAATAATTTGCCAAAAAAAAAAATCAATTCTGTACTCTGCAGTTTATGCAGTATCAGAAGATTCATCTGAGATGTACTCATGATCAAAATCCAAAACCCCCATGAACCAGCTCCATAAAAAGAAATCAGGGTCACATCAATAGAGTCTCTACAAAAACTGTCTAGCTACACAACAAGTTAATGTTTCTTTGTTGTTGTTGCAGTAGCCCATGAATCATTATGCATCCTTGCAACTTCCTCAACAGGTACAAAATCCATCGGGACACGAAACATAAGAAGAGACAAAGTCAATGACTCAGACTCGAATAAATGCATCTCGATGGAATCTAAGAGAAACAAACATCAATGGGAACAAAAACAACAGACATCTAATTCCCAAATATCCAAAACACTTCTTTAAAAAAAAAAAAAAAAACCCGAACTAGCTGTGTGGAGTCGTCAACCATACGGATCCGTTTTCGTCATTCCGCGCGATCATATACAGAATCCGGGTCAGTATCGATAGATTTTTCTACCCTATAAATATATATATATATATATATAGAAAATGAGAAGGAATCGTTAAGAAAAAAACAAACAAGAGAAGGGGGGTACAGACCATGTAAATCTTGCTTCCTTCGCTACCAAATTTAAGCAAATCTTTAGCGCAATCCAGAGCTTGTTCGAGCGAAACAAGAGCTTCGAGAGTTTGTTGAGGGATGATGGAGTCTTTGCTGTCTCTAATCTCTTCCAACATTGGTGTCAATAACTTCAACCTCCTAGCTAGATTGCAATACTGCTTCTTGACCGCGCATCTGTAATCTGAGATCGAAGCTATCTCGTTCACTGTCTCTATCAAACTTTGCACTACCAGTCCTCCGTTCTCCTCCTCCATTATTATAACCCAGATAACAAAACGAACCAGATCTCTCACTGCACGCACCGTACTACCAGACGATACTCCTTTGCCTTGCTCAACCGGATTACTGAAATATTAATAGACCAATACCCATAATCGTCAGTCAGTCTACATTAGAGAGAGAGAGAGAGAGAGAGAGAGAGACTTTTTTTTTCTTTTGGAGCGGCTAGTGTGAGCTAAGCCGGGGTTGGGTTGGTTTATTCCGAATTTGGCTTCGGTTTAATGGATTTGGTTGTGGTCTAATGTGGTGAGTGAGGCTTTTCTGGCTTGGCTAGTCAGCTTGAGCTGTACAGAGCTGGCGGCGTTTTTATTTTATTTTTCCATTTTCACCATAAAAAAAATAAATAAATAAAACGTCGGGTGTCTGGTTGATTCGGTTAAACAAACGCCAAGAGAAACACAAACAAGGTGGGAGAGGTGACAGTGACTGTTGTTTTATACGGCGGCTAGGTGAGATAAGAAAAGTTTTTTCACGATAATTTAATTTAATGCGATTTTTCAAAAAAGGAAATGCGAGGTGAGGTGGGGAGAATTCCAGCTAATATTAGGGATGTAAGAAAAATTCGCCTAATCTATAATATTTGTATTATTTAACCTGATTAATTTGTAAATCACAATGGACTTAGTTATTATCACTTTCCTTTGTTTTCCCCCCATATTGATAATTGTTTTCCTTTTATGTATTGCAAGTCTAAAGTTCTAAACACATAATAGAGAAACAATTACGTATATGTCATGTATATTTGGGATAACAGGAAGATAAAACGTTGTTTTAATTTTGTCAATTAATTAAGTCTCCTAGTGCTAAAAACTAAGGCATGTATAGATATCTTTTTAAAACTATTTTTAATTAAAAATACATTAACATAATATTTTTGTATTTTATATTTATTTTTTAGAATTAAAAGTATAAAAAAACAATTAATTTAATATTTCTTCACACATAAAAAAATTAAAAAACAAGTTGAACCTTGAAAATAAACACACTCTACAACTAAAATACTTGACGTCGTGGTCGATGACAGGTGAGCAAGTCCCAAGATAGACAAAGTGTGCACGACACAGCCTAGCCATCTACGACCCTTGGATTAAGCAATTTGCTGAAGCTGTTGAGAAATGTCAAGAACAGGACATGAAATGGCCTGACTTTTCAAATCCTGAATTAATTAAAGTGCACCTGTTAATATCGAAGTGATTTTTTATTATTATTAATATAAATATTTAGATCAGCTTAATATATTTTATTAATTTAATAAATTTTAAAATTAATAATTATATAAATTTTTAATAATTATTATATTAATAATTACATGATTCAAATTTAAGATTACAAGAAGTAAACTCTCTAGTTCTAAATATTTATCATTAAAGCGTATAGTTAAAAGCTATTTTTAATTCCTAGACACTTGATAATTCTTAAAAAAAAAAATCTAATCTCGCCAATCCGATTCCTGGAAAAAAGATAGAAAAAAAAAAAAAAAAGCCCTGACTAGTAGACGCAATGGCATGTTATTTAATTGACTGCTAAAATAATTTAAAAAAAGATTTCATGATCCCACATCGTGATTCATTTTTATTTTATTTTATTTTTCTGTCTTTTTTCAATAGGACTGTTCCATGGACAGGAATGGATTCATGTGATGACTTGTCGCTATTATAAACTTTGAGCTTCTATGTAATAAGTCTTACATTTATATTGGATTTTTGGAAGCGATCACAGCCATAATTCAGCCATCCACTATGATATTATATAATTGCAAGAAATTCTTTTTTTTTTAATAATTTCTTTTTATTTGATAATTATTCTCTTATAGATTCATCACTAGGTTGTATAAATAACACACTTAATACATATTCTAGAACATTTATGTGTGTGAATGTATATACGATTTAGTACGTTGTTAAACCACTTTATAAATATTCAAAATCATTTAAGAAAAGTATGGTTATTCAAATGAAATAGGAGATTAATGAATTTTAATTTGAAAAAATTACTCTTTAATTATTATGATAGAATAACTTGCGAAACACTTGTGAACATTGTGACCCGACTCATGTCGAATAATATAAAACAAATGAATATCTGGAATCTAGAGAACGAATGAGAGAGCATTGACAACCATATATATATATATATGCCGTCGCGTTCCTTTAGGACCAGCATAATTTCAGCCGGCGCATGTGACCAGCGTCAAGGACAGCTAAGTGTATTTAAAATTATAATAAAAATAGTTTTTAAATTTTATATAAGATATTTTTATTTATTTTCAACTAATATATTAGACTTCAACCATCATGACCAATTACCATAAACTAATTCGCGTGGCCAGGCTATCGTAAAATAGGTGTGGGTTATTGTGGATTATAATAATAGATTTATATTTTTGTTTTTAAAAAAAATAATCAATTGAACTAGCTTAGAGGGGTAGATTTTTATTTTCACAGATTCATTTGTCAATATAGAGTTGTTTAGGGGTATTTTATTATTTTCTAATTTTATTACACAATAAATTTATTTTAATACCCTTAAAAGCAAAATATCACTTAGCTATAGTCAAGGGCATTCTTGGTTTTTTAATTTTTTTAAAAGCATAATGTATTGACTCTATTGTCATTGGAATCAAAATTCTTAAAGTATCTTTGTGGGCACAAGTTCATCATTTCATAATGGTTTTTTAGCGATAACTATTTGATCTCGTTGGTGGTGCTATCTTTTGATACATAAAACTAAAAAAAAAGTTGTTAATGTTATCACTGTCTTTAGGTCGCATGTAAGGTTAACTCCTGCAGTGAAAAAAATTATTATGTCGTGTCATTTAATTTGTCTTGGTGTTTTCTTTTTTTATAAACAATATATATATGGTGATTATATCTGATTTGACGTCAATTTAATTTTTTTTCCCCTTTTATTTTTCTCTCTTCTACCTTGGTTTGCACACTTCTCATGAAAAAAATCACATCAGCTCTTAGATCTCTTTTCGTTTTAGATTCGGTCCATATTCTTTTAATCACAATCGTTTTATTTGAAAAAAATCACTTTAAATTGGAAGATTTTTTCAATTTTCTCCTCAATCAATTTCTTACCTCTCAAATTCGATCCCATTCCTTTTATTTTTTTTTTCTTAAGATGACTTATAAATCTTATTTATTTCTTTCGATTTCATCCTCATTTTTTCTTTTCATGTTTAGTCTTTATTTCTTTTATTGTTATTTTTTTAATTTTATCAATCAAAATCAAATTAGTTTGGAATTGGGCTCTTGCTTAAGCTAAAGTCTGGGATTTCACAAATTACAAGATTAACCTTGGTTTAGAGGATTTGTTTGGGTGTACTTGGTTTTTCATGTTATTAAATCGGGGTTGTTTTATTTTTATATATATTATGAGATTAATCAAACTTATTAAACTCAATGACCCGAGTCTCAAATTTCTTTTGCTTATGTAAAAATCCCAGTGTCACCTTAATTATTATTTTAGGATGAAAAATTTGTTCGACCCTAAGGCATTGCACCAACCACTTAACCATCAAAATAGACTTACTCAAGTCTTTTTTTTTTTTGCTCTTTTAAATTAACTTTATTTTTTTTTATTTTCGAACTTCAATATTTAGTTCTTTATAATTAGGTTTTCTAAGGTTCGATGGTTTTATCATTATCTAATACCCATGTTACGAGTTTCGCATGGTAACCATAGTTAATTCAAGTCAATCTAATGTGTTGTTATTTCAATATCTTTTAAAAAAACATATTGTCTAATATATCATCATTTAAGTATTTAAAAAGCTTTTTTGATGGTGTGAATTAAATTTTTGACTTTAAAATATTTTCATATTTGTTTAGATTGAAAGAAAGTAATTAAACTGGTGATGTAACGTGGGTAAAAAAAAAAAAGACAAATTAGTTTTCACTAAAAATAAATTATTACATGAAAACTAGAGCCTAGAAGACCCAAGATCCCTCGGAGTCCTTGCAAAGTCCCTATAACATTGATTATTTTCATGATATTTCGTTCTATCTCTCTATATTTTGAGTAGTGTTCTATAAACAAATTTTTTATATGATTTCTCTGTATACAAACACATGTTACAGTCATTGTTTTATGAAAGATCAGTTATTTCAATTAACAAGACTGACATTTTACCATTGATCATACGTTCAAATATAAGTTTATATAAATAAATTTAGTCTGAGAAAATACGTGTATATCACTTTTTCTATATTTCTCAATTTCATATATACCCTCCTAGTTCTTACAGAAAAATAAATTGAGGCATTAGATTATGATGTCATGGGAGCTTTGATTGATGGAGTCTTGCTGCAAATAGAAGGCATGTGATGTGCTTTTCTTGCCCCAGTTAATTCATAGTTATTAAAACTACTTTAGGTTCAATTTGGCGCAAGGTCTAGAATATGGCTAAGATGTATTAATCTCATCAATAAAAATTATTATTTTTTTTAAATAATATTATTTTGAAAAAAATGTTTTATAAAAAAATCGACGATTTTTAACATGGTTATAGATTAACTTGTCAAGTCAACTACATGTTAAACTTTTTTGAGACTTAGTTCATGATATAGACCAGTTAACTTGGTGCCAAGTCAACTCATCAGGTTGGTGCTAGGTTTAATAACAATAGATGAAAATGTTATTTTGAATTTCAAATAATCATTTTTCTTTTTTTACAATTATCAATACATGTAAAATAACTTGTTTTTTTAGTTATTTTTTTTTATTTAATCCCTTTGTGGTTTAATTCTATGAGATAAATTTTTAAATTGTACTGGAAAGATAAAATTAAAAAATAGAGGGATGCAATGTAAACCAAATAGAAAATACTTCGATAATTTTTAAGTTTTTACAATTTTTATTCTAATCCAAAAAATTATTTTATTTATTTTTTTAGCGGTTCAAGAGAGGAGAGAAAAACTTGTCGGGAAAAGATGAATGAAAAAGAAATTTATTGGTTGACCACCAAATAAAAAAACCATTGTATCAATGATGAGAAAAGTTGAATGGTTTCGTTTGGTTTATTTTAGTTCTTTAGAGTATAGTTTTGAAACCGACCCGGTTTGACTCAATCAAATGATCGGGTCACGGGTCAGATAGGTTGACCCGGGTTGAAAAAAAAAACACTGTAGATAATTATTCAATTAAATGAGCCATATAGAAAATGCTAAACATTAAGTCGTATAACCAACTACCAAAAAGTCTAGCTGGAAACTTAAGCTCCATGTCCTTTAATTTGACAGAGTATTTGAAGCTAAAACTCACTGTAATGCTTAGGATTTCTCTTCCAAGGTTACATAGGTATTGGTTTACAGGTTGTCTGTGCACTTAAAACATGATGCAAAAGGAGCAGAAAAATAATAATGACACAAGGCAGTGGTTAAACCTTAAGTAGGTTTAAGGATACTTGTAAACGAGTCTTAATTGTATCTAATGGGGTTGTGATGCAGCAAGCTGTAGCTCCCGCAATAATTCCTCCAGTTTTATATGAAAATGGCTAAAAATAGCTAGTAATATACTAAATCATGTGAGCTAAAAACCGTGGACAAAAACTAATCTATAAAGATCAAGAATCTAAGGCAAAACATAGAAAGACAAAGCAAGCATTGGCCGAACTCAAGGAACTGCCCGGCGGAGCACCACCAAATGAAGAGAGTTACCACAAGCCTGAGACAACTTCTACTACTTCGAATCCTTAGACAAGAGCTAGGACGGATTGAATTGAAAGCTTTCTTCTTTTTGGCTTAACAATGATATGAGACAAAAAGAATGAAAGAAAGAGTAGTTGCAATACTACCCGGAAGAGGCAGCAGGTGTAATAGGCCGAGATGCGAAGGTCGAAGGAAGAGACGAGGCAGCGGCAGCGGCAGGAAGCGGCGGGAAGTCCTCTGCTCCTCTATCAAGACGTCCTCTGCGATCAGCTGGGTTTCAATTAGGTTTGCAAATTGGAAGTTTTGGAACTGATATTGCTTTGTTTTTCTTGTATGCAGTTTTTAGCGTTTTGGCCTTTTAAAAGGCCAAAACGACGTCGTTTAATAACTGGCAATATAAAAAAAATTTAACCGGGTCTCACCCGGGTGGACCGGTTACCGGGTTGACCAGCCAGGTCGACCGAGTTTTTCTGGGTCAATTTCCAAGCGGGTTTTTGCCTCCATCCGGACCGGTCCGAGTTTTAAAACACTGCTTTAGAGTAATAAATACAACTACCTTGAATCAAATTCATTATACAAAGTGGGTTTTTCGTGTTGGAATATTGTAAATGTTATTTTTTAAAGTGTTTTTTATTTATTTATTTTAAATAAATTTATTTTTTATATTTATAAATTAAAATAATTTAATAAAAAATAAATATTTTTTAGAAAAAAAATATTGTTTTATATTCCATTTCCCTTGATTAATAAATTCTGTTTATTTTTATGTTTTAAAAATATTTTTTAAAAAAATTTAAATTATTTTAATATGCTAATATAAATTTTTTTTAAATAATAATAAAAATTTTATTTTAATATATTTTTAAATAAAAAGTAACTCAATAATACTAAACTGGTCAGCCACAGGCCAACAGCTACAATAAAAACCAGCAGCAAAAAGAATGAAAGAGTTAGGGGGGAAAAAGAGAAGGTAAAATAAATCAAGCCAAACAGAAATGCAACAAATTCAGGATCAAAGAAAGAAGGAGGTGTTAGTAAGTTGCTTCAAACAAATTGGGCGATGTACAGTTTCGTGCATATTGGTTTTGCTAACTCAATTTGCTCTGACTTTAGTCCCCCACTTCTTCCCTGCTTCCTCTCTACTCGTCCAACTGACACTCTCAGGTCTCTCTCTTCACATATTTTGTATTGCATGAGTTTTTATTTTATTTTACTTGAAGACTTGAAACCTTGTTTGGTTTTTGACAGTTGTGGTGCTAGTGTTTGTTTTGGGATTAGGGAGATGGTGCAGGCGGATTGTTGGAGTGTATGCATCCGCTCCAGCTCTCGTTTTCTTTAATCTAATCTTTATTTGGGCTGTCTATATCTTCATTGTCAGACAAGGTGATTGCATTTTTACCTTTTCTTTGTTTCATTACTAGTTCATAATCTTCTGGGGTTTTGGGTTTTGAATTGTTGAAGCAAAATTTTTGTCGTGTTTGTGGGCTATATCCCTTCTATCTTTATAGTGAAAGAATTCATATCTGCACAGGCACAATTGTTATTAAATTTATCGAGTTTCATTACTTAGTTTTCGGGTTTAGGACAACTTGGAGAAATTGATTTTATGTCAAAAATTAATGTTGAGAGCTGAAGGATGGATTTTTAAAAAAGAAGCTAAATGGTGTTGGAATGTGTAAGGGACTGGGGTTTATATGAGCTAAAGTTGGAATAGGTGTACTATCAGAACCATCAAGTTCAGGGGCGGTTCACAGCAGCAACTTTGGTAATGTCAGTAGCAAGTTTAGGGTTTTAAAGGAAACTTTTCCAGAGTTTTTAGGATAGAAAATGCAATATAAATTCTAACAGGAATGTATTCAAGTTTTGGGGAAAAAAAGGAAACCCGTTAGGTTTCACAGTGAAGGATAGCTGAATGTTCCATTGGCATCATGGCTGGAGTTAGGATTGCACCGAAAATCCCAATTCAAGCCAAAAGCTTCAGACTTCCTTTTTTTAACTTCACTTCATCGAAGGAGGCTTTATAAGCCTGCATAAATGTTCTAAACAATCTTGACACTATAAAGATTTGTATTCCAAAGTTTGACCTCCTAACTATCTGGTGTGTTGAGGGAAAAAAATGCAAAGAATTTAGGGAGAAGGCAGGGATGCGGGGTTCAGGTTCATGCTTATGACTAAGCCTGCCATATGAAGTGCTACAAATGGGATAGTTGATGTATATGAACTAATAGTGGTGATTGTGTGGGAATAAATCCAATTTTATATTTACTGAAACTAGCTCTTAAAATTGTTAGCTGATTCTTGCAAGTTTATGACTTCCTTGTTTTCCTTGTTTTGCAGCCATTCCGTATTTCATCAGTATTGTGTTCAACATAGAGGTTACCCTGCTCATTCTTGGTGTATGTAGGTTGTTTTCTCTCTCTCTATCCCCCACATAGTTTCACCTCTTATATTTATCTGGGACAGGGGAAGAAATTTTCTATCTGAAGTTTTTCTGGTCATCTGATCATCAAGCCGTGTGTTCTTAATCGCAGTATCCTATCAAGTGATCCTGGTTTGGTAACTCATGGATCTTCAGATGCGAACAAGCTCATTGAAACTAAAGCTTTCGGAGTTGAAGCTCATAACGAGGTTATAAATTTTAACTGAACTATAAATGATTGGAACTTCACCTGAGAGGAGATCATTTTTTTTTAACTTAGGAGGAGCTAGAGACTTAACCAAGGGGTATATTGTATGGGCTACTTGCAATTTCATTTTATTTTATATTCTTGAATTCATCAAGATTTCTGTTACCATGTCTGTCTTAGCTACTCCTTTCCCGTTTATTTTTATTTTTTAGTTTCAATAACTCAAAAGGGGATGTGATAGCTTTGTGTTTATTTATTTATATTTGCCTCTCAATGCAGACAGAAACATTCTCTCAAGGAAATGTAATGGTTTGATAGGTCCAAGTAGCAGAATGCTGGACAAAATGCTTTCAATATAATGTATCTTGATCATCAATAATTTAATGTTTCTTTTGGCTCCGTACTAGTGTTGCTTTATATAAATCTGGAGCTCTCAGTTTCTCCATTAACATCCAATCACGCATTACTCAACTAGATTAAGCTGGTGGGCATTTCTTTGTTTGAGCTTTTAAAGTATATTCCTTCACATTTACATGCCAGTATGCTCTTTGGACTGTTATTGTTCATTGGCTTTTCTGACCCCTGGCTCTTATTTGGTCCTTCTTCTCTTTTTTTGTTCTTCTTTTCTCCCCTTCTCCCCTTCTTCTGTTCTTCTTTTCTCCCTAACTCTTAACTTATTTCAAACTTTGATATTCAGTCACCACTTTCAAACTACTTCATGTTTCCAGCTCAATTCATGCATGTTTCCAGCTCAATTCATGCTTTACTGTTGCTTTGTAATGGGATGGTGCCTTTTCTATCACAGGGTTCTGCTCTGCTCAAGAGGGTGAGGTATTGTAAGAGTTGCAAAGCATATATAAAAGGATTTGATCACCATTGTCCTGCTTTTGGTAACTGTATAGGTAATTCTTATCTGATCCATGCAATTTCCAATGTAACTTATCCATCATTTTGTTAAATTGATAAGAATACTGTGTCTCTCTTGTCAAAGATCTGTTAGTTTATACACTTTGGAACTTTTTAATCCTTAATGTCACTACACTGTGCAGGACAGAATAATTATGTCCTCTTCATGATTCTTCTAGCTGGATTCCTTACCACCGAAGCTTCTTACATTGTTTGCTCGTCCCAGTGTAAGCTCATGCCTCCTTGATCTTGTATGGAATTGTACTTGTATTTCCTATACATTTTATGTCTCAAATTATGATGATTACAGTTTTTTGACCGTCCCTAAGGATAGATCATGGGTCAATAATTCAGATAGATGAGCATGCTGGGTTTAGGGTGTAAACTCATCTAATCTGCTTATTTCCGTATCCCTTATTCAGTTTCCAGAGGATCCCAGATTCTAGGTGGAACTTGGTTTGAGGTAAGTAATCGTACAGCAGATGTTACTTTTACTGTTTATTGTCCTATGATTCTAAAGTTCTTTTAAGGAAGCCACTAGTGCCTCTGCTGTTTATGCATTTATGTATGTGATCCTTGGTAGACTGATCTAGCTGGCAGCTTGGTTGTTAGCACAATGTTATTCTCTCTTCTCCAAGTGATATGGCAGGTTTCCTACATGTTTCATCTAATTTTTCATTCTGTTATTTTCCTAAAGCTGTAGTAACAGAAAATGAAAAGAGCCGCTTCACATTTATAAATAATATTTTTTGTTTTGTAAATGTAGGGGGTGTTCTTCACATGGCATCTGTATTGTATATGCTTCAACATCAGGACTGACGAATGGGTAAGTTCATCTGTGATGCTATAAAAGAGAAAGTTCCTGATTTAAAAGTGCAACAATAGGACAGCAAATTGTGTCAGAGTTGTGTATCTGTGTGTGAAGGAAAGAATAGGGACTGAGTATTCAGCTCTATACCCTGTAGGTTTCTACATAAACAAGTTCTAATTGAGTTGCCCACCTCTCTGACTAACATATAGTTTGAAATAGAAAAAATAACCTGAGAGTAAATTGTTAGTTAAACATGTTCAGTTGAAGCTTGGCAATTTTCTGACTGATATATGGAAATGCTTTCTAAAGTACACTGTTCATTTTGCAATATAGATATTTATGATTAATGCATCCTTCTTCAGATAAACTGGAAGAAATACCCAGAGTTTCAATTTGTCATTCAATCCCAACCAGGTATATATGTTTCTCAATATTGTTACGGGTGATTAATATCCATAGCCTCGTGTGTAATTTGAGTTTTATCTTCCTGATCCAGGGGAAAGCTTTACTAGGGTTATGTTCAAAAATCCATATGATAATGGCTATCTTCAAAATGTGAAGGAGTTTTTATCAGTAAACGGCTGATAGTGCATCGATGCATGTTTTTCTATGTGGAGGCGTGCCCACTTCCTCTCAGTGTTCTTAACTGAGATCCTGAGGTTTTGAACTCTAGTATTCATGCATATACTAGTTGGAGACGGGAGGAGATACGGATTGGAGTTTCACTAATTAAAGTTCTTGGCTGCTAAGGGGAGATCAGTTTGCTTACATATTGAGTTGATATCCTTCAACCAATGCACAGACTGATGTAACACTAGAGTAGAACCGCCATGCATATGTTCCTTGAGAGAATCAACAGAACGATGTCTTGACAAACCCTACATTGCTAAATTATAATGTTATAAAAGTTCATATTTCTTTTTATCATATGTTCTATGATTAAATTTTTGCTTTAAAATTGATGACACAGCCTAGGGGATGCTACCCATGCCAATCTTTTTTACAAGTCTTCCTCGGGAATTATTTTCCTTGAATTCTTGAAGCGAATGTGGCCTTTAGCTAGAAATCTCAATGGCCAAGACTTCGGGCTACTTCTCCTCCTTGAGAATGGTCACAGTAAGCACACCAATCTCCATGCTGGCTTTCACCTGATCCATCTTTACTTTCTCAGGCAACCTGAACCTCCGTGAAAACTTGCCGCTGCTCCTCTCAATTCCTTAAAATTCGATGCCACTTAACATTCCTTTCCTTCCTCCTGCTCTTTGCTCCTCTCTCCACCGATTTGCAGGATTCTACCTTCTTTCACCATTACTTTCACCTCCTCGTTCTTTAACCCTGGAAGGCCAGCTTTGAAAATGTGAGCTTCTGGAGTTCTTTCCAATCGATTCTTGCTTTGACAAAAGATGATGCTTCCTGTGTTGAGGCAGGAACATTGGCCAATGTGGCCCTCGAAAGGATCCCAAATGCCTAGAGAAAACGGATCGAACACATTGGTCCTTCGGCTGCCGAAGAAGCTAGGAATGAGGGATGCCATGCTTGAACTAGTGAGAAATTGTATGCTTTGCTTCGATCTGTTCACGATGAGAATGATTGGTTAGAACAAGCTACATATAGGGGGTGAGACGAGGCTTCTAGCTATATTAAAAAATCAAGAAAAAGAAAGAGCATTCCTGTACTTCGTTGCTACATCCCTTGAATCATCACGAGCTATGTTCTCCAGTCTTCTAATTTCTCAGGTGTAGATCCCTGATAATACAACAAATAAAAAAAAAGATAGGGAGAAAGAGAAGAAATAGCTTGATTGGGCCTTGGCCCAACCGAGTCCAACACATTCGGTTGTGCCATGACTCCACTTAGCTTCAACTCTTTTCTTTTCTTTTTCTCTTTAATTTCTTATGTTAGTATTAATATATTAGCTCGTGCTTCGCAACGAGTTAATATTGATTTTAAAAAAAATATAAGAAAAATATTAAGTATATAGACTGTTTTAAGAGCATTGGATATGATAGTCATGACAGACCCACATAACTTATGTTTGGCAACTATGTCAGACCCATGGCGTTTGGGCCTGACGTAGATATCAAACCCAAGTATCTTGGATTTATGAGATTTCCCTGTTCTCTACCCCAATGGAGATATCTTTTGTTTCACTAAAGAAGGATTGATTAAATCATCCAAAAATTAGAGCGTAAAGTGGCAATAAAGTTGTTAAGGTCTAGTGCGGCTGCCGAATCCAAGGCTCCTAGACCTAAAAGGGGTTCCAAACCCAAGCTTCTTGGGTCTAGCGTGTTTTCTAGACCCAAGCGAATTGGGTTTGGCATTCAAGCTAGACCCAAGGAGTTTGAGTCTGACACCCCATGTCAGACCTAAGCAAATAACAAACAAAGAGAGGACAATTATGTACTTTAGTTGTCATGAGAGAGAAAATAAAAAAAAAACACAAACAATCGATCATTGATGACAATCTAACCATGATATGTTTACACATGTCGCACTATGTGCCAGAAGACATGACTGTGCATCTAGTGATATGACGGATGACCATATTTGACCATCAGAAAGTGTCTCATATGCCTTTTTATTGGCGCGGGCGTTGTCCACTCATTGGAGCGTGTGGAACACGCATTAACAGCTTTTCGATTAAAAAATAAAAAAAATACAACGTGAAAAATACTAAAACACCCCTCATGATTCTTTTAATTACACAACATACCCTGTAATTTCACTGTTACAATCCATAGTAATTTGTGTCTAGAGCTATAGTGGAATCCCTACGCCATTTAACTTTCTTTATAATAATAGTCTCATTTATTATTTATAAATAGTATTTACCATGCAAAACTCATTCAGAATGAATCTCTGACCCGATTATACTATTTATGATCGCTTATACTAAGCTCCACCCCCTCATCTCTTTCTCATCCTTTAGCTCGATATAATCTTATTTACTATTCATGAATAGTGTTTATTATGCAAAACTTATTCAAAATGGGTCCCGAGTCCTCAGACACGGTCAAACTAACCTCCATACCCTCCTTTATCTCTTTCTCTCCTCTCTATTCCCCTTCTCTCGTCAGTAGAAAAGAGAAAATGTGGTGAGATTATTCATTACAAATGAATAATACCTTTTTAGCTCATTCGAGTTACAAGGTAGATTCCTCTCATCTCTCTCCTCTCTTTCTCTTTTTTTTTTAGCATCGTTTTACTATTCATAAATACTATTTGATGAATAGTAATACTTACATGGTATTATTCATGTATGGTACTATTAATTACTATCATGCATAATACTTTATCTCAGATATTTTTAATATATTTTCCAGATATTTTCAAAGCTATATATTCTCTTATTTTAAGAGAAAGAGGGGGTAGATCCAAAAGATTATTTATCCAAGAACACTACAATTACCATCTTATTCACCGCATAAAGAATACACATCTCTTCTCTACTCTTGAATTTTTACCTCCTTGTCACATGATAGAACAAAATCAAATGTTGACTTAAGTGTCAAAGTATTCCTTGTTCCATGAGAGACTTGTTTTACATGTATAACTATGATCCAAATATAATTAGTTAGGAAAAATCAATATTTTTAAATGAATTTTTTTTCTTTAAAGAAGCTAGTGACTGGAACTACTTTGGTATACAAAAAGGCCAAGAAAGTTGATGTGTTATTAAACACGGTTGAGTTGACAGATAAATTTAGTGATTTATCAACCTAGAACCTAGTTTGGAATGAGTTTTAAATTAAACCAAGTAGGAGTTAAAACAATCAAACTTGATCAACTTGATATGTTAATCTACAACATGGTTAACCAAATTAAAACTTGGTTTGACTTTTGTTTTAATAAAAATTTAAAAAAAATTATTTTATTTTTTTTAATTTTTATGCAACACTGTTTTAAATCCTAGTCAACCCGTGATCCGATCCTTGGGTCGGGTCATGGGTTTAATTGAATTTAATAACTTTGACTATATTATCATTATCCAAATTAATATATTTATAAGAAAATAAACTTCTTATAGTCAAATAAAACTTCCATAAAAAAACATAAATTTTGTACCAATTAATATTGCAAATGATATATGACATCACCACCTATCATCTAAGTAAAATGATATCACATAAGAAAATAAGTTTTCTACCGGTTTAATTAATAGTAAAAACCGAGTACCCAAGCATTTAAAAAAATAAAAAAATAAAAAGAGAAATATAGGTAACCCTAGTTTATGATCTAATTCACAGTAATCAGAGAAAAAGACACGTCAAAGAATAATTAAAAAGAACATCACGTCGCTTTAACCCCCAAATTGCAGAAGCCAAACCCTTCACGAAGGATTGAGATCGCTCAGAAAGGACCCATGCATGAATGCCAAGCTCCACGAATTCTTAATTAGGTGAAGTGTGCTGCTAAACATTATGCTTTCTGCAATTAACAAGACAAAGGAGGCAAGTTGTCTCTCGAGAGTAATAAATTGATCGTCACACGTCTGATTCCAAGCATCATTACATTAATATCCATGGGTCCATGGGAATGGCGTACAAACCATTTCTTCTACAAACTTAATTAATAACGTGTTTAACAAGATGGTTGTAGTTGGTAAATAACTTTTAATATTAAAATATATAGTAATAATTTTTTTTATTTTTTAAAAATTATTTTTGACATCAGCACATCAAAATGATTTGAAAATATTAAAACTATATTAATTTAAAGTTAATAAAAATATAAAAATATTTTAAATATTTTTAAAAATATTTTTAAAATAAGAAATAAACAGGCCTACTATTAATGTATTTGTAAAATTGGACTTGGTAGTTTCATGACTTTAATTTCCTGTGAGAGCTAGGGCATAAATATCTGTAATCTACCAATAAATTGCTGTCCAATGAAGTTTTCTATGTGGGTTCTTGATGGAATCCATCTTGGAATCTTCAAAGTTGAAGTAGAAGCTTGCTAATAACGTACAAGCTACAACCACCCTCGTGTTCATGTCATTATTTAAGTTTAATATTGTAGTGTTTCTTTCCTTCTTGTTACTTTTTTTTTTCAAAGATATTAATTTAGTTTTGATTAATATATAAATTAATCCAGAGATATTTCATGTTATCGAATTCGAGAATATATTAAACATCTTGGCTCCTTTTAAAATGGTCTCTCTAGAATTATTGTTTTTCCTAATCTTAGCTCCTTTTAAGAAAATTTCCTGGCTCCATGTCTAAATTTTTATGTAATTAGATATTTAAAGGGTATTTAGAAGTATGATAACAATTATTTATCAAATATTTTTTTTATTAAAAACTATATTAAAATAATATATTTTTTTAAAAAATTATTTTTAACATCAACCTATCAAAATAATAATAATAATAATAATAATAATTTTAAATTTTAGCTAATCGTAATCCTAAATAAAAGCTAAATTCAAAAGAATTAAGCAAACCCAACTAATCCTCATCCTAAATGATAAAATCAATACTTAACTTGAGAGACTAACATAAACTTGATGCGATAATATTAATTAATTACCGAAAGTTCTATTATGCTAAAAACTAAACTTATATAACAATATGGCGTTTTATTCTTGTGTTTCATTTACAAGTAAATTGAGAAGAAGCTTTCCAAAAAGTATGATACTGTCTTCTTCACTTTCTGTGCATGCATGGTTATATACTATCATTTGTAGAAAAGAATGGTTGGACAAATTCGTAATAAAGCATTTCTTTTTCCGGTTGATTTTTCTTTTCTTCTACTGAATATTAGCACGTCTTTATTTATTTGGTAATTAGTTCTTTTAATGCTTGTAGGGGAAACCCATTTGTTATGAAACTTAATTTTTGCTTGTATTCCAAAATTCAACGGTTTTTTTCCTTGAAGTTCACTTCTGTTTTGATGTCCCATTCCATCTCTAGGGTTTGCCTAATGTTTAAGAATTCAGTGTATATATATATATATCGAAGACCCGATAAGAAGATGATTTGGTGATAATTAAACAGAATCTCCATAATCACAAGAAGAAGTGTAATGCTTCCATGGTGATTATATGTAATTGTAAATGGTAGGCCAATGTTGTAAATTCCATGTCCGTGATGTTTGGTATTGCAATACAACCATGTTTTTAAAAAATTATAATTTTTTTTAATTTTAAATGTTTTTTTATTGTTTTAATGTGTTAATATAAAAAATAAATTTTAAAAATATATAATTTTAATACATTTTTAAATATAAAAATACTTTAAATCTCCACCGCGCATACCAAATAGCACTAAAAAGAGTGTTTTCAATTTATTTTTTTTACTCTTTTTTTTTGCGCTAATCTTAAAAATCATTTTAAAATAATAATAAAAAAATATTATTTTAATATATTTTAAAAAATAACTAAAACCAAACTCTTACCCAATAAAAACTTATACTTTGCTTTGGTTTGAAACCCAGCTTTAAAGTAGGTTCCAATTGTTTGTTGATTTAAGCCAAGGTCTCCATGAAGTGATTCTAAAGAGAGATGCTTTTGTCTGGGATCTGATTTGCTCTCGTACAGACTGTTGCTTTCTAGATTCACATGAATGGCTTTCCATGAACACTTGCGATTTACGAGATAAAAATTCAATATTTGACAACTCCTTTTTTTGGCATTTTTTTTCTTCTTAAATAGCTCCATTGCTTTCGGTGAAAAGGAAAAGAATAAAATCCATACATATGAGCATATGAACTTCCTTCTCCCTGCTACCTCGTTTTATACCAATAAAAGAGAATATAAGATCTAACATGCAAGTGCATATCTATATTTTTATCTCAATATTGCAAGCATTGACTTTTTATATATATAAAAAAAAATCTAGCATTGTTCGGGCAAAAAAAAAACAACACAAAAAAGATTTTTTTAATAAAATAACACCGTTTAATAAATATCTTGGTTAAAAAATATATATTTTAAAAAATTCACCAGAATTCCAATAATAATACTATAACATCATCATCAGAATAATCTGTTTTTAAAAAATCTAGCAACGCCAAAGAAAATTTTCAACAATAATCGGTGTAGATCACGTCCAAAAACAAAGAATCTTTACATGTTAGAAAAAAACACTTCGAGCGGTCATTTTATTACACATATCCGACCAATGAGGTATTGTGCAGAAATCTGGCTAAAAGATACTACACTAGGAATCCTAAGTTATTTGTCCAGCACTCTCCCTCTCTATACATTACGTGTCTGTCTGTGTAAGATTTATCATTTCAAATTATAAACTCTTAAACAAATGGATCTTTGTAGGCACATAACATTATCATCACAGATGATTTTTATTTTCTTAACATATATATATATATATATAAAACATCATCATCCTTTCTAGAATAAAGTTTTTGGCATTTCTTCTAAGAAATATCTCGCCATCCTCATACGGGAAAGGTTTCATCGCGTAATTATATATTGTGTTAAAAATAAAAAAATATTTTTAATATAAATTCATTAAAACAATTTAAAAATAAAAAATTAAGATAATTTAAAATAAAGAAATTAAGTTTTTTTAAAATATTTTAAAATATGAAAACAAATAAACTCTAAATATGTTTAATAATATCATTTGTATTATTTTTTAAAAGTATTTTTTTTAATTTTAATATTATAATATTATTTTTTAAAATAAAAATTACTTAAAAAATAACAGTTTGGAAATATAATAAAAATGGTGGGAGCTTATTTATTGGCCACCAATACGAAACAACTCCTTTTCTGGGTGGCTGCTAAAAATCCAACGGACAAAAGGAAACCACAGCGGGACTGAATGGCTGAGATGAGTCGGAGACTAAGATGTTTAGTCAAGAAAAGGACTCTTTCAAAGGAGAGAAGAACCAGGGAGCCAAAATTTACTGTTTATGGAATCTATCAATCAAACTACCCGAACAAATATCTAACTGCTGCCCACACTCTCACTTACACTCTCTCTCTCTCTGACACGGTCAGCTTCCGGGCAGCTCCAAACTCCAATACAAGGACTCTCTCTCTCTAGAAACAAATATAATAAAAATACTATTCCTACGACTACACCTCTCTCTCTCTCTCTAGACTTGCTTAAAGAGTCTAACTTTTGTTTTGTTGCCCAATAACTACTTTTAAGCAAAACTGAGATAGAGCGGAGAGGGAGAGAGAGCTGCTTCTCGTCAGAGAAGGTGGCGGTTAGGTAGTGGTGCAGCTGCTCTCCTGTGAGCGGAGGGTGAAGTGCGCGCCTTTTTATATATATATATATAGAGAGAGAGATATATATCACCATGGGTCAGGGACTGAGTTGTGCAGCGAGTCAAGAGCATGCGTTCTTCACTGCTGTGCAGTTGGGTGAATTCGACACCGTAAATGCTATGCTTGAGAGAGACCCATCTCTCCTTCATCAAACTACTTATGATCGCCAGTATCCGCTACATATTGCTGCTGCAAATGGCCAGATCGAGGTCCCTTTCTTGCTTTTCTTCTTCACCATTGATTTTGGTTTTTTGATACTGGTTACTACTCTTCTGGGTTTTTTATTTTGCGGTCTGAACTTTTAACATTTCTATTGGTGAAAGTCTTTGCGTTTTGCTGAATGCTGATAAGAATAGATTTTGTGACATCTGTTGTAGATTTTAACAATGCTTCTGGAGCGATCTGTGGATCCTGATATGGTGAATCGTCACAAGCAGGTAATATTTTGGTAATCTTGTGTGAATGGGAATTCTCTTTTTGCTTGATCTTGTGGTATAGCTAGCACCTTTTGCTTCATAGTGATCTTGATTTGTTGATTTTGAATGGTGATAGACTCCGCTTATGTTGGCTGCAATGCACGGCAAAATCTCATGTTTGAAAAAGCTCATGGAAGCAGGGGCAAATGTATGTCAAAGTTCAAAATCTCCGTCTCCTTTTTATTTTAGAGATTAGCTTATTCTTATTTGAAACTGTGAATTTAGCATATACTGATAAGGTTATCTGTTTGGTTTTTATCAGATTTTGAAGTTTGATTCACTTAATGGCAGAACGTGCTTGCACTATGCTGCTTACTATGGCCATTCGGATTGCCTTCAAGCTATTATTTCTGCTGCTCAATCAAGCCCTGTTGCTGTTTCTTGGTAACTACGTGTTTCATTCTGAAGATTTATTTGGTTTTTTATTGTTCTTTTCTTCTCTTTTGATGATTTTGCCTTTTAGTTTTTATGATAATAGCTTCTGTGGAAATTGAAATCTAGGGGATATGCACGGTTTATCAATATCAGAGATGGTAGAGGAGCAACACCATTGCATTTAGCAGCCCGTCAAAGACGGCCTGGATGTGTACATATCTTGTTAGGCAATGGTGCTCTTGTTTGTTCTTCGACAGGAGGATATGGGTAATAATCATATTGATTTTCTCACTCATTTCTTGCCTTTGATATGATTTCTTGTTTTAATTTTTGTTGATGTATTGCTGCTTACAGTTCCCCGGGGAGCACTCCTCTTCATTTGGCAGCCAGAGGGGGGTCCCTTGATTGTATCCGTGCATTGCTGGCGTGGGGGGCAGATCGTCTTCAAAGAGATGCAACTGGGTATTACTTGATTCTATCCTTCGTTAGTTTAGAAGCTATAACACATTCATAATGTAATAATACTGGGTAACAAAGCATGTGGTTTTCATGTTCTTTGATGTATTCTAGAAAATGTTTTCCAATGATTTCAAATAGGCACATAGCATTGGGGACCTTAATGTTATAACAGCTGTTGCTTTATTTTTAATTAAGAGCTGGGATAGCCATCGTATTTCTTGATCTCAGGTCTTTTTTATAGCCTGAATGTTTTCTTATTTTTATACGGTCATCCAAATGCAGGAGAATACCCTATGTAGTTGCTTTGAAGCACAAAAATGGAATGTGTGCAGCCCTTCTTAATCCTTCATCGGCAGAGCCTCTTGTCTGGCCATCACCATTGAAGTTCATCAGTGAGCTGAATCAAGAGGCAAAAGCTCTACTGGAGTGTGCCTTGATGGAGGCCAACAGGGAGAGGGAAAGGAATATATTGATGGAGGTCAACAGGGAGAGGGAAAAGAACATATTGAAGGGATCTGGGCATTCACTTCCATCTCCATCACATTCTGCTGATGGGACAGATTACAATATATCTGAGGTAATTTCGATGCTTATCTGTACTTATGGGATCATGTTTAATTTTATTCCTTTCAATCAACAGGAAACAAATGTAAACAACCAGATACTGCAGTTATGGATTTGTTGAGAGCTGGAAAGTTTTACACAGAAAATGGGCCAGTGTTTCAAAACTGAAACTAGTTTTGAAAGCTTAAAACTTCAAAAGTCTCAAGTTTTCATGTGAACTCATGTTTTAGTTTCTGAACTATTTAAGACACAAATAACATTGATTCCACCTCTTGATGAGTCTTTAACGCTTACTAACCGGTTATGTGCTCAAAACTGAATAAAAAACGTGACAGCTTATTTGTTATTCTGCCATAGATCGTGATATACCTTTTATGCTTAAGCACAGGTATGAATATGGTTCGCATAGTTGATTCTTCATCCGAGATTGGAGCTTTGCATTCTTAATTATTATTAGATGAAAGCAAAACATGTAAAAATGTGTTGTCTTGCTGAGCCTAAAACTTTCCCTAGAGTTTC
This sequence comes from Populus alba x Populus glandulosa, assembly GCA_033617975.1. Taxonomy (NCBI): domain Eukaryota; kingdom Viridiplantae; phylum Streptophyta; class Magnoliopsida; order Malpighiales; family Salicaceae; genus Populus; species Populus alba x Populus glandulosa. The sequence goes on from CM066151.1 coordinate 5,076,720, forward strand.
TAGCTGTTAAATTGTTTCCTATTTTAGCTGCCAAAGTCCTTTTTTTTTCCTGCAATTTCTTTATTAAGCCCTGCGTTGGCCAAACTACTTGGAACAAGGGTATCTGATGGCTTGACACTGTAACTGACGTGTCTTTTTGGTAACATTTATAATGCAGGCAAGCGATACAGAGGTGTGCTGCATATGCTTTGAGCAGGTTTGTACAATTGAAGTTCAAGACTGTGGCCATCAGATGTGTGCACAATGCACGCTAGCTCTCTGCTGCCATAACAAACCCAACCCTACAACCGCATGCCTTAACCCTCCAGTTTGTCCATTCTGTCGAAGCACCATTGTCCGTCTAGTGGTTGCTAAAATCAAGAACTGCAATGATGCTGATCAAGACATTGGGGAAATTGGTTCACCAAAGCTGAGAAAGTCCAGGAAGTCACGGAACTTCAGCGAGGGAAGCAGCAGTTTCAAGGGGCTATCAGCAACATTTGGAAAAATGGGCGGCCGTGGCTCAGGAAGGATTGCTGCAGAAAATGAGTGGATGGATAAGCCTTGATGATACTTGGTAGCATTTGGTAATCGAAGATTCCATTTGGCAATCAAGGAAATATTAAGGAATTGCTGGACATAATCGGGGTATATATATATATATTATATATTGAGAGAGAGAGAGAGAGAGAGAGAGAGAGAGAGAGAGAGACCCCTTTGGCAACGTAGATGTAAAAACTAAGCGAAGACGTGAGTTTCAGGTTTGGGAGTCTGGTAAGTTTGGCAATGTGATTGCCGTGGGTCATATTGTTGTAGTCTTTGTTTTACTTGAGATTGAATTAGCATTCGTTATTATTTTGAGGGTCGGTCTGTTCAATATCTGAATTGATAAAAGAAAGATTTCCTTTCTTCTTGGAAAATAAAACCTCCATTCTCTTGAATCACTGCTCCTTTTACGTGTCCTGAACAAAAATCCAAGTGAAGCCTCAATTATGGGGTCTGTAAACCAAGGAACGTGATATTATAGAAAAACTCTGTAAACTAGGGCTACTGGTAGCTGTCGTAATAAAAAAATGATGTTTGGTTGGTGAAACCAGATGGATGTGTGAATCTGTGATGATGTCCCCATTGGTCAAACACTCTCCTGATGATGTCCCCATTGGTCAAACACTCTCGGCAGGAGAAAACTCTAAAGATATAGGCATGTTTGTTTCTGAAAACTGAAATTTTTTTATTTTTTTATTAACTTCAAATTAATATGTTTTTAGTATTTTTGAATTATTTTGATGGGCTGATGTCAAAAATAATTTTTTAAAAATTAAAAAAATATTATTAACATGTATTTTGACATGAAAAGCTATTTAAAAAACAACCAAACCACACTACCAAACAAATTCATAAAGATAAATACAAAAAAGAGATTCAATCAAGTCAGGGTGGTGGGGCAAAAGGTTAGGGACCCGATGAACATGATCTGACATGAGTATAGGTATGTGGATAGGATTCTGGGCCTATGAGTGTGAGAAACGCCACAAGAAATTCACACACAGCTAACTTGCATTAAGGGACCCCTACATGGCTGTTTTTTAATTATATTCTAGTTGGTACATGTGATGATGACTCTTCAGACATGTACGAACTAGGAAGTACCTCATTTCTGCAGAAGCATTACCTATAAACTAAAAGGAGGTGTTTTTTACCCCTCTGACAAAAGCATTATTAATTACAACAGTATATATATATTTTTTAATTATTATTTTTTAAAAAAATATGTTTTATAGTACGATAATAATTACATTTCAAATAATTTTTTATATTGATATACATATTAATAATATTTTTTTATTTTTTAAAATTTATTTTTAACATTAGCATATCAAAACAATCCAAAACTTACAAATCATATTAAATTTTAACAAATTTTTTTTTTAATTTTTTAAAAATACGGTTTCAACCGTGTTTCCAAACGGTTTCTAATTTTTTTAATATCAAGTTTAAAAGTTAACTTACAGATTTAGATTATTTTTAATTAATTTTATTATTTAATACTAGAATGGTTGAGAATTGAGCTTCAGAAATTATATTAATTTATTTTCTATAAAAATATCTTAGTTTCATGATTGATATCACTGGTTTTGATATTTTAACCACGGTTAAATTATGTTATTTTTTATTTTTTTTCTAAAAGGTTATCTTAGTCTTATGACTCGGGTAATGAGTCATACAACATTGGATTTTTTTTTTAATGAGTTGTCCCTCACTTATGATCCGATTTGTGGTTTGACGAGTTAACCCAATTGACTTAGTTTTTTTTAATTGACTTTTTTTTTCTTTTAATTTCATCGTTTAATATTATATTTGATTAAAAATTAAGTCTTAAAATTTATTTTTTATTAGGTTATCTTAGTCTTATGACCGAGAATAGTGATTAACGAGTTAGCCTAAGTTGACTTGAATTAAATTTTATCTTATTTTTTTAATTAAATTTTTTATAAATTTAATTATTTAATATTGTGTTTAACTGCGGGGAAAAGGAGGGGGGAGGGGGAAGAAAGGGGTTTTAGGTATTAATTTTGAATAAAATTATAGATGTTATTGGCAATCTATATGTCGCAAATGACAACTGTGGAATAAGTATCGCAAATAATATTTATGACTTGCAAATAATTGATAACAAACATGACTGGTGAAATTATGTTATATCCCTTAATATATTTTTTCGTTGTATTGCTTTACCAATTATTTTTTATTGTGCTAAAAACCCAAAAAAACTCCGTTACCGACTTGCCTTCCAGGTCCCTAATTCTTTCTTTTTCCTTGGTCCCAAAAACTTTTGGGATGGTTAAATGAGTAAATGCCCCGGTTTACACTCCTTTTACCGATGAGTAATATTTACATATATGATCTGCCTTTAATTAGATTACAAATGTACGTTAATTTTAATCAGGATAATGGATATGGCCCTCAGGAGAAAACATGCCCCTCTACGTTTGCATGTGGACTTCCATTATATTATAGTATCGAAGCTTGTACACTTAAATGATATTCTTTTAAGTATAATATAACCGATAAATCATGATATTCTAGACTTTCCTCCAGCCGTAAAATGTACAGCGTTGACTTTCCTTGCTTGCATGTTTTCCAAGCTTGGGAAGGATAAGCAGGCATTAATATAGCTACTTTTCCCTAACCCTAGCTAGCTGCCGAAGAAGACGATAATTCTCAAAATTATCATTATAAATCAGTGCTTCTTTTACCCGGCAAACGTTGTTTTGTCTCGTCGTTTTTCTCACCAAACACGCAATATCTCCATTGGTTATCTTTAAGCGTAAGAGGATGTTCTTGTTTGCTGTCAATCAGTCAAAAAGATGCACTAATTAATATCTGTCTTTTCGCTAAAAAGTATTATCTTACGACCTTTGAGCAAGATTAGCGAAGAAATTGGGAGCTCCATTTGATTAGTAAAAGAAGAACAGAGTAAATTGTGGACCGAAGTTTCCAATCAAAGTAGCTGAAAGTTGTGTTCATATGGTTCTGGGAACGTGTTGTTTACGCACACAATAAGAAATAGCAGCCACTTACTGGTGGAATCCGCAATCAGCAGTTCTGAATTAGATTAGTCTCCGCAGGCGACCATCGAGAATTAGACCACTTAATTTCCGTTTATCAATTCTTCCACAAACTTTAAAAATACTCGGTGCCGTCGTAAAGCAGAAAAGACGTTCTTTTCTTACGCAGGCTGCAGGCATTCAAGCCATTGATAAAACAAAAAAATCCAAATTAATATAAAACTGTTCTTGGCAACTCAGTTAATTGATATAGTAATTAGAGTTTAAATTTTATTATTTTTATTCTAATTAATAAAAAATAAAAATAAAATAATATAAACTTATACAATTAATTTTATTAAAGTTTTCAGCATAGAAATAGTTCCTCGACGGCTATGCTTTATGACCATGCTATTGGTAGGATCTTGATTAATAACCCCCCCCCCCCCCGGGAGTCCCATGTTGATGAATTTCTTTAAAGTAGCTGGCTTGACTTTTGTTTGATCTTCTAGTCTTGCAACTTCTTTTTATTACTTTCAGGTTGTATTGTGGTATTTATTATGTTACTGCATAAATCTTGGTGTATATATGGAAGGTCACTTGTAAATAAGATGAGTACTTCAACAATGAATGCTTTGTTGATAAAATCAATAAATTTGTTTACATATGACAATAAGAGGGTAATAGCAAGAAAGAGAGAGAAAAAGTTGATTTATATTTTTTTTATATGATGGTAATATATATTTTTTTATTAATATAAATATTCAAGCCAATTTATACACCTCTTAATTAATTTTCACTGCCATACCATATCATTTTTATTCATACATTTGCCATGGAATGGCAGGATATTTCTTAATTGTAATCCAATTGGCTCTCTTTTTCTAAATATCCAAGGGGAAATTGACCATTCCATGGCAAATTTTTTTTTTCTTAATGTTTTTGTTTAGTTTGTTATTGAATTTTCTAAATACAAATATTGTTAGATGCGTGAAATTAGAAATGAGTCAATTTCCCTATGGAATTCTTTATTATTATTAATATGAACTCATGGTTGTCAATTTTATTCTAGTTGATGTTCTATTTTTTAATTAAAATAATATATTCTGATTTTGGGGCATTTCATCATGCCCAATGTATTGTTTATATATATATAATTGAAAATATTAATTCCATGCATATAATTCCAATTTAAATTCAAAGGTGAATTAACTTGAAATTATACAATTCAAATTTTAAACACAATATTAAATATCTAAATATTATTTCAAAATCTAAATATTCCTATTAGTAATTACTAAATGGTTGACACGTGCTATGGGTCAGATCAAATTTTTTTATCATAAGAAAAAAAATTAACATAACTAATGTTTTTTCTAGTAGAAAAGGAACTTTAAACCATGTGAGTTGACCATTTTGAACTGATTTTCAAGTAGCTAATGTTTTTTCTAGCTAATCTGACCTGATTGAATCAACATGTTTAAAGATAATCTGGATAACTGATAACATCATAGTTTGACTAAAAAAAATTAAGATGATATTTTTAAAAATATATATTAAAAATACAACATAATGGATCAAATCAGGTTAACCTTTCAAATTCATTTTTCGGGTTATGAAATCATGATGACCCCAAAACAAAGCAAATCAAAATAAATTATGATGCTTAATTTCCAATAAATTCATTGTTAAATGATGAAATTCAGGAAAAAAAATTAATATAATAAAGAACACAATAAAACAATCTAAGTTTACTCTAATTAACACGTAAAACTCATAACCCAGGTCATAGGACTATGATGAAATCATAGGAAACAAACCAAAAAATGATGACCTAATCATATTCAACAAAATATTGAAGAAGTTGAATGATGGAATTGAAAAACAAATGTCAATAATAAAAAAAAAAAACTCAAGTCAACTAGGATAACTTGTCAAATTCATGACATGAATCATGAGATTGAGACAACCATAAAAAAAAAAAAAACCAAAACAAATTATAAAATTCAATCTCTAATAAACCAAGAAAGAATGAAATTAGGGAGAGAAATATAGATTTTTTATATATATAAAAAAAAAAGACAAAAAGACACCATTCAAGACATGTAATGGACATAATGAAACTGAAACATCTCAATTGAAATTTGGCTAAAAAATTTAGAATGGAACAAAATTCAGAGTGAGATAAAATTTATTTTGGATTGTTTTGTTTTTTAAAATAATACAACATATACCATGCATTTCGAATACAATATGATATAATTAACAACCTTGAGTACAATAATCTAAAATAAAACAACATTTCATTGTTCACATACTTTGTGTACACACTTGTAGTCACTATTCATCACACATTATTCATAGGATATTCAATAAACTTTTACTATGGTTTGTGTTGTTTCCATCATTTATTATTTGATTATGAAATTTTATATCTTTTATGCGTTAGTATTGTTCACACACTCATAATTCATTGTTCATTATACTATTCATTGAATATTAAAGGAGATTTGTTTACACTTTAGTCTTTGTAGTTTTCAACATTTACATTTCGATCATGAAACTTTATTTTTTATGTTTTAGTCCATAGATATTGAAATAGAAAAGAGAGAGTCATTGAAAAGAAAGAGGAGTGAGAAATTTTTTGATTAACCACATTGCGACAACAAAAATAATAATTTTAATGTCAATAAGTTTGTCTTGAATATGAGATTACAGTGGAGATGACTTTGACGTTAATCACGAGAGAAAAAGTAAATCAAAATCCTAAAAGCTTGTTTTGTTTTGAATTTAATTTTTTAGGTTAATTAAAATGTGTTTTAAAATAAGAAATGTGGTTAAAGCTCATAGAATATTTTTATGATTTTAGATGAAAACATATTAAAATTTGGGTTGCCAAAAAAAACCCAGAATTAGAATTTCCAGTTATCCTCTAACTTATGGTTATTAAGGATTGAATTTCATATTTATATTTTTCAATTTACTTTTGATTGGGTTATACTAGTCTAATAATCCAGGTCGCAAGGTTAACCTAATTGACTTAATTTTTTTCTTTTTTTTATTGATTTATTTTTTCAATTCTATTATTCAACATTTTATTGAATGTGAATTAGATTTCATGATTTGTTTTGAATTATTTTTTGCAGGGTTATCCCGATCTCATGACTCAAATCAAAGGTTTGATGGGTTAATCTAAGTTGACTTGGATCATTTTTTAGTCATTTTTAATTTTTTCCTTAAACATTGAGTTGATCGAGAATTGTGTTTCATAACTTGTTTCAATTTGTTTTCTATGAGGTTATCTTAGTCTCATAATTAAGGTCGTGGATTAGGTTAATCTCGAGTTGACTTGGATTATTTTTTTGTTTGTTTTCTATAAGGTTATTTTGGTCTGAAGACCCAGGTCATAGGTTTGATGTGTTAACATAGGTTAACTTGAGTGTTTTTTTCTTTTTTTTAATTGATTTTTTAAAAAATATCATCCTTAACATTTGGTTGATAAGGAATTGAGCTTCATAATTTGTCTCGATTTGCTTTTTATGAAGTTATCATAATCTCATGACTTGAGTCTCGAGTTTGTCAAATTAACTCGTGTTAAATCATGTTATTTTTCTTGTCCTTTTTTAATTGAGTTCTTTTTCAGTTTTATTATTCAACATTGGATTAATTAGAAATTATACTTCATAATTTGTTTCGATTTGTTTTTTTATGGGTTTGTCGTGGTTTTATGATCATGATTGCAGATTTCACAAATTAACCCAAGTTGAGCCGACATGACCTAATATGTTGTGATCTCAATAATTTTTTTTTTAAAAAAGATATCTTGATTTTTTAATAAAACTATATTTTGTTAACAAAATCATATTGAATCAATACAAGCATGATTTTTTTCTACTAAAAAAACTTCTAGCAATGTCTCGATATCTTCTTATATTTAATATTTTTTTAAATAACTCGCAATCGAGCGCGCTGCCAATCATCTAGTTTATGACTACAAGCACACGGCCCATGGCTTCAGCCGGAGGACAAAGCTGGGCTGCTTAATTCGTGGGATCAGAGAACCAACTACTGTCCATGTACGGACAAGGCAGAAACCGGAGACACGGAAGCATCTCCAATCCAAGACCATTGCACAGCAATCTCCTCGACACTCTCAATCTTGCCTTGTAGTCCCGCAAATTGGGAGCCCCACTCTAGTTATTATGCTCTTGGATAAGTATTATAAGATAGCAGCAGCGCAGGTCAAGGCCTCTAGATTCATCCGCTAATCGGTTGTTCTTGATATAAAAATAGAAAAACACGCCTTACAAGGTCTTGGATTGCATTAATGGTGGCAGAACTATCAAGGTCACGAGGAGATTGACATATTCATAATCTCGTGAAATCTCTGTATTTGTTGTTCAACACCAAGCAAGAGACCACCCTATAGAGAGAGAGATCAAGTGCATAGACGTGAAATTGATTTCTTTTAGCCTGAAACCAATAAAAATGACAAGCTCCTTTATAGTTTTCTACATAGGACATGAAATTCAATCATCAATAGTGACAACAGGAGAAGGATTTTTTTTTTTTTTTTTTTTGGTGTGTAGAAGGTGATTCAAAGAGAGGGTTGTCCACACATGCATGAAAATAGAACTGGTACTGCACATTCACCACAGTGCTCTAGTTCTTCATTTCCTCTCCTTTCAGCTCCGGCACTGCAGCTTTGACTTGGTCTAGGAGGAGCAACATGGCCATTAACAAATAGTGAGTTGGGTTCCGTAACAGGCTGAGCAAGTTCAAGCTCATCATGAGGTCCATGAATAACTGGGTCGTGGTTCCTTCTATATTCACTAGATGCTCTTCTCTCCACAGCAAGAAAATGGCCAAGAGATGGAGTATTATTCACAACTTTGGCATCAGTAGTGTCTCTTGAACATAAAGAGAAAATCCATGTTTTGGATTTGCAGCTCTTCTTGTCTTCAACTACTTCAACTTTCCTTGCCCTTGTTGATTTTCTAGAGAGCTCTAGTATGTTGGAAACACCTATAAGACTCCCCAGAGTAATGCTCTTGTCATGGAAGAAAGATCCTGTAGACTGGAATCAATCATGAATAGATGAGCCATATTAATTCTAGATTGACAAGACATTCAGTTTATCTATTTAATTACACGGCCAAGTCAAAAGATTGAAAATCTGCAAACCAGCTGGTAGCATCTTCTACAGAAGAGGTCCATTAAAGACTGTGAAGCTAGGCAGCTGGGTTTTGGTTCAGATGGACATGTACAAGGTGATTGAATCCTTTCTTAGGAGTCTCTTATTCTATTTTTTATACTGTATTTTCTGCACTTTATTTCTCCTATTAGCAAAAACTTCAAGCTTTGATCCTAAAAATGGAATACTAGATAGGATCTGAAATTGATGTTAACACAAATAGGACAACAGAAATCAATTGGCAGACGTTGATTTGTGCCCTCTTCTGTAATATATATCACAAGGGATGCCTGATATGACAATTATGAAGTGCCGGTGCATTGAACTGACTACTGATTATGAAAGGTACCTAATTGTTAGTCATTGCACCCTAAAAAAAGAAAGGAAAAGGCACTTTGAGAGCGAATTAACAAACAAGATTGCTGAACAAGGTCACCAACCCTAACCACTACCATACTTTATGGTATGGAGAAAAGAGATTTTCAATGCTGCATTATTACTCATTCAAAGAAAATGTCGAAGGAAACACTAATCAGTCTTCATTCAAATCAATGACATTGTTGATTAAGTTCACTTGCTATATTTCAAAATGGAGAAGAAAAATCAGGAAACCAAAATCTCCTTGTCAAACCCCATAATTACCCAGCAATTTAAGGTATGTGAACAAAACCCAACTGAAAAGCAAAGGGGAAAAAAAAGGGTACGTTTTTATGGAAAAGACTAATGAAAAAACGTACTGAAGAAAAATTTCACAGTAAAGTCTTGTCGTTTTACTGACCTCGGTGTCTAAATCTGATGAGGAATCTGTTGAGGAACCAGTGACTAAAGTGTTGAATGAAATTGATCCAGAAAAATCACCATTTCTAGCTATCCCAACTCTCACATTCAGGGGGTGCAAACCCAGGGGCCAACCTTCTTCCTGCAATCAAATCAGTCAGTGATATTATTCGGAACCGTTCAACCTCAACATCATGAACACACAAAAAAATAAAGAAGATAATTGTACTGTAATCAGAAACAAAAACAACTTGACAAAGAAAAGGTAGACCCTTTAATCAGGTAAATGATAGGAAAAGAACACACGCCCTCATCGGAAACACAGAGAAACATGAAAATCTAAGAGACAATCCATGTGGGATCATCCAAGAAGTGAAAAGGAAGACAAAGCTATACCTGCTGAGCCATATCTGCCAAGAGTAATTGTGATAATTGTATAAATAAGGTGATCGAAGTAAAAGTAAGTCACAGCTAGGAGGTCATTTCCTTTGTGTTTTCTACCCTCCAAGACAAGATAAGACAACTAACGAGGTGTGATTGATTATGAGAAATTGAGAAGTTTAGAAAGTAAATTCCAAAATAGATGTACTTCACTTATACAGTAGTGCAAGCAGTAATGGTTAATAATTATTAAAACCGGCCGGGGTCTAACTTGGTTAAGTGGCTGGGTATTAGGTTACACGGGTTTACTCAAAAAACAAATTAAAAAAATATTTAAAATTTTAATATTTTATATAGAAAAGTTTTGAAATAATACATGTGAATATAAATTATATATATAAAAAAATGAGTCATGTAGTGTAATATAATTATCGTATATCTAAAAGTTAAGAAATAATTCATGTGAAAATAGATTATAAAAAAATAAAAAATATATAAAGTGTAATAGAATTAACACAAAAAAAAAAAAAGGTTGTGTAGCCATATATAGTTTTCTCACATCAAAACATTAAAAAATAATGCATGCAGATATAAACTATATAAAAAAAAAAATGTGAGACATTAAGTGTAGTATTGTTATCCTATGTAGATTATATATAGTTATTTCACATCAAAATATTAAAAAAACAATTCATATGAATATAGACTATATATATATATTTATTCCACGTAGAAAAGTTAGAAAAACATTTCATATAGATGGAAGCTATATATAGCTATCTCACATAAAAAAAAAAAAATTGGAAATATTTTGTGAATGTGGGCTATAAAAAAAAAGGAGGTTAAATATTTACAGATTAATTTTATATTTTTGGTTTTATTTAAAAAAATATATTAAAAAAATTGGATCTCACTCGGATTCTAAATTACCCCGAGCTAATTATAAGCTTGAATTTTATTTAATTAAAACTCGGTTAAAATCCTAGATCACTCGAGCTCCAAGTCAACCCGCTAGTTCGGGCCATTTTTCCGTAACACTGCATTGGTTACGTGGGGGAGAGTAAAGAACAAGAAGAAGAGGGTCGAAAGGAAAAATGACTTCTCATTTGTATGATTTCTTTTCTTTGCTTTAATGAAATTTTGTTGACTAGAAAGAGGAAACAAAATCATATTGTACCAATAAAAAAGATTAAAGAGAACCCACAATTTGGCTGATGTTCATTGCAAGATCAGATATTGTGCACGGGAAAATCACAGAACTAGCCCTACATTCGATGTCCATGGCAAGATTGAATGTCGATATCTTCAATTAACTTTGTTCCAAGTGTTTTAGGTGAAACAATTAATTATAAACCTCTTGGTTTATAATACCCCATAGTAAATCTCTGTGTTAATTTTCAAATATTTTTATAATTTAGTATTTCTATTGTTTTTTTTTTCAATTTATTTGTTTTTTTTCCCCTTCATATCCTTATAACGACAACGTATTGGTGTTTTGAGAGAAAACCTCACAATCCTTTCCTAATAATTGGAGCATCAAAATGGGATGGAGGGGGGCATATGTACTGAAAAGACATCATGGCCATCTGAGAAAAAGGACTTGGAAAATATAGACATCCACAAAGATTTTTATGGCTATTCTTTTCATCATGAGACCTGTTATCTAAGGAGGATCCAATGAAGATCACTGCGGGAAGGAGGACACGCCCTTAGGATTTGGTGGATATATGACAACATGTATAACGCGGTGACTTTAGCTTGTTTGATTGGGAGGTGTGATTGTTTTTTAAATAATTTTTTATGTTAAAATATATATTAATGATATTTTTTTATTTTTAAAAAAATTATTTTTGATATTAGCATATTAAAATAATTTAAAAATACTAAAAACATATTAATTTAAAAAATAAAAATCATTTTTAAAATACAAAAACAAATAAACTCTCACCTCATCATGCATTCATGCATGAAACACATTGTAGTTGATCTCTATTTTGTAAGGGAAGATGCGCCTTGATAGTTGCTCATGTCCCTGAAAAATAATTTTGAAATAGAATTACATAAACCACTAGCATCTTTTGTATGTATAATTAAAAAAATAAGAGATAAATTATTAACCAAATATTATTTTTAGATTAAAATAGCTAAAAATAATTGAGTTTGAAAAGCACATCGATATCAAATAATCACCTTTTGTTTATCCAATTGGAAGTTTGGAAATCAAATAGAAGCAATTATGATCAAAACTATATTTTATATTATATAACTAATCAATTAAACCATCACTATCTGATTGCATATCAACACACTCAATTCACGTAAACAAAGATGGTTTTTTTTTTTCTATAGAAAACCAAATAACAAGACTGAGATGAATGGCACCCACGTTATCATCAGCAAAAGTGATTTAACCATGAGATTGACCACTTTTTTATTATTTTAAAAATATTTTAAAAACAAAATTGAATTTTGTTTTAAATTAATATTTTTTGGTGTTTTTAAATCATTTTGATATGCTAATATTAAAAATAATTTAAAAACAAATAAAAAATATATTATTTTAATATATTTCCAAGTAAAATTTATTTAAAAAATTATTATTATTATGCTTCAGAACAACCTATTTTAAACCAACAAAAATAAGATAAGCAGTAGTTGACATTAGTTACAGGCGACATGATCCGAGAAAACTAAAGACTTTCACCAAATCCTTCTTCCCTTTATTTTTGTGCTTCTTATTTTATTTGTATTTACTAGTATATAAGGCCTTTCAAATTAAAAAAAATTAAATGTAAAAAAGTATTTAGGTTAAGAGAACTATTTAAAATTATTATTAAACATTGTTTAGATAGTCAACCTTAAAATCTCTTGACCCAACTTCTTACCTAATATAAGTTTAAAATTAAATCATGTGAGAGTTGTCTCAATATAATCCAATTGACTTGGTAGATTCCAAAACAAGCCGGATAATTGGTAAAAAAGCATGGTTTGGCTTAAAAAAAAAACCAAAATGATTTTTTTTTATATTGAGACGTAATATATTGGATCAACTCGAGTTTCGTGGCTTAACCTTTTAAATTCACAATCCAAATTATAGACTCTACTAGGTTTAAGAACTTAATTTTTTAAACTAATTTTTACTTAATAATAAGCAATTGAAAATAGAAGTTCATGAATTCTAGCACAAACCAAGCATAAATTAATTGTCAAAATGTTTGTTTGAGATTGTGATAACGTCATCTAAAGCAAATCAAAACAATTTATAAAAATAAGATCAAAATCAAGCAAATATTAAAAGATAAAATTAAGAAAAGAATCATAAAAATTAAAAAAAATTAAAAAAGAAAAAGAAAAGGAGGGAGATGGAAAAAAAAAAGTCACTTTCTTCACTATTCATATAAATACTGTAAGAAATGCGACGGCATCTCATCTCTGCCAAACTTAGTAAGTAATGCTTTGATCTAATTGACAAAGTCCTTGTGTTATTTTCATGGTTATGAAATGCCCAAGATAGATTTTTGTGATCCCATAGCTCTGTTGATAATTTATTTTTTCCAGGAATGCTGTTGATAAATATATAATAATATATTTGTCGATTATTTATTATATATACAAGTCCATACCATGATAAAATATTGATCAAAGAAATATCATGATGATTTTTCAAGAGTAATGGCAGGTGCCTAGATTTCTTTAATAATACTATGGCAGCTCCTCCACAATTATAATGCAGCATTAGAGGTGACAGCATTCAAATGCCATGATTTCAACTTTTCCACAGCATAATAATATTCTTTTTGTATAATTATTTTCCTGTAGTGGGAAATCAGAACTTTGTTTTTGGGAGAATGGGGAAAACAGAAGAATTGGAAAAAGTTAGTCGATGGCTCAGAGCCATCACCCAGAAGAAGAAGCCGCCTGCTAGAGAGAAATGACCCTTTGCGATTTTGGAACGCTCCAGGGCCGAGAGTGGCTCGTGGCTCGTGGCTCGTGGGAGAATTAAAGCTAACAATTAGCCCATTGAGAATTTCAAATGGTTAAGCCCAATTAAGATGGACCACGGCAGGTATGGATTTCAAGGGCCAGAGATTCTTATGGGGCCCATCACATCATCGTAATGTTAGAACATTAGTTTGAAAAACTCCAAGAAAGATTGAATTTATTATTTGAACGTGTTTCTTTTGCATGAAATTGAATGAGAGTGGGTATAATATGATTCAAGTTTTTTATATATTTTTTTAAATAAAAGCTTCAGTTCCTGGAGTTAACCCAATATAGCAAAGTTTCCATTTTTTTTATCATATAAATCAATTATTTTGCACATTTTTTAGAAAAACTTTTATGTTAATAAGGTGACAAAAACGTGTAGGCTAGCGCATGGAGCATTTTCCTTTCCTGTATCATCAACCCATTGAATGATGCGTAGCAAATATCACAGAGGATATATTTGCAATCAATGTGAAGTTCGAATTTCTAATTTCTTCTCCAGAGCCAAACAAACGAAAGGAAAGTGTTAATTAGGTTTTGATTACAAATATAAATCAAGAATTTTTCTATCTTAAAAATTGTATTTTTCAAAATAAGGTATCTTTAAGTTTATTTATCATAATAAGACACTTTTGCCCGCACTTAATTAATATGAAGTGGAAAAAGAGAATTGTTTCCTTAAAGGGTGTTTTTTTTTTTTTTTGTTAAATTCAAGATTTTCTAATTAGAAAACTACAAAGGAGAGGTGATCATTTTTGGTTTGATCTGATTTTTATCTATAAAAATAACCAAATCATTTATAAAATACAAAAAAAATAAAACCGAAACCAGTTCCACTTGATCGGTTTCGGTTTGGTTTGGTTATCTTATATCAAAAACTAAAACCCAAACAATTGATTTCAGTTTTGTTCGGATTGGTTCGATTCGATTATTTTATATTAAAAATAAAAAAACTATATTTTTTTTGAGATTTTTTTTGGATTTTTTGATAGGTTTTGGTTTCGGTTTCGGTTTTGGTTTTGTTTGGTTTTTTGGTTCAATTGAGGTTTTTTTATTTCAGGCTTATGAAATCGAAATTGAACAGAAACAAATATTTTTCTAGATATTCTAATCGATTTAATCAGTTTTTTTTCATGATTCGGGTTTTTTGAAGTTTTTTTGGGTTATTTTGGTTTGTCGGTTTTTTTACCCTTACTATAAAAAGCTTGTTTTGCATTTTTTACGTTTGTGTTTTTGAGTAAGAAAACATACAAGACGTAGACATATCCTATGCATAGGGTTTAATTATTATTATTTTTTGCAAAAAAGTATGTTAGAAAAAGATTAAATTGTTTTCTTTTTTAATAACACCATAAGAATAGTTGAGTCAGCCAGCTAAACTCATGAATTAAGTCATAAAATTAGAATTAGGGGTGTGCATTTCCGGTTTCGTCTGGTTTTCACCCAAAAAAATAATCAAGCCAATTTATTTATTTTGTTTAAATTAAAACCAGAACCGGTTTAAAATGACTAGTTTCAGTGCGGTTCGGTTTGATTAATTGAAAGGAAAAACAAAAAAAAAAACCAATTTCATCTTGGCCAAGCATATCGAGCAAGTTTTTCTGAAATTAAAAATAAAAAAACTAGAAAGGACAAATATCAGATGAAGATTTGAAAAAAAATAATTCTTATTTCTCACAATATCCATGACAATAGTCACAACATACTATGGCAAACCATTAGCCTTGTAAATAAATATGAAAAATGATTATATAATAGATCTACAAAAATCAAAAGAAAAGTTAGTAGTTACTTTGAACAATCTGATAAGTCTCCCTCTTGTTAAGAGAGATCTTAACGACAAGAATATTTTGTGTGTCACTTCTGTTGATGCGTTGGGGACAAGTATATATAAGTTTTTAGTAGATCAATGCTTTCAAGGACTCCTAGGTGATTTGTCAACATGCACAACATCCGTAAATGCCATGAAAATTGAAGGGGGGCTCCAAAGCTATTGTTTGGATGTTTAATCCATTTAGAAATGAGAAAAAGAACAGAAAAATTAAAAGATGTGAGATGAGGATTGAAGAAGGGGGCTCCAGGGCTACTGTTTGGTTGTTTAATTCATGAGCTGTCCTCTTTAGTAGTCGGTTGTGCAAAGGGGGGCAGTTAGGGCTTATTAGGGTTAAAAGAAGAAAATAAAAAGTAAATGGGAGATAAAAAAGGTATTTATAATAACACTGGGGTCTAGGTTTTTTATTTATATGTGAACCGGTTTGGTTTATTCAATTTTAGCCTTTTAAAACCAAACCGAATCGTTTTTTAATTTTTCTAGTCGGTTTTTTTTTTCACGATTCGGTTTTTTTGGTTATTTTTTTTTTCAGGTTTTCTCAATTTAATCAGTTTTTTAATTTTTTTGCTCACCCCTAATTAAAATAACCTAGTAGAAAAGCAAACAAAAAGAACCATGGAGACCCTTTAAAAAAATTATTGAATGATGAGGTTGAAAGGGGAAATAATAAAAAAAAAAATGTCAAGCTGTATTAACTTGCCAAACATGTAACCCGTATGAAACACCCCACCTAGAAAAATCACAAAGTCCAATCCCCAACCAATTAAATATTAAATGATAAAAATAAAAAAAAATATACAAAAAAATTTAAAATAAAAATAGCAATTAAAAAAATAAAGATCAACATTAAAATAAAAAATGAATTAGAGAACAACTAAATTTTTTAAATTAAATAATAAATTTAAATCAATCAAATGTTGAAGGATAGAATTAAAAAAAATTATACAAAAAGATTCAAAACAAAATATAACAAGTAAAAAATATGATCAACATAAAAATATAAAATAAACAAAGAGCAATCACTAATATTTTATTAAAAAGTGAAATTGATGTAAACTATACTCTTTTAAAAATATCAACAACAAAAAACAATTAAAATATAGAATAGTGGGTGTAATTAACCAACATTATTATTTAATTTAGGGGAACTTATGTTGGGCACGATTACATGTAATTAGACAAAGCCCTCGGCCATCTTACAGCTCCGCTGATCTATGGATATGTCATCTCAAGCAATGAAAAGCCGGGAGGACATGAAAAGGCAGACCAGGACAGTCTTCAATCAATTGCTGCTCGGAATCTCTGATGTCTTCTGTCACCCGAGGAATATATATCTCCCTTGGGTTTGCTTCACCTTGCTGGCATCCAATGTGGAGCATATTTGTTTACCTCGGGGAAGTCAACGCATTTACCCTTCGCTTTAAAAAATAATGAAATTATATCTACGTTCCCGAGAAATGAAGAAAGAAAAATAACTCGAGGGGTCTAGTAAATTAGCACCAGAATCCGACAAGTAATTACGTCAGTAAGAAGCTGTATGAGTAGATCGGTCATAAGCGACATTTGGCATTAATTAATCTTTTGCACACAACGAGTTACAGATTCGGAATCCATGCCTGTGCAAGAACCAAGAAAGAGGGGTTGAAAGAGATGAAACATGAACCTGCCGTGTAAAGAAAGAAATTATATGAATCTGAGATACAGCGTTGATGATATTAGGTTCCTGGATATGGTTTCGCTAGTAAAAAAAAAATATTAAAAAAAAAAAGAGAGATAAGATTAAGAAAAATGTAACTATAAATTTTACTTCACGAAAGTACATAATTATATATAGAACCTCTTATTTATTTGGTGTCGTTGCCATGTCTAACTTTCTTAATCTTGCCACCAAGATCCCCGGCAAGAGCCGGAGGAAACAAGGATTCGATCTCATTGGACAGATCAAGTAAGACTCTCCGTTGAGGCGATTTTCGTTTGGCTGATGGGAGTGATTTAGGTTTTCTGGGTGCAGGCGGACATTGAAAAATGACAGGAATTTTGCGATCCAAAGAAGTTGGAGTCTTGAACCCATCATCATCGTCATCTTTATCATCTTCAATTTGGAATGCTTCTACAGACGGCAGTTTTATCTTCAAAGTAGGCACCGATATCTCGCATTCGTCTTCTTGCTTTTCTTCTTCTTCAACTTCTTTTTCCTGATGAAGCTCTTGCGGTACAATCTCACAGTCATCTCCAAGTTCTAATGCAGATCTCACAAGGAAATTGAATTCCATGGGATTCAGATCTTTCTCAGAGAAAAACATCTCAGAGTTGGACAACCCCATTAACGAAAATGACTTCAATTCGGAGAACATGACAAAAGATCTCTCTCTTGATTAATAAAGCAAACAAAGGACAAACACAGTTGAAATGTAGAGCTAGATTTGGAGAAACCTAGCAAGCTAGCAGGGAAAAGAGAAAAGAATGAAACAAAAACAAGCAAGCAAGGACAGCCACAAAACGTTTCTGGCTAGAGTGCAGTAGTACGTAGTAGTGGCTAAGAACACAACCATATAAAATGGCCACCTTTTGTTAATGTCTATGAGCTTGTTTGGATTTTAGCTATGGAAATGTTCTTGAAGGGGGAGGAGAGAGAGAATGTAGGAAACTTAGAAACACACTTGGGCGAAGGATCCGATGCAACATATATAGATCCAGGCATTGACATAAACTCACTCTCTCTATCAAAAAAAAAAAAAGCCCCTCGCTTTCTCGCTTTAAAAATGAGGGAGCTAAGCTTTACAATGGCGTCTTTTTCAGTCTTTTATCGGGTCAGCCATTAACTAACTACTAAAAAATCTGTGGCTTAAGCAAAGTGATCGCTTTTTCTTTGATTTCTACGAACTTTGAGGCACCTATGCACGTGCTTTACTACAGCAAAAACACATCTCGTTTTAACCACCGTTTTTTTGAACTCTTCTCGCAAACTTACTCTTGTTTCTCGCCATGCTTTTTATGACTGTACTGCAAACAACTTCTCGTCTCTCCATCGATGTTTTTTCAAATTGGTGTTGTTTTATTGTATAAAATATGCAAACTACAAGAAAAACATCGATAAAAATACTCAATTGAGAAATGTTTAAAACTTAACTAATCAATTATATAGATTTGAGATGCTACTATATAGATATATGGGTTAGGCATTAAATTGGATTTTTCCTTTTGTAGATTCCTGCTGAATACATACTCGTACATCTACAAAAAAATTTACAATTAAAAAAATAGCATGCCAAGAATTAAATATTATACGCTTCACATCAAACTCTCCCAGTTGAAAGAAAAAAAAACCTTGTCATCCAATTGCAATGATCATAAATTGAATTTGACTAAGCCAAAAGAATAAAAATATTTCGAATAAAACAACATGAGCAACATCATCACAGCATAGCTTATTTCATTAATTAAGTTTATTTGTATTATTAAATTTAATAGTATACCCATATCAACTCTAATTAGAAATACGTACCTCCTATCAAGATAACAATGTCATCCAGGCAATGGCTCTTCCGTTCACCGAAGGCCCTTCCTTTCTCAAAAGTTTGTTCCTAATGATTACAGGCGGAGCCTCCTTCTCTACGTCCTCTGAAACTATTATAATTCTGTCAGTGAAAAGAATTAGGGATTTCGATAACCCCAAGTGTCAATAATAAAAATAAGTTACCAGTCTTAACTATAAATTCTTTTAATTTATTTAGTATTGAAATTTCTAAACTAAATAAAACCTATAAAATCACAACAATTAAAGAATTCACAAAATAAAAATAATTATTTCAAAAAATTAATCTCTATAACCCATAAAAAAATTAATCTCTATAACCCATAACTTTTCACTCGGAAGTGGCATCTTTGACATTTAAAATTTAAGAGGGGTTTAGAAATATAATAACAATTATTTTTTAAAATATATTTTAATTAAAATAATATTTGTATATTTTATATTACTCAGCCCCAATAAAAGAAAGAAAACTAGTTACTTGTGGCTAGAAAATGCTGTTTTCTTCCCTTGCCACTAGCTGAGCAAGCTTGTGGGTGCTGATGCTGCTGTCTCTGAAATTGGGTGCGAAACGACAAATTGTCCGGTGTTTGATGGGATCCGCGTGGAGCATGTTGGATCTGATCTTTTGGCGAAGCAACAAAGTCACCTGCGACGAAACCCAAATTATTTGACAACATTAATGTCGGATACCCTCCAGTTCTCATGATTAACACTTTGATACCCGCCAGTTTTTAGTTGATAATAGGATTAAATATGTGAGCGGATTTATTTAGAACAAATAAGCAAGTGAGATTTAATTAATTATTCGGATTTACCCACCAGTTTTTATGATTAACAATTTGATTATGAGTTAAATGGCACGCTGCGCCGCTCGAGAATTACCCAGGTCCCATCGCCATGTGATTTTCTCTTTGGGCACCATATCCAGGGAGAAGTACGAAGGCTAATCTTCCTAGGGAATACCAAAACAAATATGCAGTTCTTACAAAGACGTTTTGAAAGTGTTTTTTTAATATATATTTAAACTAAAAATATATTAATTTAGTATTTTTTTGAGAAATCTTGATGTGGTAATATTAAAAAAATTAAAAATTTCAAGAATCTTTAAATCTTCAAACAAATGAACCCGTATCCACTGTCGTCGCATCAGAAAGCTGCCTCGGCGTCGGCGGTATTAGAACGGCGGTACTCACGTGGGACCCAAATAAAGGGTAATCAATTTCATGATATAGGTCCCACCAATCTTGTGGCTGTAGGCCCTGCATGCTCGTGGACTTTGGATTCCTTCCTGCTGATATAGATAACGAGATTATTCGTAGCACTTTTAATGAACTCCCATCTTAACTCAACGGTTGATTTTGGACGTGGCTCGTCCACTTCCTGACCAAGCTCATTGCAAGAATTAAGTTTAACTTGGAAATAACTTTATTTGATTTAATTTACTTGAAAGATCAACTTACAAGTCAGTTCAACCATATTAAATTTTTAAAAACAATATAATTTTTTTTTTTAATTATTAACTTGATTAATCCTCTATTATCATGGTCTTGGATTCATCCATGTGTCGAATTAACTTAAATATCATTAATAAATATGATTTTTAGATATTATATTCTATTGTGTTTATTTATTTTTATCTAATTATGTTTTTAAAAATTCTTTAATTTTTTTTAGTTAAATTTTTTATATATATTTTTGGATTGTTTTAATATGTTTAATAAAAAAAAATTTAAAAATAAAATAAATATACCAAACACTACCGACGGATTAAATGTGGATCATTTAATCCCCTCAAACGATAAATTGACGGTATATGATCACTTGAATTGTCTCTCTCCAGCGGAAAGTGGGGGCCCCGATTGGATTGCTTGGATTTCATCACATCATAGACATGATAAAGGGTCTGCTTAATTTGAGGCGGGCCCCCTCATGTCTCCCCTCTGTCTTCTCTTTCTGTGATTTTAATTTCATCCCTTAACCTCAAAGTTCATTAAGAAATCCAAATCACAGCAATTTCTTAAATAATGGTTATTCGATAGTGCTCTGAAAAATAATAAAAGAATTGAATCGATCTGATTTTTTAAATTGAAAAAAATAAATAAAAAGTGACTAAGGTGATAGCTTGGAAGTCAAATTGCAAAGATAAAGGGGAAGGAATGGAAATACACCAAAATACAGGGCTACAGTAACAAAACCTCCCGGCAGCCCAGCCACCTTGGTTTCATTAAATATTATTATTATATAAGATTGTTTACTGCATGCTTAGAGGCTTAATTATGCTGCATATATTGTGATTAGGAGTGGAAATGGTTATGATGACGTGGGGTTCGATACTTGAAAAGAAAATGGACCTCACACACACACACTCTCATGGCACATAATTGCATCTCATGCTCATGCCTAATGATTCTGCTTCCCATCTCCGACCATCATGTCCCATCTCCGGCAATCATCTCTCCCCATTTTCCTACCCTTCGTCTTCCTACTTTCCGGATATCTTGTCTTCCCATATCATGAAAAGAGGGTTGCCTTTCATTACATAATCAGGTCACTGCAAACCTCTTGATGAACAGAAGAAAAGAAAAATTAATCCCTCACACTTGTAGTAGTATATCTGATAGTTCCTTAGTTTGATCTGATAATTTCGTGGAGAATATTGCTGAGAAATAGATTCAACTGATCCAAAAATGTAGTATATCTGAGAATATTGCTATATATATGTAAAGCAGAACTGCTCGGAGTTAATGGAGTTTTCGTATCTATATTTGCCTCAGTAACGAAAGATCCTTAATTTGGCAGTTCAAATTAACTTCAAAAAAAATAAATAAATATATATATATATAGTTCTGGTCAAACAAGGGGCCGGCAGGGCATGGTCATTTTATATTGGTTTCCACCAAGAACCAAGAACCATGGCCTGCCGGCTCCTTGTTTGACTATAAGATGCCGAGAGGACAACCTTTGTTCTTTTTCTTTCGATAGGAAATCTATAGGAGTACTCTTGTCTGCTTGAACATGTAAGAGATTTGGATCAATTAATTCTTATATAATCATATTATTCCGTCTACAGGGCATAGATGACGACATATATATAAAGTCAAGAGAAATTTGTGAACGGTTTTATTTTTGCAAATTAATGAATCAATCAAACTGGTAATTTTTGTGTCGACATATACTATTAATTGTATCTTTAAGTACAAATATGAAACACTTAAAGCAATTAACAATGACCCACAAAATATAATTTAGCCAGGTGTACAATTAATCCTCCTAATTCTCCGATTACTTCTTGATCATAGGAACATAAACTGCGTAATTCATAATATATATATATATATATATATATGTATGAAAACCATATGTTAAAAATGCCAAGAAGTAGCAGGAACTTACACGACTAGTGCTTACATAAAGTTAAAAATTATGCAATATACTAAAAGGACTCGGTGTCTTGTTATTGTTTACCTAGACTTAAAGCACTATGAATTAGAATATTGTAATGGCAGCTCAACTCTTGCGACAAAAAGTTGCAAAGACAACAAAGAAGGGATGTGTTTGTCTTTTCACTAGGATGTATTTTACATTGAAGCAATTGATGAAAAGAAAATGGTCATTTCAGGTTTTGGTGGGGCTAACCTGGGCGTTAGACAGGTTGGCGCCTCCATGTGACGACACCTGGCGCTCCAACTGACCTGCCCTTGCGCTGGGCAGACCTGAGTGCCACATGGCGTTAGGGCTGGGTGCCCTTGCCCTGGACGGTAGCTAGCCTACGCCCCCACATGGAACACTTGGCGCCTGGGCTTCCTTTCCTTGCACCGAGTTAGACGGAGCGCCACGTGGCGTCGGGCTGGCTAGCCAATGGTGCACAACCAGACCCGCACCCCACGTGGGAAAACATGGCGCTTGAGTTGTTTGCCCTTGTGCTGGGTCAGACCCGAGCACCACGTGATGTTGGGGCTAGCTTTCCTTGCCCTGGGAGGGAGCCAGGCCCGCGCCCCCACGTGGGGACACCTGGTGCTAGGGTTGCCTACCCTTGCACAAGGTCAGACCCACATGCCACTTGGCGCTGAGCTATTTGCCCTGCTCCCAGGGTTAATGGGTCCTGCGTCAAGACCCAGGACTATTGGGTCTTGAGTTTCTAAATATAATTATTTGCCACATAAATATTATTATTTTTATTATAGTTGAACGTATTAATATCAAACATATTATAATTTGTGTTCTCAATATTATTTGTTCAAGTGTAATAAAAATGATAATATTTATACCCCAAATAATAGTACTGTTGATATTAATACTTTGAATTATAATAAAAACCATAATATTCAGAACACAGATAATATTATTTTTAATATTAATACTTTCAATTATAACAATAAAAAAAATTTATACCGCAAATAACAATATTCATACCACAAATAATAATATTTTTTATATTCATGCTTTGAACTATAGTAGAAATATTAATATTTATTACACAAATAATAGTATTTTTAATATTAATACCTTCAATATAATAAAAATAATAATATTTATGGCGTTTGGGTTGTTATGCCCTTGCACCAGGTCAGGCCTGAGCTTTATGGGGCACTGAGGTTGGCTTGCCCTGCCCTAGGCGTGAGCCAAGCCCACGCCCCCACATGGGACACCTGGCGCCTGGGCTTCCTACCCTTGTGCTAGGCAGATCGGAGCGTCACGTGGCATTGAGTGCATGTGCCCTAGGCATAAGCCAGCCCGCGCCGCTGCGTGACAACACCTGGTGCTCGGACTGCCTGCTCTTGCATTGGGTTTGACCCTAGCACCACGTGGCGCTAAGGTTGTCTTGCCAAAGGCGCACAACCAGACTCGCGCCCCACGTGGTGAGACCTGGCACTTGGGCTACCCTGCTTGTGCGCCTGTGACAGAACCCACTGGTAATTAGCCGTTGTCAAGACCTTATTCACTTGGGTCCTGCGCCAAGACCTAATGGTAATGGGTCCTGCGTTGGACACAATGGGTCCTGTCTCAGGAACCATTTTGCTTGGTTTCTCACCAAGATCTAAATAATTTGTGTTATAAATATTCTTTAGTTTTTGTAATATAATAATGTGTGTTATAAATATTATTATTTATTTTATAATTGAAAGTATTCATATTTTTTAATATTATTATTTGTGTTATAAATAATATTATTTTTATTATAACTCAAAATATTTATATATAAAAATATTATTATTTGTCTTATGATCTTAATATAATTATTTATGTTATAAATATAATTATTTTTATTATAGTTAATATTTTTAATAAAATAATTAATAAATTTGTAAACAAAAGTATTATTAATATTAAAAATATCTTACTTTTTATATTATAAATTTTTATAATATTTTTTATAAAAATAAACCCACCACGCGGCGCGGTCATCCAACTAGTTAGCATTTAAAGTGAGCAGGGTAAACACTGCTCCTTCAGCATACGGGGATGACAAAACCACGCCATTTTTTCAAAAAATAAACTCGACTTATTTTTTAAAGCATTTACTTTCATTTTAGGCGCTTGTAGCCCAGCCCAGCACCAAAGACCTGCCATGCCAGCCCACCCTCACGAGCCTGGAACGAGCTGACCTGCTCCCTTTTAAATTTTATTGGTCACTGAACTATTCGTTTATTCAGTTTTGTTTTGGGGAAATAATAAATTTTACTTTTCTATGTTACTGATTTTAATTAATAAATATTGGAAAAAAGAAAGAAAGATGATTTCCTTAAATTTTTTTGGTTCTTGTTAAAAAAAGGACATGATATTATAAATTTTGTAATTTAAATTAAATTTGTTTCAATAAAAATAGCTACTCATTAGTCATTAGATTATAAGGTAAAAAAAGAAGAAAAATTTATAGAAAAATTTAATGGTTTATTTTATATCTTTAGAGTTAATTATAAATTAGTCCCTATTGTAATTAATAATTTTAATATCCAGTTTTAATTAACTTTTAAAAATATTATTGAAAATAAAAAAATCAGTATTACTTACAACAATCTATAAAAATACGCTATGGTTTCTTTTATTTTCTATAAAAAAACATATATACATATATAATTTATTATTTGTTGATACCCTGACTTCATATTATACATTACTTGAAGTAGTGAAATGAAACATATGACTGAAACAAAATCTTCTTCCTTAATATTAACTTGAAATTAGCAAATTAAGTATCATTAGTAAGTAAAAAGAATATAATTTATAAGATAAATGCTATTATTTTAGGGCATCCCTGTTTCTGAGCAGGTGGTCTAGTCATTTTTCGAGTAGAGAATATATGGGTCTGTACAGGGATTAGGGCCGGAAAGAGTTGACTGTAATCTCCTTTCGTTGTTTAGGGCTCTAATCTCCCCTAATTGTGATTTGGGCAAAGATCAGGGCTCCCTTCTGGGCTTGTACTCTATTTGTTCTAGATAGCAGATTGGACTTTGTGTTTTTTTTTTTTTTCATATAATAAACTGTGTTGTTATGATATTTGGAATTTATTGATAAAATACTTTTATTTTTCAATAAAAACACATGTCTTTTAACATTTTCCTAGTCTAATATTTTATCTTTATTTGAATTTCAAAGTGAATTTGTCTTGATATGACAGGAAAAAACCTTGTACAGTCGTTTACTATGTGTACATGGCAATAATATTTGACTATGATAAGGTTATCTTGCCATTAAAAAAACCACATTCGAGTATTCATCCACAAGGAGGCAAGGTATAGAATATTTTATCTTACTAAATGAATCCCTGATCATATAAATAATAGGATGATTGGATGTAGTAAAACTTGATTGATTGGGTATGAGATTATTATATTTGAGTTTAGTGGCAACACTATTATATATAGTTATAAGATTTAATTTTAGGTTCCGAGCGCAAGTTAAGATAAATCTAAGTTTTTTTAAAACTTAAATAATATTATTTTATTTATAAAAAAAAATTACAATATCCAACTGAGGTTTTTTATTGACCCAACCAATATCAAACAGTAAATCATTGAGTTGAACAATCAAGTTGAGCCTAGTCTTATAAGCATGCCCTCGTAATGTTAGCAATGTGCCTAATCTATCCTAGGCTCTATTTTATTAAAATTTTTCAGGTTTTATGGAGTGTTTGATATTATGATGGTAGTTGTGGTTATGATTGAATATATTTTTTGTTTAAAAATATATTAAAATAATGTTTTTTTAATAAAAGTAATTTTACATAAATTTTTTAAAAAAAATTTAATGAAACATAATTTGAACCATATTTCTAAACAAAGTTAAGTAATATAATAGCTTGGTCGATACTAAGTGCTCAAATGTAAGATTAGGTGAGCTAAATAAGCTCGAGATAATCCAAGAACAAGTTAGTTTACAAGTTGCTTATTTATGTAATAACTTAACTTCTAAAAACCTCATTTATTTTTTATTTTATTTTTTTATGATGATAACATTATTCTAGATTTTTATTTTGGTATTATTTTAAGGTTGTACTATATTTTTTAAAATTTTAATTTTTTTAAATATTTTTTTTTATATTTTTAAATTATTTTAATGTCTTAATTTACAAAATAGTTTTTTGAAAGTAAAAAATATTATTATAATATATTTTTAAATAAAAAAATATTTTAAACTATAATTAGTGTCAAAATTTCAAACGCTAAACAAAGATGATCGAATTCCATTACAATAGTTGATACAATACCCCAAACATGTGATGACGTACTCTCATGCCACGCCTTCTCTTCAGTTTACTACACAAAAGTGTTCTACACGTGCCCTCTCTCTCTCTCTCTCTAATCCTGCCAGTGGCTCTTTCCCCCTTCCTGCATCCTCTATCTCCACTAAAAGTCAACACAAATGTCCAACGTCCTCTACCCTCATTTCTTAGAAACCGACAAACACTGAACACCCCCCTTCCCCCAAATAAATAAATAAAGAATTATAATATTCCAATCCCACAAATCCTCACTTTTGATTTGCTCCTCTTACCAAATCCTGCGACTCATTCGAAGAAATACGAGATTCTCTCTCTAGCTTCTCCAACAAGATGGAGCTCCTACACCCCGCCCACCCGCCCCATCACAACCCGAACCCAAAATCCCATTCTTCGGGGTTAGTGGTCGGGCCTGACCGGATGTTGAGCTCTGATCAGTTGCTGGACATTGTTGAAGAAGTTAGCAACGAAAGAGTGTATGTGGCCGTGGGGAATTCTTTAGAGAAAACTTTGAGCTTGCTCAACTGGGTTTTCAATATCTTTGGAACCAGACAAATTTGTTTGCTTCACGTTAACCGTCCTTCTCCTCTGATACCTACTCCCTGTAAATTCTCTCTCTTGCTCTTTTTTTTTGGTCTATATACTGTACTCCAATCTTGAATTGTTTTTCGAGTTCAATTTCTATCTTCTTTTTTTCTTCGATTCTTGTTCTTTGTTGGGTTATTCTTAGAAAATTTCTTGGATCCAAGATGGGGTTTTTCTTTATTCTTTAATTTACTGTTATTTTGTTGTTGCTGGGATTTTTATTGTAGTGGGGAAACTGCCCGCAAGTCAAGCAAATGCTGAAGTAGTGTCAGCATTTCGAAGGGAGGAGAATGAGCAGACAAAGAAACTTATAGATTATTATCTGATCATTTGTAGTAGAGCAAAGGTGCGTTGTCTCCCAGATTATCTCTCTTTACATGCAGGGGAATGATATTTTAATGTTGCCTGGGAAGTGATTTTCATGTCACTTGACTTTAAGATAGGGTGCTACTCTTCCTGGTCCAATTCTGCTGTTAAAAAATGCAACTTTGCCTTTGACACTGCTGCCAAGCTCTCTAGGGACTTTTTTTTAAAAAAATAAAAATTAATGGCAACTTGATTTAGTTATAGTATTACTTTAATGCATTTGCATGTAGAGTAACCAGTTGAATGATTCTTCATTACAGGCATTTATTTTCTTTGCTAATCACTGGGAAAATGCTCGCTTTGCAGGTTGAAGCAACTATTATTATAATTGAAAACGACCAAGTCCATAAGGGGATTGTAGAATTGGTGAACAGACATGGTGTGAGGAAGCTTGTTATGGGGGCTGTAACAGAAAAGTAAGTAGATCACCAGTATTATCGCAATCACTTATATGAGTTTTGGGGTGATCGCCATGAAGTGTCTCGTAAGTGAAAATGCTTTTGTTGATTCTAGCGGTGCAGCACCTATCTTTGTGCACTGCATGGTTTCATGTTTTTCAAACCTGTAAGCCATGCACCGATAGATTATATAGTAAAAATATAACGCGTTATCATCTCTTAACACAAATATACATTCCCAGTCAAAGACTCTACTCACTTTTTGAGTGTTTAAGTCAGCTTCAGAACAGGATAGTAATACCTTTTATCATCTTGCCCCTGAAGCAAATTTTCAACAGCAGACTTGTATTTTCCCGCACAAACTTTGTTTTCCTGTTACTGTTTTGCATACTGGATGCGTTGTGCTCTACTTGGAGCCTTATATGTTCTTTTGTTTTTATTCACCCATCTATATTTTTGTTGTTTTCAATCGAAATGGTTTGATACAGTTGTATGAAGGTTAAAAAGAGCACCAGCAAAGAAAACTATGCAGCAAAATATGCTCCTTTGTTCTGTGAGATATGGTTTATCAACAAAGGGAAACATGTGTGGACGAGAGAAGCTTCTGAAAATTCAAATCCTCTACCAAAATGTGATCATGCTGAGAATATGAGTTTTGAAACTCTAAGATCTGAATCTTTGCGATATAGCAAGAGTAACTTGCCATTCCAAAAAAATAATCTTCGATCAAACTCTGCTGCAAGAATATCCTGTGCCAGAATTAGCGGTTTTGTTCAGAATGAATCAGTGTGTGCAGAATCAGTGTTGCCAACTATATATAGTTCTTATAGTTCACGGTCCTGCCATCCTCTCCAGAGTTCAAGTAGCAGCTGTGCTCCAGGATGCACTTCCACTGAAAGAAGAGTTTCTTCAGGTTCTGATTCAAAATTGGAGGAAGAAAGCTCACATTCTCATGTCGAAGAAGTGCGTTTAGAAACAGAAGCATTGGGGAATGAATCATTTGAAGATTTTTTGAAGCGCAAAACGTTGGAAGCTATCAGCAAGGTAACTGCACTTCAATATTCCTGGTTTATTTCCGAATTTAGTTTGCAGATAATGTGGCTTTATTTATGACTCCTTGGAGCATATACTTTGGAGGAGACTATAAATTAGTGGTCAACTTACTTTGTCCCTAGCATGCTCTGAATATTCTTGGTAGAAATATCAAAATTTTTGTGCCCCTCACACTAGAGGTCTGTACTTGCATGTTGAATCAATTGTAAAGAGAAAAGGTCAACAAGAAAAGAAAACTTGGGATGCATGACACTTTTTTTCACATTTATCTTGTGAAATTTCAAAATTATTATCTTTGCTTGTGTTAAATACTCATCTCAATTCAAAATCTTAAGCTATTAATTGAGACTCTAAGATATGATGTATATTCTTATTTAATATACCTTCTCAAGTTAAATCTCTTTGAGCTTGAAACTTGTACATACCTGCTACCTTGTGTTTAATTTTACTAAATAAAATGGGGGTGGTGAGATTCAAACTCATGATTGCTTGATCAACAAGGCTCTAATACCATGTCAAAAAGCCATCCCAATCCAAAAACTTAAACTATTAGATGAGACTTCTAGATATGATTTATATTATTCTCTAACAGTTTATAGACAATAATCAAATGAAAAAAATTGCTTAAAAAACAAACATTAACGTTTCATTAATCTTTTTTAATGTATTTCGACAGCTTGCCTTTTCAAATTAGTTGTGGCAACTAATACAAATTCACATCATGGAATCTATCAAGTAGTCCCAAATATATTCTTGCTTTTTTCTCTGAAATATTTATATGGACGGTTAAGTTAGGGGAGTGTGCTAGATATTTGAAGATTTAAGAAACATGTGAAATAAAAGAAGGGTACTCTCAATCATTTCCTTGAGGCTAACTTTTGTATATGCTGTACTTGTTTTTCATCGGAGAGAAAATGTAATGCCTCTCTTCTCATCAGGTCAAAATCTTTGAATCTGCCCATGCACGTGAAGTTAAACTTAGAAAAGAAGCTGAAGATGCACTCAATAATACAATAATGGAGCAAGAAAAGCTATTGGAAGAGAAAGATGAAGCAACTAGAAAGCTAGAGAGGACCATGAGAAATGTTGCTCTTCTAGACAGTCGTGCACAGGAAGCAAATCGCAGGTCTGAGGAAGCTGGTGGAGAATTGAAACTCATTCAAACATCCATTTCATCTCTGAGGCAGGAAAAGCAGAGGATTCGACAGCAGAAAATCGAAGCTGTACATTGGCTTGAGCGGTGGAGAAGCCATGGGCAGGCAGGAGCTTCAAACTGCAATGGAATTCTTGGAATTACTGAAGAGTTGCCTGAATTAGCAGAATTTTCTTTGTCTGATTTGCAAACTGCAACATGCAACTTCTCTGAGAGCTTCAAACTGGGTCAGGGAGGTTGTGGTTGTGTTTACAAAGGTGAAATGTTGGGTAGAACTGTTGCTATAAAAAGGCTGCATCCAAATAACACGCAAGGGCAATTAGAGTTTCAAAAGGAGGTTAGAGATCTCCCTCCCTCTCTTTCTATCTATGTAGAGAGAGATGTCACATGTAGTTCTTCACTGGAGCTTCTTGTAGTCATGACTTGAAAATATCACTATTAATCCTTTAAATTGTTTACATACATGCCTTGGGTGTCCCTGGTTACTTGACAATTATTTGGACAAATCCACAGTTAGATATGATCTTCGTAGTATTATGATGTTTGAGACGATCAGAAAACAATGGGCATATTTAGCAATCTGATTCAGAATAATGTTGTCGTCTGTGAGACGCGTAATAAACCATCTGATTCAGAATCTAGAATGCTAAAATTGAATTGCTTTGGCTTAATTTCCCAGCACCTTTTATATCAAATCATATGTCTGAAATAACATGCAGTTTTTATTTAACCAGGTCCAAGTTCTGGGCAAACTGCAGCATCCTCATCTGGTGACTTTGCTTGGTGCATGTCCAGAAGCATGGTCTCTTGTATACGAGTACTTACCCAATGGGAGCCTCCAAGATCGCCTTTTCCAGAAAAGCAACATTTCCCCTTTGACATGGAAGATCCGAACACGCATTATAGCTGAAATCTCAAGTACCCTTTGCTTCTTGCACTCTTCCAAACCTGAAAAGATTGTCCATGGTGATCTTAAACCACAAAACATCCTCCTGAATTCTGAACTTAGCTGCAAGATATGTGAGTTTGGAATTTGCAGGCTGGTTACTGAGGACAGTCTTTATTGCCCAAGTATTCATAGGAGCAATGAGCCAAAAGGTTCCTTTCCGTATACAGATCCAGAGTTCCAAAGAATTGGAGTTTTGACACCGAAGTCTGACATCTATGCCTTTGGAGTGATCATTCTGCAGCTACTCACTGGGAAGCCACCTGTTGGATTGCTAGGTAAGGTGCGTAGAACACTCTCATGTGAGAAATTAGCCTCAATTCTGGATCCATCAGCTGGAGAATGGCCGATGTTTGTGGCAAGGCAACTGGTGGATTTGAGCCTGCAGTTCTGTGAATTACGCAGCAGGGATAGACCAGACTTAACTCCTACACTGGTGAGGGAATTGGAACAATTGCATGCTTCAGAGGAGAGACCGGTACCATCTATCTTCTTGTGCCCCATTCTCCAGGTAAAGATAGCACACGTGTACAATGAAATTGAGAGTAACATGATTGTACACTACAGACACGCCCTTTCTCCCTCTTCTCCACACCTCTTTCCTGCAATTATTTCATTTTCTAGGTATGCATATGCATAGGCTTGGCTTTATCAGTACGTACAGGCTCATTGTCATATTGAAGTTGAAAAAGCATTCCTCCAAAATGCAATTTTTTCCACTTGCTGATTACCCTAGAGCAGAGGTGTCATATTTTGCTCAAGTTCGCTTACATATCAAATGGTTTTCTTTCAGGAAATAATGCACGACCCTCAGGTGGCAGCTGATGGGTTCACATATGAAGGAGAAGCCTTGCGTGAATGGCTGGCAAATGGCCGTGAAACATCACCAATGACCAATTTGAGATTAAGTCACTTGCTTCTTACTCCCAACCATGCTTTGCGTCTTGCCATACAAGACTGGCTTTGCCAAACTTAAAATCCCATGCATTCAGTCACATGGCATGTTCATCATGTTTGTATAGATTGCATTTTAGGCTGTCCTTGCTTCACCGTGTATATAATGGAAATCACTGCATGTAAAATAGCGGGTAGTATTTCAAACGCTGCGATAAAATTCCGCTGTGTTTGATTATTTGTACAGAATTGGTCCCGGCCAAGTGAATTAAACCTGAAAACCATTGTTATGCAAGCTGGGTGTGTATAGATGTCTAAGAAATTTGAAGCTTCTGACTAGAAATGGCAAACTTTGATGCAATCATATTAAGCCATGGAGCTAGGAGTCTGTACGGGAACTATTTCATTTCTCTTGATCAAAAGCAAAGGCAGTTGATAAGCATTTCAAAAAGTGCTAAACAAACCCGTCTTATCTCATTATACATTAACATAACAGAAATTCAATGCACGCCTGATTCTTCTGAGGGGCATATAATTATCAAACCCGCAACGAGTATGATAAGAAAAAACCTTGGTCGCTGGGTAATTGTACAAAGAAATTCGCAGACGTGTTGTTTACTAGATTGAAATCCTAACATCCTTGCAATATCCCATCTCTAGCTGAAAGGAGGGAAGCAGTAGTTTGGTTCTCAGCATCACTGAAGGGATGATCTTCCTCTACGATCCTTGGTTCTTCTCTCCTACCAGCCAAAAGTGGAGTAGCCTCCCTTGTGTCGTTCCATAGATGTACTTCCTTTTTAGGAGCCAAGTTTTCTTTGAGATTTGTTCCAGGTTTCTCGAGCACCTGCCAATTGTTGACACTATCCCAAGAATCCAGATTCACCCTTTTCTGGCCAGACTCATAATTTGCGTCATTTCGGCTCTTTTGAAATGTTTGGATCGAATTTTCTTCTTTCGGGGACAATAATTTATTTTCCCAGGAATCATTCTGAGAATTACTTCTTGCAAATGTTCCATGAGAAGATTCCTGTAGAATGCCTCGCGCTGATGAAGAACTGCGGCAGAAGCTACCAAATCCCTGAATCCCTCTAGTCACCTTTCTAGCTCGCTCTCTTTCTTCTTTGAGAAGAGGTTCTTTTTCAAGCAGGTTCAAGATTCTCTCTGATTTCTTTCTAACAGCGAGACCCCAGTTGAATCTGCACATATTTTTCATTTTTTGTGACGACAAAGCCAAAAATGCTTATAAAGCATCTATATACATCCAAAGATCATCAGAATAACAGAAATATATATGAATACAAATATAAAAAGAATCACAGACCCTTTCACATCTATACACTTGAAGCTTTCCATCTCCCTAATAACATCTTTGTCAATCTGAAACTCCCCTGCCACACTCTCTGGTCCATGAGTCAACAAGTGTTCAAGTATAATAAGGGAATTGTAAGAGGGCCTCCAGTTCTTTCTCTCAAATCTCAAGAATCTGATTTGGCCGAAAGATTCAAACATAAAATGTAGGTATCAAGATCATGCAATTCATGAGAAAAGGAATGATTTTAAAGAGAAAAAGACCATGGAACCAGAAATGAAAACCTCTTGTGTAGGATCTCCACAATTCTCCAATAATCATCAACTTCAAAAGCAGCCCTTGAAATGGATGCAAGGGTAGGACTGTCTGGAGCCCATGAATTCCCATTAGTAGCTTCTTCAGTCAACCTTCCAAATATTATTCAAGCACCATCAAGAAAACACATATAACCCATATCAAAAAAGACATAATAATACACCCAATATCACGTCAAATCCTAGTTGAAATGAATCACTACTGGTGTTTAAAAGCTTAACCCATAAATAACAAATGCCTTACAGTTCTGCTGGTGTGACATCAGTGAGAGCTAATCTGGCACTCTTGATCTTTTCCTTGAAGAAGAAAGAAGTATGCTTCTTAAGTTCATGGAATGACAGCGTCCCTGTATTGTTGTTGCCATTGCTTTTGCTTAAGATAGACATGATTCAGGGTTCAGAATCAGCCAAGAAAAGGGAAATCCTAAGAGTTATTTTTACATCAGGGCTACCCTAACTAATAAAAACTTAAATTCTTAGAGTGGACAAATTCAAAATAATATTTAATTCAAGGGACGGAAATTATGTTAATAGCGATTGTTTCGAGGTAAAGTAAAATAGTGAAAAAGATGTCTATGTTTTTTTATACGAATAATGGATGTCATGCCAACATGTCCACAGTAAACATTATGGACAGCGGGTTCCCAGTTTGAATTTCAACATTGTGTCTGTATCAAAATGTTTTTGTCCTCTTCTCCGTCTTCCTGCGGAAATTATGTCCCTGGA
The DNA here is from genome assembly GCA_033617975.1 of Populus alba x Populus glandulosa. Taxonomy (NCBI): domain Eukaryota; kingdom Viridiplantae; phylum Streptophyta; class Magnoliopsida; order Malpighiales; family Salicaceae; genus Populus; species Populus alba x Populus glandulosa. The sequence goes on from CM066151.1 coordinate 5,111,416, forward strand.
AGGAGCGGGGTGATTTTGACAGTTTGGAGGTTTGTTTTGAATAAATTACCAGTCCCTCTAATTCTACAAAATTAATTAATTGGTTATTCTTGTCTTAAAAATAATTAATTAGTCTTTTTACAAGTGTTAGTGTGTTTTTATGAATTTCTTAACAAAATCTGTTATTTGCGTTTAAATTACTCAATGCTCCCTTTAAAATAAATAAAAGTAATCGTATCACCAAACAAAACCTCCACTTCCTAACATCAGCAATTTGTTTTATATCATCATCTTCTCTTTAAAAAAAATCACTTTAAGGTGATTTTTTTTTTATTATTATTAACATGGGTGTCCGGGTTAGTTTGCGTGCACCTCGACTAATCCCACGATCTCTGAAGTTAATGACTATGTAAGCATCATATTAGCAACTACATGGCTCATACTTGAAACCAAAAAAGAAACAAATTCTTTAGTCTTAATCTTGTATTACTGCATCGCCTACTAAATTGTTGATTTGCTTGTTTTTAAACTTAAACTTTGATATAAAAATCTAAAAAAAAACATTTTTCTTTTAAATATACTAGGGCAGTGTAAGAAAATTTGATTTTGTTATATAACAACTCGATATATTTTCCATGCCAATTCTTTCATTCCGAATCTAATCCTGTGCAACTCTTGAATGCATGGCATGCCCTTTCAGATTTTGTTATATACATAGAGAATGAGAGATCATAAGGAAAGATTTGTAGTTCTTCCCTTCTCCATCGGCTGTGCATCTCCACCGGCGACACCACCACAACAAAAGCAGCATCAAAAGTTAACGGAAATGACTTTGATGAAGGAAATAAAGTAAAACTGGAAGGCAATAGATTGTTTGGAAATGGGCAGTATGAGGAGGCGTTTGCTTGAAATTGGTATTTTCTTGTAATTGCAATTTTGGTGGAAGGCTGAATTTAATTAATATTACGGTTCAGAAAAACAAATTTAATTAAATAAGACGTTTCTAAACTGTTACATTTAAAAATGTGTTATTTCACTAAATACTTTTACTGTTGTGTTAATGTTGTGTTAATTACTATATTTTCTTTTATTTCAAAGCTAATTGCCCAATTTGTCCAAAAACTCCTCCATCACAAAGCATATTTCCAGACAAAATTTGCATGTATGTTTAACATTAACATTGATAGTAAAATATATATTTTTTTCACATTAATATTATATTTTTACCACATCTAACTAAATGGTATGTAAAATAAATAAATAAAAAAGCTAAATTCCCTTTGATAAAAACTTTTCATCGGATCCATTGCATTGTTCGTTGGAACAATATAATAATGATTTTATCTTCACAATAAAACAAATTAACACTAGCTTTTAAGGGTATTAAAATATTTTTACAAGGCTCATTAAACATTACCATATTGACAAAGAACAAGTAAGTATTTTTTTCATTTTCATTACATACACAATAAAAGAACTAAAATATCATTGGAATAAAAAAAAAATTAGCATTGAGGGATAGTTTTGTATTTTCACAATGGTTTTAACCAAATATAAAAAATAATTAAAAATTAAAAAAACACGGTGAAATAACTAAAATACACTTAAAAGCAAAAAAATAATAATTAATACTTGTGTCTATAGGTTTGTCCTTTCACAATGGTTTTTTCATTATTATAAAGTCAACTTAGAGGAAATTCGGTATTAAATCAAATATATAAAAAAAGCAAAAAGTTAGGGCGCGTGTGAAAGGCGCCAACCCTTTTTGGGCAATATATATTGCACACTCCCTAGCATTTCAAAGGCACCCGCGCCTTTTCGACATTAAGTGCAACTCCTCCCAGCATTCACAAATGCTTTTTTATCGTATTGTTGAGAGCGACACCACGTCCTCTTCTTGGTGAAGCCACACGTGTAAGTGGTGGTTGTCTGTTTTGTTGTTGGTGGGTTTTTTCCCCTTCTTCTTTTCTCTCCTCCTGAATATTATAACTTGACCTTTTTTGTTATTGGTATTTCAACTTCAATCTTTATTATTTTGATTTCTATTTTTTGTTGTTTTTCTTTTTGTAGAACTTTTATTTGTTTTAATTTCATCTTTCCATCCCAATTTGCTATATATTATTTTTTTTTCTAATTTGATCCTCATTCTTTCAATTATTTTTTAGGTCTTTTGTTGAATTGATTTTTCTTTTCAACCTCACCCTTCAATCAAAATTTTATTTTTTATTTCGATCCTCATTCTTTTGATTTTTTTTGTTATTTTGTTTAATATTTTTTTCAATTTTACCCTTCAATCAAAAATAAATTTTATTTTGTATTTCAATTTTGATCCCTATTATTTTAATTTTAATTTTTTGTTTTGGTCCTTTTATGTAATTGATATTCTTTTTCCAAGTGAATCCTTCAACATTTAATTGGTTAGGAATTAAACTTTGTGGTTTTTTCTAGATAAGGTGTTTTTTGTATAATGCCCCAGGTAACGGGTTTAAAAAATTAATGAGGGTTGACATTATTTTTTTCTTATTTTCTTTTCAGCTTTGTGATTTTTTATGTATTTTTCTACTAGGTTATCCTGATCTCATAATCTAAGTCACAAGTTTGGTGGGTTAACTTGAGTTGGCTTGTTCATTATTCCCTGAATTACATGTTTGTCATGCTAACTCAGATTGACTCAAACCAGTTTTTTTATATATATATATTTTTACCCAATTTTATCCTTCTGTATTTAATAGACTGAGAACTAAGTTGCATCAAGTGTCCCTATTTACAAAAATATTTCTTTCTCAAGTTATAGTTATAATTTTTTTTATTTTATCCATTTGGTATCATTATCTATGTTTTTATCATTTGATTAAAATAAAACCAACTTATTTGACTCATTCTGGTCTATGATTCAAGGCATAATTTTTTTCTCTTTCTTTAAAATGAGTTTGCACTACCTAAACATCATTCTTAATACAAAATAATGTCTATCGACATAATGCAGGCACACGACTAGTTTCATCTTTTAAAACAATTTTACAATGTTGAAATGAGGCAATTAAAAAAATCTCATCAAAATTGTTCTAATAATTTGATAATGGAGTTAGGTTGAAAGTACAGTTGTATGTAAGTTTTATTTAAAAACCACAGTATACTTTTATTTATCATTCTTAGACATATAGGGTCGTAAAGAACACCTTTATTACAATGATAAAGTTGTGAAAACTTATGGATTGGACTTTTCACGGGCTATGAATTTCGATTAGTAGAATGATTAGGCTTGACCTAATTGACGAGTTGCTGAAATTATTGACTTAGCTAGTATCGAGAGTGACTGGACTTGTCCTTAGTCTAGAGGGTTAACTGGATTTGTTTCCCAAGTTTTCCTGTAAAACAAGTCCTTTGTCAAAACACATACTCTCCAATGCTAAAGTTAGTAAAATATAAAAGGAAATAATATACAAGAGAGTAAAGAATGTGGGAGAGTATATTTGTGAATATTGTGTGTTTTTGTTGAATAGTTATTTATGATTCCTAAAATTGTTGTTTGTGGTTTCTCCTGAATGAACTTGAATTGTTTCAATACTTACTTGGTGACCTGAGGCGTTGATAGACTTTAGTCACATCACTTACTTTATAAAGCGTGAAAAGTAGTTTTGCAGGTAACTCATAATGAATAAAGTTATAGTATCAAATGGAGAGTGCATAAAAGATGATTATTAATGATAAAAAGGTTGTTGTTCTTGGTTGTGATGCCTTGTTGCCCATTGATGAAGAGGAGGGTGTTTGGCAAAGTGTCTTTGTCGTTCCAAATAGGCAAGAAATGACAATTGACAAGAAAAAAAAAGGTGATTTTATTATGCGTAATTTTTTTTGATATGTTGTGGTAACATTCTAACATATCAAAATTGAAAATTATAGAAAACACTAAAAAGTGTGGATTTCTTTATTGTAAATAGGCATTGTTCACACACTCACAAAATATTTATGGACTTAATGTTCATTTTTAACTAATTCATTTTAGTTGTCAAAATTTTATTTTGGACGATTTGATTTTAATTGAACGCCAATTGCTTTTGATTTCGGAAGTAAATATGGAATTGAAAGAAAAGAGATTAAAATAAAAGGGACGCCAAACATAGGTGGTATGCCAAAGATTTTGTGTAAAAAATAATTTTGTAAAAATTGAAGCTTGTAGTGGTTGGACATAGTTTGGGATTATGGGTGATTTAGAGATTTGATTTAATTAGGTTGATTTATTATGTTTGTAATGCATGTTGCTAAGAATTTATTTATCGTTAGTATATTTTGGAATGATGAAAAGTATGGAAATTTTTGAAATTGTATAAGTTTTAGTGTTTAAATAATGTTACTATGCTTAAATTGGATTGGTATGTTGATGAAATTGTGTTTAACAATGTTTATGATTCAAATGAAATAAAATGTTTAGATATAGGGTAATGTTTATAGATAAAAAAAAAATTGGTTATTTTTACGTGATAGTTTGTAGTTTACTCTATTGGGAATTAGGTGATAACAACATTAAGAATAAAATATTAATCATAAATAAAATCAACTAGTTTGTGGCTTTATTTATTTTTATTGTATATAAAGGTTATAAACTTTTGGTTAGCCTCTTATATAGGAGAGATGCTAGTAAATCCTTTTCTTTTAAAATAAGAATCTTATTATCTTTTTAAATCTTTTAATTTATGTAAATGCCTAGGAAAAAATCAATAGCGTGTTGTACGAACAGGATTGTTGTTAGTTCTTTTAGCAGCGCTTCTAAAGACCATGAGTCGTTAAGTGCCGACCATGAACATGCACCTGAGGCATAGGCAGCCACTCTCGATGTGGGCTTGTCGAGTGTTAAGCCACCATACGAGGGGAGATCTTTTCAGAGCGGGATCCATTTACTGGGAAGTGCCTTACCTAGTGGAAGCTCAACCACTCAATGCAAGTTTGTTTTCCTTTCATGCATTACTAAAACAAAAAAAACAATTAATAATCTTTGGAAAATTAATTTCAATTAATGAATGTAATTTCAGGTTTATAAATATTGAAGTTACCCGAACAATAACACCAGTGATAAAATCATCAATGGAAGTGCCATAGTTTCAACGAAGTCAAGTTTTCAAAAATCTTGAATGGAAACCTGTGATTGATGCATGGTTCATAAAGTTTAAGGTTAGTATTAACTTAAACTATTTTTTATTATGTTTATTTGGTTAGTTTATTAATATTAATGAAGTTATTCTTTTACAAATTTGAAATGCTAGGAAAAACTTTAATGGATAAAGTTGACAACGTCGTTGTCAAAAGGGTTTTAGAGAATCATGTTCCAATTAGTTAAGATTGAAGTCAAGAAAAATATTTTTATCCAAATGTTAAAATTTTATTTTTCATTTATTAACTAATAATTCATTTGTATCATATAGGTTGCGTGATTTTTGGTATGAGAAACAGAAAAAAAAACCAAAAAAAAAAAAAGCTAAAGAAAGAGAACTTTCAGGCTGGAAGGATGTGGCGGTTTGGAAGGATTTCAGACCTTTGTACATCTCGGAGGTTGTATAGACATAATATATTCAGCACATAACTTTAAGCATTTTGTGTGCTAGTCACGATCCGGTGTGGGAATCGGAACAAGCAGATTTATTGCTCCATTACAACACATACCAGTGGATCTATTTTGTTCATTTTGCATGCAAAGCAGATGTTAAGATTATTTTTTTATTACATAATTTTTTAAAAATTTTTTGTTTTATATGAATATGTTTAACTAAAAAAAATTTCTCTTGCAAGCTACGGTTCTTAGACGTGAACCAAGATTGATGGAGCTTTTTGTAGAAATGCACGTGCAAAATGATGACTGTCAAAAAGAGATGCAGCAGCTCGTGGATAGCCAAGTTCAATACTTCATGGCATGTTAGATTTCAACAATTTATTCTCTTATGTTATTATTTTTGTTGAATTTGCTGACTTTTTTTTTTCATTAAACGTATAACACCCAGTTGCATGAGAGATATAGAAACAATCCATCAACCCATCCAAAACTCAATAGAAATCGAGTTACAATATCTCAAACATTACAACAAGGACTTGCAGACGATCCAAAGTGTTTCAACTGTTGGATGCTCACAATCGATTCCAAGCACTTAAACTCTGGAATTTGATGTAATTTTAAAGCAGTGAGTTGAAACTTGGATGACCCATCTCGCTGCTGAGACAAAACTAGTTAATGCTGAGATGGCCAAACCCCGGTGATTGTACATGGAGTTGAAATTATAGATGGATGGTCCATGTGCTCCTTTTTATCGCCTCTCAGTCTTGGCGAAGACCAACCTCCTCTTCCTCCTCCTTCAACCCCTATCTTCTAAAAAAATGTATTTGAACTGATAAATTATAAAATTTATAATAAATATTTGATTTTTATTTTATTTTAATTACTTTCTACTCGGTTTATTGGATTTTTTTATAAAAACATATTTTACTAAAATTACTTATGGTTTTACCAACGGATTAATTGCATCTGTATATTTTAAAGAGTTGGAAAAAAATTATAGAAATGTCATTGTCACTGTTCAATCACCAATAAAATTAAATTGTCGGTAATAATAAAAAAATCACTAATGAAATTACAAACTATCATTTTTATCGATGAAATGTCATATTTATAGGAAATGTCACTGCCACTATTTAATTCTCAACGGAATTGAATCATTGGTAATGATAAAAATAAACTATCTATGGAATTACAAACGATCTTTTTTGTTGGTAAAATATCATACTAATCAATAGCAATACTGACAAAATAAAATGGATAATTTTTTCTTGTTTGATACTCTTTTTTCATCTGTAAATCTATAAGGAATTACATTGCCAATGAATTGACCGACAAACAGGAATCACTTAGGAAAGTTTTTCTAAGTCTTATTGAAGGATGAGACCTTATGTCCAAAATGGTACATCTCATAATAGTTGAAGATGATGCAACATAGAATCTTACTACATTACTTTAAACGCAATTTTTGCTCGCCTGAAGTGTTGTCTTTACTGCCAAGCGACGTCAAGGGATGGGGGGGGGGGGCTAATTGAGAAGTTTTAAATAAAGAGGGACTCAACTGAAGAAAGTTTTTGTTAGTGAGCTACAACAAGAATCAATGAATAGTTAGGGGACTAATCAAGAGGTTTCTCCTAATTTTTAACTAAAATTGCACTTACAGATTAAAGGGTAGGTAACGTTTTGGGTCGAGGACATCCAACTTAAACTCGTATGGAGGATGGTTTTAAAATTATAGCCATAAAAAAAAATTTAAAAGAAAAAAACCCTCTTACAGCCATATAGATTTTTACTCTATCAACAGTCAAACAACTAAACGGCGGTTAGGGCTAGTCACTAATGTTTTTGACCTTTGCAATAGATCGGAATTCTCACCATTAAATTTGAAAAATAAGGAAAATAGTTCAACCGTCTTGATTACTGCCACTTTTATTGCCTAATAGTCAGAAGAATAAAAGGCTGAAGAATTCACAAATAAGGTGTTTTGATTCTTGGACATGAGTGAGGTAAAGTGTTTTGCAGGCCCAGATGCATACTGATTAAAATAACAGTCCTGTTCTGCTCATTGCTGAAGCTAGAAACCATATCTTTCTTTCTTTTTCAAAATTACCCGCATTTTCGTTCTTCGTTTGTTTGATATATAGGAACTGGTTGATAATGCAGGCGCGGCTGTAGTGCAACCCATGTTTTTAAATAAAAAATATTATTTTGATATTTTGGTTTTAAGAACATGAATTGTACGGTAAAAACTCATTTATAACAGCCAGGAATGCTGCGAATGGTCAATACCAACTAGTTGATATTGTTATTAATTTGTTTGTTGCATGAATCGTCATGACATGGATGAATACATTAAACACTCCAAGCCTGACATCACATACAAAAACTACAAGAAAATGAAAGGGATAGGCTACAAGAGCAGCGCATCATTGCTGAAAAAAATGGTGGTTTGAAATGAATGACATAGTGACAGGTTTTTATGACCGATGAGGTCTGACAACAACCTCGCCATGCCCTAACCACAGTGCATTTACTGTCCAATTTCGAAGTAGTTAGAAGATAGAGAGATTTATGACCTGGTCAGCCAAGCAAGCCACGCCCCTGTCTGTAACCTCATCTCAGGGCTGCTGTTTTGCTGCGTGGCATAAGCAAGAGACATGCACAAAAAAAGTGGATGGTCGAAGAGAATTTGAGGGTTTTAATGCTGATTGTGATTGGTTGTTAATGCTGAGAAAGAAGAAGAAAAGAGCAATGGGTTTCTTTGACTTTATGATGGGTCAGCGAGGGATTTGCTTATGACTAGCACTCCCTCACTCACCAAACCAACCACCGCAAATTGAATTAAAGAACGTTTGATTATGACCGGAAAATTCTATAGAATTGACTGAAAGCTACGTTGACCGACTGCAATTTTGGAAAATATCAAATTATATACACAGATCTTTATGACCAAATTGAAGATTTCAACCCTGCGACTTAGGAAGCAAAGTGCTAGCCAATCTTTAAGCGATAAGGTAGTTAGTTCATAGCCAGTGTTCACAATGTTGACAATGGATGGGAAATAGCACAAGAACCATCGTGCTGGCTTGACTGATGGGGGAAATGTCAAAAGCACGATGGTTTCCAGTAGAATTTGCTGAGTGCTTCTCAGCTTTAAGGTAACCAACGTATCCTTGTTAAACAAAGGGCAAAAAGCTATTATATGTGTGTAATAACAAGGCCACTGACCACATATTCTCCTACAAAAATATTTTGTTCGAGAAAGTATAGATTTCTTTACAAAAAGAAGGGTAGCAAAGAAGCAGATGCTACGTTAGCTGTTGCTTCCAAAACCAATCCCATGTACAAGTGAAAAGGAACAAGGAATGGAACAAAACCCTTTCCAAAAGGAATGCCATTTATTTTTAGAAAATTACAATTTTATATGACGGTTTATAATCAAGGAGAGAACCAGCTTTTACACCTTTACACTCCTCACCACCCAAGTTGATCGCACAGCTAAGTTCTCAAGATGGAATCCCCTGAGCTTAATTGTCATGTGTGTTACAAAGGTGATCAGGAAAAAGAAGAAAAGAAGAAAAAAAGGCAAAAAGGAAATGCCTGGTTTTTTCGCAGATGTCTCTATATCTTCTATCTGTATCCTTCTCTACTTTATTATACACACGATCTCCATATCCTTCCCTCTAAAGAAATAACAATGATGGAAACATCATCATGGTACCGCCGTCGATCTCCCTGCGGTATTTGGAGCAACTCGTGGAAGTCCATACCTGCAATTCACAACGAGCAAAGTCACTTTCAGTTTCCATAATTGTTTTTGCTGCAGACAGACAACTCAACTTTCTTATTAACACTTTAACAATACCAGCTTTCTTGGCTGCACGGAACAGAACTTCCTCGACCAGATGTTGAGCTGGATCTCCTTCGGGTTGCAATGTGATGAAAAGCTCAACTTCATGAACAGCTTCTTCATTTGTTAAGTATTGATAAAGCCCGTCGGATGATAAAATCAGAAACCTGTCTTTTGGGCAGAGTCTGTGGTGGTAGAGCGATGGTAAACAAGTTATGTAAGGGGAATTGCCAATGTAGTCAATCCTGAACATCTCCAGAAGTGCGTCGTTCCATCTAGGCTGCAGAAGGGAAATAAAAAATGTGAGAAGCGGCGCCGCATTTCAAAAGCAAAAGCACACAAAAACTGCGTCGCCAAAATATTCTGTCCTCTCAGTTGGCAATACTTTGTTAGCACAAATGGATTATAAAAGTATCAGTTCTACACTTTATAGTTCTAAACAATCAAATGCTCTGGATGCTCCCCCTTCCTGTTCCCCTGCTATTTGTTTAAAATGAGAACATGAGGCATAGGCATCGTAGTATCCTTCATGTAACTATTTCAAATTCAAGTATCACTGAACTATGTTTCCCTTTTCTTCCCGAATTGATATGTTAGCTATTATATTAATGGCAGTAGTACAAGCAGGTGCACCTTTCTCTCTGAAATGCATTATTAGTGTTATAACTTGCTATTCAGAGAAGAAATTAGGAGGAACATCTCAGTGCTATGTATTCCAAGCTTACATTTCTCAAGCCATTAGTGATATATCCTTCTGACAACTTAGACCCCAAACAATGGAAAAAGAATTGAGCTTCTTAACCCTAAAAAAAGAGAGTCCGGGTGTTTAAATGGCGACCATACCTGCTTGAGAAAACCAGCACCGAATGCCCGAGTAACCTTCAATGAACCTTTCACACGGTCATTCAACAAAGCACAAGCATCATCTGGGTGTTCGTTTTTTATTCTTTGCACTTCCTGAAATGCAGACAACACGGCATTCAGATATAGTTCACACCAATGTAATGAAAACAAAAGGGAGTGGACATGCTAAATTGGTCTGAACAAGATTTGGTTACCACAAACTGAAAGCTAATTATACCTCTTCCACACTGGTGCTGTGATCAACACTCAGCTGTGAGGCCGTCAAACTAGGCATTGAATTTGATCTTTCACCATCAGAAGCTTCAAGATCATGCAATGTTTCCTCATTAATTCTTTCCAAGTCCTGTCTAATCTTCCCTAGCCAATAATCAGGCTCTGCCTTCTGTGCTAACACTGCTCGACTATCACCCACATTCATCACATAAACATCTTCGCCCTTCATTAACATCACAAGAACACAAGAACCCATTAAAGCCAGCTCCGGATTCTCCACTAGCATTTTGTCTGCAATGTCCAAATATGAGTCCTCTGTTTTCTTCAAAGCCTGAGACAAAGCTTCCAACACATCTGCATGGTTTATTGGGCTAGTATCTGATCCCGATCGATTCAATTGCTCCTTTAATCTCTTATCAAGTTCCATTCTTTCCCTGTCCCATTCGCATTTCCATCTCCTCTGATTCTCCTCCCATTTTTTAGCAGCTCCTCTGTACTTCCCTTTGGAACTCCTGCTCTTTTTTCTCTTCAAATTCATATCAAAACCAACTTCCCAACTCGCACTCGGATGATTATCTCGATCCAAATACCGATAACATTGATCATTTCCGCAATTCCCATTAGTTTCACTGTTATGTAGCACACTTTCCAATCTTGAATTGGTACTTTCAACAGAATTACTAGTATCTGTTTGAACAGGGGAAGATGCAGGGGCAGATATTTTATCAGAATCAAACTTATCATCCCACAACAAACCTTTAAGCTCTTTATGCACAGCAGAGTAGAGATTGGATAAAAGATAATCAGGCGCATCTGGGCCATTGAATCCATCATAAATCCCAACAAAAACCCAACCATGCTCCTCTGATAGAACAACATGGACCCTATCCTCCCCTGCTTTCCCTTGAGCCCATTGAAGATTTTGACTCTCTAAAGAATCATCATCCTCTAAACTGCCATCGCTACTCAAATTAAGACTACTCACTGTCAACTCATTCTGCTTCTCTGAACTCAGTATCCACTCAGGTTCTTTAACAACACCAACACCAACACCCCCTTTTATGGGAGCTACAATCGAGTTCTGTCCACGAGTTATCTTTTTAGATATTGCTCTTCGTAAGACTCGAATCAGCGACCTTTTTCCTGATCTGGATCTAAAAGCAAAACCACCATGGGAAAAGCTTCTTTGAAACTGATCAGAACTGCCCTTTTCCAGCGGACCCGAGAACAACCCACGATCCAACGGACCTGACATGAATCCTCTCTCAATCGGACCCGACAAGAACCCCCTCTCCATCGGACCTGAACAAGGATTCAGGGCCGAGTTTCCTGTTAAGGGGCCAGAATTGATGGACCCAAATAGACTTCTGGGAATTGGTTGCAGAGGAATCGAAGCAAAAGAAGTTGAGCTCTCAAAAGCAGCAGCTCGATCGATGGTGTTATAAACATAAGGATCGATGAAGGCAGTGGAGAGTGGCGTTGAAGTGTTGGCGCTGACGGAGGCACCGGATATGGTACGGAAGGTGGTTGTTTCCTCTGAGTGTACTTTGGAGGAGGATAATCGGGCCGGGTCAGGTCTCACATAGCAAAAGGAGTGACCTAGACCTTCGTCTAATGGGTTAAGTACTGATATATCCTTTCTCCGGCGAGCATCTCCAGTTCCGGTGAAACAGACCGTCAGTTTTCCAAAACCGTTTCCCATTAGAATTTTTTTGGTATGAACTGAATCACTGTAAGTTATAGTAATTCATTAGCATAGAGATAAAAGAAAGAGAGAGCAACTGAAGAGAAGCAGAGGAAAAGCTCAGAGAGAGGGAGAGGGAGAGGGAGAGGGAGAGGGAGAGATAGAGACACAGATGCGTTGACTTTCGGGTAAATTTTTTTATCAGCTTAGGAAGCAGAAAATGGGGTCTCGCCTTTAGGAGCTAAGGTATGTTACCTCGTAGCCGCCTTTTATATATTTGTGAACGTGAAGGAGTTATTTTTTAAATTGATATTTTTATTTTTTTTAATTTATTTTTAATATTAAAATAAATTTAAAATAAATTTTTTATAAATAAAAAACATGTTAAAATTAATTTTCAAACACCTCTTTTAAATCTTCATAAATATTAAGAATAGTTTGGTAGATAAGATAAAAGAATAGTTTTTCACTTTATTTTTTTAGTTTAATCTTAAAATTAGTATTAAAAAAATATTTATATCATATCTAAAATGTATTGTTAAGATAAATTAGTAAAAGATTTATTAGTTTTCCTAAAGCTTAAATTAGTTTAAAGATATGCTTATATATAAATAAATGAATTCAAATATTAAGTGGAATGTGAAAAATAAAATTTCCTCTAGTCTTATAAAACTATGAGGAATTTGTTTGATTAACATGTAATTTATTTGATTCAAGATATAAACTGATTTAAGTTAAAGAAAAATAGAAAAATTATTAATTTAATCTAATCTGGTCAAAAATTTAATCATTTTTTTTTTAAAAAAATAATCAAAATAATATTATTTTTATTTAAAAAAAAATAAAATTAATTGAGGATGATCTACTCAATATATGGCTTGAGCTTTATTCTAGGATATCATTTGGAATTGTGATTGATTCATGTTTTTAAATTTTTAAAAATAAAAAAAATAATATTATTTAAATATATTTATAAATAAACAATTTCAAACAGGATTCATAACTACTTCCAAATTGAATTTAAGACTAAGATCCTCTCATTCATATTTGGTGCATGTTTAAAATCTGGTCGGAATATACCTTAATTGTTAGAAAGAAGAAAAGAAAACGGGTCTGCTTTTGTGCGTCTGTGGAGGCGTTGACTAAAGTTGCGGGTTTAAGTAAATCTCTAAATTATAGAAATTAATTTAATAATCAACTTCATTAAAGAGCGTTGGATCACAGGCGCTTCTCTCTCTCTCTCTCTCCAAGCGGGCAAAGATTTGGAAAGATATGCATGGTAGGTAGGACCACATTCGGAGGGCTATGGAGTGGAACAAGAACATGCTTCCTTTGGAAGCATTTGAGCTGAAAAAATGGCCTTTCCTATTCACCTCCAGTCTTTTCATGTGAGTGTTCGTTATGGCATTGCACTCAAATTCTTAATAGTATTTTTTTAATTAAAACTATATTATTAAATTTATTTTATCAACATATTAAAACCATACAAAAATATTTTAATTTAATTTCTAGATAAAAAACTAAAAAAAAACAAACTGTAGCGTAAAATAAACACAAGTGCAGGTATTGTCTTATTTGATTTTATTTTTTTAAAAAAGCCTTAATAAATTAAGTAAATACTTGGTTCAAATTACGGATCTAATTGAATAATCATCTAATTACATGCAATTAATAACTACAATTAATGGGTTTTGCAAAACAGTCATATTCAATGAAAAATTAGTTATTTATCAAAATATGATTTTCAGTTATCTCTAGGAGTGAGAAAAAATCTAAAAAACCAATTAAATTGAGAAAATAAAAAAATAACCATAACAAAAAACCAATTAAAATTTTGAAAAAATCGACTGGTTTAGTTTCAGTTTTTTAAGTCTGAATCGAAAAAACTGAACCGAACTCAAACCGGAAAACAACCTAGCCAAACTGAAAAAAAACCGAGCTAAAACCGAAAAACCAAGCCAAAATGAAAAAAACCGCGTCAAATCGATTTGAACAGGTTATGTCCTAAAAAATTGAACCGGACCAAAACCGGTCAGTTTGAACCGGTTTCGATTCAATTTTAGTTTTTTTAAAAACAAAAAAAAAATCTGTTTGATTACTTTTTTTATATAAAAATTGAATCGAACTGAAAATAATCACCCACATACCTCAATTAAAAACTTTAATATTTATATAGAATCTTATGATTTGAATTTTTCTTTTCCAAGAACTCCAATTATCATAGAAAAAAGGATTGATAAACTAGTTAAGAAAATAAACATTGTGATACACAGCTGTCAAATTCAGCTTGAGGATTGATCTAGAAAATGGCTTGGGTTATAAGGTCAACTTACCAGATTAATTAAAGTCAATATTTTTTATTAAAACAGTTTTATTTTGTTTTTTTATTAAAAAAAATTAAGAATTGACCAGAATATACCAACAAGATTAACAAAGTCAGTATTTTTTTATTTATTATTTAATCTGAAACCCAATCTTATCAGGCTGTCTGATGTATCTACGTGCGTCATATTATAAGTTAAGGAAAAGAAATGTAAGAACATCAAATTATCTAAAAGTGGAATGGAATGGGTTACGCACGCGCTGTAGAAGGGGGTAGGGATCGTCTTAGCAAGTGGATGGGTGAATTGAAAGGGGACCAGAAATTCTGCAAGTATCAAAAGTCAAAGAGGGACAGCTCTTAAACACGCTTGGTAAAACGTGCCATGGTAACCGCTGGATCGGGAAGATGGATTGATAAAAGAAAGGGTATGGTGACACCTGGCGCTTAATTATGCCCTGACTATTGTTTATTTTGTCAACTCGTGGTTTTCAGGGTACGTTCTCCGCAAGCTCTCTCTGACTTTAACTTGCACCCAAAAATAATTATCTTTCAGAACTATTGTTTTTTATTTATTTTGGTGGGGGTGGGGTGGTTGCACTCTACAACTGCTCGCTGCTACGACATTACACTATTATATTTAATGTTTATTTATTTTTGTATTTTAAAAATATTTAATTTTTATTATTTTTAAATTATTTTAATATACCAATATCAAAAATAAAAAAATATTATTTTAATATATTTCAAATTAAAATAACTTTAAAAAATAACGGTACCATATTTCTAAATATTCTTTTAAAATGGTATTATAATAGAGTTATTTTTGAAAATCTAATAAAATAATTTTTTTATTTTAAAAATTAATTTTAATAATAAAACATCAAAATAATTTATAAATATAAAAAATTAATTTAAAATAAAATAAAACAAAATAAATTTTAAAAATACTTTTAAAATATAAAAAATAAATAGCTTCTTCAGCTTGTCTGGCATCACTTGAGCACTAACACCAGCCGGAGTTCAGGCGGTGGCTGAGCTAACTTCTTTTTACTTGGGGGCGAAAAACAACACTTCTCAATTCTCAAATAAACATCTTCACCTTATTATAATGGATCATGGGATTTTAAAATGAAAATGAATTTTTAAATCAAAATATAGAAAATATCTTACAATTTCAAAATATTGAAACTTTACTAACAAATTAATCTGATTTTTACCTTATTATAATCTTCGAGTTTTTAATGCAGTTCTTGTTTTAAGGTAAATTTAGGAACCGAAAAGTATACAAATTAACAGAAATTAATTGGTGCAGGAAAAAGTATTTCAGCACAAAAGAGAAAACACTATTCGTGGGAATAGCGTGCTGATGCTTTTGTCATTCTCAAAAAAAAAAAAAAAAACTCAATGGTTTTGGTTTTGGAGAAAAGATAATCTTTACAAAAGATTTATTGATCATTATAAAGATCTATAATGAGGGACAACTCATTCTTTAAAAAAAGAATTCACAGTTAAATGATATTATTATTCTTAAAAGTAAAATTCAATCAATTGATTATAGGGTATTTTCAAATTTTCTTTTTATAATGACTAAATTAACTTTAAAAGTAAAATTTCTTTAAGGAGATATCAAGATTTATATTGATTTTATTCGTGATTGGTCTTGATAGCTTCTTTCAATAAGCTCAATGAGAGATTTTCGTCGATTCAAAATAAATCTCATTGTTAGGTTGTCTCAAGTATTTGCAAAGAATTATTTTGATTTTTATCTTTAAAATGAATGGAACTAAAGTGACTGATATTGAAAATGAGCAAGAAATCCATGTCCTTTTTGTCCATGAAGGAAAGTGGAAGAAATTTTATGCATGGAAAACAAGGAAAAGAAAGAAGAAAAATATCATCGGAGCAACGTTTCATACTCATATCACCTTGGAAAAATGATAATAATGCGAAGCTTCTAATAACACCGATGAAAGTCATATTTGGAGGTTGGAGGAGGTTGCGCATACTGCTTCAAACTCGGCGACACTTCCCACACATTGGTGCGCTAGTCTTTTTTGTTTTTGTGTTTAATTTAGTCCATGATTTTATAATTAAGATCTCTTTAATTGAGTCCCAAAATCAATGTATCCCACACAACCAAAGTTTTTAGTTTATTTTTATAAGATCTCTTTAAGTGGGAATATATGTATTCAAGGTAATTTAGTATCATGTGCTAGCCACGTGAAAAATACTAATAGCAATTTGAACAAAAACCTAACTTTACTTAATAAAAAGATTACTTTTAAAAAACAATTTCAAGGATTATCCGTGCTTAATAAATTAGATAAATATTATTCTCGTCTAGACCAATAGCTTAGGAACCATGACATATTTTACCCTCGAAAAATTAGGAAAAAAAGAATTAATATTCTTGCGACGATATATATATATATATGAAGTCTCCAAATTTATGATTGAGCCTTTTCTTTTTCTTTTTAATTCCTCCTCGAGGATTGCCTTGGTAAAACTGGGTGGCATATAAAGGTAAAATGGTTTTTAGTTACAAATTACAATGATTGCGTCCAACACAACCGAAAGCATTTTGAACATGGCGTTCGAGAAGATTAATGAATCGAGTCTCGGAAGAACCTGGGTCCTATCAAGTTAGTTTCCACTTTGATAATAATAATAATCATAAACATAATAATAATAATAATCCCGTCTGAGATTTCAAAACTGTCATCATTCAGCGTTGCAAGTGGAGTAATAAAAGTATTATTTTATTTCAATGTTATCAAAACCGGACCGGACCAATTGATTCGACAAGTGAGTTAGTGGTCAGAAGATTATTTAAGTGTTCGAGCTTGAATAGCCTAATTAATTTAATTTTATATAAATTAATTCTTGTGAACCGACAAAACCATCTATCTACTTTAAAAATTAAAGGGACTGCAAGTCAATTTACCACTTTAACTTTAAAAAACCTTAAAAAAAAAGTCATGGTTTTGAGCTTCACATGAGCCAAAAACTTAATCACTTCTAGTCACATGAGTGCATCTTTGTCAACCTTATATGAAAGAGATTTGTGTTATTTTATCTATAATTTTTATTAAAACACAGTATTTTTTAATTAAATTAATATTTTATTTAATTCCGCTCCAAACTCGGCTGAGAGAAGTTTGAAATCTCAAAAATTAATTCAGTTGACCGGATTGAGTTTAAGAATATATTTGATTTTTAGTTTTAATTATTTTTTAAATATATATTTTATTTGAAAATATATTAAATTAATTTTTTTATAATTTTTTTTTTATGATTTTGATATGTTTATATTAAAATTAAAAACTATATATTATTTTTAATTAAAATATATTTTATATGGCAACAACAAATATATACCGACAACTAGACACACACAAACTCCAACAACGCTCGAAAGAGAGAGTGACAGAGACTATACACTTCCCCTTAGCCGCCAACATCATTTTCCCATTTCTACATCGAAAACAGTCAGTTGAAAAAAAATGAAAAACTCAATTTTCATTCTGTTTTTAGCTTTCCACACGTTGAAGCTTTGAGGAGCTATGGGAAATTGAAGAAGATTTTCTTTTTCTTCTTGCCGAGAAGAGTGCCATTTTTTCTCCATCTCCTGTGCATCCATCATTCATGACTCGAACTCGGTAATTGGAATGGTCGGTGATAATTATTAATTTATAAGCTATTTATCTCAATTTAATCCTTAATATGATGCGGTAATAATAGAGTTTTTGCTTGCTTTGATCACCAGAAATTATTATACGGATCAGGTCCATCATCTAAAATAATATTATAATTAATTAAATTTATTCAAATCATCCATTTAGGAAATTATATTTAGTGTTTGTTTATGAATATGATAATAGTTATTTTTTATCTAGAAATATATAAAAATAATGTATGTTTTTTTAAATTTTTTTAACAAAGCATATTAAAATGATTTCAAAACACGAGGAAAAATTAATTTAAGATTTTAAGAAATAATTTTTAAAAAATCATGGTTAAACTATAAACTATAATGAAAAACTAGCCTTAGAATATGGATTTGTTAGTATTTGATAACAAAATTATATGCATAATTATTAATCTTTTGTTTTAAGTTATTTTCTAAGGTGGTGGCCGAAGGAAAAACAAATGACGGGCCGGTCCAGATTTGGGCCTATAGAAGAAGCTAGCATTTCTCAACCTACCCGTTGGGCGGTCCAGCTTGGATTTGCCCACTGCTATTCTTACGAGTTACTCGGTGCTGGGCTGTCGATCCTTCTTCTTCGACTCATTCTTCCATCGAAGCAAAAGCCAGGATTTCTATGAAGAACGTCTAAAATCACACAGATGGAAGCTTATGACAAGCTCCAACAGTGCAACTCAGACAATCAATGGCGAAAATCAATATTGCTGAAGCTCTGTCTCGACTCGAGAGTGATGATGCTGATATGCAAACTCCACACACCGAGTGGACAAGGCATGGTATTTTCTTCGACAGGGATTAGCATTAAACGTTGAAGACTACACGGTCCAATATCTTGCGGCGTCAAAGGTTGAAAAGTAGGTTAGAATCAGTCAGCATATATATATATAATGCAAAAAATATTCAAAGTCCCATATGTTAGGCATCATCACGGTGTCAAATATAACTTACGGTTCAACGTTGTAGTTCTAGTTTGTAGGGAATATTCAAAGCAATATTGTCTTGTTACACAATTATATAAGCTGGGTGAAATATTGGAAAATTAGACAGCTTGCTGGCTGATTATTTGCTATAATGTTTTATTCTATGAATAAATCATGTGTTATGCTCTTTATTCAAGAGCTAACCAGGCTTGCTCAATGAATAATATGGAACGCGTAAACCAAGCTTAATGTAAGCCTCGCCAGATTTAGAGCTTGTTTGGCAGTGTGGTTGCGGTTGCTTTTTAAATAGCTTTTCGTGTCAAAATAAATGCCAATGATATTTTTTGATTTTTTAAAAATCATTTTTGACATCAGCACATTAAAATGATTTGAAAACACTAAAAACATATTAATTTGAAGTTAATAAAAAAATAAAAAAATTTCAAATTTTTTCAAAAGCGCTTTTGAAACGCAGAAACAAACAGGCCCGAGGACATTTGAAATTGAGTTTTAAACTGTGTTTCTAAAAATATTGATTTTTATTTTATGTTTTAGGATTTTTTGGTTTGTCAATGTCAAAAATTATTTTAAAAAATAAAAAAAATATTATTTTGATGTATTTTTTTTAATAAAAAACAATCATTATTATACCTTCAAACACTGTTTCATAAACAACACACGGACTTGGGATTTTCTCAACAATTGAATGACTGAACAAAAATCAAGGGAAATGAGACGATGAACTGGAAAAACATGGTTAATTTTTATACTTTAAAAAACAATCATTGCTATATTTTCAAATACCATCTCATAATAACACACACGGACTTGGGATTCTCTCAACAATTGAATAACTGAACAAAAATCAAGGAGAAAAAAGAGGATGAAACTGAAAAAACATGGTTAATTTCTATATTTAAAAAAATAATAATTATTATATTTTTAAATATCGTTTCATAACAACACACATAGATTTGGAATTCTCTAAACAATTGAATGTCTGAACAAAAATCAAGAGAAAAAAAAAGATGAAACTAAAAAACATGGTTAATTTCTTGTGCACAATTCTTTAATTAATTAGGCTAATCACTCGACTAGCAGTCGTAATCCACATCCTAAGATGGATACATGAAGGAAGAAAGCCTAGCCTTTAGTAAAAAAAAACAGGATAAAGGCATTCGAGAATGTCTCCAACATGTTGACCTGCTTTATGTGAGCTTTTCCAAAGAATCCTAAACTCTTGTAGGCAAACTAAGGAACCTCAATTATTGCGTTCGCTTAAAGAAGAAAAAAAAGTGATAATGTGGGGGGTTTTAACGGAACATTAACAGGTAATTTTTCTTTTCAAATTTGTTTTTTTTTTTAAATCAAACAAATTATTTGTAACATTTATATTATTTGACCTAATTTAATTCATATATAATATTACAAATGATAATGGTTAAAAAAATAATCTAAAAGATTAATATTATAAGTCATGTGTTCAAGAATTTTAAAACCCGATTAATTTAGAAGTTTTATACTCATTTTATTTTTATGTTTGATAACTTATAAATTGACTATTTATTTTTATTTTTATTTTATTTAAAAAGGTTTTGGTTTCAAAATTCTTGTTAGTAAGTTTCATATTATATTTTATTAATATAAAAAAAAAGTTTATTTCTTTGTTGGAGAGAAAAATGAGATAACTGAACTTTAATGGTAGTGTAATTGATGAAAATTTAGACTTAACATTCAGAGTGCTAGATATATATAATATTCACAAAAACATTTAGCCTCACCTAATATATCCAACTCTTTTGGATTCAAGAATTTGACTGAATAAAATTTATAATTTGTAAAATATAAAAAATTATATTAGATAATAAAAAATGGAAATGAAACAACCACCTACAAATAAGAGAGAGGCAGGCCAACTGCCACTAGAAATAAGTCCAAGTCATATTCTCGATTTTTATTTTATTGTTCCTTAATCCTTAGCTTAATTAACAGTATCTCTATATTGGCATGCCAAAGTAAGGTTTGGTTATCCAAGCTAAGGTTTGGTTCACCTCGATTGCTAACACCTCTTGTTTTTAATTTAAAAAATATTAAATTAATATTTTTAAATATTTTATTTTTATAATTTTGATTTGTTAATATTAAAAATAAAATAATTATTTTTATATATTTTTAAATAAAAAATACTTTTGAAAAATACTCCACGACCTCAAACTATTACAAAATGCATGAAATGCATGCTTTTAACATGTTGCATTGTATTGATTAACAACTTTCTTTATTTTGGTATAATGATGCGTTGTATTTTAAAATTATTTTTTATTTAAAAATATATAAAAATAATGTTTTTTTTAATTTTTAACATTAGTATTTCAAAACTATCAAAAACCATTAAAAATTATTAATTTAATATTTTTTTTTGAATTAAAGATATTTTTAAAACACATCCGAATATAATTACATTTAAACTCGGTTTTCTCTTTTCCATTAATTACCAAAAACTAAGATTAGCCGGATTAGTAATAACCCAACGGGTTACAACTTACAAGGTATTTATATCCACGGATAAAAAAAAAAAAAAAACAAGGATCTTAAGTGTGTTCAATATTTGTGGCCATCCAATTCCAATCCTTGCCCCAATCTTATTTAAATGACTTTTATTATTATTATTATTATTGTTGTTGTACCTGAAATTGGACCAGTCTTCGATAGACAAGACCTGGCTTGGCGGGTAAACTGCGTCTACAACTGCTTTCTTTTCTCCTTGTAAACTACGATCCCTTTGTTGGTACAAAAGGCCAACGACTTCTTGTTTTTCTTGTACGTTAGATTAATATCTTGCCAAGTATATGCTGCTCGCTTTCATGATATTCTAAGCCTTCCATAACTGACTCCAGAGTTTACGAGCTATCTCTAAGCTCTTTCTCCTCCATCAGGTTGGTTTTTAGGCTTTTCATGTTCCCACGATTGTTCATTTGTTCTGATTCTTCTTTCTTTTTGTTGTTTAACATGTCAGAGTAAATACAAGAGCAGTCTGAGTTGGTTAATTTTCTGAACACAATTTCCTTTGTGTTCTACACCTTGTATTGGGTATTCAAATAATCTCCCTTTTTACTTATGGATATGCCTGTTGAAGTTGAGGAAACTACATGCGCGTATTAAGTTCAGCTACCCTTGTTGATTTTCCAGTCTTAGAATCCTTTTGAACCTCACAGTAGACATATTCCACCATGTTAATCAGCTCTGTAAAGATGGGGTTCTGTTTATTGAAATCTTTTTGCTTGGAATAATTTGTGTGGAAAACTTGTTTGCAATTATATATATATAATTACTCTGGTGTCTGATGCTTATTCTGATCAAAGATGAAGATTCGAGAGGCTTTTGAGACATGGATTTTTAGCTTGAACAGCAATTTCTCGACTTGTGTACATGGAGTTCGAATTCTAAATATTCACTAAAATATACTCATGATCATCTCTCTGTGTGATTTACATGGTTAGTAATGTTATTTCAGGATATCAAAGGTGTCTTCGTGGTTGAAATCAACTGTGGTTTGTGGGAGGACAGACAGCAGGAGGAGGATCAGCTTATATCTTGCCTGAGATTATATATATGGGAAGACAGTTGGAGCGCCAAGTTTCGGGTGTTGGATTTGAGGACTATCATCCAGGTTGCATGTGGGGAATACTTCAAGTTCTTGACTACCATTATTGGCACAGTCCTAGAAAATCACCTCTGCGCAGAAAGCATGGCAGATGTAAGCCATCTTAATTTGCCTCGTACCCTCGTCATGTCTCCACTTTTTCACTTAATTTTTGCCATCTTGACTGGAGTAAACAGAGAGTGTTTTTTATGGGTACTTGTAAAGTATTGGTTCTATGTCATTATCGAAGTTGCAGAATTAGGTTCGATAGAGTTGATTGATACTTGTCATGGTAGAAGAAAAGAAATTGTCCTGTTTGGAGTTGGATATGATTTTATCTTGAAGACTCGAAGAGCTTTGGAAATCGTTTTACGTAGAAGCTTGATGCGATTAGTTTATGGTCAGACATGAGGATACTTCATCTGCACACACATAGTAAACTGTTGTTTCTTGATATTGAATGGCCCCGTCCTGTTTTATCAGTAAAACCTGTTCAATTGGTTCCACCTGATAAGTGGTATTCTCGCCACCAAACTGATACTACTAGACCCAATAAATGACTCAATAATGGAGTGTGTCCAGATCCGATTCAATATAGTTTTTCTGACGACTGAGGTTTGGAGGGTTGAATGGCATTGGCAGCTGGTTCAACCTGGGAAAGATGTGTTCTTTCACCTAGAAAATGACATCTTTTTTCCCTCTTTTCGGAGTACCAGAAATCTATATCCTTGTCAATATGTGTAACGTGCTTTTCATCTCCTTTTATGGTCTGAGCAACCTTATTTCCTTATTTTGCAGGCTGCCGAAATCCAAAAACAATCTCTTTTGATCATTACACCAATGAAGTACAGGAATATTTGAGTGCTGAAGCAGTCCCCTTACTGGTAAGTCCACTGTACAGATAAAATGCATGTGAATGGTTTGATATCGATGAGTGCATTTTACTTTTATACTGAAAATTACTTCTTTTGTATGTAAAACAATGAAACTGAGAATAACTTGGTAATAAATTGGCCAGGTTGAACAGCAAACTACAAAGACTAGCTCCCCCAACAGAATTGCTAGAAAAGCCCAGATAAAAGCTTTAATTGCCAAGGAGAAATCTTCAAGAACACGGTCACAGAAAGCTGATCCAGTTCACCAATTAGAACCTTCAGAAAATAGCGTTGCTACAATAAATAGTGATTGGAGAAATCCAATCATTATTCTTCACAAAAGTGCTGATACTGCTGCCTCCAGATTTCAGGTTCCATCAGTGTCTAAGACAACTGAAGAACTAGTTGCAGACAATAGTACGTATCATCTGCATGGCTCTGTGAATGCCAATGACTGCTCAAAACAAAACCAGCTTTCTTCAGAGGATGCATTTTCCTTGGAGAACTGTGATTACTCATTAAACCTTTCACATGCTAAGCGTCTCAACAGAGAAATTTCGTGCCCTCAGTTTAAGGAGAGGGTGGAATTTACGGAGATCCTTAAGGCAAATGAAAAGCTGTTGGAAATCCTACAGGATCCAGGCGTTCAGACCACCCAAGTCCAGCAGACTTCCAAAGCAAAGGTAGGATTAAGGAGGTCAGGATCATTTCCTGCAGCTGACTGTTCACACATTACATTTGTCAGGCCTAGTACAATTGAGCACAAGCAGAAGGAAATTTGGTCCTTTCCAAAGGGAGTGAAGCCATCCATCGGGAACCCAGCACCAAGGTCTACTGCATCCAGGTCTTTGGAAGATTTTTATGGGAAGTCAATAGATTTAAAGGTTAGCAATCATGGAGTCACTTCTATTGATCAAGAAACACAGTTTTCTTCATCTCAGGGATTACATAAATACAAGTGGCATCTTTCATTTATGAGTCCTTTTAAAGGTCTTAAGAAAAAAATAAAGTATGCACTCACAGAAAGCAAAAGGGAGAGTGACCATGAATCAACAAATACAAGTCGCTACGAGGTTCCTTCTGGATACAAGTTTTCCACCGATGAGGAAGAGATGTCTAAGAAGTTGAAGGAAATCACAATTCATCAGGATGGTGTAGAAAACCCCACAAGTTTTCAGGAGACGAATAGTTTCGATAATGATCTCAGCAAAGCTCAAGCCCCACCCATAAGAAGAGGATCCTCTCTAAAGGAGTCACTGGATGGTTATGCTCGATTGTTTGAGTACAGTTTCAGTAAACAGGTCAAGTGGAACCAGTATCAATCTAAAAGCTTAAAATTGTCGAGTGAAGATAAATCTCAATCACGTGGTCTGAGATCCTTCAGAAGGAGACTCTCTCTGCCAGATATCGAGTCTATATATCTCTTTCCAAATGAGTCCTCAAGTGATGCGCTTAGTTCAAATACGACTGGAATGGACTCCGATGCGAATGTTAAAACTGGCTTTCTTAATGACTTGAAGTCCGTAAGCACTCCTGAAGTTAGAAAACAATTCAAACGACTAGATACTGTTGAAGGAACTGAAGTTCAGAGCAACATAGAAGAAAGAGCTGGCAGCATGGACAATAATGAATGTTCAGGTGGTCTAATGGCAAGAATCAACGAAGGAAGTGCTATTACAAGTGAACTAAATCAGGATACAATGGGACCTGAAAGGGGAGATCAGAGTTCTCAGAGTAATCAGGGGAATGGTTCAGCAATCACCTCCATTAGGGAGCATGAAGAACAAAGTCCAATTTCAGCTCTTGAGACTCGTTTTCGAGATGATATAACTTGCCAAGTAGAGTTCCCAATGTCAGAAGGTATGGCATACTATCTCCTCTTACACAATGCTTTTACAAGCCTTAAAATTTGTCCTTTTTTTTCTGGGGATATTTTGTTGAACCAATTCCATGTATTATTGGCTTTGCAAGATATGTGAACAGCATTGATTGCATAGATTTAGTGAAAAAAAATTCTTTATACTTGCTAATTTGACCACTCCTGTTATTCAAATTATTTTTCTGCAAAAAACCATCTGATAAGTCGAATGTGACAGACTGACCATAAAAGCTTTCTATAATGGAACTTGATTTCCAGAAAATGTCCATAAAAAACTCTCCCCAAAAGTATATACTATTCTTCTGGCAGTATGATTGTATTGATAGTTAACTGGTTCCCCTAAATTGCATCAGGTTCAGAGCTGGATCCTAGGCACATGTGTGTTGATGAACCAGATTCTCCTGTCACTTTACAAGACAGGCCAACCGGAGATTCCTTGGAAGAACCTCGCAGCTCTACCAGCCATGCGAATGCAGAAAATGCAAGCACAATGGTTGGTGCTCGATTCCTTCGTTTTGAATTGAACAGGCCAGAAGATGATGCTGATTTCAATTATTTGAGAGATGTGCTTGAGGTGTCCGGCTTCATTGGGCCAGAGTCCCTTGGCACATGGTATTCATTAGAGCAGCCCTTGAGTCCAACATTGTTTAAGGCTTTGGAAGCTTATTTGCACAAAGGACTTGAATCTTCCTCGGAGGATGTTGCCTACAATTGTGATCACCTGCTTCTGTTTGATTTGATTAACGAGGAACTGCTCGACATTTATGAGAGCTCATTAGCCTACTTCCCCAAGCTCTTCTCTTTCACTCAACGCGTCCATCCACTGCCAAGAGGAAATAATGTTATTGATGAAGTCTGGAAAAGAATTAGCTGGCACAGGAGGTCAACCTCAGAAATGGAGCAATCAATAGAAGATATAGTAGCTCGAGACTGCGAAAAAGGTGATGGTTGGATGAACCTTCAATTGGATGCTGAGGATGTAGCGCTAGACCTGGAAGATTTGATTTTCGACGAGCTTGTAGATGAAGTTATATGTTCATATACACGGTAGACAGTTGAGGTCAGATGAATCAGCCTTGCCAAGAAGCCGTTCTGCCTCAAGGCTGGCTCTGTACATAATAGTTTCGTTTCCTTCTAATTCATGTTTACTCTGCCTATAAATTCCATGGTTTATTGATCGCCTCGAGAGAATAATTAAGGACTGCCATTGTTAGCTCTGAAAAGTTTCCATGTTTGCAACAGCTTGATTATCGACAACCCTTGGATTTTCCAATAATATTTTCACATAAAAAAATAATATCAAGTCAAGATATTTAAAATGGCATCCATTATTAGTAATATTAGTATGTTGTTTTCATAAATCCATGTCAACAAATATATCTCAGATCTCATACAATACCAGGGCATTATCTTGCTGTTACGTACCTGGATGCCAGAATTGGGTGCGTTACAGGAAAAGAAGAAGAATGCAGGAAGTGCAGGATTAATAATGTCTACAACACGCAACCTGCTGATGGTTGTTGAAATGCTGTTAGTTAGTTAGCATTAAGTCAGTTAACAGAGTTTGTTACAGCAGTTAGAGCTAGTTAGAGTAATCAGTTAGTAGTTATTACAATGACAATAAAAGCAGAAGGCAGGAATCACATTAGACACGAAAAATATAGAATATAGTCAATTCAGTCTCATCTCTTCTCTCTCGAATTCTCTCTAACAATTCCTCTGTTCTTCACCTCATTTCTTCTTCACTTGTTAAGAAACCTTTACACTTGCATTTGTATTTTATTGTATTGCATTCTTTTCCTTTCAAAGTTCTAGAAACTATACCGCTTATAGAGCACAAACTGTTCGTGAAAATTACCGAGTGAAGATAATAAAAATCTCCTATTCAATGAATTATGCAATTGGGGGTAAAAAATAAGCAAGATTATTAGTGATGAAGTATGATTTTATCAAATGGGCTCGAAGGCTAAGTCGAGACTTGCAGTAAGATTTTTAATCTCTTGGTTTTAATAATTTAGTCTATTTTTTCTTGATTAAGTGGCTACTAGATTATATTCAATACCAGTAAAAAGTTCATTTCTTAAAATTTTGAGATTCTTTGATGATTAAGTTAATTTTATATGAGAGAAAACACAATTTTTTCTTAGAAAAAAAAAAGCCTAGAAATAGATATATATCATCTATAGTAAAGAACAATTGATGATTATATTCATTTCATAGGTTGCATTAGTTTTTTTATAGCTCTTAAGGTCCATTTTTTATGAAAAAGAAAAAGAGTTTACATATAAGTCAAATATCTATATCTTATCATAATAAAATATCTTTAACTTATCATCTTTAACTTATCAGAATAATATATTTCTAACTATAAATCTAATAGTTCGCCTGATTCACACAAGCTTGAACTTAACACTTGGCTGAATTTGAAGACAATGGGTTTAATAGTTTACACCAACACATATTTAAGCTCAATACTTACTGAGTTCTAAAATGTGGATTATCATCCTAAACTTTGTTATTTGTTCAAAAAAGGAGGATTAAGGGAAAACAAAAAATGTTAATGCATCAATTAGTGTGAATAAATTAACTTCTTAAGGTTAGGGATGACATTGGAGTTTTACTTTAACTGTTTGCAAATAAATTACATTGCGATTTGTTGAATCAAGATCGACGACGTGAATGAAGAATTGGAAGGGAAGGGTTCTGTGTATCCAGTGTTTGCTGTCTTGGAAGAGGGTACCAGAGCTGAAAGTTGATCTTAGGATGCTCATGGATAGTGGAGAACCACAGAGACTGAGTTTAGAAAATATTGAATGTTACTGATAAGTTTGATGGAGATACTGAATCTAAATTTATAACAGCCTCCTATAGAAAGACTTGCCCAGCATAAGCTCGGTAGCAGCTGAATTCCTGGTTTTCTTCAGAAGTACCTTTTTTTTTGTTGCAACTCATTATATAGACTGCTGGTGATTGAAGGTTCTGCTGGAATGAGTTTTGCTTCTCTTTGATTGTTTATCAATTGAAACATGGATCTGTAATTGCATCAAGTGCCTGTCAAGTTTATGTGCCTAATCGACAGTCTCTTCATGTCTAATGCAGATCCAATGATTTTCAAAAATTACCTCCCGGAAGGTTTCTACATGACATATATACTTTATCTACGATAACCCACATATATTTCCATATTTTTATTACCATGGAAGAAAGTTTCGCTAATGGTGTTTGCTCCTGCAAAGTTCAGTCTATAGCTTTTAACATAGAAAGCAGCAGAACGCACCATGACAGATTTTCTTGGTCTGTGTGCAGGTTTCTGCCTTTGGATGACAGCATTTGATGTCAATTGTTCCTCGATTTTTGTCTGATCTCAGTTTTTTGTTGAGTTTCTGCTGTTACATTGGTATGATGAGCTAGTAACAGACAGTTGACCATGAGAGCCTCCCTGTCTGAAAAAGAGGAAGCCCCATGCCAGAAGCTCGCAGTACCTGAGCTAGTAATGGACAGTCCTGCTTTCCAAGGTCATCAGAGGCAAAGGCATTGATCATCAGTAGTGGATTTCATCATCGGTCTCTGCCTCTAGTCTATATGATTCATCTCCACTTCTATCTTAAGCACATGGACGCATTTCAGATGAGGAATATTGTATTGTGAACATGGCCTCTGGTCTCCTCTGCAATCCTGGGATTCTTTCCTCTAATCAAATTTATCTCTTTAATATATTTCAAAAGGCAACAGGAAAACATATAGAAATAAGAAAAAGCTAGCTTTTTAAAAAAATATATACAATGCAAAAGGGAAAAACAAATCAGGCCTTTTATAGAAGAGAAGAGTGGCAGACAAAATATGGAGTTTGACGCGAGAATAATTCGCTGACAAAAGCAAGCTCCACTATGGAAGGACAAAGGGCATTCAAGCCCCACTGCACACTAGCAATGGAGATCATTGCCTCTCCTATCTAAATCGTAGCATGCCTGTCAAATGGCTTGCGAAGCGCAGTGCCGAAAGTATCCACAATTCCTTGGCTCCGTTTCACTTTTTTTTTATTTTTTTAAGTGATATATTTTTTTTATTGATTTTTTTATAATTTTTTTTATCATTTTTTAATTTTATTTTTATATTAAATTTAATCTTTATTTTTTTAAATTTTTTTATATATTTTTTCTAATTTAATTTCATTTTCAATTTAATCCCTTAAAATTTAATTTTATTTAACTTTTATATTAAATTTGATCTTTATTTTATTTTTTTATTTTTATTTTTTTTCTTAATTAAATTATGTTTTCAGTGTAATCCCTTAGCATTTGATTTCAAAATATTTTTCTATAAAATTTTATCCTCATTCTTTTTATTATCATTTTCTTTGTAATAGAACCTTATTTTGTTGCATTTTTTTTTTCAAGCTCATCCCTCACCAATTTATTGATTTGTAATTTTGCTTTTTTATTTTTTAGAATTTATCTTTTATAAAGTTGATTTCTTGCTCATTATCAGAGTTAAGAGTTTTAAAAGTTACCAGAGGTTGAATTTGGTCTATTTTAGGTTTTTTTTTAAAAAAAATTTATCTTTATTCTTATATATTTGATTTATTATGAATTGATTTTTGTGTTTTTTTCACTTTTTTTCCCTCGAATTATCTCAATTTTATGTCATTAGTCGTGGGGCTAACGAGTTGACATAAATCTTTTTTTTTTAACTGTTGTTTTTTAAATTAGTTTTTTTATTTAATTTTATCCTTGAATATCAAATTATTTGATAATTAAGATTCATACTTTTATTTAGTTTGTTCTCGACGAGATTATCCCAATATTTCAACCGTGATACAGATTTTACACGCTAATTAAAATGAACTCATGTTTTTTTAATTTTATCTTTTTAATATTATTAATTTTTTTATCAATTTATTTAATATTATTATCATTAAATTTTTTATTCATATTATTTAAATTAGCTGACTTCATTAAATCTACTTGAATCAATAACCCCAAATTTAAAGTTGTTTTGCTTTTCATAAATACTTGCGTTGTCTCGATATATATATATAAGATTTTTTGACATTTGGAAAAATTTTAGCAGACCCATAGCGATGAGATACTGCGAGAGAAACATCAAGACCAGACGTATCATTACATTACAGGCACACCGGTCTTTTTGCAGCAAAAGTGAAGAGCGATATCATAGTGGATTCTCGGACACGAAGTTCTCTGCTTCCATGCAGCACATTAGCTAAGCTGTCTGAAAGTGAAAACACAATCCCACTATGCTTTCGTTCCTTGCATTCCATAAATGTCCACAAACCCATTGTTGAATTAGACGTACGTCCTCTGTAATGAAGACGAGGATCCACCACAAGTAACAGACTAGGGACATCCAACCAAGTAGTAGCTGGTAACAAATTATAAGGACCAAATTAAATTAATATTTCTCATGAGACTCCCCCAGTCATAGTTTTGAAATCCAGCTTGCTGGGTCAATCCAGGACCGGGTCAATTAGAGGCTGAAATTGAACCGAGTTGAAGAAAAAATAAAGAAAAGAAAAACCCGGTATGACCCGGATGACCTGGCGGATTGACCAGGTGACCCGATTGACTCAGCAAGACCCGATTGCAAACTCGTTGATTTCTTTTTTTTTACTAAAACAACGTCGTTTTGATTTAAAAAAAAAAACTAACCAGCCGACCCGGTTAAAACCTGGAACCCGAGCCTTGGACCGGCCGGGTCTTAAAACTATGCCCCCAGCAGCCGCAATAGTAAAAGTTAATACATTTCAAAAAAAAATTTATTTTTTTTATTTTAAATTAATTTTTATATTTTTAAATTATTTTAATAAAAAACATTATTTTTATATATTTCTAAACAAAAAATTCTTTAAAAATAACGATCATTACCCTTTCAAACAAACAAGGACATTAACCTTGCGATGATCATAATCAATCACGCAACTCGTTTGAATTGCTGGTAAAAATAAAGATAAATCCAAGAAAGAAACAAGTTGGGATTTTTAAGTATATATGAAGCTCCTCTCTGTATGAGCTTCATTCATTGACCGAATTATAATTTTTGCTTCACCAATATGATGAATGGACACTAATTAATTATATATAAAGCTATGGTATCACCGGTGCATGATTAAGAATATTTAATGAAGTCGATCTAGACATCTAATGTCTAAATCAAAGGGGAATATGTCAAATGTTGCAAGATGCTGAATAGGAAATAAGTTAGTTTTTATTTTTCAAAAGTGGTTTTTAAAAAAATTAATTTTGTTTTTAATTTTTTTATTATTTTAAATTAATTATTTTTAGTGTTTTTTAATCATTTTGATATTCTGATATCAAAAAAAAATTTTAAAAATAAAAAAATATATTATTTTAATATATTTTCAAACAAAAAATACTTTAAAATATAATTACTATCATATTTTCAAATATCCTCTAAATCATTCTATCTATATAATATCATGCATCATGCTTTCTTACTTTTCCTCATTTATTTTTTTTATTATGCTTAATATTTAAATTAATTTATATATACCTCAATAAATTTTATAAACTTTAAAATTAATAACCACTTAAATTTTCAATAACCATAGTTGATAGTTGTAACAACCACGACTTCTTCTTCCCGTTTACTTTCTTGAAGGCATTCGATGATTTGGTGACTAATTTATTAATTTCAATTATTTGATTATGCTAAACGAACGAATCCTTTTCATCTGGACCCACAAAGGTTCGATATTCCCAAAGTGGATGAACAGAGAATATCTCCTTTGATTGCTCTTTTTTTAATAAATCTCTATCACTTGATTTTTCCCATGGAGAGAAGAAAAAGAGACTCAAATTATCCATCCACGAGCGGTCCTCTCACCTTGATTAGACCCCTCACTCACTCATTGTGGGCTACTTTTTCTTATTCGAGTTTTCGTTTTTTCTCTCTCTCTCTCTTCTATATATATATATATATATATATATATATATATATATATGTATATATACATATATATATATATGTATGTATATTTATACATATGTATTTTAATATTTTATTTTTATTTAAAGATAAGTAAGACTGTTTGGTTAATCAAATAATTTGTATTTTTTTACTTTGAATTTTGTATATAATTGTATTTTAAATTTTGATTTTATAAAAATTAAAATAATATATTTTATTTATTTATTTTGCATAACAAGATTCATGTAATATTAATTTTAACCAAATAATTATTTTAAACACATTTTTAGGATAGCATTGGGACATTCTTTTAACCTGTCCATGAAGGAGAAGTATTTGTCCACGCTAGTCTTGACCCACCACTGATGGTCACCATATCTACCATTTTCACTATAGCCCCACCACCCAGCAGCTTTATAATTACCATCGCCACCGTCTCCAGAATCATCTCCGTCCACTCCGACACTGTCATCTCTATCTTTACCATTACTAATAAAAACACCACAGCTATACATTATTATCATTCTACTACTATCATATTCTTAAGTTATTGTTTATTAAATGTTGCAAAACTTTTTTTCTATATAGAATATGTTAAGGAAAAATATTTGATATGTAAAAAAAAATTATTTATAAAATGTTTTGAGAAAAATAATAATTTCATTGATTTTAAAAACATATCTCTATCTTATATGAAGGCATTTAGTTAATTGAATTTTGCAACTCAATAACCCTACTTGATTCTTAATTATAAAACCGAGTCAATGTAAATTTCTTTTAGAATAAATATTTTGAGTCCACTTATGACTCAACAATAATTAGACCAATAAATAGATCAATGATGGCCCATCAATTTCGGGATCATTGAAAGCTTACATAATTGTTAACTTCAGAACCTGTAAAATTAGTCGAGATACACACAAGTTGATCCAGAAACCCATATTAATAAAAAAAAAAATTAGACCAATTATACAAGCATGTAATTCCTCCTCCTCCTCCTCCTTATTATTATTATTTGGATGGCATCTTCGACAGTATTTTTCTATGAGAATTAAGTATATTTATTTAGTATCATCAGTAACACATTATTATATTATAATTAAAAGCTTTATATTTTATAATTTAGCTAGATGAAGTCAAGGAAAAATAACACACCATTCTAACCAGTGTTTTTCGTAGTTCGTACGTGATAATTAAAAACAACAAACATAATCAAAACATATAAAATAATCTTTTGAACACTATTGTAAAAATTTTAGTTCAATTTAACAATAAGATAAAATATTATGACTTGTTTTATTTATTATTCTATAAGGTACAATCAATTTTTTTAAGATCTAAATCTATTTTATTCGTCCATGAATATTTGTGTTAGGTTAGATAATTTATTTAAGTCATATCATTATTTAATTATGATAATTACATATTTAATTGTTCAGAGATATCAATTATCACAGGATCTACTACTTCAAGCCAATTATAGGAGATTTATAACTTTGATGACGGGAAATTAATGTGAAAATTGCTTTAGAATTCGATGTCAAGCACAGGTTAAAAACTACCAGACGCTATTAGCCTAAGATATAACCACGTGTATGGTGGATATTAACCGCCTTTTTGCCCGAACTACACTATAAATAGCAGCTAAGGGCAGAACCTTAATAACCATCCTGAGTACTTAGCTTGAGTGAATTCTTCCAAGTAAAGAAATCCCTTAATCTCACCACACTTTCTTCCTTTCCAAAAGAAAATGTCTTGCTGTGGAGGAAACTGTGGCTGCGGCTCTGGCTGCAAGTGCGGCAGTGGCTGCAATGGGTGATTCTTTCTTTCTTCGAAAAAATCAATTTGCTATTATTTTCTTCATTAATTATAACTTCTTTGCAGTGCTGATAAGATTTCAAATGAATCTAACACTCAGGTTTTCTGTTTTTGTAATATCTTCCTCTGCATTTACATGGCAGATGCAGCATGTACCCAGACTTGAGCTTCTCCGAGACCACCACAAGTCAGACGATCATTGCCGGAGTTGCTCCAGTTAGGATGTACGTGTCAGTCAGTCACAGTACTGCAGTTGAACTATATTGTCTTAGAACTTGTAGGGGATTAAGGACTAATTACTAGCTGCTGCAGGTTCTACGAGAGCTCTGAGATGAACTTTGGTGCTGAGAATGGCTGCAAATGTGGATCAAACTGCACCTGTGATCCATGCTCCTGCAAATGAGAAAACGTCGCCGCATGGCTCCAACCAAGCAGTTTTATGGAACTATAATAAATAAAAAGAAGAAGTCTGGTCACTCCATGTTTGTCTAATATAGTATTTGCTGTAAATTAGAGTACAGTTAGCTAGCCATGGCCGCCTCAAATCCTTTCTACAGGATCTCATTTGATGGCTAGTAATCTGTAAGTGTCTTGTGTTTCCTGCTGCTTTGTTGGTTCCATTCCATGGAATTATGTATCTTTAATTGGAATCTTGATTCTGCTTTTATGTTTCTTGACGTCTTTCTTCTCTTTTGATTCATTTCATAGACTTTTCGTTTGCTTTTACACTGTTGATTTTGTCATTTCTAATCCCAATGAGATAACAATCTAAAATTAATGAAGCAATCCCTAGCATTTGACTATCTTGGATAGTAATCATTATTATATACAATAATTCTATCCAAACTTCAACCACACATCCAAGACCTTAGCCACTCTCTCCCCCTTCGCTTTCTTATCCGTGGTTTTCCAAGCTCATATGACAAAACATAGCTTGCTTGATTAGGAGTCTTTATGTTTCCTTGAAAACATGCTTTTCTTATTACTTGTTCTTAAATTTGATTCAAGATATATTTTATAAATATGTAATGTGTGGGTTTTTCCTATAGCACATAATGTAATATGAATTGCAATGATGAAATTACCTTTTTACACCTGAATTGAAAAGAAAACATGTCTTAATCCTACGAATAATTTAATCTTTTCCAGCAATCCATTAGCTGTTAAGAGATTGTTTAGGAGTATTTTAGTATTTTTTTTACGGTAAAAATACAATTTTATCTCTAGAGTTGACAATTTATTTAACTATTAACCAAGAGTTATTTAGTTTTTTTCAAGACTTTGAAATAGTTAAAATACTTTGTACTATTAAGGTCAAAGAAATTAGAGTTTTTAACCAAGGGGTTTTTTTTTACATTTTAGAATACAGTATAAATATAATCAGACAAGATAAAAACCAAGGCATGCATCTAGGGACATTTGTGTATTTTCATGGTGGTTTTTTTTGTGATTCCTAGTCTCATGAAGGGTATTCTAGTATTTTTATGTTGGGAAACTAACTTTTTATTTGAAAAAATTGTTGGCGCATGACGCTCACATGCCGGCAAGTAGGCGTCGTCCGCGATGACTTGCCGTCGTCCGCGATGTTTGAGTGGTGCGTGTGATGTTTGAGTGGTGCGTGCGATGTTTTTCGGTGGTTAAACCTACCCTTTTATTGTGTTCTTGGATGTGTTGTTGTGTTCTTTTTCTTATGAGATGACACATGGTGGTGGATGATGGGAAATATGTTATCAATGGTTGCTTTTTTTTTCTCTCTCTCTCTCATCTAGAGAAAATGCAGTTTTGTCCTTTTTTTTATATTTAAAATTATTTTTTAATTGTTTATTTTCATCATTGGTACAATTATAAAAAGGTTTAAGTACTTTTATTTAGTCCTTAAATTATAATTGTCAAGTTTTATTTTTCTAATTCAGTCCTTATTCTTTTAATTTTTTATTTTTTCACAGGTTCTTTTACTAAAGCTTTGTTGATTTTCAATTTCATCATTTAATTAAAGTTTATGTTATTTTATTGTTTTTAATTTGGCCCTTATTTTTTTATATTTTTTTGTTAAAGTTTATTTGTTTTTACATTAACCCTCTAATTTATTTATTTTTATCTTTTCTTTAGATTTTTCAATTTTAGTCCTTATATTTTTTTTTGTTTATTTTCATCATTGGTACTATTATAAAAGTTTTAAATGTTATCAATTTAGTCCTTGAATTACAATTTGTCATATATGATTTTTTTCAATTCAATCCTTATTCTTTTGATTCTTGATTTTTTTCCTTGGTTTTTTTTTTTGTTAAAGTTTTGTTGGTTTTAAATTCTATCTTTCAATGACTTTTTATATTGTTTTATTGTTTTCAATTTAACCCTAATTCTTTTGATTTATTTAATTTTTGTTAAAACTTATTTGTTTTTAAATTAACCCTTCAATTTAAATTTTTTGATGCTCTCTAATTAATTTTTTAATTTCAATTTTCTCTTTTATTTTTTTAATAACAATTTGTGTATGTTTTTTTTTATTATGATTTTATCATTAAGCTTTTGATTTGATGATGAATGAACTTCAGAGTTTTTTCATTATGGAGCTTTCAATCTATTGACATGAGTAAAGGGTTGACAAAAGCATTTTTTTAAAATAAAAGGAAATTCATTTTCTTACTTATTTAACAAAAGCATAACTTTTTTCATTAACAACACTGTTTTTTTTTAAAAAAAACTTAAAGTAATAAAAATAAATTTTTTGTAAGAATTTAAATGATTATATATGATTAAAATATATTTCTTTAGCCAAAACACTCCTTTCATTAATCATTTATTTATTTATTTGGGTTTTCATAAAAAAAAATAATTTTTTTATCAAGTGTGGTTTTTCATATATCATGATTGGTAAGATAGTTTTAAGCTAAGAAAAAAATATTTCACTTTTTAAAGTGACTATAAAAAAATAAAAAAAGAATTAATTTAAAAAAAAAATAAGAAAAAAAATATTTTAATCTCATTGGATATTCATATAAAATTGTTTTTTTTAATATACATATTAATTTTAATATAATTATGTAAAAAAAAATGAAAACATAACCATAATTTTTTTAAACTTTGGTTAAAAAATGTTGGCATAATTAAATAATTTTTGACCTAAACTTTATGAGTAAAAATAATATTATTAAACCCGGCTTAATAAAATAGATCATAGTCCTATATTCTAGCCTATATTGGGCTTTAAAAAAAATAAGTTCAATTGAGCCAATAATTATGCCCATAACCTAACTCGACTTAATTCATGATTAATTTAGGGCAAACTAAATCAAAATTAATATAAAAATATCATGGTTTTAAAAATTTTAAAAAATATAAACATAAAACGACATCATTTAATTTGTTTTTAATTAAATCAAATATTTACGAAAATTAAACTATCCGTAAATTTAAATAAGCTCCTCCTCCTCCGCTGAAAACCCGTTTGCACTTTCTGCCTTCTTCGCTGCATTTCCAGCAGTAGCACAAGCACTTTACCACCAGCGCCACAAAAGCCATGGAATTGGAAGCCCATCATCTTTATTACAATTCGAATAGAAACCCAATGGAAAAATTTTAGGTTCGCTCTTATCTCCTCAACTGACAGCTTTCCTAACAATTTCTTTCTTTTTCTGTCCATTTATCTTTGTTCTTGGATATCCTTTTAATTTCTGTCGTTTTCTCTTTTCCCTTTTTAGTGTTTGTTCTTCTTAATAATCAGCCATTGGATGCTTGGATTACCAATACAATTGCTTTGTGTTTGTTTTGCGTTTATGCACATAAGATGTTTGATGTTTTTTCTAGCAGTCAAAAAATGTAGTGCAAATTATGTATTTGTTCTTGGAATTTATTTTTTAATAATGATCCTATTGGGATTCCCTGCTTCTGTAATCTCATTATTCATAAGAAGCGAAAACAGCTTGTTTCCCTCTGTGTTGCGCGCTTGCTTTTTATTTTGTGCATTGTGACTAATCGTAACTGATTTGGTGGGATTCTGGGATATGTGAATTCGGGCTCTGACTGGGTGGTGGAAATGAGCTCATGTGTTGCTTTTACAGAGGAGAGAGTATTTATTGGGGTTCCACCCAGCAAGGGCTTCTTTTAGTCATTATGGAATTTTCTGTGTTAAGTTTAACAGCTGTGAATGACGAAGGATCCTTTAGGGATTTAGGTATAAGTGAGAGATTTAATATGATAGGAGCGAACCTTCAGGATTGATTATGGCTTGTTACAAATATGTAACATATTGATATAGAATCACCCTTTGTATGTATCTGTTTCAAATTTAGCTATCGGTGAGCTGGTGCACAAACAAAACTAAACACAAATGAGAAACTTATGCGTGTCAAATTTGTAAAGAACTTGTTACCTAAATAGAGATCTTACCAATTTTCCAGTTACTGTTTCATTGAAGTAGGTTGATCGCATAACACCGCAGAAGGGTCAAGGTCAGGCAGAAAACTTTGCAATTCCTGTTTCAAGTATGTTGAGTAAGCAACAACTGGAACAAAGGTTAATGCTTCAGTTATTTATGTTCCCTACCACTTGCTGCAGCAGCTGTTATGGAGGGAATGGTAACTGAGTTGAGTTTTATTGTCTGCATTAGAGGGAATCACTTAGCGTTATCTGGTAAGAAGATTTTATATTAGCTGCTTCCACTTTCAAGTAGGATATATATCCTTGTCAAAATTTTGATGCTGGCTGACTTTTGGTTTTACTTTTATGAAATACAGAAAAGCATGCAGGCACTAGCTCTTTTGAGGCATTGCCGGTTCTCACAAACAATTAATCAAACACTTTTTATCCCCTCTTTATCTGTCTATCAAACACCTTATACTTGCTTCAACTTTCTAAATACCCACACAATTGATAAATTTCCCAAGAAAAGCTTAGACCCAGAAGGACCGAAGTGCTTATCTTTGAGAATTGAGAAACTTCCGAGAGGAGAATCAGTTGGATATGCCTTTCAAAGCTGGATGGGCGAGGGTTTTCCCATTCATCGAGGTGACGTTTTTCACACTATTAATCGCTTAAGGAAGCTCAGATTAAACAAACGCGCGCTCGAGGTGTGTTTATTAGTGTTGTCTTTATAGTTCTTTGAAAACATAACTTAAATAGCAATGTTAGTTCTTGTCTAAATGCTTTAACGAGTTACACCACAACATTTTATCAGGTGATGGAATGGGTAGTAAGGGAGAGGCCCTACAGGCTCAAGGAACTAGACTACTCTTATTTGTTGGAATTCACAACCAAACATCATGGGATAGCACATGGCGAAAAGCTCTTCTTGTGTGTCCCGTCTGAGTTTCAGAACGAGTTGCTGTATAACAATCTTGTAATTTCATGCTTGGAAAAAGGTGTCATTAGGCTTTCACTTGATTACATGAAGAAAATGAGGGAACAAGGTCATCCCATTTCATATTTGATTTTCAACCGCCTTATAATCCTCCATTCCTCACCTGGCAGTAGGAAAATGATCCCGAAAATCCTTGCTCAAATGAGGGCTGATAAGGTGGTTCCCCATGTTTCAACATATAATATCCTGATGAAGATTGAAGCAAATGAACATAATATTGATGGGTTAGTGAAGGTATATAATGATATGAAGAGATTTAAAGTTGAGCCGAATGAAGTATCTTTCTGCATATTAGCTACCGCGCATGCAGCGGCAAGGTTGTATACAGTGGCTGAAGCATATGTTGAAGCTGTGGAGAAGTCATGTAGCGGAGACAACTGGTCAACACTTGATGTTTTGATCATATTGTACGGACATTTAGGAAAGGAGAAGGAACTAGAAAGAACTTGGGGCATTGTACTAGAACTGCCTCATGTTAGGTCTAAAAGTTACATGCTTGCAATTGAAGCATATGGTAAAATTGGACAGCTTAGCCGAGCTGAAGAGCTTTGGTTAGAGATGAAGTCGATACATGGGTTGAAATCAACTGAGCAGTTCAATTCCATGTTATCCGTGTATTGTAAACATGGGCTTATTAAGAAAGCAACTGGGAATTTTAGGGAAATGGAGATCAATGGGTGCAAAGCAAATTCCATAACTTTTCGACATCTTGCATTGGGTTGTTTAAAGGCTAACTTGGTGGAGGAAGCCTTGAAGACTCTAGAAATGGGGAAAAACTTGACAACAAGCAATAGGGTAAAGAATTCAACCCCATGGTTGGAGACTACTCTATCAATAATTGAACTTTTTGCAGAAAAGGGCGATGTAGTTAACGTTGAGAAGTTGTTTGAAGAACTTGCGAAAGCAAAGTATGTAAGGCATACATTTGTATTCAATATTTTAATAAAGGCTTACGTGAAAGCCAAGATTTACAGTCCAAATCTCTTGAGAAGGATGATTTTAGGGGGTGCTAGGCCAGATGCTGAGACATATAGCCTGATCAAACTTGCTGAGCAGTTTCGACCCTGATTTTGATCTGCTCAAAAAGAATTGACAACAAGCAATAGGGTAGAGAATTCAACCCAGTGGTTGGAGACTACTCTTTTAATAATTGATTTTTTTGCAGAAAAGGGTGATGTAGTTAATGCTGAGGAGTTTGAAGAACTCACAAAAACAAAGTACGCAAGGGATGCTTTTGTATTGAATATCTTAATAAAGGCTTATGTGAAAGCCAACAATCCAAATCTCTTGAGAAGGATATTTTAGGGGGTGCTACGCCAGATGCTGAGACATATAGCCTGATGACAGTTTCGACCTGATTCTGGTACGCTCAAGTTGTTATTGCTGTACTTCTACATTTCATTCATTTTCCTTAAATTATAATTGTTTAGTGTATCAATGGTTGTATGTGGAAACAGAAGGTGAAGGACATGAAAGAAATCGAGTGTGATGTTGTGGATAACAAGAAATGGTGTTCCTTCTGTATTTCTCGTCAACTGTGTTCTATTCACAACAACTTGCTTTTAGAAATTAAATATGTTTGAACTTGGAGGACCTCATTTGCTCTCATACTATGCATCTCTACAAGTGCCTTTCACCGATACGTTCTTTATGCTAAATCCAATATATATATATATAGTATAGGAAAAAAATACCCCATGCGATTACTTCTTTTCGTGATTGTTATGCCCAGTGGAAATTCAGTTATTGCAACTTTTATTTTGATTTATTATAATTTGTAAGAAAATATAGCGTCTCTTAAAGGGCTCAAGAGCAAACAACCTTCGAGCTGAATCACCCATGAAAAATGCTGTGAAATGTTCCTTTCTCTCAGCCATGGTTTTCTCTTTATGAATAATTCACTTGGGTTTGACTTTGCTATTGTATTGATTTTAGTGACCGTCGGAAGATTTCATAGACGACAGTATGGCATAAAGGAAAAGTCCAGTGGTGGTGGAGAGATAAAACAAGAAGTCAATAATGTTAAGGGACGGTGGTGCAAGTGATGACTCCGAATATTTTTTTTGAAGGTCCGATCATTCATAAAGTTGCAGCTATAGCCAACTTACCAGGCTGCTGCTGCTATGATGCTTCTACCATGTTTTCTGCAATTGGAGGCCGTCTGATCGTCTCGATGTGGCTGTGATATGATTGTGGGCTGCAATTACTGCTGTTTCCTGTGTTTTTCACCACCACAAGTGCTCGGAGCTGCTGCTATTGCAATTTTTAATTTGTTGCTGCCATGTTCTCTTCTACAAGGGGAACTTAATGGTTCTAATCTGCTTTGACGGCTACCTGTGGTTTTCTGCTCTCATTGATATTATGGTTCGTCTAATTTCTTCTGGAATTCTTTCACCCAGTTTTGCTTCTCGTAATTAAAATTATGTTTTGTTTCTTGTATCATCGAAACAAAAAATAATATAATATTTGCTAATTAGATTTAGTGTCAGAAGTAAACAAGTTTAATTGCCCCCGAGCGCTCCGTTCCGAGAATAGTATTTATCTAATTTTAAAAACTTTTACTGGGGGAAAAAATTTGAT
This sequence comes from Populus alba x Populus glandulosa, assembly GCA_033617975.1. Classification (NCBI taxonomy): domain Eukaryota; kingdom Viridiplantae; phylum Streptophyta; class Magnoliopsida; order Malpighiales; family Salicaceae; genus Populus; species Populus alba x Populus glandulosa. The sequence continues at coordinate 5,153,596 of CM066151.1, forward strand.
ACATGAATCTGTCTAGGTACAGTTGTGCTGTTTGTTTATGTATTTTTTAATATAGAAAAATAATTTTTTTATTCATAGCATGCCTTTTTTAATAAAAGCTTTTAATGATTTTGAAAGCATGTTTCACTAAAAGAGAAAAAAATATGCCTTGTAAAAAAAAATAAAGGAATAATTAATGAGAAAATTGTACAAAAACTTCAGAAAAACAAGATATTATTATACTCATTGAATATTTATGAGAAATTTGAGAAAAAAATAATATTAAATTCATGTATAATTATTTAGAAAGTAATTAATAATATTATCATTAAAAACATCTAATCTCATTTGAAAAGCATGATATCACTGTATAACAAATATTAGTCACCTCTAATAATTGAAAATTTAAGGTTGAGTTTTTTAACTTTTCAAAATCCAATTTTCAACTTTTTTTTTATTAAAAAGAAACATATTTAGATAATTAAAGATCCAAATAACCTTTATTCAACTCTTAACTCGTTGACCTTAAAAAACTTTTTTTTACCAAAATATGATCGAATAAAAGTTTTTTATCTTTTTTTATATAAAAGATTTTTGTCTTCTCTCATATCTGTTAGGGATTGAAATATATATATATAAAAAAAACAAAAAAAAAAACAGGAATCAAGGGTGGAAAGAAACACCTCTTGAATTGTTAAAAAAAAGAAAAATAAACTTATTTTTTTACTGTTAATCTCAATTCTTATTTTTTTTAACTGAATCTTATAAAATCGAAACAATATAACTTGTAAGGATGAAAAAATAAAGAAAAAAAATTAATGATTAAAGTGCAAATATTAAAAATTTTAAGGATAAAAAAATGATATGAACAGTAAGGAAGATGTCAATGAATATGAATGTGACGACCCAATAAATTTAATAATTGGACAAGATAAAATAAAAGACAAGTAATTAAAATTGAAAGGATAAATATATCATGGGATGAAGATAGAATTGTATTTGATAATAATATATAAGATATTGACTTTTTATTCTATTTATTTAATGATGGACAAAACATAATTAAAATCTAAAAAAGTTTATTTTACCCTTCACATGTATAATTATCAAACTTCATATATTTGACATTTTTATTTTTATTTTATTTTATACTGAGTGTTAAAATTTTATTTTAACTAATTTACAAAACACAAATAAAATAATAACTTATTTTGTTTAATGCATTTATTTATCAATATAAACTAGACATTATATAATAAATTATAATTTACTGTGGCTACTAATTTTCTTCAGTATTTATTTGATGGAATGACAAAGGTAGTTTCAAAGAATAATAACACGCATAAAAAAACGTTTCTTAGAATAAAATATTGAAAAAATACATAATAGACGAAAAAATTAAAATGCATCAGTAAAGATAAAAAAAGAAAAAGAAAAAAAAAAGAGCAAAGGCTTTGAACTAAGCCTCAGCTTGAAATAGCCTACATGTGCTGGGCAGGAATGAAGCCCGAGATGGACTAGCCATTTGGAACACGTGTCATCCAATGGTATCTTCTTCAACCTTTCGTCAGTTTCTACATTTGTCCACCAAATTTCTTTGAAAATGCTCCTTTCAACACTCACAATGGTTCTTTTTTTTAAAAACAAAATAATAAGTACACGAAAGCACTCCATTCAACGTCATGAACACAAATGTAACATCAAAGATCGTGTTTAAGCAATCAATCAACACGAATTAATTTTATAATCTAAAAACTCAAGATTCAAATCATGATTTTAGTGACAAAATGTATAAATAAAATCGTGTGAATAAAGTGTTCATGAATTCTTTGTTATGATAGCTTTTATTTAATGGTGATCCTATCGTGTGTTTAATAAAATATTCTCTCTCTCTACTCTCTACTGTTTCTTTCTTGTTCAATTTTCTTCATTCACATGGGTTTTTTTTCTCCCCCTTGCTGATAACTAATCACTGAACTTTCCATTTTTATCTCCAAGCATTCCAAAGATCCTCAGCAAAGGTGTTTGAAAGGGCAACTTTTTATCAAGAGAGAAACCATGCCCCTGCTGAAACTAGATCCTTGCATGAACCAGCAACGAGGTTTCATGCATGGTGAGGAAATTCAAAAACCAAAATAATCATAGCTGCGATAGTTTTATGGAGTAAAAAGTCCTGCATATTTACACGATTCAAACCATGGATCTCTTTGAAAACATAGTTCGGAACACAGATCCTCCTGGTTTTGTTCTTGAAACTCATTACAAAAGTACAAATCATTTAGTGCAGGAAACACACTCAAGCGTTACAGGGAGAAAGAAGGATTATATCATTATAGAAGGTGGGTTAAGGTTATTTTTTAAAGTATTTTTTATATTAAAATATATTAAAATAATATTTTTTTTATTTTTTAAAAATTAATGTATCAAAACAATATAAAAAATATTAATTTTTAATAAAAGAATTAAAATTTTAAAAAATACAGTAAAACAACATTTCCAAACAATTTCTATAATTAAAAAGAACCAGCATCCTTATTTTTTAAATTCAGAAAAAAGAAAAATGAACAGAAACCGTACGTGTGGAATTTTCTTATGACTATACTCGGACCTTTAATATTGTATTAAAAAAACCATTAAAAACCTTTAATATTATTTGGAAAGCATAATATCATCCATTCTTAAAATATTATTTTAATTTTTTTATATATAAATAATTTTATTTTAACATATTAAAAATCTAAAAATAAAAAAAAGAGCCACTAGACATATTTTAGATGTGCTTGGATATTATAGGTTAAGCTCTCACACATAGCTTTAACAAAAAAAAAAAAAATACTAGACATGCTTGGGTTTGATAAGCCAAGCCTGCATTCCTGATTCTTTATAGAGAAGCGCAAGCACATCTAGTTTTTATTTTTCAAGGAGCAAATAACATGTTATTTGCTACAATAAATTTTGATAATTTCTAATAATTAAAAAATACAAGTCCAAATTTTGCGACCTCCAAAACCTAATTTCAAAGTTTTTTCACCTATAAAATAAAAACAAAAAACATTTTTAGGACCTTGATAATCCTTTCTAAAAACTCAAGATCGAATTAAAATTTTTATACTTAGATTTTTTTTTCCAAGTATGATTGACTTGTGTTTGGTTAGTGTTCTAGTATAAAAAAGATAATTACAGAAAAAATAAAAATATATTTGATTAAAAGGATAAAAATAGAGATATAAACTAAATATATTTTTGAGATAATTTTAAATTAAATTTATGTTTTTTTCAAAATAAAAAGTATAGAGGAACATGTTTTTTTTGTCTTTATTGTCCCTATCAATTTTTTTCTAGATAATAACCAAATGTTGTCTAAAAGATCTAAATTATTTTTATTGAACTCGAATTATTGAGAAGAATTTATTGATATCAAGATTTATTTTTATTTTCGTAGCTTAAATATGATTACCTAAAAGTTCTCTCTCCTTTCCCTTTCCAAGGGTTCTCTCTTCTTTATAGGGAATCGGATGTAAGAAAGAAGAAACATAAACTTTTAAATAAGCAAGGGACAAAGTGTAGAAAGACACTCCTCTTTAACAATAATAATATAAAAAAAAACAGCCCTTTTTTTCAGTTAAGTTTGTTTTTTATTCATTTAGTTTTTTTAAATTGAATCCTATAGCTGTATTTATTAATAGTAATCTCTGATATAATGAATAAATAAAACCGAATCAATATAACTTGCTAGGATAAAAAAAAGAAGTAGAAGAAATAAAGTATAATGATAAAAGCATAAACAACAAAAAAACTCAGGGACTAAAAAAAGAGAAAAGAATATTTACAGTTGGGGACCTGGGGTGAATAGCATGAGTTTACGTGAACAATGGTAAAATAGTAAATCCCTTATCTATTTTAACCGTTTCGTAAGTAGTTTATACTTAAAGAAATAATGACGAGGAGGATTATCTTATAGTATAAAATTAATATATTAACCTGAACTTCATGGGTAAATATTATTTTTTAAAAATATAAAAATATATAAAATATTTTAAATTCTATTATACTAAAGGCGAATTGGGTCTTATGACCATGCTAACTCAAGCAACTTGTGTCTGACGATCATGCTTGACCAACGAGCCTTTGGTTTGGCGAATCGTGGTGTCCATACCAGACATGTGCCTGGTCAGGGCAACCAAACATGGTTACCAGATTCAAGACTCTTTGGCATGACATTGTTGTCATACCCGAGGACCTTGTGTCTGGCATGTTTGTAAGACCAAAGTGCTTGGGTTTGACAACTCTTGCCATACCCAAATAACAAAAAACAATTGTACATTTTAATATCAAGAGAGAAAGAGAAAAAAACATATGGCGAGCATGCTAGAACCTAAGAGTCATGGGTTCGGGGGCATGCCAAACTCGCACTTAGGTCTGGCAACCTTAGCATACTCGCACCTAGGTCTAGAAATGTTAGTAGACCTGTGTCTGGTTCTGGCAACCATGTCAGACCTGCGTCTGGGTCTGACAACCAAATTAAACCCTGCTCCTTGGTCACGCGTGCCTAGATCTAGCGCCAAACATGATTGTTAGACCTCAAGCAAATAACAAACAAACGAAGAATAATTATACATATTAGTTGTCAAAAGAGAGAAAAGAAAGAAAAACATAAACAATCGATCATTGGTGGCAATCCAACCATGATATCTCTACACGCGTCATGCCATGTGAAAGAGAGCACGTCTGCACATCTATCTAGATGATGTATGACCAGATTTGACACACTTTTTTTTTTTTTAGTTTAACGTGTGTGAGACAACTATCTAGGTGGTGGCCCAGTGGTAAGAGCTTGGGACTAAGATGTTTGCTCCCTATGTGGTCTCAGGTTCGAGCCCTAGGTTACTTAGATGATGGCCACTAAAGACTTACATGGTCGTTAACTTCAACACACGTTAAACTAGATAGTTGTCTCACACACTTTCTTAGTAGCATGGGTGCTGTCTACTAGCTAGAACATGTGGAATACCATCAACTTTTTTAAAAAATAATATAAAAATACTAAAATATCCTCCATGGTCCTCTTAATTAAATACCTTACCCAAGTAGATCTTATTGTCGCTCCCCAAAATAATCTGTGTTTAGAGTTACAGTGAAAACACACAATATTTAGCTTTCTTTATAACTAGAAGTGGACATGCATTATTTTGTGGGTTCAAATTATTATTATTATTGATAAAAAAATAATGTTAGAAAAAATATTAATGATAATTTAAAAAAAAATCTTATAAAAGAGTAGAATAAAATCGAGTTAGTCCATGATAGATCATATTACCAAGATAACATGATAAAAAAACACAAAAAGAAAAATCACAAAGCTGGTTAAAAAAAGCCAGTGTAGCATGCTAGGAAAACATATTTACACAGTCTGAAATAGTGTTTCTACGAGACCAGTTATTTTTTTTTAAAAAAAAAAAAAAAAAAACAGAGAGGTGAATTTGGATTGTTTGCTCCTGCCTATTATTTTACTTTAGGTTGACTGGGCGTGATCCATTATTGAATCCTGTTTTTTCTTTCATCAAACCGAAAAGTAGTGTACTGGAAAATACTACGTTCATACAGAGTCAAAATCTTCAAGCAATGTCAGACACAGCAACTCCGGCTCAATTTCCGGGCACGGACCGGCCTGTACCCAATCAAGATGATGCCCTCCTTCAAAACGGCTCAGTTATCGACCCCAACACCCGCACCACCGCCGTTGAAACCCTAACCAGACCGAACAACAAAGCCAATCAACAACCGGTGACACCTGTTCGAGCGAAGAGAAGATCATCAGAAATGACCATTGTGACCAGTTGGTTGCCGCCGGGATGGGTTGTTGAAGATCGGATTAGGACCTCTGGCGTGACTGCTGGCACCGTAGATAAGGTTAGTTGCAGTTCGTTCTCAATTAATTAGCATTTTTTTTCATCAAATTAGATTTTCTCTTTTCTGAGGAGATAAATGCATTAATGCTTCATGCTTGCTTAATCTTGGATATTAAAAAAAAAAAACAAAAAAAAACGGATAGACTCGGCTGCTATCTTACAAATGCAAACTCATAAAACGAGGCTTATTACAGCATTATCACTAATTTATGAAAATACTTTTAGGTTGTGAGAGCTAGAATTTTGTTGTAAAACTTTATTTTCAAACATTGAAGCAGTTGGGGATTTTTATTTTCTCTACATTCATTCATTGTAGCTTGCATCTAATATGAGAACATGAATGCTTTCGTATTGTAGTTTTAAGGGTTTCTGTAGCATGGGGTGTTTGGCAAAACTTGAGTTGGGTCAAATTCAAATGGTGTTTCAGTGTTAGCCACTTGGAACAACTATATTCATGTATTTAAGGGATAATAAGTAGTATTCAGCTCTGTTTTAGCTACCAACATATGTTTGACATGGGTTAAGGAAAAGGGTGGAAGAGCACAGCTCATGACATGGCTTCATGGACTTCTTCCGTAGTCATCAAATGCTGTTAGTAACTCCCTGTGTTCAGGCTCTGGGATGTTGACCAACTCACACATGCACGTATGCACATGCTCCCAGGATTTTTCTGCTATAAAATAAAGGAAAAGAATGTGCTAATATAGGTGACGAGGGTTCCCAACCATTTAGAAAAGTAAAAAAACTACCACATAGATGTGGCGTTCTTTCTCTACAGATCATGGGTTAAACATGACTACTTATTCAGTCATGATGTGCCAAATCTTAACAACAAGCAAAGACGAGGAAATAGAGAAACAGGATAGTAGAGGTCTGGAGGACAATTGATCCACCGATTCATGTGGATTGTTGGGGAAACAAAGACAAAAGAGAAGACAGAGGACGTTAGAAGAGGGAATGAGAAATAAACATGGAAAGAAGGTGTGATGGATACGAATATAGCGGCGAAAATAGGAACAGATATACGCGTGGACTTACACTTTTATATGTTTTTCTAAGAAATCATTACATTGAATATAGAAACAAATATTGTGTTTTAAAGGCATTGGAGATTATAGAAAGTAATTGGCAATCAACCCCAAGGCAAAGGCAGATGCGGAGAGTTTAATATAAGGCCAGAAAAGAAGGTGCTATTTATTTTTATTTTTATTTTCTCATGGCCAGAAGGCTCTATTTGTTGTTGAAAATTCATTTAAACTATCTTTATGAAGTGGATCTTTTAGCCTGTCATTATCTTTTTTAGTTTCCATTCACAGCAACTATAGTTTTTTTTTTTAATCGACTATATTTGATTACCTGTGACTAAATTTAAGACAACAAACTATATCTTTACCTAATTTTTTGTTTGTAGTTTTTTGTTTTTAAGATTGGATCAATGTTTGAAATAGCTTTTTATTTTTTACTTTTTCAATTTTTGATCTATCTGCTTAAATGCAAGTGACATCTGGAAAGTCATTTATGGCCTTAATTGCATCTTATTTCTGAAAAGTTTGTTAAGTTCAAAAGCTCTTTGGTTTCTACCTTTGTAGAGGTTGAAGATACCGCCTTGCAAATCAAAAGTCCTTATCAAACAAAGATATTCTTAAAATCATGGAGAATCATATCTTTGAGGTCCTGAATATCCAGTATGTAACTATAGAAAAAGCAATGAAGATGGTGTAGTGTTTTCCCCTATTCCAATTGCTTCTGCCATTAAACTTGTAGCAATATAACTTTAGAGTCAAAATATAAAATGTCTCAAATTATTATAAGCTTTGTTGTAAGCATTTATGCCACAGCCATAGCCATACTTTTGTGATTTCTTTTAGCTTATATTTAAATGCACAAATATTTGTTGTCTGCCAGCAACATTAAAAGTTATGTTTGGAATATCATATTTTAAAAATCATGTAATCAATGACACATTGATATTGTGGAGCAAATAAAGAAATAATGTAAATATTTTAAATAAGTCTTTTTTTTTTCCCTTACCATGCTTACTACCAAGTGGATTGAAAATTTGAAATAGATTATCTAAAAACAACCTTGAAGCTTGATATATTTCTCTTTCTATTCTCAACAGCTTTAATTATCTATCATAAGATCCTTTTCCTTTTCATTTGATTTTAGAGTTCTCTTTCATAGTTTCCATAGAGTTATATTTTTATATTTACTTTATTCTCCATGTCAATATTGACTGTAGATGAAAACTAATAGAAAATAACTCTAATGTTATACATATATTATAGGGTAAATTTAACTAAAAAAGCTTATAAAATCCTTCCCAAGTATTTAAGCATTTTTATTATATCCTGCATGCAAAGCACAGATTAATGACTGTACAAATAAAGTAAAAGAATGTGCTGATATAGGCGACGACAGTTCCCAACTATTTGTAGATGTAAAAGAAACTACCGAGTGCACTATCTATACAACAGATGAACAATATACAAGATTACCCATGAAACTTTAGAACTCCTCTTCATTAGCAAAGAAGTCTTATTCTGTGTGCCAATTGCCAAAAGTGCTGTGTTTAACCCTAACACTCTCTGAAGAATTGAGACCTATATCTTCTCGTTAGATTGCTCTCTGAATTCACTCATTTTACGAAACCCAAAATACTGCTAAAAGTATACATATCCCACATGTCCTTTTTTCTTGCACAAAATTCACAATCTCCAAGCATTTAGCTCTTCATCAACTAAATGTAAGATGTTGATAAATAAAGCTGCCTCCCTGAATGCTAAAAAAAAAACAGAGAAAGAAAGAAAGAAAAAACTCCATTAACCTAGATTTGTCCAATTTTCTAAGAATTATTTATGGTTAGAATTGTTCCTCAAGCTGCCCTTATGGGAAAAAAAGGAATAACACACTTATAGACATGACATGATAGAAAAAAGCAAACTGTTTCTGTTCTCATTTCTCAAAGTTCAGGAATGGTTGGAAGAAGCTTCAGTATGCATGGCCAGAATTAATAATTCAGAGCTATGCTACTCTTGAGATGAAGAAGCATTTTGAGAGTGATTAGATTTTGCTATTCTTTACAATGTCAGATCTTACTTTTATTGTGTGGCTAGATTCAGTGTTATGATTCCATCACTAACTGTGGTTTTAATCTGTGTTTTTTATTTCCTAGAGTAGATGTTAGAAGTCTTTTGGTAAAAGAGAGAATTGTATCAAAATTACTATTTTGACAAATGGACTATTCGTTTTGATAGTAAAATTTCAAGCAACTAAATGGTCTGTCTCTCGTGCAGTATTACATTGATCCTGCCTCAGGTCGTAAGTTCAGGTCCAAGAAAGATGTTCAATATTATTTGGAAACTGGAACTTTAAAGAAGAAGGGAAAATTGACTGAGAACTCTGATGCCGATACTAATGTGAGTAAGAAATCTCTGTTTAGACTAAAGGATCGCCCCTCCATTTCTCTTGTGACATTTTGTTTTTCCTCTGAACTAACTTGTATAATTTCGGAAGTCTGCAGGGAATTTAAAGGGTGATAAAAACAAGTCTGGCGCAAACACAAGTTTTGCTTTGAACTTTGATTCTTTTAATGTTCCTGAGAGGACCGAATGGGTTCTTGCAAATGCAAATGAAGATACCTGGATCCCCTTCATTGATGGTAAAAAGGTACCTCTATACGATAAGGAACAGTGGGATTTTGCATTTGCATCTCTCACGACAAGCAGTCATGGTAAAAGAAAGCGATGAGACTTGAAACTTGAAAGCGTGTGGAATGCACGCGAGTCTTCATTTAACAAGCAACAGCCTGATAATTCAAATAGTTAATTTTTTTTATATCATAATTCTAGTCACAGTAAATCAAATAGTTTTCTTTATCAAATCGATCCGGTCTAGTTCGACGTCACAGACTCACAGCAATTCAAATAGCTTCTTATCAGATCTTGTCTAGTTCTATATTGGCTCCTGTCTGTGTTTTCTTTTATTTCAGTGTTTCTTTGCGGTGGCTCCTGAAAATATCTCTTATATTTGCCACAGCCCACCAGCGGTTGCCTGTAGGCACTGCTCGGTGCACTCTGCGCTAGGGGCGATTAGGATTTAATTTGTGATGAAGAAGGTATCGGCATTGTGTATATGTTTTTTAATATTATAAAAGGTTCAAATTGAGAATCGAAAAGATTATGCTTTTATTTTATAAAATAAATTGAAAAAAATATAAATTTATATGTATGTTTTTCAATTTTTTTTATTTTGTTATAATAATATGATAGAAAGGCTTGGCTTTTATTATGCAAGTAAAGACCTTTCAGACTTTTAAGTGAAAGAAAAGATAATAAAAAGAGTCCTTGAACTTTTAGTCAAATTTAGCCTAACCCCTGACCTTTTATTTTCTTTTTATTTTGGTCCCTAAAACTATTAGGTCTAAGTAATCGACCTCCTCTTTTAAAATCATGCGGTTGTTGTAGCTGGTTTTGGTGGGGTTAAAAATGTACGTAACAAGGCTATAATAAGTTAATAACTATCTTCACGGTTAATTGTTTCAGCCCGATAATTAGAGAGACCACGATTAAAAAAAAAGGGTCAGGGTTTATGTTGACCGAAAATCCAAGGATATTACTTAATAGCTCTAGAAGAGTTGGGCTATATCAACATACCTCCGTACAGTGAGGAGGGGCTTCTTCTTTTGTTATTTTTTTTAATTATTCTTTAATATTTATTTGATTTGAATTTATCTTTGTAAATTATTTTAATTTATTTTTTGTAAAGTTATTGCATATCAAACAAATATCTAGATATTTAATTTTATAAATGTTTTTTTTTATTATTATATAATTAAAATTAATTAGTTTTTATACCCGGCAGAGTCCATGGTGTATTAATCCATGAAGCAAAGATCGATTGAATATATTAAAATTTTAATATTTTTTTAAAAAAATTATATTACGTTTTTTACCACAATTCTTATATGAATTAATTTTAAATTTGAGTTAAATAAGAAATCAAAACAAAAATTTTCAAAAGTGACCCATTATATATAGATTTAATAACAATATTAAATATACCTGCAGCTTAAACTTGTTTTCTCATATTTGATTTTTTTTTTAATTTAACCTGTAATAAACTAATTTCAACTAGTTAGCCTTAAAATAACAACTTTAGTTGTTTACTTATTGAGCTAAAATGGAGAGCAAATTCATTGCTGCTCTAGATTCAAATTAATATCTATTGCTACAATGTAATTATTATTTTGTTTTTTTCATGAAAAATCAATAAATTTTTTATTAGGAGTAATTCTATATTTTTACATATTTCATTAATCATTATCAAATTAATTAAGAATAATATAATTGTTTCACATTTTGCAGTACAATAAGATTATTAAATTACCTTTTAAAATAAAAATTTAATAAAATGTGTAAGGGTTATTTTATATTTTCATCCAAGTTTTTTTTTAGTTATAATTATATTGAATTATGGAAAATTTAATCTTTTAATAAATATAAAATATTAATTTAAAAAAAATGAGTTGCACACGCCAGCCTGTCATAAGCTCCGCCATTTTTAGGCAACGTGTGTGGAGGCGTACAATGGTCAACAACATGCATAATTATGGGATGTGGCTGGATTTATCTCGGCAATCCAACCTCCCATGACTGCTCATGTTCTTTTTCGACATCCAGTTTCGTGTCAGTTAGCATGTTTTTGTCCTTTTCTTTTCTCGCCTTGATTTTCATATTTGCCACTCTAGATTTTCAAAACATCATTTTATTTTGTTTTTCCTTGAAATTAGCATTTTTTTTTTTGGTTTTTCAAGGTACGCGGTGCACCAATTAATTATTACCACATAATCATTTTACACTTTCTTTTCATAAATATGTAATTCTAATCTTTTTCTTTTTAGCAACAATGGATTTTTTTGTTCCAAATGTTTTTGCTACCATGTTAGCTAGAAAATTCTCATTTCTGATTCTTAATATATTTTTTTTATTATTATTTATTCCTTTTAGCAACAGATTTTTCATTGATAAATCCGTTGCTAATATTAAAAAATTAATATATATATACATAATCCGCTGTTAATTCATTGCTAAATCAACATCTCAATTATTGATTCCGTTGCTAAAATCTGGTGCAATGACCCTCTTTTTTAGTAGTGAACAGAAAACGGATTTTCCAGCTTCGACTTGGTGCTTTCAAGTCGGGGACCGATGGCTGCGAAATTGTTGCTAAAAACGTCTTCGATGGCGACTCCATCGATGATCCCAAGAGACAACTTGGATCAACTTCGACAACTGCAACACCTAATTCATCTGATCACCTTGCTGCAAATTCATCCAGCTCTTTGACAGAGCAACAATCCACTCCTCTCACACCTCCAAACACTTCACTGCCACACATAATCGCAGGTATAGCCTGTTCAGAAACACCCTCGTGCATCTAGACTAGCAAATCTTGACACCTGCTCCCTCTCTGGAACTAAAAGAAGACTCGATTTCAAAGACTCAGAGGCACACAGCAGGTTCACGTACCAAGACCCTTCTCCTTTCATGCATGTGTCGAACAGTACTCCTTATATATCCAGTATTGTTTTTGAACATTATTCACAACATTCGTTAAAACTGCGACTGTTGCTTATGCATTGTCTCTTTAAGTTCTTCGCCTCTTTTTTTCATACAGCCATCCTGGTTCACCACGCACCGACAATCCTACCGTTGAAGATGAAAATATAGTGCAAGATTCAGCTTCAGATTCCCAGATCGCATCTCCGTAAGCAGAGAGACAGCGAGGATCGCCAACAAATGGATCATCATTCAACGATGAAATTGGATCATCATGATTTTTAAATCTGGCTCGAAAGTTTACCCCAGGTAGCTCCTAGATCACAGGTCGATAAGTTAACCAGGGTTATCAGAATTTGCTAATTTTTTTATTATGTAAAAATGATAAAATTATATTTTTTTGATAAAGATTTAACAAATAAAATCAACAGGTTTTGAAAAAAATTAACAAAAAATTTAGTCTTCATGGTTTTTAATGAAATTTTTTTCTTGGTTTAACCCCTCGGCATTTAGTTCATTAAGGATTTTGCTTTGTAATTTTTTCAGGTTTGCTTTTTATAATGTGGTACCGGCTTCATAACCGAGGTCACAAATTTAAAAGGTTAGCTTTATTGAAGTTTTATTGTTTTAGCATTTTGTTTTTAAATTATGTTTTTTAATATTTGGTTAATTACGAATTAGTCTTTGTTATTTTTTTCATCTTGGTTTTTTTTAAGGTCATTCTGATTTAATATCCTGAGATGTTTTTATTTTATTTTTAAAAGGTTATAAATTTGATGAGTTGAGCTATATTAATTAGAATCTTTTTTTGTTGTTATTTTTTTTTATATCCTAGATGTTAATTTTTTTATTAATTTGGTTTATTTATTGTCATTATTTTTAAAATATTATTAGATTAACTGAGATTATTAAATTCAGTAAACTCAATTCTCCTGTTTTTTTCAAATCCTGAGTTTCACATGGAATTTATTTTTTTTCAAAAAAAAATAATAATTCAATCGGTGATATACAATGTAGCGTAAACTATCTAGTTGGAATTACTAAAATAAAACCTATTTTCTTTATCAATGGAAAATCTTAGTACCTCTCCAAATCCGAAGAAAAAATAATCCCTTCCAGTTTCCTCCATTGTCCACCCTAAAATAATAAACACAAGGAGAGGATGGAAGAAGTGAAACCCGCCCAATTACCATTTACTGCAGAGTAGAGGAGTAAGCGTATTTGAAAATTTGATTGTTGTTGTTTGTTAAGTGTTATTTATTTAGGAAAATATATTAATAATATTTTTTTATTTTTTAAAAATTATTTTTAAAATCAACATATCAAAATAATTTAAAAACATTAAAAATATACTAATTCAAAAAATAAATTCAAAATATTTTTAAAATATTTTTAAAATGTAATTCCAAACACGTATTTAATAAAGGAAAATGAGGGTAAATAATAATAAAAAAATAACATCAGACAAAACTTGTGCCCCTCACCTCAATACGTTCCGACTTCAGACACTATAAATACAGGCAAGGCGCTGGTTGTGTCAAGCAGACTCATCCATAATAAGCGTCTCTCTCTCTCTCTTTTCTCGATTTCCTGTCTCGTTTTCATCGCTGAACACAATCGACTCAACTATGGTCAGAAAATTCTTCGTCGGCGGCAACTGGAAATGTGTATGCTCACTTTTGTTTACTTTACCATTACTGGTTACTGTTGCTCTTTTTTTATTTTTATCATAATTTGTGATCGCCATAAATACTTAGACTGTATTTCCGACATGGATTTTGGGTCTTAATTGAGATTAATTTGCTCTTTTTTTTGTCGGGGTTGCAGAATGGGACCGCTGAGGAGGTGAAGAAGATTGTCACCGTGTTAAATGAAGCTGAGGTTCCATCTGAGGATGATGTCGGCAAGTTTTTTTAAGTCATATTTACAACTCTGCTCCAATTACATACATTTAGTGAAATCTGACTTTGTTTGGAAAGTAGAATTCAACTCAACTTGAATTTGGACTTGTGATTTTGTTTGAACCCAACGTTACTGTTTGCAATCTAAGCTGTGATTGGGGATCATTGAATTTGATGCATTGGTAATCCATAAATCTTCTCATGATTTTTCCTTCTTTTTTTTTGAAATGGAAGTGAACAGATATTTTGAATCTTTTGGAACAAAAAGAAGGGCACAATTTGATTTTATACACTGAATCCATGCATGTCATCGACCACGCGTTGGCCTAAGTTGCCATTACCTAACTTCATTTTATATTTAGGATTTAAACCAATATGGAGTTCCTTTATTTACTTCATTCCTAAATTCATTTTATATCAAGAAGTTGCTGTTTTTCTTTGTGAGCTGTGTGCTGTACTATAATTTTGTTCAAATTGCTCTAGTTTCTGATGGTGCAATCTGCCTTTCTTTTTTTATTTGCAGAGGTTGTTGTGAGCCCTCCATTTGTATTTCTTCCTGTGGTAAAAGGTTTACTGCGACCTGATTTCCAAGTAGCCGCCCAAAATTGCTGGGTTCGCAGAGGTGGTGCTTTTACTGGAGAGATTAGGTATGCCAATGCTCGTTTAATCTGTGTTTGGGTCAAACCATAAAGGTGCTGGTTCTAGTCTTGAGACTGTGACTACCAATTGACATTTCATGTAAAAGTGCTGAAGATAAGGACTATCTCCATTTCCCCCTTCTTAGTGCCCCATTTCATTGGGACTGTGACTACCAATTGCCATCGCTTTATGGGCTAATATACAATATCATCTGAACAGTATTTTTATATATCTTTGTAGTTATCAATGTCATGTCTGTGACTAATAGTTTGTTGTGTTTGGATGGGAAAGAAGAATCCCAATTGGTTGACTTGTGATGGTTACAAGATATGGTATAACAATGTTGTATGAACAAGTTAAATTTTAAGATGATCTTTAGCTAGAGAGGGACAGGTTTTATTTTTTGTTTTGAATATCTGTTCCTGAGAACTTTTACTTTTTAAGTACTAACAATATATTTGATCTTCTTACTCTCATTTTTGTTGCCTAACTATTGGGAAGTCTATGTCTCTTGTGGACAGCGCTGAGATGCTCGTGAATTTGGGCATTCCCTGTGTGATTCTTGGCCATTCTGAACGAAGATCTCTGTTAAATGAGTCAAATGAGGTAAACTATATGATATTGATGTACATATCTTATACACTAAACATATGTTGTTTAGCATGTACAACTATACCTTCTATTAAGCTTTTTCTTTATTGGTGTTTCAACTGTATATTTCTGTATTTTTAAACCATATTCATATGCCTGCATCTGTAGTTTGTTGGAGACAAAGTTGCTTATGCACTTTCTTTAGGCTTGAAAGTGATTGCATGTGTCGGTGAGACACTTCAGCAGAGAGAGTCAGGATCTACAATGGCTGTTGTGGCTGCACAAACAAAAGCAATTGCAGGTAATTCCCTATTGTTGAGGTAACAGTTTGTCAATTAAAATTTTTGGTAATGTTGGCTCTGTATCGATTCAAGAATGCTTACTTGTAGGCCATGCTTATAGAGAAGTTATTGCATAGCTAGTTTGTAATGATGCCTTGCATTAGTAGAAAAATAGGTCCTTCTCAACAAAGGGAAAATAAATCTTTCCCAAAATACCTTTTCATTTACACCTCGATTTAAATAAATCTTTCTTTGTTTTTATTGTGTCAATACTCCTGCAGCTAATATTTCATATTGGGACAATGTTGTTTTGGCCTATGAGCCAGTTTGGGCCATCGGTACAGGAAAGGTTGCAACACCTGCTCAGGCTCAAGAAGTAAGAATTAAATCGGTTCAGTTGTCCTGCCAATATTTACACTTGCAAATTTGTTACACTTGAGCTCTTGTATTCTCTACAGTGTCATTGACAATTTTTGAAGTTGTTTGTGTGAGATTGTTAAATGAACAAAAACTATTATTTATATCAACATAAAATTATTGGCTTCTGCAGTCTTTCAGCCAGAACTGTTATTTATATCATCTGTTTTGTGAGAAACAATGTGATAGCTGAAAGATTATACATGTTATTGTAATGCTCCCTTAGCTGAAAGATTATACATGTTATACTTGAGCTCTTGTATTCTCTAAAGTGTCATTGACAATTTTTGAAGTTGTTTGTGTGAGAATGTTGTATCAACAAGAACTATTATTTATATCAACTTAAAATTATTGGTTTCTTCAGTCTATTGGCCAGAGCTGTTATTTATATCAACTATTATGTGAGATCGACACTGTGATAGCTGAAATATTGTACATGTTTTTGTAATGCTTTCCTAGCTATGTGATCTTCATCTAAGCAGTCTATATGATGGACTCTGGTTGAATGATGATAAACAGCTTAAATACTTCTTGACATGCATGTGTCCGTAACTCCTTCCCTCTCTCAATTTCCCTAGTCTTTTGGAACAAAGTCGAGCAGCTTAAACTAAATAGGCTAGGTGACATGTGCCCAAATTCTTGTCAAGTCTAAAGCTGCTGCTAGCGCGCGCACAAAAAAAAAATTGTTCCATAAATTATTTTACTAACCCACCCACACCATGTTTTGTCCATTTCATTGCTAAAATAATCAATCTGAATCATTTTTCATATTGTTTACATTATTCATTGGATATGCCAGGTCCATCTTGAATTGAGGAAATGGCTCCATGACAATGTTGGTGCTGAAGTTGCTGCGTCAACTAGAATTATCTATGGAGGTAACTTTGTCTATTTTTCACTCATTAATGAGAACTTTTGCTGTTGTTAGATGTGTTATTGGATACTAACTAGAAAGTTTCCCATGCATTGTTGTGGATGTTTGGCCAAAGTCCTTTAGACAACTATTGCTCAAACTATGTATTCTTGAGAATTTTATGGTAAAATTCACACAAGACATCATCAATGGGAAAATTAATACTTATCATATGGTAGCTTTAAGTGCGGCTAATCATCCTTGGTTTTTATTGAATATATATATATTGATGCTTGAAATTAATAGGCTTTGGTTTGGAATTTTCAAAACCTAATCTTGTTTGGTTCAACTTTGATTAATGACTATCTTTTAAAATAAATTGGTCTTAATTTGAAATATCCATTGGAGTCTTTAAATTTATCAATTTTGAAACAAAGATCTTAAAAATTTGCTATTATTTTTCTTGTTATATTTTATTTTAAAGTTCATTTAAAAAGATTAAATGTACATTAAGTTATTTTCAATTTCAAAACCCAGAAAATAAAAAATAAAAATCCCAAAACAAGCCAAAATCAAATCCAAGATGCTTTAAAGCTTAAAAAAATTATCAAAGTCCAAAGCTCAAAATGCTTTCAAGGGAATAAAAAAGAAAGGGAAGCTGAGTAGAGAAAGGACAGATGGTAAAGTCACGATTGAGCTCTTGTATATACAGTAATGTTGGTATTATTATTAATGTAACAATAAAATTATAAAATGGCAATAAGGGCTCTTATTGGAGACAGCAAATAACTCTCCAAATAAATATTGCTTGCTCGTCAAAAGTTCAAATATCAAATAATAATTCAAAACAAGCTGTTTTCATTCACTGTCTAGAGAAAGTTGCCCCTTCCTCCAATCTCCCAGGACTAAATTATCTTGCTAAGCCCACCCTCTTGTCCATTCTTTGCTTGAATTGCATAATTTTGTTCCTGTGCATGCTTGGTCCATTCTGAACTTCTGGTTGTTAATTGTCATTCTCTCAACACTTCTTTAAATAATGGCGAGGCAAAGGTCTAAAAAGGAGGTCTGAACTGAACTTTAACATTTGAATGAGACTGGTCCTCGCCATTATCATGTTTTATATAGCAAGTATTTAGTTAAGTTTTGTATTTGAAATATTACAACCCTGAACAACTTCGATCTGGAAACTGAAAAATCATCTTTTTTACTCTTTATTTAGATTGGTAAACTTGAGACGATTAAATTCTTGCTGCAACTGACTCATGCATCATCTGCACATGTTTGTAGGTTCTGTAAATGGAGCAAACTGCAAAGAGTTGGCAGGACAACCATATGTCGATGGATTTTTAGTTGGTGGAGCTTCTCTCAAGGTGACTTGCTCGCTTGTTTTCTTATAGCATCACCATTCTTTCTTATTTTAATGCTCTGCTGTTTGGCTCTTTACCCATCTTTTCATATTTGCCAGCCGGAGTTCATTGATATCATCAAATCTGCAACAGTGAAGAGTCAACTGTGAAGAAGATAAATTGGTAGAACTGTCCTGCGTGGTTTTTCTCCTGCGATGCCCTTAGTGCAACTAGCATTTCTGTGCTCTGACCACTCTGGAACAGATAGATACCTTTGCCATTATGGTTCCAAAACATAATAAATCATATCCGTTGCCAGATCGCGGTCTGTACTCCTGAGGATTTGCAGCGTTATGTGGTTTTGATTCTGATTCTTGTTTTTCTTGGATTTTTTTGGTTATGGTTTAAGTATTATCTTGAGTTATTCATTGCAGTTTTTTATTCCGCAGTAAATCTTTATCCTACAGCCATGTTACGCAAAAAGCATACCTGCTGATTTTCGTGGCATTGATTATTTGCATCTTGACTATAAATATATATTCCAGGGCTTCATATAGGATTTGAAATCATAGAAACTTACTTTTATACGTCCTGGTTATCCTGGAGGTGAGATCATCAGTCCTGTTGTAAAGGTAATATCAGTCCAATGTTAGAACTCGAGATGTTAGTTATTATAGTCGTTGGGCATCAGTTAGAATGCTGTAATGCTAATCGAACTCCCACGTTGTTGACTTTGGGTTTTAGCAAGGTACTAGATTATTGGTCTGCACAATGAACGGGCTGCATCATAAACATGAAACAATATAAATGTTAATGTTTTTTTCTTTTAGTAGAAAAATAATTTAAAATTATATAAAAATTGACTTGATATAATTAATTTGATGGGTTTAAAATTAATTTCAATAGCCAGTAAAAATATAATTTAACTTGATAAATATTTAAGATGATATTCTTTTTTTTAAAATATTAAAATGTTAATATATTTGATTAATATGAAATTTAGTTTTTAATAAATTAAATGTAGAAATAGAAGGGTTTATAAAAAAAAACAATTTAAAAAAAAATCCTAAAAGTATTTATAGTGCCCGTCCATATCGTTTCGAAGCCCAGTCATAGAACTGCCACTCTTTTGACTAATCTCGTACTCGTTCTGTCTGTGGATAAAATAATCAAACCAATAAATTCCACATATCTTGTCTCTTTCTTATGATCACCTGTCTCTAGACTCAAAGCCCTAGATTCCACATACCTCTTTAGGGTTTGAAATCCTGGGAGAGAAGAAGCTCCTCCATCTTTTGAAGTTTTAGTCCACATTATCATTATTAATTCCAGTCTCTAAATAATCATGAAGTGTAGATACTTTAATCCGGTGTTCTAGATATGTATTGGATACTTTTCATATGTATTCAGACCAATAAATAAATATATATATCCAGATGCTTTGAAAATCGTGCATATCTATTGGCACAATTTCAATTGTTCTTTGTTTATTACTTTTTAATAGTTTTCCCGTATTTTAATTTTACAATATCAAACTAAGTTATCTGTATGGTATAAAATACAAGGACCAAACGTAATGATTATTGCTGAAGAAAATAAAAAATATATGATCTTAAGATTCTTGTTACAAGTCTCGATAAAAATAATTTGTTTAGGAATTGCATTTTAGATAATTTTATTTACTTCCGAACTTACAAATATTGTTGTTTGGAATTTTGAGTTGAGAAATTAATTTGGTGATGTTTTAAAAATGCTTGTTAAGTGTTTTTAAATAAAAATAGATTTAAAATGTTTTTTTAGTTCAAAAAACCCAACTTGGATTTTTTACCATTGCAGTGGCCGAAATCTATGCTAGCAAATGGTGTATTATTTGTTTTATTTAAAAAAAAATAAAAATAAGATGACATTTTCTCCTCACTTTGAGAAAAATTAGAAAACTAGCCAAGTGGGGGCCTTGTTTCTGTTCGTGAGGCGCCAGCCCTATCATTTTAGCCTTAGAGCCAAACACCTTTTTATGTTTTTTTTTTTTCAAAAATCTCATTGTTTTTCTTGCAAATTTTTATTTTTATAAAAATGAATTACAAAAACATGATTATTAAACATCATTAGGTCTATAATCTAAGTCATGGTTTGGAAATGAGTCCTATTATTTAGCAAGACTTTTCAGCTGAAAAGTCAAATAAATTGGATAATGACAACTAAGCTTTGTATTATTGTATATATTGTTGCTGTCTTAATTACCTCGGCAACATGTTTTAAAAGTAGTTAGTAGCCTACTTGTTTATAAAACTATTTCATGGGAAGCTTCTACACGTCATTCATTCTTTCTTTCTTTATTTTTATTTTTAATTTTAGTGGTTATGGAGGCTACAGCACTGACCATGGTCCAGGGGCCTGTCGTTGACCGTATACTTAACGTACGCAACGCAAGCCATACATCAACTCATACGTCACTAATTTTTGTTTGCAAAAGTGAAGTTTTGGATTACATCCACAAAGTCCCTCCTACGGAACGTCACCACTCACCAGCTTATTTGGTTCCAGGTAAATTATTAAAAGATTCACCCTCAAAGTTTTCCAATTAAAAAATTATATGACATTATAGATAATTTATTTTTATATGATAATTTATTTATATTTATATTTTTAAAACAAAAAAAATTTAGAATCTCGTATTTTTTTTGTATTCAGAGTTGATTTCAATGCATGAAAACTCCCTAATATAAAAACAAATCCTAAGAGGCATTTCACAATACAATAATAGTTATTTTTTAAAATATATTTTGACAACAACGTATTAAAACAATTAAAAAACATAAAAAATATTAATTTTAAATAAAATAAATTATTTTGTAGGAATGTTGTTTGGAACACAATTCCAAACAACCTTTTAATATGTTTCAAAACTTTATTTTATTTTATTTTAGTATAAGTTTGAAAGAAATGAGAAGAAATTATTAGATTACAGGAAAAAAAAAAAAGAGAAAGTTATCCATTAGTACAATTATAACAACAAGAACGTATATCTTGATATCAACATGTTTCTTCAAACTATGAGAGTTACATTGGGGTATATTATAATATTCATCTTGCTAGAAAAAATATAAAGAGACTCGAAAATATTTTTTAAAAAGACAATGCCATGCCTTGACAATTCACATGGTCACAATACATCTATGAAGTGGTTGACACTGCAGGATGCTCTTAGGCTTGAAATAGACGCTAAAGTCTCAGGTTTTTTGAAAGTACAATAACGATTATATAAATTGGGGGTTTAAAAGATATAATAACAATTATTTTTTAAAAAATATTTATTTAAAAATATATTAAAATAATCTTTTATTATTATTATTTAAAAATTATTTTTAACACTATTATATTAAAATAATAAGAAAAAACATTAATTTTAATAAGAAAAAATTTTATTTTCCTAGAAATATTGTTTGAAACAACCTCGTAACATATTTCAAAAATTCATTTGTTTGTTTTAGTATAAGTTTGAAAAAAATGGAAGGAAGTCGTCAAATTACAAGGAAAAAAAAAAGTTATCAATTAGTATAGTTATAACAACAAAAAAATTATATTTTGGTGTCAATGTATTTCTTCATACTATAAGAGTTATATGGGAGTATTTTATAATATTCATCTTGATAGAAAAAACAAATCAAGATCCAGTTTTTTTTTTAAATTCAGGTTAGTTTTTTTATTTTTAATTGATTTTTGTTAATTTAAGCTCAGTAATCATTTCATCTAGGTCTCTAAAATGTTTTTTATATATATATATATTTTTTCAGATATATATATATATATATATATTTTCAGATATATATATATATAGTCAACGTAAGTTTTTTTAATGGTATTGAATGCATTGACGATATTTATATTTTTTTTTAGCATTGATCAAAAATAAATTAAGTTGACTCGTGAAGAAGCTGGCGCATGACTAGTATATAAAGGCAAAATATCTATACCCATTGCCATCTTCAAAAGGTGGAAATTTTCATGAAAGATGGTCTTACTCACAACCTTGGAAATACGTCCCCTGAACCTTAAAGGGCTCTGCATAGTTCTTGCGTGCACTATTTCATCTCAGCACAACACGTGCGAGGTAGAGCGTAAGTTTATAATTGCATCATAGAGGGGGGGGGGGGGGTCTCTGTTATAGTTTAAGTTGTTAGTTTTTAGACATATTTTTTAAAAATTATTAATTTAAATTTTATAAATTTTAGGATTGTTGAGATTTACATAATTTAACTTTAAAATTTTTAAAATTAGTTTGTGTAAACTAACTAGACAGACTAGATTAATAATAATAATATAATAAAAATAAAAAGAAGCACTTTTTTACCATTCTCTCTTGCCTTTTTAGATTTGGTACAATTCATATAGTATTTAAATTATAAGATTTGTACAAGTTTCAGAACTTTCTCTTATAAATTAAAAAAAAGGGTACATTTTCAACCAATATGTGTGTTTTTTTTAACAATTCTTTCATGATTTTCCCAGCAAACATGTGTTTATTTTTTAATAAAGATAAATTAATTTTATTTTTGTAATAAAACACAATTCATTGAATAAAATAAACTGTAACTTCTCCACAAAATGTATAATATGTAATTTATTTAAATTTCATTTTAAGAGCTTTTCACCTATAAATAAAAATATTTAAGAAATTATATTTTTTTTACTATTAAAAAACAAAAAAAAATATTACCATTTATAATGGATGCAACAACAATTTTTACAATCTAAGACCATATTATACGTTAATAACGTTTAAGCAATCACCAATGACAATTTTTTAAATATAATTACAGATATGAATAATTATTGTAAGTAATCTCACTATAAAAAAAATGTAAGGACCATCTCATAATTTTTTTTTTATTTGATATACTTTTATATAATATTAAATATTTTTTGAAGGATTGTATTTAAAAACCGTCCGCAACACGTGTGAATCTACTAACTTTATTTTATTATATACAACACCCCTTCCTGTGGTTCTGAAAGAACGACGGAAATGCGACTCTCGGCTAGCTAAAATTACGTGGTCAACATATTAATTAAAGTGACAAGGAGCGCCGTGTACGTGAGATTATTCCTTGATATAGATTGTACTAGATCTTTCGCCATCATTTGTCACGAGTTTTATCAATATATTTTTTTTATTATAAAACAAATTTAATTTAATGTGATTCAATCAAGTTGACATGATCAAAAATAAATTAAATAACTGATAAAAATATATTTTAACTTAAAATAAATATTTAAAATGATATTTTTTTAATAAATATTAAGACAACAATATATTAAATGGATTTTGATCGATTTGAATTAACTTGTCAATTTATATACCAATTTATGATGATAATCTCATAAAAAGTAAATCAAAACAAATTATAAAACTTAATTTTTCATGAACTCGATATTGATAAACGAAACCGGAAATGAATAATTACAAAAGGATCAAAGAAAATAACCTGAATTAACCCGGGTTAATCTTTCAAACCTGCGATAAAAGTCATAAGACCATAATAACTTAACAAAAAGCATGTTAAAACAAGTTATGGAACTCAATTATTAATCAACTTGATGTTAAAAGATGAAAATTAAAAACAAAATTAAAAAAAACACACAAAAATTTACTTGAATCAACCAATGTTAATTTGTCAAACCCGTGACCAAGTAATGAGATGGGGTCATGAAATATCAACTAACTCGTGACCGAGTCACAAGATGGGATCAAGAAAATAATTTTATAGAAAATAGACCGAAACAAATCACAAAGTTTAATTATCAATTAATTTAATGTTGAAGGATAAAATAAAATAAAAATCAAGTAGAAAAAAAAACTTGAGTTAAACAAATTAACTTGTTAAACCTGTGATATAGATCATGAGTATAAAATAATTTTATAAAGTAATTGAAAAATATTATGAAATTTAATTTTTAATAAATATAATATTAAAGAATATAATTAAGATTAAAAAAAAATTAGATTGAAAAAAGAAAAGGAAAAAAAAACACAATTCCATTTAATAGTGTTATACGAGAGAGGAGGGGTAGACTAAAAACTCTTTCCTCTTTAGTTTTTTGTTATTTTCAGTAACAAGAAGAAAAATGAAGTGTACATACCTCGGAAATTTCTATGTTTATCTGATCTGGAATCCACATCCAACACCGAGTGATCACCATACGATACCCATACCAGATTCAACTACTTTCCGAATTTTTCTTTCTTTATTCCTTTTTTTTTTTTAATTTAAAATGTCAAAATATCTGTATCCATGTCACTGCATAAAATGTTGGATACAGTGATTTTAAAAAGGAAAGAAAAAAAAAAGAGCAAGGAGCTACTCGTAGAACTCATTTAGTATTACAGTAATAATTATTTTTAAAAATATTTTTAAAATAATTTTTTTTATTTTATAAAAATTATTTTTAACATTAATATATAATTTAAAAATATAAAAAATAATTAAATTTTAAAAAAATTCAATTTTATTTTAAAAATATTTTATAACACAAAAACAATAACATATCATCAATGTTAGATATGGTCCATGCAAAACTGTGCAGCATTAACATCACATGGCGGACATAAAACAAAGAAGCAAAGGAACCAACTTGCGCTGTGGACGCTTGTCTTGGTGCGCAACTTGCATTTCACCCATATCGTCACGGGGTGCCTTGCACGTGACCAAGGAACCATCATCGTGCCTTCTTTCATAAACCACAACCTCTAAATTTTCTTTTCCTTTTCTTCCCTGTAAAAGTCAAAACGTATAAAATTTATGAATAAATGTGCTAATATATTTTATTAATATTCCAGAGTATGCACAACGCAACGCAAAATGAATCACGGTGATTATTATTAAAAAAATATTATAAATCTTATTTTTAATTTTTACCTAACTGTTTAAGTTATTAGATTAAGATAATTCTTTGACATGATATCAAAATTTTAATAACCAAACAATTACAAATTCAATTTCTATTTGTTTATTAAAAAATTAAATATAAGGTAATTGAGATCCGTATAAATTTCAAGTTTAAAAGGGTTTTTACTTGTAGGAGTGTGTTATAAAATAATATAAATTATATTACGAGATTTTATCTTTAAAAATAAATAAATATAAATACATGTTTTAATTTAGAGTGAATTTATATTATTTTAAAATAAATTTTTTTTAAAAATTTATTTTTTATCAAAATTATCTCTATTTATATCTTCTCGGTTTTGAAATAATAATTAAACACTATTTAAAAAAATATAGCTAATGATTGCTGGAACGACAAGAGTTTATGTAGAAAGAGAGTTGCATTAATAATTGACTATAGGGGTTACATAAATTAAGATGCAACTTAACAGAGAATTAATTTTAATTGTTGGCTTGATTATATGCTGATTAATCCATGATCTCCTCTGATATCCTGTACTTGTTAAATATTGACTAGATATTGTACGGTTCCATTCATTACTAATAAAATAAAATAAAAAATCCAAAGGAAGAAAGAGGCGAGTAGCCAGTGAAAGTGCCGCTGACTGATACAGTGAGCGGCTGCTGCTGAATTCCGAAGCCGCTGCATGTATACAAAGCCAAGCCAAGCCAGCTACACTAAGCAACACAAGCTTAGCTGTCTGTGGACTGTAGGATTCAGTCAGAGAAACAGAATCCAATGGCTGAGAGTTGCTCCTTTAATGGTATTGGTAGGGAGCAGCCTCCCTTTAAAGCCTCTTCTTATCTTATAAGTTTGTTGTTTTGTTTTAAAAATATTTTAAAAAATAAAAAAATATTATTTTAATATATTTTTGAAAAAAATACATTAAAAAATAGTAGTTATTACACTTCTAAACAGACCTTCAATAGAATCCCACTGAGTTAGAGAAACAAATAAATAAAAAAGAAGAATAAAATGCATTTTAGTAAGTTTTTTTAGAAAAATAAGTATTTTCTAGTTAATTTTATGTTTTTAAATTCTGTATTATTATACTATTTTAGTTTTTTTTACCATAGTTTTTCTAGTTTATTTTTATTTTTAATTTTTTAATATAAAGATTATTATAGTTTTTTTTTATAGTTAGGAATTTAAATGAATAGAAATGGAATATTTTAAATATCTTACTATAATTATATAATTACAGTATTATTGATTTTTTAAAACTTTTATATATAACGAACCTGTTATTTTCCCCCATGAATGCGTGAAGAAGATGGCAAGACAAACTTAACATAACGTTGTGCTTAAAAGCGGGACCAGCCCGCCATTTATGATATCCCTCTATTCATCTATCCTTTCTTATTGCCTCCTACCAATCAAACACTAAAGAGCTTAGCTCCGACCTGGTCAACTCACCCTCTCCCTCTCCCTCTCTTCTTCACTAAAACAATTTGTTGAGTTAAGAGAACAAGAGGTGGGCTGTTTTGTTCTCTATGTTCTGGTTTATGGGCTTGCGTTTAGCTTTTTATTTAGAAACAAAAGTTGCTCTTTGATTGGTGCCTTTCTTTCTCTGATTTTTCTTTCTTTTTTGCAAAAAAAGGGTCTTTTGTTGGAAAAAAAAGGAGTATTTTTTGTGTGTTTTGTTTTCACACCTAGATCTACTCCTTTTGCTGTACTTTTGAAACATCGTTCCTTTCAATGTTTCTAAAGCTCAAGTCTTTGATTTGATTGATCTGTAGGAAGGCAGAGAAGTTTCACAAGGGTAGCTAGCTTGGGTTCTTGATTTAATTTTGATGGGGATTTGCTTGAGTGCCCAAATTAAAGCTGAGAGCCCATGCAGCGCAGGTATTCTCTCTAATTCTTACTGTTTTTCTATTGAACTCCACGAACATATATGTATCTTGCTTCAGTGGTTATGGCTGTTTCTTTTTTAAGTTTGATTTCCCTGAATATTTTTGTGCACCCTTTTTTTTTCCACCTGATTAGGTTATTGTTGGTTTTCCATTCATTACCTGATCAGGTTCTGAATATAATTGATTATTTTCTGAAAGGTGAGTTGGTTTGAGCTAAAATGAAGTGTGGGTTATGAATCCAAATGTGGTATGTTCGCTTGGAAGTGGAGTTGATTTTTTATTTTTTTGGATAACTAGGTTTTTACTATTTTTGGGTTGGTATAGTTTTGTTGAGAACTTTAATTCTGTGAAATTGGACAAGTTTTATGTTCCCGATTTGTCAATGGGGTCTGTTTGGGTTGCTGGCAAGTAACATGAAAATAAATGGAGATAGAATCTTAAAGGCTTTTCAGGTTCACTTCAGTATAGGCAAAATGATCAGCTCAATCAAGGCTTTATCTTACATAAGTAATGTCACTTGTTGTTTTGCTAAAAGTAGCACTGGAATTGTTTAGTGATATGGTGGCGGCAATCAATTTATGTAGAGTTTATATTTTTACTTGAGATGCAGGGTTGAGTTCAAAGAATGTTAGCACAGATGGGACTGATCTGAGCAGTACGAGTAGCAAGGTCTCATCTCTTTCAGTGCCACCCACTCCTCGGAGTGAGGGTGAGATATTGCAATCCTCTAATCTGAAGAGCTTCAGTTTTTCTGATCTCAAGATGGCCACCAGGAATTTCCGTCCTGATAGTGTCCTAGGAGAAGGTGGTTTTGGTTCAGTTTTTAAGGGATGGATTGATGAGCAAACATTTGCTGCTACCAAGCCTGGAACTGGAATGGTTATTGCTGTGAAAAGGCTTAACCAAGATGGTTTCCAAGGTCACAAGGAGTGGCTGGTGAGTTCATTTTCTCCTTCCTTTCACTTCCGTTTTAAGCGGAGATATTTTCTGGAGTCAGAAACAATTAAAATTGTGACTGTAGAGTTGGATATCAATAAAATCCATTATGCTGGTAACTCCAAATTTCAGCAAGTTATTTCCTATTACTGACTTTCTTTCCTATTTAGGGTACATAATTAAGCCAAGTTTATTCTAGTTTCAGGTTTAGAGGCTCACTTATCCCGTGCTTTTACTGTAGGCGGAAGTAAATTATCTGGGGCAGCTCTATAATCCTCACCTTGTGAAGCTGATTGGCTATTGCTTAGAGGATGAACACCGACTCTTGGTGTATGAATTTATGCCTCGAGGCAGTTTGGAAAATCATTTATTTAGAAGTGAGTTATTCTTGTTTCATCTGTTGAAATTTTTAAGCCAAAATGGATGTTACCAATAATTTGAAATTTACACCTTTAAACTGTTGCTGTCCCAGGAGGTTCTTATTTCCAACCACTTTCTTGGAACCTCCGAATGAAGGTCGCTCTTGGTGCTGCAAAGGGGCTTGCATTTCTTCATGGTGCTGAAACGAAAGTAATATATAGGGACTTCAAGACTTCTAACATTCTGCTTGATTCGGTATGGGTGATGTGTGAAGCAGATTTTCATACTCCATGATATGGTTTTATTTGACGATTTCAGAAAATCTTTTCACGTTCTATCAGTGCTTCTAAGAATTTCTTTTGCATTATTATTTCAGAAATACAATGCAAAACTTTCTGATTTTGGGCTGGCCAAAGATGGGCCGACTGGTGACAAGAGTCATGTATCTACCAGGGTTATGGGGACCTATGGTTATGCTGCTCCAGAATATCTAGCTACAGGTATTAATCAAATTCAGATGCATTTTCCCAGAGCTTAATTATGATTGTCCTGTCTAATACTTTTCTGTCAATTTAGGCCATTGTTTTTTACTCATTTCTGATGGCCACTCTTCTTTCCTAACTAGGGCATCTAACTGCCAAGAGTGATGTCTATAGCTTTGGAGTTGTTTTGCTAGAAATGTTATCTGGCAGGAGAGCAGTTGATAAAAATCGCCCATCTGGAGAGCACAATCTTGTCGAATGGGCTAAACCCTATCTAGCAAACAAACGCAAGATCTTTCGCATCCTAGATAATCGTCTTGAGGGTCAGTATTCAATGGATGTTGCCTATAAGGTCTCTACCCTTGCGCTTCGTTGCCTATCCATAGAAACCAAGATTCGACCAACTATGGATGAGGTTGTGACAGCATTGGAGCAGCTCCACGATTCCAAAGAAACTGGTACTGCCAATGGCCATGTGGGCAACAAGCCCCGAATACGTAGACGAAGTGCCAATGATGCAACTGGTGGAGGGATTACTGCTGCATATCCTCGGCCCTCTGCATCCCCGCTTTATGCGTGAAATAGAATCATGGAACTTGACTACAGCTGCATCTTTTCATTTCTTAATACAGTGCTGGCAGTTTTGCAACTCACTTGGGGACCTTGGCACCAGTTCACGTATATTCATCCAATGATTGTATAGTTTCTTGTTTTGGCTAATGTATTCAAAGTCCCGCTGACAAATTTCCAGGTCGGCCCTGGAAAGAGGAGTGCTTTCGATGATGCTTGTCTTTTAGATTGCAGCACTTGGAAACGGCTTCGGAGTTGAGAATCAGAGAGAGGCGAGAGCTTTGGGACCATATATAGTTAGCTCCCGTTTCCTTATCCCAGCCTGGCTTGTTGTACTTGATGTATTTAATGTTAGTATTCCTTTTTTTCCTTTCCATATGGATCTGTCCACGATACCTTTAGATGTGTTGCAGTCGGTCGTTTGATTTTTTTTTTTTTTAAAGAAAACAGAGAAGCTAAGATATGTTTAATGTTCGGTGGATCACTTCATCAAAGCTGTGATTATGTGCCAGTACAAAAGCTATGAATGCATCGTTGTATTTCTCGTGACTTGTACAATGCCTTTACAGAAAAGGGAAAGCGTTGCTTCTTTTTTTTTCCGGCTTTTTGCAGAATTCAGTGCGAGATTTTCCCTTGGTTCTGCGAGAAATAAACTCAATCGTATTATTTAATCTGTAATATAGCACTCGGATCATATAATAACATTATTATCGAATTCGGTAACCATATAACCAAATCACATAGTTAATGCACTCAAGCTGTGCAAAGTATGGCTAAAATTTGGAAAAAAAACTGAATTTTGGCAAGCATTATAGAATATACTTGGGAGAAGTGAAGAAAAAAAGGAGAGAATGGAAAGTTGAAGATAATAATGTCAAGTTGTCAACTACACCTTAGACTTCACTGGGAAAGTTGGGGGGGAAAACGAGGGGGCACACGTGGATACTATTGTTATGTGGTTAAAGTCCATGAAGCTTTAGATTTTTGAGCTGTGCAACAATTAGTCCAACATGGCAATATCAGATAGTGCATGAGCAGCACTGAGTTTTAAGGTTGTGGAAAATCTGTTTTAATGTGATCACGGGCCCATGTTCTTGACACCCTAACAAAGCGCACCAACGGATGGCTAGATTGCGCCCGATATTATGCAAAATGCTGTGAGATCAAGGTAGCTCTGTGTCCCCCTTCCAGGTTACCTGTGCTACTGTGCAATTGCCCATTCCTGAAGCGGAAAATCTGACGTTTAAGTATTTATTTCTCTAGTAAACAGCAAGCTAAATGATTGGCAGCTATATGTGCTCATTGAGGAAACCATGCTGCATGTCTTTTGTCAATGCCTATGATCAGACCAGACATGCTCACCAGATCAGGGAGCTGTCTAATGTTGTTGGGAGTGGGTTCAAGCTATAGCATTTGATCAAGTTGTTGGGAGTGGGTTCAAGCTATAGCATTTGATCAAATGAAAATGCTATAAGTGTGTGCTTATCTGGGGAGATAAAATGAAAATGTCATGCATGATGCGACAATGAAGAGACAAGCAACAATGATCTGCAATTTTGAAAAAGTTTTTTTATACATGGTAGCGGACCAGGTTGGGACTGGGGAGAAGCGGGCTTCATGGTGCGGGAGGAATGAAACCGGCCACTCAGCCAGGTAGTAATTCTGCAGAGTGCAGTCACATTTAGAGCCTCTCTAGAAAATACGCAAGAGTAGCTCTGCCAGAGGATCCCAGATCAGTTCTCACACGCGAAGACAAGGAAAGCCAAGGAAATGGAAAATAGAAACCTCATAGTGCATCAGATATCACCATCCATCTTTGGGAAAAACTACATCTTTCAGAGGAGATGTGAATTTGTGCCTTGCAATATCACATGCATGTCACGCAGCTTTGAAGGCACGACAAACCTATATTTACAGCCATCTTGCAAAAATAAAAAGACGATCATTGCCCCTCCTATTGTTTGGATTGCATGTGAAATATTCACATTATTATTTACCCCCCATTCATTTGCCATTCTCCTAGGGAGCTAGGATGTGCATTTCTATTTACTGGTAGAAACTGAAATCTTATCCCGAAGTTCTAAGTTCTAACCAATCGTGGCGTCCAGTTTCTCCAATCTAATTTCCCAGTGGTTCTATTTCTCAAGTTGACCATTTCTCTGATGTCGAAAACTTTTTTCCGGTAACTGTTTCCCGGTTTGGTAGACCCGGCCCCTGTCTCCCCAGTGACCTCTTCCTTAACCTCTTCAATTTCAGAGACAGGTTCAGGGATCCCTTCATCTTGAGATGAAGTCTCACTGATTATGTTTCCCAATATCTCTACCGCCTCACTCATTTTAGGGCGGGACTTGGGCTGCTTTGCTAGACATCTGTTTGCCAAGGCTGCTAGTTTCTGAGCCGATTTGATGCAACACTGTCCTTCCAGTCGGGGATCTACAATAAGGTGGAACTTCTTTGAATCAGACACAAATGGTTTTACCCATTCCAAGAGCTTTTGCTCACCCCGAGGTAGGTTTCTCTCAACTGCTCGCCTTCCTGTTATAAGCTCATACATAACCACCCCAAAGCTCCATACATCACTCTTAGCAGTAAGCCTGCCAGTCTGAACATACTCCGGGGCTGCATAACCCACTGTGCCCACAACCTTTAACAATGTAATTATAATGCATAATTAGAGAGTAACTAGTTCTGCTTAACAGTAAAATTATAGGATTAGTTAAAAAAAGAAGAAGAGGCACGCTGCTTTTGTAGAGGTCAACTCAAATTCTATAAACTAGTGTATTAATGGCACTTGAGCAGGTATAAATCTGCTTGAAGATGTAACCACCAACAACATTACAAAATTTCCACTTGTATGATATTAACTAGGTACAATGGTTTGTCTCACTGGGACTTGTGCATATTTCTATTTACAAATGTATTTCTCCATGTTTGATCAAAACCTTTCAAACAAGAACAGGCATGAAAATAGAGTGAAAGACCGGGTGCTCTTGATATTATTCTCATATCATCAAGTTTCATCAGCAAAATCTACATAAAATCAATGTCTTTCCATCTGAAAATCTCTTATTTATTTATCTTTCTTGTTTGAACCGATTCATCTTAAATACTCAACAAGGTTTTTTTTTTTTTACAAAAAGAGAACAGGGAAGAGAAAGGAACTACTTACTGATGTTGAAACATGACCGAGTCCTTCAGGAGGTCCCTGCCTAGCTAGTCCGAAGTCCGAGAGCTTTGCATTGAAGTCCTCGTCTAGTAGAACATTAGACGCTTTAAAATCTCGGAATATTAGCTGTTCCAATGCATGGCAAACCATAAGCACACAAACAGCTGAGAAAACAATGCAATACATTACAAACCACAGCAGACACTTGACAGAACTCGAGGGAAAATCTCTAGAATTGTCAATTAGCAAGTATCACATCCAAACTTCATAA
Organism: Populus alba x Populus glandulosa; assembly: GCA_033617975.1. Taxonomy (NCBI): domain Eukaryota; kingdom Viridiplantae; phylum Streptophyta; class Magnoliopsida; order Malpighiales; family Salicaceae; genus Populus; species Populus alba x Populus glandulosa. The sequence goes on from CM066151.1 coordinate 5,186,658, forward strand.
ATAACGAAAATCTATAGAAAGCATGAATTCCCATTATTGTAAATTTCTAAAAACACCAACAGATGAAAACAAAAAAAACTCAATTCACGGATAGACAGCAATTGGAGCATGGCAAACAGAGAAAAAAGAAAAAAGAAAAAGGCTTTGAAAGGTCTAAGATTCTATAACCAAAGCAACACAACATTATATATATAATACCTGAAAGTCCATTTCTTCATGAAGGTAAGCCAACCCGCGAGCTGCATCTTGGGCAATTTTTAATCTTGTCATCCACGGAAGAGTTATGGGTAATACCCTCGCTAATAAATGGTCTTCTAAGCTTTTATTATGCATAAGCTCATAAACCAAAAGCCTTTGAATCCCTCTTTCATCATCTTCAGCACAATACCCCACTAATTTAACAAGATTTGGATGCTTAACCACACCCAAGAAATTCACTTCATTAATCCATTCCCTATGCCCCTGTAATACTAGAAGAAAATTATCCAAAACAAACAAATTTCATTAATCATTTAGCAAAAAGAAACCCCATTTTTATTTAACCATTAGAAGTTCTAAATTAAACACTGTTAATTACTCAATTATAACAAGGAAGGCATGCCTGGAAACCGTGACGATTCAACTGTTTTATAGCAACATCCATCTTGGAACCTGATTCATGATCAGCTGGAACTTTAACGACGCCTCTATAAACGCAGCCAAAGCCTCCCTCCCCAATAAGCAAACCTCTACTGAACCCCCTAGTAGCAGATTTGAGTTCGGAGAAACCGAAGACTCGCAAATCATTAGCTCTTCTCTGACTCAGTAACTCGAAGAGCCCAACCGAGTCAGACAAGTCCCTAGAGGAGTAGCAGTAGCTGTCTGAGTCAAGCTCGGACCGCCTTGTATCAAGACTGCTGGACGCCACGCTCAAGGACCTGGCCCAGGATACTCTGGATAACTTCGAAACCGGGGCGTCTTCATCTTCCCTTCTTTCCCCGTTCGAGAAATGAAAACACCTCATTATTCCGAATCCAAAAAAAAAAAAAAAAGAAGAAGAAAAACACAAGTTTTTAAGGAAATGAGGGAGATGGAAGGGGTCAAAAGGAGAGGGTGAGAGGAGGAATGACTAAAATAGTAATTTGATAAGGCTTTAGAATGGAAGGAGAGATAGATGGGGACGGACCCATTTAAATTGGTAGGAAAAAGTGAGGAAGTGGATCACGAGAAAGAGCGCAGGAGGAAGAAGGAGAGAGATCAGTGGTTGCTGAGTCGTCGTTGTTCTGTCTTCTTCTTCTATTTCTGTATGGCCAACCATTTTTGAGGTTTGGTGTCTTCTCTTCTCTTCTCTTTTATAAGTTGAGGGGTTTAACCGCTGTTTTGTTTTTGTTTTTAAATTTTAAAGATCATGCTCTGTTTTTTATATTATATTATATTTATTATCAATAATAATAATTTTTAAACAAAATAAATAAAAGAGCTGATGCTAAAGTACCGAATTTTTTTTATTAACTTGAGTGTACGTACCCGGCTTAATCATATCTTAATTAATTTTATAATTTTTAAAATTAATAATTATATAAACTTCTAATAACTATTATATTAATAACTATAAAATTTAAATTTAAAACTATAGAAGAACAAACCTCCTGATTCAAGTTTTTATCACTATATCATTTACTAAGTAGTTAGTTCTCTATGCTTTTAAAATGAACAATTAAAATTAATTTTTTATGAATTTTATAAATTAATTTAAATTACTCCTTTTTAATTAAAAATAGTTAAGAGTATTTTCTATATGTTATAAATTTTGATCAAAAGTTCAGATTTTTAACTTTTAATTTATAAATTATGCTTTATACCATATTTAATTTTTTTAAAAAATAAATCGGTTTTTATCAAATATATTTTTAAATTTATTAAATTAATTTTTATTGAAACGCTTTAAATTGTTTTAGAATTGTTATTCATATTTTACTTTGATGATGTTGTTTCTACAAAACACAAAACATGCATATCAAATCAACATTTTTTTACTTTAAGATAACTTTTTATTCACACCCTAATAATTTTAACTTATTTTTATCACAAGATATTTATAAAAATAATTTTTAAATTTTAAATTAAAGTCAAAATTCATGTTAAATAGACGTTGAATCTTTGATATTTTGAGTTCGAAACAAGATGGGTCTCTCTCTCCAATTCCAACGTCAAAATTATGAGCTCAAGTGTGGAAAAATGACAGGTTAAGATTTTAATTAAGTATGACAATTGATAAAATTTGATTGTTGGGTGTTAACTTTAATGGAAATCGGTGTCACAATTAGAGGGAAGAAAATTAATTCTATTCCAAAATTCAAATGTCAAGCACCTGATTGCCATTTTTTAGATTTAAGTTATTATTTATTTTTATATTTCAAAAGCTGTAAAAAAAATTAAATTAAATTTTATTTTTTATTTAATTTAAATTAATATTTTTAGTGTTTTTTAGATAATTGTAATTTGTTTATGTAAAAAATTATTTTTTAAAAATAAAAATTATTATTTTAATATATTTTTAAATAAAAAAACTTTAAAAAATAATTTCTACCATATTTCTAAACAGATTTTTATAGACTTTATTACAACTTATTAATTTTTTAAAAAAGTAAGTTTAATTAAAATGATATTTTTTAATATTTTATTAAAAAAAATTGGAGATCGATTCTTCCTAGCTTTATACTAGGTCAACTCTACCATTGAATTTTAAAACTATAAATAAAACGAGTTTTTTTTTTTTTTATGTACATCTTGAGTTAGGTTTTATAATTTGAGATAAAAAACCTTGAAGCTCAGGGCAGTTCTGTATTAATGGTGTAACCTTTTTTGAGCACCTGAACGGGTCAGCATATTAATTCCTCGCTTAAATGAGTAAAAAAGTATTAATTTTATAACCTACCACAATTATTGGTTCCCAAGGGGTCCATCTTACGGTCCATATTTATTTCTTTCAATAAATATCTTCAGATCAATTTATATATTAATAAACGCTAAATTTATATTTATTCTTGTACAATAATAATAATATTTAGAGATTTTAGGGTCAGTATTCAGGAAAATCTTTTAAATTTCTCTTACAATACTAGTCAATATAAAGAATGCATAGTTTAATCTTAATTGATGTACAAATTGGAATGGGAATTTCTTTACTGTCCAATGAATAATAATAATAATAATGTTTTCTATTTGATTTTCGATGGCTAAAATGCATCATCCCTGTACATAGACCGAGTCCATTTTGCGCAGCCGTACAATCTTAATTGGGAGGACAATTTCAAGAGCCAATGGTTGTTGTTGTAAATTATATATACATAATTTAATGGGTTGATCTATAATTTAAGTTGACTAAGTCAAATTCAAGTATGAACTGTTTGAATAATTCTATTATTTTTTTAAAAAATAAAAAGTATTATTTAATATTAAAAAATAATTAACATAAATTGACATAATAATCTTCAGTGATCTAAATCAAAGTGTATACAAAAAAAAAAAAAAACATAATGGTGATTGTAAAGTGTGAATTATTACAGGTAAGAAAAACAACACAAGCAACAATTATAGTTATTAATTGGAAAAACAAAACTTGTGTACAAGCAAGCAAGCATGAAGAAGTACTTTTCCCCCTTAACAAGCAAGTCTGCGTATTGGTTTGTCTCAGGAAACGTAGGCACCATAACATTTAGTGGAGATGACTGCCTATTAGACCAATTTCTTCCCATCTAAAAAGCTGTTGTATGCTGATATGATCTTCTTGTGTTTCATATTTTATTTTTTATTAATATTGATATCCGGATTAGTTTGGACATACTTCGACTAATCTCATGACCCTTAAATTATCAATAATATAAGTTTCCAGTAGTCCTAAAATTTATGAAACTCGAACTTGTAATTTCTAAAAAATAAATTTAAAATCTGACTAATTGAGTTATAGCTCTCAAACTTTATATTTTTATCTTTGTTTGTACACAAACTTACAAGAATATAAATTGTATCGTAGAAGCTACACCTGACAACGTCACGTGTCACTCCTTATAGAAAAAAAAAATTGTTACATAGATGCATTTGTCTTGGTTAAGGAACGTTTTTCCAATATATATAAAGCTTAGACAAACATAGCCTTAGTCTTATATATATCATTGGCCCGATTGACTACTGAAGTAATTACAACGATGTATTGACCTATTTTATGAAGAAAAGAAAAGCAATAAGAAGAAGAAGATCACCATTCTACATTGAATATCGAAAGAGAAAGACTTTATTTGTATGATGACCATGTAAACCTCAATACAAGAAGAAGTCGATCCCAATATATCCCGGACTTCCTTTGCATGATGACTATGTACACCTCAATGCATGAAAAAGTCGATTCCAATATAACCTAGTCTTGCTTTATTGATTATTAAATGGTTAAATAAGAAAAAATCAACTTACCCTCTCATAAGGAACATGTGGCCTTTTTAGTATATATAGGATATGAAGGTGTGTAATTTGTTCTTCTAAAAAGCCAACCAAAACATTTTTGAAGATAGCAATAATATTGGTAGAGGGTAAAATAGATGCTATAAGACCTTTTATGCTAAAATCACATATATAGTGCATTAGAATAATACCAAAAATAATATCAAGAAAGTTTTTAAGATCACCTTTTTTTCATGCAAACAAGAAACCTTAGGCCCAGGGAATCTGCCCCGGCCTAGCTATTTATGAGCTTAGAAGCCACGTTCAAGTCTAGCACCCATGAGCCCAGTCAATGTGTCTTGGCCTATTTTGGGCACTAAATAGGCTCAATTATGTGACCCGAGCTCCGTACTCCATGAATCATCCATAAAAGAATAAAATTATTTTTTAACAGTGGAATAACTCTTCAGTTTTTTCATAAAAAAAATAAGATTCATGAACTATAAGTACCCCATGAATTTTCCAGGTAAAAGGTTTATAATTTTTTCATTCTTTTCATATATGTTTTTGCAGAGGCTCTCTTCCTAAAATATCATTGCACACACATTTTTTCTATAAAGATAATCACTTCAACTTTTGAGAGTTTCAATATTTATAAAAAAAGATCTTTTACATGTATTTGACTTTCCACATTAAGCTATCACTTTTTTCGGTTAAGAAAAATAAATCATACTGCAAGAGCTAAACAATAAACCTATTATTCAACCACATAAACCTTGCATATATGAAGATTTTCAATTTATGATTTCTTGCATTCTTTTTATTAAATAGATTTGTTCAATTTGGTAATAACTATGAAACGAGGGAATTGAGGGTTGTGATCCTTGATAGATTACGAATTTACGATCAATGATTTCTAGCATTTCCTTTTCATTGCTGGATTGATTATAAGCGTAGTTTCTTTTTCATGTTTTTTTACGCAAGTACAAAGGAAAAAGGAAAATTTCCCTTTTCTTTTGATAATTTTTAAGATTTTATTATAAACTTATTAATGATTCTTTTAATTATCTTAAAACATAACAAATTGATTTAGTTTTGGTTAATGTATTTTTTGTCAAAAGTCTACTTTATCTAACTCATCAGATCGCACGGCAAGGAATAATTTTAAAATTGGATGGAAACTTGACAAAGGACCATATTAGAAGGATTTTTTTAGCGGAGAAGATCATATAAATTAAAATAAATGTAAAGTGGCCAGGATAGGAAAATGTCAAAAGTATAGGGCCCGTATGGTTCATAAAGTTACTTCAAGATATTATAATTATAGTCCCTTCAAGTTTATGTAATAATAAGATAATACTACAAATATAACTGCTTATTAGTTTGTTAATCACATAAAGATGGTTTTTTACAGCTTAAATATTTTTTTTTCTTTTAGGTAATTTATTTATTGAAATTATATTTAATTGTTTGTAACTATCGTGATCATGGAATAATTAGCTAAATGATGAAAACATCAATTTAACAGTTCATTCATCGAAGGGCATAAATGTCAAGTAAATGGTGACCAAGTCAAGAACTTTAAACCCAAAATTAAGTGGATGGTTTATTTTTTTATTTGATCAATTAAATAGATGGTCGGAGGATATTATTTGAGATAAAAATAAATAAATAAATAAATTTTATAAGAGTTAAATACCATCTAAATTCTGAAGATTATATTAGAATTAAAGGTGGGTGAATAAAACGATGAGAAAGCAAGTAGGAGGGGAGGATGGTGATGTTAGCCTGTCAGTGTTGGAAAAGGAGACGGAGAGGTCAAGATTGACCACGGAGGCTCTCATCATCTGTACGACGACGTTGCAGAGATCTGACTCCCTCTCTTTATCCGCCCGCTTGTTGTGTCTAGTCACACTGTTTGTTAATTGTGATTCGGACCCATCCCACCCAAGCATATTCTCTCTCTTTCGTACACTGCCGCTGCCGTCTCTTTCTCTTCCAGCGTCTTTGAAATAAAGGTTTTTTTAAAATAAATTAATTTTTTTTATATATCTACCTATCAAAACCAACTAACAACATAAAAAAATAAATAATTTAAATTTAAAAAATCAAAGATTTTTAAAAGCATCATATCTAACTGCAAAAACAAGAATTGCCTTCATGTGTTATCAAACAGATAAGTTGGGGAATTAGCATGTAAAATGTAAATAAATAGCGAATATAGAAGCAAAAAGTTTTTATGAAATAATATATTTTTGAATATCATGGTTAGGAGCCATGACATTATCTAACTCATGATTAATTGGTCAATTGATTTGTAAAACTAGTCAATCGATTCATAATGAAAATCACAAAACTGTCAAAACCATGTCCTAGACCAAGACTTTTAAAATCTAAAAATTTAAAGGTCGAAGTAATGATTCCATAGTTATTTCTAGGAAAACAGTCTCCAAAAATTTCTATAAAAATTGAATGTGATCCAACAATCGATTAAAAAATTATGGTTCTTTTGAGACATCATTCTGGTTTGGTATCTAACGATCGATTCCATAGTTGCCATGCTTAGGAATAACAATATTTAACAAATATCACGTTTTAGAAAATGTTATTCTGCTAAAATATTTAATTTATTGTGCTTATTTTTTAAAAAATTCCTTTTAAAACTTTGTCCAACTTCTAGCTTGACAGGTCAATCTAGTAATTTATTAATCTAGACTTAATGTATGTTTAATATTATGATGCATGATATTTTTTTAAAGTGTGTTTTGCTTTAAAATACATCAAAATAAAGTTTTATTTTTTTTTTATTTTTGATATCAGTACATCAAAACCATTAGAAAATACTAAACAAAAGGATCAATTTGATGCATTTTCAAGCCAAACACAATTCCAAACGCAAAAACAAACATGGTTTTAATCCAAGCAAAGTTTCAAATGAAATTGGATAAAAATTGACTTGGTGTGACTCAATTGATCCAATGAATTAACCCATGATTCAATTGACCCAATCAAAACTCAAGTTAATGTTTCTTAAAAAAAAAAAAACTCAAAACAATGTTATTTTAAATTAACTTGAGTTAACCTACCCAATCCGTTTCTCAGACTTTACTTAAGCAAAAAGGCAATATTATTGTTGTTCTTTTTAATGCTAGTCGTTAGTACTTGATTATATTCATAAGTATAAATTCTCATAAAAAAATAAAATGTAAGTTGGATTTATTAGAAGAATAGGAATATTAGAAGAATAATAATAAATTTTCTAATTGAATTTTTAGTTGAAAACTAGACTCGGTGCTCGCACTTTGCTATGAGGTCAGATTATTGTTTTTAGTAGAAAATAATGTCAAACTACTACAAGTGTGTTTTTAAAAAAGAAAGAAACCTATAAAATAATAATCTGAAAGGTAGATGGATCCATTTGTCCTGGTTAATCTGAGTTAGCATGACAAACTTATAACCTTGGTAATTAGGGCCCAACCAGCATATGATATTCATTCAAACTCGTGATCCAAATCATGAGATTGGAATAACTCGATAAAAGAATAAAGAGATTTTTTTTTTTAAAAAAAAGGTGTTAATTTTTCAAACCAAAGCACTATAATTGAAAACCATGAAGTTCAATTCTCAATCAATCAAATATTGAAGGATAAAATGGGGGAAAATAATTTTAATTATATAAAAGATTTAAAAAATAATAATTAAAAGAATGAAAATCAAAATTTTAAAACCAAATAAATTTTATATTTGATTGAAATTGAAAAGAAAAATCAATTTAGCAAAAGGATAAAAAAAATCAAAAGAATTAGGATCAAAACTAACATAAAAATTAAAAACAAAATTATGATTGAAATGTGAAATTGAAAAGAATAATAACCTTTTCAAAAGGGCCAAGACAGAAAAATAAAAAATAAAATAATGAGGATCAAATTGAAAAACATAATACTATTAGTTTAGATTGAATGATGAAAAAAAAAAACTTCAACATAAGGGCCAAAAAAAATTAAAAATCTAAAAATTAAGGACTAAAACTAAAATACCAATAATACATAGGGTCTAGCTATAAGTTTTTGGGGATGAGAGAGAAAACAAAGGCCCATTGAAAGCAAACCGGACCACCAACGCCAACATGCACTACTCCATAGAAAAAATGATAAAGTGACACTTTCAACAACATGATAAAATGTCATTTTTAGATGTCGAAAGGAATCACACAAGCCGCCCGAAAAGCGCGGGTGCCTCTTGGTGCCATAGATGCACCTATTATATATATATATATATATATATATATATATATATATATATATATACACTCAAACACCAAGTTTTTCATGAGCTGACTTAATAATAACAAAAAAAAAATAATTATAAAAATATGAAAAAGCTCTTGGCTTTAATTTTAGATTTTGTTTTCTTTTAAGGGTATTTTGGTATGTTCACTGAGCTTTTTTATTGTTTATTATTTTTTATATTTAGTCAAATATCAAATTTCTCCTCACTTAAAATTATAATAACAAAAAAACTATTATGCAAATACAGAAATGTTCATTGAGTCTAGTTTTATTTTTTATTTTTGCTTCCAATGATGTTATAGTCGTTTCACTATGTAATTGAAATGAACAAAAAACTTATTTATTGTCAATCAATTTGATAATGAAAAATAGATCTAGTGAAAATACTTTAATAGCCTTGATAGATAATATTAAGTTTTTTAGGTGGAGGGACAAAATTGTCATTACACTATTCTATCATTTTATGGTGTTGATAGTAGATTTTATCTTCAACGTAAAAATCAATCAAGTAATATAAATGTTAGTATGATTATGATATTGTGAACACGATTGAATATAATAATAAAAAAATACTTATATATCTTACCCATATGTCCTTTGATTTATGACAATCCTAAAAATATGAAACAAACCTATAAATAAGACCAACTATAAAATTGCTCTCATCAATGTGTCAGCCTGTCAGGTATGGCATCTATCATTTTGGTGGACTTATTGTGAACTTGAAGTACCACATTTCATTTATGACATCATCTTAATGCGAATTTGTAAGACGTAAATTTCTTTCAATTAGTTGTTAATATTTAAATAATAAATTCTAATATAATATATTTTTTAATTTGACAAGTTTTTCTATGATGCCTTCGCTTATCACATATGCTACATTTATTTTAGTTATGCCCCTCTCTTGCATATGTCTTATCATGTAATCTAGTATATCTCCTTTAACCAAGACTAGTTCTTCATGATGAGGGTTTTACGCCTAGTATATTCAATCCATAATAGTTCATTGGCTAAGGGATGGAATAGAAGAGTATATGAGTTTTAGTACATTTCAAAATTGTTGAACATGTTAAAAATTAGGCACGGTCAACACAACATGTTGTGAAATATGCAATAAGATGTAAACATGATCGATGCAACATTTTTCATCCTTCCTGTATTTCAACAGTTTGTTGAATCTATTATTAAACACTAGGTTAAGTGGTGTGAAAATATCTCATTTTCGTGTTGAATATTTTTTTTTCTAAATAGTTTATCAATTTATTTGAATTTGTTGTTGTTTCACAAAGTATTTATGAAGGCTATAATATATGAAAGGAAATGAAATCTTGTGCATGGGCTACTTGATGGACACAATTCTTATCTGACCTATAAAAGGTTAATTAGACTAGAGTGGTAACAAGAAATGCTCGTCCATATTTTAAGATATTAATTTTTTTTTGATATATTTATTGTCATATTACCATAACAATGGCCCTCGTTATATGAAAATGTGTATTTTTTCTTTAGTTCGCATTATAGACAATTTAAAATTCATGGGTTCTTCTCAATTATTTGACCATACTATGCATCAAATTCCACTTTGATGTTTCATAATAAATCATACCCAAAATGATTTTCAAAGTCGAATCTTTGAAACTGGTGTTGGAATTGCTAACAAAATGATCCAAATAATATCGTTGAAATCCAACTAGCTCGAACCATTTTTTATTAACATAGATTCATCTAATAATATACTAGTATGACTTCAAAACTAACTACAATCAACAACTTTTAACAACTTCAAAACTAATACATATACCAGTATGACCACATTTAATGTATTGTTTAATATAATCTAAGAACCATATCTAGTTGTAACCGGGTTTTTTCTTCGACTAGAACAAAATCTAAAGGAAATATCTCATTATTCACTTCAAAACTAACTACAATCAACAACTTTCTAATAAGATTTTGTATAGGTAGATATCATCAACATTCATCAGTTGCCTACAATACCTTTACCCTTCAATTAAAGCTTCAAATATTATTATAACATCATCAAAATATCCATTATGATCCCACTAAACAATTATATTGGAGTTCTATGTAGAATTTTAAATGACTCTTCTTATGAATTAAAAAGGTGTTTGAGAACCTTATAATATAAGATATTGTCATATTGCATACTTATTATTGTTTGAATGACAACAATATTTAATCTTATTTAACTATCACAATTATAGAAACCTTTGATGCAATAAATTTTAAATCAAGCTAGTAATGGTTTTCTCTAACGGATGCATTGACACATATTGGAGGACTAGTAAAGTCTGAAATCTTGAACAAATCTAAAATTTTATTACTTTCTATACATGTACCACTTGTTTTCTAGTGCATTCATATGCATCAATTGCTTCAATTGGATAAAGTTCCTTAGATATCCTGATTAGTCATAAAATTTAACACAAAACCACAATTGATCTAATTTAAACCTAATTAATGAAATTTATATCAATAATTGCTTCGATTGATACCTAATTGTTTTAATTGGATAAATATCTTGTATTATGCCTAGTAGTCCTACAATTCTACTTAAAATCATAATTTGATTTAATATAAACCTAATTGATGCAATTTATAACACCAATTTCTTCACTTGATACCTACTTGCTTCAATTCTACTTAAAACCTTAATTAATATATTTTAAACCTAATTACTATGGTTTATAACATCAATTACTTTGATTGATACCTAATTGCTCTGCTTCATGCCTTATTATCAAGGTTGTCAAAAACACATTTTTAACATGGCACGGAAAATGAAAAAGAAACTCGGATCGTAAAAACGAATTGTAAAATTGTAAGAAAATTTTTTTTCATAAAAAATTCAAGCACCTTAAAATGTACGGTTCAAATACAAATTCATGCATAGTTTAAATACCTTAAAATACATTATTCAAATATAAATTCATACATAATTTAAACAACTTTTCATCAACTAGTAATTGATTATAATAACCACCAATAGAGGGGTCAAAATTATTCATGAGGCAAAGATCTTAAGACAGCTTACCACTCAACTGCAATCTTAATTTGACTCAACCGCAATCTTAAGTTTACTTTCAGAAAACTAAAGACAACAATATTTGCAATGATAACACACAGTCAGGTATGCATAATCACATTAGTAACTCTAGAATGCTTGCAACCCAAAGGGAGGAGAGTAGCAAAGTAGCAACCATACATTAAAAAAAAACACAAAAAAGGGCATTAAAATAGCATATAACTGAGTTCACCTCATTTATAAAGTCAATGTAATGAAAAGCGCCATGCTTAAACTGGGTTTCACCACAAGGGAAAGTGAGGAATTCACTAGTAACTTTCACCTAGTTTTTATGCCCCTTAATTTATGCAAGCTTGGTGTGGGGAATATTATGGTACCATATCTACAACAACACATAGTATAAATCCAACACTACAAGAAAATGATAGGCATTTAATGAACTTGCAAAAACTTATAGAACGTATCTTTTCTCTGCTTGCAGACCACACAATTGGGTGTTTATATTCTTTAGGAAGAGGAACAAGACAGGTTGGGGGTTCCAAACACTGACATCTTTCATTGTCAATTCTAAAAACTCACTTCAATTCTCTTATATAAAAAGATCCTAAAACTAATTTTTATTTTCAGTTGAGTATTGACATCAGTAGCAAGCAACTCACCTTTCTTTGTTCTAGAGGATGTGATAGTCTGCAAAATAACAAGAAAAAAAAAGTCAATAAATTAAAATGTACTCAGCAACTTATTTGATTTTCACAGTGAAATCGATTTGATTTTATGAGTCTGACTGATTTTGAGCGAGTTTGACTAGGTTTGATCGATTTTACTGATTTTTGAGTTTTTAACCCGATTTTACACGTCAAAACGCATTTTTGATAACATTGCTTATTACTTCAATTGGATAAAATTCTCCTATTATTCCATATAGTCATAAAATTCATTATAAAACTCTAATTGATCTAATTTATAACTAATTAATGTAAGTTATAGCATCAATTTATATCTAATCGATCTAAATTCAACTAAACTCAATCTAACAAAATAAATCCGAACAATAATCACTTAAACCCTAGAATAATCACAAAATAATAACCAAATCCATAAAATTAAGAGTGAGATAGAGTGATTACCTTGATTTGTTGAAGAAGAAGAAGAGATGAAAGTGGCAATGATTTTTTAACATTTATTAGTTTCTATACTATCATAAAGAGAGCGACTGAAAATGTTTGGTTATGAAAGATAGTTTTGAATTTTTTTTATAGGATTATAATATTTTAATTAAATCCTTTTTAAATTATGATATTTCAATTTAATCTATACTTTATTTTTAGTGTAATGTATTATTAATCTATGAGGTCGAATCAATGACCCCAATGTCCATAACCACCATGGTGTAACAAGAAAGAGTGAAAACGCAGAACTACGGAGAATGTCGTCCCCACCCACAACGTACGTAGTAACGTACATACAACTGTAAATTTCAGGGGCACGTGAGTGTTCAAAGTTAGGAAGATCATGCATGCTCGATCCTCTCCTGGAACCTATGGCTATGGGTACAGACTTTAGAGCCGTGTACGTACAAACACGGGATCTGTTCCATTGATTGAACATTATGTAACAGCCTCTGCATTAAACTTCACCTTCTGCTCGTAGACCTCTAGGTCCTCAGCTTCACAAAAATAAATAAAAAACCAACTAGTAATTCACCTTTTTCTTTTTTATTAGATAGAATTCCTTGAGGAGTATCTATAACAGACATATGAGTTTGTAATTTCTTGCCTTTGATGGTTGGATTGCAATCGAGGAATCCTCTCCTTGAGCCGTTCAAGCTTGATGCAGGTGTTTTACACAATCTTAATTATAGATGTAATATACAGTCTTCAGCTAACAATATTCACAACAAATTAATAAATAAGAATATAAAATTATAACTATAACACAAGAAGCAGAATGACCAGCAAGAACAAGAATTAAAGAGAGGGAAGAGGGAGTTTCAAGAACACTAACGCAGACTAGAACAAATTACATTAACCACACAACATGCGCACTCTCTCGAAATTCCCATCCCCTAAACAACACGCATTTTGCTTAGGAAAAAGAGGGAACCATGAATTTAAATCGCTATTTATACTAAATTAAAGTCCTGATTTACATGTTATGGCTACGTACCAGCTGCAAGACTAAAACAGTAGTTATATAACCCTTTCTGTTGTATTTGAAAAACTGTTATGGTGAAAGACAATACCGATACCTTAACTCGCTGCAGGATCTCGAACTTCAAAGAAAGATCGATTCTTCACGACAATATCATACATGTGGAGAGGTTTGAAGCTATCGAAATCTCGAGGAAGAGAAATGAGATGGGCCGAGTCGTCAGACTTGTGAAATTGCAGAAGGTTGGTCTGGTTGGAGTTATAGTAGCGAGTCCAGCCAAGTTCTGCTAGTCGCTGCTCGAGTTCGGTGTAGGAACGGATCACATGGTTTGATGGGAGATAGACAAGGACCCTGGGTCTAGCCCCAGGAGCCGTGGCTGTGCCTGGATGGGGTGGCTCTTTCTGCTCGAAAGACTCTCTTGTAGGATTTGTTATCAGGCGAGCCACTCCGTTCTTGTCAAATATCCAAACACCGGACATGGCGAGCTGAGAGAGGGAGGGGGGGAGGGAGATGGCTAGAGACGTAGAGCGAGATTGCAAGATGGGTGCATGTTCTGTGTGTGATGTATAAACATATGCTAAGAAGGTGGGAGGAGAGCATGTGACTAATGTGATTTGGTTTCTTTCTAAGACGACCACGATAGATAATCTAAGCTTAGATTAGTTAGAATCCTTGAAAGACAGAGAGGGAGAGAGAGGGAGAGAGAGATGCAGACCTGGGAAGCGGGAAATGAATGGTACTGTACAATTACTACAAGGCCCTCTTTCAGTGCACTAGGAATTGATCAAAGATTTTTAGTACGAATCTCTGATGCTAGCAGATTGACCGGCCGTATTTAGGCTAGTTTTACACCAGTACTCCACAATCCAGAATCAATGAATAATATTATTGAGTTCCTGTTATTATATTGCAAAATTCAAAGCAAAAATCTAATAGAAGTGTTTCTCAAGTTATATATATATATATATATATAATTTATTCAACCGAGTTATTTAATATTGACGTCTTTATTGATGGCTGATGATTACGTGGTCTATATCCCAATCATATAATTTGAGTGTTATAAAATTTAAGTAGGATAAAAAAAAAAAAACACTATTAAAGTTCCATTGTTTGTTTGCAGGAAAGTTGTTTTTTTTTTTTTTAAAAGTAAATTTCGAGAAAGTATTTTTTAATGTTTGGTAGTGTTATGGAAAATAAACTAGAAAATAATTTATTAATAAATTAATTTTTTTTCAAGTTTATCTAATATATATAAAATATTTAATCACTTACAATAAAAGAATGGAATCTAAAAAGTATAATGATGAATTTTTTTTTATTATATCCTATATTCATACATAGCTTATATAAAATATAAATATATATGTCATATCATATTATAGAGAAATAAGCTTGTGAAATATTTTTTAAGTAAAACCTATTAATATATTTATACTGATAAATTAGTTAAGAGACAAATTTACAAGTGATAAGAGTCATTAAAAAAAGAGAGGAGAAATTTGATAAAAATATTTAAAAGAGAAAAAAAAAAAAAAAAAGAGAGAGAATTTAAACTTTAGTCCAAATTTTTGGTTCTCTTAGTCACCCTCTCTCTCACACAAAAATATCAGAACCTCCGTAATCAACCATGTATATCTTTTCAATTCACACCATGACAATAGCTTTCCTACTCCAAAATCAAACCTCCATCATAGCCACCGAAAGTTTCTTCTCCCACCAGACCTAGTTCCTTTATCTTCTTTCAACCATTAAGACCAGCCATCGTTCCCTCTTCTCCAACGGCGGTAGTGCAGTAGCAACCAACAACACCTCTTATGCTACAACCTATTTTTTAATCGACTCATCAGTTGAGCAAGGCAGAGCCCCTCAACATTGTGACCGATCCATTGAGCAAAGGCTTCATTGAACATTCTTCACGCACACCTTCTCTCTTTCTAACCTCAATCAATTCCTCCCTCTCTTTCTCTGTCATGGACTTGTTAGCCAGCTATGCTTCTTCAGATGAAGAAGAAAAAGACCTGCCCCTTCCCCAACTTGTGAAATATCAGTTCTTCTTGCTTCTGTTTTCGAAAAGAGATACAAAGAGAGGGGGATTTGATAAATTGTTTTAGATATGTGTAATTTTATTAAAAAGAGGAAAGTGTTTTCCTTTTGACAAGGAAAGGAAAACACTTTCCTGTGATAAAAGACAGTTTTTTCCTTTGACAGGAAAAAACTTTTCTTTGACTAACTTTCCGGATGGTTGCCAAACATGAGAAAATGAGGAAAATTAATTTCAAGAATTTGGTTTCCTTGAAACAAACAAGGCATAAAATTATAATGGATCATGAAACTCAACCAAACATCCAAGATCTAATTATCGATTACACCCTTTTATATATAGACATATCATGTGACCTATTATATATTTAACTAAATTTGAGAGAGAACAAGTTTATAACACCGATCTCTTCATTGGATCTAAGGTGTGTATAATGCCCAATAAGACAACAACTTCAAATAGAAAACTCTTTAGGATCACATCTAAACTCAATCTTGGACTTAAAAAACAAGACTCTTTACGATCCTATAAAACTTGGATAGATTTTACAGTGGATAAATTGTCACCATGGACCTGTGTCTCTAAGTAGTCCAAAATTATAGGTGACAAACACATTGACTAATATACTTTTGTATAGACACACCAAGGCTCTATAAACAACCTTAAACTCAAGGTGAGGAATCAACCTCTTTAAACGAAAATAACATCTTATCTCTCTCAAATCTTTATTCTATAAACAAACACAATACAACCTTAAAGGCTTATTTCCTCCATCACCACTACCAGCTTAACCATTAAAGGGTCTCCTAGCCTTGTTTTGCAAGTGTTTGTGATATTCAAGTCCAGTATTCTCAACTTTTCAATTCATCAACCAACATTGAAAAGAACATAATCCTTAAAAGGCTTTTAATGAAACTCATTAATCATGCATTTTTTTTTAATCATTATAATTAATGCCTGTTTTTCAGGGGTGCTTCAATTAGATAATGTAAATCATGATGTGCCTATTATAAATCTAAGGGAATTTTTTTTAGCTTAGAGCTATTGACTAATCAAAATCTCAATAATTGCTTATAAATATATGAACAATTAGGTAACAAAATACACACACACACACCCCAATATGATTAGGATGTTTAAGTAATTTAATTTTTTTCTTATATTTTCTATTTATTTATATGGACGGAGGCTATTATATAGGAGAGTAAATCGTAAAGCAAGACTATCTAGTTGTCTCAAAGATAAAAGCTTGAAAATCTTCTTAAAACTTTTCACATGTCGTACTTCTTAAATATTATGAATTCAAACATCATACATCTTTAATTTGATGATGTCGATGCCAGCTATTTTTAAGGCATGATTATAACTATGAACACTAAATCTCTAAAGATAGGTTAATATATATGATCAAACTAATTCTTATGTGAAATCATGTATCATGTTACTTATGAATTCAGTAAACAAACATTAACAAGCTCTTTTTTTTATCATTAAAGACTATTGATGTTTTGTTATATATAAAAAATATCTCCATCATTTGAAGTTCATGCTATACATCCCTGAGGTTTTGACAACTTTAGGGTGTTCTCTACAATCTTTTTATACCAACAATCCTTTTTAAATTGCTATTTTCTATTATAGTTATACATTATATAATATTTTTATTTCTTGATTTAGACTTTTCTGGTCTTTGACTCCCATTAGAACCATGCTTGATTAATCTTCCTCATAACACCAATAACACATTTGCTTAGTGTGAACTATTAACTCTATATTTCTTGTTTTTTAGCCTATTTTTTTCTTCCAATATAACAACCACAACATCATTGAAGACTAGATGGCAAGTTGTGAAAATAATAAGTTGTTCAAGATTATAATAGGTTGCTAATCATATGAATCAAACAAACTTTGAAGTAGAAGCTCCGAACATTTATTTTCCTCTATTTCCTGACCCAACATAGTGAGTTGTAAAAATAAAATTCTTATCATGTTGATGTGGTTTTTGCTATTTGAAGAGTATAAAATTTTCTTTTCAAGAAAAACTTATTATATAAAAACTTGAACTCATGTAGTTTTGTCGGAACATCTCATATCATTCTCGCAACACTCTACTATAATAATAATTCATCAACTAGTGTTAAATGTATATTAACAATAACATTGTCATCCATTCCATTCTACTTGTCGTTACTAATGGTCTCCATGTGCTCAATGCGCAATTGTTATTAAGCAATTATCTTTAAAAAATAAAAATAGAATTGTCTTCATTCTCATATTTTATAGCAAGAAATTATTCTCATTGAACATTTTGGTTTTATATTTTATGTACAATGTGTGGGAGTCTAGAAAACCTTTGTTGACATGAAAAACACTTAGTTATGATAAACACGAATGAATTAATAAAAAAAGATTTTATTAATTAATTAGTGGGTGCTAGCTTGCCAACAATTAATTTTGGCTGAAAATTTACCCTTGTGACAAGTACTTCTCTCATTCACGATGTTAGTTTAATCATTTCTCATTAACCGTTATGCATAATTTCTAGATAGCTTGCTTATAATTTAACAAAAGTCACAATGTAGTTCTTTTTTCTTCCACTTAATTAAATTTTATGGAAATTACGAACATGCAGTTGTGTCTACTCTAGATACAAGTACTCCCGCAAAATATAATAACTTATTTTATTTTTTTTCTTTGGATATTTGAGGATTTTTTT
The DNA here is from genome assembly GCA_033617975.1 of Populus alba x Populus glandulosa. Classification (NCBI taxonomy): domain Eukaryota; kingdom Viridiplantae; phylum Streptophyta; class Magnoliopsida; order Malpighiales; family Salicaceae; genus Populus; species Populus alba x Populus glandulosa. The sequence continues at coordinate 5,205,323 of CM066151.1, forward strand.
TCCCTTTTTTCGTAATAAACATAACACTCATGTATTATGACGTGATTATTGTATTATCTTTTTTCATGAGAATTTTAAAAAGTAAAGGTTTAAAGAATCTCATTACGCTAATGTCTATTACATTTTTTGAAAAAGAATTTCAAACTAGGAAATAAATCTGTCAAGAATGTCATGATTTTATAAATTTAATTTGTACTTATATATGGAAGCTTATTTAAATTTTATTGATTTTTTTCTTATAACATCATACTAATTAATTTTAATATATTTTATTATATATATGAGCAAGTGATATGATTCATAATATTGTGAATTTGGAATTTTTTTTTACTTTGAAAATTGAAAACATGTTCAAATAAAAAATATTCAAGATTTTATAAATTTTGTACTTATATATGAAAGCTTATTTAAATTTTATTGATTTTTTCTTATAAAATTATAATAATTAATTTTAATATATTTTATTAAATATATGAACAAGTGATACGATTCATAATATTGTAATTATTTTTTTATGATCAACAGAAGAATAAAAAAAACAAATGGAAATGTATTTTAAAAAGGATTGATGTGACTTGTACATCTCTTAAAATCCTAAAAAAACGGAAACAAGCTCTTGTATTAATAAAAACTACATATAATATGAGTTTAAAAATTTATATAAACAATAAAAGATATTTTTTTACCTAAAAAAAGATAAAAACACGTTTTTTCTATAAAAAAAAAACATGAAAAAATAATAATGAGAGAACTTGAAAATATATATATATATATATATATATAAAGATATTTTTTTGAGAATGATTATAAGTTGGAGAATTGAAAATTCGTGTTTTCTAATTATCTAATTTGAAAAAAAAGTATTTTTTTTAAATCTTATTTTTCATTTTCTCTGGAGATACTTAAAAAAAAAAGTGTTATTTTATACACTAGTTTTCTTAGGAAAAATATTAAGATTTAGTGCTCCAATCAACTTTTACTTTTCTTTTTGGATATAAAAATTATTGTTGACACTTTAAAATACTATCAAGCTATTTGATATTTTTAATAATACCATTTATTCCCATTCAAATATTTAATTTTTATTTTTTTTTATGACAATTCAACAATAGATGAAGTAGAATAAATATATTTCAATAATGTTTAACGGGTCTCTTAAATGCACTCGTTATACTATGAACTGTGGATTATTGAGGATTGAGAGGGGGGGGGGGAGAGGATGAGCTCGGGCCCTACTGGCATGGATGGCATGTGCCAATGGGTACGTGGAAGAATGTAAATATTAAGTATGTTATTTAGTAACACCGCAAAAGCCGTCTTAGCTCAGCTGGTAGAGCGCATGGCTTTTAACCATGTGGTCGTGGGTTCGATTCCCACAGACGGCGACCATGACTTTCCTTGTTGATTATTTTTTAATTCTTCCTTATCGCAAATATCAATTTTGCCGATAACTAAGAGTTCCAATGTTACTCTTCCATTTTCGTTTAGAAAAGTCAACAAATATTAAAACTCAACTATTAAATGATTGAATAATTAAATCCCAATGTTTTAGATGTAAAATATATTAATTTCAAATGATGAATTATAATAAAAGGTGTTGTTCATGCAATCATATTAAATTAAAATTTATGAGTAGGTTTATTATAAATGTCTATAAACCTAACAAGGCAACAACTTCATATAGGAAACTTATTGGACCCTATCTAGACTCAATCTTAATGAGCAAACATATCTTGAAATCAATCATTACCCTTGGATCAATTTACTTATTAAATTAAGATATATCTTGAAGTCAATCAATCTATTTATTATAAATTATGATGATATAATATAAATACATTAAATTAAGGTATATCTCATGATCACATATTTTTTAATATTGATTTTAAGATCATCATCAATAATATAGAATCCACTAAACTCAGATAGATTTTATAATGGTCAAATTTGTCACTATATACCTGTATTTTTAAATAGTTCAAAATTATAAGTGGCAAACATATTAATCATTTATATTTGCATGAACACGCACACATGAATTTAAAGTTTTATAAACAACCTTAAACCCAAGGTAATGAATCAACACTTTTAGAAGAAAAAAAAAACATCTTACTCTCTAAGCTTTATTCTATAAACAAACACAATACAACTTTAAAGGCTTTTTTCCTCCCTCAGTTGGAGCTGCCAAATGAAGAGGCATAGTACAGATGCTTTTTATTTCTATACTTTAGGCATTCCAACGGGAGAGGCAAAGCAATAGCCAAAATGGCTTTTTGCTTTGTCAAGAGCCATTTCTACATTTAACTGTAGAAATGGCCAAATGGCCAACGGCTATCAATAGCTTCTTTTTTTTTTTTTTTTAAACATAGAAAATTTTGTCTATAAATACATGAAGAAAAAACTTGTAGTTTTTAATTTTTGTATTGTACCTCACCCTTCTCTCAAATTTTAAAAAACAAGAATCGATTATTCTCCGGTTAATTATTAACATCGGTTGTGTTAATTAGCTGAAATTAAAAGGTATGATTGTTTAAAAGCTTTTTCTATTTTCGTTTTAATATCTCTTGATTTTTTAGAACTTTTTTTGTTAATTTAATATTTGTAATGAGTTTTATTTCTTTATTATTTTATGTTTTTAATATGGGTTAAGTAAGACAATTTTATTTATGTTGTTATCTTTGATAAAATTGAGAGAAATTAATAATGATAGTTGATATTGATAAAAAGATAGAGTTGCATATTTAAAATTTATTTTTGATTGTCTGTTTTAATTTGAGGTCAATTATATTTTGTCTTCTTGAAAATACAATTAAACCAGTATATCGATTCTCTTTTAGTTTCAAAAAATGGTCAAATTGTTATGTTAGAACAAGTAGAAGGCAATGCTTATTATTAATTCGCATGTATGAAAACTACAAAATTACTAAACATTAAATGTGAGCTTCTTGTTATGAAATTGATATCAATTCGTAATACTTTTATAAGTTTGAATTTGACTTTTAAAAAATTAAATTTTTAACAATAACATATAAAACTTAAAATTAAAAATATTTATATAAATAAATTTTAAATTATATTTTTTAACTTTTATATTACTTCATTAATTTTATATTACTTTTATAAATTACTCATATTAATTATATAATTAATAACATCATAATTATATTATATATAAAATATCTAAATTAGTTATATAATTATATTAAAATTAATTTAACATGAAATATATTAAAATATAAATGGCTTATCTAAATAGCTTTTTACCATTGAAATGCATATAATACAAAAAGCTATATTTACACTATTCAAAAAGCTATTTTCTTCGTTTGGCTCTTCAAAATGGCATTTCCCATTGGAGATGCTCTAACATCAACTTAAATATCAAAGGATATTTTAAGCCAGATAAATAACTTGTTTTGTATGTATTCATGATATCTAAGTTAAGCATTCCCAACATTAAGTGATTGTTTAGTATTGTGCTTGTAATTGAAAAAAAAAAAAACAAGATTTGAACTTTCGGTTTGTCACTAAAATTAATCGAGTAACAAGTAATTTTATTATACAGTAGTAGCTCATGTTATTTTTCTTGATTTTGACATGGGTCGAAGTTGCATACCAATTAGATTAATGGCGGGCTGCGTCCCAGTATAAGGCTTGGGTAGTGCAAGGATGGACACAAGCAACGTGATAGAGCAAGTCTCCATTTCTTATTTCTTGGATGCCTTAGGAAGATTGGCTCAGTGGGCTCGGACCAAGCTCTGCTGAAGAAAGGATATGGTTCCTTGAAGCTCGGACCAAGGTCTGCTCAATGGGTAGTCCTTCGATTCATCTTTGAGAACCCTATTACATCTAGAGCAGTAGAAAATTGTCTTTTCTGTAGTGTTATCATGGAAACCTCATATACAATTTCCTCTTTCAGAATTTGGGTGCTCCTCCTCTTGTTAAAAAGTCAGCATAAAATCACTCATGGGACTATCACTAAATAGTTTAAATCTTTTGTTTCCTAAGAGCTTTTTTTGTTTTTTTTCGATCTATTTTCTCAGATTTCTGATTATACAGGAGTTGACAGCATTGCTGATAGGGAATCAAAGACAAAATATCATTCTAGGAGCAAGGCTAGGGTGGCTCGTCCAAGGTGATTCGCCGTTCAAGAATCAAGGTTTATATATATATATGTATATATATAAAAGAAGCATGTTACTTGTTCATGGACAAACTCTAGCTGCTATAGGCTTGTTCTTGAATCAGTACCCTAGCACGAAAGTTACCACATAATGAGCGCATATCACGAGGGATCGTTTGAGCCCCACAGCCGAACTGTGCAAAAAGAGGAGGAAATTTGTGCAAGGCAAGGCATCCAAAGTGGTGTTTGTTTTTCCTTTTTTCAGGCTGTAGGGATCCGGAGGTCTATCTTTTGCGTCGTAAAATGGACAAAAGACGCAAGAGAGCAACAAGATTCTACTCACATGTAAAACAGAGCATTCACAGACCCAACCCCACTCCATGTGCGAGTGCGGTTCGCTTAATGCAAACGCGTCTTCAGCCTTCCTGTGATGTGACTTTACATGTTGCTGCACTTGCTGGTCAAGAACTTGTTCCTCGAAGGAAATGGGATTCTGTCCTCTCCTGCTAAACGGGTACAGTTTGACATTTTTTAAATGTTTCTGTTTGCTGCTATCTGTAACTAGCGGGCTAATTGATTATGTTCCTGCAGAGGAAGATGATTATGATCCTGGTGAAGGTGAAGGTGAAGATCAGACCTAGATTCCCTTGGATATGAGCTCGTCCCTTCCAAAATAGCCGAGCTCAGTTCCTGCAGAAATTCAATCTTAGAAGCATAGTTAAACAATAGTTTAAATTATTAAGTAAAATTTAAAAATATAATTTATATCAACTTTTAATAATGAACTGGTGCTTTCTAATGTTTCTCCCTTTCGTTCCTTGTCTTTTTCCCTTATGTCCTTCGAATGGACATCAACAGGACATAACGCAATTTCCTCAGCAAAGGGTTAAAAAATAAAAATAAATCAAAGACATCTATGAACTTTCTCTTAAATCTGGGAAGCCTTAATTTGTCCTACCCGTGTTCCATGCGATTATGTAATAACATGGTTTAGCTCGAGTTTTTTAAATTAAAATGATGAGCTTTTCTGTTATTATTTGTTAATTACACATAATGAAGATGCTAATGTTTTATGTAACTCAAGTTCAAAATCTTTATGCACACATAGACATTCATATCATTGAATTTTATTGAAATGATATGCCTATATGTCATTGATTTTATTATGATCGTTTTTAACTTTTTAGTTTTTTTAACTTAAAAATTACTCTTGTAAAAAAAAAACACTTGTAAGTATAAGTTTAAGAATAGAAAGTTAAAGACCATTTTATATCCTAAAATTATAACAATAGCATTATGTCTAGATGTCGACCCAGACCCATTAATTTTCTTTCACCGTTCCTTATTAAATATTGCCTCTCCTTTATATGAGGCATGTAATCACTATTTTTGAAAAACTTGAAGTATTGGAGACTTATACCATTACTAAATGATCACTTGTATTCATGTTGAAGAAATTTGGGTTTAGTTTTTAAACCATATCCAATATCTTTTAGAAGCGATTTTGGTATAGTTTTCAAGCTAAATCAAATAACATTAAATTTGTCTATTCGACTAGATCCATTATACCTAATAGTATTGGATATGACTGCCAAGTGAGACCTAACAATTTTTGGTACGAAAAACAAAAAAAAAACAACACACTCAGCATCAATTTTTTATTAAAAAACAACGAGACAACGCTCCCATAACATTACAAGTGTCATCCACGGTATAAATATTTTATATTTGTATTGAGACCTAACAATTTTTGATAAAAAAAAAAAAAAAAAACAACACACTCAGCATCAATTTTTTATTAAAAAACAACAAGACAACGCTCTCTCGTAACATTAGAGTGTCGTCCATGGTATAAATATTCTATACTTATATTGTGGTCAATAGCTATATTCACATTACATGCATATTGTTTTTTCCATACCTTACCTTTTAATAGTATAGTATAATAATATAAAAACACATTCCTTTTATTATGTAAAATCATATTTTATTCATCAAGGTTAAAGTTATTCGCCCCTTGGATAGAAATCCTCAACTTTTGCAATTACTCGTATGTAGTTTCTTAATCAATAATCAATTGTAGTTAGAAATGATGGTGGGTACTCACATGTTGGATTTTTTAATATTTATAACTTATCTACTTGGTCAGAAATTTAAATATTTATAAATTATATTATATTAAAAAATAAAAATATTTATATGAAAATGCTGTGGTACCACTTGTGTACTAATAGATGTACATATAAAACAAACATTTAGATGATGGTTCCTTCGCATGCATCCTTTATTCCTTCTGTAATTTCCTCGTCGCAAAGTCCCAATCATATTTTATTCTTATTCACTTTATTTGAAATGTAATTTGTTTAATTTTTACTTGGGCCAATATAAAAAAAAAAAAAAAAAAAACCAAGGAACACAGGAACGGTTAACATGGAAAAACAAACCAAATATCGTTGCAATTGATCAGCTACTATAAATTACTACAATACACTTCTCAAAACGTATACCATCATCATACATTACGTACTATACGGTGTATATATATAGTATTAGTACCAGCGGGCTAACCATCGTTTGCGCAGCCGCCTCCGCCTCCGCCTCACCACAACTTGAAAGTCGAGAAACACACCAATCAGAGAGTAAAAAAAAAGAAAAACAAACAGTCCCCCAATTTTCACTTTCCATTTTTGAAGTCCCTACTAATTATAGCCTCACCTTTTACTTTCACATCCCCAACAACAACCCACCGGGAAAAAAAAAGAGCCGATAAGGGTAAAAACGGAAATAAGAAATTATGGCGGGAAACTTGAATTCTTAGGTTCTTGACCGTGGAGATAGACGGTGGTAGTTAAATAAAAAGTAAGAAAGAATTAGACCCTGAAATTCTTGCCGGTAAAAGTCTGACCAAACTGCCAGTGGGCGGGGACAATGTTCCATGAGGTGGAAGAGCGTCTGTCGCTGGCCCTGACCCTGAAAGAGAGTGACTGACCAACCAGAACGGCGTTTGACTGCCAGTTTTGACCCCAGTTACGGCTCATGCTCATCCAACCAGTCTTCGAACCTTTCACGCTCACCTGCACGATATCCCCTGCACCCGCCACGTTGCTGATCAATACCAAGTTGAAGTAACGGAACCCGTTTATCGTGAACCTGATGCCTCCTCTCTTCCGGCATGGCACGCTGCATTGCACGACATCAGCACCGTCGGGACATTTTCGTAATTGCAAAAAATAAAAACATATAAATTATAAAAAAGTTCAAGCCCAGGCATATATCCCGGGGCGTGATTTTAGCATGTAAACACAAACTGTGATGGGCAAGGGTGGATTGGTACTTTTACATTAAGGATAATCTGTGAGAGTCAAGACAAACCGTAGAAAGTGACCATAAACTGTCCCACGGCTAAAATAAGCAAAAAGACACAGGACAAGTTGTTGAGGTCTAACAAACCCAACAGGATTTGTGTGATTATACCACCAGCCTGAGCCTATCCTGTTTGGGTCACAAAAAGATTTAAAGATAGGAACTTTGTTGACAAAAGCGGTAACGTCCCACCAGAAAAAGGGTGGGTTCCGCACATATTCTGGATCTCCCTTTACCAACATTTTGAATACATTTTTATTACTGTAGAACCATTAGGGTTTATTGGGCAAAATTACATCTTGGCATGGGAGTTTTCCTTGCTAGAAGGAGTACTGTTTATCCATATATATGGAGAAGAAATAGTGTTGCAAAGGGGACGACGACTAAAATGAGTGGTAAAATTAGTATATATTTACAGAGTCCAATGTATCCAAGTTCGGATGTTCATCAAAATAAAAAACCAAAACTCTTAGCAAAGAAGGTGGTAGTGTTGTTTTCCGAGTGTTAACTGAAATAGTTCGAATCTAAAGCCATATGTAAACAGGGAAAGAACAGAGAAAACAGAGTTTAAAAAGTCACTGACCGGCGGTAGGCAACAGGGACGATACCGGCATGGTACTCTGCGATCTTAAGGAACATGGGCATGGCGAGGTCGAAGTGGGGGCGAGGAGGGTTGCACCAGCCTCCATTGTCACTAGGAAGTGCATAATTTGGTGGGCAAAAGTTGGTTGCGGTAATTAAAATAGATGGACTGCCTGAGTGGCACCATTGTGGGTCATCTGCGCACTTTATCTCAAAGCAAGCACCGCAACTTAACCCGTTGTTGAACAGCGCTGTGCTTAGAGCTGCCGTGCTCACTCCATACCCTTGGCTGTATAGATTTCCATATCCACAAGCTCCTCCTGCACACAAATACAGATTAATTACTCTTATTAACATCTACTGGTAGCTAAAATTGTACGTGCACGTAGCAGCTTCATCTTCAGACCGATGCATCCCACATTATGAGATTTCAAGTCCAAAACAAACTGTTAAAAGCTAATCAATTGAGACTAAAACCTAGCTCAATTGATCAGGTTTAATTAATGCGGGTAGTAAGACAGATACAGATACAGATACAGATACAGATACATACCCATGGTGCCGGAGGCGTCAGCACCACCGTAGAAGGTAGCATGAGCAGTTTGCCAAGCACCCCCACTGTAAACACCAGGGATTCTACCTTCACCCTTCCACATCAATGACATCATTATCAGTAGACTAGTTGTAAGGCAAAGCAAACTACTCATTGCCATTTTCCCTCTTCACTACTACAGTCTACTTTAGTCAGAAAGAGAGAGAAAAGGGGGAGACAGAGGGAGAGGGAGAGGGATAATAGGAGGGTGTGAAGGGCTCAGGGCATGGGAGCTTCACTACTTAAAGAGGAGGCAAGGCAGCTAAAAGGGCACCACTTGGAATTTTCCAACAAACCCATCATTAATCTACTTCTTCGTGTGTGAAAAAAAAGAGAGGAAGAAAAGAACAAAATTAACTCCTCCAATCCCTTTTTCTGGCACGTATCTAATACTCTATCCAATTACCTTGTACGCATATGTCCTTAAATTTGGAAGCCTATCTCCGAATTGACTGGAAATTATATTTTACAAGCTCTTAATGCTAAACTTTTTTTTTAAAAAAAAAAAACTAGTACTAGTGATTTCTTTTTATTTACAGGTATAAAATCAGGATAAAACAATGAATAATAAAATAAAATGGGGTTTGCTGGTGAGCATTGTATTATTTACATTCGATGATAATATATATGTTAGTCCTTCTATTTGTGCACGATAATACATAAATACCCTTGATGGCTACTATATTATATGCTGAGTTAATAGGGATGTCACTGGAATCCACGGACCGAGGTTTTTTTTATATATGCATATTCTATATATTATTTATAAAATAAGGAAATTCATATATTATTTATTAAAATAATATATATGTGTGTGTGTGTGTGTGAATATTGATACATGTATATATCATATTGAATTTTTTAAAAAATAAATATTATATATATAATTTAAAAATGTATATAAATTTAACAATATTTATATTTTATTTATTATTCATCATATAAAAAAATTAATCCGTTCCTAAATTGTCATCCCAATGACTTAACGTGACATCAGTCAAGAAATCAAAAGGATAGTACGTGGAAAAAGTAGTAGTAGTATTATTAGCTTAAAAAGGTACAAATTCAGTACATTATATAAAAGTAATGGAGGTACTGCTTGTTTGCAAGGTCACATCATGTTTTTTTTAATGATTTTTTTAAAATTAGTTTTTTTATATTTTTAAATTATTCGAATTTATTAATATTAAAAATAAAAATATTATTTTAATATATTTAAAAAAAAAAAACAACAACAACTATTCACACGGTATCAAACACCACATGTTAGAGAGCATTGCGTCAAGCAGAAGTTGAGGCGTGATCAGCGGTTGTGATTTCCAGTGGAGGCCTGTAAGAGATTTGATGGGGTCGGCGATGGATCCAGGCTACTGGACCCCATTAAGAAAAGCTCAAACCTAGCTGCAACACACTGTTCTTCTCTTATTTCCATGTCCAGTGACAGACAGAGAGATATGGAAAGGCGAACATGAAGGACAATTTAATCCCAGTTCAAGGAATAATGATTTATATTATTATTTTTAATATTTTATGATGATTGCAAAGTATTTATATTAAAAATAAAAATATTATTTTAATACATTTTAAAATAAAAAATACTTTCACAAATACATTACACGTCATATTAAGCACGCATTATCTACATCAATGCTCTTGTTTTAAGTTGTGTCATTTCATCAACTTTAAGCCTATTTTACGTGCCCACTAAACTACCTTTAATTATTAGCTGCGGAGATTATCTCCGATAATTTGAAATTTGGCGGAAAGAAGGAAAAAATTAGGTGGAGTTAAAGTAGACTTTAAGATCAACCAATTAGTAATTTTGTGGTTAAAAATTATTTTTAGTTTTTATTTTTTTTAATTTTAAATTATTTTAATGTGGTGATGTTAAAAAAAAAATTTAAAATTATTTGAATGTATTTTTAAAATAAAAAACACTTTAAAAAATAATTATCATAATTTCAAACACTATTTAAACATATAGTTTAAGATTTTTATTTTTGAATTCCACCAAATTAATAATTTATGAGAATATTACATGTGGGTAATCAAACTTTCTTTTACACTAATTTCTTCTTGTGCTAGGTGTTCGAGAAAAATTTATGTGCTATAAAAATAACTTGTTTTTCTATTAGTTAATTTCTTAACACACTTTGAAAAAAAAGATAAATATAAAAAAAAAAATTTAAAACCCGCCAAAAATAATAAAAATATTTTCATTTAAAATTTTTCTCTTCTAGTTATATTAATATTTTTTAATTAAATATAAAAAATAACTAATAAAATATTACTAATTAGTTAAATGGTAGCTAAATGAATTTTTCTCCTTTCTTTTCTTAAATATAAAAAGGAGCCGAACAATTTACCGTGTAGCACGTCATGTAGAATTATGATCTAGTAAAGCTCCACAAGTCCACCACCCCTATGTGCCATCAATTGGCAATTTTATTTTTTTATTTTTAAAAAGTTTTGGAAATGGACCAATTGCGATGGTCCACGTAAGAGGGGCACGTACGGTTTGCTCCACACGGACCAGCCTGACACTGGGTCCATGATTGCCTGCGATTAAAGCGTGCCTGTTTCGCAACCATCACCCACCCATGTGATTTCCAATCATTTTAACTTGATTCATAGTCTCTCCTGACCCTAGTCAACACCTAAACTAAACAAAATGGCTTTATTGACTAGTGATTTAATTAATTAATTAATTAAAATTTGTTTTTTTAAATATTTTTTATTTAAAAATATATTAAAATAATTTTTTATTTTTTAAAAATTTTAATTTGAGATAAAATTCAAAAATATTTTTCTACTTCAAAAACAAACACAGTTTAATCTCCAAACAAAAAAAGATTGATATTAGAAAAATAAGAGAGGATAACTAATTGTAACCGAAAGTCCAATCTATATATCTAACTTCAACTACACTTTTATAGTCAAATCCTACAAAATTAGTTGAATTTAGATAGTATATTATTTAATTAGATAAAATATGTGTTTGACCATTCTTTGACTTAAAACTTGCAGGTGTGAGGTGTTAAAATAAATTCCTTCCTCATGGGTGAACATCTTCTCATATATTCTCTAATATATATATATATATATATATATATATATATATATATATATAAAAACTTATAATTCCTAGGTCATGAGTAAAAGAGCGATAAGTGTAGTCCTTAATGATCATATCTCTTCATTCGAAATAATTTTTAGCTTCAATGCACGTTACTTCAGCGTTTGACAATCTTTTACTTGTTTATATACTCGAAACCAAACTCAGCTAGTTTTTTTGTTTTTTTATATTGTTGTATGGTAATTTTTAAAAATATATATATTTTAATTTTAATATCAACAAATCAAAACAAAAAAATACATAAAAACACATTAGTTTAATATATTTTCAGGACATAAACAATATAAACAATGCTTTAAAGAACAAGGTAAACAATAATTGATATCTTTTTAATGTTGTTATGCAAACAACTATGATTTAATTAACAATGGGAGTATTTGGTTTTTGTCTAAGGTGGTATATTTTGTCCTAAATCACATTACCTGTAATATAAAGGAGAATCTCCTTGGAATGTTGCTATTTGGTTGTTATTAGGTTGACGCATTTTTTGGATATCATGCTTTCAAATTAATAATCTTTGTTATTGTCCTTTTTTTTTGGGTTATTTTCATTTAACTCATTAATTTGTTTGTTTGTTTAACTTTTGGATTCATTGTGCTTTTGCAATTTCATATAATTTTTTTGGACTAAACTTGCCTTGAACTTATAATAGGATTGATCAATTCTTGTTTGATTTGATTTTTATTAAAAAAAAATAATTAAACCGAATTAGAAAAAAAAAATAAAACTAGTTCAAACCGATCAATTCTAGTTTGGTTTTTTAAGACAAAAACCAATTCAAACCGGTTTGACTTGTTTTTTTCAGTTACTTCAGTTTTTTCCGCTTTGGCTCAGTTTTTTCAGTTTGACTTGATTTTGGCTCTGTTTTTTTGGTTTGGATTCTGTTTGGTTTTTTCGGTTTCAGGCTTATAAAACCAAACCGGTCGGTTTTTTTAAAATTTTAATTTATTTAATCGGTTTTTTATCACGATTCGGTTTTCTTTTTATTTTTTCTTGTTTTTTTGGTTTTTTTTACCCACTCCTAATTTCTAATAACATGAAATTCAAAACCTTTTATTTGCATTTATATGGTTAAAAATCCGTTGTTGCTAGTTAGGAGATGGTTAAATATTTTTAAAAATTGATAGTTTGTTTTAATTAAAAAATTGATTTCAAAATCAATATATAGTTGGAAGTTTAATAGCATGATATGTCATGCAACCTACCATTAACTTAATATTCTCCTTTCCATTATGCACGAAATCTTCTAAATGTTTTCAATTTCAAATTTTATTAAAAAAGCTTGTCAATTTGGGATTTCTAAGAGTGAATGAGCTTCGCCAGTTCGGGATTTCTAAAATCAAGTGGCTTTAGTTCACTAAGTTAAAATCAACTCCAATAAAATAAGGTAAATACATAATTAAGAATCTTAATTAGAAGAAAGGAAAACAAAAAAGTAATTAGCAAGTAGATTATGGAATGCGACAACGACGTGCGGCCTTTATCGTGGTCCAAATTAAACTAGAATAAAATAAAATTAAAATGGTTATTTAATTTCTTGTGAAACCTACCAACTATGATATTGTCTACTTCTCCTATACATGATTAAACATGCGACGTTAATTAGTACCTAAATGTTTGAATTTCAGTCCATAACTTAAACATATATATATATATATGTTTGTTTTAATAAGTCATCGGGTGTCCAAATGTTTTTTTTTTATTATTATTAATGTAAGTGTCTGAATCAGTTTGCGTGCAACTCGACTAATCTTACAGGCCCTGAAGTTAATGACTATATAAATCTTCAATGGCCTTAAAGTTTGTAGGACTCGAACAGGTGATTTCTAAGGAACAAACTCAAGATCTGATTAATTGAACTATACCCTCTTGATTTCGAGAGTTGTGGTTGTTTTAGGCAAGCATGAATCATTTACAGTGTTTTATGTTATAACCAATAATGATTATTTTTTAAAAATATATTAAAATAATATTTATTATTATTTAAAAAATGTTTTTAATATTAGAATATTAAAATATTAAAAAAATTAAAATAAAAACACTGAAAATACTTTTAAAATAATGCATTTGGTATTGGCATCTGCCTCTTCTGCTGACTTCGACTTGCAGTTTCTTAACGAGGACTTTGAACGTGCCCAATCTTGCTAGTCCCTCTTCCACACATAAACCATCGATCTCACATGAGATCTGAGTATTGTCATCAAATTGGGAGCGTTAACGTTGTCATAGACGAAGCCACCAGTTTAGGCGTGATTGTTGAAGACGATCACTTTTGCCTTGAACTGGCTTGCAAATGTGGTCTCATTTCTCAAGCTCCTTTATGATCATGTGTCCCCTCCCCTCTCCATCAACATGCGTTTTTTTCTAGGAGGGGTCAAAACTAATTAAGTTTTACTATTTTTAGCTTTAAAATTTAATTTTTCTTTTCCTTTTTACAAATTAAGACATGATATCATATGCCGTGTCACATAGAGAGAGAGAGAGAGAGCACAAATCTGGGCTAGGAAAAGGATCTCCGGCCTCAGCAAGATTAATTGCATTTGGGCGAGAAGAAAGGTAACATAACCGTAAGCATGTGCCCTCACAATCCTCAGCTATGATCTATACATACACATGGTCGACCTCCACTCCCATGTGATCTTCTAAAATATTGTACTACTGCTAATACAAATACTTGAATACATATCCTGAAATGTGGAGGGCTGTGACCTCATTTGTTTTAACAAAAAAAGAAAAAAAAAGAAGAAATTTACTTCAATTTGGATCATATTGGATGGTGAAGATCTTTTCTAGTATGAACAGATGTTGATTTCCTTATGCTTATAGAAAAATACACGAATACTTGAACGGTACAAAAGTGTGTGAATCCACCTAGCAAGATTGAGAGAATCCCACAGCGATGTATTGGTGAAGCACTGGAACAAATTATGCAGATGTTGAGCTGTCGGGTTACAAAAGCGAACCAGACGAGCTGATTTTCTGGAGCAAAGCCTCGCACTTTAATTAGAATATATGGACAGGGACATGGCTCCTTCCTTTACAGAGCCAGCTTGGTTAAAGAGGTAGACAAGAGTGTCAGCAATGTCGATGAGCACTGATTCTTCAAAGATTGAAGACATGAAATCTATCATTGAAAATCTAACTGCTGTCTTCTGCATTCTGTGGTCAAAAACCAGAAGGCATGGCCAATGGGGTCACCAAACTAGTCTGCAACCTGCCAGGCTCAACTCCAAAGTTTTGGCAGAATCAAGATTAGTAGATTCTTTTTACTGCTCAAATTATTATTGTGGCTTAGACAGTTCGAGACCAGGGAAAACAATGTTGAACTGTTCGTCAGATTTGAAATCATCAATCATTTCCTTAATTCTAGACAAGGGAATTTGTTTTGGTGAGATTTATATGGGGTTTTGTTTATTTATTTATTTATTAGTGTGTTATGATCAGTTTATGGGTCCACACGATTAAACATCTTGGATAAATTGATTGAAAGATGTATAATTATGTTTGATTAGTATTTTAGGATAAAAAAATAAATGTAGAAAATATAGAATTATGTTTAATTGAGGAAACATGACAAAGATTTTTTTTTTTTAATGAAGTAAATTTATGTAAATTGTCCCTAGCACGTGAATTGATAATAATTCTTTTTCAAAACTATCCCTTTAAAACAATAGCAATTGCAATTTCAGTTCTCGATCTTTAAACTTCGAGGAGTTAATCTCAATCAATATAAACTTAAATTTTAAATTTAAAAGAAAAATCAATGTATAAAATAATAAAATAAAATTAAAATAAAATAAGAAAGAATGTGTAAAAAAAAAAAACTTGTGTTGGACTCTTCCTTAACCCCTTTTTTTATAGTAGATTTTGAAAGTTAAAAAATTTAAAATTTAATTTTTATTATCATCAACTTTTGATTAGGCAACGTAAATAAAAAATAAATAAATTTGAAAATAGTGGCCAACAAATTTAAATTTTTTGAGGTGAAAAATTGTTCAAATATGCAACAAACAATAAGTTGAGAAAAATAATTATTCATGAATTAAATCTCATAATTTGTTTAAATCATGTTAATATTTTATGTTAAAAATTAAATTTTAAAATTTATTTTAATTTGATTTAAAGTGCGTTCATTAATCATGTATTAACAAATTTTCCAACATCTTGAAGCCTTTTTTTTTTGCCAATTTTCCCTTTTAAATAGGCCCTATTAATCATGTTGTAACAAATTTCCCAACATCTTCGTATATGTGAAGCATTTTTATGCCAGTTTTCCCTCCTAAATGTGAAGAAAATTAGAATCCAAAACAATAATTACAAATTGAAACAATAAAGATCTTGGATTGCAAGTGTACTGACGTTAGCATGCATGCTATGATGAAGAGACCCTTGCCCAACCCAATTTACTTAGTCTTTATCATTCGGTTAGTTGAATTGTAGGGACCAAACAAACTAATCATGCATTCTAGTTTTGATGAAACATTGCATGCTTGGAGAGATTGGTTTCAGCTACACTCCATCTCCATGTCAAGCTTTTATGTTTCTGAAGCAGGCAGAAAATGGCATCATTCCTGAGCATATATAATTTGTCCCCAAGTGGCCACCAGCACCTCCATTACGACTGATCTATTCTTTTCCGAAGCCCAAAAGTAATTCCATTTCTTTGAGTTCAAGCCTAACATGTCTTGAATCACGCAATGAAGTGTAATATTCCCCGATTCCTAGATCCCATCACATAATCTGAGATCTCTAACTAAAGATTAATCTAAGATTTAACTGCTGGGGCGTTCTCAAAGACAAGATGTGAAGTTATAAGGAGACTGTTGTCGTTGTCGTTGTCGTTGTCGTTGTCGAGTTAGAATTATGTGACAGAAGGAAAATGAAGCAATCATTACGCGAAGGAACTGTAGGAGTCACCTCCATTAACGGGCTTGTAGAATCGTTTGCACTGTCGCAAAACAAGAGAAGGCAAGAGGTTTCAGTTTGAGTCCACTTTATCAATCACTTAAATTCAAAAAGAAAAGAAAAAGACAAGCACAATTAGTTCACAACAACCAACTTAACTACCCATCATGATGTTTAAAAGAGCAAGATCTTCGGAGCTCCACAAGGAAAATCTAAATGGGGAGTAGGAAAGGATTCAAGGCAGAGGAGATGGTGCTGTCAATGATGAGGAGTCACCAGCCACATGCATGCAAAAGACACTATGTCCAACCCGCCATCATTTGCCCTCTTCATAGGGAAAACTTGATTTTTTAATAAAAACTTATTCCTCCACGGCTCCACCACCCACCGTCGTGGGTGCATTCAGAATTATAATACCACCCACATTTTTATTGACATATATTTGTTTTTTGTCTCGTGGTCCATTTTCTTAATCATTTTTTACCACCACTTTGCTTCACTCTTCGAGAATTAATCGCCTAAATAGAACTCTGGCAATCCATGGATTCCCCATCACAAGACGTAAGACAATGTGTTGTGCTCGTCAGGGACATACATTCAAGCAATTCTCTAAGGCAAATTTGAAAACCCAAAAAGAACTATTACTTGCTTCCTCATCTTCGTACTCTTTTCCTTTTTTAGTTTTAACTTACCAAAGAAACATCTAGCATGGAGACAGGGACGAAAGGGCAGGCCCAGACAAAAAAAAACAGGTTTAAACCTGGCCCGAATCAGACAATTGTTGTCCGGTCAAGCTTTTGTGCCAGAGGCTCAACGGACAAACAAACATTAGAGAAGGATTCCGAGCTGTTCGAGCAGAGAAAAAGGAAAGAAAGATAAAAGAGACCTGCTAACCAAGAAGAAAACAAAGAAAAAGGAGAAAAAAAAGACAAGGCAGCGGGGCGTCATTAAGCTGGAAGAAGCCACAAGCACTGTCCAAAGATTGTGGGCTTTCCCACGCGCCAAACTCAATTTTTTTTTTTTTAATTCAATTTTTCAACAACTCTTTAATTTTAATCTTCAAATTAGCTTAATCAGATAACATGTAAACAAAAGGAGAAAAAGAAAGGGGAAAAAGAGGAAAAAAAAAAATATATTGTCACGCACCTGCTAACGTCAAACAAAAACCTACCAATATTACATGGCGCCTACTTGATTCTTCATTTCATAAGCTATAAAAGACATCACATAAATGTCAATGGAATGCCTACCTTGCTAGTACGATGCGTAGCCTATCTCACAAATTGACAGTAAGATGTTTATATGAACACTCGATTTACAAGTTTACAATTTGTCTATGTAATAAAAGTGATTATTTTTCATGATGACCGCACGGGATGTTTGCGACTCCACTCTACACTAAACAATTTCATGTGATTGAAGGTATATAACTCGTTGCAACAGTTGTGGAAAGGTCTGGGGTTCATTTTGAGGTTTTTCGAATTTCATTACATGGTATGTTGAAAAAGAAGAAGAAGAAGAAGAAGAGCTCCCATGGTCATCGAGTACTTCAAACTCCGTTTCCATTCATGGAGATGCTGGCGCCTAAAAACAAAACAATAATGAAAAGAAACATAGGACGTGATGCTATTAAAGGAGGAGTGAAGAGAAAGCAAGGAGTCCTTGGAAGGAAGCACAATGTGCCAGACTGCCAGTTTTAATCAGTAACATCCTGGATAATGAATAATGCACCAAATCGGAACAATTTTAGTGTCTGATGGAAATGTTTTACAGGCATCATTTCCCAATTTGTTAGATGCTTTGAACGTTCGTTGGGGGGACTGTAGTTTCTACTGCGGCAATTGACACAATCCCATCATATGAACAACGAAATGGAGATTTGGGATGCTTCCAATACTACTTATTTTGTGTCAGAAGATACACATGTCCGAGAAGCCAATACTCTGGCTGCACAGTAGTTGGATCAAGGGATGATCCCGCACGCACGCACGACGGTAATCATATAGCAGGCCAGTGGCGTGTGGTGTATCATGGTACAGAGGACGGCCGCGTTGCAAAACATAGGGACCTCACTGGTCAATCTCCTCTCGATAACGCTGATGGAGTGAGTTCCTTCAATGGTTAATCTGCACTCGACGCCTCATTTCCAAATCAAGAAATTGCTCAACAAGCGGATGCCTTCTATAAACTTTCATTTCCAAGGTCCCTTCACAAGCATATGGACGACGGAGCAGAGGAGCCGATATATGGAGTGGAGGTGGGTGTCCCCTTTGAGGTGCCACTGGAGATGCATATGCTTTCCTTTCATAAGGATCATGGCCTTCTATATACAACCTGTCCCTGGAAAAAGCACAGTGCCTCTCTTATTCTCGATGTCGCTTCCTAGTCCTGTTAGGGTCCCCGGGTGTAAGTTGTTATGCTTTGCGACGCTGCTTCCTAGTCCCCTCTCTGCCTGTAAATGAATGGCTTTCTGCTCTGGAATTACGGTGCACGCATTTCACCTTGGATCCCTTGCTGGCAGCAAGGGAAAGCTCACACAAGTTGCTCACCTATTAAGCAGTATAAGATGTATCCATCGCTTATGGAAAACAAACAAGGATGTAAGAAATGAAAGAAACGTCATGGATTTGATGAGATGGTTATTTAATGAGTCGCAAATGAGAAAAATAAAGCTTTTCAACTTATTTCAGACTAGGAATCAAGAGTTCAACACAAATCAGAAAAGAAGAAGAAACTTGGGTCTGTCCTAACAGCTCGGGGAGCTTCTCTTGATCTGCATTGTGGGCTACGGGAAAGGAATGCATTTATGGCAGTGCAAAACTTCAGTGATATAATAGTGCTTACAGAGTTACAGAGTTGTTCTTCAACAAAACAGCAATTTCTACGACGAAGAAATTTATCAAACTATATGATCGAACATCGCCCGAAAAAATAACTTAAAAAATGAAGAAATAATAAAAAGCTTATGAATCTAATCATCTCCAAATTTTTAAATTGCAACTTAAATCTTATTGTAGTGATAAATACATATACAAAGAGGACTCGCCGGTTTCTGCCAAACTTCAAAATCAACGGAACGAGCAGAGAGAGAGGAGATTGTTTGCAGCTGCAAAACTTTTAGTTTAGCTGGGTTGGGAACTTGCACAGGGTAATTCTTTCAATTCACCTATGAATCAACCTCAACCTGAACCACATCCCATGGCACTGCACCGACCACGCCACCCAGTAGTAACTGGTGGAGGCATGTTAAAAGCCACTAACTGTATGACATTCAAATCAAACAAGGAAAGGGTTCTTTTGGTTGCGGTTGATATCATTCTATCAACTGCGAGTATGCTAACTCAGAATTTCAGAATTTAGGTCCCCACCACTGATGTTTAACTTGGTGATGCTCTCTAAAGAAGAGAAGAGGAAATGAGGTCCTGATTTCAAGGCCTACTCTTGTCATCCAAGGAATCAAAAAGAGAACTTTTGAACTACTCAAAAGTATAGAAAATCAATGAGATTGATACTGTTAGTGGCGACCATAGATAGATTTTTTTTGACATTAACATAAATGAATCATATGTATATTAACAAATTTGTTAAACAACATAGTTCGAGCAATCTTGTTCATCTCGTGTACATATGCAGATCAACTGCAAAGTTGAGAGCACAGCAGCTGAACTTTGGAAGAGTCCTTATCAGACAAATCATACAGGTTGCTTTTCCCGTTGCTCAAGCACGTCAACTTCAATTGACTTCCAAGTTCCATCGACTAGAAAAACAACACAAACATGAACACACAGGAATTAAAAGGCACGATACAACAGTAATCTTTGCACAATGCACCACATAGATACACGCACAAACACCAATACAGAGTCAGATAAATATCCACTTTAGAAATGATTTTTGTCAGTTTGAAAATTTTTAATGTCATTAATGAAAACACAAAGCAGGAGCCTCTCATACCTAAATTCTCATACCAATATATGTTTGGTTTCCAATATTATAAATGGCCACAAGCAGTAGGAGGATTTTAAACTATTTTTTTTTAAAAAAAAAAAAAAATTTAGCTACAGCTTTATCCACCGAAGTTTAATTTGACACTTGTCACTATCAAGAAACATATCTGAATAGAAAACTAAACTGATGAAGAGAATACAAGAAAAGGAAGAAGTGTGGTGGGAAGGGGTATAGTTACCTGACAATAAACTTGCTGTAATTTGCAGCTCCATAACGAAGTAGGGACGCAGCTCAAATAATGACACCATGAACAGTTATTATTCACATTAACTCCTCGAAACAGTGCTACCAGACCAAGAGTAAATCTGAAATAATTGCATTATGCTTGATAAGAAAACTTCTAAATATAACGATGCTTTACATCTGAAAGCAGACTCAAATGAACCCATTACATACGGTGAACAACACAGCTAGAGATGCATTCTCTCCAAATTTTGTTGGTAACTTAATTGGGGACCAAGCATGGTAATAATTGAGGAGATTAAAGGCAACAAATAACTTCCCAGTCAACTATTTCAGTCTCACTCAGCTAAATAGAGCGCATGCACCAAAATACAATACCTCTTTTAATCATAGAGATGCAACCACCAACATATACACAAGCACATTTCAAAATCCAAACAACGAAAAGTAACTTACCCAATGATGAGTACTATCAGAGATATAACCCACAGTACATATTGATATGTCTGGTGTTTAGATTGAGCTGGGGGTGCAATGTATCCTGGAGGACATGTTTTTTGGTTAATCCACTTAAACTGGGGGCGAATTAAGAATACAAAGCCCAGAAAAAACCCGGAAAGAAATCCTCCAATATGAGCAAAGTTGTCCACATGTGGGAGGAGTCCAACTGCTAGGTTTACTGCAATGATGCAAAGGAGAGTCAACAGTGCTGCAAACTGCACACAAAAATCTGCAAGCGTAAGACAATTGGGCTACATATATAGCGAACTCAAAACTGAAATTTTACAAGGAAAACCTTTTTTATTCAAGGCAGTCAAATGTACCTTATTTGCATATATGGTCCAATTGGTAATCAGCTCTGAAAGCATGCCTCCTAGCAAACCAAAAAGTGCACCAGACGCACCAACAGAGATACCAGTCTGAATAAACAAAGCCGACAACAAACTCCCACCGTAGCCAGATATGACATAGACCAACCCAACTCGCACTGTAATAATGGAAATTGAAAAGGTAAATTATAATATTGAATCATGAAAGTATAACTAAATAACAAAATGAAGCAATTCCATTCGTGAGCTTAGGGATTCTTCCCCACTGCTTATTATTTCTTTTAGATTAGCATCCTCCATAAAATTCATCACACACATTTATTGAACATCTTCAATTAGAATCTATTCAACTGCTACAGAAAATTCCTAGCATATGACTGCATTCATCAGGCAATTAAATATTGAAAGAATTCATTTTGGATTTTTTGCACTGTAAATACATAGAAATATCAGTGGTATTCCAGAGATGTTTTTAAAAGCTTTCTGCTCAAACCAGGCAACATCATAAAATTAAGATGTTTTTATAAGTATTTCAATCCGATTACGTTTCAATGCTGTCTTGAGCACATTTACAAACACATGTCCCGTGGTGAAAGTTGTGATCTTCGTAGAAACTTGTTGACTTAAGCAGACATATGATTCGAACAAAATTAACAACAGAGGTAAAATACATACAGAACCCAAATTCTTGCTCAAGACGAATTCCAATGAAGAGAAGACTCAGCATGTTGGCAAGCACATGAAAGACTCCAGCATGTAACCATATGCAAGAAATGAGGCGCCAACTCTGGTGTTTATGCACCACTCTGTTCACATCTAAAGCTCCCATTTTCTCCAAACTGCACAAAAAAGAAAGAAATAAACAAATCCATTCAAAATCTTAATAAAAACCCAAGAAAACATCCTGATTAATATTTAGAGGGCACTCACGTGGAAGAGGAGGGGCCAAGAAGGGGATTTTCTTTGAGAGGCTGAAAGGAGAATCTGCCCAAAGAACGAGCAACACAAGAGCCAGAATTGGAGGGGCAATCATTGACATACATTACGGCAATAAAGACAGCAACGTTAGCCACCACAAATAAAGGGACAAGCCATGGCACCCAATTCTTGAAAACAGATTGGTTCTGGAACTGGCTCGGGTTCGGGGATGAGCTTGCCGGGGTGTTTGCCTGCCTTGGATGCACCTTTATCTCCACACCGTCGTTCCCTGCTTCCCCTCTCCCCATCATCTTTTTTTAAAAAAAAAAATTGTTGAATTTGGGGTTTTCCTTCAGCAGAAGATTGACATTGTTGGTACAGATGGAGAGGGATCGAGGGTGGCCGAGTGGGTAAGGTTCTGTGGTTTGGATTCGGCTTTTTGTTTTTGGCAGTGAGAGAAGAGAAAACAAATTAATTTGGTTAATTTATTGGGTGTGTATTTATTGGGTGTGTAATAATAATTGGTTTGCTTCAGCTTTCATTAGTATCTTTGTGTTACTCATTCCACACGTTTTCAGACAGATTTGCATTTGCCTCGCTGTCTTTTTGTTTTTATATTGAATGACAAGGAATAGATCCGTCCAAATTCAGACAAAATATTTCTCTTTCTGAAAACTTGTCCGAACAATTGGATAACGGTAGTTGGAAATTTATTATTATTACTTTTTAAAGTATTTTTTATTTTAAAATAATATTTTTTTATTTTTTAAAAAATTATTTTTAATATTAAAACATTAAAATAATTTGAAAATATATAAAAAAAATATATAATTTTTTTTTAAAATACTTCTGAAACTTAAAAATAAACATTTTATTATATATAAAAAGAAAAAGACGTGTGGATGGAAATCTTGAACCACAAAATAAGATTTTGATTTATTTAGGAAAGCAACACTACTATAGTGATGTTCAATGTATGATTCTAAGGCAAGTCCGGCTGCTTAAATTCTTCGGAATTAATATGGGTCAAGCAAGCAAGCAAGAATTTCTTGCATATTAAATCTTAGCAAACAAGTTAAATTACTTTCAAAATGGCTAAAAAAAAGACATGTTATGGATTAAGTGACCGTTTGTTTTTTGTTTTTTTGGTGCAGCCAAACCTTGCCTGAGACACATTCTTAAAAATGTTACGTGACTGTTTGTTTATGCAATAGTTTTTGTTTTTAAAATAAATCATACAAACTAAATGTTTAGTTATGCTAAAACGCATTTTATCATTCACGTGAGATCCATATAAAATTTTGAATAACATGCATGTTTGTGGAAAGCAGTTATCTATTACTTTTTACAAGCTTGTGGCAGTGAAAAGTTTCACTCTTCATTATTCACTTAAGTGAAAATAGTGGAAAGTGAAACTCCACTGTTTATGTGATCAGTGAAGTCACTTTCCTCTATTCCGGCCACTATTTTGGTTGGATCGGATTCGGTCTAAAGCTAAATACATTGAAACGAGTTCGACTCTGTTAAAAAAAATTCAATTTTTATTTTTATTTTTAATTATGTTTTATTTGAAAAATTAAAAGGAGATCACTTAATGACATAGCATTTGTAGAATTTGATCACAATCTCAATTTTATTCTTAATGTTATTTTATCTGATATTGTTGCGCACTTAAGAAACCAAGAAAAATATAGTTCTTGTCGGATGGATTTCGTACATGATGAAATTATAGATAATTTAATGGAACAATAAAAAAATATTTGATATAAATATTATTTATTTCATAATGTAATAGCAGTAGTTAAATCTACAATATTTAAATTAAAAATCATCAATATTAATATATATATATATACTTATTTTATAACCTCAATTTGAAAAGCATTATTTTAACCAAACACTTGTGGGTGTATTTGGTATTGTGGTAGCTGTTGCGGTTGTGATTTAAAAAAAATTATTTTATAAAAAATACTTTTAATTGAGGTTAGTTTGGAAAAATATATGTTTGGTTAAAACTATGGTTTAAATTGAGGTTGAACAAAAAGTAGTTTAATATGTTTGGTTAAAAAAAATGCTTTTCAAATTGAGGTTATATATATATGAATATTGATGGTTTTTAATTTAAATATTATAGATTTAAATATTGTTATTACATCATGAAATAAATAATATTGATATCAAATATTTTTTATTATTCCATTAAACTATGTGTAATTTCATCATGTGTAAAATCTATCCAACAATAACTATATTTTTCATGGTTTTTTAAACGTGCAACAACATCAGGTAAAAATATCATTAAAAACGAAATTGGGATTGCAATCAAATTCTGCAAATGTTACGTCATCAAACGATCTCCTTCTAATTTTCTGAATAAAACACAATTAAAAATAAAATAAAAATTGAATTTTTTTTAACTAGGTCGGACCTGACAAGAACAAAATTGAGATTGCGATTAAATTCTGTAAATGCTACGTAATCAAGCAATCTCCTTCTAATTTTTGAAATAAAACACAATTAAAAAAAATAAAAATATTTTTTTTAACCAGGTCGGACCCTGGTTCAATGCATTTAACGTTGGATTAGACCCGGTCTGGTCGAAACAGTAGCCGGAACAATGGAGAGTGACATTGTGAAACTCTCCAATGTGTGGAGAAGCGGCAAAATGTAGCTTTTAATAAACCTGCGACACAACATTAATAAATAGTGGGTCCAAAAAAAAAATGTTTTTCTTACTTAACCAATCAAGAAAAACTGTGGCTGTGAGTGAACCTCAGCCGCAGCCACAATAACAAACGGCACCTAAATTATTATTTTTTTAACCTCGATTTCAATCATAGTTTTAATTAAAACATATATAAATATCAAACTAACCTTAACTAAAATTAATTCTTATAAAATAATTTTTTTTCAAACCATAACTACAAAAATTATCATAGTACCAAACACACATATAGTCTGTTTGATTAGTCACTAGACTACGAATCAACATCTACTGGTCATAATGCATAGTTAGTGATGTGAATTGAAGGGTAAAAATTATAGAATATACATAGAAAAAAAATTAAAATTAAATTTGATAGATAAAAACTTGACATAATAATTATTTAAGATATCAAAATTATTGAAATGAAACCTATATTCAATGATTATAAAAAATCACAAATAAAAAATATATAAAAAAATCATGAAGACTGTAATTTTTTGATAAGTAAAGACAATTCAATGGAAAATTAAAAAAAAATATGAGTTTTGCTCGCATATAAATATTATTTTGAAACCAAAGTCAGTAAAGAAAATAAAAATATTCTAAACAAGAATAAATAATTATTATTATTTTTAATAAAATAAAAAAAGTATAAATTAACTTGGAAATTAATATAAATCTCATATTAATTTCTAGGTATTATTCCAAACCTTTCCAAAATCTAATCACTAAAAAATTTTAGTTGTATATAAAATAAATCTCTAAAATTTTTTAGTAAAATTTCATATATGATCAGATAAAAAATTCATGATTGTTATTATCTATTAGTCAAATCTTCTATCTCGCTTTCTTCGTTCAAATGTGTGCAAAAATTATTATAATCCAATAAAAGTTATACAGAAATAATCCCATGCTAGTATCCTCCAAAAAGGCAAATCCAACCTAAAAAAGGTTAAAAACCCACTAAAAATGGTTGTTCGGCTCTAGCAGGCCTCATCCTCCACCCACTTAATGGGCTCCTTACACGTGGCATCCTATCCATTGTTTTTTTAGGGGAGAAGTTATTTTATGATTATTTTTAAAGTAATTTTTATTTAAAAATATATTAAAATAATATTTTTTTAAAAAAAATTATTTTTGATATAATACATTAAAATGATCTAAAAATATTAAAAAAATATATTAATTTAAAATAAAAAAATAAAAATAATTTTTTTTTTTTAAATATAAAATCAAAAGGTATAGCTATTGATCCAAACTCCTGACCTGCTTCTACGAATAAATAAATGTCATTATTTCTTTTTATATTTGAAGTTGGACCCTGCTATTTAAAAATGAAGAATAAAACATTATTAGTTATGTACTACTTGATTTTTGAGGAAGAAGGAAGAGGGGAAATTAAAATAAAATGAATTTAAACACTTGGATGGCAGATTCATCGATTTGACTAATGGCTGATTCTTTGGTGCATTTCCTGCTGTTGTGAATCCTTTCAATCTCCTCCCAGTTCTTGCAGGAACTTGCCCTGTGCTTGACTTTGATCTGCCCAGTACATTTTACTTTTAGCGGTGTTGGTTCTGATAAATCTGAGCCCATTTTCTTGGTTCTGGTCCATAAGAGAGGATTGGCTCGGCTTCCACCACCCCTAGGGCTGAATTTCTTCAAGTGGTGGGGCTGTTGTTGTCGGTGGCGGCGGCGGTTCTGGTGGCCTTGCAAGATTGCAAATGGGTTTGGGCATTAATGTTAGATGGGCTCTAGAAGGAAAACATGCTAACAAATCTGCTGATGGAGCTCTCCCGGTTTCTCTAACGTTTCTCTATTGAGATTGATCTTTCCTAGCATCAAGTATTTTATGAAATTAGGCTCCTCACCGGAAAATACCCAACTGTTAATATGCTCGATTACAATGAAATTTGAACCACAAGCAAATATTCCATGAATATAAAAAACTTGAGCCGCAAATTAATGTGACAGTATTTTTTTTTTCCTTTCTAAATTAACGTTTTCAATTATTTTTCGGCAAAAAAAAGCCCTCGGAACTTGATGGCCTTACATTCGAGGATAGTCCTAATCTGTTCTCGATAAGAAAAATATATATATACAGACGAAAGACAAGTAAAATATATATACTCTACTCACTTACAAATTAAATAATGCTTTTTTTATGAAAGAGATGGTGAGGCCGACATGACATTGGGAAAAGGGATGACGATGACACGTAATTCTTGAAATGATAACATGTGAACAAGAAGATAAGGAATATTATTGTCATAAATATAAAATATTTTTTAAAAAATAAAAAGACAATTTTCAATTTATTTATCCATGCCATGATTTCCGAATAACATCAGGATTGGATAGACAAGTGGATAATGCGTGAAAAACTCGTTCTTGAAAAAATAGCGTCTGATAGCGCCAAAAAAAAAAAAAAATTGGATGGTGAAGTATGATATTTGAATAGAAAGTTGTACTTTTTTGAAATTGCGATTCTCTGGAAAATTAAAAAATACAGCCTGATAAATTATCGGTTTAGGTTGTTTTTTTAGAATAAAATTGTTTTAAATTAATTTGATTTGATTTTTTTAATTTGACTTTATCATGTTTTTTTTTTATTTAGATTCAGTTGAGTTTTTTTTATTTTAGATTTATAAAACCGAACTAAACCAATTAATTTTTTAAAAAATTTAATTAGTTTCTTTTCATAATTTAGTTTTTTTAATTATTTATTTTAGGTTTTTGATTTTTTAATTTTTTTTCTTACCCCAACTGATAATTATTGTGATAATTATTGTTTTGGATAAGTAACTAGATTCCAAATCCGTGGATGTTTTGTCAGAATAGCACTGCGCAACAAAACCCAAATGGAACGCCACCATTTTCCAATGCGCACCTTAAATTTAAGAAAATTCCCACTCGAAACGTTAGGTGACAAATACATGTGATTCCATTAATGGAGTTCCTTTGCTATATATATATATATAAACTAGTAAACTCTGGAAAATTTTATTATACTCAAGCTGATAAAACATAAAAAATAAAAAAGAGAGAAAGATAGCAGATCCCATCAAAAAATATTGCAGCCATTGTAGGAGCCAATACGTGTGAATCCACCCAACGCAATAAGTAAAATAGAAAGAACATCCCAATTGATTTGGTTACTGTCATAAAATTTATTCTGTTGGAGGAAAAAAGATGAGCTTAACTGATACCCAAGAATCCATCACAGCAGATCAAGAAAAGACTGAAGGGCTAGATTCTAGCAGCATTAGAATAAACAAGATGGAAGGAGATCACGAGACAGCGCCATTGCATTCTTCAACCCAGAAAGGACCAAAAATAAAAAGATTACGAGAAGACATCTCTGTTACCAAATGATTTCTGTTAGGAAGCTCTTATTCAATCGACCATTTACAAGTGCCAAACCTCACCACGCAGGAAAAGAATGGCGGCGAGCGCAACAATATCACATGGATTTCTTCAACACTTCTATTTCTCCCTTGTTATCAACTTTTTACAGACTGGTCACAGAATACATAAAAAAAAATGAAATCCGTCACTTAATCCACTAGTCTATGTTTTGTTCAAACACGTGCTTCCAGCTCTCAGATGAGAAGGCAAGTCCCTGCCTGCTGGTGTTTGAACTGTTGCTTGGCTTGCTGCTGGGACCAGTAAGCATGCGCAGCTAGGACCCTGTCTAAGAGCTCCTGGGGGACAGGCTCTCCCCTCCTTTGCTGAGGAGATATTCTTGCCGTGTGCACCAGTGTTTTCCATTTATCCTGTGTCATGAAAAGACACTCATCAGAAATAAAATCCAGAAGCACATGGCGGCTGGTACTTTTTAAGCAATCTACCAAAACGACACAAGGAGCTTCTGAAATTGCCCTTTTTCATTTCCAGGAAGAGCCAATTGAGCCATCTAGAACGTGAAAACTTGCGTAACACAAAAGGGAAACTTTAGTGTTTCTGTAATTTGCAAAGGGCATGTTACTCACGAGGAGAGGAGAGAGAGACAACTAGAAGAAAAGAGTACAAAGCGACATCGTGCAAGATTGGAATTGAAAAGATTCCTTGTGAGACACAACCCTGAAAAAGGTAAAAAGCCTAACTAAGCATTTACCTGTTATACAAGCAACTGTTTGTTGAAGAGATTAAACTAACTACGTGCCATTGTGGACCCAGGCCATAAAGCCTTGACCTTTTTGAACTTTGAAACATATCTTAAAATATTGCACTCTGGGAACAATAAAGAACCATCATAAAGTAGCAGCCAAAGAGTTGATAGGAAACCCGTTTGAATAAGGAAACAGAACATCCAATATGCAGGAAGAGTAAATACTTGGCCAAGGCAACTGTACAGTAGTAAATTTGTATCAAGGCGACAAATTAAAAAAACCCACCTTCAAATCCACGTATGTCCGATGCTTTGCATTATCAAAGGCTCGCAGTTTAACATCACGCCATCTGCAGGTCAACAAGAGCATTAAGAATTCCATTTATACAGAATTGGAATGCATTAGCGAAAATCATCTTCTAACTGCAAGCACATTAAGTTGCTAGGACTGGAAATAGCATTTTGATCAAGCACTGTACCTGGCCAATTGAAACATCATTAATGCAATATTCAGACAATGCTCTATCTCAAAAAGATTCATGTTCCTTAGCTTTGTGCATCAAAGAATAAACATACCTTCCCGTTCCAAGTTTCTCAACTGCTTGAACCAATGCTTCAACTTCAGTAACAGAGAAAGGTCGACGAATTCGGCGCTGCGCCATCTCAGATCGTTTGGATTTCCGATGTGCCGGAATCACAGCTAGCGCCTCTACATTCATTGCTGGTACTGCAACCAGCGCTTTTGAATTAGTGCTTTTGTCCATTGAAGTGTCAG
Source organism: Populus alba x Populus glandulosa (assembly GCA_033617975.1). Lineage (NCBI taxonomy): Eukaryota > Viridiplantae > Streptophyta > Magnoliopsida > Malpighiales > Salicaceae > Populus > Populus alba x Populus glandulosa. Next base: position 5,235,556 of record CM066151.1, read on the forward strand.
TAGGAGAGGGTGCTGAGTCATGGTCACTCTCAATATAATTCCCTAAATTGTTCACATGAGGCTCAGGAACAGCACAAATGCCCTGATGTACCACACCGGTAGTGTGAGGATACCTGGTAAAGAGCATTAAACCATCAGCTGATTAGCAACTGAGTTGATCCTTTAGATTTGGGTGAAGCTAAAGAGTCCATATTCAACCACACAAGAATCTGCTACGATGTCTTAATCCAAAATTTCAGAACTATTAGAAACATAAATTATACTCCTAATTACCATGTAAGATAAAAAAAAAAATTCTTCCTTTTAACTCTATCTAGCATCAGACTCTATTTCTTTACAATTTGACTTACTTTATGTCAAATCTGCCAAAAATCACAAGGAAGGCCATCAATTAAAGCATTTGCAAGCACTAAAGAAGTCCACTCCCTAGGTCTGAAGGACATCACTGACAGCAAGTCCCTTTCGCATTCTAGATTCTAAAAACAATTGGGTGCTTATTGACCAAGGTTTTTTGGTCTCCATTTCTTTTTGTTTGTCCACCAAAGAAAAGAAATGCTACTTAAAACCTGAAAGGCTGATTTCTAAATAGGCAGAGAACTTCCAATTACCTGAGTATAGGCTGTGGTGTGTCACATTGAAGAAAAAAGGGAGAATCTCCAGGGCACAGAGAAGGGGGCATTTGTGAAGGATTAGGCTCCAAGCAAAAACCCAAAGCATCCAACTGGTTATTGCGAGAAATCCCAGTCTGCTGTAAAGTTTTATTGTCCTCCCTAACCTTCTTTCCTTGAAGAAGTACACCAACACGTAATCCACTACCAAGTATAGCAGTCACGGCCTCCAGGACAGTCCTCTACAGAACTCATATCATTAGAATACACACTAGAGACCAAGTATTGATGAAAGAGATCTACCATTTCACATGGCAAATTGCTATCACATAACCCATCAAAGGATTAGGTAGCATGGAGCATGGATAAACACATACATGAACATAGAAATAGATACATGCCAATAGGGTTGCAATGTCTTGACAACGCATATGCCTATATAATCAACCCAGAAGGATAAGGAAAATGCATCAATCAAAATTATCATAACCAATTATTGATACCTTCAATGAACCAACAGTTGAACTTTCTGGAATCTCAATAAGAAGCTCTGGCACACTGATAGACTTGATCCTGAGCTTCACTGAGGAAAAGAAAAGACACCTTCTCGTAAAAAACTCTTTGAATGTCAGAAAACAATTAAGTCAAAAGAGTACATATCAATCACTCCATTGTTTATAAAAAAAATCAACCACTCCATTAATGGTTCTCATACCATGAGAATCCCTAGGTAGGAATGAAGTGTGTTGACCTGCAAAAGAAGATGATGTCCCAGTGGCAGCTTAAGAATTAGGATTATTTAGCAAATGCTTACAGAGGGTAATAAATCCCAGAATCTAATATAAATATTAAAACAAAAAATCAAGTAAAGAGACCTCCACGCATTCTTGAACAGGAGACAGAAGCATCTTCATTGCTGCCCTTTTGAGATGAATCAGAAACAAACTCACAACCCATTCCTCCATCAGAATTTGATGGTGAACTATAGGCAAAGTGCTTCCTCTTTTTGAAAGGATATATCCTTTCAGACCTTTGATGCCTGTAACAGTTCTGCCTCTTGCGGAAAACAGGCTTCAAATCCCTATCTAGATGAATCAGAAAATTTCCATTTAAAAACAACCAACAATTTATCTTGGATCATAACGCAAACAAGGAACATAAATAAGCAGGTATGTAAAACCAATTACCAGAGTTGGAAACTGTAGCATCCTTCAACCTTGGAGCTACTTTCCAATATTTAGAAGCCAAAATTTTCCTTATTCTTCGATCTCCAATCCGTGGTGCTGGCCTAAAGAACTTTTTTGTGGTGATAGGGTGAGTACACCCAGAGGAGTTTTCGTCATCATCTCTAATAACTACATTTACATCATCCTGATTTGTGGGATAAGAACTATTGGGAATATGGTTCCCACACAGAGGCACCTTGGCACTACTATCTGAACGGACTAGTGCAGGAGGTTTTGCATCCAGGACCACGGGGTCCTCTAAATTGCATATATTGGCCACAGTGCTACTTTGCACCATCCCAGACTTATGAGGCTCATCTTTCACTGCTCTTTTAGTTTCAGCCTCTAATTTACAGTCACCAAATTCTATGTACTCAGAGGAACCTCCCTCTACTTTGCTGGCAAGACTTCCTATTTCACTCTTGCTTTGGCCATTCCCAAACTTCTCAGCATTGGACCTCTCTGCACAATCAGGCTTTGTTAGTGCAGAAGCTAATCCTAAATTGAGGTCATTCTGGGTGACCAGAGATTCTTTGGAACTGCAACCTTGTTGATGAACGTGTGATAGATCAGAAACATAGATGTTCTTGTCAGCGCTTCCCTGATTCCCAGCTTCTACTTTCAAAGATTTTTCTTCATCCTGCCATTCATTTTTTACAGCACTATTAATAACTGCACGCTGATCTTCGTCCGCTGATGTATCACTAGAACTGGGAGCACTTTCTTTATCAAGCAATAACTTTCCAGCTACAATGGCTAATAAGTCGAATGCACACATCTGATTCCCTTCATGTTTCTTCTTAAAGGAACCCCTCCTCTAAACAAAACAAAACAAACAAAGACCATGAGTATTGGCAACTGAGGAAAAATAAAAGGAAAGAAAATTATAATCAGAACATCTGGCATCCCAAGAGAGTAGAATACATTACCCTAGCTGATCTAGTAGCTCGGGGCATGGGAGGAACCTGATAGCCATTGAATCCGTAATCTAATCTCTTCTGCAACACCATACTCAGAGATCATACCAAGAAGGACACATCACGTACAGAGTAATAGCATTTGTGGTTCCAATTTTTGAAAATGCACAATTTTCCCAGTTACTCAAGCTTTATAATCCCAACAATAAAACCCTGGCAACAAATGAACGTAATCATCAAGGGATGACTTATTCAACGAGTGGAATGTAAAACTTATAATCAGGTACAAAGCCAAAATCCATGACGCAAAGCTCAACACAAGAACATAAACTTGAAAAAGGAAGAGGAGAGAAAAAGACCAGAATAAAAGGAGTTTAGAAAGGAAAAAGGAAACCCATATGCTAGCATCAAACAAAGATCAATCCTTAAAACCCTGCATGCCAGATATTAATAATAATAATAAAAAAACCACTGCATTCATTTGCTTGGTACCAATAATCAGAATTGTTTCTTCTGGTACGAATAAACACTATGAATTTGTAAATTGCAAACTTGCATCAGCATTTCGGCATCTGATCATGATTTTGAGGCCAGTAGGCCATATCCCTTGCAACCCATCTCAACCCATACAGAATCCCCCACACGCAAGCACAAAACTTAGAAAAAATACCTAATCATATCCTCATGATCTAACCAAAAATCAGCAAGTGCATAACAAAAATAGCCAGATATACCAGGGAAAAAAACATATTTGATGAAAATTGTTACAAGGAAAAGCATGAAAAATCCTCAGGGATCGATAAACTAAAACCAAATTTACAAATGAAAACGACAAAAAAAAAAAATCGAGACTTGATGTCATATTTGGGACATCAAAATTTTCAGTTTTACTTGAAAAGTGTATAATTAAACCACCATAGAAAAAACTAAAACCGCAAAAAAACCCTGATATAAAGGATCCAAGTACCAAAATCCCGAAAACTGAAATTCAGACACTTAAGAAGGAAATTCAGGGCAGTTCAGACCAAATGAATTCCAAGGATCTAAAACCCTCCAACAAGGATCAACCTTTAAGAAACCAAAACACTAGTTAAAATTAAATTTTATCATCGCCTCTTAAGTTTAAAGGAGAAATTTTGTATTTTTGAAGCAAAAAATATCTTCTTAACAGTAAATCACTCAAGAGATCTCAGATCGAATCCGTTGATAACAGAATTGTGGATTGAAACGCAAATCCTTGAAGAATCTCTATGAAAGAACAAAAAGTGAGAGAGGGACACGAATTAGAGACAACAAAAGAAACCCACTTGAAGTTTCAGATTAAACAAAGGAAAATGAGATAAAAAGTTCAAAACTTCGATTCATGTATGCACAATTCAGGCATCGAATTTGCCTTTAAATCCCATTTTACATCAACCAAACCAAACAAAGCAGAGTGTCGTAAAAAAAAACCTCTCTTCCAATCGTCAAAACCCCCATTAAAAACACCAAATTTGACACAATTGGCGAAGTAAAACCCACAAGAGAAATCAAATTGTCACTCACCTTCTATTAAAAAGCCAAAATTCTCTTCCTTTTCTGGTTCAAAGTTCACCCCTTTATTATTTTTTTCCTTCACGTAGAGAGGGAAATTCTGAGAGATAATTTAGAAGAAGATGCAAAGATCATAGAAGAAAACACAAATGTCTTGTCCCTTACACGGCACTTTCTTTCTCTCTGTTTCTCTAATTTTCTATCCCATGTTTTTCCCTTCACCAAGAAAACGTTGTTCTTTTGAACGCTACCCAATTTTATTTTATCTCTCTCTCTCTCTCTCTCTGTGATGGAAAAACCCCCTAAAACCACCCAACATTTTTCTTAAACCCCAGTTCTTATACCATTGACTCTTGGCCACCGGACCTATCGGTTAGCGCTTCCAGGTGACTTACTATAGCCAGTAATGGCAACTTACCTAAAGACCGGTTCTTCGTGATTGGGTTACCCTTCTTTGGCATCCTATCGTCCACAGGATGGAGAAAAACATTGGGTTGCTTCTCTCTCTTTTTGTTTTTTTTTTCGAATTTTTCTGGTGGTGCCACAAATTGACTCGTCCATTTGTATTTTGTTTCCATATATAGGAAATGCTAAAGTTGTCTGTCTCCACGTAAATTTCTTATTTGCATCATACAAATAATTGTTTGTTAAGGGAAACTTACTAAAAAAATTATCCTCTAAATATGGCTAAATCCGAACAATTTATCATCAAATGAATCCACCCTAAACATGACTTAAAAGCAAATGAAATCCAATACGCTTACTCTGCTCAAATTTATAGAAAGATTCCAGGTCAATGAATTCTTCATTCATGGACTCTCGTTCGTTATCGTGCACCATGAAAGAAAACTCGTCGACTCTAAATCTTTTTTCCTTTCATCTATGAAATCTAACTCGTCCATCAAAAATAAATCTCCAAATTAGATGTAATCTTGTCAGGTTGAATAAATAACAATTTAGTGATGCAAGTTAATTAGGAAATTTGTGAGCTTGTCAAATTCTTTTCCGGTTTAGTTGAGAGAATAATCAAGAAACTCGCACGGGTTTTATACTCGACTCTCATTTTCTTAATCCATCGTTAATAACAATGGAAAAAATAGCAAAAAGTTTCTTCCTTTTTTTTTTTAGAAAATTTGAATTACTAGTCTAAAGAGTGTTTTTTATAATACGATGCAATGCATTTTTAATTCAAAATTAATTGAAATAATATTTTTAAAAATTTTTTATTTATAATCTTATCATACATTGAAACCATAAAAAAAAACAATTAAAAAAACTAAATTAATATTTTCAAAAAAATTAAATTAAACCATATTACCAAACACATTCCTATTTCCTAGACACGCGAGAGAACTGTTCCGATTTGTTGACCCAAGTTTTCTTACCGCCGCACGTTTTGGTTTGGAGATAACACGTAAGATACAGTCAGTCTCTGAATAACTTGCTTCAGCCATTTCACACACGTGTCTACAGATCCATACACTGTTTTTTTTCTTACTTCATTATCCAATCAGATGGCAGGGGACCTCAATCACAGATCTAAATTTGAAACGGACGGTCAAGGGCATATGGGTCATTATTCGAAAACGTAGACGTTTCGTAAGTTGTTGTGTGTATTTAAGCAGTTATCCCGACAAGCATGTTACGCTCTTTTTCACTTCTTTTTCTTCGGAAGAAACAAAAACTTGTGGTCTGTTTCTTGAAGTCCTTGCCACGTAGATAATAAGAATCTAAAAGAAAAGCCTTAGTTTCGTACGTGGCGAAAGAGGAGGTCCCTATTGGTCGCTTTTTGGTCAGTATTATCTGAGGAGGGATTAAATTAAATTAATAAAAGTATTTTGAAAAATATTGCTGTGGTGGGCTGGGCACTATCAACAAGTAACGGCGAGAGGGGGAATCTCCGTAAGAGATAACGTTGATGGAGGGGTTGCGTGGAAGGTCGAGAGCCACGATAGGTAACGGCGTTGTGCTCGGGGATAAGGGGTGTGGGGATTACGGTGGGACCGAGAGAGGTGGTAGGCCCCATTAAATGGAAGATTTATTAAAAAGTGTTTCTGTCCAAATTTTGGTCCTAAAAGACATTAATTTTTTATCGAAAAAAAAAAAAGTGTCAATTCTTTGATGGGAAACCGACACGTGCATGAGAGAAGGGCGGGTTGCCAAGAGAGATGATCTATGGTGCTTAGTTCGGGGTTTAGGTGTTGGCTGGGTTTAATTCGCAGTTGATGGTGTTTAATGTCGGTTTAGGACAAGAGACGGGAGGATAATCATGACACGTGGAAGATCAGGAATGGCTCCACGCTACAAAATTTCTATTATCGTGCCGATTATTTAGTTTGAAGGGGTAGTTGAGTACATTTGGTGGATATGGTTGGTGAGTTATGAGAGGATAATTACAGACATGTACCTTCCTCCCACTGCCGAACCGTGGAATTAGTGATAATCTAGTCTTAAAATAGCAAATATAAGATAAACTAGACTAGGTGTACGTTTTTTCGCTGGTTGATTACTTTTTTCTGTAAAAAGTAATGTTAAAATGTCGAAATAGAATAAAAAAAAAAGACTAAAAAATCAATTATGATAAACTTCTGATTTGGGTAATTAGAGAAAAACCGGTCTAAGATATTCTATCAAGCTCGCAATCCAAGTTATGAAATTAAAATAACCTAATTAAAAAAATAAAGAAAATTCTAAAGCTTTTTAAAAAAAAACCATTATAACTTTTTAAACTCGTGACTCGAGTTATTAGACTCGAAACATCAAATATGGGTAAACCATGAAGTCTAATTTCCAACCAATCAAATCTTGAATGAGTGAAATCGAAAAAAGAATTTTAATTATATAAAAAAATAAAAAAATAGTAATTAAAAAAAATAAATATCAAAATTAAAATACAAAATAAATTTTACATTTAATTGAAGTGTGAGATTGAAAAGAAAATTTAATTTAGTAAAAGGACAAAAAAAAATTGATCAAAATTGATATAAAAATTCAAAACAATGTTTTGGTTGAATGGTGAAATTAAAAAGAATAATAACTCTTACAAAATAACTAAAAAAAAATTTAGAAATCAAAACAATAAGAACTAGATTGGCAAAACATGATACCATCAATTTGAATTGAATGATGAAATTAAAAATCATTAAAACTTATACAAAAAGGTTAAGGTAAAAAATTAAAAATTTAAAGAATGACGACCAAGTTGGAGAATATAATATTTGGTAAATTAGGATTGAAAGATAAAATTGAAAACAAATAAAAATTCTACAAAAGAGCCAAGACAAAAAAAAAATCAAAAGAATAAGAAATGAAGTAGAAATATCAACAACCAAGAGTATCAAGCTATAATTTTAGGAGATGATAAAGAAAATAAAGGGAAAAAAAAAAACTCACTAATGACAAATCAAACCATCACAAGAGACACGTGCCGCACTAACAACAATTTCAAATAATTAGTAATAACCAAAAAACATTATGAAAAGAAGAGAATGCCTTTTGAAGCTTGGACTAATTTTTTTTTTTCTTATAAGGCAATTCCGGCCATTTCACTATGCAATTGCGATTGAAAAAGGTTCATTTGTCCCTAGTGAATTTTGTTATTACTAACAAGCCTTGTAAAAAGACTTAAATGCTCTTAAAAGCCAGTGTTAAGTTTTTTAGATAAAAGGGCAAAATTGCTATTATACTATTTTAGTGAATAGTAACTGTAACAATTTTAATTTGTAAACTTAAAATATATGATGTATATATTCGTAGTTATTATAATATATATATATATATATATATATTATTTTTTTGAAATTTTGGTAGAGTTTCCTTTGTATTTTTTAGGTATCAAGTTCTCGACTTAATCATTTCTCAACCTGTAACATCAATCATAATATTCGTCCCATCATTAGAACTTTCAAAACTCAAGCATATTTTAATATTCCAATTCTATTTTCTATAGAACACTATGATAAAAGCTAATAAATTCATAAAAATATATACAACCAACCATAATTCAACTTAACAATAATAACATTATAAATTACATCATACACTAAATAATAAGTTAAACATTGTAATTTTTAGATATGAAAGTACATTACAACAAAATATTAGTTCTTCCAATTACATTAATCACATAGTAAAAATTATTTATTCAGCATCTACTTTCCAGATCGATTAGTTCTTCCAATTACATTAATCACATAGTAAAAATTATTTATTCAGCATCTACTTTCCAGATCGAAGATGCAATATACCTAAAAACATAATCGCATCAAACATGATTAAAAAAATTGCACCTTTCAATAAGTAGATGATTAAGGACTAAATATTCATATACATTAAAATGACTTTCATATTATCGAATAAATTGTCTTATTTTTTGTTTGAAATTTCTAATTTCATAAATTATCTTCTAGACATGGAGATAAATATACTAAAATAAAAACATCAAGAATATCTCCTACAAAACAACATATTTAACTTCAAAGTTTTACAATTAATCTATTTTACATCATGTGATTATCCCATAAATTCATAATTAATTTTTCTTAACATGGCTATTCAACCAGGCATAAATTCCAGTAATCAGGAAATAATATTCAATGCTTGCCCATTTAATAGGGAATTATTTCCAGTAACTAGGAAATCAGGGTGTATATATATATATATATATATATATATATATATATTCAAGGCTTGCCCATTCACCAGGACATTATTTCCGGTAACCAGCACTAGAATTTACAACTTATAAAATTCCTTTTATAATAAAAAATAAACTAATTAATTATTTCAAGGTGTCGAACACCTATCTGGTGTCCGTGTGCATGAAGAGATCCCTTGTTGCAGGTTAGGTCTCGCGGCCTCTTTTGCATCAACACAAATTATTACATTATTTTTATTTATTGGTACCGGTAAAATTTCCAATACCAATTACATACTTGTTGAATATACTCGACACCCTTAATTAAGCTTAATTGAAACATTCATTTATTTACAAAAGTCGTCATTCAAATTAGCTTATCAACATCAATTATCTTAAATAAGGCAAGATCCCTCAATAATATTATCAAAACTTATTATTATTTTTTTCTAATTTTCTTCTTTTAACCGAAATCAACCTAAGGAAGTAACTGAGATTTTTTTTTTCTTTTCTCTCTGAATCTTACTCCTTTCATAATAACAGCACTTATAAACCTATTTCTTCCCACATTTTCCAAGCACTTGTATTAAAACCTTAAATCCCCTAATTATTTCCTCTTCAAGCCTAAAGTTCAATCAAAATAAGGAGGAAATAATTTTTGTTTCTTTTATTTAAAATTAAACACTTACCCAATCTTAATACATGCATTCTAACATGGTTCAATCATAATTTGTATCATTCCAATAATCTATAACATAATCCCATAATTTCACATAATTTCAATTCTACATAATCCTTCTTCATACATAAAATTAGAGGAATAAATCATTTGGAACATGTTATTTATCTTACTTTGATAAGGATTTAAGGAAAGAATGCAAGAAAAAAAATCAAGTTTTCTTCTCCTCACTCTTCAAACCCTAGCTTGAATTTATTCTTCTAAGGCACTCCCCGCCTTAAAATCACCCCCTCTTGATGTTTAGTTAAGCACTCTAATTACTCACTTTAATTGGTGAAATTAACAAGAATTTGTGTAGACAAATCACACAATTTCTCCCCCTCTTGGTTTCACACTCTCGGCTAAAGGAGAGAAAAATTAGAGTATTTATAGTCTAGGTTTTATTTATTTACACATTGGTCCTCACTACTTTTTATTTCTATTTTTGTCACTTAATTCCTCTTTTTACTTGATTACACCACAACACCTTACCTTTTATTCAATTGTGTCCATTTACAATACTTGATCATTTTATTTAATCTACCTGATATTTTATTTTATTTAGATTATGATTTATCGGGTTTTCACAGTAACCCTGAATGTGGAGCTACTTTTGTTTACTTTTTAAATTTTTTTTTCAAAAAACACAATAAACACATGAAAATAAAAATGATAGATTCCAACATTAATGAATAATTCCAGTAGCTTTGTGTAATTCAGATTTTAGTTTTTTGTTGTTTTTACTTTATTTAAACTTTGTATTTTATTTAGGCCATGTCCCCACGTTCGTTCTTTGAATTATTAGTTTAAGGAAGGATAAATACCCATTTGAAAAGGAATGTAAGGCATGGAAATTTACAGGCTTTAATAAATGAATTATATGTATATTTGAGAGAGTTCTCACACTTTGGTTCTTGAATAAACTAAAAATCAACTTATCAAATAATGATTGTCTTCGTGGTGTCATCCTACACTTCTTATTCGTGAATTGCTATTTTTAGGTGGGGGTTTAATATTCCAATAGTGTTAGTGTTTAGGTTCAATGTAAATTTTTGACCAAAATTGAGTTATTATAGATAAGATGGACACTACCTCAGTAACGAGGATGGATTTGTTCTCTCCAGGGCATAAAACCCTTAATCTTATGAGGAAGAGATGGATTCACACTTCTTAGTGTGATAACACATATACCTCGGAAGGAATAAATGTCTTCTTAGTGTTATGACACAATTTACCTTGGAAGAGATTGACGTAATCTCTCTAGTACGATCACACATCTTTTCAAGAATAAGATAGACATTATCTCAACAACATGGATGAATACGTTCTCTCTAAGGCACAAGCCCCTCGAACTTCTAATGATAAGATGGATTGACTCTTCCTAGTACGATAACACATTTACTTTGAAAGAATGAACGTGTCCTTAGCGTTACGACACATTTTACCTTGGAATGGATTGACATGGTCTTCTTAGTGTGATTGCATATTTCTCAAAGGATGGGATGAATATTGCCTCATTAGCAGGGATGGATATGTTTTTCCAAGGCATAAGCCCCTCAATCTTTCAATGATGAGATGGATCCACTCTCCCTAGTGCAATATCACATTTACTTTGGAAGAAATGAACGACTCCCTGGTGTTACGGCATAATGCGATCGCATATCTCTTCAAGGATGGGATGGACATTGCCTCAACAACATGGATGATTATGTTCTCTTTAGGGCACAAGCCCCTCGACCTTCCAAGAATGGGATATATCCATTCTTCCTAGTGCGATGATTACTTTGGAAGGAATAAATGTCTCCCTAGTGCTACAGTGCAGTTTACTTTAGAAGGGATTAACATGGTCTTACTAGGGGTGAGCAAAAAAATCAAAAAACCGATTAAACCCAAAAAATAAAAAAATAATAATAAAAAAACCGAACCGTGAAAAAAACTGATTAGAATTTTAAAAAAACCGACCGGTTGAGTTTTGTAAGCCCGAAATCGAAAAAATCGAACCGAACCGAACCCAAACAAAAAAAAACTAATCCAAACCGGAAAAATCAAGCCAAACCAAGTCAAACCAGAAAAAACCAAGCCAGACCAGTTTTTTCCCCGAAATAACTGAACTGAAACTGGTCAGTTTGAACCGGTTTTGGTTTTTTAAAAAAACCTGGTTTTGGTTACTTTTTTTTATAAGAACCGAACAAAAAATGATTACCCCTAGATCTTTCTAGCTTGATTGTACTGCTTTTTTTCTTCTACGATACTCATTTAATCTTCGAAGAGTCTTCAAATACATAAGAGAAGATATTTTACAAGTATCAAGCATGATCCACTAGCCACCTCATCTATAAAAAATAGATCATATTACCAAAATCATGGGATTAATCAAATATCCTAAATACCATTTTAGCTCACATGCCCATGAGATAAATTTAGACCTCATCACTAATCACTCATTCAAAATATACAATTGTCTTTTATTTTAGAATGATGTGAAGAATCGATGGAAAAATAGATGTTCAAGACCTTCATTTATCTCATGGATAGATTGGTTCAACTTATCTCAATTCTTTTAGTTTCAACAACAATAAAACAAACAAGCATTTTCACTTAGTTGAAATAAGATTTTCCATAAAGATAGAAGATGAATTTCCTGTAGATAAATTGGTATTTTAATACTGAAGAGGTTGCAAAAACTTTAAATTCTAGATTTAATACAGGATAATTTTATAAATATAAAAGAATGTGGTGTATATTTAAAAATATTTAGCTAATCCATTTTGGTTATATTTTTAGAATTATTTGTTCTGTATTGAGAAAAAGACAGTTAAAATATAAAAAACATGTTAATAAAAATTCATATGTTAGAAAATTTTATTTTTTATTTTTATTTCTTAAAACAAACATGTTTATATTTTATTTATTTTATTTGAGCACTAACAAAAAAAAATACAAACATATGGAAAAAATAAAATAAAATTATTGGAAGTAGATTATTTGGCTTCTTCCGTTGCTGTGAGAAAAACCTTTAGCTCATTTTCAGCGGTTTATTTCAGATTCAAGCTTGTTTGATTATATAGTTATGATTATTTTTTATATAATTTTTTATATTAATATATATATTAATAATATTTTTTATTTTTAAAAATTATTTTTGATATTATAACATTAAAATAATTTAAAATACTAAAAGTATATTAATTTAAAATTAATAAAAAAATCTAATTTTTTTTTTATATATATATTTTTAAAACACAGTTGAGAGACTGAGACGATGATTTCGAAGTTAAAAAAATAGGGTCCAAAAGAAAACTAAAAAATAAAAATAAAAATCATAGTTAAATTGAAAGACCATGTGCAGTGCGCAGGGAAGGCATATGCTCTCTCGCTGAGTCTGACCTCTCCACCCACAACCCAACCAATCTTTCCCGTTTCTTTTCCTCGTAGATCTAAAAAAACAATGAAAGAAGGGAAATCTGCTGCTAAATTGAACAACAGTAATAATCAACAGCAACACCAGCATCAAAATGGGCACTTTTCTCCTTCCAAATTCGCCAAATTGTTGGATCCTGAGGCCTCATGGGACAAGGTACTCTTTCTATTTGTATCGTGTTTGTAAAGTTTATAGCTTTGAACTAATGAATGCAAGCTTACATATAATATAATTTTAATGTTGCTTAAAAGTTGTATTGTTAATTGCAGTTAATAATAATTCATTTAATTCTTGAGTAGAAATAAAAATTGGGTTATTACTTAAGAGGAGTAGTAGTGATACGCTGCTCACTACAGGATCAATTGGGAGATGTGTTGCATTGGATTAGGCAAGTTGTTGCCCTCGTTTGCGGTATGCTATGGGGCACTATCCCTTTAGTCGGCGGTATTTGGATCGGCTTGTGAGTTGTTTTTTCTTTTCACTGATCTTTCAGTTTGTGAGTTCTTGCTCTTATAATAAATATTTGATTACCAAGCTTAAGTGAATATGTTGTTGTTGTTGTTGTTCATGTCTAATTTCCCGGAAATAGAAGTGGCTGATTCATGCATACATATGTGCCAGACTCAAATTTGTTTCCTTTTGTATTCTTGGTATCAATGCTAGAAAAACCAGCAGTTTAGTGTAGATTCTTTTTGTTAATAATTACTGCAGTTTTATATCTACTACACTACTTCCTTCCGGCTTAATGGATGTGGATGTCCTTTTCTTGTCCTTTCCATGAAAGTTCCATGTGAGTGCTTCAAGGCAAAGTACTAATATGACTGTCACCAATATTATTTTGAATATCGTTTAGTCGTGCTTTAGATGAGTCTAGCTATTCTAGCTTCAGATTAATCTCGGGGGTTTGGATGAGTTCTCTGGCTTAGCTTGAACATCTTTGAAGCACTACATGCAAAATCTACTGCAATAAGCAAAAATACTGCATGTGCAGGACCCTTTTCCTCTGAAGAACACCAGTATTGGAATTTCATTGTAATTAAGAACCATGAATAGCAGGACATTGAAACCCATGTTGCATGATTGCACTTTCCTTTTATGCTCTGAAGTTACACCTAGGTTGCTTAAATCTTAGCTTGTTATGTTTAGTACTTTGGTGTTTTTGTTGAAAAAATTCGTTACTTTTTGTGAACTAATCTATATAAAAGTGTAGTTTGTGCTAGGGCATGATAATCTTTGCTGCAGAAGTTAGAGTTATGTTTTTATATTAATTGTGTAATTGGAGTTTCACTTAATCATGTTTTATGGGAGTAGCTTTTACACTACTAGTGTGGCTAATCAAAGATGCAAAGAAGAATAGAGAGACCAATAGTGTTTCAAGACACTAGTTGCATGGGCTTTTTTATGGATGGTCCTTGAAATGGGACTGGTCACTGGTGTAGAGACATTAGTAGTTCTAAAGCGAAGGGGTTTTGCTGAACTATTAAAAAGGGACATTGATGTGACGTGCATGATTGATCTTAAGTGCCAGTATTAGCTGAATCAAATCTCAAAGCAGTATCAATTCCATTGTTTTGATAAACAAAACCTTCTCATTAGGTCTAAGAGGTGGGCCCTGTGATTCTTATAATTTAATATCTTTGAGATATACTAGGACCATATTGAGGGAGGTATTATTTGGCAGTCGGAGGCAATTTGGTTCCTTTCGCCGTCTCCTCTCTCCAAACAATTAATTCCTTCTAATTACTATATTTTTTTCCGTTAGAAAGGAAGTTTAAAGGTACTTTCTCTGCTCGTCTTTTTATTTTTTGAAATTGACAATTGGATAAACAGCATAGCAAGGGACTGGGACTATAGTCAGTCAGTGTGATGAGAATTTTTGCTGTTCACAAGATTATGTTTCCTTGAAGAGGAAAAAGGTTTATCAAGAATAATGCACAGTGTTGTGATTGGCATTGTTAACTTTATGTTATGTCTCCTAAATCCATATCAGTGCGATTCATAGTAGGAACTTCCTTCAGAGTTAAAATGCATGCGCCTCCTGTTATTATTTGAGTATTGATGGAGGGCACTGATATTGTGCTACTATGTCCATAAACACGTACACAAATTGATAAGCTAACATCCAACGTGCAGAATTCTTGTGCTGAGTTTCTAATTTTTGCAATCTTTTATTTTTTTCTGGCTAAATTCTTTGTTAATTTTTGTTGACAGTTTTCTGTTGATTTCCTCTGGGATTATATATGGTTATTATGCAATGATATTAAAGATCGACGAAGAAGATTTTGGTGGCCATTCAGCTCTCCTCCAAGAAGGGCTCTTTGCTTCTATCACTCTATTCTTGGTAGTTTGGCTGCTTCTTTATCTTTTTCAATTTTTTCTTTCTCAAAAGTAGGGCTGCCTTCAAGCACAAAAAGTCAACAAAAGGAAACCTTGGTTGGTTTCCATACTAACACACCCAGCTTCATCTTTTTTTTCTATTTTACAGCTATCGTGGATTCTAGTGTACAGCCTGGCCCACTTCTGATTGGATTGATACACCAATCTGGCTGCTTCTGCCTGTCTATCTTTAAGCAATGTTCTTACTCTGTTAATCACATCTACAAGGCACCATTGCTTATGCCCCGAGAACAATGAGAAAGTTGCTTGCAATTATTGTCTGTTATCTGATTGTGCACCATCATTTCACGTAGCATGAACATGCTAACTTTTGATTCATGGTATTTATTTTAAAGTTTCTTCATAATTTTTCCTCGAAATGTAGCGATTGATGATTTGGACAATTAATTTGATAGCAAAATTGTGGAGGAGTGGAGAATGATGAATGAATGCAGTTTCAAGGGACCAAATATTATTTATTTTCTTTAGGAAAAGTACTTTCAGATTCATGAATAAAAAAAATAAAAAAATGTGTGCATAAATAAAAATAATATAGATTTATTGGTTTATTCACTAACGCCAGAGTTAGAAATAAAAATACCGGTTTTAATTTATATTATTTTTATTCGTTTATTCAATTTTATTTAGCTAGAAAAAATAAGAAATATGTGTATAAAAAAATAAATGTATTATTATTTATTTATTCACTGGCGCCAGAGTCGGGAATAAAAAATAATACTAATGATTTAAATTTATTTTTATAGCTACGTAATATTTACCAACGCCAGAGTTGGAAATATTCGTAGTTAAATATTCATTGGCGCCAGAGTCAGGAATATTATAAGCAAATTTTTATAACGTAAATTAATAAAACATTTAGCAATTTAAGACGAAACCAGCAATGCAGCCTGCCTCAGGCAGGACGTTTAAGGGGTGATAATATCTTCCCTTTTACGTAACCAGTTCCGAACCATAGAATCTCTGTTGACCGGTTAGGGCTCCTAGTGACCGTAATACTAGGTGGCGACTCCTTAAACAAGAATATCCACATTAAAGAACAGGATGCCAGAAATCCGTTCTATCCAAAGAAAATAATTAAAATTTTTAGGGCCGCCGCGATGTCGGGTGCGACAGAATGGCGACTCCACTGGGGACTAATGGACTAAGCTTTGCTTTTTGTTTGTAAATTGCTATAATGTTTGTTACGTTGTGTTTATTTGTTTATTTTTTCCTGCATTTTACTGCTTTAGCATTCATCCTTGTTTATATTATCATGCATCACGTTAAGAGCACATACGTTACAACTTAAGATAAGTGGGGGAGTAACGGTACCCCAATGGCTTTAGCCTGGGTAAGACTCGTGAAACCATCCAACTCTCGCTTGATTGTTTACTTGGAAGTGGTTGATATGCCAAACTGATATTACTCAGGGCCTCTATTTTCACACTACTTGTAAGCCTCATATCGACCTTTCATGGACGATCACTGAGCATGCGAGAGGCCCTTTGAAACTAGATAATGACCAACCCTTTGATGCACTCAACAATTAGGATCTTCCTATTAGGTTGTCATCCCATGAAGGACGTGTCTGCATTCCATACACATTTTTAATTGAATCAACATTTTTGCATAAATTGCATGATTTACATTTTCAGGTTGAAATATAGGTTCCCTATTGAAACCCATTCGAGAAAAAAACAAATGGAAGATGAAGAAAGAGCCCAGTTGGAAGCCCAACATCAAAAAGAGGTGGACAATCTTAAAGAAGAAGTCGCAAGGCTTACTAGCCTACTTGAGCAGGCCTTAAGAGATAAATCCGGAAAAGCAACACTTACAGCTCAGCCAGAACCTATGCTTGTAGATCCCTTCAATCTACAGAATCTGGGGGCAAATGGGTTGTCGTCTGATTTTCAACAAGCCATGCATTTTCATCCAGCATACCCCACGAGAATGTCGTTTACCATTGATTCTACAAAGAATGAATCTCAAAAGGGCAAAATGGTAAAAGAAGATGAGCTGAACAAATTCATTGCCCTAGAACAAAGGATGAGGGCATTTGAGGGAATTCACCTATATGATCCTATAAAGGCTGCTGAGATGTGCTTGGTGCCCAACGTTGTCATTCCCAAAAAGTTTAGAGTGCCAGAATTTATCAAATATACGGGAACTCAATGCCCTATAACTCATCTCAAAGCATATTGCAACAAAATGGCTGAGGTGGTTGATGATGAGAAACTGCTGATTCATTTCTTTCAAGACAGTCTGAGTAATGGTGCCCTCACTTGGTATATGCGATTGGACAATACCAAGGTTAAAAAATGGAAGGATTTAGTTGATGCCTTCATGAGGCAATATAAGTTCAATATAGATGTGGGCCCTGATCGGTTAAGCTTGCAAGCTATGGAGAAAGATAGCAAAGAGTCCATAAGAGAATACGCTCGAAGATGGAGTGAGTTAGCTGCACAAGTTAACCCTCCCATGTTGGAAAGAGAGATGATCACTTTATTTTCCGACACCTTTAAAGCTTCGTACTTTGAATACTTGGTTAGAAGCTCTGCACAACATTTCACTGACCTGGTCGTTATAGCTGAGAGGATTGAACAAGCCATTGGGTTAGGTAAGATTGCTGAGCCGACTAAGAAGAACGGTTTCACTGAAGGTGGTTGCCAAGACACTTATCATTTTTATAGCTAATTGCTTCACATCTACTCCTAGAAATCAACTATCGTGAAGATAAAGCTATGGTGATATTAGGTCGAGAATTATCTACATTTGATTTCAATTGATTATTGAAAAGATGCCCTTGTCGAGGAGAATGAATGATTGAAAGATTCCAGAAATTCCAATCAATGATCGCTAAATGTTTAGCCCCTTTATATGTTATCATGCCAGTATTCATAGCCCAAGATGTTGTCATAAGTTCTTTCTCGTTGAACTTATTTTCTAAAGTTTCAATGAAAATAATGAGTTTGTCATTCAATCGTGTTTACGATTAGCATTATTCATTTTTTTTCTGAGAGAGTTTTCTTATAAAGATTCACAAACACATATTTGAAGCCTTGTGCGATCTCATATACGCAATTCATCTTTTTTACCAAGAAATCAGTTTCCCTATTAGAGTTTTAAAAAATTTTGATCTGGCATTTTGATTTCAAAAAATAATTTGATGTTTATTCAAAAACGATATTTTTGACATTCTACTTGTAGAATGACAAGTGAATCAAGCAACTCCATCATTGAGGTGACTAAATTATATATAAAAAAGAAAGAATAAACACCTTTACCCTGTTACTCTTGAATCATGTGTTTTTAAATGTATGAATAATGGTATGTAGTGAACTTGTTGCTCATAACTCATGAAATGCATCTTTGCAAAGAATAAACCATCACACTATACGAGGTCAAAGTTTATTGATCATAGCTGTTTGCGCTTGAAATGAGGAAAGGCCATCTTTGTTATTCCTTTCACGTTCTAAAATAAGTACATCCCTTGCAAACCCTTTTTGAGCCTGAATAATTTTTCTTTCATAAAAAATCCCGACTAAGATCACACCCTACACTGGGGGCAAGTGAAATTTCAATGATCAAGAAGGATGATAAAGCCGTGAGAAAGCCAAAAGGCAAAAGAGCCCAAGAAACTCAAATGCTAGGGATCATGCCCACATCACAAAAAAGGGGGCAAGTGAAATTTCAATGATCAAGAAAGAGGATAAAGCCATGAGAAAGCCAAAAGGCAAAAGAGCCCAAGAAACTCAAATACTAGGGGGCATGCCCATATCACAAGAAAAAGTGATAACCAAGATAAAGTGAGTATACTCTAGCGGAGCAATGAAAAAGAAGAAAAAAAAAGGGGCAAATAAAAAAAGAGCGGCAAAGGAAAATATGAATGACGTCAAAAGTCAAACTATTGATCGTGATCTTCAGTCTTTGAAACCCTAAAACACTCTTTGAGCCTTATGAATCATTTTCTTTCATAGCCAAAAACCACAGCCTATGTTACGTGCCTGTAAAAGTCCTTTCTAATCAAGCAAGCAAGCAATCTATAACAATAAACAATGCTCTCAAAATGAAAAGAATACTTTTTCATAAGATTCATGACATCAAGAATAAACTACTCATTATTATTCATGCTGATAAAAATAAATGTTCAAAAAGAGACAAGTTTTTCTCATACAAAACCTCGAGCTTTTTCTCGAGCCCTTCACTTCAAAATAAAAGGTCATCTCATGATATATTTTCACCGAAGACCTCGTTACCAAACACAAAAGCAAATAATCTCTTTTCCCAGAAAGAAAATAACCAAGGAGTTGCAAGATTTCAAAAGCAAATTGTTACTTGACTCACATCGAAATAATTTTTGTTTTCAAAATGCAAGATCAAGATTTCAAGATTCATTCTAGACCCATATTCCTCTACCAAACTGAAAAGGAGAGAAATGAGAGAATGACCTCTTAAAACCTTTATTTATCTAAGTCGCTGACAAAAGCACACTTAGGGGCAATAACCAATACAAGGGGGCAACATTGTGTTTAGAAGGAAAGATTCTAGAAAAGGAGATGGTAATTTCCTTCAACCAGACAAGGGGGCATTTTGGTTTACAAAAGACAGCTCGATCCTTTCAGCAAGTGACACCGAATGTTTATGGCAGTGAGACGAGGGGTAATGAATAATCCTCTCAAATTATTTGACGAATCAGAAAATATCTAGCAAGCAAGTGGGTCACGATGGGCACCACAAATGCTGAGTTGTGCAAACAAATTTGGAAATAGACTTACATGGGCCAACTCGAGTGGGCTAGAAAGTTAAACGACAAAGAATGACTCAAATCAGATAGCAAGATCTCATCAACCAGCAACGAGAAGATTAAGAAGAAATGGGGGCCTATATTTCAAATCAGGTAAAGATGCATGCATATCATCTAAACTTTGAGACATTGAGCAATGATTTTTGCATTAGAAATTTTTTTTAACAGAATCCATCAAGCAGAAGGCCAACTTGAAATGACGAACATTGAAATTGCTTTTGAAAAATTTTCACTTTTGAGAATTTTTTTAACCTGGGTAGGCCACCCATGAGAATTAGGTCACCTGAAAAATCCCTGTATTTTTCCACCACCTTTCAGTTTTAACCATCAAAGGTAGTGCATTTTCTATCCTACCTCCATTCGAGCGCGCCTTCGAGCCCTCGTCTTATTTACATTCGAGCGCGCCTTCGAGCCCTCATCTTATTTATTTTCGAGCGCGCCTTCGAGCCCTCGACCATCAAAGGTAGTGCATTTTCTATCCTACCTCCATTCGAGCGCGCCTTCGAGCCCTCGTCTTACATTCGAGCGCGCCTTCGAGCCCTCGTCTTATCCATTCGAGCGCGCCTTTGAGCCCTCGTCTTATCCATTCGAGCGCGCCTTCGAGCCCTCGTCTTATTTACATTCGAGCGCGCCTTCGAGCCCTCGTCTTATTTATTTTCGAGCGCGCCTTCGAGCCCTCGACCATCAAAGGTAGTGCATTTTCTATCCTACCTCCATTTGAGCGCGCCTTCGAGCCCTCGTCTTATCCATTCGAGCGCGCCTTTGAGCCCTCGTCTTACATTCGAGCGCGCCTTTGAGCCCTCGTCTTATTTATTTTCGAGCGCGCCTTCGAGCCCTCGACCATCAAAGGTAGTGCATTTTCTATCCTACCTCCATTCGAGCGCGCCTTCGAGCCCTCGTCTTATCCATTCGAGCGCGCCTTCGAGCCCTCGTCTTATTTACATTCGAGCGCGCCTTCGAGCCCTCGTCTTATTTATTTTCGAGCGCGCCTTCGAGCCCTCGACCATCAAAGGTAGTGCATTTTCTATCCTACCTCTATTCGAGCGCGCCTTCGAGCCCTCGTCTTATCCATTCGAGCGCGCCTTTGAGCCCTCGTCTTACATTCGAGCGCGCCTTTGAGCCCTCGTCTTATTTATTTTCGAGCGCGCCTTCGAGCCCTCGACCATCAAAGGTAGTGCATTTTCTATCCTACCTCCATTCGAGCGCGCCTTCGAGCCCTCGTCTTACATTCGAGCGCGCCTTCGAGCCCTCGTCTTATCCATTCGAGCGCGCCTTCGAGCCCTCATCTTATTTACATTCGAGCGCGCCTTCGAGCCCTCGTCTTATTTATTTTCGAGCGCGCCTTCGAGCCCTCGACCATCAAAGGTAGTGCATTTTTTATCCTACCTCCATTCGAGCGCGCCTTCGAGCCCTCGTCTTATCCATTAGAGCGCGCCTTCGAGCCCTCGTCTTACATTCAAGTGCGCCTTCGAGCCCTCGTCTTATTTATTTTCGAGTGCGCCTTAGAGCCCTCGATCATTTTTAAAAAAAAAAACAAAAAAATAGGTTGTCTCCCAAATGACTTGTTTCTTGATTTCTACATCTCTCTGTAAAGGTCATGTGTCAATCTACTGTTTTCAAAGTTTTCCAGACAAAAAAAAAAAAGGGCAAAAGTTCTTTCTACATCTACTTTTCTTTATAAATTTACTACACAAAGCTAAAAGAAAATGATTTTTTTTATATATCTTTGCATAGTAAATATTATAAAGAGGGGGCAACTGTCATAACTCAATTTTTGACCTTTTTTATTTAATTATTTTATTTTATTTTTTTTAAAAAGGTGATGGAAAACAAGTAAAATGAAATAAATGAAAAATAAATTAAAATTTGGGTTAAGGGCAATAGAATTGGAAATTTTTTGGGTTTAACTTTGAAATTAATTTAAGAAATCCAATGAAGGTTTTAATTGAAAAATTAATAAGTTTGGAAGTTTACTTAAAATTTGAATTATTTTAATTAATGAAATCAAGAAGAATTAATAAGTTTGTGGACTTAATTAAACTTTGATTTGATTAATTAAATAAATTGAGGGACTTAATTGAAAATAATCCAAGGGTAAAATTAAAAATTTATTGATTAAGGGATCCAATTGATACATTTCAAACAGAAAGGGACCAATTCATAATCTGCCATTTTTTTCCATACAAGATGACGCCGTTTTGATCCCACTGTTCACCATCCCTTCCGTTTCGCACGGACCAGACCGATTCAACAGGAAACAAATCCGGCAATTCAAGTCCATGATCTCTTGCCCACGATCCCATTAAAAGGGGAATTGGTTTCTGCATGAAAGAGGCTATAAAAAGGCACGAACAAGCCAGCACCAAAAAGGAGGAGGACCCAACCCACAAATACAGAAACCAGAGCAAGAAATCAAGGCAAAAAAATCCAGAGCTAAAACAAACAGAGTAGAAATCAGAGGGGAGGCAATTCACAGCACTAAAAAAACAGAGAGGCGCAGAAACAAATACACAGAGACATAGAGAACAGCAAAACAGAGAGACGAGTATTGGCCCTCATTGCCTTCGTCCCTGCAAACAACGAAAACCCTGAATCAAAAACAAGTTCCCATCAGGCCGGCCTCTTCATCATCCTCTCGACTGGAAAACCCAGGAGACACACAGACCAAACACACAAGCAGAGGAAAGTCACGAGATCGCTGCCACTGCCTTCAGCGTTTCCAGAACCTGAAGAGAAAGTAAAGAAAAGCAGAAGAAGGAGCAGAGGAGAGCAGGCAGTGCCGGTCAGCCATAGCTTCGTCATCGTGTCCATCAATTCCAGCAGACCAGGGAAGCAAAAAAAGAAAAGAAAAAGGAAGACAGTGAGCACAGCGGGGAGAGAAGAGAAAGCAGTCGAACGAAGACAGTGGGTACAACGGGGAGAGAAGAGAAAGCAGTCGAACGAGAGCAGCAGCCACCAGCATCGCAACCTTCTTCATCGTCTCCAGAAGCAAGTATGACTTCGTCCCTTTGCATCTTCATTTAAAAAAGCAATTTAAGGTTACAAGAACTGTGTGAAGGTAATTTAATTACCTTCACCAGTGTTCGGGCACGCGTGAACAAGTCACGCGTGCCTTTACTCTTTTTTTTGTTTTGCCCAGCCAGGTCACTGGCTTGGGCCAGTGACCTGGCCGGGCTGGCTGGGTCCAGCCCAGCCACATGTGGGCTGGGCTGGGCCCAGCCCAAAATCATATGCTGGGCTGGGTCTAGCCCGGCCCAGCCAAAAAAAACAGAGAAAAAAAAGAGGCAAAGAAATAATAAAAAAAATAAAAAAATGTGTGCATAAATAAAAATAATATAGATTTATTGGTTTATTCACTAACGCCAGAGTTAGAAATAAAAATACCGGTTTTAATTTATATTATTTTTATTCGTTTATTCAATTTTATTTAGCTAGAAAAAATAAGAAATATGTGTATAAAAAAATAAATGTATTATTATTTATTTATTCACTGGCGCCAGAGTCGGGAATAAAAAATAATACTAATGATTTAAATTTATTTTTATAGCTACGTAATATTTACCAACGCCAGAGTTGGAAATATTCGTAGTTAAATATTCATTGGCGCCAGAGTCAGGAATATTATAAGCAAATTTTTATAACGTAAATTAATAAAACATTTAGCAATTTAAGACGAAACCAGCAATGCAGCCTGCCTCAGGCAGGACGTTTAAGGGGTGATAATATCTTCCCTTTTACGTAACCAGTTCCGAACCATAGAATCTCTGTTGACCAGTTAGGGCTCCTAGTGACCGTAATACTAGGTGGCGACTCCTTAAACAAGAATATCCACATTAAAGAACAGGATGCCAGAAATCCGTTCTATCCAAAGAAAATAATTAAAATTTTTAGGGCCGCCGCGATGTCGGGTGCGACAATGTAGTGCTGACTAGCACGTGGTTTTTTGAACCTGAATGCATTTCAATCCATGGAATGTTTACTGTGCCATGTGTATTGTATATTGTGTGTGATTCTGTGGATTACCTTCCCCTTTCCGCTTGCTATTTTCTATCCTTGTTCTTTTCAATGGGTTTTAACAATAATTTCAGTTTTGACAGATTTGAGACGATTACCACTTTTCTTGTTGCTAAAAAAAGAGTCAGATCACCCTGGAGCAGTTCTGGATGGCAACAATAATGTCTGGCACTTTGTTTTTTTGCCTTTCTTTCTTTATTTTTTTTTAGTTGTTCCTGTTTTTCCCTTGTAGGTGGATTGTGCAATTGGATAATGAAACTTTCCCTTTGTAAGAGGCTCCCACTCTCGCAAAAGCTAATTCGCTTTTGAAGCATTGCTATAAATAAGTTGCTGTTCATTCTTGTGAACCCATTTCGTTTATTCGAAGCCAATTCTGATCCATTCCGGCGTCTCACCTCGCCGCAAAAACAGAATAATATAACTTGTGTTGCCTCAAAAAACCCAGATAACGAAGAACCGATTCCAACTTGCTCAAAAATTGCTGGCCCCTCTCAGATTTCTTCGTGAGTGGTTGTTCTTTCTTGTATAGTGTGTGCACTTGTGATGGCTATGGCAGTTCAAAAGCTACCCAGAAGCCAAGAGAGAGAATGGGTTTTTATTAAGATTTTGACATGCAGCCATCTAGCTAAAAAAATTCTATTATTGAAAAGCAGTCGCAAAACATAAACATCCGTGGGGGCATTCAAGGCTCCGTTGCTTTTCCTCTAAACTTGTGTTCAAAAGGTTTTTACGACCTTCAGACAATTCTACAATAGCAAATGGGAAGTAGTTCATTGACTTGTAACAGATTGTTTCAGAATTGTTTCAATTTAGCCACTAAAACAAGAATATATATATATATAAAAGGAGGAAAGAATCATTATTTTGTACACAACCACTCCGGAAGCCATGTTTCAGGCTGAGATCTTACTTCAATCTCTGATGTCTTCGAGATACAAGGTATATGCGCCCCAACACCCACCGTCTACCTGCTCTTGAAATGGTTTGCTGCAAACGGATACCAATCATGTGAGTCGGATAATTGATTTCTAAAGTCTTGTTTTGTTTCTTCTATTTTTTATAAGTTGATCAAATCAGATTAATAACAAGTACATCCTAGTTAGTGCAAAATGGTGGCTAGCTTATACAGTTTCAATATGCAAAACCTTGTGGCCATTAAACAAGAATATAGATTTTTTAGAAATAGATGGCCAGGCTATGGTATGCATAGTCTCTGAATGAAGGTGGTTGTCCGATGTAAAGATAAAGGGTCTTGGAAATGCATTAGTTGGAGGCTCGGAATCTGATGCAAAAATTCGTAATGAAAGAATATTTCCAACCCTCTATCCCAGAGCCCCACATTGAATGGAACCATAATTGAGTAATAACCCTTCGGGAGAATGCAAAATGCGAAGTACCATGATTTGTATATACTTCCTTATAACAAGAAACTGTATAAATGAGATCATAAAGCAGTCTTACAATCAATATTTACATATTTAGCTCCCTGAACAAGAAACAATAATAATTTTGGCATCAGAAGATTAATTACCTCAACCTTGGTGCGGAATTCTAGTAAACTTTCACATACATGACAATCTGCTCGATGTGTGGAGTTGTTAGATTGATCTGATTTCACGAAGGCAAATACCTGCACAAAGACACCAAAATCGATGAAAAATGAAGTGCAAGCTTCTCAGCGTTTTCATATTAATACAAGGCTTTGTTAACACGAACCTCCTCGCCACAATTTGGGCATGCTCCCTTGAGTGCCACCAAGTCATTCCTCCATAGACCTTGCAGCACCGTCACTGTAAAAATGGGTTCTCAAGTAAAAATCCATATTTTGAATTAAGTAAAAGAATTGAGATTTTTTCCCAATAAAGATGTATCTTCTCCTATTTAGGTTTAGGTTTTGACAATGTTCAAGGTTTAACTGATGAATCCAATAAAAACACACATTGATAATATAAAGTCTCTCGGGCTTTTATTTTAAACATACAGATGCACAAATCCATTTATGCAATAATATTTCCTTATCATATGGTATGTTTCGCACGAGGTGTTTTTTTTTTTTAAATTATGAACTAGGTGGACAAAATGATCACGTCAACAAGGTTTTCTAACATAATAAAAAAAAATTAGACAATAATCGACCATGATCAATCAACAAAGATCGATCATCAACCAGAATCGACCATGATCAATCAATCATGATTGTCCAGTAAAAGCTATTTGAATTTCATTTCTTTTTCCTAGTTATATTAAAATTTCTTTTCTATTTAAGCCACGATTTCCTAGTTATGAGTTGAAGTTTTATTTGATTTAGGTTTTTTCTTGTTTAGATTTTCTTGAATAGAAAGGGATGGTTTTAAGCTCTTATATAAACAACTTTATGTATCATTTAAAGAATAATCAAAATTTATGAAATAAAGATCTTTCGAAATATATCATAGTTTTCTCTAAAATCTTCTCCACAATTAAAGGTTTATGACCTAAGGGCATGAGAACCATGGTTTCTTTCTTTACAGTTTAGAGTTGCAAACTTTACGGCTTGAGAAACCTTAACACTATACAATGTGTCAATTGGTATCAAAGTAGTTTTGACCTATTCGATGAACAGAGATATTAGCAGAGTCTTCTCACCTCGTGATGCAGTAGGTCATCTGGGATACTGGATACTATAAAGGCACGAGAGGCAATGCGAGACACAACATTACAAAGATTTGATCAATGAGAGCATTCTATGGCATACTTAATTGGGCAGATAGATCAACTATAAGGAGGCGCAAACAAGAATCGTGAAGAGAAGAGAGATGTGCTCAAAGACTTGCCTAGAGGCAAACCAAATCCTAGGTCTACTCCTACAAACTCATATGGGCATCATGTCTATTGAAAGAGTGGCGTATGCAATAGGCGATGCATCAAAAACTCAGTTCGCAGCAACCTTTCCGTAGATGTGTTCTTAATTTTGATAAAATTCTTTTTTATGGGAATTTCTCAAAAAAGGAGATTTATTAGATCGTTGTTAGAAGTGGAAGCTTGCTTTTATTTAAACAAGATTACTTGTTATTTAAAAACTAGAATTTGCCATTCGTAAGCTTGTTCATGGTGCTGAAGATTGGTGGTTTGAATTTCTAGAAGAAAGCTTGTATTGTTACCTATAATTTCATCATGACAAATTTTGAGAAAATTATTAATCTTGAGCTTGTAAAAGATGATTATGAAGAGATCTTGTACTAGGCATTTAAGAAATCATGCCATTATTACTCGCCTTCTTTCCAACCATCACCATTAGCAAGTAGGCAAATAAAGGAAATATTGTCTATTCAAAACAGACAATCTCAGCAGCAGTGACAATAGCAGCAGTAGAATTATAAGGAGCGGATGAAGGACCAAGACAAGCAAACACTAGGTTTTGTAATAGAAGATGAAAAAAATGACAACCATGAAGATGCAATGGATGAGGGATGTGTGAAACAACCTCAAGCATTAGATGTCAAAGAGGACCGCAAAAAAATTGAAAAGGAAGTTAGGGAAGTCAAAATCGTTGGAGGGGCTCTGAAACAACCTCAAGCATTAGATGTCAAAGAGGACCGCAAAAAAATTGAAAAGGAAGTTAGGGAAGTCAAAATCGTTGGAGGGGCTCATATGGCAAAACATGAAAACATTCTTGGCGTTACCTCTACAAATGTCTGGACAGAAAGCATTTCTGGAAGCAAGCTTGACTTGCCATTAGAGACACTAGACAAGGTTGCATCTTCAAAAAAGCATTGAGCATCCGATGGATACTTGGTGGTATAGATTTTGATAATAGGTCAGTCAATATTTTTATGAATGAGTTCAAGAAGAATTGTAATATGGGAAAAAAGATTGCTTCCAAGTTAAAGATGGTTGCTGAAAATTCCATGGTGTAAGGGGATAAATATCTGATTAAATTTGAAGGTAACTTTAAAATTCTTATCTTCGATCCTCCTAGTGTCGCAAAGCTATCCTATATATGGGCTAGGTGGACAAAACAAAGCTCTAGAAGAAGTATGAGCGTGTCACCAAGGTTTTCTAACAGATTCGACAATATTAGACAATGATTGACCATGATCAATAGACAGTGATCGATTGACTATGATCGTCCAGTAGAAGTTGTTTGAATTTTATTTCTTTTTCCTAGTTAAGTTAGAGTTTTAATTAGATTTTTCTAGTTAGGAGTCAAAGTTTTGTTTGATTTAGGTTTTTTCCGATTTAGATTTTCATGATTGGAAAGGGACAATTTAAGTTCTTATATAAACAACTTCATATATTATGTGAAGAATAATGAGAATTTATGAACTAAAGACCTTTCAAAATATACAAGAGTTTTCTCTACAATTTTCTCCATAGTTAAGGGTTGTGACCTTAGACTTGAAAACTTTAGTTTCTTTCTCTATAGTTGACAATTTGTTCCATGAACCTATAGAATGTATATGAAACTGTAAATAATAGTACACGCAGCTCAGACAAGCCACTCAAACATTTGAACTTCCAAGATTTATCCCTGATAGATAAAGTTTTTTAGATTTGAGTATCTTTTTGAAGATTCATCTGACATCATTCGTCTGTTTTTAAGGATCCCATATACTGGAAATAATGGAAGGTGACAAATTGAAAATTTCCCTAACTAGGGGTAGGTGTCCTCCGTAAAAAGTAACTTAAAATTCATTATTTCACAAAATTTCTTGATTACTAAATTACAGAAGATAAGGTAAATTAAAAGCTGTTACCTGAAGCAGATGCAATTGGATAGCCAATCAAAGCACTCACTGCCATAAAGAGAATACCATTAACTGTAGCAAGAAACCCAATAATAGGCGTCTGGCTGCCATGGGATATTACCGAGCCAAATGCATCTTGGTAAGCCAGGCCAATTGCGTAGATTATAGGCAGAGCGCTTGCTGAACAGCCAACTGTAAGAAACAGGATCCAAATACTTGCTAGTGCAAACGCCTGTGATATATCTGCCTGCCCTACAGCCATGCCAATCAATCTTCAAGTTGAGAGAAAAAAAAAGGGCCAAGCTGCATCCTACCAACTAAAATGAATAAACAACATCGAGAGAAAAAAGCCTTCATAATTATCCATGATTTCCCCCCTTTATGGTGGGCATCATGCAAAACAGCAGAGAGCTTCCCTGTTTTTAGTCAATGTTACACAAATGGAATATTTTTACGCATATAAAGAAACGATTCGATAGCTCATTACCTCAGCATCAGAGTATGTTGACTGTCGTCTAATACTGCAGCGAGGGTACTTGACAACACATTTGGAGCCATAGCACCGCAATTTTAACTGCTTCAAATAATTGTTGGGGTAAGGAATTCGAGAGCTGTCGAAACTAAGAGTTTGATCCACAAATGTACAGAATCAAATTTTATTACCTCAACTCTATCAAACATGTCATCTATTATCAAAGGTTTACCACTGTAATATGCATCTCGTGCCTAAAACAAACATCAATTCAATACCGCACAGTCAGCCCACTTCTCCTCATCTTCTCGACAAAAAAATTCAATAAGATAAAAAGCATGAAACCAAAGTAACGAGAAAATGTTCAAATTAGGCCCAAAATTAAAATAATGAAGAAATCTGACGCACTTGACGATAGAGAGCTTCGAGAGTTTCTTGGCTTGCAGTCTCTATTGGGCCAACGAATAAGCAAGACGGTCCTTCCGATGCAAGTGCAACCTTACGCGTTCTTGACACTCCATTGCTACTCATCGCAGAGAGGCGAGCCCAACAAAATGAAGCACCCTCTCTCCCAGACCTGCTAGCTCTGTTGTAGGATGACAGTTCGATCACGTGACGAGAGATGTATGTGCACGTGCCTGCCATGCTACTCTTCTCTAACTGCAGTTGCCGAGAACAAGAGGCACTGCTCTGCTCCACTGAAATCGTTTGTGGCCACGGAAAGAAGGAACTGGGTTTTTAAATGGTTGGAATTGTTTTATGACGAGAATGCCCCCTTTGTGGCTCTTATCTGTTGGTTTATCATGGCGCCTTGTAATTATCTCTTGCCGGCTTTTAGTTGGGTTGAATAAATTATTCAAAATATTGAGGTTGCGTCTGTTTTGAAACAGAATGATATGCGACGTCAGGGCGGCTAGAAAACTGTTTGTCTGATATTTAAATTTATTTATGATTAAAATTAATATTTTTTTTAGTATTTTAAAATTATTTTGATATTAAAAATAAATTTTAAAAATTATTATTTTAATATATTTTTAAATAAAAAGTAGTTTGAAACGTAATAATTACCTTACTCCTAACAAGCCCGAAGAATAGACATGGAATTGCGTTTCGTGGGGTTAGATTATTTTTTTATATAAAAAATATACTCAGATATTGTAAGTGTGTTTGAAAAAAATATTTATTATTTGAATTATATAGACTTAATTTGGTTAAATAAATTGATTTTATGTTAATTAGATAGTAAAAAAAATAAGCAACAATGATAATAAATAGGCCAATTTTTTAAAAAAAAATATCACAATAACTTGAGAAAAAGAATTTTTTTCAAAAAAATAAAAAGAATGATACAACTTAATTCTTAATCCATTAAATATAAAATAATGAGATTAAAACAGAAAAAATATTTGATTCAAACCAAGTTAGTATGACAAGCTTATCTTAATAAGAGGCAAGCTAACTGAGTTAATCCATCAAACTTGCAATCCAAGTCATGAAATTAAGATAGCCTAATAAAAAAAAAATAAAGGAAATCACAAAACTTATTTAAAAAAATAATGTTGAATGATGAAATCGAAAAAGAAAATAAGTTTCTCTTTTCTAAAATTTTTTTTTAACTCGTGCGAAATTTTCCACTCGTGTCAAATTTTCAAACTCATAACTTGGGTTATTAGACTAGAAACAACATATTTGAAAGAACTAAGAAGTTCAATACCCAACTAATCAAATATTGAAAGAAAAATGAATAAAAAAGTTCAATTATATAAAAAGATCCAAAACAAATAGTAATTAAAAAAAACAAGGGTCAAAACTAAAATAAAAAATAAATTAGAGAACAATTATAATTTTTTTAATTGAATTGTGAAATTAAAAAGAAGTATCAATTTAACAAAAGAGACAAAAAAAATAAAGATCAAATTGTAAAAATTAATAAATCACAAATTGGGATTTAAGGATGAAATTTAAAATAAATAAAAACTTTACAAAAGAGCAAAAAAAAACAATTAGAAATAAAAATTATAAGGACCAAGCTAGTAAGAAATAATATACTATAATTTTGGATTGAATTATAAAATTAAAATAAAATAAATAAAAATATCAATAAAAAAAATAAAAAATTAAAATAATAAAGATAAAAGTTGAAATATTTAAAATTAAGAGGACATAAAAATTTGAATAGTCAACACAATTTTCAATGAAAAGAAAGAGAAAAAAAGGGGGGAAGTGCTATCAACGATAAATCATGCCGCCTCTCATGCCGGGATAATCTTTCCATTAAAATATTATTTTATTTTTATTAAAAGTTTAAATTGCCATCAATCAACTTTATAATAATAAAAGAAACATAATGAAAGAAAAAAATATTATTGGACACAAGCTTTAAAAATTTTGATTTCAAGAGAATAAAGTCATTTTATTGTAAAAAAAATAATGATTAAACAACTATTTTATGTTAGTTTTAGAATTTTGCTTTTAAGGATAAATGAATAATTTTGTTATGCTTTAAAAAATATAAAAAGATAACTTTATCCTCAATTAATTATGTAATGACCAATTAATATTGTAAAAATACCAAAATACCTCAACTTCAATTCTATTATTTTTTTAGAAAAGCAAAATAGTAACTACATTATAGAAGCATAATGAATTTGCTTTTCGTTTTAGTTTTTGTGTGTATTTTTTTTATATTTTTTATTTTGACTTCATATCAATTTAGTTCAAAACTATTGTATAGACATATTTATTTTGTCTATTTATATATTTTTAATTAAATATATTTGTGTCTTTTTTGTATTTGTCTATTCTATCCGAGACACTAATTAAAAGCAACTCTAAAATTGTAATTTTTTTCATAAATTAAATTTATGAGTAATGCTTTTTGTATTTTTATAAAAGCGAAAATAACAATTTCAGATGTATTTAATAATTTTTCAATTATATTTGGATTTTTAGTGTACATGAGATTATAATGTAAAATACAACTTATAATAATTTCTATAACGTTAATAATTTTTATGTTATATTGCGTGTTTATTTTGAGAAAAACAAAAACAATCTTTGCGTCTGCCGGGAGTCGAACCCGGGTCTATTGCTTGGAAGGCAATTATCCTAACCGTTGGACTACAAACGCTTGGTTTGCTTAAAGCCTCCATTGTAATATGGTAATTATTATTTCTATGTGATGCAAGGCATCGAATTTTGACCGGCACGGATACGAGAACCTCCAAACTCAGCAGTGAACTCTTTTTATAGTATGAGTTCCACTGCGTTGTTCATAATCATATACAAGAATAAGATTGTAAGAAAAAAAAAATGTTTTTTAATCAGAGTTCTTTTTTCCTCTTGCGCAAGGGCTGTGAAAAACTTCATATTTATCAGCTAGACCTTAGACTTCCCATCTCTGCAGAGAGCAAAGTTCTTGTCTTCAATGGCCTCCTGTTTCAATGCTTTTGCAAAGCCCTGGAGGCCAAGCTTACTGGCTAAATAAGCTTCACAACCCAAACTACCCACCGAGTCAAACTGAACTATGATATAAGAAGATGGATGCAGCACAATCATATTTAGAACTCATCTGCCATATCTTTTTTGTTTCTTTTGTTCTTGTAACATGTGCTTGATTGTGAGAGACCTTCAATGTTGATCCAAGATCTTTCAAAGAAACAAAAAAAAAAAGACGGGCAATGTTGTATGATAAGAATCTAATTGAAACAGTTGATGTTTCTAACTTATTTTTGTTAAAATTATTCCAATATACACTCTGAATTCGGAATAAAAATATAAATATTCAAAACTTTTATATATATATAAAAAAGATTGTACATTCTATTTCTTCTCTAAAATTTAAAAATCCTAATACATTATCATCTTTGACCTATCAAAGAAATGATCCCATTCATGTTTCCCTTCTGTCCCAAATAAGTTTTTCTTCCAAGTATACTCTTCTATATCTTCAGAAAAATTCTTTCCAGCTTTAATATCCATCTTAATCTTCTCAACTCTTTCAAGAACCCCATCAATTGTGAGATCAAATGCGTCTTTAAGGGTCTCCAATCCATAACTTGGATCAGCATACACCATGCCTGGAATCAGGTTTATAACCTCTTCTCTCATAGCCCATACTCTTTGTATCGGAATCCGAGATAACGTCCTCTCAATGCTGACTTTCTCGTCTTTTATCTTGTTCGCCGGTATGAACACGGAGTATTTAGTATAATCCCTCGGGAAATGCCATAAATACTGGGCATAAGATGAACCTGGATGGAAGAAAACTGGAATGCACCCAGCCAAGATCGAATCAAAAGTTGATCGCCTAGTATAGGAATCCCCTGGAGGCTGCAAGCAGAATGTCGAGCTTTGAAACATTTTCATCAAATTAACTGGTTCATAGCAGTTGCTTGAACCGGTAATACATTCTAGCAACAGGCATTTTTCTCTTGAAGCCTGGCACTGTTCAAGAATGTCACTACGGATAGAATCTGGGAGGTCAGGTCTCGGGCCACCTGCGAAAGAAAACAAGAACTGCCTTTTCAGTCTTCTCATCCTGTTCTGCCATTGGAACACTTCGTTGTCACTTGAAGGATGAAAGTATGTTGGATAGGGTACTGCAAAGTCATTGTTGTTCCACGGACTTGATTCAATAGTCAACACTGTCATGTTTCTAGATTCAGGCAAAATCATAAGCTGGTTGCCCCAGTCATTGTTGTTGTTCGTTAATCTCCTGAAATCCCAAGTGATCCTTCCAGCAACCATGAAGTGGTCACTACCCCACAATCTTTTCCACTCGGGGCTTTCTCTTAGCCACCTGACAAGATGACGAGAATAATAATCTTTCATCTTCTTGTCAGCATTCCACAGATAACGAGCAACGTCAAGCCCAGAATAGTAAGGGACAAAGATTGCTGAAGCCAATGAGGAGTCATTGGTTAAGCACTTGTACTGCTTCATTTTATGGTGGAAAATGATTTCTAACATGAATTGGTTTGTATCATACCAGCCAGTGTTTGAGAGCGTCCTTTCCGAGTTCTTTAGCCGGGGACCGAAGCCGAAGTTTGACAGGTAGGGGCACATATTAGACCATTCGTTGAGTGATTGACAATGCCTGACCAAATCACCATTGAATCGGCTTGGAAGGTTATGGATATAAATGTATCGGCCTTCACATGATTCAGGATGTGAATCCGAATTGGTTTGCCTCCTTATTTGATCTTCCTTGTTAGGCTGTTCGATGACCTCCTCGATTACCTTCTCTTCTCTACGAAGTGAATGATCAACCTGTTTCTTGACCCGTTTCTCCCTTGCCGGTTTCTTGACCCGTCTCCTCCTAGCCTCTCTAGGAAGTGAATGATCAAACGGTTTTTTGACCTGGTTCTCCCTAGCTGTACTCCTTGCATTACCAGATTCTTCTCTGTTTCCTTCACCAAAGACTTTGTTGATCGATCGAGCTTCATTTTCCGTGAGATATAGTTGATTTTCCGGTTTTGATTCTTTCCCAGCATTGGATACTTCACGAAGATACTTGTCCCAATCACCACCGGTAAAAAAATTGTCGACAGGATTACCTCTTGCTTTCGTATCCATATCCATAACAGAGTCTGCTGCAACATGCCCTGTTTCTTCATTGGAATTCCGATTCACACCACCAAAACTCGATTCATCGGTATCAACAAAATTATCATAACGGTGTTTCAACAAGAAATCGTCCTTCTTATCAAGTTTTGAGCCCGAATTAAAGAAGAAGTAGAGCAATAAGAACCATAAAAGAAACACGACCGTAAAATACCAGAATTTGCTGCAACCCTTTTTAAGTATAGGCACCTTCTTCATCAATCCCTCTTGATCATGCATGTATCTATTCTCCTCGATAAGCCCTTGCTGTAAGAAATGGGATTGAAGAGAGAATCAGCTGGGATTTGTGTTTAAGGATATGAAAGAAAAAAAGAAATGCACGTAGGAATTGATTAATTTCTAGGGAAGGGATCTCCCTTTAGAAAGAAAAATATTATAGAGAACCAATGATAAGGAAACAAGAGAGAAGCTCTATAATTGTGGTGGCGTTGAAGCATTCAAGGATTTTGATCCATCGAATGTTCATAGAAGAATTAATCAGTTTTACGTGTCAAGTCTGTCCTTAATTGTAACTTACTTGATCAATAAAAATATACCAACGATAATAATTAATTAATAAACAAAGATCATAAAATTCATGCTGATATTTACAATCCAACAGTTCAGAGCAAGCGAGTGCATTTTTTATTGAGCGGGCAGCGGGTTTTCTTTTCTTTTTAATTTCTTCTTAATTGGTGCTTCCAATTATATATATATAATTCGATGGCTACGCTAAATACTCCTCTTTATTAATATTAGTATTAAAAGGGTATTTTTGAATGTGATAGCAGTTGTGTTTTTTTTTAGAAATATATCAAATTAATATATTTTTTAATTTATCAAAACTATTCTTGATTTTAACATATTTAAACAATATGAAAATATTAAAAAAAATTAATTTTAAGCAAAAAAAAAATCAAAATTTTTAAAAACACGATTTCAACCGTGTTTCCAAACACTTTATAAGTCTGTTTAAGTAATTTGGTGGCCTTAAAAGGCAACTTGGGTATTATTTTTTAAAAATTATTTTTGATATTAACACATCAAAATAATTTAAAATAAAAAAATTTAAAATTTTTAAAAAATATATTTTTAATCATGTTTCCAAACAATATAAATCTTTTTAGATAACTTGGTAGCCTTGAAAGGCGACTTGCGCTGTTTGATTGCATTTTCAGATTTCTTAGGGGAAAAAAAACATGATTGATGTTAGGCAGCAATCCACCATATGCTGAGAACTTTCCAAGTTCTTCATCATTCCTCGAAGCCAACAACACATACCTTAATACTATTTTGTTTTTCTTGTTATCCCTTGATGCATTTTGAACAAGCTCTAAAACCTAATTAACCCACATAAAAAAATAAAAAAGCTAACACATAGAGTCAATAACATACCCTCGTATCTTTTGGCCAGACAAGACAAACAACAAACTTATACTTGAGAACTTCATCAGAAAGCATATTGTTTGTAGCTTGAACAAATAAAACCATATTGTTCACCTTCTTCTGTGCTTCACCTCCTTTCATTTCTGCATATCAAACCCTTATATATCATTAAATATAGCATACAATTATATAGAATCCTTAAAAAAGAAGAAACATGTTCAGACCATTAGCCTTTTTTTGTGTCTGTACGGTTTTATTTAAAAATGCGGTACAAATCATGTTCCATAAAATTTTAAATTTTTTTAGCTTAAATTTAATATTTTGTTATGTTTTCAGATTGTTTTAATGTGTTGATATAAAAAATAATTTTTTAAAATAAAAAAATATAAATTTAATGCATTTCTAAACGAAAAAAAAAACATTTTAAAAAGCAATCACTATTACAGTTTCAAACACACATGTAAAAAGGCTTTAAAAGATACTTTGAAGGCAAATAAATTGCTCCATGCACTACAACTCAACGCATTCAATACTTGAGTCATTGAAGTGGCCACATGAAGTCCTAACAAAACCTAGTCGAATGTCAAGCAACTAATTCAAAGAACAAAAAGGATAGACTATGATATTAATCCATAAGTATAATAACCATAAAACACATCATCACCATAAAAGACTAGTTGATCTAACAATAGGCAATTGGTTATGACAATCTATTTTAAAAGCTATCCTTACATCAATATATAACTACACAACAATTAAATTCTAAGGTTCATTGTCTCGTGTGTTTGGTATTGTGGTAGCTTTTGTGGTTGTAGTTTGAAAAAAAATTGCTTTATAAAAAGCACTTTTAGTTGATGTTGGTTTGGTAAAATATATATTTGGTTAAAACTATGGTTGAAATTGAAGTTGAATAAAAAATAATTTAATGTATTTGGTTAATAATGCTTTTCAAATTGAAGTTATAAAATAACTAAAAAAGACATATTAATATTGATGATTTTTAATTGAAATATTGTAGATTTAATTACTGCTATTACATCATAAAATAAATAATACTTTATATAAAGTATTTTTTATTGTTCCATTAAACTATCTACAATCCCATCACACACGAAATTCATCTGACAAGGACTATAGTTTCTATGGCTTTTTGAGCGTGCAACAATATCAGGTAAAATATCATCAGGAACAAAATTGAAATTGCGATCAAATTTTACAAATGTTACGTCATCATGCGATCTCCTTCTAATGTAATTATGTAGTGCCATTGAATAATGCTAAACACTAGTTTTTCGAATAAAACACAATATCTGAGAAATTGTTTTGGATTTTTTTATTTTACTGGGTTGGACCCGGTCCAATTCATTTAGATGTGGGTCGGACCCGTTCTGGCCCATGAACAACGCATACGTTCTCCACTGTTCACTTTACAAAATAATAAAGACGAGAAAATACAGCAAAAGAAGAAGAAGGAGAAGGAGAAAAGCAATGGAGACGAGAGGATTGTTTTGGAAAATTTTTGCAATGGTTTCGTTGTCGCTTGGCAAGAGACTAGAGAAGGGAACAGAGGGGGAACATGGATGAAAATTTGGGAAATTGTAGGATTTTTCCAGATCTGAACAATGGAGACCTCTAGGGTTGTTTTGGGAAATTTTTGCAATGATTAATTATTTGCATTGTCAGTGAAGGGGAGAGGAAAACACATCCTCACGAAAAGCAAATCCAAATTGTTTTTCAAGAAACTGAGTTCCAGCCTTAGTTTCAGGTGGGACCCACATAAATAAAAATATAGTTAATATCTAACCTAACAATTATAAACAATGTTTTCTTGTAAACGCGACCGCAATGTCAAATGCATACTCAATAGTATTCATGTGATCATTTAGGAAAAAGTTTGCTAAAAATAGAGTTAGACTCAGACTGTCAAATCTGCAACCTTGCTCGTGAAACTAGAATAACTTTATAAATTTTTTTTTTTACAAAATTTAATTCTCAAACCAATCTAATGTGCGAAATTAAAAAAAAAAGTTATAAAAAACAACAAAAAAAATCAAGACATCTCGAATATATTGCTAAACCTGTGATTTATATCATGAAACTATAA
This sequence comes from Populus alba x Populus glandulosa, assembly GCA_033617975.1. Lineage (NCBI taxonomy): Eukaryota > Viridiplantae > Streptophyta > Magnoliopsida > Malpighiales > Salicaceae > Populus > Populus alba x Populus glandulosa. The sequence goes on from CM066151.1 coordinate 5,274,102, forward strand.
TAATATTATAAAAAAAGTTACACAGCTTAATTTGTAATTAAATTAATGTTGAAAGGTAAAATAAAAAAATAAATTAAAAGAAACTAAAAAAAGTGAGAAATAATGAGGAGGGCAGTATAGAAATTTTAAAAGATGTTTAAGGACAAACCGGCCTTGTAGATAAAAAAACAAACCCTAGGTTTCCATCATTTAAATACCACACTCGAAGCACTGGCGAGCCGTCTCTCTTTCACTCTGTTAGATTCATAGCAAATTCAGGGTTTAAGGAGAATCAATTCGAAATCAAAATGGGAGTTTTCACCTTCGTTTGCAGGTGCTCTGGTAACGAGTGGAGTGCCAAGCAGATCGCCGAAGGCGATATTGAAGCCTCCGCTTCCTCCACCTTCGAGTTGCAAAGGAAACTTGTCCAATCTGCTCTCTCCGCTGATTCCTCCGGTGGCGTCCAGTCCTCTTTCTCTTACGTCACTCCTTCATCCGCCGTTTTCCAGGTCCACACATTTTCTCTCTTTATCGTTTTGTTTATTTTCTTGCTTTAAACAACAATTATCTGATTTAGTATGTCATCATGAAGTATATCTTTTGTCCGTTTTGTTAATAAATCCTTTGCTATTTGTTCAAATAGTTTAGGGTTTTGAACCATCATCTCATAATCATAAATGAATGGATGTGTGTTTGCTTGCACTGCAGTGAGAAACTTATTCATGTGATCTTTTTCAAGTTATTTTATTTACTTGAACAACTGTTTCTAATTTGGAATATAATTTAGTCATCTAAATTAGAATTTATAGGCAAGAACAGTTGTCATATAAGAGTGCAAAATATATGTGGATGTGGCATTCGATGTTAGTTTTAGTTGTCTAATGAGGTGGGTAAATTTTGTTTGGTGCAGGTGATCATTGGTGGCGCATGCGGTGGAGCCTTCATTGGCGGTGGTGGTGGAGGTGCAGCAGCGGCTCCAGCAGGAGGTGCAGCAGCTGCAGCTGAGGCACCTGCTGCTGAGGAGAAGAAGAAGGAAGAGGAGCCAGAGAGTGATGATGATATGGGATTCTCTCTTTTTGATTAAGGCGATTGCTTAGTTACTGTGTCGTTGTTGATCTGTCTTGTTTCTTTCTGTATGGTTTTGACTCATGTTGCAAAATTTTACTGGCCCTGGTGAATTGGATTTAGATCAGATTTAAGTGTTTTTGGATCAGAGATGGGTATATTGAATGAGTTCATATTTAGCATTTTATCATGTTTTAATCTTCTGGTTGGTTATTGGAGTGTCGATTGTTACGGTTCCTGCCTCTGGTTTGATAGTTGATTTAACTAGAGTGTGGTTTTCTTTATTAAAGTTTTGGGTTTAGCATGACTTCGTTTTCTAGTGTTGTTCATGGCAATTGTGAGATCCAACTTGGCTCCGACCTCTGATTTTAATAACATGTAATATAATTAGGGATGTCCTTACTCCTAAGATTTGTGTTTTGAAAGGTTCTAGTTTGCTGAATGAAAGACAGCAGTATTTCTAATGTTTCACACCCCTTCAGTAGGATAGCCACAGACGCTTCCGATATTAGTATGTTGCAGTTCTTTCTCGTTTTTTTACATGTTGAAGCAAGCTCCAGAGCAACAAATTTGCTTAGGCCTTGACATTACAACTGGATTCATCATTGTTGCCGGTAATATAATAGGAAGGATCGTGGAAGATCCTCAAATTGCATGAACTCCCTATATCAATGGCGCTTCATCCATGTTTAGTGAGAAGGGATATTACTTCGTGAGAATCATTTGACCAAAATAGGTAACTCTCAGACCGTTTAAACTGAAATAAAAATCAAATTATATATATAAAAAAAAAAACATTCAACGTGGAAGTCGATGTTGTTTGGTCTTGGTCTTGGGTTTAGATTTGGACATCATGGGAATGGACCAAGATTGTTTGTCCAATCATGACCTGCTTATCTCTATCTCCCTAACTAAACTGGCTGGGATGCAAGCACAGCTGTTTAGGGATTTTGTTTCGCGCTAAAAAAAAAAAAAAAAAGGCACTTGGTTTTAATCGTCCGTCTCTCCGATTCTAGACCAATTTTCATGCTTCGTAGCTCTTAATAAATGACTTCTCTGAGTTATTAGCATGTTGAATCGGCTAGAGCTGTTAGCTCCACCTGAATTATTATTTTTTTGATGATTCAGAGGCTTGTAAATATATTTGTTCTTTTTACATTATCGATATTCAGGTGTTCCTCTTCTTCTTTTTCTTCTTTCTTTTAATTTAATTCTTAAAATGCGAAAGCTTCTTGCTTTGCCTGATGATGAAATCCCTAGATCACTTCTCGATATCGATATGTATGCTGCATATTACATTTCCTGTAACTATAACATATGCACCCCCCCTCTCTCTCTCTCATGTATGCACCTCCTATATGAATTTAAGCTTTGGAATAGAACTGATCTTTTACCATTTAGAAAATAACTCTTCCATTTAGAAACTAACTTTGCGGTTATGCAATCTTCTCTTTCATTGTCATATAACTTTTAATGTTTAATACTCAATGCCTTGTGCAGTTATGATATGTGAATGTTCTTACTTGTGGATACTATTTCAGTATAGGTCCTTCATTTATTGTTATTAAGATGGAATATGCAGTCAAACTTGTTATTTTCCATGGGATTCAATTTATATTTATCAATGGAATGATCATCTTTTGTTGCAGGGTTCGACCTGGAGTTATTGATGGTGACATCAGTATTTCAGCTGTTCAGGTTTTACTCTCTTGAATGCTTTTGACATGTATGCAAGTGTTTTATTATAGAGCTTGTCCATAAAATTCATGTGCAATTCAGTATTCTTGGCGAACCTCTTCTAATTCTTACTCTGCTTCCCGTAGTCATCTTCTGACATTTCACCTATACGAAGTTATTTCAGTTAGGCATAGGCTTGTCTTTTGCTCATCCTGTTTAACTTGCATTTTCCTTGTGTTTTTTAATTAACACATCACTTATTAAAAGAAAGAAAAGGTCGACATTCATGAATTAGTCATAACCTTCCCTTGAAAAAGTGGAAATTGTGGAGAAAGTTACAGTTTTTCAAGGCAAAACGTTTGATAGATTGCTAAATTTAGTTTTTAGTTGGAAGGTCTTGACTTGTCTCTCTCTTTACCCTACCTATTTATCACTTCAACTAAGGATAGGAGCCAAAGCATGCTTATGCTTTACCCCTTTCTTTCTTACTGAGATCTTTATAGAAAAAAAGTAAATTAATGTTGCAAGGTGGACCATTCTAGATGGCAGGAATTTTTAATCAGATAGACAATCAGCAATTAATCTTTAAGTGGTTGGATGAGGGGGAAAATGAGATTTTGGGGAGGATGTTTTAGAAAAGTTATGATATTAAGATTACGGGTCTATGGTTTCCTCGTCAAAGTCACTAACTGGATTTGATTTGTTTCTTTAATTTTTATTTCCATAATACATAAACCTGAACCTCTATTCCAACAGAACTGTCAATCTTTACAGAATTGCACTCTGGAGCTGGTAGCCTGGTCTGGTGATGCTTCTCCTAGCCTCTTATATTTCCATCTATTTTTGCATATCCTTTGTATGGGTTGTTTTTCTATGGCGTGCCTTTTGCTCACCTTATTCTTTTTTACTTTCAATTTGGCTCCTAGTGGTTATGCAAACCAGATAAGTCCTTGCATGAGCCAAAACAAAGATTGAAGCAAGTTCCTTCTCTTCTCTTTTCTGTTTTTAGTTCATGTAGTCTGTCAACACTCTCACATCTTGTTTGGGGTCAACTTTGGGCTTGGTTTCTTCTGTATATTTTTAGAGATAAAACTGGAGTTCATTAATGAAAAGAATTAAAGTTTAATACATCTATAACAGATAACTCAAAAATAAGGCCGGAAACTTGTTCTCGAAAAGGACAATCTCTCGGTTCCGTGATGTGTTGTGAGCTAGATAATGAGCTAAATTTCTAGATTATTAAGGAATGAAGCTGAAACTTGAGTCCTGGAAGTTTGAGTCAATGTCTCTGATATCTGCAATGGTGAGTCCAATATAAGTTGTCTGGGGTCTGCTTCTGCTGTTTACTGCCATGCTGACAGTCTGTGTCACTTTTAATATCTAATTCAAGCAAACAAATCAAAATAAAATTGCTCGAGCTTCAAAAAATTCCACTGATGCTTGACCGCTTGATGTTTTGATGCATCCCTAATGTTCGCATACAACATCACCCAAAATATATTTTTAAAAAATAAAAAAATATATCTCAATTCATAACTTATTAAATATAAAAAAAATTTAATCTTTTCAGTATTTGGCTTTTCAGTATAATTAATATCATTTCATCAATAATATTTTGATTTAACATTAAATGATGTAACATATATGTTATATTAAATCATGTTTGTTCTATACATTATAGTCACTAATCGTTGGAATAAGATTTGAAACTATTTTTAAATTTCATTCTATTTTAACCAATGATTTCTCACTCAATACTATTTAAAAATAGATGAAATATTTTTCTTGATTCATATAGGATGATAAATATTTTCTTAATCACTCAAGTACCTTCATATAGTTCATGTTATAATCAATATCTTTCCTTTTGTTACCTTAATTAAGATAATATGTAACAGGATTAAAGCATAGCTTTTTCTATATAAGATGACTTGGTGATCTCAAGTTTGAGAATCATTTACACAAACATTACGTGAGCATTTCCATAAATATAAATGATCTCTTTATATATAATTTTTATGTGGGTCAGTTCAGTGTACATGTATTATGACAAGCATTTATATATTAGTTCTAAGTATCATTTACATCCAATTTATAAGAACAATTATTTCATTTCATAAAAAAAAAACATAATATGTATTAATTTTTACAGCTTTAATGAATATCTAGTATCTAAAAGAGTATCGACCATAAACATTTTAAGAACAATACTTTAATACAATACGAATTATATAATTCTAACAATTTTATAACTTTTATATTTATTAATATAATATTATATAAATATTAAAAATAAATTAAATTTTTATTAATAATAAATATATATTTATTGATGAACAATGAGAAGTGTCCATGTCTATATTACTTTAATGATGCTTTTTAGTTTTCTTTAATTATGATATTGAAGAAATTCAGTTTAACTATATTTTTTAATGCAATCAATAGTTCATTTCTATTTTCTTTGACACAAATTGGAGATTTGCTAGAAAAATTATAAAGATATGCTTTTGATGATAACGGTCCCACTTAAGAGTCAAATCAATATACGAGAAAACACTTATAATACAATAACATGCTTCATTCAGCATGTAATCCTTTTTTAAAATGGTTTGTTTTGTAGAAGTAAATGCTAGTCATAAAATGAGTTTGAACCTCGCTAATAGTATATTTGATAGTGTGATAGTGGTTGCTTTTTAAATAATTATTCGTACTAAAATGCATGTTAATCATATATTTTTTTATTTTTTAAAAATTATTTTTAACATCAGCACATTAAAACGATCCAAAATATACAAACCGTATTAAATTTTTGTAAAAATAAAAAAAAATTGAATTTTTTGGAAACATGATTTCAACCGTATTCCCAATCATTTTCTTAGTAATTAGTAAAACTATAGCGTATTGTTTCTGTTTAAAAATGTAATTATAATTATTTTTTATTTGAAAATATATTAAAATGATATGTTTTTATTTTTTTAAAATTATTTTTTATATCAATACATTAAAATAATATGAAAATGTCAAAAAGTATTAATTTAAAGAAAAAAATAAAAAAATTAAATTTTTTTAAAATATAAAAACAAATATACAGTTATAAAAAATAAATTAAAACCTGAATCTCGAGGACAACGTTATACTTGCCATGCAAGTATTGCCTTGAAAGATATCAATGAAGTACAAATTAAATTAAATTAAATACAAAAATATGATACCATGGGAATGGGACAAAAGAAAAGACAACCTTCTCACGTGTCTTCGAATTACCGAAGTCAACACGGCAATTACAAGTAACGACACATCACTCCCTGACTGCCCCTGTCGCTTTATCCTCCACGGCAAGAAATTTCCTTCGACTGGTTACCTGTAGATTCATTCGACCAGCCGGTGCTAATATTACGCCCCGTGTTAAGGGATATGACTGCTGTTCTGGCACCCACAAACCATTATTTTAAAACCCGATCCGAACTAATGGGTTAAATTATGACCCGGATGGCACAGGACTTAAGTCGAACCGGGGTTCAAGTAAAAAACAAATATTACGACGGGATCCAGTTATAACTATGCACTAAACAAATAATTTTCTACAACATCGGAGATGTGATTGGGAAAGTGACGGTAGTGGCCGGTGATTTTCTTTTTGGTACCGATATTTTGAGGACCTAAACAGGAAAAAGAAGATATATAGACGCAAAATGGGTTGTCCCCCTCCTTTTACGAAAGGAAAACGCGCCACTCATTTGCTAGTCAGTCAGCGCCTCTCTTAATCTTATCCTTCCTTAATAGGGTTTACTCGGTTTCTCAGGTATGTCACTTTTACTCTTTCATTTACTGTCTCAGAGTTCAATTTGTCATGTTTATATATAATCTTATTAGCTGAAACTTTGGATCCTGTTTGTAGTTTATTAGTTTTTCTTATGGGGTTTTGATGTTTTTCTGAGTTTTAGTTTGAAGTAATGAAAAAGATTGTAACTTTATACGTTTAAAGAGCTCAAAAGCTTAGTTTCTGTCAGTTAAATTTTGGATATTGATTGAGTTGATTTGGGGTTTGATAATAGATGGGTTCCGATTCTCGTTACACTGAATTCCCTGGTTCTAACAAATTTGAGGATGAGATCGTGTTTCCGGTTTCGAATCAGAATCAAAATGTTACTAATGGATTCAAATTTGAAGATTTAGACCTCGACCATGTAGAAAATCCACTTGTTTTGCCTGGCCCCGATCCGGGTAACTCTGCTTTGTCATCGATCACGAGCATGGATGGAGATTCTCCTTCTGATGATCACGACTCGGACAATCTCCTCAAATACATAAGCGAGATGCTTATGGAAGAGAACATGGAAGAGAAGCCCTGTATGTTTCATGACCCGTTGGCTCTTCAAGCTGCTGAGAGATCACTTTATGATATTCTTGGTGAGAAGAACCTGCCCTCCTCACCCAATGAATCTCCTTCTTATGGTGATCAGTTTTTGGTTGATAGCCCAGATGATAGTTTTTGGAGTAGCCGCAGTGATTATAGTAGCAATAGCAGTTCTACTTCTAATACTGCTAGTTTGGTTGATCCTCAATGGAATAATGAGTCTAGGGAATCCAAACCATCGTTTATGCAAATGCCTCTTTCTCCTAGTTTTGTTTTCCAGTCTGCTGCAAATCCCAGTTCACAATCATCATTCAAATTACACAATGGGTTAGCAAGTAATAGTGATAGTGCCATAAAGCCCTCTGTGGGTAACATTGTGGTACGGAATATTTTCAGTGACGGTGATATGGCATTACAGTTCAAGAGAGGTGTAGAGGAAGCTAGTAAGTTCCTTCCTAAGGGTAATCCACTGGTTATTGATTTAGAGAACAGTTCATTGGCACCAGAGATGAACAGAAATGCCCCAAATGTGGCAGTGAAGGCTGAGAAGGAAGACAAGGAGTATTTGCCTGAATGGTTGACAGGAAAGAAGAATCGTGAGCGGGAGGATGGAGATTTTGAGGAAGAAAGAAGTAACAAGCAGAGTGCAGTTTATGTAGATGAGAGCGAACTGTCAGAGATGTTTGATATGCTATTAGGAGTTGGGGATGGATGCCAGCTTCAGTGTGTACTTCATGAGGCTAAACAACGTGAGTCAGGCAAGACTTTGCAGCAGAATGGGCAAACTAGGGGAACTAATGGTAGCAAGACTAGGGCTAAGAGACAAGGAAATAACAAGGAAGTTGTTGATTTGAGGACTTTTCTAATTCTTTGTGCGCAAGCAGTCTCTGTGAATGATTGCAGAACTGCTAATGAACTGCTGAAGCAGATCAGGCAGCACTCTTCACCTCTCGGTGATGGATCTCAGAGGTTGGCTCATTGTTTTGCTAATGCTCTTGAAGCACGTTTAGCTGGAACTGGTACCCAGATATATACGGCTTTGTCTGCCGAAAAAACATCAGCTGTGGATATGTTGAAAGCTTATCAAGCTTACATTTCAGCTTGCCCCTTTAAGAAGATTGCTTTTATCTTTGCAAACCATAGTATTATGGATGTGGCTGAGAAGGCATCTTCACTTCATATAATAGATTTTGGTATATTGTATGGTTTCCAGTGGCCTTCCCTCATCTATCGCCTCTCACGTAGACCTGGTGGTCCTCCCAAACTGCGCATTACAGGAATAGAGCTTCCCCAAAGTGGTTTCCGGCCAGCAGAGAGAGTTCAAGAGACAGGTCGCCGCTTGGCAAAGTGTTGTGAGTGCTATAATGTTCCATTTGAGTACAATGCCATAGCTCAGAAATGGGATACCATCCAGATTGATGACCTGAAGATCGATCGCAATGAAGTTCTTGCTGTAAACTGTGTCTTTAGATTTAAAAATCTGCTTGATGAGACTGTTGTAGTTAACAGTCCCCGGAATGCTGTTCTAAACTTAATCAGCAAGACAAAACCAGATATATTTGTCCATGCTATTGTCAATGGATCGTATAATGCTCCATTTTTTGTCACAAGGTTCAGGGAGGCACTGTTCCATTTCTCTGCTTTGTTTGATATGTTAGATACTAATATGCCCCGTGAAGATAAGATGAGGTTGAAGTTTGAAAAAGAGTTCTATGGTCGGGAGGTTATGAATGTCATAGCGTGTGAGGGCTCAGAGAGGGTTGAGAGACCTGAGACATACAAGCAATGGCAGGTTCGGAACGTGAGAGCTGGGCTGAAGCAGCTTCCCTTGGACCCTCTTGTCATCAAGAAATTGAAGTGTAAGGTGAAGGATGGGTACCATGAAGATTTTGTGGTCGATGAAGATGGCAACTGGATGCTGCAAGGATGGAAGGGACGGATTGTCTATGCATCCTCTGCCTGGATTCCTGCATAGGAATGCGGTAGCTTCTGTGCTGATTACGTAGTGATTTCATGTTGTCACACATGATTTTCTTGTGTATAGTAATCCTCAATCAAACCTAAACTGTCGCAAGAATGCAAGTTTGGTAGCAACTGGTAGCTTTATCTGATTGTTTCCTATTACTCTTTAAGTCTTAACTGAACTCAATAGATGGTGCACTGACACTGTCATTTAGCCATACCTTCGGCTGTTTGATGTGATCTTGTCTTTTTACACATTTTCTCCTACTTAGTTTCTTTTGCGTCACATCCATAAAAAAAAATGTCTTATTTTTACCAGAAGATTGGAGCTGGTAGTTTCATAAAACCCCAGTTCATTAATTTAGCCAAGGTTGCTGGTCATTAGAGAAGTTTTGATATCTGTAACAAAGTTGACAGCTTGCTGCCCACAAAACTCAGGAAATGCTGGGTCATAAGACCCCAGTTATATTCATTATCAGGGCTATTTGACAAACTATATACCCATAAGCAGTCTATTCTGCCTGCAATTACTAAGGAGTAATTACTGCTAGCTCATACAATGAGTTATAACACAACTGATATTAGTGCCTTCTTTTCTCTGTAAACAAAATTGCTGGAAAAAATATACAGCTAATTTAGTTACTTCTGGTCAATGTATATTCAGTCGTCGGAGCTAATTAATTACTCGTAAATGCTAGATAAACACAGAGTCCGCTATACGACCGTTTAGTATATTAATTAATTCACAACGCTGGCCGGCTTGAACGCTGAAGGAAACACTTCCGATCGTTATTTAAGTCAAAAGCATAAAAATCCAGAATTAATACTAATGGTCCTAGTTATCAAGCCTTAACCTTAAATATAAGGACTACATCCAATGCATGACCGATAGTGGGGAGCATTGACGTGTATTTTTGTATAGTTTAATCAACTGATTGTTGCCTTCTTCCAAGCTTAAAACAAAAATTTGCTTGAAAGATGACAATCTATTTAATTATTATTTTTGGTTCCCATTTAATTAATCTGGGTTTACATGGAGAAGGTTGCCGTCCACACAAATAAAACTTGAAGATAAAAATTATTTTTTTTAGATTAACATGATTATTAGTCAAGTTTATTGTTATCCAAGTTTATGTGTATCTTGATTAATTTTACAGTTTTAAAGTTAATAATAATATAAATCTTTAAGAATTTTAAAATTGATGTGATTCAAATTAATAATTTTTAAAAAATATATCTAAAACCTGAACAATTAAATTATACTTCTTAAAATTTGATTTCCGAGATACTTGTAACGTTGGGTGTTGGCAAATCCCATTTCGCATGGCTTTTTCTGTCCATGACAACATTTATTTACATTTTACAAGATCAATTCTGGATCTCTGGACCCTTGTGGACAAATGAATTAATCCTGGTAAGGTCCCTGTGGGACCACGCCGATCCTTTTTCTTACCCCAGCTAGGTCTACTGATTTGTTTAGAGCAGAAATTGCTAAAATACGAACTAGTATTTGGTCAATTAATGCTCCTTCGAGGCGACAGTGGCGGCAATTACTATGCAGATCTCTCCAGTCCTCTCCCTCCACCACCCAGAACATCCTGGTAATTTGAGCCTACTTTCTACTCTCACTCTATGATAAAAAAAAATAATAACTACGATAGCGGTGACCACGCTAGGCTGCGTCTATTTTTTTTATAAAATAAATAAAAATGTTTAGATAATAATAAAGACAAGTTGATGAACAGGTAATCTGGAATATAAAATTAATAAAACAAAAGAAACTACAAGGTACAAGTTTCAATATCTAAATATTAAAGAATTAAAGTTAAAAAAATTAATTTTTTTCTTAAAATACATCAAAGAAAAAGACCCGAGTCGGGTCGAATTAACTTTACAAACCTGCTAAAACCATATTGAATACAAAAATTAAATGAAACTAAATGTTGAGAGATGAAATTAAAAAATAAAACTTCAAAAAATTTTAAAATAAAAAAAATAAAAATAAAAAAAATAAAGACCAAATTCAAAATAAATATAAATTAGAGAACATAACTAAATTTTTAAAGGCTCGACAGGAATATCAAGACTCAAGAGAGAGTAAAGAGGAGGAGGAAAAAATCCTAACGCCACCAAACTACCATCAACTTGACCAAACACACCACTTCAACAACCGTGCCGCTACCTTACAAATCGGATGAGATGGCAATCACTAGTTTATGGCCACTATAATACTTCTCACGCATCTCTAAAATGGTATGGGGGACAATGATGCCTTAATGCGGGCTGTTACTAAGAAAATTACTAAATAAATTCTAAAGGAATATGAATATTACCAAAAAAATAAAAAAAAGCATGATGCGAAGATGAAAACACCCTTCCAAGTTAGTTTTCGAATTTTTGAAGTCAAAGGTTAAATATGTCATTTTACTTTTATAAAAACATGTCGAGATAACAAAACTCCTCTATACAAGGTTAATATTTTTAAGCTTTTAAAGATATTAATGTTATTTTACCGTGCAAATAAATAAGAAAAGACTTTAAGTCGCTGTAAGGGTAATTGTTAAGGGTAACAAATTACATAATGGTTAATATACTATCTGAATCAACATTATTTCTCTTCACATGCCACAGGAATATACTGATTCCTTTTAGTGTTTTTTATTTTATTTTTATTATAATGTTGCATGCAATAAACTAGCAATTAATGTGAGTGCTTGGTATTAATTAGCAATTAAAATCAATGAATGTCTCTCACTCAACTAAAAAGCAATAAATATTAATCATGATTCATGAGCAAGGGCATTCACTGGTTAATTTAAAGTGGGACCATCGAACTCTGGCAAGACAGAGGCGAATCTTTTCCATAATCAATGCCGCATGTGCCCACTCAGTGGTGCTGATTATCTTATTATTAATAAAAGGGTACATCGTATCTTCCAAGGAACACTGCCTGATTTGCCTGTTTGTTTGAAAGTATAGATATAATTATTTTTTTAAATATTTTTTATATTAAAATGTATATTTTGATATGCATGAAGAAAGTACTGTTAAAAGTATAGATATGATTTGTTTTTTCACTTAAAATATATTAAAATATATTTTTTTATTTTTAAAAAATTATTTTTGATATCAATATATTAAAATAATTTAAAAATATCAAAAAATATTAATTTAAAATAAAAAAATAAAAAAATTTAAATCTTTTTAAAAATATTCTTAAAATACAAATACAAATAAGACTAGTAATGATGTTGATTATCTTATTATTAATAAAAGGGTACATCGTATCTTAGAAGGAACGCTGCCCGATTTTCAGCTTATAATTAAATCATACATCTACCTATGCATATACGTGTACTTTGATTCTCCACACACTTTCAACGTTATTTAATTATATAATAAAAAAATCCCTTCAAATTAATTTGGTTTCTATTCAACCAAAATCATATAAACAATTAAAATTAGGGAATTATTAAACAAATTATACTTTCTTCAACTATCTTGACAGTATGTGTGGTTCTAAAAGTCATGCGGATAAGGAGATGGATTTTCCTGTTCATCTACAATATAAATACGTAAATTGACATTGACCCATGAATTGACATGGACACGCCAATATATATAATTCTTTCAAATATTTTGTAATTGGTTGATCACTTTATCGAGACCTGAAATGAGTTGTATATTTTATAAGCATGGAGAATTATTCTCCCTTCCATGACTATATAAAATGATATAATTATAGAAGATTGTATTATTTAGTTTTTTTTTTAAATAATAATTTTTTTTCTCTAATGAACCTCCAATAAAAAAAATAAAACATAGAAAAAAAAGAATCCCTGATACCAATTACTCTTATAAAAAAACCCACAGTTTGAATAACATGTATTAAAATATCGTTCAAATAAAAAACTAGTTTCTTGAATTTAAACTTTTTATTTCCCTATCAAGCAATACCAACAATGAAAACAAATGATCCAATAACAATTTGAAATTGATCCATAAACAATATTAACACCAATTTTGTGCTCTAATAAAAGACAAGATCATCACTCAATCTAGAGCTATTTTCTAGAAGGACTTGTTTGTTTTTGTATTTCAAAAATATTTTTGAAAAAATTTAATTTTTTTTTGCTTAAAATTATTATATTTTTTTGGTGTTTTTAGATAATTTTAATGTGCTGATATCAAAAATAATTTTTTAAAAATAAAAAAAATATTATTTTAATGTATTTTAAGTAAAAATCACTTTGAAAATCAACTGTTACCACACTTGCAAAAACACCTGCATCTGCAACAATCATCCACAATCATTATACTAGCGTCTCTTAGGTACCGTGTTCCATAAATATATATTTTTTAAAATTTGGATTTAATTTTTTATATATATTTTCAGATCATTTTGAAGTGTTAATATAAAAAATAATTTTTAAAAAATAAAAAATATATATTATTTTGATGCATTTCTAGACGAAAAACACTTTGAAAAGCAACCGTTACTACACTATACAACACCCATTAAGGCTAACACTGCCCCTTTCCCTAACTAATGGGGCAATTATCAATGAGAATAATTATCACTCTTAGGCCTCGTCATGAAATTGTATATTGGTAATCATGGCAATGCTGAATATCTCACTATAATAAAGGCACAATATGCACTTAAAGATCCTATATTTGAGAACTAGGCCATAAGAATGACAGGGTTAGACTTGATAAGTATTTTTTTACCTTTAAGCTTTTCATGGCATTCCATCGATAATCAAAACTTGATTTGTTTTTAAGTGCGAGCAATTTTTACTTTTGACTTTCTCAATGTCTTTCTCAAAGTTTTCTTAGATGCCCTTTAATTTAGGTTTTTTTTTTCACTTTTAGCCTTTTCTCAATCGTTGGGCTTTTATTCTCAGCATTCCCTTTACTATTGATTCTACTATTGTCTTTATCTTTTCAATAAAAAATCTCAGTATGGGGTGTGATCTAGGTCTGAGTTTCCCTTCAAATGAAAGATTATATCATGCTTAGATTGAGACTGCAAGAGATATATTTTATGAATTTTAAAAAGGAATAAATAAAGATGACCTTTTCTCATTTCAAGTAAGGTTAGTTAGAACCAATAAATTTTGACATCGTCTAGTGTAATAATTTGGATTTGCAAAGAATTATGATTCGTGAGTCCATAATTACCGAATCCACTATATGTCATTATGCATACCATTAAAGCTTAGCTTTATGATGCGGTTCAATTTTGTATGTGAGCTCAAAATTATTTTGTCACCCTATATTCTTTGTCATGCTATTTTAACGAACGTCTAGTTAGTTTTGCAACCAAAACACTTTTAATCTTTCAAGATTGATTATCCTTAATTTTACATGTTGGAGTTTGATTAAAATATTTTATCATTTTTTCAAAATACCTTTTGAAAGAAACATCTCTTTATTTCAAGACAATCATAAGATAAAAAACAAAGCATAATTCATTGAAAAAATGTGATGTTTTCCCGATATACATGAAAAATATATTGAAGCAAAATACAATGCTTATTCTCTAGGCAGTTGCACATCATCTATCCCGTGTTAGCATTTTGCAAGTTGATAATCATGATGAAGATGGTCAAGTGACTATGCGGTAGATATCACCATTCTTCACAAGCTCAATTTGCCCCTTACTTACTAACCTCTAGATATGATACTTGAAATTTCTGTAATTTTCAATTGAATGACCTAGGATTCCATCATAATATTCATATTTCTCACCTGGATTATACGATCTAGAAAACAATGGTTGTATGAGATTTGATGGAGTTAGGGCAACAAGTTCAGAGTCTGAAAGATGTTGAAAAAAATGCAATATCAACATTGACTCAATGAGTGTGTTAAAAAGTGAATGCATTGAAAGTAGATTTTTTAATTTTAATTTCTTTGGAAAAAACACTGAAAATGATGCAAATATGTCAAGAACATATTTTTTAGGGTTTTTTTTTTGTTTTGTTTTTTGAAAATTTTGAAAAATAAGGTAAAACATTGGGTAGTAACAAAGAACATTCTAGACAACATGAATCAAGATCCAAACCAGATATGAATAAACCAAAGACATATGATGTTGGAAATCATTCACTAAAAAATAATCAAGCATCACACATTAACAATCATCAACCAATAATCATGATTTTGATCAAAATAGGTTTTGATGCAAAAACAAAATCATAGGGTCGAAACTTAGAAAAAACAGTTATTAATGCAAACAAACCCTGAATTATTGATTAAGAAACTCATGTGAAGACGTTGATGCAAATAAGCGAATTAAAAATTGTCAAAATCAAGTAGCCAAGACAATGTTCATACGAAGAACATTGCCTAGAATCTGCCTAGAAATGCAAAAATGTTATTCAACCCAGAATTGGCCTTTTAGCCCTCCCAACTTATTGCCTTTTGTTCCCATAAACAACATTGTCATAGTTACACATGTTTAAATTAAAACAAACAACAAATCATATAAAACATGTATGGGGTTTCATTTCCCAAAACTATTAAACCTAAACAGTAAGCATATTCAACAATTTGGGTTCTAAAATTGGTATTTTAACATTAAATAAGACTCACACAAACCTAGAAAATAAGAATATACATCAAAACAAACATTAAAAGCCCATTGCTACTTTTGGAAGATTCCTAAACTATTTGAAATCATCCAAACATTTTATAAATATCCAACATACATTAACAATCAACTCAAAGCAAGATCAATTAAGAAAAAAACAATATTTTTTTATGCATTGATAGAAAATTAAAACTAAAGATATTATAATACTAAAACAAGTTCAAAAACATAATTAAACATGTAAAACAAGCTAGAGGTGTGTCTCATAGACATCACATGCTAAGTTAAATGAAGTTTATACCTTTAAAGTTCATTAATGGTTGTTGTGCCTTTATACTTTTCCTTTGCAAAGTCTAGCTTTACCATACTTAAAGCTTAAGAAATCTTTATGCCAGTCTCTTACACATTCACATTTAACTTTCTTATCAAAATTTTCCTGCCTTTTTTTTCTCTTTTCTCTTTTTTTTCTTTTGTTTATGGATTTTTCAGTGGGTATTTATAGATTTTTTTTATAGGGTTTCAATCAAGGTTTAATCATGATTGATCAATTTTTGACCCTCTTATAGAAATGGAAAGGTTTTGAAGTGGTTTTAATAGCTAGATGCTTTGTACCTTGTTGGTTTTGCAATGGTGATTTTACAATAAACTTGGTTTTGAAGATTCTTGGTGGTTTTGCTAAACTTGGAGGCAAAAAAACTGTTTCTGGCCTTTTGATCTTGAGAAAAATATGATCAACCCCTGATAAGAACCCACCAAAAAGGTTAGGAGTGTGAACACACGAAGAATCTAATGGTTTTTCAAAATGGGTGTCACAGTCAAGGTTGACTAAGATAACCATTTTTTAGTCTTCGCCGGAGCAATTTCGCTATAAACATCATCAAAGACTACTTGAAGATGGCAGAGGAGGTGCACTCCTATCATTTAGATATAACCTTGCTTAGTTTAGATGTTTGTAATTTCACATTCATTCGTTTGAAAATACCAACTTGATGAGCCTAAAACAACCCAAAGAAAAAGATGAATAATGGGTAGACAACACATTGTCTGTCCTCTATTCCAAATGGTGCATTTTAAACATGAACCAAACGACATGTCATCTAGGTTAACCAACAAAAAATTAGGGTTTTTAATTTGAGATTTGGCTAAAATTCAATTCAGTCCTTGATCTCTCAAATATTTTTTATTATATTCTTAATTACCTTTTAACTTATAATTTTGTGCAACTTTACCCTTGCTAAACTCAATTGTCAGCCCCAGAGTTTAATGCCTTTTTCAATTTGATCCTTGGTTTCTGATTTATGTATCTTGAATCTCAATTGATTAATAAACTTTAATTTTTCTTCAATTTGGTCCCTAACTTTGCCAATTTCAGTCCCTAAAGTCGCGTGCCTTTTTTAGTTTAATCCTTGATTTTGAATTTCTTCAATGAAGTCCCTAATCACCCATCAAACTTCAAATTAAATTTTTTGATTGAGTTAAAGCCCAAATTGAACTTAAAACCATTTTTTCTTACAATTAAGCCCTCAATAAATTCAAGTAAACCCTGAAAAATTCTAATTGAGTTCTTAAACAACCAATTTTAAATTGTTTTTTCCCAAATTAAATTCTTGTTAATAGGGTTTTTATTAGTCAAAATTAGACTATCAATTTTTTTTAACATTATATATAATGATCCTCACTAATTAACCAGTCTTTGGTAATTTTCTAGGTATTCTTTATGTTCTCTTAATTGATATGTAATTTTTTTTTTATCTTTTCAACTTTCTCATTTTTTTGTATTTCTTTTTTCTTATTTTTTTTTTGTATATTTATGTGGGGCCTCAACATAGGTAACATCATGTCTCTCAAAAGCTATGCATAAGATATTGAGATATTTAAAAAATGCTCTTGCTAGAGTTTTGTTATTTGCCAATAGTAATGAGTTTAAAGTAGAAGGGTATACTAATGCTGAGTGGGTAGGAGATCAAATAGATAAAAGATCTACCTTTGTCTACTTTACATTTATGAGAGAAACTTAATGACATTGAGAAGTAAGAAACAATAGGTCTTCGTAAGATTTAGTGTAAAAGTATAATTTCGAGTATGACTCATTATGTATGTTAATTACTATGGATAAAAAATGTTTGAAAGACTTGGAAAACAAGTACAAAAAACTTATGGACCTTCATTGTGAGAACAAGGATACAATTGTGATAGCACACAATCCAGTCTAACATGATCAAAACAAACATATAAATGTTGATCATTACTTCATCAAAAGAAATTTCAATTGAAAGATTATAGAGTTTTCATTTGTCTAGTTAAAGAATCAATTAGTGTTAAAGAACCAATTAAACTAAAAAACTTAAGTTGTTGGGTAAGGCTTCAAGATATGATTTATGTAATTTTCTAATACACCGTTTCAAGTGAAAGTTGCTTAGGCTTGAAACTTGCACAAACACAACCTACATTGTGCTTTTTTTTTTTTTATCAAATAGAATATAAATTGTGAGATTTATACTCGTAATCATTTGGTCAATAAAGTCTTAATACCATGTCAAAAGAACCAATTCAACCTAAAAATTTAAGTTTTTAGGTGAGACCTCAATATATGATTTATATAATTTTCTAACAATCAATATATATACTCACCAAAGCAATCTAAACAATATTTTTAACAATTTGATTAACAAGTTATACAAAATTGATATTTATGTTCTGCCTGGAGAGAAAGTGTTGGATTAAGTTGTATATCTTGTAATTATTGTAATTATGATTAACTATTTTCCCTTCAAATAACTATAAGAAATAACATAATAATAAGAGATTGTAATATTTATTTTCCTCCCTAAACAAAACTAATATGTTTTTATTATAAAGAGAAGAAGAATAAAACATATATAAAAAATAATTCTTGGAGTGAGGGTCACTCTCGTTCAGAAACCCTAGTTTAACAAAAAGAGTAGTTACATCAAGATGGAAGACGAATAAATGCAGTGCTAGTTTTCGTTTATTTAATTTGGCTGTGAGGATTGGAAAGACTTGCTTCTCAAGTTTTGGGAAGAAAGATGCTTTTGACCTCGAAATTAGAACGATGGACGAAGAAGATGGTTGGACTTGGTCACCGGCAGGTAACCGGTAGTTTTCGCTTGTTTGACTTCATCAATGCTGAAGTCATGAAACTGTTTGCTTAAAGTGATAATTGTGGATGATATTTCTTTCGAAATACCATATTAAAAAAAGTAGTCTCTTGTCACATGTCGTTTCGTGATAAAATTAATTATTGCATGCGCCTTCAGATTAATTATTATAAATATACTTAGCCATCTTTGAAAATATTTCACAGCAATATCATTTTCTTTACTTGTCTTCGATATATTGCCGCTGTGGGAACAAAAGTGACATGGCTGTCTTTTGTAATTCCAGTCATAGGTGAGATATATATTATTTTTAAAAAAAATATTAAAAAATATTTTTTTTTTATTTTTTAAAATTTATTTTTAATTTCTCTTTTGAGTCTTGGGCCGCAAGCTACTTTTGTGTGTTTGGTTTCTTGGATGTAGATGCTATTTTGAATCAATGTGCATGCATCGAATTGAATTTAAATATCCGTTCAAATAAGTGGGTATTCAGGTAATTCTACGCTAGGAGACTTGTCAGATTTTTGTACTATTAATAGATTTTACCATAAGCTGCTTTTTTCATGTTCAATGGAGGCCTAGTTGAATTTTAGCATATACTAATTATTTCATCCGTGGTTTGCCATGAATTTGATACATTCTTGTCAATACGACAACATTTTCTATGTGTTTTATCAATTTACAAATCAAAAGTTTATATATGTATTTAATTAAATCAAAAAAATCTATTGATGCAAAAAAAAATAAATTAAAATCCAATTATTCATCAACAAAAGTTAATAAGTCAAAATTGTGATTTGAATCATGAACTTAATAGGGTGAAACAATTTTTTTTCTATAATTTGTTATCTAAAATAAACATTTATAAAATTAAGAACCAACCAAATATTGAGGCAACTGGATAAAAATACCAAACTGAAACAAATTAAGTTGCTCAATTAACATCCAACAAAATATTAAACGATGAAATTGAAAAATAAATAAGCAAGAAAAATAAATTCAAGGATGAAATTGGAAAAATATTAAGCAAAATATTACATAGTGAGTCAAATAATTTTTTTAACCTAAAAAATAATCTAGAAGTTACCAATGTGTTTCCTAATTAAATTTTTTTTTAAACTGTGTAGAGGTTGACCTAGTGTGACCTGTTCAACTTGATGGGTCTAAAGACAACTCGGACAACTGTTAAAAATATAGTTTGAAAAACAAAATTCAAAGCGAAATTTTATTAAAAAAATATTGAGACAAAAACATATTAGATCGATTCAGGTTAACCCGGGTTAACTTACCAAATCCATATTTTGGATCATGAGACCAAAATAACCCTATAAAAAGAAAATCAAAACCAAATATGAAACCTAAATTTTCAATTAAACCAATGTTGAAAGATGAAATTAAAAAAAATCAATAAAAAAAAGATAAAAAAAAACAAACAACTCAAGTCAACTCAGATTAACTTGTCATAGTTGTAACCCAGGTTAAGTGGATAGGATAATTCCATAGAAAGAAAATCAAAACAAATTATGAAGCTCAATTCTCAATTAATTCAATGTTAAAGGATAAAATTGGAAAAAAATATCAATTAAAAAAAAATAAAAAAAAGCTCGAGTCAACCTCGGTTAACCTATCAAACACATGACCCAGATAATAAAATCAAGATAACATCATAGAAAGCAAGAAAAAGTAAAAATATGAAGTCTAATTCCAAATAAACAAAATGCTGAAAGATAAAATTAAAAAATAACAAAAAAATTTGACCCGAGTTAACCCATTAAACCCATAACTTAGGTCATGAGATCGGATAACCTCATAGAAAATAAATAAATAAATAACCCGAGTCAACCTGAGTTAACTTGGCAAACCCATGACCAAGGTCATGAAATTGTAATAACCCCATCAAAAGTACATCAAAAAAAAAATAACAAAGCTGTTTTTTTTTATTTGATAAACCCATTGTTGAAAGTTGAAATTCAAGAAAAATTCAATTTAAAAATAAAACACAATAAAATGACCCGAGTCTACATAAGTTAACTCGTAAAAACTCAACCCTAGTCATAAAACTGGTATAATCTTATAGAAAGCAAACCAAAATAAATTGATAAAATCTAATTCATAATCAACCTAATATTTAATTATGAAATTTTAAAAAATATCAATTAAAAAAAACAAATATTATAATGACCGTTAAAAACATAACTTAACTTTTAACAAATAATAACATTTTTAACAAAAATTATTGAGACAATTACAAATTAGATTGATCTCAGTTCCCAAACAAATATTATCATGAATTCTATTGAGTTTAATAATTTTTTTTTATAAAATATTTTTTAAAATTATATGATAAAAATATATGGTCACAAAATTAAACACCAACCTAAAAATAAAAACTTATTTGAGATAGTGATAACCCTAAAGAAAATAAAAATAAAAATAAAAATAAATCATGCAGTTTGTTTATCAACCAATCCAATATTGAAAAATATAATTAAAAAAAAACTATTAAAAACAATTAAATGACCAAAAACCAAAAAAGCATTTCCAGCCAGTTGGTGAACTTGTTAAACCTATAAACTAGGTAACCTGGGCTAGTATACCACACCTATGAACCGGGTTATAAATTTTAGTGGGAGTATAATTTTTTTTTTCAAAAACTATTTTTAATTTAACTACATGGCAAAAAAAACACGATTGAAAAATAAAATAAAAATACTTAACATCACAACACAAGTAATTTACCTTATTATGCTTAATAACTTGCTCTATCAAAATAAATTTATAATAAAAACACATAAAATTTATAATAGAAACCGACACATACATAAGATTTATTGAATAAAAATAAAAATACAAGGATGCACATATGAAAAATCTAATAAAAAATTGTTACTTTTTTTAAAAATTAATCTTTAAAAAATTAATAAAAAATCACAGATGAATTACATAAACCTATTTAAAAACTAAACATACTTTATATCATTAAAAAATCATCACAAACTAAGTAAAACATAAATACAAAATTTGTTTTAAAAAATATCAACCAATGCATTATTTTTAAAAATAATTAATTTTTTATAAAAGAATCAGGTCAGGCGCTGCTAGGCTTGATAGGAAAAACATGGTCATTTGTTTCTTTACTAACAAACCTATTTTTGGCCTAAAACATATAGGAAATACCTAAGAGATTGTTAAACCAATCTATGGCTATGAAAACAAAAAAACCTGTCTTAAAACTTGAAATCCACTCAAAACAAAAAAAATTCCCGAGCTCATATATGATTTTTTAAGTGTTTTCAACTTAAAAAAAAATACATATTCTTAACTTTTCTTATCATATGGAATCATTTCATACAAAAAAATAATTGTTTTGGTGACTAGATTCTTCACCAACAAACACTTTCTCTGTCTAAACTGGAATCCGACGACCCTCTATCTCTTCTCTAAAAAAAAAAAAAGAACTGAAAATAAGTAAAATTAAGTTTGGTATCAAAATTAAATTTTATAAACTTCAAGAGACTAATTACCTAATATCTAAAAAATAAAAGGGGGGGCTCAAATAAGTTTTTAATTAATTCATTCCTTCCTTACAAAAAAAACAATACTTTCAATTAAGTTCTAATTTAATCTAAAAAATCTCAATTGTGCCAAAAATAAATAAATTCAACAACTAAATTTAAAATTTTTAAAAATTGTACTATTAGGATCCAAATGTGAGAGTGTAAATAGTGTTTTGTGAACAATGGTCACCTGCCATCTGTATATTGGACCCGATGTTTTGACTTGTTAATAGTCAATGGCACCCAATTGAGACTTGAGAGGCTCGGATATATACATGTGATGTGATCCCTCCTATCAAGTCTATTTAATATATTAAAAATTGTATTTCCTTTCATAAAAACATGAGACTAAAAATTTTCTTATAATAAATTTCATATCTTTTTACGAGAAAGATGAAATATAATTTTGGATATATTTAATAATATCTCTAACAAAAGTTGATGAAAATATTTCTTAAAAGAAAGAAAAGACAAAAAAAGAGAGAAAAAAGCAACGTCAATTTGGACGAGACCGCTTGTAACCGGTAATACATCTATCTAATATGCCGTGACAAGATGGCAACCCTCAAACTGTGTCTCTCAATCCCCACTCCATTTCTAACATTTCCAACTTCCATGAAGGATCCTTTATTGACACTGTTTCACTCTCCCTTCCCTTATCGGTTCTGTTTCACTGCTTATATAAACGCAGCCCCCTCGCCTGATCAGTTGAATTTCAAGAACCCTGTTCTCCTCTTCCATCCTTCTCTACGTTCCAAGAAGCTAGTTGAAATGAACATGCTCCACTATAATTAAGCCTTTTCCTTGCTTGTTCCGTCTATTAGTTGATCGGCTTCTATTCTTTGCTACTTTCACCTTTCCTTCTACCACTTTGCTTCCTTACAAATGTCTAAGGTGAAATAATCTTTCTTTTTGGCTTTAGCCTCTTTAATCACTCCATTAGATATATCTACATGTTTTGTTTTTCTGTGTTTACTTAATCGGTTTCCATTTACTAATTCCTTTGAGTTTGTGTAGGCTAATGATGTTTTAGAAATTTACGAGTATTAAGTTTAGAGCTTAGCTTTGTAGGTTTCATCCTTTTCGTAGGGTTTTGAGGGATAGATAGATAAGATGGTCATGGATCGTAATTACACAGGACTCTCTGATTACCAAAATGATTCCAAATTTGATGAAACGATCTTGTTCCCAAATTCAGATCAATACCCAGTCATTGAGCACGAACTTGAATTCAATACCCCTTCTCCTGATCTCAGCTTCATCAATCATGATAGTGATCCTGATAGTTTTGGACTATCCTTTAATCTGAATCCAGCGGGGGAGTCATCTGTTCCTTCAATGAGCTTGAGCCCGGATGGAGGGTTTCTTGATTCCTCAACGGGCTTGAGTCCCGAGGCGGAAGCCTCCTCTCCTTCTGAGGATAGTGATTCCACTGACCCGCTTCTCAAGTACATAAGCCAGATGCTTATGGAAGAGAACATGGAAGATCAGCCACACATGTTTCATGATCACTTTGCTCTAAGCGCCACCGAGAAGTCATTGTATGACGCACTCGGTGAGCAGTATCCTTCTTCTCTCAATTCGTCCCAGTCTTATCTCAACCATGAGAGCCCTGACAGTAATATTTCGGGAACTGGCAGTAATTGTGGTGATAATACCAGTAATGGAATTAACACAGGCACTAGCAGTTTTACCACTGATTCTTCTAAAGAACCTCAGTGGGTTGGTGGTGACGCCGATGTTGGAGGGTCGAATCCATCTTTCCAGAGAACCTCTCTTCTCGGTGATAACCATCTCCAGTCCAATTTGCGGCCCAATACGCAATTTTCAGTGAGTCCATATGGTTTCACCGATTCGCGTGACAGCCTTGTGGGTTCCTCTGCGGGTGAGATGGTGCAGAATATGTTTAGTGATATGGAATCTGTTTTGCAGTTCAAGAGAGGGCTAGAGGAAGCTAGTAAGTTCCTTCCTAGTGCCAGTCAACCGGTAATTGATTTGGAGACAAATGCATTTTCCACATGGAAAAAGGAGAAGGCTCCTAGAGTGGTGGTGAAGGAGGAGAAATCTGAGGCGGACAGCTCGCCCAATGGTTCGAGGGGTAGGAAGAATCATGAGCGAGAGGATTCAGATCCAGAAGAAGGAAGGTCTAATAAGCAGTCCGCGGTGTCTGTGGAAGAGGGTGAACTATCGGAGATGTTTGATAAGGTATTGCTTTGGACTGGGGGCCAATGCTGTGGCAATGACGCTGACCAGGAAGCAGGATACAAGAGCTTGCAGCCAGATGAACAATCAAATGGATCCAGTGGTGGGAAAAACCGAGCTAAAAGACAGAACAAAACGATGGAAACAGTGGACCTGAGGACTCTCCTGATCCTCTGTGCACAAGCTATCTCCGCCAATGACTTCAGGACTGCTAATGAACTACTGAAACAGATCAGGCAGCACTCTTCTCCATTTGGTGACGGGACTCAGAGATTGGCTCATTTCTTTGCCAATGGTCTTGAGGCACGCTTGGCTGGTAGTGGCACCGGAACCCCAAATTTTATCACATCCCTTGCTTCAAAGAGGACAACAGCTGCTGATATCTTGAAAGCCTACAAAACCCATCTTCGATCCTGCCCCTTTAAGAAAATTTCAATTGGCTTCGCAATCAAAATGATTTTGCATGCTGCTGAGAAAGCAACTACTCTCCATATTGTAGATTTTGGTGTCCTCTATGGTTTTCAATGGCCAATTCTTATCCAGCAACTCTCTCTGCGACCTAATGGCCCCCCAAAGCTACGCCTTACTGGAATAGAGCTGCCCCAACATGGTTTCCGGCCATCAGAAAGAGTTGAAGAGACAGGACGTCGCTTGGCCAAGTATTGTGAGCGCTTTAAGGTTCCATTCGAGTACAATCCTATTACCGCACAAAACTGGGAAAAAATCCCAATTGTGGACCTCAAGATTAATAGAAATGAGGTGCTTGCTGTGAACTGTCTATGTCGGTTTAAGAATCTACTCGATGAGACAGTAGATGTGGACTGCCCAAGGGATGCTGTTCTTAAATTAATTCGGAAGATGAATCCTGATATTTTTGTTTATACTACTATAAATGGATCATACAATGCTCCCTTCTTCCTCACACGGTTCCGGGAGGCACTGTTCCAGTTCTCCTCATTATTTGACATGTTTGATTCTACTTTACCTCGAGAAGATCAAGAGAGGATGATGTTTGAGAGAGAATTCTTCGGACAGGATGCAATGAATGTTATAGCTTGTGAGGGTCAGGAAAGGGTTGAGAGGCCTGAGACATACAAGCAGTGGCAGGTCCGGACTGTGAGAGCCGGGTTCAAGCCTCTCCCATTTGACCAGAAGTTCATGACACAGGTTAGGGGTAAGTTGAAGAGCTGTTACCACAAGGATTTTGTAGTTGATCAAGACAACCACTGGATGCTGCAGGGTTGGAAGGGTCGAATAATTTATGCTTCCTCTTGTTGGGTGCCTGCATAGGAGCATTGGACAGAATTTGAACTTGGAATGCAGAGCTGTAAGTTTCTTCATTAGCTGGACAGGAACAAATAGTTTCAAATTCAGACTACAGGTATGAAAGCCTTACAACAGAGTTATAATATAGTTTATGCTCTAGTTCCTCCCTTATGATCTGACAATTTTTATCCTTGTGCGCTAGTTTTAGTGCTTCTATCTCTGAACATTTTACTGGTGTTCAAATGCAAAACAGAGAATATAATAGGTTCTAACTTAGCTCCTTCCATGTTTTCAGATGATCCGTCGTGCTACCTAGCTCTTGAGAAGAACCCTTTGAAGTTTTAGACTTGATTTGTAATTTCTGGACCTACATTATCCTTTTATATATAAAAAAATCCGATGGTTGATGGCTTGTTCGTCTTTGTCTAAAGCTTTACTTTCCGAAAGCCAGCGGGGAGGATGTGCTTCTTACAGTGAGCTTTGGGAACAAGCTCGAAACCCTCGTATGTTTGAAGGATGTAAATTCATTACTGGCTGGTTTTTGTCGGGAAATTTTGTGATCAAGTCATGTAGTTTTTGTCTAGAAGATTTTCCATCTGGAGCGGTGATCAAGGGAGTATTTATACATAAATTCATCTTGGTTCATCTTATCTCAGTATCTGATAAATCATAAATTTATTCCCTTTAAATTGATCTAAGAGGTTATTTTGTGCATATCTTCCCTGTTGATGAATGAACCTTTTCCTTTAATTAAAAAAACTGAAACCAAGAGGCAAAAAAACCTTGAAAGGCTTATTAGCTGTGGTTCACTGATCTGAAGTTTACGATGAGACTTCTCTATGTAGTAGCAAGTGGCTATAGCCCATGGATGTTGTTGGAGTCGCTTTGATTTATTTCTCATCAAAAATTTGAAATATCATTTGGATATAAGCATGCATATGCAGATTTCATGGTTTCGGGCAACCGATTTAATATTTTTCTTAAGACTAATTGAATAAACTTTCTTTACTCCAAGGAAAAAATGAATGATTTTTCTCATCTAAAGAAAACTAAATTTCCTCCTCGATCGGACTTGCATGTTGAAAATCCTCTTCTTTTTGTTTTTTTTTTAAATAATGAAAAATGTTTGAAAATTCTAAACTTAAAGCAACCACATGAGGTTGGCTTGATGGTTAAAAATTTCATTCTCTTCGTTGGACTTTTTTAACTTTAAGTCTTTAGAGCAAACATCCAATAAATAAATAAATTTATTAATCTTTTTTAATGTAACGAATTAATGTAAGGGATGATATCTTAAAGATAATCCGAGAAGGGATTTAATCTTAATTGATTCATAAGTTCATCTGAGAATATTTTAACCATCAAATAAAAAAAAATCAAACTATCTATGAGTTAATTACATATTTAAGATTTATTTTTTCTGTTTAATCAAATTTTCATTATCAAATTCTTCCATTTCCGGTGCCCTTTATACCCATGGACCGAGCTAAATATAAACGACGATAGAGTGACTGGGAAAATAATATATGTTGAAATCGGTCGAATAATGAGGAACAAAAATCCATCGCACTTTTTTTTTCTTTTTTTTCACGCAGAAAAACTCTCAATTTCCTTTTCAATATATTATAACTTCCTTTCTTCCCGTTCATCTCATTAAAACTGTATCGCAGTATACATCCTTTTATTCTTAAATTAATAAATATTTTAATGAATTCTCATTTTATATATAGATATATATATATATATATATATTTTATCTTTTTAGAAAAAGATCATTTGTATAAAACATAAAAAAATATAGAAAAATCATAATAGGGGAGGGATATTGACTTGAACATAAATTTAAAAATTATTTATATAAAAAAATATAATAAAAAAGTATCAATTAAGATAAAACCCAAAATTAGAATAAAAAATAAGAAAAAGGTAGTGATAGTCTAAGTGACAAAAACACGTTTAAAAGAAATTAGAAAAACAAATAATTTGAGTTATAGGCTTGATCAGGTTTAATAAATCAGTTTTAATTTAATTAGAAAATAGAAAAATAAACAATAATAGTAAATAGATAAATTGTTTTTATAAAAATAAAAATAAAACCTTAAAAGTACAAAATTGGATAAAAAGGATAAAAAATGACCCAAGTCAATTCGAGGTATTGTGATAAACATGTAACCTAGGTAATAAAAGGCGAGCTAACTCAGGTTAACCTGCAAAGCCTGTTACCTAGATCATGAGACCGGGATAACCTAATAAAAAAGAAATTGAAAGATGAAACAAAAAGAAATGAACAATAAAAAAAGATATTGACCTACGTTAACATTTCAAACTCGTGATCTATGTCATTAGATCAGAAATATCATAAATGAGAAATTACGAAGCTTAATCCCTAGCAAATCTGAAAGTTTAAATCGAAAATAAAAATAAATTACATAAAAGAATTTAAAATAATATATATATATATATAATTAAAATAACGAGGGTGAAAATCAAAACAAAAAATAAATGAGAGGGTAATAATTTTTTTTTGATTGAAGGGTTAAATTGAAAAGAAAAATAACCTTAACAAAAGGAAGAAAAAATAAAAAAAAATGAGGGCCTAGTTGAAAAAAATAATACGTCATAAACTTTGATTGAATAATAAAATTTAAAATAAATAAAACTTTAACAAAGAGGCCAAGGAAATGAATTGGAAAAAAATAATATATGATAAATTGCAATTGAAAGACTAAATTGAAACAAAAAAACAAATTTTTTATAAAAGGATCAAGAAAAAAAATTTAAATTAAAAGAATAAAGACTAAAATTGAAACATTAAAAAAAAAGGATCAACATGTACTTTTAGGGGGTAAAGAAAAGAAGGGAAAAACAAAAAAAATGGTAATAGGTGACAAACCACCCATCATCCACCAACGCGTGCAACACCAGAAGGAAAAAAAAAAGAGGTGACTCTACCAACAATACCGTGGAAGGCAGCATGTGACGGCTAGAAGCGGCCATATGAGCAGCTTAAAAGGGCATGAGCAACGTCCACTTGTAAGAGCGTGCATGCCATGCTGTAATAACCTTTTCTTTTTTGAATATTTTATATTACTAAAAGATATAAATGCCCCTAATCCCACCTGAAAATTACAAAAAACTTAGATTCAAAAGACAAAAACACCCCTCCAAGAAAGCTTTAAAATTATTTGATCCTAAGGGCATTTAAATCGTTTTACTATCCATTAAAAAGTAAAATGACGACAAAGTCATTGGACAAAAGCTTTTTTTTCCCTTCCTTATTTTAATAATTCCATTATTAAAAAAAGAGCAAAAAAACCTTTTTGACCCCAATAATTTTTTAAAAGGCACATGTGTCCCTGTAAAAGACTAATAAACTACCCCTATTACTAACCTTTATTTTTGTGTTGAGAGGGACAAAATGAGAAAAACAATGTGGATTCATTATGCACATCCACAATGTTTTTCCCACATATTTTTAGAGTTTCTTTTAATTTTTATTTTTCACACTTCATTATGGAGGAAAATTTTCATCCATGATAGATTCCAACCTATATACGAGAAATAATTAGAATACATTCATGATAAAAATAGATTCACTCCCTCCCCAGGCTGCTTCGCCACTAGTGACACATTCCCTACTGAAAAATTAGCCAAGAATGAATCAAGTTTTTTTTTTTTTTTAATTTTTAATATTTAAGTTTTTGAATTTCCAAAAACTATCAAGCAAGTGATTGTGTTCAAATCCCTTGGTAATGCTTAAAAGTGTTTATTTCGCATCCTTAATTGACCAAGTACAAAACAATAAATAAGAAAATTAACAGAACAAAAAGAGAATAAGAATAAAAATCAACATGTGAGGAAACTGTTAAATTTCCCCCATTTTCTCACAAACCATACAAACCTAAATCTATACCTCAATTTAAAAAGCCAACAAATTTTTTAATTATTTTTTATAAAATTAACAATTTTAATATATTGATGGGTAATGAAATCATTTAACACATTACATTATTATGTTTAAATATAAAACATATTTTTAAGATTTTTTTAATTAATCCTTTTTTTCTTTAAAATGTAATTTCTATGTACTCACGTTGTAAAACCTCCAGGTGAAAAGTTATAAATTGACTAGTTTTAGGTAAAACAAAATAAATCGTAACTCTTGATTGGGTGATCAGAAAATTCTGAAAATTTGTGTGGAGTATTCTAATATCATGCCTTAGCTTGGGTTAAAATTTCAGAAATTTTAGAGAAATTCAGAAATTTGACGAAAAATCACAATTCGACTAGTTTTACGTTATTGGACGTAATTTTTAATCCGACCATCGGAT
Source organism: Populus alba x Populus glandulosa (assembly GCA_033617975.1). Classification (NCBI taxonomy): domain Eukaryota; kingdom Viridiplantae; phylum Streptophyta; class Magnoliopsida; order Malpighiales; family Salicaceae; genus Populus; species Populus alba x Populus glandulosa. The sequence goes on from CM066151.1 coordinate 5,304,215, forward strand.
TGAGCCGAAATTTTATGAGGAACCTTAAAATATACTGAATAAAACTTGGTTAAAATTTTAAGATGAATGGATCTCGGCAGTGCTAGCAAGAAAAATAATAAGGACCGTCAAATAGAGGCAAAATTACTCATTAAGGGTAGAATAGTTATTTGCAATTGAAAAGAAAATATATAAGCCCTCCTTCGCTTTTATTAACTGCCGAATGGGCAGAAACAAAAATATGAAAAGAAAAACAGAGCATAACGTGAGAGAAAGAGAGAAAAGTAAGGAAAAACAATAAGGAATTTGAGAGAATAACTTTATAAACTTGCAAGTTCAACCTATAAAACACTAAATCAAGTGAAGGAAGGAGGATTTGAGAAGGGGAATTCAGCTAACCTTGGAAGAGAAGAGAAATTGGAAGAAAAGCAATTGGTAAGCATGAGAAGTTTGGATTTAATGTTGATTTAGATGTTTTCCTAAGCTTATTTGATTAAGTTAGGAAGTAATTTCATGGAACTTTACCTTAGTTTCCCTTAAATCCTAGATTTTTGAACTTAGGGTTCTTATATGAATTTGGGGGAATTAGGAGGGGAAGGGAAAATGAAATTGAAGTGGAATAGAATGAAAACAAGTTGAAATAACAAGTAAATGAAGAAAGATTTGGGGGAGGAAAAATAAACACCACATTCGGCCAATGAAGGAAAAAAAAATGGGAGAATGAGTTTTGATGTTAATGTTTAGAAAAAAAACCATGTTTAATCATGATAAATGAAAATGTAAGAAAGACTAAATGAAGAGATAGCATTTAAGTTGAGAAAATAATAATAATAATAATAATATGTAAATTCAAATTAAAAGAGAAATAAACTAGTTAAAAGAAAATATGAAGACAAGATGCCTAGATTGTGTTTGAATATAGTATTTAAATAAAATAAATAATATGATGTGAGGGTATAAAGAATAGAAGAATTATTTGATGGAGGAATTATGAACATAGAGAAAGCAAAGATGTAACTTGAGTTAAATATAAGGTTGTATGTAAAATAATGATGTTATATTTGAGAATGAATTTTTATTAGAACAAATTACAAATAAAAATATTATGTGCTTTGTATTTTGGCACATAAGAAAAATATTGATGGACTAATGATATAATAACACTTGATTGATTCAGGAGCTGTGTCTGGAGCTGGTTATCAGACAGGAGGAGCCGGGTCATCCCGAGCAGAAGGTAGGTGATTCGTCACCTCATTTTGTAATTTTTAGTTTTCCTAATTATCGATGTTGCTTATTTATTTGATATTAAATGAATGGAGCAAATGAATAATTTGAGTTATGATTATGTGAAATTACCGGTTTTATTGGTTAACAAAGAGGTTAACCGGATATAGAGTAATTCATATGGAATTACCGGATTGTTTGGCTAATAAAAGAGATTAGCCGGATGCTAGGTAATTCGAATGGAATTACCGGATTGATTGGCTAACAAAAGAGATTAGCTGGATACTGGGTGATTCATATGGAATTACTAGATTGATTTTGCTAACCGAAATGGGTTAGCTGGATTTTTGGGTAATAAAGAGAATTACCGGGTTTATTGGTTAACAAAGAGGTTAACCGGATAAAAATTCATATGGAATTACCGGATTGATTGGCTAACCAAAGAGGTTAGCTGGATGATAGGTAATTCGAATGGAATTACTGGCTCTAATGGTAACCGAGGAAGGAAAAATGAATTTTTAAGTAACTATATGGAAGTGTTAGATGCATTTGGTAATTAAGAGGAATTAGCTGGATTTTTAAGTCTTAAAAAGATTATGTAAATTATGGAATTAAGTTAGATTGAAGTAGAAGTATTAAATTTCAAAGGTTAAGAGTAATTAATTAATATTAGATTAATATAATGAGAAAGTTAATTAATATGGTTGTTGTTGAAACAGGTAAGCCACGAGGTGATGCAGATCATTAGATGTAGGAATTCTCCTGTTTATGAATTATCATTTTGGAATGTAATATTCATGTCTTTACTTTCAGTGTAAATCCTTTTGTGATGCAAAAATCAAGTAGAAGGTGTAATAGGTAGTGGATGTATTATATATATGTATAGTTATTAGTATGACCAAATCATTTTCAAAATGATAAGATAAGATTTATTATAAACATAATGACTTTTAATCTTAATGTTGTATTTATGTAGTTATATGTAGTAGTTAGCATTTATTATGTTTGTGATGAATTTGTTTATCCTTTGGGTTGTTTTGGGAGTACATTTATGTTGATTTACTAATTGATAAGTATAAGTATTGTGTTATTGTTTGATGATTGGAATGTGATCCAGGATGATTGGATCAAGATGAAAGTCATAATGACATATAATAGAAGTGTTGTCGATAACTTGGTACCAACAAAAATAGAGGAAACTCTGCTGAAATTTTCAAAAAAAAAAAAACAATCCCATAAATTTAGTCATATTACCCAATACTTGACATTGGTAAAGAAATGTTTGGAGATTTCATGACATTATGATTTGAGAGTGTTACACATGTTGATATGTATGAATTTATTTTTTGTTAAAATATCTTTCCTTCAAGCGAATTTGGGTTGAATCAATACAATATTTACATATTCATTTAGAGCGGTAGTTTTTAGATTTCATTTCAATTAATATAATCTTGGATAGATTTATGTCTATTGAATATTCATCATCCTTTCAAGTCCAACATCCTTATTTCAAAATAAAAAATAAAAATGGACCTTGTTACTAGGGTCAGGTCATAAATCATTGTTTTATATCTTAGTAGCATTTCATTTTAAATAATAAAAAAAACATGCATTTACCAGTTTAGACAAACTCTTAGAATGTAAGTATAATATATAAATTTATTATCAAAAACAAATGCAAAGCACTTACTTTAAGTAAGATATATAGGATGATTGCTATTATTTTTATTACATGCAACAATTTTTTATTTTTTACTTTTTTACATATAATTCATTAAGATATTCTCTATGAAAATGGTTGGAGGATACACTCTCTAGGGTGTAGACTTAAAAACAATGACATGTATAAAGTTACTGGGAGAAGAAAACACTCATAAAAATAAGAAACACTCTATATATATAATATAATATAATATATAGGAGACGAAGCCTTTCTGTTTTTTTTTTTTTACCTTTTGAGAATTGAAATAAATATATTAATATTTTCAATTATATCATTTAAGAACATAATTAACTCTTTTATTGCTAATAAAATTATGCTCAAATTACTTATATATTAAAAAACATGGGATTTTTATTGTACATTTATCACTATGCAAAAAATTATTTTTTTTAGTTTGATCCTTAAACTTTGTTTTTGAATGATCAAGTCCTATTCAATGAGTAATTGATTTCAAATTTTTATAAAAGGGTGGGATTGGAAGATGAGGAATCAAAATGAAAAATATGGTAAACATAGGTGGCGTACCATAAGTTTAGAAAACATTCATTTTGGTTCATGAATTTAAACAATCTCACAAATTACACAATTACAGTCCCTTAAAATTGTTTCAATTTCATTTTGGTGCAGAGGTTGAGAGGGAAGAGAGGGGTCGCTGGATTTCTGCAGTAGAGAGATAAACTTGTTGTTGGCACCGACTTAGACCACCAAAAGAATAAATTTTTGTGTTAGATTGTTCTATTTGATGTAGGAAGTTCATATTAGGCATTTTTATACCTTAAACATTCATAAAAAAAAAATAGATCTAAGCTCGAGTTGATTTTTAGTTTTGGGTTGAGTTTGGATTTTGGGACAGTTTCCTTGGGTTTTTTAAGGTTATAAATGGATTTGTCATTGTTTTTAGAGTATTTTATAGGTGTTTTGGGTCAAAAAAGGGTTGTAAAAGAGGTTTTTAGGATAAAAAGAGCATATATCCCGATTTTCCAACTATTTTAGTGGTCAGAATCTAGACAAAACAGACGACACGTTGTCTGTTGTTAGCATGGATTCTGGCATGGTTCCCATGAAAATATAACTTTAAAGAATGCGATTGAAAAGAGATAAAGTGATGTGACTGGTTAAAAACTAAAAACCAAAAAAATAGACAAAACCTCCTTTTTTTATTTTGTTAAGAGGATTTCTTTTAAATAATATTTATTTTTTGTTATGCGTTTAATTTTCGGAGAGGTTTTTCTAGTTCATCTATGATTTTGTTTTTATATAAATAAACTATGTTTTTGAAAATAAAAATATATATATTTTTATTTTTAGATGATATTTTTATGTGTAGCCTTACATGTTATTTCTTTTTATTTTGTTCAATCAATTTAATATTTTATTTTTCAAGATTAAATATCTAAATCTAATTTTTTCTTTCAGTTCTTCAACCTTTATTTTTAGGTGTCATTAATGATTATTTATTTATTTATTATCACACATAACTCTTAGTTCATTTAATTCTGTGTGTGCTTAAATTTTTTTATTTGTTATATTTTTTGAACTACAAAAATGAGTTGGAAAAATCTACAAATATAATTTCTAATGAAAAAAAAAATATTTGACCTGCATCGAAGCGCGAGTCACATAGCTAGTATATATTATTTTCCTAACATAGAAGAGTAAACACTTGTTAAATTATTCACAAAGGTTGAAACATTAACTGAATATTTAATATGAAACTATATACTATGATTGAGATATATTTTTAAAATGTTATGGACATTTTTGTTACAATACATGATAGCAAATTTTACTACTTTAGTATGTTAGAAAATAACAATGAAACAAATTTAAAAGAAAAAAAACAAACCAGTCGATTTAGACTAACCCAAACATACTTCCCCTGCATAAGGTCAATCTGTTTGGGCTAGCCTAAATGGACTGGAAAAAACAAAAATGCAAACACACCAGAGAATGGGAGCATAAGAAGAAAAAAAAAATAAACTAGTAGCTTTCCTAAGCAGGAGAGAGAGAAAAAGGACATTGAAGACACACCAAAGCAATGATTGATAAGTGCAAATTATATATATGTTTTTATTCATTTTACGGTATTTTTTTTAATGTATTTTGAACTTATCTGAGTTTATTAAAAGTTATTTTTATGAGTGAATGAATTGTTAAAACATAAGAATTTTTGCATTTTATGTTTTGAACCTTGCTTTTTGTAACATGTTTTTCATCTAGTTATAATTTAAGAATGTGAGCATGAATTGAATCAAAGTTAAAGTAAACATATCAAGCTTTCCAAGAAGGTATTATGGGAAAAAAATCTGAGTTTGTTTAGACCCCTAATCAGACCTACAAAATCAGGTTGAAATCCTACATGCAGAAAATTCTCTACTTTCACACTACATATTCAAACAGGCATATCTTACGCCTCAAATATCAAAATCATGCGATTCAAAATCCCAAAATCATTTACACACCTAGGACCACAACTTTTATGAGGATGTCAGGTTAGATAAAATCTTTTTGAAAGTGAAAACCCAGACGCAATCTGAAGGACAAGATTGGTCTTCTGATCTGATGAGAAAACTAATAATGTTGAGCATCCATCCCATTACGGCTGAGAGTCTGACATATAAATTGTAGGTCTTAGGACTCAAGAAAGGTGCATATCAAGCCTTTAGCATGCCATGAATGAAATAATATAGCTATGATGACCGGGTATTGTAAGAAACCAAATATAAAACAAAGTTTAAGTTGCAGTAGAGTTGGAATTACAACAAAATTATGACAACATCATAATTCATTTTCAACATAAATTCTAAGGGATTTAACCAACCTTAAGGACAAGATAAAGAATGAAGGAATTAAGTAGCATAAAAACTTCTAATTAGCCTATGAATTCTAAAGAAATTTAATAGTCAAGGGAGAGAATAAAAAGAGGAGAACACAACTAAAACAAGGGCTCAACAACATTCTTTTTTTCTCTGCTTTTGTCAATCTTCCAACAATTATGAACTAAACTTTGGCTTTCAGTTCAAGTGGAATACACAACATCTCCATTAGAAAGTTGCACCATGTAATGTTATCATTATAATTCTTTCATATTCAAGTATTTATTTTTTCTTGTTTATAATTATGCTATTGATTGTTATTCAAGCTTATTGAATTTATTTGAGATGACATGTATACTTTTTAGTTTCTTTCAATCCGTAATTGTTGTTAGGGACTAAAGTAATAAGCAAAATAATTAATTTGATTGTTGCAACTTTTATCTTGATTTATTAGGTAAGAATAAACTAAGTTAAACTTTTGAACGTTTGCTTAGAATAATTTCACAGACTTTACTCCTAAGGCTACTACCAAGTGAATGAGTATTACTTTCAATATTAAAGTAAGAAATTGATTAGCGAACTTTATCTAATTAATTTACTCGTAATCTTATCAATTTCCCTCATCTTTAAGGGATATCAAATTTATTTTTTTGCCGTGAAAGAATATTTATTTTTACTTTGATGATCAACAAATTTACAAGAATCGATGTGTAGACCTTTTAACTGAGTTAACGATATATAAATTTATTGTTTTTATTTTCAGAATTTTATTTCTTTATTTCTTTAAGTCTTTATTCAAATCTCCTATTCTTTTTTATTTTAGTATATTGTGGGAAGATTAAACATAATTTCCCTTGGGTTCGACCTGGTTTTCACAATCATACGTTAAATTTATTTTATTTATGATAGTAAAGTTAGAATTTTATTTTAAGGGTTCCAATGACCGACTAATGATCAACACATGTACAACATCATCGACAAGATTTCGACAATATAATTTCAATGACATTAGGTAAGGCAATCAATGGAGGTAAATGCAAGCCACACTCACTATCTAAAGACGATGAGCCTGATTCACTTGCTAACATGTGTATTACACTAGCTAGCCAATTTTTCTTCTTCTCATTTAGTTAATTCCCTCATTCTCTTGCACTTGTCTAATTTAGTCTCCTAATTTAGTTTATCAAAGAGCATGCTAAGGGAGAAGAGGGGGAGAAGAGAAGAAAATACCCAGCTCATGTGCCATGCAATCACTTTTATTGGTACAATCACCACCCAAACTCCTAATACAATGCCTTACAATCATTCACTAGTGTTGATTCTTCACGAAAAGTAATTAGATCAGCACATGAATTGTCAGTGTGACACCTATCTTCCCTGCTAATGACTTCTCGCCAATATATCTCATCAAAAGACTCAAACTTTTCTCTTCATACCCGAGGGTGCCAAATTTCCATTAATGGTGCGACGCCTCCCTCAATATGGCACCTACATTACTCCATATGATGTCTACAATTCCATACTCCATGAGGTAAGTTCATATAAACTAATATATATATATATAAGAACAACAGAGCAAACCATAGAACGCCACAAAGCCACACTGCATTTCACCAACTTTTACTCCATTCTTAATACACTTTTCTCATGCTCTACTTGTTATTGTTCTATTTTTCACTCTCTCTTACTTTTATGTATATTATTTATCTTTTTACATTTATTGTTTTAAGCATCAAGTGATCCTTTATTCTTATATAAGACTTGTTTTTGCAAGTGGGCATTAAAGTCTCCATGTCAAATCATCAACCAATGATCAAGCCTAGCAACTCCATCAACCCAAGACACAGTCATGGAAAACCCAATCCAGATTGAAGTTTTCACAACTTCATTAAAAAATATTTGGAATACATGTAATTGAGATTAAAGATAAGTTATATTATAATTTTGGGTATAATTTTATTATTAATTATAACATTTATGAAATATTTTCTTCATATAAGATTCTATTTGAAATGAAATTTAAATAATTTAATTATTAAATTTATATTTTTTTGAGTTTATTTATTTATATATGAATTTCTTAGTTAATTGATTTTAAGACTGTATCATAATAGTAAAAGCGATAAGGCTAATTGTTTCAAAATAAATAATACTATACAAATAATGCAATTATTTATAATATATGTGGTGACACTAAGATTTCAATAAGTCTAGCCCATGAAGTTCTCTATGAAAAAAAAATTAAATTTATTGGGTTTGAATCCAAATTAAATTTAGAAACTCAGTCAAAATGCATTTCATGATTTTTACTTTAATATCCTTCTAATTAATGGTATTTTAAGTAATTTTCATATCAATTTTCCTAAAATACCCTTTAGATGAAGGATATTTAAGATAAATTGCACATGATCTATTTATAAATAGACAACAAAGCCATCAATTTAAACATAAGTATAGAAGACAAGAAAACACAAACATAGGAGACGGAAGAGAAAAGGAGAAGAAAAGATAATGATTGAAGACCAAGCAAAAATACTTAGAAGTTCTCTTAAAGAAAATCAAATATATCAAAGAAACAAGGGATCACAATCCTTTCCTTCATCAAAGCAAATCAAGTTAAGATTTCACATGGTTAAAGCTTTTGAACTTGTGTAGATACTCTTTATCTTCATGAAATCAAGTCAAATCTATACACCACACATTTAAAGCTTTCAAGCTCGTGTGAATACTCTTCGTTTTCATCAAATCAAGTCAAATTTATATATCACACAAATAAAACTTTCAAACTTGTGTGAATACTCTTTGTCTTCTTCAAATTAAGTTAAGATCTCGCACGATTAAAGCTTCCGAACTAATGTAAATATTTTTCCATTTAAAGTAATTAAGATCCAAATCTGATAATTAATTATTAAAAGATTCATTCACATGAAGAGTACCTCCAGAGAGTTTTCACATTTTCTTATAATCAAATTCATTATTATGATTTTGACATTATTTTTTAGTGTATTTTTAATACATGAAATCTTGTGTGTACATCATGAAAGCCCTTTTTTCTTACAATAATAATTTATATTGAGTGGAATTATTTTAAGACTAAATCTAAGTTAAAATTAGTTCAAAACTAGAATATTTTCATATGACTATTGATTTTATGTATTTATTGATAGGTGTACCGTGTACGTTTAATGACAGATCAAGCAAGTATGAATCCTAAAAAGATAAAATTAAGGGAACCTGTGATTTTTTTTCTTGATAAGCGTATATTTGATAACAGAGATTGGTCAAGTAGTTAATAACTCAAAACCTATGAGTTAGAATGTTATGTTGAATCACTCAGTATCTCTAAAATTAAATAAATCAAAATAAGAAAATAAATAAAAACTAATTAAAGAATTTATGGAACCCGTGATTTTTATGTTTCTCTATAATTTAGCTATCTTGCAAAATACATTTTTTAATTATTGTTGAATCTTTTTAAAATGACTCGGATAATTTAATATTGAAGACGCAACAAGAAATCATTGGTTTTTTAATCTATATTGATCAAGTCCATATATATAACAATCTGATTTAGTCATAGTTAAATCTCCTAAAGTATTGATCAAGTCCAAAAATACAGTTTACCCTAAATTATTTTCTTAAGTTTGCTGGCAGGTATACAGGAGAGAAGGGAAGGCAACATCTCAAATATTTATGAATACGCAGAAAGCAGCCGAATGCAGTAGAATATTTGACAATTTCACCACCAGTTCTTGTCGTAAAATTAATTATCTTCTGCTGCATCAATTTCAAATGACGGGAAAACTTGTTGCTTCGAATTGCTTGTTTGTCAAGTCGGTTTGTGTCCTGGGTCAAGATTATATTATATGCTTGCCATGTGTTCTCTGGTTTGTTTTGTCATTTAATATAATATTACGTGCCTTGATTTCTCTCTATATATTTTTTCAACTTGCAAAATAATTCTTAATGAGCTGTAGCTTAACTGACATTAGCGGCGTCTTTCCATAACAGGTTTCGGATTCAAATCTTTTCTAAACACAACTTATAAAATTATTTACAGTTCATAATTCAAGAATTTTATGTATATATGAATGAAGTTACGTGTCTGAATTACCATAAACCTAAAAAAATCAATTACCCCAAAGAGAAGTTGATGCAGTTGTGGCATAATTTCTTCACCCATAATGATTTAATTACTCTGCAACAGTGCAATCCACTGCGGTTTATTAATGGCATTTTGCGACTAATTGTCATATTGCACAAGAAATTTCATAACCCTTGCTTTCTAGGACTCTCCACGACTACGCACCGTGAATTTTGACCTGTGAGCCGGTGTGGAGAAAAAATGGAAGTGAGTGCCAAGGACAATATCGGTTCAAAGCAATATGCTTTTCCCTTCAATGGTAAGTAATATATATATATATATATAGCGATATAACTAGAGATGCTCTCGGGCGGCTGCTTTGACGGAGATTACTTTTCCACACTCCTCACCAGTTCGCTTCCGGTTTTAGGCCCATATAATACAATTTATGGAAGACTAGAGCATCCCTACACATTTCTGATCCGATCAAAAACAGGTTATTTATGTTTCATAAGAGTATAATCTGGAATCGGTAACAAATTGAAGTTGCACGTTGTGTGTTTCTTATTATCAGGATAAACGCAGAACTTGGTTTCCTCATGCTTTGTAATGAATCTTGTTCCTTAACTTGCATAATTCTTTGGACATCCACACGAGGGGTATCTGGCTTGTGGGTCAAAAAAATCTGCTCAACTCCACTTGTGTAGCGTGAAGCTCAACGACGTATACGTCATAGAATCATGATTTTGGTCTAATAATTTACGTTTATTTCTAAATTTATGAAAATCCTGATAATGATGTTCAAACTTTCACAATGCCAAGTTCAGGTAGGAAAAAGTTAGCTAAAAACTGTCTCCACTGTTCTGTACCGATGAAATGACATTATGTTGCAGAGAAAAACAAAACGCTGTGTACCATTCCAGCATTATAAAAAGAGGTTATGTTCCTCGTCGAAGTGCAATAATTAATTGTGATATCGTATTAGGTTTCTTCCTGCTAAGCTATTACTCTTGGCTTTATTTTGTCACTATTCACAAACCAAATATCAAGTTTAAGCTATCCCGATCTCTTTCATTTTTCCATATTCATTTAGAGCGTGTTGCTGCACGGATACTCAGCTGCTGCTCATAAATTCAGGTAAAGAACTTCAATATATCGACTTATTCCAAAAAAATTCAGGTTAAGAAAAAAAATTTGCGGTAAATTATCATGATACCAATATAGCGATCTTCCATTCCCCGTTGCCTGTATAAGTTGCACACTTTTGTAACTTATATTTACTAATAAATCATAGAAATCTGTTTATCCATCTCAGTTAACCAGAAGGGGGCCATTTCTCCCAACAGCTTCAACTGCATACAAAGGAGCATTATGTGAAGAAGCAAAAACAGACCTAGTGCATGAGAATGAAGTTGTGATCAGAGTACTTTTTCTTTATTGCCTTTTCTTGCCTGCTTCGTTTTGTACATTTCAGTGTATAAAAAAGTACATTGAAGTATATAATGGATCTGTTTGTATGCTACATGCATCTAAATACTGCCTAAAGACATCCTTCTCAACTCCTGACCTTCTATATATAGTTCCTCCTAATTCACACTCCCAAGAAATTGAATCCATCTCTAAACATGAACCCAGATTTTAAAGATCCTACAGCTGATACTGTTTTGAAGTGCATCAGCCAGATTCTTATGGAAGAAGAGTCCAATGAACAAACCTTTATTGCACGGGACTTTTCTCTTCGGGCTGCTGAAAAACCCTTTTCTGATATCCTTGATCCGAAAAGTTCCTCGTCAGACAGTGAAGTATCCGATCCAAATCAAATTATAAAGACTGTTAGTACTCACTGTTGCAATATTTATGGTTGTAACAGCTCCGAGACAGCTGGCAACATGGTTGTGTCCAGCTTCATACACAATAGAGAAGCTCCGTCTGTTAACTACACTGTCCCGTTGAGTTTGCAGGTCAATTCACCTCCATTTTTTCCTGAAAGCGTTTTTCAAACTTTCCCTGAGCAGGTGGATTCTTCTGTAAATGTAGCCCTTGGTGCGAGCCAATTGGATGTGTTGTTTAAGGGAGGGACAGAAGAGACTTGGGAATTTCATCATCAGGCAAATGAAATGATTCTTGATTTTGAAAACAACAAAGTGACTCCAGTCATGGCGACTAAAGAGAAAAATTATTGGGATCACTCGGCATGTGAGCTGAAGGAAAGAAAGAATCATTACAAGGTGGAGAAGAATTCAGAAACGAGGAGAAATAAGCACTCTTCATCAGTTTATGCTGAAGCAGCTGAGCAATATGGAATGTTTGCTGAGGTATATCCGTCTAGTGGTGGAGATGACGAGCCAGTTTGGTTAAACCTTAATGAAACATTTCAAAATGGTCCAGGTAGGATGCCTTATCTAAAAGAAAAATCAAGAGGATCTAATCATGGAATGCTCTTCAGGAAGAACCACGTTAGCTGCAGGGAATTGGTTGATACGAGGACTCTTCTGATACACTGTGCAGAAGCTGTAGCAAACAACGATCACGGGAGTGCAATTGAACTACTAACACAGATTAGGCAGCATTCTACTCCTTTTGGTGATGGATCCCAGAGGCTGGCCCATTGCTTTTCTAATACCCTAGAGGCTCGCATGGCTGGCAATGGAAGTCAGGTATATGCAAATCTTGCTGCTAACAGGATGCAATCCGAAAGCATATTAAAAGCTTGCAGACGATTTATTTCAGCTAGCCCTTTCATGGTCATGTCGAATCTCTTCTCAACGCAAACTATCATGGACCTTTCTGAAAATGCAGCAAGGCTGCACATCATAAATTTCGGTATTCTCTATGATTTCCCATGGCCTTCCTTAATTCAGCATCTCTCAGTGAGACCTGGTGGTCCTCCTGTGCTTCGCATCACCGGAATAGAGTTTCCCCAGACTGGTTACAGGTCAGCAGAAACAATTGAAGAAATAGGACTTTACTTGGCAAGTTATTGTGATAAATTTAATGTCCCTTTCGAGTATAATGCGATATCACAAAAATGGGAAAATGTCCAGCTCGAGGACCTCAAGATCGACAGAGATGAAGTAACTGTTGTTAGCAGTTTATACAGGTTTCGGCACCTCTTTGATGAGACAGTAGTCTTGAACGGTCATAGGAATGCTGTTCTTAACTTAATTAAGAGGATTAATCCAGCTGTCTTCATTCATGGGATCGTTAACGGGGCTTACAATTCTCCTTTCTTCGTTTCGCGTTTCCGGGAAGCCCTCTTCTACTTCTCATCATTGTTTGATATGCTCGAAACCATTACAGCCCGTGAAGATCCAGAGAGGTTGGTGTTTGAACAAGAGGTATTTGGAAAGGAAATCCTGAATGTCATAGCATGTGAAGGATGTGACAGAATCGAAAGGCCAGAGAAATATAAGCAGTGGCAGGCTCGGAATGTGAGGGCTGGGCTCAGGCAGCTCCCACTGAAAGAAGGGATCATGGAAAAATTGAGAGAACAAGTGAAGTCAAGTTATCACAAGGATTTTCTGATGGATCAGGATGGTCAGTGGATGCTTCAGGGATGGAAAGGCAGAATCCTATTTGCCATTTCCTGCTGGAAATCTGCCCAACCAGGAAATTAATCCATGCCTAGCTAGCTATGAATTTTCTGCTTTTAGGGAGGGTTTTTTCTTTTTTTTTTTTTTTTTTTTTTTTTTTTTTTGTATTTGGAGTTCTAACTCGCTATTGCTAACCTATTTCAGACATGTGCTCATTGACACTTTATTACATATGAGAGTAAAATTTCGTTTTGACAAGCTTCGAGATTGTCTTATTGTGTCTCTTTAATTTATCTTTACACATTAATATAGTACAATCATATAATTAAGTTGAGAAAAAAGTGAAAAGCTTTATTGCTAAGCAACATGCATCTTGTATCAGAGATCCGGAGATGAGAAACGCAGCATCAAATTTTCTGGCCTATAATATAGAACATGTTTGATGTTATGATAGCTTTTGTGATTTAGTGATGTTATTTTAGAAACGTATTTTTGAAAAAATCACTTTTAATTATGGTTGTTAAAGCTAAAATTTATATGTTTGGTTAAATTATTGTTTGATCAAAAGCATGTCATGAGATATTTGTTTAAGATTGTAGTTGAAATTGTTGTTACACCTAAAATGACAAAAAAATAACATAATTATTCAACGTATAACACTAATTATCGAATACATATAATAGGACTAACTAGTATTATAAAAACTTCAATTATTGTCTCATCAAACTTGATGCGATCCCACAATGAACATTATTCATTTATGAATTTCTGCTTCCTCCATAAGTTTGTGAACGTAGAACCACATCATTAAAAATATCCTAAGGAACAAAATTTGGATGACGGTCAAACTAAGTAAATGACATATCGTGTTTGGACTTCCTTTTTATATAATTATCTAGAGCCATTGGCACTACAACAGTCTGAACTTGTGTCTTATACGAAAATATTGGCATGTTTTGCAAAATTCTTTATCTTCTTTCCAACCCCTAAAACTTTGCTTTATTACACATTGTATTTAAGAATGAAACTGATTGAATAACTTCTCTCTACTTTGTGGATTCCCTCTACAATGAAATTCTAGAATATGATATCTTTCACCTCTATATGGGCCCAAAAATTCATTCGAATAACCAGAGTCAACAATATAATACTTCCCTACATTAATTTTTTTTTTCCTGCAAGTAATTCCTAATCACGCAATACAAGATAATATTAACAAAATTTAGTACCATTTAGATTATTAAACCTTAAGTATTTTTTGGTGGCTTTGAAAATTTGATATTAGACTTATCAATGGCTTCAAGAAACACTCTTGTATCATGCGCGCTACCTTCCCATTCTACCCAATTAAATGTAAATTGCATGTCAAAGCTACATGTTTCCATTACATTTTGCGTTGGTACTTCTTTTCTGCCAATAAAAGGTATTTGATTTTCTTGTAATACACAAGTACGAATATGTGTTCCATTAATCGCTTCAATATAATTCTACATCTAAAAAATAGTTAACAAAACAATCAATTGAAACATATTTGATATAATTTTTTTTGTTGTAACTTAATTATTAAGTCATTAAACAACTTTAATATCACCTTGAAACATGACATATATCTTGGATTCATTGTGATTTTTCTTGGTGTTGTTGAAAATTTTGAATTTACTGCTTTGATTATTTAAACTGTTAGCAAACACACCGACCTAAGAACTTCATTGAAATATATACTCACAGTTTCACCTGAATATTGAAATCTCTTATGATCTTTCCTATTTGAATCCCTCATTGCTAAAGTATATAGAAACATGTTAACCTTTTCAATAACACACATCCTCCTTGATGGTTTTAATCCATACCATGTTTTTAAATCAACACACACTCTAAAATGTGATTGCATCCATTCTAAATATGTTAACACGACATATCCAATGCCCATTTAAAATTTCATTCAACGATTGCATTCTCGTATTGTGTGAAACCATATATTGTTTCTTATAAATATAATTATTATAATACATGCCAAGTGCTTCAATTTTGCATAAAACTAGTTTCCATCAATCAAACTCTCTAAGCCAAAACAAATATCATTCCTCATCATCATCGTATTCATTTTCATCATCGTATTCATCATCGTATTCATCATCTATATTGCTATCATATTCAGTGGAATGGTCTTGTGAAAGCAAAGTTTCAATGCCATGTAATACTTATGTTAGGAAGTATTTTAGGGAATTTGGCTAGCAAGAAATAAATTGATCTTTGAGTTATTTTTGAGACAATATTTTTGAGTTAATCCCACATTTGCATTATGGTTAATGATAAATAACGACAGTTTCAGTTATACAGGCATGGACTTGATCAGGGGTTCAGAAGGTATAATTAACTAGACAAGTTAGTTAGTCTTTAGATTTTGTACTTCTTGTTAGAATTATGTTGATGAATGGAAACATGTAAATAATACGAGTAGAAAACAAAAAGAAACAGAGAACAGTAAACCCAAGGTGTGTACGAACATTATCCTTAATGATATTTTCTCCACAAGGTTATCCCCCAAGATTGAACAAGTTCCTCCTCAAGACGAGGTATGCACAAATAGCAAGTAAAAGAAAATAAAGAACCCAACAATTTTTGAAAAGAAAAAAAATAGAATAAATATTTGTTGGTTGTGTACTGCCTTTACAAAGAGTTCATAAAGGGGATATATATAGGTTGAGAGTTTAAAATAGCCACTAAGAAAAATACATGGTAGAATAAAAAAGTGTTTAATAGAGTTTTTGTAACATGTAGTTGGTACAATAATTAATAAAAGAAATAGTTGTTGGAGAAATATAGATGTTGTGGTGATTGATAGAAAATTAATTTAGGAGTTGAATTTTTTTTCAATTTAAGGATTAAAAAAATTATTATTGAATACAAAAAGTCCATAAAGTTTAGGCGTTGCCTTGCGCACAAGGGGCAATCAAAGGTTTTCCACTTACTCAGTCCAACCTTATACATACGAGATTACCACCCTTTCCTTGTTAGTTATTAACTCCTATCAAATTCACTAATAAATACTAGAAAAATATTTCATTTTTCTAATATGGGGTTGAAAGCCCATTAATATATCTACTTTATGTTCACAAGAGGAAAGTCATGTTTTCTAAATGTGGAATAATTTTTTTTTATTATTATTTAAATACTTTAATTTAAAATGAGAAGATAATATATTTTCAATATGGGATAAAAAAAAATTAAAAATATCATTATTTACAACATTTCTAGCATGTTGCTTCTCTTCTAATTTCTTTTGATCATACTTACTTAAAGACTTATTATGGTCTCTCTCCTAATTTGTTTAAAGGTCTAAAACTTTTAAACTATTATGTAAATTTCTGATGAAAGACCACCTATATTTCTGATAGAATCATATATAGAAAACAAATATGGTCGGAAGTTTAGTATTTTTTTAGTTATATAGCTGTTAATTTCAAAAAACAACAAAAATTATAACAAAACCAAACACTATCAAATTTATTGAGCATAAAATTTTTATTAATTTCAATATTCATTAAAAATTAATTTTACAATAACAAATACATCGCTACACAATAAATAATTTTATCAATTTCATAAAAAAAAAATCAATTTCTCAAAATCTCCAACTTAACAATAAAATTGACAAAATATGATTGGTACCCATTAAAATAAGTCATCATTTCTTCAATTATAATACACCTAAGTTACAAAATCAAATTCAATTTTATTAAATGACAACAAAATTCAATTTCCCTCAAATCTCAAACAAACCCTAACATACAAAACATATATTAACACAACATATTTCTCTAGGAAAAAACTATACGACACTTAAATGCAAACTACAAATACAATAAAATATTTCAATAAATTAACTTAAAACACAAATGGATTTAAAAAAAAATAGGTGTCTTTGTTTACTTTTTGTATCAAAACTTCACAAAAAAATTCAATAATGGATGTTGACACTACTAATATAGATGTAAATTGATGCAGACGAGTTAGGGTGGTCAGATTTGTGAGAGAATAGAGGGTTGCTGGTTGTTTTTTTTTCAAAAAGAAGAAAAATAAAACAGGGGAGGGAACTATCAGTTATAACTTATTTACATTTATCGATGGAAATATTGTGTCGGTAAGTCATGGCATGTTAATTTATTAATGAAGTTTTTGTTCATTTTTTGTTTTTTACAAGATTATAAATTACTAACATAACATAATTCGTTGTTATTTTCATCAAAAATTATTGATGAAATACTTCATCACTATTTTTATTAGAAATTAGCAACATAATATTATCTATTGGTTTTTATTTTTATATTCTAATTTCCTAGTAATGTTAGGTAATGAAAAACTTAGCGCGTGTTCTTATACAAATGATGTTGTTTATTTTTTTTATTTTTGAGAAGTTACAAAAACATTGATTGTATAAAATTACATGAACTATCTTAAGATATAAATATTTAACATAAAATTATTTTTATATTTAAGTAAATATTATACAAATCTTTTTTTGTCCTCAAAGGCTAATTAATTTTTAAAACATTAAGAACATTACAGGTTCCAACAGAGGATTTTGAATATTTTCTTACTTTTACATATTCATTATTAATGGATTAGTATATTTTGAAAAATTAATTTTGAGCTCGAATTCTTATTTAGAAGGTCTAAAGGTAGGGTGATAACCTAATATAGGTGAGTGAGGCTTACATCCATAGGCTTGGAAGAATACCAGGCTCAGATGGCATGGGTCTAGCTCGCTTTTAGGCTCAACATCCTTGGACATGGTTAAAAGCAAAGCCTAAGTGGGCATAGATCTAGCGAGCTGTGAAACCCAATTGAACTCAAACAAACATGGTTCTAACAAGCTGTCAAACCCAAAGTTTTTAGATTCAGCTACGCGCTGAGCCTAAATAAACATGATTTTAGCGAGCTGTCAGATCCAATATCCTTGGGTTCAGCTACACACTGAACACAAATGAACATGGGTATGACGAGTTGTCAAACTCATCACCTGTGGGCTTGGCATCATGCCTAACCCAAGTGGGTATGGGTCTCATGATCATTATAGGCTCCATGTTGGGCCATAAAGCTTCATTTGTTTATTATTATGAATTTTAACATAAAATGTTAATGTTAATAATATTAATCTCTCTACACTCCTAGATATATAAAAGTCTTATAAGGGCCTATTATATTTCTATCATCATTAATGTTATATGAGAGATATTTATCCTTCGTTAATATTATGTAAGAGATAATTTATCTATTATTAATGTTATCATGAGGTAATGACTCTCTATTCCCTCCACTCTAGCAAAAATGACAAGATCTTAAGTTGTAAATACTCTCCTAATCACCATGTAACGGGTTCGCAACTTATATTTTGTAAGTGCGCATACTTTTAAATCTCAAAACATTTATTATACTAAAATAAAAACAAATATTTTTATTCTTGGAATTTACAGCTTATTTTCTTATTTATTGCAATTATTTACTTAAAAATTACTGAGTTTATCATCTGATGTTCCTAAATCTCATCGAAAGAAATTATTTTGTAGATATGAGGTCTTTTATCACCAATTATTCATTAATTTCTTGAGCTCTGAGAATGGAATATTGACCAGCCGGAAGAGTAGGAATAAAAGTGATTTAGTATTCATTTTTATAATATCTCGTACCTAGGTAGCCAGGAAACGATTCATTCAAGTTGAATAATTCTTTGCAAGATCGCTATCTTTGAAGAGGCTGCTTGTCACTGTCATTGAAAACAGTGTACAAAGTCAGTAATGGTTAAACCTTTGAACATATTCCAAGAACTCCCCTGTCATAACCATTTACGTGAGATTTTATAGGCCAGAGTACTCGCATGGTGAAACTTCCATGGAAGGTGAGATGAACCTAGCTATCAAGACAAATCACCTGACATTATGGTTTCATATAATTCTATCTGAATCGAGGAAAATGGTCTTCCATTCTTGCTGATCATGCTAATATTAATTTGGAATCGAGGGTCCCTGTCTCAGCCAGCCAGCCCATTATTTCACAAACACACAATTATTCACGCTAATTTTCTAATTTGGAGGCTTTAAACAAATGTTTACAGTCTGACCTCTAGTTAATTAGGTTAGATAGTGGGGCCATGTCAAGAGCCAGTCATGTCTTTGGAAAGTTGGTTCATTGAGAGTTGAAAATATTTGCATTTGTGTGGGAATCCAAATAATAATAGTAGAATAATTTCCATGGTTTAGGTACTGATAGGGAGAGTGATAGTATTTATTTTTAAAAGTATTTTTGTATTTAAAAATTTATTAAAATATCTAAAAAATAAAAAAAAATAATTTTAAGTAAAAAATATTAAAAAATCATGTAACGCGGTTTCAACCGCTAAAATTCTTATTATTATATACACATTTCAGGGTGGCCTTGAGAAAGGTGCTTATGCGGGACCCAAAAACAAATTAACAGCTCCTTAATAATGCATTGTCGTGCTACGTGTGATTATGATAAAGGTTATTTTTTAAAGTATTTTTTTTGTTAGAAAATATATTAAAATAATTTTATTTTTATTTTTTATCATTTATTTTTGATATAAATATATTAAAACAATTTTTAAAAAATTAATTTAAAATAAAAAAATTGTTTTTTTTTTAAATACCATGCGGCGGCTGCAAAGAAAACCACGTTCTTCATTTCCCCAAAGAGCTCTCAATCTGTTGCTTCCCATCTCTGTTAGCATTGGTCAATACGAAAAGTGAAATGAAATCCAATTTCATTGTTTGATTTCCGATATCTTTGCAGGTGTTGCACTTATAATGACATCTTCTGAGTTGTTTTATTATTATTATTATTATTATTATTTATAAGTCCTTGCTTTCATACGTAGTTCTAGACTCTTCTCTCAACTTTTCGGAAAGAATTGTATCAGATTTTGCAAAATTATATAAGTTACAAAATAATCGGTTGTTTATCATCATAATAATAGGTTGTTTATGATCAATTAGAAGTTAAAAAATCCGAGTATTTGATTAAAGGAAAATTATACTATTTTGTGTCAAAAGTTTTTTTAAAAATTATATTTAAGATAAGTGAATCTCGTGACACATGGTCACATATATATAATATAATTAAGATTGAGATTTGATCTTGAAAAATTAAAAATAATCTTATAGGAATGTAACATAATAAAAAAACTTATCTTAAACACTGAAGTTAAATAATGTCACGAAGTCAATTGATTTTCAATAAGTTAGATTTGGTTCATTCAAGAACCAAAGAATTAAAGAATCTCTCATATATGTTAAACTAAAAAATTCAGAAATATTATTTATCAAAGATTGCAAAATTTAGGCTTACAAATATTTAAATATTTTGAGTAATTAACCCTAATGGATTTACCTTTGTAAGTTAAATTGATCCACTTACAAAACTAACCCAAAATTTTTACTAGTAAACTCAAATCATGATCCAAATAAGTATTGTATCTTAGCTAAAAACAAAGTATTAATTAAACTTAAACAAGCCTCGAGTTATAGCTGTGATAATAAAAGTAAAACCCGTAAATTAATTCACTATGCTATTATGAGAAAAGAAGAAGAAAAGAAAACAATACAAGTATGATATAAGGCTTATTTATAGCTTACAATGTTGCCAAATAATTCTGGAAACTAATTTGTCTTTAAATATCATCAGTCTTTTTTTTTTCTATATAGCTAGGATAAATAAAGAATTCTTATAAGAAAAGAATTTTGGAACATTAATGAATAATTTTCATACTTGAAATTATGTTGCAGCTAATTAAAAATCCTTGTAGAACTAGAAAATTTCCAAAACAAACTATCATATCCTTGTAGAAAAAGGATCATTGCCAAATAGAAAGTCCACAAATCAAAAGGAAAAATAAAATAAAATTCCTACAATTTATTTTGACCTATATCGCAAGGATTTCCAGAACTATATTTTACCTAAAATTTTACCCTAACATATAAAAATACATCTGGAATCTTCTCGTAAAGTTTCAGCTCGATCAAACGGTTTGATTTGAAGTTATACTCAACAAATCAGTAAACTAGATACTAAAAAATTTTACATTAAAATACAAATTTGACCTTTCTTGAATCATATCATAAATTAATTTAAAACTTTATTCGAACCAAAAATTATTCTCATATATATTATATTTGAAATTAGGTGAAACAATAAAACTTTTTAATATTTATTTATAACATGTTTAATTTATATTTAACTTATCTATCGTATGGTCCGACTAATTACACCCACAATTTTTTATAAGACTACTTTTAATTATTTTATATATATATATATATATATATATATATATCTTCTTTTCATACTAACATTTAATCATGGATTTAAGAAGTAACATGTTAACCTCCTACTATTGGCTAGGGCTGGAAGTGATGAAAAAGAATCATGAAAAAGCAAACCGATAGATACCATGGGCCATACTCCAGATATCACAGAAAATGACAAGGACGGGGGGAGTTGGAGACTGGCGGCTTCAGTCATTTTGAATTGTTCGAAAGTAGGAGAGAAGATATTATTTTTTAAAGATATTTTAAAATAATATTTTTTATTTTTTTAATAATTTATTTTTAATATTATTATATCAAAGCAAAATTAAGAATCTCTGTGAAGTTGAAGACCAGACTTGGTCATATAATACTAAAAGCTATTTAAAAAAAAAAAAAATTAACATTCCAGTCCACCTTTTCCACTTTCTAACCCCCTTTAAAAAATAATTAGAAAACAAAAACACAACTACGAGGTTGAGTCAACCTTTTCCACTTTCTTGTTCGATAATCGTCAAGAATTTGAGCACATCTCATTTCCGTACTAATGGTGATTGAGTCCATGGAACCACCTTCCTTTCCAAACATTTTACAAGCTCCTACTTTAGGGTCTATCTCAGATGAAGATGCTGCATATAACAGTGATACGAATGACTTCTCTCATGCTGTTTTCAAGTACATAAATGACATATTAATGGAAGATGATTTGGGAGATAAAACCTGTATGATACAGGACTGTCTCGCTCTCCAAGCTGCTGAAAAGTCTCTTTATGATGTCCTCGGAGAAGAGCATCCACCTTCTTCGGATCACCGCCCTCCTTGTTTAGCTCAAATCAATGAGAGTCCAGATGAGAATTACACTCCAACTACAAGTGTTCAATCATCTGTTAGAGTACAGTCGTTTTACTCTCCTGAAAGCGCCTTTGTGGTGCCGTATGTTCATACAGAAACGCATTCTTTTAGGCAGTTCAATGGAGTCACGGGAAGTGCTAACAAGCTCCTTCCATATAGTCATTCTGTGAATTTTTCTTCAATGAGGAAGGCATCGGATCTTCCAGAGCCACAGAGAGAGGTGGTAACAGACAGAATCCAGAACAATGGAAAGAACTACTCATCAAATCAGACAAGGGGAAATTATCAATATGACAGTAATGACTACTTAGAAGAAGGGAGGAGCAAGAAGCAACCTTCGGTCTCAGAGTCCACACACTTGGAGCTTCTTGATGATGCCTTTCTGCACGGTATCGAGAGTGGAGTACACATATCATGTCCTTTGTATGATAATTCACGGAGTGCGGCGTACCATAAGTTTCTGAATAATGAGCAGTTAACAGCATCTCATATGAACATGAGAACACTGGCTAATAAAAGAGAGGCAGACCTGTGGAGTCAGCTAATTCGTTGTGCAGAAGCTGCAGGAAGAGGTGATCAAGAGACAGCAAGTGCGAAATTAAAACAGATCAGGCAACATTCTTCTCCTTTCGGGGATGCAAATCAAAGATTGGCACATTATTTCGCTAATGGCCTCGAGGAACGCCTTGCCGGCACTGGAATGTTACTCTCCGGACCCATTACACAAAATTCGACAACAGCTGTTGACATCCTGAAAGCTTATCAGCTTTATGTTACAATATGTCCTTTCAGGAAGATGACAAATTTGTGTGCAAACCGAACAATTGCGAGGGTAGCAGCTAAGGCAACAAGCGTGCACATCATTGATTTTGGCATCAGCTATGGGTTTCAATGGCCTTGCTTTATCTATCGTCATTCATTAAGGCCTGGTGGACCTCCCAAGATTCGCATTACGGGAATTGAGCTTCCCCAACCAGGTTTTCGGCCTGCAGAAAGGGTTGAAGAGACTGGCCGTCGTTTAAAAAGATTGGCTGACAGAATGAACGTTCCGTTCGAGTACAATGCCATAGCCCAGAAATGGGAAACTATTCAATACGAGGATCTCAAGATCGATAGAGATCGAGATGAGGTGATTGTTGTCAACTGCATGTACCGATTCAAGAACTTACCTGACGACACAATGGCGTACAACAGCCCCAGGGATGCTGTTCTTAAATTGATCAAGAGAATCAATCCTGATGTATTCCTCCATGGAGTGCGTAATGGCTCGTACAATGCTCCCTTCTTTGTCACAAGGTTCCGCGAAGCATTGTTCCATTACTCTGCGTATTTCGATATGCTCGAAGCCACAGCACCTCGAGAAGATCAAGAAAGATTGCTGTTCGAGAGAGAAATGATTGGAAGGGATGCTATAAACGTGGTAGCATGTGAGGGTACACAAAGGATCGAAAGGCCAGAGACATACAAACAAGGGCAGATGAGGAATTTGAGGAATGGATTTAGGCAGATCCCATTACATCAAAGTATCATAAAAAGGGTGAAAAGCATTAAACCAGATTATCATAAAGACTTCATCGTTGATGAGGATGGACAATGGGTACTTCTTGGATGGAAGGGGAAGATATTTCATGCTATTTCTGCTTGGAAACCTGTTCAGGATCAGTAACCCCATAAAGCTATGATGTTTTCGTGTTTTTTACAAGTAAAATTATGCTTCAACTTCTTAATTATACTTCGATGTTGAGCAACTATAACAGTCCTCCTTCAATGGTTTTCTGTGCATCTGATATCGTTAATAGTACTAAACGATCGGCCAGCCCTTTGAACACGCCTTGTTGTCTTGGATTAGTGGATTGTTTCGTTGTTTTGATTTCAGAATCTGAATTATGAACCAAGAAGACATGAATTCCTTGGTAAATATGCGACAAATTAATGAAACTAATATTATATGCTAAACAAAACATCAACATGGAACTAATTAATATCTTTAAATTAATTTATAAGTTTATGCTAACTATAAGATAATGTTTAATTGAAGAAAATTTAAGCAATGGAGAATATAGTTATATAACTTTTTATTATTCCAAGTTCTCTTTCATGAATGATTAATTAATAATATGCGCAGTATGGGAAATAACTATTATTCCAAGAAAAATAAAATTGAATTTAAAAATATGTAGTAGAATGTTTAAAAGTTAGTAATTGAACCTAATAAAATAATGTAAATTAAAAGGCCCACAAAAAAACAAAACAGATTACAAGAAATTGTTAAAGCCTTTAAAAACCCAAAAATAAGCCCATAAAATAAAGATTAAGTTTTTTTTATTTCAATAAAAAAAAAAAACTTTGATTGAGCCCAACCTATTTAGTTTGAATTGATTTTCAGTTTAGTCCAAGTTATTTTATTAAAAATAAGCATCATTTTGACCGGTTAAAATTTTAAATCCAAATTAAATGGAACTGGACCGTATCCCTGATTGAAATGTATATACGAGTTAAAAACTCAAAATATATATAAAAAATGTTCCATAGCACATGTACGGTGAGCCTACTACACTTATTTTATTTACCCAAAAAAAGAAGAAGAAGAAAATACTGCTTCTTTAGGTTAACTACAAAACAATCCCCCACCTTTCAAACCAGCATCAAATCAGTCCATTAACACTAAAGGTTTGGGATTTTCCACGCACCAAACTTTCAAGGATGTAACAATTTAATTAGGTTGATCCTTCTGTTGATATGGTAAATACTAGGTTATTTCCCTGAGTAGCTATGGGTGAGACTAAAATTTTTTTCAATGTAAAAAAAAATTGACATATATCGTGTTTTTTGATATTATCATTAAATTCAATTTATCGGGTTAAATTTGAAAACTTCCAACTATATATTGTGTCTTTTAAAATTATATTTTATTTTATAAAAAATTAGAAACTCATAAAAATAAGTATCAATTTAATATCAGGAATTTTTTTTTGTAAATTGCAATCACTATTTTCTAAACAAAAAACAATTATAGTCTTAAAAGCAAATTTAAAATAAAACATTGAAATAATGTCACAATATTTTGTATATGGCTAAAGAAAAAAATTATTGATAAATGTGATAAAACTAAATCAAAGCGTATTAATTCTTAAAAAAAATAATTTTTATGTTAATTAAATATTCATGAGTTTTTTTTTCATATTAGACACATATTAATAAAAACAAATTCCCATAAAAACCTAAAATACTATTTATAAAAGATGATAAAATTGAATAATAGTTTTTATAGTGCATTTAAATCTAAATCCATAAAAAAATATTAAAAAAAAAAAGTTCTATGTATGTCTAGCCTAAATGGCCAAAACTAAAAAACAAAGATTAAATGCGTGGATATCCATAACATTGATGATGTAGTGAAAACTTCAAATTGTATTTGTACTTTTCATGACTACGTCGTAGGTTGAATTGTCTGGGTTTGAATATAGGTGTTGTCTCTAGACTTGATGTTTCTTACAAATTAAGTTCAGAAAACTTTTTGATGCTTAAGTTAGTAATTTATAGGAGAAAATATAAGTATAACAAAAAAAACATATGAAATATGTTTTGTGTGAAATTTTTAAATGAATTATTTATTTTATGATGCAAGATATTTATAAATCTCAATATATTACCTTATTAAAAATGAAGTAATAATTGAGAATAATTATTTATCTTATAGAGAGTGGAGAAACTAAGTTGTTAATTATTATGTCTTATTGTACCATTAATAAAAAGGATTGATGCCCGTGAAAGATTAGCATAAAAAGTTAAGAGGGTGGGGCCACAGGTTAGGCATTCTCGAGGTGTTCATTAAATCCATAATTATAACTAATCTAATTTTTAATATTTTACAAATTATACCTAAGCATGTGAGATATATTGGGTTGGGTTACAAGTTAGGCATATAAATTTTTGGTCTTTAATCACAAAACCCCTAAAATTATATATTAGGGATAATAGAAATTATATATTGGGTTGGGCCACAAGTTAGGCATATTGTTTTTTTGTTTTGTTTTTTTTTTTTTATCTTTAACCACAAAATACTAAACAGTCCAAAGTGCATACACTTGCAAGTAGATTATCTAACTCCATTAATTTTATTTTTTTAAAAAAAGAGTGTTGCATTTGTTGTCTTGGTTCATTTCATCGATATTTGGGTGACAGATCTTGTTGAAAAAGACAATTGATGGAGATTTGTAAGGATAAGCCTCCGGTAATTCAACTCGTATCTTCCACACACCTCCTTGACAAAGACCTCACATGTTCCCATGGAGAAAAATTAAAAGAAGAGATAATAATCTGATTATATTCATAATTATAAAGAACCGTGAGCTTTATCTTCATTGAGGTAAATCAACAAACACCAAACCTGGAACAAAAAAGCAAAAGAACAGCAACGCAATTCATCAGATTCACGTTCTGCTTTTAGAGTAAAAGCAAAACTACAATTTTCTTTTCGTGCATCAGTAGTCAAGAAATCTGCTTGATATTCAACTTCAAAAAAAAAAAAAAAGTTCAATTGATAAATACACACACACAACTTCTTATTGACAACAATCTTGAACGCCAGATCCATGACCCGAAGAATCTAAAGGGGTTTACAAGAATAAAAAAAAATTCTGAAAAACATAAAAGAACCCACCAAGAAAAACATTAAGAATAAAAGAGCAGAAAAAAAGGGAAAAGAAACAATAAAAAAGAGGACAAAAAAGGGTATTGAAGGTTTTGATTACTTACTTTATTTAGGTCCGTTGAATTCCTCCACATAAGAATCTTGCATGCCATCATTGATCAATGTTTTCATTTTGTAATCACTCGTCATCCTGGTCAATCAAGACCTATAAAAAGATCAAGGAAAAAGAAAAAAAGCAAATAAACCCAGTCAAATAAAGAACGAAACTTTGTCAAAAAATAGTTTACCTGATATTGTTCAACTAAACCATAATCGTGATGTTGTCAGTTAAAATGAAAAAACATCCAGAGTATACAGTATAAATAGGAAAAAAGAGAGTAAAACAAGTGGATCACCTTGGTCTTTCATTGTTTAACAGTTATTTGAATCTTCCTCCCTTGAAATCTGGAAGTCTTTGTCTTCTTCTTTTTTTTCTTTTTTTTTAATCTTCTTTTTTTGTCTTCTTACCAGAAAAAGCAATACTCTTTTCTATGTTCTTCAGTTTGCATTGAAGCATTTCAATCTCTTCTGCAATTTCTCCATATCTCTGCAAAAGAGAGAGAGAGAGTGCAAGAGAGAAATGTTGAGATATAAACACGCAGCTGATTGAGTTTGTAACTGTGTGTCTGAAAAATATTTTTAAAAACATTTTAAATTTTATTAAATTAATATGTTTTTAATATTTTTAAATTATTTTGATATTCTAATTTTAAAAATAAATTTTTAAAAATAAAAATATATTGTTGACATATTTTTTTAAGTAAAAAAATATTTTAAAAAATAATCGCAACCACACTTCCAAATATACTCTAGTAGGTGAAAAAATCTAACTCGCACCCGACTTGTAATATCTATTTATTTAGTTTATTATTATTATTATTATTATTTAATTTTTATGGGTTCAATTCAGTCATGTAATATAAATATTATATATTACTTGATTTTTTTAAACACCCTTATATTTAAGTATACTTATTAAACCTCGATCGGCCTGATGGGTTGATCCGGGATCTAATTGACTCGGTGACTAGACCGGTCTGGATGAAGTAAAAAACCAGGATAGGCAAAAATCTAGCAAAACCCGGTTGACCGGTGACTCGGGGACAAAGCAAAACCAGGTTAGGACTTGTTTTTTTTTTTTTTGCAAATTTGTTTTTTCTCATAGCTAGAGACCCTTTTTTTATATATATTTTTTAGTTGGTTATTAACCATTTTCAAAGTTCACTATATAAATATTAGAAAAATATTTTATTTTTTTAATATGCGATTTGAAACCCTTTAATATATATATTTTATATTCACAAGAAAAAAATTATGCTTTTTTAATATGGGATAAAAAATATTTTTGATTTAAATATTTCAACTTAAAAGGATAACATACTAATATAGTGTCTTTTTAATATACAATAAAAAAAATTTAAAATAATATTTTAAATTTTATTATTTATAAATATATAAAGATCTACATTGAAAAACAATCATGAAGTGCAATGCTCACAATGACAAATTAAATGGATGAGGTCCTGGATTAGTGAAATCAAAATAGTATAGGGACCAACGAGTTCATTTAACAACAAAAAATAATCTGATAACGTAGTGTATGATGGTGGCGTGAGGTGTGCTCGTGGGTGGCAAGTCAGAAAGTAGAGTGGTGCGGATTCCTCTGGTATGGACGGGGGAGGAATATTCAGTCCATTCATTATTCAATATTTTGTATCAGAAAGTAGATTTATATTTTAAAAATCTTAAAGTTTCAGTGCTTGTAATCTTTAAATTCAATATTTTTTATGGGGCAGCGCCAAAAACTTAGGATTGGAGGAGAGGGGGGGACGAAGAAGAAAACACTTTGATTTTTGAAAGTAAGAACATATAAAATTGATACAATGTAAAACTTCAAAAAACTTTAAGCAAAGATTGTAGCGACTGTGGTTGCTAATAAACATGACGAACTTTCAAAGGTAGAGTGCTGCCCGGAGATGACTTTCAAAGAAAAGTGAGCTATACTGTTAGCTGGAAAAAAAATTATAGGTGTAACACCTGTTAAAAAACATCAAATCAATTTAATAGTTTAAATACTATACAATTTATATTACTTTTTAATATATTTTTTTAAATAATAATTCTTTGAGTTTGAAACTTTCACATATTTATATTATTTTATATTTAATTTTTATCAAATAAATTAAAATAATAAGATTTAAATTCATAATTATTTGATCATCAAGACTCTGATATTATATAAAAGAACTAATTCAATTTAATAACTTAAATTGAAGAATAAAATCTCTTAATATATATAATTTATATTATTTTTTAATAAAATTAAAAAATATATATATATATATATATATATGCAATTTTCACAGAAGATGACAAAAGGCAAGTATTTAATGATGAAAGGTAGATTTGCACAAGATTTCATGATGAAAAAAGGAATAAAAAAGCCGGGCAACATCAAAAAGGCAAAATAATGACCACACCAAGGTGCAAAAGGCGCAGAGGGATAAGCAACAATGAGGAAATCTAAGGTAAAGAAATAATAAATTGCAGAGAAGGAGTACATCATAAAACGTGTTGCCTTTGGAGTCTGAATTAAAGACGTGTTTGGGAGTTTTTTAAAAAAGTATTTTTAAAAAAATTTAATTTTTTTATTTTAAATTAATATGTTTTTAATATTTTTAAATTATTTTGATGTGCTGATTTCAAAAATAATTTTTAAAAAATCAAAAAATTATTATTAGCATGTTTTTCTAAATAAAAAGTACATTGAAAAGCAACACCAACTACATTCCCAAACACTCTTTTAATACTGTTTAGACTTAAAAGTATCAAAGTTTGTATTTTTTTAAGCATTTTTTTATTTAAAATTTTATTAAAATAATATTTTATAATTTATTTTTGATATAGCATACACAATTCAAAAATATAAACAAGTAATTTAAAAATAAAAAAATTAATAATTTCTAAAGGTGTAGTTGACCATAATGCAAAATACCGCTTTAATTAACAACGTTTGAAAGAAGGGCATCCTATTCTAATATATACTAGTATAATATATTTATTTGCACTTCGTAGCAGGCTAAAATTTCGTTTTTTAGATTTAAAAAATATAAAAATTGTTTGGTGGCATTAAATTCAATCAGATAATTTAATCTTAAAATTTGTCAACCTGATTTTTTATCTAATTCGAGTTTTGAATTAAACCATATAGAAACTAATCTAAAATGAATTATTTAATTTAATAAGTCCAAAAATAATTTGAATAACTGATAAAAACTTAATATAGCTTTTAAAAAAACTTTAAAACAACAATTTTTTTATATTAAGAAGATGTCGGATTAAATCGATTTTGATCAACCTGCAACCTGTGTTATAAACTTCAATAGGTTTAATAACTCTGTTGTTTCTGTAAATTATTTTTGTTAAATTTTGTGATAGTATTATATGCTTTTAAAATCGAGCATCAACCTTAAAAAAAAAACATTTATTTAAGATTGTGACAACCGTATGAAAGTAGAAAAAAATAAATTATAAATTTCATTTCTCAACCATTCCAGTATTCAATAAGAGTAAAATGAAGAAAAAAGAAAAGAAAAATTAAAGGATTAGAAACTAAAAAGAAAACATATTTGGTTTGATTGGTAAATCCACTAAATCCGTGAATTGAGCAACTCGGGTCAACACATCAAACCTGCAAACTAAGTAACGAACTCAATTGGGATTAATAATTTTTTTTTGAACTATTATTTGTTTAACTACATGATAACAAAAATAAACAGTTGTAAAATCAAGTGTCAAACCAATATTGAATTTTTTTTTAAGACTGCGATAATCTTATAAAAATAAAACGAAACAAGTTATGAAATTCAATTCTCAATTAGTCTAATTTTAAAGGATAAAATAAAAAAAATTATAAAAGAAAAAAAAAGAAAAGAAAAGTGCTATACTAAACCTGCAAATTGGGGCAACCATGGTTACCTTGCAAAACTTGCAAACCGGGTCATTGACTCCACAAAGTTTATTAACCTGGTTTTTAAAATTATTTTTTATTTAAAAAATAGACTAATGCTAAAATATTTTTTCTATACCAATTCAATACGGGGAAATTTTTTAAATACTGCAATAATCATATAAAATACAAATTAAAATAAATTATTAAATCTAAACCCTCATAAACCTATCATATAAGAACTAAATTAAAAAAATAAAAAAGAATTAAAATAAAAAAATACAAATTACTATTTTAATCACGGTGCTAATGGACGTCGGTAAACACTTCCCCACTCTAAACCCCATAAACATATAATATAAAAACTAAATTAAAAAATCAATAACAAGATAAAAAGTCAAGAGAAAGAAAAAGAGAAGAAAAGAAAAGAAAGGAACACACAGTGTTAACAGAAGTGGGTAAACATTGTCCCTTTTAGCTTTATTTATAAAATATAGAGAGGGAAAATGCGTTCACATTCTTAGATCCAGTCAAAGCCTTGGTGTCCAAGCATTAATAATTATAAAGCCAACCCTACCTGTAAACCAAAATAAACCGACTTTGGACCAATGTTCACATGGTCTTCTAGACGACTCGTCCCTGTGGGCCCCAAGTCATATGTTCTGTTTGGAAGAGTCGAAAATGGAAGGAGAGATAGAGGGGGCTGAGAAAATACAAGCGAAAAACCTAGCGTAGTAATAGTCTTTGTTTCCCTCCCCCAATTTAGCTACCAAACACAGTGTAACACCCTTATCTCTTTTGAACAGTCGAAACTCTATTCTCTGACACACAAATCCAGTGTTGATGTGGCGGCTGCCTCGATCCTTCTTCCCTCCCCTTCCTGGAAACTTCAATATTCAGTATTCTAAGACTTAAAAGATGACTCTGCGCACCAATTTCCTTTAAATAAGTGTGCGTGAACTCCTCCTGCTCAAGAAGAAAATTACTTAGGTTTCACTCAGGTAAACACCAATTTTCTACGCCTATTCTTTGCTTGCATATCGATCTTTCGAGTTTTTCTGCAGGACTGTTGATTCTTGATTGACTGTTCTGCAGGACTTGATTCTTGATTGATTGTTCTGCAGGACTTGATTCTTGATTGATTCCTGAGCCATTTAGTTTCTTATCTTGTTTTCTTTTAATTTCCTCATATTTGTTCATGGATACCCTTTTACAAGAATACCCAAATTCCATGAACAGATTCATGTTTGACCATGCCTCGGTTTCTTTCTCTTCGAATAGGAATCTTTTTAATGGGTATAAACCCAATGATACCATGAGTGATCCAAATCCTTCTGTTAATTCTTTCAATCCTGAACCTCCTAATGACTCAACATCGTCATCTTCCTCTTCAAATTCATGCTCTGAAGCATATGGTCCAAGCAATAATGTTACTCTCAAGTTCATAAGTGATGTGCTTTTGGAAGAGGACTTGGAGGGGAAGACCTGTATGTTGCAGGACTGTTTAGCCCTCCAAGCTGCCGAGAAACCCTTCTATGATGTCCTTGGTCAGGAATACCCCCATTCGTCGAATCAAATTCTTTCTTGTTTCGATCAAAAGTTTGAAAGCCCGGATAATGGTTTCACTTGGAGTAGCGGTATTGATAGCAGCAACAGCTATCCTCCTGGTAATAACTTGGTTGAAAAATCCGATTGGATTTTTGATCGAGCTGATTTAGACTTATATCAAGTGCAAACCTCTCCAGTTCTCCCCCTCGAAAGAACCCTTCTAGGACCAGATCTCCACAGTCCGGTGCACCCGCACCCTTTTGAGGTGCTCAGCAAAGGGGGAGGAGAAGCGGGCAATTTTCTTTCAGGTAATGATTATTTCATGGTATCTTCAAAGAGCAACTCCTCAAACCCTCCGGACAAGGACGAGGGAGACTACTCACCGAATAGTTCACGGGGAAGAAAAATTCATCAGCGGGAAGACAGTGATGATCTAGAAGAAGAGAGGAGCAAGAAGCATTCTGCACTTTCTCCTGCAGAGTCTGAGCTGTCAGAGTTACTTGATGAGGTGTTGCTTTGTCCAGTTGCACAAAATGAGTCTACTCCATGTTCTCTTCTGGGAAATTCACAAAATGGAGCAGCTGGGAATGAGCAAAGAAAAGGGTCTAATGGTAGAACAACACGAGGAAAGAAAAGGGGAAAGAAAGGAGAAGTTGTGGATTTGAGCTCTCTCCTCATCCAGTGTGCACAGGCTGTGGCAATTGGTGACCAAAGGACTGCAAGCGAGATACTTCAGCAGATTAGGCAACACTCTTCTACATATGGTGGTGCAAACCAAAGATTGGCGCATTACTTTGCCAGTGCCCTCGAAACACGCTTAGCAGGCACCACGACACCTACATTTACACTATTTGTAAACCCCAGAACATCAGCAGCTGATATCTTAAAAGCTTACCAGGTATATGTCAGAGCGTGCCCGTTCAAAAGGATGTCTAATTTCTTTGCCAACAGGTCAATTCTGAAACTAGAAAAGAAAGCAACAAGACTACACATCATTGACTTTGGTATTCTTTATGGTTTTCAATGGCCTTGCCTAATCCAGCGTCTCTCGGAAAGGGCTGGGGGACCTCCCAAGTTACGTATTACAGGAATTGAGCTTCCTCAACCAGGTTTCCGGCCTGCAGAAAGGGTTGAGGAGACAGGCCGTCGCTTAGAAAGATATTGTGAGAGGTTTAAAGTCCCTTTTGAGTATATTCCCATAGCACAGAAATGGGAAACCATCAGATATGAGGATCTCAAAATTGACAAAGACGAGAAGGTTGTCGTCAACTGTCTATATCGGCTAAGGAACCTTCCGGACGACACAATTGTGGAGAATAGTGCAAGGGATGCTGTTTTGCAATTGATCAACAAGATCAAACCGGACATGTTTATCCATGGGGTTGTAAATGGTAATTTCAATGCGCCATTCTTTGTCACTAGGTTTCGAGAGGCGCTCTACCACTTTTCATCATTGTTTGATATGTTCGAGGCTACTGTGCCTCGCGAAGATGAACACAGAATGTTGTTTGAAAAAGAGCAATACGGAAGAGATATTACCAATGTGATAGCATGTGAGGGTAAAGCAAGAGTTGAAAGGCCAGAGACATACAAGCAGTGGCAGTCTAGGAATCTAAGAGCCGGGTTCAGGCAACTTCCATTGGATCAAGAGCTTTTCAAGGATGTGAGATCTGTGGTGAAATCAGAGTACGATAAAGATTTTGTTGTTGATGCAGATGGCCAGTGGGTGCTACAGGGATGGAAGGGGAGAATAATATATGCTCTATCAGTCTGGAAACCAGTCCAGGAGTAATGCTTAAAAATACTAAGAATCACTGCTTTTTTAGATCCTACTAGAAGTTGTTCTTCTTTATTATATATGCTAAATTTTACGTCAGATATTTTTAGTATTGATGTAATTTATATCCTAATTCCTAGCAGTGATTTTGTTCATAGGTTTACCCTCATGTATTGAACATGCGTATTCTAGCCAACAAAAATACGTTCATAATCCTTGTTGCAGTCCCACTGTAAACTTCCATTTTATTTCTTGGGTTTAGCCTTCTAATCTGGTATTCTTTTGCACAGAACCGTGGTAAATGATCAGGGAACTCTGAAAATAAAAGGTAAAGAACGATACTGTTTCGTTGAACTTCACTACCGATTCTCAGTCGACACCATTTCTGTGTCCTGTCACGAACCATATGTCAAAAACTTTAGCTCTCTTACTTGAAAAAGTTTGTGCCACTTAAGTTACCCCATTCAATCATATGGTGGCGCACTAGAAAGAGAAATCTTCCAATCAATCACATCTATAATTGCATTTCTCATTTCATGACATAAAGATTACTAATGCAAGCTCCCTGATTTGCGTTCAACATAGACTTTTACCATCCAAGTTTCCTGAATAACTTTTAACAAACATCAGTCGTGACCAGAAGAGGCTGGCTCGCTAATAATGTCTGGGAGTAACATGGTTTGCTAAAACATGTGAATAAAGCAAGAGTGAAAATCAAAGATACTAGTCTTAATAATTTTCAGTCGGTCATGAGACTCTACGCAACAAGTTGTAGTGAAGACGGCTAGATTCCAGTGGGCAACCTTGTCAACCAAACACCAAATTGCCAAGCCCGAAACATAGTAATTGGGGTGGACCTCGGCGAGAGAGAGACAACGGTTAACAGAACCACCATTTTAGATAAGAGATACATTAGCTGCTAATTTCCTGAAAGCTTACCATGCCCATTCAAGAGAATGGCAGACATCAACAGGGATCGGGGCCTTTACGAAGGGTTGGAGGGAGGCGACCACTTCACTTTGGAATTGGATACATAGAAATTAAAGCAGAAAAAAGATTTAACCCTTCACTTTTTGGCCTTCCGCAATTTTTTCCTTTAGTTGTTCCGCCGTATTTGTTCAGGCTGTGCAGAAAATGGTACATGAATCACGGTGGTTCTTGAGATCCAGTTGCATCTGAAATTCCATTTCATTACACATGCAAATGTTACAAGGAAGCTCCCTCTAATCCCCCACTATACATCGTTCTATATCAAAATGATTCGTAATACTGCAGCAGGGAAAACCTTGTGGCATTTAAGACCCAAAAATTGTCCGATATCATCCAAGGAGACAAAAACAAGGTAGCTCATAAAGGAGTATCCCTCGGAGACAATTGCATAACCATTGGTGATGTTTGGAATGAACACTTGCTGTCTATCTTGGAAATTTGAACATGCCTATTTGGTCTCCTTCCAGAACAGAATGGTTTGGGCTAGTTTCCTCCAAGTGAAATTCATTATTAAAGCTAAAGGTGCAGAAGCACAATTTCAAGGACCAAGAATTGGTATTGTACTTGACAAACTAGTTTAATGGAGGAAATTAGCATACTAAAACTTTATGATTTTCAAACAATTTGAATGTACACGAGGTACATGCAACTGCATTTGCAAGAAAAGACCACCGATAAACCAGTGACATATTGAATGTACATGTCAACAACGAAGGCTGGACAGAGAAATAATCCATGCCTTCAAGTTTACTAATTGCGAGAGAGCGAGGAGGCAACTCTTTAATCAATGAATTAGAAGGCTCAATAAGAAAATCAGGCCATTAATGATATGACAACAAGTTTACACGATCTCTTAATTCATTTTGTGCAAGTCAATACTCACTAAAAAAGAAAGGTGAAGGGCTAGAAAAGAAGTACACGCAGTTACAGAAGCAAATGCTCAACCTGACATTACTGAGGCAAGAAATTTCATTTTTACCAAGGGAATGACCAACTAATGCTCACCCTCTTTTATTTTGATTGTGTTGACCTTTTGGTCTAAGAACATTCCAGTCCAGTTTGCCACGCTTTGGCTGCTTGAAGGAGCCTTTACTGCTATTCGGTGATGATCGGTGACCATCTTGAACCATTTTCGGTGATTTATTTTGATGTTGTATTTCAGATGCTACTTCAGATTGTTTTCTTTTATGATCTCCATTTACCTCAGAGCTTGGTTTGGCAGTGTTTGAGCACTCTACTCCATCTGGTGATGATTCATTTTCTCTGAAAATATAGAGATAAGGAAATGCAAATTAGAGGAGAAAAAATTATCTACATCTTGTAGAATTGAGTAAGTCAATTTATTTTGCAAATAATTAAATCGCCCACGATCTGTTTCTGTTTGGTTATTTAATCGTCTGACCACTCTGTTTACTCACTCCTTGAACTACAGCTAGTTACTGTCCTAGCTCCTCTTCAATCAGAGAGTCAAGGAACACTAGTAAGTGGATGCAAAGAACAAACTAAACAATCCCAATTCAGATGGTATCACATCTACCATCTGAATAACTATGAGAAGTCTTGTGGAGACATCTTGCTATGACGCCACATTTTTAATCAATTGCATAACAGCATAACAAAGAAAAACTTTAGAATTGATATTCCAAGTTATGATTTGACCACTCCAATGGCATCACATGCCCAGCCTGTATCAACTGACAGTTGCTCATCCTGGGTAGCGGGTACCAAACATTTTCTTTTCTTTTCCATCCAGGTATAAGATTCACAAAAGCAACTATTTTTCTCTACTTCGTAGAATTTACAAACAGTCAATAAAGGACAACAATCAGGATAGAACAAACAAGATTTGAGAAATCAAATTACCCACCTAAAAGATGTTCTTCCACTCTGATGGCTGGAAGTAGAGGCACGTGCATCAGATGCTTCATTTGCTGCTGCTTCGTTTAGTTTCTATCAAGATAATGGTTTTGACATGAGGAGAGCAGTGAGCACATGCCAGAAGAGAAGCTTGGGAAGTGACTAATCATTGAATAAAAATTTTCAGGTCACTTGACCTTCATACTCACATCAACAGAGGGATTGAAACTTTGAAATGACATCCGGCCTAAAACTGCTCCTGGGTGAGGATCCCCTTCCATTACTACCACACTGCAAATGTTTAAAACATCAATCTAAGGGATGTCCTCCAGGCATAAATCAGTGATATCAAGAGTCACTGGCTAAGCATCTGAGCTGCTCAATTAAGAAATTAGGGATCTCAATTTGCAACATAATGGCCTTTAAAATTGGACAGTAAGTATCACCAAACTATAGCAGATTCAGCAATAACATGAAGGACCTTGGTTGAATTACAAGGACATCTAAAATGCTAGTTTAAAACGCCAGTTGCATATATTAAGCAAATAGAGATGCTCAAGTCTCAAGTTCTCAGCCTCAATCAATCTACTACAGTCCTCCATTGCCACAGGTACAAAATACATGCAGCTTGGAACCCAATTATGGAAAAGACCCAACTTCAATCCAGTGCCTTATATTTATACCAATGGCAAGCACTATTCAGCAACCAAAAAACCAGAAACTTTTCTAAGAAAATCTTTTTTTAAGAAATTTCAGATAAAATGCTCTGTATTCATTCCTTCACTTGTTCACTCTAAAAGGTTCCATAGATTAATTAAGCATTAAATAACAAGATGAACCAAAGTCGAAAACCATATGTTTATGCTTAAGCATGCAAAGATCCAGTAAAAGCACAAACCAAAACAAACTCAACCTATAAAATCAACATCAAGTTAGAATTCAAGGGGCAAAAATAACACATGTAGACATAACATATAGGCTTAAGCATATCAGCTCAAATTACCACTTCTTAATGGTACCAGGGGAAAAGAAATTCCCATCAGGTTTGACTTCTTCTTCTTGTTTCTTAGTTTTCTCCTCTCTCTGAACTGCTCTTTGCATGAACTATTATTCCAACAAAAGAGAATCCATAATGTAACAAGCTTAGTACTGACTAATTCATATTTCACGAAACAATTAAATCAAATTCTGATAAAAACAAAGCAAACCCAGATTAGTTTAAGCTAAACCCAACTCAAATCCCAAGTTTTTACTTCAAAGAAGTAAAAGCAGCAGAAAATAAACCACTAATGGAATAAACAAAAGAAGGTGTTTATTACCTTCAAGTTCTTCAAAGTGCTGGAGAGCTCCCGCTTCGCCATATTTTCCCAGTTTAGTTCACTTTCAAGACAGCACGGAATAACAATAAGCTTACAAGCTTCCTCTCCTTCTCCGTCTCCGTCTCCCTCTCGCTGAGCCTGTGTAAAAGCAAAAAAAGCAAAGGCAAAACGTTTTCTTGAGTCGTAGAAGACGATCTGATAATTTTTAGGGCATCAAATCACGCTCTTCCCTTCTGGTCCTGGTACTGGTGTTGGTTTGGCCCAGCCCAATAAATTTATATGGGCTAACTTAAATGGAAGGTCTCCGATTTTATTAGGATGTTTTTTAGAGCGAAAGAAGAAACTCTCCTCCTTTCCAAACTTACAAAAGCCAGAGACAGCAAAGCATCGTCTCTTCTTCTTCTTCTTCTTCTTTCACCGACTGGTTTCTCTTTCGCAGCCTACCCAATTTTCATCGTTGCCTAGCATTAAAGGTTTTGATCCAAGATTCCCCTTTTCATTTATTGTTCTTCATAATTAGATGTAATTAATGAATTAAGGTCTTGAACTACATAATGAAGATGGTGTATAATTATTCTATTCTATCGAATCACAATCAACGAAACTCGAGTCTTTTAAATCCAAATTTTATTTCAATTAAAAGAAATTATTGAATACATAGTTACTGGATCAAGCATGTTTGTGTGTTTTATATGTATGTTACGGTCCAACAACATTAACATGGTTTTCTTATGTTTTATGTCGTCTCGTTATTATTATTAATAAAAAAAGAATGTTTATTGTGGTTTTTATGTTTACTCAAGTAGCTCCATGTGTTCATCCTGTCCTAAATTTTCATCTTCACAGGAGGCTATATGAGAGAGATTTAGAGCGTGTTTGGTAATGTGATAGCGGTTGCTTTTCAAATAGTTTTTCGTGTCGAAATATATATTGATGATGTTTTTTTATTTTTTAAAAATTATTTTTGACATCAGCACATCAAAACGATCCAAAAAGTACAAACCGAACTCAATTTTAACAAAAAAAAACAAAAATTCAAATTTGAACGAAACGCAGGTGCAACCGCACTACCAAACGGTCCCTTAGCCTCTCCGTTGGAGTGCAGACCATACAGGTAGTTCAAAATTGTTTTTTTAATTTTTTTTTCTTATATTTTCAAATCATATTAATATACCCATATTAAAAATAAATTAAGCTTTATTAATCATGATCGTACACAGAGATACAAATTCATCAGTACTGAACAAATTGGTGGTAATTAAGCTAACTAGGCAGTCACAGTTGTCTCCATGGAAACCTTTCTTGTAAAGCTTCTGGCTTCTGACTTATCATTTGCTTTCCACAGGTCCGACAATGCTTCCTTCATGTTATGAATGCTCTCTAGCGCGTAATCAGCTCCATTTTCTC
The DNA here is from genome assembly GCA_033617975.1 of Populus alba x Populus glandulosa. NCBI lineage: Eukaryota > Viridiplantae > Streptophyta > Magnoliopsida > Malpighiales > Salicaceae > Populus > Populus alba x Populus glandulosa. The sequence continues at coordinate 5,344,287 of CM066151.1, forward strand.
TGTTGGCTGTGCCCACCTATAACCATGTAGTATTTCTGATTCGTCAGAACAAATATAGATATATAAAATTCTCAGATCGCAAAAGGTGAACAGCGTGATAAGAACCACTCAAGAACTTGATTTACCAGCACGGTGTGGAGGCCCATTAGCTTCCCGGTCATTATATTACGAACGCTGTCATCGAAGAATACCTCCAGAAAGGAATAGAGTATCAGTAGTGTTGTTATATGTGCATATGGCATGGAAGATGATCGATAAGCAATATTTTAGAATTGTTAAAGAAACAATATCATTATATTCCAGATATAGTCCTAAACCAATCTGTAAAAATCATACCAGACATGATCTGAATTTCTGAGTACTTTTGAGATGGTACTTACTGTTTTTTGAGGATTGATGTTGGCCAGCTTAAAGGCCTGCTCAAATGCATCTTCAAAAGGCTTGCAGACAACTGGAGATTTTTGAGGTGCTGAAACAGGATTAGACTGACAAGGATGTTCAATGATGTCGAGAATTTGGCTTTTGGATGCATAGCTGGGACTCGAAGCTCCGATTTCATCACAGGCATTGATGTCTTCGTAGTTAAAGGGATTGAGGGTCTCAAAGCATATAACCCCTTCAAAGCAATCCTCCAACCCAAGCCTGCTGAGAACTTTAGCCACATGTGCTTGATCGGCATTTGAGAATATCTATTACATAAAACCCAGAAAAAATCATCAGAACTAAGAAAGCTTGATTTGTAGTTGATTGTCTACTTGTATTTAATTAGAAGGTAGCCTAAGGAACTTACAACTTTACGAATTGGCAAGCTAAGCAAAAGACTTCTTAGAGCATGGTCAGGCTTTAGCCTCTCGTATGGCAATCTCCCATGAACAAATCTGTAAACATGAAAATGTAAGTAAGATCGTTTATATAGCAATACTCCATTTTATGTTAAAAGAAAACTAAAGCTAAATGTGGGGATATTTAACTTGGTACCTGTGGTAGTCATCGTTGTCAAAATCATAACCAATGGCCTAGAAAAAGGGGAAAGAAATCGCAAGACATCAGTAAATCGGTTGGATTTTGGTAAAAGGTTTGTCAAGATGATTTCGTTTTTTTTTTAAAGGACATACCTTGAGACCTGCCATGGATGTGCCATAACTCTTGTACAGAACACCATTCATTTGAGAGGCTTCAGTTTCTTCTATACCAAGCTTTTGATTCATGTATTCTGGACAAGGACATGCAGAGGTGATTTTGTTATATATGCTCTAATTAATCAAGGAAGGAGCTATCAATAAGAAGAAATATTTGACGAGGAGTCAAGGTGTTGGCATTATATATACCTTGAATATTCTTGGTAACTTCCTCCAACAGACCAGAACTTCGAGGATAAAGCGTATCATCAACATCTACAAACAAGACACGTTTCATGTGATGATTTTATTAATACATGGGCTATGGATTATGAACTGTCAGAGGCTGTCTGCTTGAACGAGGGTTGCTTACCGAAGAGAAGACAGTCATATTTTGGTTTCAAACCTTGCTGAAACTGATCTTCGTACGCCATTTTGATAGGATAATAAGAGCTCTGAAAAAAAAATGGTAGGAAATAATTATATAATCTGACAAACATCGTGTCATCGATTCTGAATTGAATTCGTAGAATTGTAGAGCTAAATGACTCCATTAATGCATCAAGCACACGGAGCACGCTCAAATCTGATCAGGTGACGATTATATAAATAAATAAAAATTATCAGACATGAAGATTTTATCCTTATAGCTTTGAAAATGTCCACGGCATGCACCGATTCAAAGCCTCATTCCACCTTACGCTAAACACCAACCTTGCGTATATATGCAATTAATGTTGCAAGATAAATTTAGGAATAAGTACCTGAAAGAGAGAAAAGGGGAGCTAGTGTGTCGTGTGTGTTCTTGTGAGAGAGAGAGAGAGAGAAGAGCTGAAATTGAATGGTGAAATCAATGAAGGAGTTGGGACAGAAAAGAGAGCAGAGATAATGGGGAAGAAAGCAGAAGGCTTTGGCATGTATTTATAATGGTGCGAGGAAGAGAACAGGGATTCCATCTCTGTTTCTTACCAGGTCCAACGTCCAGAAACCAGAACATGACCAGCTTCTGTAAATTGAAATAACACAGCAGCTTCTTTTTGACTCCATGATGAACGAAGAAAACTTTCTCATATATATAGAAAGGTCTCGAGCATCATTATTCCTTCTTCCAGATTAATACGCATTGTATATGGAAGGTCTTTTTCGTTAACATTTCTTGCATGCTTTTGAGGATATTAGCTGTTTATATCCATCGATGATCATTAATTGAAACTTATGATATGAAATTTCAATTAGTTCAAGTAAGAATAATTTATGATAACATATGTTAAGAAATTATAATTCAAATTTTTTGGTTAAATTCTGTTTATATTCTCTCTTTTTTCCAAATATATATCAATGTTTTAATATTTCTCCCCTGGATTCAATTTATGTGTTGATTTTTTAACAAATGATAAAATATTACTGACTAAAATTTAAATACATTGACGCAGAAACAATTTATGTGGATTAACCATAAAATTTACATCATTTAAATACTTGTAGTATAATAATATGTACAACAGTACAAGGCAGTAGGTGGGCGCTCGGTGACCTATAATTTTCTTTATATAATGTTCTTCCTTAAAAAATAAAAATAAATATTCTTCTCTTTATCATTTATATCGTAATGGCTGAGTTGGTGAATAGCCTGAGATTCAAGAGATATGTTTTTTTTTATGGTCTCCAATTCAAATTTTCCTGTCCATTAATATTAATAAATACGGATGTCAAAATATGCTATATTATTAAAAGCCTTGTTTAGAAAAAAAAAAAAAAAAAAAGGATTGAGTATGGTGCGTGCAAGATGACTTGTGATTTTTATTTTTGGAGAAAAAAATTATATATGTGGTCTGGGGTTAATGATGAGGTTATAAAATGGAAATAAAAGCGCAATTTAATGTTTTCATACGCGTTAGCATCACTATTTGGAAGGAACCCCTTTAATTTCCTGATAAATGTATTAAACTATTTTGATGAATGAAACATGAGGCTTGTTCTTTTTTTTTTTATAAAGTGTTTTTATGAGTGTTTGGAAAGGGTGGAAACTGCCTTTCTTTAAAATTTAAAATTATTTTTTAAAATGAAAATTTATTTTATATTTTTAAATTATTTTAATGTGCTAATTTTAAAAATTTTAAAAAAAATTATTTTAATATATTTTTAAATAAAAAATACTTTAAATAGTAATTATTATCACAATTTCAAATATATAAGAAAGACTGCCTTTTTCTTTATTAAATTTTTTAATAAGTCGAACTAGTTAATTAATTCTCGTGTGTGTATAAAGTATTGATAATTAATTGGTGAGGTATCGTTTTCAAAGATCGTTAATTTAGACCCCACGCGTCTTTGATCCATTTGAGTCTTTCTAGTCCTAACGATTTGTTTATGTTTCCTCTGTTTTGTCATGGATTCACATTTCTTTTTACAATTACACGTTCCTCGTCTGGATCATCGAGAACAAGTCAAAAAAACTAATCAAGGTATTACTGTGATCTACAGTAGAAAAGTCTTGGATTGCCGTGGAATATATAGCATGGAATTACTCTTCTGTCTATGGCTGAAAAATCAAATGAGTTTGCCTTCAAGAGGTAAAGTGGTTTGTGCATGTTGTTAATTTGTTATTTTTTATTTGTTTGGAGGTAATAATATCTTTTTTTGTTGTAACAGTGTAATTATCGTATTAATCTTACAAGTTAATGATTAAAATCTTTGGTTTAAGAGCCTTTTAGTAATTGCATTTTAAAATGAACAATTGAGTTACTTCATTGTCTTTAACATTCAATTTTTTTAGCATTTCAGGGGCTTAATTGTAATTTTATAATAGCTTTTTTTTTTGTTATTGTTTATTCCTAAGGGTATTTTTATTTTTGAACAAATAAAAAATGAAGAGAAAAGTTGATGATACATGCCTTGTATGTGTTAACCACTTCGTCGTTTTCGGGCGGTGGAAGCTGACTACGATAGTTTTAATTGTGCTTCCGCAACATCATTTGATCCGTCTCGACCTTCTCTTCCTCTCTAGATGGCGCATGTATGGTGGTTCTATCTGATTTGACATCAATTTGCTTTTTTCTTTTTTTCTTTTTCTTCTCTTTCTTTTTTGGATTACATACTAACCAAGTAAAAAATTATACCAATTCTTCAATTTCTTTTTTCTTTTGATTCAATCCATCTTTTCTTAATTGCATTGATTATTTCTAATTGAATTTTATTTTCGTTTTCATCCCTGGTCATTTATTTTTTTTTTAAATCAAATTTATCCTTATTTTTTTAATTATTATTTGTTTTATTTTAAATTATTTTTTTAATTAATTAATTTGTTTTTTTTTAATTTCATACATAAATATTTAATTTTCATTTAATTTTTATGTCAAACGGGTTCTAATTCTTTCAAGTAAAAGGAGTGCAAGTACCGAGAGACATGAGAGGAAGCGCAGACAACGTTAACAAGGAGCAAGTCTATGAGTCCGTTTGTCTTTGAGGTAGCTACTGCGTTTTTGTTTAAACACAGAAAATATAGTGTTTGGTTATAAAATAAAACTGCAGTTTAGTTTATGGGACCCACTAGAAATGAGGTTTAACCTCTGGTTTTGGCAAAGCAATTTTTTCATGCTTCTCATCCAGCGCGATCTGTATTTTTTACGTTTCATTCTCCAGTGTTCACTTTTGCAAAGTGAACAGTGGAGAACATGTCCACTATAAACATTGTTAATTTTTTTACGTTTCATTTTCCATTGTCTTTTACTTTTATTATATTAAAAGACCACTGTTGTTATCATTTTACATTAGTAATTTATACCATATATTATAGTAACAATTAGATAATTTCCCATGTGACGCCGGTCATATCAAAATAATTTAAATAGGAAAAATCTCAACTTATGGATAACTTAATATTGTTGTGCACTTACAAAATATTTAAAAATATAGTTCTTGTCGGATGAATTTTGTATGTGATGGAATTATAAATATATAATTTAATGGAACAATAAAAAATATTTTATATAAAATATGATTTATTTTATGATGTAATAGCAGTAGTTAAATTGACAATATTTAAATTAAAAATCATCAATATTAATATATATTTTTTAAAATTATTTTATAACCTTAATTTTAAAAGCATTTTTAACCAAACACATTAAACTATTTTTTATTTAACCTCAATTTCAACCACAGTTTTAATCAAACACCTATTTTTTCAAACCAACCTTAACTAAAAGTACTTTTTATAAAACAATTTTTTTCAAATCGCAACCACAACAGCTACCGCAATGCCAAACATATTCTATGTTCAAACATGGTGTGAGTCTGTGAGAGAGGGAGAGAGAAGCTTTGATCTCTCACAATTATTCTGGGGTTGGTATTTATAAAAGAAAAAAGATGTCCTTGATCGTCAGGATCACGCACATCATCTATGTTCAAAGAGTCAAATTTGAGCTAAACTAAGAAATTGAATTCTTTTGGTAAATTGCTTCAACGTCCTAGTAAGGTTTAAATCAAACATAACTCTGAAATTTCTGATAAAAAGTTAAGCTCAAAAGATAAATCTTTTAAGCGAGAGGGAAAAGAGGAATTTTTTAGAGAAAAAAGTGAAACGACTCCCTTAGACAGAGAGTGTGCTGTCGGAGCTATATCTTCTCCGTTCACCATTGGATCGTCCTCATTTCTGAGTATGTTGTTCTTCAGAACCTGCTTTACATCTTGACCGAACGGATCTGCGTTCCAATCAAGGAGTCTGGAGATACTGGCATAGACACCAGTCATGCCATAATAAACACGTGTCCATCCTTGTACAGCCCAAACCTTGTACTAGAACGAAGTGTTCATCAATCCATTCAGTATGGATTAGTACTTAATAAAATTAACTAATAATTAATTAATTTTAGGGATAAATAGAGTATATATATTTATCCCTTACTAAAACAATTTTTTTAAAAAATTAAAATTAATTTTCAGATTAATTTACATGTATTTCAATTAATTTTATGGGTTATGAAATTAATAATCATATAAATCTTCAATAATTTTAAAAAAATTCAAACTCCTGATCATTAAAAAAAAAAAAATTAACCAGTTGAATTATATAAAAATGTTGTAATTAAACAACCCTTTTTAACAAAGGTGTTCATGCAATCTTATATATTGAGATTGAGAAAATTAGAGTTACAAAAATAATCTAGCTTAAAATCCCTACAAAAACAAATGAACTTGTGCTAGCCTTATGTACCGCTAGCAGGATGAGACCAATGCATCATACATCGTACATTATGACTACTTCATTTTATTAGCATAAAACACTCAATGACTACAAGAGCTAATTAAGAACAAGCTCATTACATATAATGTCGATTGATATATTAAAAAACGACAAGTGCAAGATATAGGTATTAAGCTGTTTGGTATAGGTGTTATCACAACCTCCTGGTGCTTTTGTTCTTGTGGTTATTCTTGATAGCCACTGGCTTCATAGAAATTTCCCTAGGTTTTCCAGCCCTTAGCCGTTAGTTGAATACTTTGTAAGAAAAAAACGATGCTTCAATAAATTGAGACCCTTGGCTCTCAGAAGGTGCCCAGCTTGCACTAGGAATGAAGACGTTCATCTTTCCTCAATACCCTTTCATTTACTAGTGTTTAAAGGAGGGGATCAAATCATACACTTGGAGAAGATCCTCTCAATTAGTAAGTGACAGCACACATGAGCATCCATGATATATATAAAAGCATGTCGGGCCTCAAGTTTGGAAGGAGATGTTGTCAAGGGCCTTGAGAGTAATCGATGTCTAATTCATAAGTCTCTCATCAATGTATGAACCTCGCAAGGTGGTAAGCGGTATGAGATTTAACAAGGAAATATTATCGATGAGGATCCTGTGTAAATGGGGCAAATCATTCACTTTACTCTCCAGGTGATGTGGATACTTATGGTTAGTCTTCTCCACACAGTAATTAGCATCGGTGAAGAGCATGCCATTATCATTAGTTCGCAACAAAACTTGAACTATATTGTCGCTTGGATATCTAGATAATGGCTATTGTATTTGCTTGTTTGGATTTCTTATCAAAACCTAAAACATTAACAAAATTGAAAAAATTTAGAATGTTCAGTAAAGACTATGTAATGGAGGCATCAATATCATCTGCTTCTTCCACATAAGATGTGATGCAGCTAGGAGTAACCTGATAGACATGCATGCCGAAGTCATCTTCCCTCAACTCAACAAGGTTCTGAACAATAGCGTGAACTTGGTCATGATGGCGATTATGGTATTGTAGCGGTAGCTTTTCTTGCACACCACCCTCATTATCAAGAGCAATTTCTATTTATTTTTTGTAGTTTACCATGGAGTAAGAATTTTAGGATATCAATCATGGCCTAAAGGCACACCACCTCTTAATTAAGGGCACTGTCAAACTACCATTGTTAGTTTAGGGGACTTGGCCTACGTGTCCATCCTTAACATGGAGAAGGTTGACTTGTCAATATTGTTGTTTGGATCTAGCAAGGTCCCATCATCAATGCACACAAAAGATTAGCATTCTTCTTTGAGGTCTTAGAAGGGATTTCATGATCACTAACTCTCCAGTGAAGTCGATAAACTACAGGTAACGGTTCTTGAGAACAAGCTAAAGACAGGTCAACATACCACGAGCTAGTGTTGTGACTTGAAAAAGCAATGGCACACCAGCAAAGTAAAAGGAGTGAAAGTAGTAAGAGACATGTGAGGAAGAGCAGGCGGTGCTAGCGAGGAGCAACTCAGAGTGGTAGGCAAGTGGGAGAGTGGGAGAGCTTTGAGAGAGTTCTGTTTAGCAAGATATCAAGACTCTGCAAAATATCCCTTGTAATAGTTGTGCGGTTGGTATTTATAAAGGAAGATGGCTAGGACCACGCGCATCATCGGTGTTTATACAGTCAGATTTAAAGTAGACAGGGAGATTGATTTTTTTGGGGTTAAATTGCTTTAAATTGTTAGCAAAAGATAAATAAAGTAATAATGAGGCATTTCTTTAACAAGCATTGCTCCGAGCCTACCAACCTAATCTCCCTCCTATATGCTAAGTTATAATTTGCTAATACGTACGTGCTATGATCCACGATGAGGGTGGGTTTAATGTACCGAATGATATTATTACATCAAAATGGACTAAAGATGGATTTTGATAGAGTTATTTGGAAAGTGATTTGATTTGTCTCCACAACACCGACTAGTAAATTGTAGCTGAAAAACAAGGCTGTCTTCCATTAAAACTTAAAAACTTAAAAAGATTTGGGAGCCAATGAAGGATTAATCATATATTTTGGGTTCCTCTTTTTTCTTTTTCTTTTTTCACATGCTATCAAAAATGGAAGTTGGTCTGAGAAACCAAAAGAAAATCATGAAGCAGAGGATAGCTTAAAATAAAAAAAGAGTGGAGGAATCATGTCAAGAAAGTGTCAAGAGTATAAGAAACAGATGTGTATGATTAATCCCCAAAAGGAGTGTAAAAATTAACATCAACTCAAACACGGTTGAAAGTCTGCTTGCCAATTCAATTCAAGAATCATGACCCAGGGAAGAGAGAATCAATACAGGATTTTTATTTTTGTTACTGTTGCTAGCTAGACCATGAGTTTGGCACGATAATAACAAAATATTACGACGACTAAAGAAGTAGTAGGGTCAACAAATTATTTCTCCAGGGAAGCAGCACGGTAGCTTGGTGTTGCTTTTCTTCTGAGAAATTTGAATTAAAGATTACAATGATCACCAATGGCCAGTATTAAAAAAATTCATTTGCCTAAGAAGAAAGATTACAAATGTTATTGTACAGACGCAGTAATGCCCCCACGGTTAAGCCGGTACGACCTCTATGGGTGATGATTGGTCTTCATCCCCGTCAGCAGTACTTGCTGGGGTTTCGACTTTCTTCTCTTCCTCTTCAAACCCTTGCTTAAATATGTCATAATTTGAGGCCTCGCTTGATTTGAATGGCCGCTCGCCTAAGACTCGAATCAAGTCTTCTTGGTGGAGAACTTCCTTCTCGAGCAACAACTCTGCAATCTGCGCCACCTGTTCTTTGTGCTTTTCTACGAGTTGTACTGTATGGCCATAGGCCTTGCCCACCCACTCACGCACTTCACTGTCAATAATTGCTCCTGTCTCGTTGCTGTAGGGCTTGGTCATCTCTAACGAGTCCTCCTTTTGTGGGAAAGAGAGGAGACCAACCTTGTCACTAAAACCATACACTGCAACTTGGGCGTATGTCATTTTCGTCACCTTTTCCAAGTCATTTTGGGCTCCAGTTGAGATTTTCCCCAACAAAACCTGCATCCATGAGAAATCCCACGCATTAGTTTCATCGCTAGGACCCTTGGGGGCATTCAACTGAGTTGTACATCAGTTTACCAATTTTTAGTTTCCCTCGCCCCTTTATCCAATTCCAACTGTTTTTAACTTTAAAAAAGATGCATGTGAAGGGATGTGGGTTGTTTTAAACAAACACTAGCAAACCACAGTTCGATGCTGCCAACGGGAAGGACAGCATTTCATTTCTTTTGAGCATATCACAATTCAACCTTATCTGTTGAGGAAAGGACAGCATTGTAGATACCTGTTCCGCTGCTCGGCCACCAAGTGTCATGCAGGTCATATCAAAGAGTTGCTCCTTGGTGAAGAGTAGGTTTTCATTTGGAACATACTGGGCAAACCCCAGAGCAGCTGTTCCTCGTGGGACGATTGTCACTTTCAAAAGTGGTTCTGCATGTTCCAAGAACCAGCCAGCAACAGCATGACCTGATTCATGATAAGCAACTGTTTTGCGTTCCAGCTTGCTTATTACCTGATTTGACAAAACAGGAACATCAAAATTGATCATTATAGCTCTCAAAACAAGAGGAATGCAAAAAGAATCACCATTATTCTGCCAATTATGGATCCTCGCCCACAACTGGGACTCCAGATGCGAGAGAATCCTCTAACTAAATTACATCATACAGCTCAAATGCAACAAATAAAGAAGATTTACCTTGTTCTTCTTCTCCAAACCACCAATGACTCGATCTAAAGCTGCCTCAAAATGTTCCATTGTAACCAGTGATCCTTCACTCCTTGCAGCAATTAGAGCAGCTTCATTACAAACATTTGCAATGTCTGCTCCAGCGAATCCAGGAGTAAGAGCTGCAAGCCTTTGAGAGTAATATGATGGCTCATGATCAAGTTTTATCTTTTTCAAATATATTTGAAATATCTGGTCACGGCCTTTAATATCAGGTTTGTCAATGCAAATTTGGCGGTCAAATCGGCCAGGCCTCAACAGAGCTTTATCTAAAATATCAGGCCGATTTGTACCGGCAAGTACAACAACTCCAGCAGTAGTTCCAAAGCCATCCATTTCTACAAGCAATTGATTAAGGGTACTTTCCCGCTCATCATTAGAACCAGAGAACCCACCACGCCCCCTAGCTCTCCCAATCGCATCAATCTCATCAATGAATATGATACTAGGAGCACACTGTCTTGCTTCTTGAAACAAGTTTCTCACCCTGGATGGCCCAACACCAACAAACATCTCCATGAAATCTGAACCAGATATAGATAGAAAAGGTACACCAGATTCCCCAGCAGTTGCCTTTGCTAGAAGGGTCTTTCCAGTTCCTGGAGGACCGACCAAAAGAGCACCTTTTGGAATCTTCGCACCTAGCTCCTCGTATTTCTTAGGGCTCTTGAGGAAGTGCACAAATTCCATGATTTCTTGCTTTGCCTCATCACAACCAGCAACATCTTTGAAATAGATCTGCAGTCCCAAAAAGATGGGAGAAACAACAGATTATAATCAATATCTTTCAAAATAAGCTTCATGCTAAGTACATGGGTACTGCAATAAATTGGTAAATTGCTATATTTAACAAAACAAATGGAAAGCTAACCTTATTCTTGGAGTTTTTATCCGCTTTGGTTACATGAGCCTTGCCTATGTTGAATATTCCACGGCCACCCTTTCCACCACCACCACCAACACCTAATCCACCTTGCATTCTGCGTCCCATGTACATGAGGGTTCCCAAAAGCAATAGTGTAGGTGCAAACCTCATCAGTTCTTGGTACCAAACCATTTCAGAGGCATATGTAACTGGAACATAGTTATGAGGGTCTATCCCCAATGCTTCTTGGGCTTCCTCCAACTTCTCCTCGAAAGTGTCAACACTTCCAATAGTGAAGTAGTACTTATGTTGGCCCCCGCGACCTCTAGCAGGGACACCATTAACTGGACCTTGAACAATATCATCACTCGTTTGATTCTGTGCTGAGCTCCTCACATACACTTTTGCAACTGATTTATTAGAAACAACTATGTGATCCACTAGCCCCGGCTCCAAAAGCCTGTTTTTGAACTCTTGGAAACTAATCTGTCAAGAATAAAGTACACGGGGAGAAAATTTAAGAAATAAATGAACTTGATGAATTCATATTAGGACCAAATGAACATGGAAAAGGAAAAAAAAAAAAAACACACATTATGAATTGCATAATGTTATGCCATGCAAAAACAAAACCACAAGTAGAAGGTTCCATAAGAATTGCTCAAAGAAATACCATGCAAGCAGGTTAAATAAGGAAACCTATCACCTAATATTCAAACCCAAATAATATCGATAAAAAAAAAAATGAACTAGTTACACGTATAATTAAAATCAAGTAGTTGATGCTTAGGAAACCACATTAATTGGATGCTAACTGCCAGTTGGTATTATGAAGTTAAGATGATGGAACCAGGTTTGTTGGCATAAACCACTCTAGCTCAGAAAATCATTTGGTTAAAAGACACAAAGTTCATTAGCAGATAGAACCGTACATAGTAAATTGCAAAAGAAGAAGTTGTTAGGCAATTTGTCCAAGTAGACTGTTTTGAGTTCCCTTCAGCGGTAGTCGTTATATTAGTAACTTATGGCTCTACTTCAACGAGATTTTTACTGTCAGATCCACAATTTCTCCTGCAGAGGAATATGACATTCTTCCTCAGAGCTATCAGGACACAAATAATTGATCCTTTCCAAAATATATTATGAAAAAGAAAAGAAAAACATTCTCAAAAACTTCACTTGGACTACGTTCCTTTTAATATGTCAATTTTGTCTGTTATTTCCGTAACTTCAGCAACAACACATCGATACATTGGTTAGTTTAGATGATCCTACTGATTTAGAAAACAATTCTGACGTGCAGTTGAAACTGACCCGAATATTGTTTGGTGCACAGAAAAAATAAATAACATGAAAAAGAAGAAGCTTTTAGCATGCCAAGCCAAAAAGTTTAATAGGGTGGAAGCAAAAACAGCACAAAATGGTGTAAAGGTTATTATTACTACGATTACCTGTTGCTTGTCACCATCACCAAAAGAGAAGGGATAAAAAAGCAGTTGAACCACAAATAAGGGGGCAAGTAAATAGAATGCCTTCATGAATGTTCCCTTATTAAAGTCTGACTCGTCATGGTCTGCATTCGAAGAATTCTCTGAAATTGAAGAAAGCAAGAATCAATAAAAGGCAAATTGGTTTAGGGCTTGCCCTCCAAAATAAGCAATCCAAAAAAATTACCTTTGGATTCAGATTTCTGCTTTTCCCCTTTCGGAAGTTCCTTCTTTCCCTTGGGATAGAAATTCTCATAATCTGCAAATCAATCAAAAAGTCTCCAGGAAATGATAAATGTCTTATTGACTTCCAAACAAATCTTATTAAGAGGAAAGCAGAAACTTACTCTTCTTCTTAGGAGCTTCAGTGGAGAAAAAACGTCGAATTCTAGGGTTAGCAAGAATGGAATTTAAATCGGATAAAAAAGGATTATGAGTTCCTCTACTTCCAATTGAAGTTAAATAACCTCTCAGTAACCCTAACCCTCCTCTTCCATCGATGAACCCTCCTTCTATGTTGTTAATAACCGCCGAAGATCTCAAAACACCGCCATTTCCAGCACGCAGTGTATTCTATTATTGGAAAAATAAAAATCAATCGTTCATCTCAATACAATTCAATTCAAGCAAAACCAAAAGAAAAAAGAACTTACAATAGAGCGGGAGGATCGAGAAAGAGAACGGCCCAGCTTCGAAAATATCATTATTTCTAGATCATGTAAAATGAAAGATGCTTAGGTATGAAATCCGGGACCTTTATATTTTTGGAATATAAAGAGGAAAAATATATTCGTGCAAGGTCTGTTTTCCAGGTTTTATAGGAGAAATAGATGGGATGGCTATGGGATATTTGGGCAATGGGCGGGCAGGGATTGTTGAGGTCAGCCAAGGCGTTAGATTTTTAACTGGACTACTTGCAAAACAAGAAAGACCCATGGATATATTCAATTCGCACCCACCTCCAGTCTATAACTATTTTTTCAAATTAGAAGAAATACTAGTTATTATTAATTAATTAATTGATTATTAACAAGAATATATCACTTTTCCTCTCCTCATCAATTATTCTCAAATGGAACAGTACTTTGTTTTTTTAATTTAATTTTTTTAATTTTATCCTTTAACATTATATTTATTAAAAATTAAGTTTCATAATTTAATTTAGTTTATTTTTTATAGGGTTATCTCAGTCTTATAACTCGAATCGTGATTTTTATATGTTAGTTGAGTTAAATCGAGTTTTTTTATCCTTTTTTATAATTGATTTTTTTTTAATTTCATTATTCACCCATTAGGTTGATTAGTAATTAAACTTCATAATTATTTCGATTTACTTTCTATGAGGTTATCATAATCTCACGATCTTGGTCAAGAGTTTGGCGAGTTAAACCGGGATGACTTGGTTCTTTTCTATCCTTTTATTTAATTAATTGTTTTTAATTTTATTATTCAATATTGGATTTATGAGGAATTGAGCTTCATGATTTGTTTTGATTTGCTTTTTATTGAGTTATCTTATGATTTAAATTTATCAAATTGACTTGATTTTTTATATATATATATATTTTTTATGCAAGAGAAGAAGTGTCTAATATAGACAATGTTTTTCATTTATAATGCAAGAGAAGAAGTGTCTATATTTGTTTATGCTGAAAGTTTTTAAATAAAAACTAGAAAGATGATATATGTGTTTAATAATATGAATTTAAAAATATATAAATTGGTAAATTGTAAAAAATGTTGCTTACACTAATTAAAGATTAAAATGAAAATTTAATATTATTTTGTAAAAAGCAAGAGATAGATACCAATACAAATATTTAAGTCCATGTTGTGAGGTTCTTTTCATTTTTTTTCAATAAATTTTATAAAAAAAAACAAATGGATATTCATCAAGAAGAAAATGATTTAAATTTTATAGGAAAATGTATTTTCATTAAGAATTAATATTTTTCTTCCTAAAAAAATATGTTTTATTAGCAATATAATTTATTGGATAAAAAATAAAGGTAATGAAAATAAATATTTTAAAAAATATATATTAATTTTAAATAAGGAAGAAAATGTATATCTTAAATTGAAACACATTTTCCTTATTCATGTGTTTTCCTTCTTCTTCTTTGAAAAATGCATGTTTCTTTTACAAGAAACATTGTTGATTTAAATAAAAACTTATCATAATCATAAAAAAAAAATCACGATTCAATATTGTTTACTCAAATGTATCAAAGAAATATAAGGATAGTAAAATTTGAGAGAAATTATATAAAAAATCACAATAATAAGATAATAAAATTAATATTTTATTCACATTTTAAAAAATATATAGTTTAGGTTTATGTATAATTATTCAAAAATTAATTGTTGATATTACCATACAAGTTTTTAATATTGTTTGAAAAGTATGGCATAACTAGATAATTATTTAAATATAAACCTAATAAATGTATTCAAATATATATATATATATATATATATATAAAACAATCAAATAACAAAACTCTAAAGGCTACTTTTCAAAAAGTTCAATCGCACCTAGACTAGAAGGACATGCATTCGTGCTTAACACAAATTCCAATAAATCAAATACTTGGGTCTAGAAAGTCAAACCCACATGCCTAATTTTTTTTTTTTTAAAAGAGAGGAATGGATGCAATATTAGTTTTATTTTAAATAAAATGGAATAGATGACATGGTCAACCACCTAAAAAGACCACATATCATCCACCAAAATAATATTTTGATCACTAGAGGTGGCTTTGATGATTGAAAAATCAAGATTCTAGTTGTATGATCCTATAAATCCATATTTAAACCTTTTTAGCTAAAAATATTAAAAATAACATCATATAAACATCTAAAACCCCATTTATGTACAAAACACATTTCAAGAGCTTTCTCTTATTGAGCTCCCTATTTACTTAAAAAAAAAAAAGTCTATAAACACCAAAATCACAGTATAGATAATTGTAATCTGATCATTCAAGAGCTTTCGCTTTTCTTCTTTTTTTTTTGTTGACTTTCTCTCTCATCTCTCAACATCTAGAAACTAAAAAGTGAAAAATAAATTTTATGATCAAATCATAAAAAGTTCAAACAACAAAGACTAAAGATAGAAAAATGAGATTTAAGGAACCAAATTGTATTTCCCTCACCTTTTGAACAATGTATATGAGGGGAGGTTTTATTTTTTTAATTTCATATTGGTCTTTGGTTTTTGGATTTTATTTTCAAGAACAATCTAAAATTTAATTTTATAAAACCAATCTTTAATTTAATGTAACAATCATGTACACATATCAACATATCAAGTATGTGAGAACATTCAATTCAAAATAGATTACAATATATAAAACCATGCCTATATAAGTTGCAATTGTCATAACCTATTTTTCGGTTCCCTTCCTCCCCCTAAATTTATCTTTTTCCATTCAAAAAATAAAAGTAATAATAACAAAAAGACTGGTAACTTGGCAAAAACATGTTGAGCAGGGTTTCAAATATGTAAAAGAATCAAGCTGGAGTTCTGGATAAAATTGTGAGCCTAATCATACCTCATTGTACCCAAAATTGAAAAGACAATACATATTCAAAGTTAAATTAAATGATTATTGGATGAATCCATATAAAACTTAAGTTCAGGGACCTAATTAGATTTTAATAGGCCAATTCGATTTAATTGTGGGTTGAATTAAGAGTTTGTTTATGTTTAAGAATTAATTTGGGTCAAATTAAAAGATTTAATTAGGTGCAAAGATGTAATTATACTTTTAATGGGTTAAATTAATTTTATTAGGGACTTAATTGTTAAAAAATTAAGTTTGGGAGCCTAATTTGAGCTTAATCAAAAAGATTGAAATTTTAGAGGACCAAATTCAATTTTTACAAAGTCAATTGATTTAAATCATGGATAAATTTGCAAGAAAATCAAATATTATGGTTAAATTGAAGAAATTCAAAATCAATGATCAAAATGAAAAGGCATAGAAATTCATTGTTGATACTAGAGTTTGGCGAGGGTATAATAGCATAAAATTAAAAGTTTGAGGTCAATTAAAACAATCAAAAGCCGAAGGAATAAATTAAACTTTAGTCAAATCTCTAATTAAAACCCTAAAAACTTTAAAATGACGTCGTTTTATTTATATGAAATATTTGTTTTGACCAAAACAATTTGTTTTGGTACAAAACAATGCTATTTTGACCAACACGAGAGAGAGAGAGAGAGAGAGAGAGAGAGAGAGAGAGAGAGAGAGAGAGAGAGAGAGAGAGAGAGAGAGAGAGAGAGAGAGAGAGAGAGAGAGAGAGAGAGAGAGAGAGAGATGCCCGATGACTTGTTGTCTAACTATTATTCATTTTCTTCAACCTTTTGTACCTGAAATGCTGCTCAGTTGGATACTTTTCAAGAATACTTAATGCCTCATTTCTTCACTAAACTGGACAAACAAGATACCACTCTGGTAGCCTGATATTGTAGTACACCCTAATGTAATTCTTGTCAACTAGTTGTCTTTATAATCGTCACGTTGCCACCCCAAAAAGGCTAACCTGAGCAGCCTTTAACAGCTAAATTTTTACAATTCATGATGATGTTTTTAAGCTAATAATCGAGATCCTTTTCATTTGAATCAAAGGCTAATATTAGTTTCCAATAGAGACAAGATTTTTCTCTTTCACCCTTTATAAGTAAGAGTGAATTTCAGGCATTGGAGGGCAAGAAAAAAGAGAGAAAAGAGAGCTAGAAAATCATTATTTTCATGATTTTTTATGGTCCCTCTCAGTTCAACCTCCCCACATCTTCTCTTTACCACCAAACTATCTTCCTACTGTTTTTGCCTTCACCAATACCAACCTCCTACAGCAGTTGTCGAGGGCAATAAATAGCTCCACCATGAGTCGCCAATAGGATTGTCAACCAGCAAAACCCCCATCCAGCCTAAGTAAGCTTCTTCGTTCCTTCTCTCTTGCATATTATCTCTTGTTGCATGGAGGATGCGAATTAATTCACATAATGTAGAAAAAACCAAGATGGGTTGGACCCACTTCAGGCTAATCGAGATGGTTGGGTCAGGTCCAACCCCCCCCACATATATATAAAGAAAATTGTTAAATTTTTCAAAAACCATTTTAAAATTTTTTATGGGCCTGTCACCCTTTTTCCTTAACAATTTTGTCTAATATCGGGTCGTAGACTTAAATTATAAGACACAAACCTAGTATAAAAAATATCTGATTTTTCTCCAAAATTCCAAAAAAATGAAAAACAAATCCAAAAATAAACTTTATTTTTTTAAAAAAATTATTTAGTTTTCTTGCATACATTCAAATCCTAAAGATTTTTCATTACATTTTCTATAAAGATAAAATCATATTTTTACCATGTTTTATTTTTAAAATACAAAAATGAATATTGTAACTGGTTTATAATTATCCATTAGAATTTAACCAAAATATCAAAAATGTCATAATAATTAGTTTGTTATTCGGAATGTTAGGAATTAGTTATATCTAGGAAATCAATATGATGCTAAGTCTAAGCCTTAGAATGATTAAGATTTAATCTAATAAGATAGAGATTTCTTCATGAAAAAAGATATGCCTTGAACAATAGATGAGACCAACAAATAGAAACATGAACTAGAAAAATAATCGATCAACATGCAGCTTACCTTAGGTAAGGTACACAGGGGGTGATGCATCTTTTCTTTGCACAACGAGTCCTCCTTACTCGGAATCTCGCGAATAATTATGTTTTTTAATGACTATAGTACTAGGTGACAACTTATAAACCTTATAATCATAATTTTATGATTAAACTCAAAAATAGTCTTTTAATATCAAGAGACAGCTTCATCATTCGATGATGTGCACGACACGATAACAATGATGAAATTAAAAATAAAAAGTTCATATTTTGTTGGAAAATTATTAAAAATATCTTGTGTTTTAAACATTTAAAAAAACTGATTACAATGAGAAAATTTTAATATTTAAAAAATTGCTATAAAAGTTCTTTAAAGAAAACTAAAACTAAAAAATAAAAAATAAAAACCAATTGAATTGTAGTTTCTTTTTTTATATATATATATATATATATATATTGAAGGGGTATATTAGAAAATATAATTGAACTCAAGATTATGATTGATTGAATTTTTTTATATTTAGATGCCATTGAGAAAACGTATAATATATATAAGAGTATATTAATAGGTTTTCCATTTCATTTATATTTTCTAATGTGTCAATTTCACTGAACCAATGATTAAAATATCATAAAACTCCTTAATTGTTTTACATTATATTGATCCTTGAATCTTTATTTTGTATAATTAAATCTTTTTAAAACTAAATTATTATCTAATTGCACTATTGTTTGAGATGGAGAGTTTAATTAAAAAAAAACAAGACTAAAATGGAAAAAACAAGTAAAATAGATGATGATTTTTTGAAAATTTTATCTTATTTGTTAATAGATAATCAGACATTTTAATTTTAAAAAATTTAATTTTGATATGAAACTTTTATTTCCAATTTGTTTTTTGAATTAGAAAAAAGAGAGGGGCTCATCAGATTTCACCGTAAAACAAATTTGTCATTGTAATGATTCCTGCCACACAAATAATTTATTTTTGTGCCAAATGATTCTATGTAATTAGGGTGATCAAATTAGAATTTTTTTTATCTTGAAATTTCTTTTAAAAACAGATATGAATTTGGAAAGATTTTTCAAAAAAGAAAGAAAGAAAGAAGACCATATACCTAAGAATCTGTTAGTGGCTCTGCCCACAGCAGGCCCAGCTCGACCCTTTAATTTCACTAGACCATCAGAAGAATGGGCTGGCGTTGGACGTAGCTAGCCCAGGTCATAAGATAAGAACACTGCTAGATTTTAAACCTATACTTTGGACCAGACCAGAGCAGATCATCTTGTTCCTGGAAGTGGAACATGAAGCACCCCGTTTATTTTAATGTTAAACTTACTTAATTGCTCCTTACAAAGGCATTCACTGCTTCCTTACTGCACTTCACCATGGAAACTACATCAGTTCTCCTTCACTCTAAAACAATTCCATTCAGTTTCACTATTTCCATTAACAACAGAAAAAGAAAACTCTCTTTCCGGCATCACGACAAACACCTTCAATCCCATTTATCAAATACCAGTGTACTCTCTGGTCAAAACCTTAAACCCATAAAAATCCCATTAAACCCTCCTTTTTCATTGTATCTATCAACTTCATCCCTGAAAATAACGGGAACCCACTTGCTATCTCCTCCTAAATGCTCATATTCCGGCTCTGTAAGCACAGAGGGGCTTCAGACCCACCAATTTTTAAAACCCTTCAAAAACCTCTCTCTTGAGAAACTGAAAGCTACCCTTTTGCAATTAACCCCTGTTGATATCATCAAGTGGTCTGCTATCTTATCGACTGCAATTGCTGCCACAAAATGGACTGTGAATTTGGTAATTAACCCGTTTTTCTGGATGTATTTTAGCTGGACATGGTTGTTTTGGCCATGGTTTGTGGCTATATCACTTGCTGTTTATGGGTTATATTGCTTTTATAAGCATTCAATCGGTGAAGCTAGCATTTTTGAGCAACTTGCAATTGTTACATCAGTGTTCACTTGGTTAACTCTAGTCCCTCCTGCCCATTTCAGTGGATATCTACAAGGATGGCCTTTTGTGTTCTTTTTTGTGTATCATTATTTCTTCTTCTTCAATGTAAGTGTGAGGAAACGTTTGTATGGGGATTATTATGCACGTCCGCATGACCCCAAGTGGGATTTAAACCCACCCAGATGGTGTCGCCTTTTGTTCTGTGTTGGGGTCATGGCTGGGCACTGGCTTGCAGCTTTTGAAGGGCCAGAGCTGCACCTTATTCCTGGTGGGTGGATCAATGTGGGGATTTGGATTTTGATATTGGCAACTTTGCTAATGCAATATAATTCTACATTTTACCTTGCCAAGTATTCAGAGAAGGTGGTGGTGCCTTCTGCTGTTGTGCAGTTTGGGCCATATAGGTGGGTCCGGCACCCTATCTATTCGTCCACATTGCTTCTCTTTGTGACTTATTTCATTGCGCTTCGTGCACCTTTGAGCCTGTTTTTTGTGGTAGCGGTATGTTTGATGTATTATGCACAGAAGGCAAAAATGGAGGAGGGTTTAATGATTGAGACTTTCGGGGAGAAGTATCTAGAGTACATGAGTAAAGTTCAGTACAAGTTCATTCCTTTGGTTTATTAGGATGGCCTCCAGGTATGCATTGTTGATTTTTCAATGTGACCAATTTCTCGGATATAAGTAGTTGGATTTTTGAATGAGAAGGAAAAAAATTAGATTGCACAATGTGCAATGTAATTATCGTTATTTATGTCTTTCAGCTTTTCTTCATGTAAGTTTTCAGAGTGCTTTGCTATGACTTTTTTTTTTATTCATTACTATGCATCATGTAATGCCCTAGTGTAGTGGTGTTTCTTGTGTTGATGCGGATTGATTCACTGTAATTTGCATGAAAGAGTTATTTTTTTTTCCAGAGATAAGCTTGCTGGGCATACCATTTGGTCTGGGCATTTTTCTTCTTTTCGTTTCTTTTTTCTATCATTTGAATGATCAATGGTCATTTTTATTCTACAAAAAAACAAAAGTGATCATCTTTTAATATTTCCATGTTTCCTGCTTAAATAATTGCCAACTTTGCCATAGCACAGTGCTTATTTGAAAATTTTGTTGCTCTAGCAGTTGGCTGTGTTGGCACTACCCATATTGTGTGTTTTTCTCTTGAAGCTAAAGAACACTTCTATTCTGGACATTAAAGTGGGTGGGTGTTGGTCTTTGGAGATCTTCAGCACTCCACACGGTGCCTTACTTTGTCATGTATGGCCCATGGCTTTCAAAAATTAGAGCTCTTAGCCATTGTCTTTTGCCTATTGAGTTATATACGGCTGTTTCAAGAAGAGGATAAAAAATAAAGTTTTTTTTAACAACCCCTGTTAAAATCTACAGTAAAGTGCTGGCAGAATGTTAGTTTGTGATTATTTGGATTATCAAATGTTGTCGTTATTAGAACTTCTGATGTAGGGTAGGAAAAGGAACAGCAGATAACTGCAATCTAATGGCTAAAATTGAACAAAATTGAAGCTGGAACAAGACAATAAGGCATAGGGAACATAAAGAAACATCTAAAAATCTGAGTAGATTGATAAATAAAAAAAGATCATCTATTAAACTAACCCCCCAGCATCTATAGCTTTGTAGGAAAAGGATTCCCTAAAAAACACTTAACCTCCAAGAAAATATTTAAAAGTTCACATGCTAATCATGTGACCCTAAATTAATTAAATAAGCATTATTTCAGAAATAAAATAAAAACAATTTCAAAGAAAGCTCCTCCCTCAACTTGATTGTACCGTTTCCTTTGCTCTTTTTGATAAACTAAAAGGAGCTAGCCACGTTCATCAAATGGTAGAAATAAGGCAATCAATAGTTTAGATCTTTGGGGATTTTCAGAAGATGCTTATCCCAAGTTTATGTTCCTAAAACTATTAATAACACACAAAAAATGGAAGTTTTGGAGTTGGTGTTTCATCATTAACAGTCCAAATGATATTTTAGGAGAAATGTCATAGAACTTGCAATCACAATGATTTGAATCCTCTATTGGTATATCTTGTCTAGCAAAGTGTAAGCATAGAATGGTGTGGCTAGACCTGCCTGGTTCGCAGTTGTGATGAACTGACAGTGTGCCTAAGAGCCTTTAAATCTCCAATCTGTTGAAAATTTGCTTAAAACCAATAAGCCTCTTTTTTTCATCCTGTAACATGTCATCTGATATATCTTCTAGAGATGACTGGCTTCAAGAGTTCACACTGCCTTGAGGTTATTGAGATATTTATGTTTGAGTTGGGGGGAAATGCTTAATTCTTTTGTTGGGTGTCTTTACTAATCACACATTATATTAAGAATGCAATTGAAAGACATAGAACCACTGCTTTGGAAGAATTGTGATGGTCAGCAAAAAGTTTGTGTGATTAATACTTTCTGTTTTAGATTCCAAAGTTCCCTGCTTTCACCATTTTCTTGCTTAGAGTTTGCATTAATCAAATGCAATTCAGGTTGAAGTCTCTGTCAGATATGCAGCATTATAATGCAGTTTCTTCCACTTGTGTAGATACTGAAATGAAAATGCTGGGAACAGTTTATTCTGCTATATTAAACCAGCTGCTATCCTGGTTAGTCAAGTACCTTAATGGTTTTAAGTGGAGCTAAAATAAAATGCTTGGATGAATTAGTAACAAGACAAACAATGAGCATTGAAATTGATTCTATCTATGAGGAACTACAATCAGCTCCTACCAGTGACGAGACTAGATGGTATAGGTTGTCATATCTAAGAATTTCCTTTATAATTAAAGAGTCATTCATCTCAAGGGCATTTATAAGCAATATGATGACGCAACTATATTACTGTTAGAAAATTAACTGTCCAATTTGGACACCTTAACGAAGTAATTTTCCATCGACAGAGACTTTTGAAGTCCAAAGACAAATTCAGGTTTCTAGTTTTCTAATCTGGGCGTTTGCTTTACAAGTTATTGAGGGATTTCTTTGGTCATCATGTTTAGCTGTTTTCCCATTTGGGAGTCATCATTCATTTTAAAAGGCTAGTTTATTTAGCAGTAATAATTGTATTTAGGAATTCTTGATGAACAAGGAGTTTACCTATCTAGAGGTACTTTGCTTATTATATAACATACTACACAAACTTTTTTGTCATCAGATTTATGGAACGGTATTGAGAGTTTTTAAGTTGTGTTATAGACTTGATCCCTAGGGTTTCCCCCCTTGCTCGTCGATACCCTATCTTCTTAATTATTCTTTCTCACCTTCTACCCCTACAAAATCAGATCAAATTCTATCAAAGCATTGCTAAATCACTTATTGACAGTTCAGATTGATCCCAAATCCTAAGTAAAAACTTAAAATTTCTATATTCTTGAAGCTGTCCTGCATAAGCAACTAAGCACAAATATGTGGCGTTATGAATGTTATATTCAGCTATAAAATTGTAAATAAAGTGCGTTCTGCAATTCTAAATAATGATTCATTAAATTTCTGAACTTAGTTTTTATGAGAAAGATGGTGTCGTGATTCCATGCATGATGTGTGCATGTCAGATCTTTTGTTATCGAGCACATGTTGTTAGGAAATATAAGTGTTGTTGAATATACTTCTTGTCTTCCATTCTCTGCATGGAGTTCAGTTCCCTGTTATCTAACGAAACTTTATTAGGACAAATGCATTTCATTTTTTTCATTTCGACTGTCCATTGAAATTTGAAAGGATACAAATTCTATGAACTATTTTTGATGTATGATAATTTATATTTGATCCTAATACGAACTTTAAACCCATCCCTTTATGACTTGAATTGAAGTGTTCTTGATTACAGTGCAGTATAGGTGGCCGGTTGGGGGTTTTCTCTTCCATATAGTTAGTTATGAAGCATTGTTTTTGGATAGGATTCAGCAGTTTATGATTTCTGTAGGGGGGGTCCTTTTCTTCTTTCTTTATTTTAGGGTCACCTCATTGACTTTTTAGTAGAAACATGTGTATCTCAATCCAACAGGGACGACTTGTTGTAAGACACATCTTGATGTCTACAACACCATGGAGCAAAGTTTATGCAGTATAGGTGGATCCTTATCTTTTTTATGATCTACAATTCAGCTGGAACTGTTATGCCACGTGCTGAAGCTGTAGTATTGTGACGTGGACTGCATTCTCTTACAAGCCTGCATCTCAGGGAAGCTGACCCAATATCCCCTATAATTGATTGGTATATAGATTAACACTTTAAGTAAGTTCAGTCCCAGAAAAAGAAAATCTGGGCATTGTGGAAACCAGCTCATATGCACATGGTAATCAGCTAACACTTGCTTTGCACCACGTTGTAAGCATGCGGTTGAAAAATTCAAGATAGAGCAAGAAATATATCACTTGAAAATATGCAGGTTGTTTTCCTGATGGAAATCATTCTAGATCACTTTCTTTGATGTTTTTCCATCATCATGCAAATAGGTAATTGGTCTTCTTTTGCCTTCATATACCTGTCGAACTTTCCGTGCAGGGATGTCCAGGTTTACTCACTTGCGTTTATCGCCTTTTGATCTCCTTTTCAAGTGTATGATGGGGAGGCTGGCTGGCATGGCTTTTCTATGTTTTGCGAACGTGTTTCTTGGAAGTTTACCAGTTTCAGTCCCACCTATGTGCTATAATTTAAGTATTTTTCTCAATGTGCTTCCCCGTTTCAGGAATTTTTTAGTTGGTTCGTACCAAGTGTCATTTTTATCCTTGTGATAGATGGGAAGGGGCTATGATTTTTATATGTTATTTGGTATTCACTTCCTTCACGAAATCTTGTAGCCTTGCTACATAAGGAAATAGGGATATGGGTTTTAAGTACTTGCTTTCCATAATTCAAATATGAAATTGATATATAACAAATTAGTAAAGCTATTAGCAGCGCATGTAAAACTATATGGAAACTTCCATTTTCTTTTGCTCGTGCTCTTCTGTCTGGGACATGGTAATTCGTCTGAGAGACCAAGCACTTCTTTTTTAAACAAGAAGCTCACCATAAAAGTTATAATATTCATAAAAAAAAAAAAAAAATCTGTAATGGTTATGAATCCTTTGATTATGCATGCATCTAGTATGGTCATCACAGGGAGACGAATTTGGTTGTTTTGGGTCCTATATAACAAAAATTACGTACGAGGAAACAGCTAGAAGACTTTGACTTTGGAGATGATTTGATTTGGTTTTGGTAGCATATATAGTGGTCGTGGAGTTTTTTTTGAAAGTTTTGGTTCTTTTGTTGTCTATACTGAACTATAGCCTGAAAACTTAAAGAGTTGAATCCTTGTAGATGGTCTCTGGGTTTTAAATGCGCACGCAAGTCTCCCTAACTAGTACAGCCTGCAAGTCTCCCGACAGTGGAAAGGTAATCTTACAATAAAGGACATGCAAAAATCATGGGCATTGCTTCTCTGGACTTGTAATTTTGTTCTGCAGGATGGTGCCTTCTCATTTTACTAAGACATCATCTGGTACATCTGTGATTTTTATATGATTAGGGCTAGCAGTAGCTGTGATATGCATGCATATATGTAATTATAATTATTAATTATTTTTTAAATAATTTTTTTAGTATATATTAATAATATTTTTTTATTTTTTAAAAATTATTTTTTACATCAATACATTAAAATAATTTAAAAACATTAAAAATATATTAATTTAAAATTAATAAAAAAATAAATAAAATTTAATTTTTTAAAAAACACAAAAATAATCATGTTATTAAACCACTGTAACGTTTTTCTTTTATCATAAAAGTTTTCACTAAACATTTTTTAAGATTTTAACTAGTCATGCTAACTTTTTCAAAAAAAAATTTAACTTTTTATGTCCCTGTCGCTGTTGATATAGTTTTTAGTTCTTCTGTTATTATTCTCTGTTTTTTGTTTTTTAAAGGCTATTTTAGAATTTTAAAAATAAAAAACAAGAATAAAAAATACCTATGGAGCAAAAGTCATGTGAATTTGTTGGAGGAGGTTTTTTCTTAGCACGCATCTTTTCTTTTTGTTAATAGATTGAGATTTTTCTAGTAGATTTTAGAGTCATTATTTCCTATCTTGTTAGAATTTCATAGCTATTTCGTGTGAAGGCTTTCAAATAAGATTTAGAAGTTACTTTTTGAGATTTAAAAGTTATTCTTCGAAGATTTACTATATATTTTTAGTTGATTTAATTTTTTTTTTAATTGGATTGAATTTTTTTTTAATTTTTTAGCTTTGTTTATAATTTTTTTCTAGTATATAAGCTACGTAAAAGAATTCTGATATATATTGAGTTTTGATTAGAGAAAATATTAGAGTAATAAAAATTTAAATTAGGGTTTTTGTTTGTAGTTATTGTTGTCTTTCTTGTGTTGTTTATGTCTGTATCAGTTGATATCAGAACCTTGCGATTCTTGATGGTTAGTTGTTGTGTGTTGTTGAATAACAATGATATTAAAAGGTGATCGTAGAATAAAACATGCTGAGAGGATAAAAAAGTTCTCTCTAAAAAGAAGATGTTTAAGAATTGGAGGTAGAAAATATATAAAGATAGATGGCACAATTGACTTTTTAGTTAGTGGTGATAAAATTGCAAAGGCTAATTAAAGAATTACCCGGTCAATTAGTGGTGATGAAATTGCAAAGGCTAATTAAAGAATTACCCGGTAAATTAGTGGAGATGAAGAAAAAAAACTAAAGAATTTAAGAAGAGTAATCATGAATCAATGATTAGCTTTAAAAATTCATTTAATAGGCACAAGCAAAGCTAAAGACAACATCTTTATAAATATGAATATGATTTTGAAATTAAAATATTTTATGATTCTAGTTCCTCAATCAACAATCAAAATTCAATAAGAATGAATAAGATGATGCCAAAGGAAAAGATTTCAATATATAAATCTTAATCTTTAATGATTCCGTGTATGTGAAAAATGTTTATGTTATGTCAGTTAAATGAACTGATCTTAAAAGTGAAACCATCTATGAAAATATTAGATTCGATGTGATTTTTAATATGATTTTTGAAAGTATATTATGAAGAATGTGGATCAAAGTTTATATTCCTTTTATATTTAGATAATAAAAGTTGTGGAGTAAATATCTAAAAGTTCTCTTGGTGGAGAAACCATCACACATTTTGCTGGTAATGTGAAGCTATTTGGTGGAAATTCTTTATTGCTTGTTTCTGGTGTTGTTTTCATCCGTGACAAAATTGGTGGCCTTCTTATATATATTTGGGTGTTGCTTTATATGGAAAAAAAGAAGAAGAGATTTTAAAGAACATGCTAGATTCTTTAACTTTAAAAAAGTCAACAGTAATTTTGGGATTTTCTTCGAGGAAGCCATGGCGATTCAAAGCATCAAACCAAGGACTGGACCATGTTTAAATATCCTTCCAAGTCACCATTCACCATCTCATCCTGTGAAATTTTCAAGCACACATTTACGCGACGGAAAGAATCTCTCCCTGTGAATATTTTCCTCTCATCACATGCATGGTCTGCTCCACCGTGAACAGCCAGCCCGACGTGGAGCTCCACCGAGCACACAAACCCAGTAATTCCACGTGGCGCAAAACCAGTTGATTATCTTTGCCAGTGTTATCTTTCTCTGGGTTCTTTGGAGACCAGAGGTGCAAAAGAAAAAATCTATGGACATGATAACTACTTCATTCACCATTCAAAGCCACATACATTTGATCCTCGAAAGACACGAACTCGTGTCCAAAAGCTCAAATTCATAGTTCAAACAAACCTTTCTTTCTTCCTTTATTTCTTTTGTTCCCTGTTTTCAATTCTTTTATCATTTCTTTTTCGTTTTTTCTGCAATCAATTATATGTTACAAGACGTCAAATTAATGGCAGAATTAGACGTGAGGATGCTCTTGACATTGACTTGCCAGACTACGTACCTATATTAACAAACCATACACAGCCCATCAAATTAGAAAATTAAGGATCCCCAACAACGATTTTTAACAACCAAAATAAAACTAGAGGGAAACAAACAAAAAAAGAAAATTTAAAGAAGAAACTCAATGAGGCCATTTTGCTTTTTTTGGCCTCATTGAACAGTTCCGATCACTGTTGAGAATCCGATTTCTATCCGATCAGGATATTGCTGCTTTGTTCCTGCGGTTCACCCTTATAGGTAGCCCTAGTTTGGGCACAGGGAAAGGGCCATACTGTATACCATCCTCGTCTCCCACAGTTTGCCACCTGATCATGCCAAGAGCACCACAAAATTACAAATCAAAACAGAGGTTTAAGCAAAGAAAGGTAAAGAAAATCAACAGTAGACGTCAAAATCTTGCAATGCTGATGTTAAAAAAATGAAAACAAATTAAATTTTTTTATTAAAAAATTGATCAATTTTAAAGTCTATGACCATATATACATCAATCCTCTTTACCGTCAACAGTAAAGGATATTTTGAATGAATTTGTACGTCATTTGAAACCAAGTTTTTCTACTAAATACTCTTAAATTAATACAACTCTCATATTAGCAACCAAATATATTCATAAAAAATATCTTCTTTTGATTATTATTTTAAGATTCGAGCTTAAGAGATGAAGAGAGAAAACAACATTTTATACTATCTGATCTACTTTTCTAACTCACATGATGATCTAGTTTTGTCCTAATTGTAAAAAAATCAAAACAAAATAGGGACTGTAGATCCCAAAACAGAGAGGACAAGAGAAGAGAAATTATGTGGCATGCTTTAAAGGTTAAGAAGAAATTAAGCTTGTGGTGTCAACTAATCCTGACTCCGTTCATCGGTGACACGCCATTGAATTTGTCTATAGCAATTAATTTCTACAGCTAGCTCGTAGCCATTTTGATTTTTAAGACCGCGTAGCTGGCAACTGTGTCGCTTGCTAAGTAAAGACTAAAGGAGTGTGTGTGATTGTGATTTGCGTGCTTCACTACTATCCCAAGAGCCGCTGTTGATGTGGATTAGAGCCATATATAGGTACGAGAGGAAGCCAAGTATTTTTGGACTAAAATATTTTCTGGGATATATATGCACATGTGGTAAAGAAAATCTCAGAAAATATTATGGCGATCAGTATATCGATCCTTTACCACATTAATGCAATATATGATCATGTATAAAGCTTACTCGACATATCAAGATGCAAGCAAATTCCTGTGGAGTATGTGACATCCGTGCGTTAATCTACAAGCATGCGTTAATCTCAGCCATTATCAACTGCTAGCTGATCCTCTAATTCTAATTCTAACTCATATTGGATGTCGTGTGAAGGTCATAGACTTGAAGTATACGTTAGATAGATATATCATGCATGAAAGCCATGCATCTTGAGAATGATTCTGAATTCTGTTTTTGCTAGACTGGTATCCACTATTCGAATCCACTTGAACCAAAAAAAATATCTCTAAGACCGATGGCTTTTGCCTGTGAACAAGGACCACTTCCACGGCTTAAGGAAAACCAAGAGGACCACCACAGCACCTCCATCAAAGCCTCCGGTCCCAGTCGACCAACAGTAGACAGAAGTATTTTTTAGGAGAACCTAACCTACGTGGCTCGACCTTTATCTCCCATTTCAAAACAAAATCAGTAGACATATATATATGCAAGTACTGTTTCCCCCCCTACAAGTGGGTGTATATTGTCGATATATTTAGAGACCTCTAGGACTGAAATAGCTTTATCAGTGAAGTTAATGGAAACTAGAAATGTCAACTCTCTAATAAAACATCGTACTCAGAACCAAACTCTATGAGAATATGCTGGTATTGTTAATCACAACGTTGTTAATTTCTCTATGCTAGTTTCAACATAATGACAACCTTTCATATAAACTGTACTTAAGCTTGTTTTTAGTGCTCTTGATGTGTGCTTGATAGATTAGTTTGTACGAGGGGGGGGGGGACCTGTAAGTGGTTGTGAGATGGTGCAGTAGAATGAGCATCTCAAGCTTGGCTAGCTCACTTCCTGGACAGGAGTGCACTCCATTGCCGAAGGGCATGTACGTGTTAGGTCTCGGAGGCACCTGCAACATCACAGAAAATACAATTTTACACCCCATTATATATATATCGTCTCTTAATTTCCTTGCCTATCATCATCATCATCAACTACATAAGCTCTGAATATATTTATCTTTTTCCACAAATAAGAGATGATATATCATATATGTGATTCCAAACAAGACCATACTCACCACACTACTACAGTCACTGCTTGTGTTTGGTACTAACCTACAAAACCAACTCACGTGATCTGATATTTAAAAGATTTCATGACCAGCTGATTGATCATCTAAATACAGGAAAGATTCACATAAACAAAATTGAAAAGGACATTACTCGTCAACCAGGATAATCTAGCAATTATTAACCTTATATTTCCATTCAGAAACAAGATAGAATGTAGCAGTGCATGACCCACTTCATGAAATTTGGTCAGTGACTCAGAAGAAACACAGTATGCAAGGTCGACACACACACAAACACATATTTATACAATTACAGGTAACCTACATACATACATATATATGTGCATATGTATGTTTTTGGTATGTAGCTAAGTGTACGGACGCAAGTGGATTAATAATTCTGACCCTCACCTCGAATCTTGAAGGATCAAATTTCTCGGGTTGAGGGAAAAAATCTGCACAATGATGAATGCTTCTAAAGAGAGGAAGAACCTTCCAACCTTTGGGGATAAAGTAGCCTTCAAACTCAACATCTTGAACTGCTTCTCTGAACGTGAAAGACAGTATACTTGCTGTTCTTAGCGTCTCTTGGATCACCTGAAATATTTTTTTAATCCCTTCAATTAGAATTATAACACAGTATAGTTATATGTAAATTAAACTAGTTTCTTTTGTTTGAAAACGAAGACTTTTTTTCCTTTTATTTTTTTATTTATTCTTACAATTCAAGTCCCGTAAAAGAAGAAGGATGATAATATATATATATATATATATATATATATATATATTAAGTTGAATTTGCCAAAATTGATATTTGTACCCGGCTAGTCAACGGCATGCGCCTTGTATCCTCCCACGTAAGCCCTCGATTTGCCTCTACTATTTTGCTTCTAATCAGTTCATGTTCTCTCTACAACAAACAATTAATTTTTTGCATGAGTGATACAGACCACACAATACATAATCGATAAATCTAAGATTTGATTGCTTTCTGTGCCGCAAGCTTCTCTGCTCAAGGCATTGTTTTATTAGACCAATATTGATTGGTCATACTAATAAATAAAGAAATGAATCGGAAAGAAAATCAAGTTAATAAGACAGAAGAGTAGAAACATAGGAAACCAGACACAATTGTACAACCATTCAAAATAGTAAAATGCAGGTTCCAAAGAATGATACAATAATGGAAGGAGGAGAAAGTTAAAAGGGATGGAGTTAGATTAACGTGGGAGAAATTTACCGTGACAGCTTCTAGTAAATCTGAATTATCATGCAAGTACTTCAAGATCCATGTCAGGACACTAGCAGTCGTGTCATGAGCAGCAAATATCACTCCAATTATATTATCAGCAATTTGAGAATCACTAAGCTGATTCAGCTTCTCGTGATCTTTAGCTCCTAATAACACTCCAAGCAATCCTCCTTCACGTCTCCCGCTTTGCCTTCTCTTCTGTATCAGTTTCCTCAATGTCTCGTTGAGAAGCTTCCTTGCCTTTTCAAACAAACATATCAAAACCCAGCACTCATAATTATTACATTGTTATTTGTTTTTCAAAATCAATAAACTAATACAATGTGTGCGCACTTGAGAACAACGTAGGATAAAGACACCGATTTAGCATGAAGCAATAACCACAGAAATTGAAGAGAGAGGGGACCTTGCTAGCTAGCTAGCTCCTTACTTTCATTGCTTTGTGAAAGGGTGTTCCTGGTAAATCCAGAGGCATAGAATTATATCCCTTCTCCAGGCACCGATACAGATGCTTAATCCCGTCCATTTCCATGTCTTGTTTCGCACCAAAGGCAGAAATCATTGCCACATCAAAAGCATACTAAAAGGGAGGGAAAAGGAAAAGAAAAATACGTTTCTTTTAGAATCTTAATGGGACAAAAGTTATAGTAAGGGATAAATCTAGTTTTTAAGAAACCGACATGTATACATACATACCCTCTTCATTTCTTGCAAAGTATTAATAGTGTTATTCTTCCAAGTGGGAAGAAGTCTGAGGACAATTTGCTCGATCTCTGAGACAGACCCTCTTATAGCGGAGGGTAAAAAAGAGGCCTGCACCAACTTCTTGAGTCTTGAATGATAGGGCCCTTGATGAAAGAACAGAGCCTCTGGTCCTATCATCTTTTCTTTACTGGTCGGATATGTAGGCTTGAACAAATGAGCCCGTGTCACTAGAACAATCCTTGCTGCTTCTGGACTTGAAATCATCACACAAGGGCATCCCAATATGTGGGTCTTAAATATGTCTCCAAACCTACAAAATGAGCTTAATTATCGAGATCAAAAGAGAATCGAGCAACAAAACATATTTATACACGTAGGAGTATATTTATATGAACGTCATGAGGGATGTGCTATATGTCTCTTTGATGCTATATATGGTATGTATATATAGTGTAACTTCTGTATACCGTTTTTGCCTATTGGAGAAGAAGGAATTTGGATTCTCAGTATAGAGCTTGAGTGTCTCTCCAATATAAGGCCAGCCCATTGAGCCAGGTGGTAGGCGTTTGTCTTTGGCGTGATGCCATTGAAGAAAAAGAAGCAACAACGAAAAACAGCAGAACAGGACTGGTACCATCACAACAGCAACCTGAGAATATCGTAAGGTTGCAAAAGCAAAAGGTGTTGATAAACTAAGTTGCATGGTTGTAATAAAGAACAGTTAACGGAGGGTGAGAGAGAGAGAGAGATGTGGCAGAGGCTAAATTGAAGTATTGAACAGGTGCTGGTAGTGGTGACTTAGAGAGAGGGAGAGGCTAATGGGGGTGAAGTTGTGGGGCTTATATAGAAGGGACAAGGGGTTTGTAGGTGACAGGCGTCACCGCGTTTATGGAGCACCTTTCTCTTCAGCCCCTCTCCTTTACAATAATTTTCCATTCTCCCTTTTGACTTGATACTACTGCTTCTCTTTGGACACGTTCTTTCGGACGATGATGTACGGCTCACGCGATGAATACCTCCACCATATCATACCTTATGCATTCAACATTTGCCTCACACAAATCTTCAATTTCAACAACTAATTCTTATACTACTTGCTACTTAGTCATTCTATCAAGAAAAGATGAGAAATCATCCAGTACAAATGATATATCATGCAATAGCACATATTCTCTAATCATATGTATTTGTGTTTGTGTGTATACATGTGTGTATACATATATACACATATATGTGTATGTGTCGTGTGTGTATAAATATAAAATATGTACATAAAAGAACTTAATTTTTGTGTTCATCATGTTTTTTTGTTTGTATGAACTTAATTTTAATTTTAATTTCCACCAAAATGTTTATAATTGGTGAATTTTTTTAACGCTTTTCCAAATTATTTTAACATAAATGATACTACTCACAGATTACAAATGAAGTGCTAATTAGAAATTAAAAACAAAGGAAGAAAATTGTAATTCACGCTCCTGAGTTAAAGCGTGGTTGTGTGTGTTAACTGCATATATACAAGGAAGGAAAGAGATGATATTGCCGCCGTGATTACTCAAACCGATCGTCACCTGTCAGCCCTGCCGATCTTATCCCGGCGATGCAGTCTGAACCATTGTGTTAGTGCAGACGTGTAAGTAGCCAAGTAGCCAAGTTGCCTAGCTTGCCATGTCTTATGTTATCGATTTTACCAATTTGGACTTGGAGTTTTCACGTGTCACTATAGTAGGCATATGTGTACCTGAACTGTACCCTCTCCGTCCGTACCTTTCAGAGTAAAATGCGGCCAGCTTTCCGCGAGTTTGGAAAAATATTTTTCTGTGTTTTGAAATATATCAAAATTATGCTATCACTTCACCAGTTCACCTGCAGCCAAGCGCATGTAAACCACTAATTTTATTTTAAATGAGTGTTTGGATGCATTGTAATGGTTTTTTTTATGTTTTTTTTAAATAATATTTTTTATTTATTTATTTTTTATATTAGAATATCAAATAATTTAAAAAACAAATTCAAATTTGAGTAAAAACTAAGTTGAAATTCAAGCAAAACACACGTGGAGAGAGAGCACTAAATTTAACGCAAAAAGAAATGATATTTAGGTTATGTTTATTTTTGTATTTTAAAAATATTTAAAAAAAATTAAAAAAAAATTTTAAATTAATATTTTTAGACTTTTCACTAAATTTTATTTTAAGTGAAAAGGTTATTATTTTAGCATCATCAAATCTGGTTACAAAGAACAGGTTGCAGATTTCAATTCTATACAAGTTAAAACATAGTTTTTAAATCGGCCTGATTTAAAGTTTAGGTTTTGGATTTTGATCGGGTCGTTCGGGTTAATTTTTTTTTAAAAAAATCAAAACATTATTGTTTTAGTAAAAAAAAAAAATTAACGAATTGCAACCGTGTCTTGCCAGGTCAATTCGTGAGGTCAGTAGGGTTACAACAGGTTTTTTATTCAACTCGGTCTAGTTTCAAACCCGGGTCAATCCACGGGCCAGTTTCGAAACTACGAGTAAAAGTTAGTTAAAATTATAAAAGTGAGCACAATTGAAACGGTACCATAGACTTAATATATGCATGAGTAGAACTAAATTAATTTCAACACATGTTGTTGGACTTTTTTCATTATTTTAAATTCAATCAATGGTAAATAATTGATGGTGTTTGGACATACGAGTTTATGCATGCTACTCGTGATTTGAAATTAAAAGGAAAAATTTTCTGAAAGATTAATGCAAGAAATATTTTGTTATAATTAGAAACTCTGATAATAAATCTAATTGTTGATATTAGATTCAACACTGTATTATCATAAGCCACACTTCTCCAGCACAGAAACCCACCCAACACAATCTATTCTAAATCATATAATCATAGCGATAAAAGAGTTGCTTGATTTGCAACAGATATGGTAAAAATTATATTGTCAAAATTTTAGCCTTTTTTATTCTTACTTGTTTCAAAAAATAAAAAAAACTTATATTTTTAATGTATTTGTGTTATTTTTTATATTTTCAGTGTCTTTTTAAAAAAGCTAAAAATTAAAAAAATCTACATTTAATGTGTTTAATTTTTAACGTATTTATTTCAAAATCATTAATTAATTTTATCAAATTGCCCGTTGGTGTTGCTTTTTTTGAAAAAATACAAGTGTTGCTCCACTTTCCAAAATCTTCTCGGACTGTTCCCATAATTTTAGTGTCAATTTCGGTATATCGTTGACACATCAAATGCCTCAAAAGGTTAATTTATACCCTTAAATTATTTTTGAACAAATTACTAATGATGTGAAAATTTGGGATAAACTGTTTATTGTTGTGTATAATTTTGGATTGTTTGAATATTATTTGATCTAAATTGAAGTATTATTTTGAATTTATAATTTGTGTTGGTTTGTGCATTTATTTTTGGGATTGTGATTGCTAATTGAAATTTAAAATTTGATTCATAGATTATGTTTAGGTTTAGTGTTTGCTTGTTATTAAGTTGAGTTTTATTAACAAATAATTTATTTTTAAATTGATTTCTTGTTCAATTTAGAACACATTATTGTGTTTTGCCAAGTATGACTTTAGTTAAATGTTCAGAAGACAATCTTGCAATAATTTTAAATTCTCTACTTTTTTCTATCCTCGTATATTTAATATTTGAAATCATGAACTACATGTAAGGCACTTTTTATTTATTAATCGGTTCCTTTCACAAAAACAACAACAGCAAAAATATTTCTTTCAAAAATACATTTTTTTTTAATTTGCATATGGACAAGTATTTCAAAAATAGATTATATTTGTATATTTTAGTATATTAAAAAAATCAAAAAAATAATATTTTTACACACATGTATTTTTAGATTTAGTAACCAGTTTATTAAAGCCCTGAAAACTTGACCTATATTTTAAACATACAAAAAAAAATATTTTGTATGTCCCAGTATCAAGGATTACAAATATACATAAGATGTATTTCTTGTATTAAAAAAATAAAATTTTTTTTATTTTTGAATGATTAGGTTTTAAACCTGATAAAATAAAGATCTTTTTATTGAGAACGCAATTTCTTAAAATATAATAATACCTTAGTTTTTATCAGGAAAACAAACAATGCGGTGTAAATTAGGTCATTTTTATGTTTTTTTTTAAACACATCCTTTAACATTGGGTTAATTGAGAATTAATATTCATATTTCTCTTTTATTTGCTTTCAAAGGGGTTATCTCGGTCTTATGATCCGGGTCGTGGATTTGACAAGTTAACTTGAGTTTTTTAGGTCTTCTTTTAATTTTTTTTTAATTTTATCATTAAACATTAGGTTGATTAAAAATTAGGCTTCATAAGTTATTTTGATTTTTTTTATATAGGGTTTTATAGTCTCATCAGGTTGATCGCGAGCGAATTTATAATGTTAACTCTGATTGATCTAAATCAATTTAATATATTGTTATCTTAATTTTTTTTTACAACTCATTCAAATTATTTTTAAATCCACAAAATCAATTCTCATATGATTCAAATTTGTTTTGCACTAGAAAAACCATAGTATCATCTAAACATTATTTTTCACTTTTAAGAACACACACACATGCTCGCTCATTCATTCCTTCCCCAGAAGAAACCAATGCTCAAGTACGTAGAACATTCCACTCCACAACATGACTTGTTTGGGTAAAATTGGGAAATGGTGAAAATATGGCCGTGAAGTAAAATAATGCGAGAGCATAGCAATTAGATAGCCTTGGTACGTGTTTGTTTTTGCTGTAAAAATTGTATTTTATAAAATTTTAATTTTTATATATTAGAATTTTAATTTTTTTAATATAATAATATCACAAATTAATTTTAAAAAATAAAAAAAACTTTAAAAAATAATATTAGCAACACGCCTTAGAATTGTAATCTTTAACTGAACGTTTTTCTGTTGTAGTTGGCAGAAGAAACGAAGCCATTCATACACGTGTGGAAGCAAAAGTCAAAAGAGTTAGCAACCAGGTCAAATGATACACCGGCCTTGATCGGTAACCTTCATCCAAGTGCCCTCCCCCCTCCTCTGTTGAAAACCTCTGCCTAGACTAGTCAGTTTTTCCTTTTCCGTTCGATCTTCTTTCTTTCTCTGCCACCAAAGCTGGCACCCAGTATTATCTCTTCCGCACCACACCACATGTGCTTCACACGTGTTTGATAATCCTGTAAACTCCTCCCTATTTTTCTTTCCTTGACACCAACTTCTTACTGCAGATGGCCATGGAAATGGAATTCCATGGTGGGGGGCGGCCGCAAGGAAATCCCATCACGTTTACAATTGTCAAACAGAACTTTCCAATGAGGGCTCAGTGCCACTTGGGCGGTCTCGATCTTCCCAGCTGTCGACTGACCTCGAGATCAACGATAACTTTGATTACAAGGGTGTCTACGTGGAGGGTTCTGGTTGGGTGGTCCACGAAGAAGACAGATTTCCATGGATTTGAATGGTGGTTTCCTAGTTGTCAACGTATACGTGGCGATCCCTTGATATGACAGTGTTTTAAAGGACCCGGCATGCTTTGTATTCCTGGACCCTGGCCACAGGTGATGGAGGATATGGGCGTATCCTGGCGATCTTCATTGGGGACGGCGAGCGAGCAAATTGAATGTTCTGTCTACGATAGGTTTATAATGATATAGTATTATATTTATAAAATGTGACGTGCCGCATTGGATCATGTATTGATTTATTACAGTACAGCATGTCTGGGTATGGGTTTGATGCATATATTTAAAAACAAGATTGCAAGATAGTTCTTGCTGCCTGACGGAGAAGATATCTTGGGAAGGAAAACTATATATTTGAATGACAAATGTCCAATTGGGGATCTGGCAGGACCGCAGCATCTTGCAAATTATCTACATTTTTGGATCAACAGAGATTGTCATGTATATATATATTAAATCATTAAATGATTCTCGAAGTTAGGCCGGTACTGGAAATGATATCGTAGAAGAATATACTGTTTTTTCTTCTTCTAGAACAGCGAAGATATTTGCTTGTTAATAATTATTACAATGCCTTGGATTGCTGATTTTGAACGAGAAAATTCTACAAATTAACGTGATGTTTATATGAACATTACGATTACGGACTTCAACCAATCAAATGGTTGCCTGGGGATCTATTGTTTTTTAGGGTTTGTCTTCTCTGTGGCTTGTACTGTTTCTTCCTGTATAGAGAGCTCTACCTTTGGAAGAAATCTGCACTGAAGCTTAGACTAATCTGCTTATTCTTAAGGATCTTCCTAAATTTCTGAAATTCAAATCTACCATTCCCCTTTACAAGGGTACTGGTCAAGTAATTGTTGGTGCGAGGAGATTATTAAACATGCAGGATGGAATGTAAATGAAAGTGATCATTGGCGTTTGACTTTGTGGGATCTTTATTTTTGTATTTTAAAAATATTTTGAAAAAATTTAAATTTTTTTATTGTTTTTTTAAATTAATATATTTTTTTATGTTTTTATATCATTATAATGAGCTGATCAAAAATAATTTTTTTAAAATAAAAAAATATATTATATTGATATATTTATGAGTGAAAAACACTTTAAAAAACAACCATAATTATACTTTCAAATAAGCTAACGTTGCAAGAAAAGTGACGTGATTTTTTTAAGTGGTTTTTAATGAAGATTAAAAGAATATGTTTAATTATTTATGTGGAAACAGAAAGGTTTAAAAAAATATGTTCTTTTTATTTACTCACAGAGAAATTACAGGCAGAAATAAAATAATTTTCCTTCCAAAAAACCTTATAGATAGAAATTCCATTACATAAAATGATGTTAAGAAATAATAATATGTATGATCGAGAGATGTTGATTATTAAAAAATAATATAAATTAATTACATTTGAATTTAAAAAAAAATTAATATAATATCAAAGTTTTATTCACAATTATAAATTTAAATATTAAAATCTCATTTTAATTAATAAAAATTAAATATAAAATAATATAAATCAGCACAAATTATAAGATGGTGATGGCCAATCCGATGATTGAGAGGCATGTATTTCAGTTGTGAGATGCCCAGATGCTACTATATATATATTATAATCTTATACACTTAGACAGCACTAACTAAGATCCTGATTGGTCATTAGTGTTAGGTAATAACTTTCATGAGTTAGTTGGTGGGCTGGAAATCTTAAATTATTTTTGATGTACTTCTGTTTATTGTCTGTAAAGAATGAATATCACTTTTATAGAGCAAGAGGTTGGACTCTACTCCACTTTCATTAAAACATTACTGTTGAGGATAAAATTGAAAAGGATCTGAACCCATTATAGGAAGCCAGATAAAGTCTCACAAGCCCACAGCCCATGAGCCCATGAACAGGCCCAGTAATTAATGGCCCATTCTCATAACTGAGCTCCATGAAAAAGTCCGAACATCAATGAAAGTCAACTGCATTGATGGATGCCTCGTGGGACAGTACATAAGGAAATTACTGAAGGTGGCTAATTCTAAATTTCGCGCAATTAAACTATATTATTTTTGCATGATCAAATATTTTTAAATTTTCAATAATGTATGTAAAATTCATGAATTTGAAATTTATAATAATATTTCAATCATTAATCAGAAATTTATAATGTATTTTTCCACTAATTCAACAAAAGGTGGGGGGGGGTAATAGTAGTTTAATTAGGTAAATCGATTGATAACTAACAAATAAATGCACAGTAAACTATTTACAAAAGTCGAATGTAGACCATGCAAGGAATTATGGAAAGAACCAAATATTAAATAAAAATAGTTGTTTTTAAACATTCTTGTTTATCATAAACTTTTTCAAATGCATCAAGAGAAAAAACCTAATTATAGAAAAAAAAAATAACTTTTTTATTTAGACCGATCTAAGTTACAGGTGTTTCTTATTATTTAAGAGCCTAAACAATCCCTACCACTTGGGCCAACCTAAATGGTAGAGTGGTTGTTTGTTCAAGACAACTTATCTGATTTTAGTTTTTAAAACCGTCAGTAAATGTATATTCTTCCAACAAATTTTTAAAAAGTTCAATGATTGATACACACTATAAGATAAAGTTATTATCTTTAAAAAAATTAGTACGACATCATACTTTTCTATGTTTATACATGAATTGTCATTGCAAAGCTACCTTTTTTATTGATAGTTATCTCATACAATCTACCTCCTTGAATAATATCTATTTCCTCGCTAATAACTATCTTCTTCAACCTATTTTCTTAGAGAGTGTCTACTATCTTACAAATGACTATCTCCCATAACTTGTCTCCCATCTTTTTAAAGAACACCTACTTTTTTGTTAATAACTATTTTCCACTAAATTGTCTCCTCAGACTATGCCATCTTTCATGTTAATCACTCTCAAGCGCTAATATTTCAACCAATAACACAAAATTGCTACAACTAACAACTTCACTTTTCAAGTTACCTATGAGAGATATCAATTATTATTCATCATTACTTCATTTTCCATGAAGTAAGCTCAAATGACCGAAGTGTATAAATACTTTGGGTCTCCAAGTAAATAAGTTCATTCAACAACAATAATAGCATAACACAACCACACTAAATATTCATTCTGTTAAACTCTTCTTTTGGCTTTAATTTATTTTCCTCTTATAATTTACTCACTTAAGCATGAAGGGTTTTCTATTCCAATATAGAACTTATTTGGTAGAGAATATCAAGTCTAGAGATAAAAGATCACATTCAAGCACATACACTTTAGCTCAAGACATATTCATTGAAAGCAAATACTAAAAAAAATAAAAATCAAATGTGAAGTTCTTACAAATTCATCATCTAAAAATTGTTTATACTTCCATACTTGTGTTTTTTTTTGTTCTTAACACTTTTATAGTCCACAAATATTTATTTTATTTATTTTGTTTCCAAACTAATTTATATACAACATAACCTAATGTTTTAACTGGAGATATTATTATATTTAGATTTTTTATTCAATAATAAAAAATATCTTAAAACTAATTTATATATTAATCAAGTTAAAATTCATTTTCATAATTGTAATGACGAAATCTTTATACAACATAATCTAATGTATTTAATTATTTTTTTTCCAAAATTCCTACCATCCCAACTAGTTCATGGATAACTTTTTTTTAGCTAGCTGAGTGTCCATAAACTTACAATAACCCAATAGATCAAACCAAATTTATCAATATAAAAAAGAAAAAAGAAAATGAAAAAGAAAAACTCATTGCGAGGTTCATAAACAAAAGCTCCCGCGCTTAAAAAAAACGTTTGGCGCCATTTTAATTGGAGATGGAAAAGAGAGTAGTGGCCCACGTGTCCAGTCATCAGACCAAAGGCATAATTTTGCGACACGTAGATACCATCCATGCTTATCTGTAATTAAATGAACCACAACATGTGGTTAATCCTGGAATCGTCCAGAACTGGCCACATACATCCCCTCCCCCCCTCCTCGAAATTTGTCAAAATCTTAGTATATAAATACATAAACAAGACCCCAGCTTTTGTAATTCCCTGCCTCAGGTTTCGCTTTAAGCAATCTCTCGTTACAGCAAATCATCACCTTCTAAATTGTTCTAGCTCTTGTCGCACTTGCAGGGTTTCTTCTATCTTGGAGAGATGAAGAGAGAAGGGTCATTTGAAAGGATGGCGGTGGTGGTGGAGGAGAATGATGGTTGTTCTACACCAAAACACCGGCGGATACCAGAGCCAGCGGTGTGTCCACCGCCACCAAAGAAGAAGCCCTCTAAGTTTTGGAAAAAGAGGGACCCACCCAAGGACGGCTATTTCAACCCTCCTGAACTTGAGCAGCTTCTTTTCCCGATGGTTTCAAGACGGCAAACTTGTGCTTAATTAGCTTTGGTTTTTTTTTTTTTTTTGCCTTCTCTCTTCGGGGCTGGTTTCTTGTTGCTTCGCGGGATTGACTTGTTTTTGTTAGGTCAGGACTCAAGAAAAGGCAGCCTGTGGATATATGTAATGTAGCTCTCTGTTCAAGAAGCAGTAGGTATAGCTTGCATGAAGGAAGGGTGTTGAGATTTTGTGGATGTGCTATAAATTGAAGAGTGAAGTTGGAGGCTTTTGTTTCCCTTTTCTTTTTGTACATAGAAATGGGGTCGATAATCAATGGATTTGTGTTATTGCAAGACTGACTGAATCTCTAACAAATGTTGTGATAATTTGCCATCGTCGCCTTGTATTTTTCTTTCCTTCCAAGAGAAGAGATGCTGTAGTTTTAGATAGCTTCATGGTGTAATAAATTAATCCACGTTTATAATAAGTGAGTGCTTTGCGACTTTGCCAGTGGAATGGGACGATGACCCACCCCTAAATTAATCCACGTTTATAATAAGTGAGTGCTTTGCGTCTTTGCCAGTGGAATGGGACGATGACCCACCCCTCTTCCATGTCCAGAGAAAATGACCACCTCTTCAATTTAGACTTCGAATCTAAATTGAAATCACTCGGGTCTACTTTCATGGAAATAATGGGCTCACTCAAATTGAAATCATTGAGGGATAAGGAAACCATAAGTTGTGTGTAGCCCAGTCCAAAAGCAACCTCCTACCAAGTGGCTTGGAAGCAAAGTTTTTAAACCTAATATGGTACTTGTCTACCCGATTCAAGATTTGAATTAGGATTGCTAGATTCCGGATTAATTCTAATTTTTTTTAGTTTTTTTATAAATAAAAAATGATGTTATTTTTATTAAAACATTAAATAATCAATGAGTTGCAATTAAATTTTTGATCGGATCTTACTAGAATCAACCAGATTATCGGTCCCTCTCTTATTTCTTCTAAGTTATTATTATTATTATTAAAGCTCATGCTTCTGACAATTTTTAGATAATTATTCTTTTTTTCTTTCTGGGAGTTTTCTTGATCCTTTCCACCAGATAATATGTTAACTTTTTTTTTTTCCTGTTTGATTACATAAAAGAAAAACTAAGATATATATATATATATATATATATATATAGTACTTTTGGTAATTTGTAGATTTTTTTTCTACTCTGGGATTTTTCTTGATTCTTTCCACGTAGGATAACTTGTAAAATTCTTTTATTTTTTTGGTTTATAACATAAAAGAAAACTCAGCAATATTTAGGGTGTGTTTTACTAGAACTCTTGGAATTTATTTAAGAGTTGTATTTATTTATTAATCCCGTGGAATCTGTTTATAGAAACTATATAATATAGATTAAAAATCATTGTTCCATCAAATAGATTATTTCTTTTATTTAGCTCTATTTGAAATCTATTTTTTTTAAATAAAAACCTAGAAAAATTAACCCCTGGGCACTTTGCTTTCATTATCCCATGATTCCACGTGTTGTCTTCGAATTAACCTACCGACTCTGCATGAGAATGGACCTACGCCTCGAGAATCATAGATTACTAAGGTAAGTATGAAGTATATATTAAGAAAATACTTTTTATTCAGATAACTATCTATAATCAATGAAGTCTAAAATAATCGACTTCAATTTTTTTTTGCAGAGCTGATTATCATGTTATGAAGGTTATATAAGAAGAGCTTGGTTAGTAATGCAAAACAATTTCTATATGCGGTGTAGAGGATATTCTAATGCTTAAATAATTAAGGAAATAGGAATACTACATCCTTAAAGTTTTTATATGGTATATTATATAGATGGTAAATGAAGATGATGGATTTAAGAAATGTGGAAGAATATATATAATGATTTTATTGATTCATGAGAGTTTATATACCCATGAATTATGTTAAGTTAACTTGCAAGAAGTATTGGTAAGTATATGAACATATTTTATCATTTATTTTATAGGTAAGAGAGTGTTTAGAAACGTCGGTCAACTTGTGATTTTTTAAAAAATATTTTTTTATTAAAAATTCATATATTTTGTATGTTTTAGATCGTTTTGATACGTTAATCTCAAAACTGATTTTTAAAAAATATAAAAAAATATCATTTTAATGTACTTCAGCATAAAAAGTACTTTAAAAAACAACCGCAATCACATTTTCAAACATGCATGAAATTATGTGAGATAATCGCATGCAATGATGAGTGATTTATTATTAATTGTAAAAATAATATAGATAAGTACATGTTCGGTTATATAATACAAGTTGCTTTTAAAAATATTTTTTATTTAAAAATATATTAAAATAATTTTAAAGATGAAATGTAATTATCCCTAGTTCCACATAAAATTCGCCAACATACATATAATTCTTTGCACAATGCCCACTGTTTACATACATTTTATACAAACTAAAACCAATTAAATCAACCCTCCTGACACTACATGTATATGTGGTCGGCTCCAAGTCCCCTTTTGTTACCAAAATTTGTTCTTCAATCCTTTATTATTCTACACTAAAAACCAATTATGCCACACCAAT
The DNA here is from genome assembly GCA_033617975.1 of Populus alba x Populus glandulosa. Taxonomy (NCBI): domain Eukaryota; kingdom Viridiplantae; phylum Streptophyta; class Magnoliopsida; order Malpighiales; family Salicaceae; genus Populus; species Populus alba x Populus glandulosa. The sequence continues at coordinate 5,388,971 of CM066151.1, forward strand.
TCATCTATTTATAACCAATCATATATTTCCATTTAATACTAATATATTTCACTTTTTATTAACACGTTATTAAACACAAAAATATTATAGAATTTAATAATTTTAAATTCATAAAACCCCGCAACCCAACAACTATCAAAATATATCCTTACTTAGTTCAATTCAATACTTTTAAGAATTTTGTTAATATTCAAATTATATTCTACACTTTTTTATTTACATATCACACACTCAAAACACGTTATAAATATCACCTTTACATATTATTTCAATAATTTTTACTATTTTCATAATATGTAACTCATTTTTCTTAACATAAATTATTAGATTAAGACATACACTTAACTCACAACACATTTTTCACATATTTCTTTCAAATTAACAGACACATTCCATTAAATTATCATTTCCCTCCCACCCATTCAGCCGGCCCTAAGAATAATTGTCACCTCTTGATTTTTTCTGCAATTTTAACTAACTTTTACTCTACGAAACATATATATATATATATATATATATATATCATGTCATTATAACAATTTCACAATCAATAAACTTCTCCCCAAATTTTATTCAAAATTTCTAACTTGAAAAGTTAGGGTCTTCACTCAAAAATTGCTCCAAATTCAAAATAACAAGAATTAATCGGTGAAGACTACATTACCAAGTTTTTTTTTCCACTTAATTGTATTGTTTACTTGCAAGTTTCTCCTCCTCCTCTTCTCTCTTCCAAATTCTTTGTTTCTCTCTCTCAAACCCATCTTTAATCTTGTTTTCTCCGTCAATAATCCCTTATAAACACACTCCAACTTATAAATATACTTAAAATATTAAACATTAATTTATTTGAAAAAAAGAGAAAAAAAACATCTCCTCTCTTTCATTAAAGCTGCTGCCAACCATTTAAATGATAAAGGGAAGGAATGTTTGACTTAATTATTGAATTGTCATCACTTATGCCAATGTATTATTTCTGTAATTTATTCGACCATTGGTGCTTTTATTTGGTCTTTTGAAACTCTAATTAATCTATAATTTTAATTCAAGATAAAATAATATATCAAGAGATTATTTATAAAATTTTAGTCTAATCTAATAATTAGATTGAAAATTATATTTAATATCATAAAATAGGGTAATTTGAAATTTCATGCTAAAATCTGATTTTGTGTACTATTTTATTTACTTAAACTGTCAAAAATTTTAAAATAATTCATTGTAGGCTCCCATCCATAATCATAATAAAATCTTTTCTTAGAGTTTTCACCATTTTCTGTCAAAATAATGCAATTGTACATGGGGCTTCTACCAGTGATCAACGTCTTTCACGCGTAAAATCATTTAATATTTTATTTAGAATTCCCTTCTATTTTTCTAAATACTTTCTCTCCAAATTTATTAAAAAAATTTCATTTAAAATAATTATTTTATCCAATCAAGAAGTTTACGCAATTTATCACTTGTTAACATTTCGCATACATATTTTATATACCATGGGAATATTCCTGTTGGCATTTGCCGATGAATTTAGTGATGAAAAATTCGATCAGTAAATGTCACCATAATATATCAATAAAAAAATTTTGTTGATATTTCTGTTTGTATTTGTTAATTTTCTAGTAATGATTTAAATTAATTTGGTGAGGATATTCATCCCATATCAAAATAATTTCCCTCCTAATTTATCATTTTTAATAAAAAAAAAAATTACCCTATTTATCATTTTTGTGTTAGAACGACAAAACAACATGTATTTCCTAGTTTACAAGCGATTAAAGCCTTGAATTGGTATCATAGTGGTGTAACCATTTCATGGGAGTAACACATGAGAAGCAACCACGGAGAGGACGGGTACAGGCAAATCACTCGATGATAACATCTTTAAATTACACTGACAAAGCTAACAGGCGGCGGAGCCATGCATCAATCAGATAGATAGCCACCATCACTTAACAGAACCAGAGGGCGTCGTCGGTAGTTCTTGTATATGCACAAGTTGGTATTAACTAATATTTGTCACTAAGCTCCAGAGGAAGCACAATCAATGAATATAATAGTCCTAGGTTATCCAATTGATTGAGTTGATGCCTCGCATCACGCCGATCAAACTGATTCCCTCTAGCAAGATATTGTTTACAGGCAAAAGCATGTAGGTCTTTATGAAGTGTCTTTTGCCTTTACACGTAGTGCACACGTTTCCTTGCTCCTAGCAGCAAATCACAATCATGACCAGCATAAAGTTACGTGTCAACATGGTGCCACTTGCCCCCATATCAACGAATGCGCTCCACCTTTTCTTCCGGGAGATGGACTGAATTGATACCTTTCCGATCCATGGATGTGCAGCTCGCCTGTTTTCTTGAAAGGGAATTATGAATTTTGTATTGACAGATCTTGTGACATCATGCATGTTCATCCTTGTAAGCAGTTCTGTGGTCCTATAACTTTGTCACGATGACCAGAGGTTGAGGTCAGAGGTTGAAAGATTGGTAAATAAATAAATAGAAAAAAAAAAGGGAAAATGAATGGGGATCCAAGTCACATGGGACAGAGGGAAAAAAGAGAAAAACATTATAATCTAGCCATATGACCGACGGCTAAACTCGATCATGTTTGAGCCTAGCAAGCATCGTCTGCCTCATGTTTTAGGATCTGAAGGGGTTAGGTAAGATGTAAGCTCTAAATTCGGTGTAGTTCAATTGACTCTAGAAAGGGCAAATCCCAAAAAGGTTAGGTATTTCAGTACAATCTCAACAATCCATTTACAGTGGAAAGTGAGCATGTAGAGGAAAAACTAAGAAAAAAATGAAAGAAAAACTAGTAATTTTGGTGTTTGAATCCTGGTACGTACGAGAAGTAAAACATCATATAATAAAGTTTTGCGTGCATATATATATATATATATATATATAGAAGTCAATTTTATTTTTACTTTTGAAAAGTACATTTAAATTTTTTTTAATTTGGCTATATATATTTATGTTAATTTGGCTGCTCAGAAAACTTGCAAGCAACACACTTAACAACCATAAAAAGGGAGTTGCTCTTTTACTGTATTAATCACTGTAGATGTAAAGACAATATGCTGTGTGGCAGTGTAGAATTGATTTTGTTATTTGAAGAGAATTTTGGTTGTCTTAGCTTCTTTTCAAAAAACAAATTCGTCAACAAAGGATTGCTGAGGTTACTTTTATCTTTTAATTTTTTTCAAAATATTATAATTACTTATTTGCCTCAAAGCTCATAAAACAATGAACTGCTAGGCTCTGTGTTTAAGCCTTCACACTTTTTGCAAGATCATGAAAGAACCTTTTTATCTCATTTGTCATGGATATTTGATTTTTATTTTTTTGATTTTTGATTTTTGATTTTTTTTTTATTCTTGTTTTATAGAATTTCATTGTTTTCAATTTAATCTTTCAATCAAAATTTATGTTTTTTTTTTCAATTTAACTCTCATTTTTAATTTTTTTTTCTTTTGTTAATTTTTTTTCTTTTCAATCTAACACTCTAATGCTAATTTTTTTATGCCCTCTTAATTTATTTATTTTATTTTGATTGTCAGACTTTTGATGCCTAATTCTCTTAGTTACAATTTTTTGTGTTATAGATTTTTTCCCCGGTTTAATCATTCAGGATTTAATTTGTTAGAAATTAAGCTTTGTGGTTTTTTCATTTGTCATATTTCTGAACTAATGACACATATAACGAGTTTTAAGAGTTGGTAAGAGTAGATATTCTTTTTTTTTTCCTCATTTGCTTTTATGGTTTTATCATTTTGTATTATTTTTTTTAAAAAAAAGATTGGTTTGTGGTTATCTTCAATTTTTTTCTATTGGTTTATCCTGATTTTTTTTTCAGTTTTTTTTTAACAAATTGTTTTGTATTTAATTTTTTAATGCCTTTTATTTTATTTTATGTTGATGTGATTTATTTTATAAAAAAATAAATTTTTTGTTTTATTTTATTCACTCAGTTTCATTTATGCTTTTATTTCTATTATCTTTTATTGATTTTAATTAAAAACATTTGGTTGGTACAAACAAATAAATATCTTATTTTGCAAGATTAAATATCTTGATCTACATCAATTTTTTATTTTTTCTGGTTTCTTTTTTATTTGTTGTTAATAACTTTTTTTGTTTATTTAAATTGATGATTATCAATTTATTTCATTAAAAGCTTGAATAAATTTTTTGATTTATACTCTGAACTTTTTATGTAAAAAAACATATTGAAATAGCTTGTCTAACTATTTTTTTTAAAAAGTTGCACCCTGCGACAAAGTGCATGTCAAATAACTAGTTATTATTAATCCTAATAAATAGTCAATTAATATAGAACAACTAATTCATATCAACCGAAAATTTTATAGTGCATAAATAATAACTAATGATATCATATTAATTATTTTATGGAATTTACTCTAAAAAAAAGATAAATACAAGTAAGAGAGAAGATAAAAATCATAGGCACAAAAAATAATAAGAATATCTATATAAAGAATTTTTTTTTTCAAAGTGAATAATCACATGAACTACTAATAAAATACTACTTAGAAGATTTAATGTGATAAACTTGGCGATTTGATAAAAAACATTACATTTAGAGAACAAAAAAAGATGTACTTTATTTTCTTTATATATATATATAAGTCGCTCTTTTAATTATGAAAAGAAAAATTTAATCTCCGAGATTCAACAATTTCTTCTTCTTCTTTTTTGACGAACTCAACACTTTGACCTACGGAGGGTGAAGGAGCCAAAGATCTAGTTTTATTTTTTCTTTTTTTTCATTCAGTAACATAATGAAATACAGCTGTTAATATAGATTGAAGGAATTGCCAGTTTCTTTTTTTCTTTTTCTTTTCTCGTTGTAAATACGATGTTGCAACTCACAATTAGTTAGACCAAGTGCGAAGCTAGAAAATTTGTTGTTACATTAAAAAACTATACAATTATTTTATAGAGTATATACATCTCCATAAATATTCTAAATATTTATATTAAATATCTTATAACTTAGATAATTATGAAATATTTATATTAAAACATTTTAAATATTTCTTATATATTTATCTTTAAAAAAATCTGCATAAACAAAGTTTCTTTTCTTTAGACAAGAGGTTAAGAGGCCAAAAAACCAGAGTTTATCTCTCTAACACTTTATTTCTTTAAAGAACACAAATCAAGCACAACACAAGTTTAATACAAGATTTAAACAAGACTGAAGAAACATTTTATCCAATATAATACTTTTTTCCTCGTTACATGTTAAAAATTATATATTAAGGATTAAATTGTAAGTTATTGTGCCAAGCCTAGTGGAGAGTCCTGCGCACTAAAAATGGACTCGAAGCCTGTCAACATCTATAGGTGAATTTACTCACAAAGATCGATGTAGCTTATAAATGGAATTAAAATGTCACCAATCTTAAACTTGTCGAATTGAAAAAGAAAAGAAAAAGATGTCGTCAAGAACACCTATTCATCTTTAAATGATCGTGCTAGGGCCACAAAAAAAAAAGACAGGTGGCTGGGTCTAAATTGAAAAGCAAATTAAGGCATTTGAAAAGCTGAGTGTGGTAAGAAAGAATCCAAAAATCATTGGAGAAAGCAGCATCAGATATCTGGGGTCACATCCCTCTGCGGTCGTCCCCACGGTCCACATGGAATGCTTGTCTAATCCTGGGTATCTTCCTATATAGTATTTGGTTATTTACCCATCCTCAGAACCTGGGAATCGGCTTTATATAAAGGAAAATTCAGTTCTTACCAATCTTAAAAGCCGCTGCTCCAGTATATATTTGTCATTTTCTTTTTGGGAGATCTTACAGATTGCTTAGCTAGAAAACGATAGATCTTGCCAGTTCCTTTCTGGACACCTGTGTGTAGAAGCTGGGGGCATGTGTGGATCAGTCCTTGGAATATTTTTTATATTCTGGCTCGGACTGCGGATTAACTTGGATTCCCAGCTGATTTATTCAATATTTCGAGTCCAATCAAATCATTTCTTTTTGCTAACATGTAGTGCTTCGGGTCTATATCCTTCTAATATAAATAATTACACACACACACAAACACAATCAACTTGATATAATCGGATTCATGAGCTTAGTTAGTAGCCCATATGATCTCAGAAGTTACCCTCAAACCAAAGAATCTTCTTCGTGGGTTAATCAATTATCTAACCCCTCCTTGAACTCCATCTCTCTCTAGCTATATGCATACCCTTTCCTCTCTTCATCCGTATCTTCACAGCAAATTCACACACGCAAAGTTTCTTGTGATCCAGCTCGTTCTCAGTCTGTTTTTTTTTTTTTTTTTTTTTCATTTTAACGTGCTCCGACAATTGAAGTCTAAGGTATGTGTATGTCGAGAATATTGAAGAGGTGTGATACTGTTGTTGGCCATCAGTTTGTGAGTTACATCTGTTTTTACCTTTCATTCTTGTTTTTTTTTTTTTTTTGGCCTTTGGTTTAACCACTAGGGGGTCTCTCCTGTTTAGCTCCACAATGATTAATTCAGGTGGATTTGTTTGCCTTAATTACCGGGCCATCATATTCATTCCTTTTCTTTACTCTTACTTCATGGGTTATTTCCTTTTAGGGTTAGGGTTGGTCCATTCATACTCGTGAAAGATCTGATCAAGATTACCAGTCTATATTGGCCGATGCGGCAGCATCAAGATTCACAAACTTTAAGGCTTGAGTGGGGGTGGTACACGGTCACCTCCTTTACTCGAAAGGTTCCTTTCTGATGGGAATCTTGATGATGCTGCATCGGCAAATATATGACTATTCTTCTTAAATTACTGTTGCATACCAAACATGTACAACGAGCTCTGCAATTTGATCAAAGGTGGAGTGTAAGTTAATTATCTAACCAAAACCATGGAGGTAATGGTTCTTTAACATATCTCAAGCTACTATTTAATTATGCTTGTTGAATGAATAAATTGTGTGAATATTTTAATTATCATGTCCTTCGGTAGTTTTCACTTGCCTACTTAATTTCCAAGGTTGGTGATTGATTGTGTTGTCAACTAAGTGAGGTTTCGTTGTCTGGTGTTGCTACAGAACACTTTTATGAATTAATGAAAGATAAGAATGATCATTAGACGACTAGCTAGTCCTCCCTTTTCATTTTTAGGTGTGGTGTTTCTGTCAAACCTCAGCTTAGTTTTGAGAAATTCACTGATTATTCTGCACTTTTATGGCATCAAAACGGCAGCCGGAAACCTTCTGTACATAGAAGGTTCTCAAAGGACTGTTAATTTTTGTAATCTAAATTCATTTATTTATCATAATTCTGGTAGTTCGATCTCTAAAGTTATTAAGCTCTCTCTTTCTTTTCTGGATTCATAGGAGAGCATATAGCTCCAGGATCAATTCTTTCTTTTAAAATGTTGTCTTGAGGTTATATTTATGCAGCAGCTTTTCCTGAAAACTGAGTTCTTTCTTTCCTTCTTATTTTTTTTATTTTTATTTTTATAATAAAAAACGTTGATTTTCAGGTCATATTTATGTAATAGCTTTTTCTTTTAGCGATGACTACAAGGTGGGGGGTTAGCCTTTTCGTTAATTAGTTGAATGGTTCCTCAGCAAATCCTTCGACAAATAACTTACTCTTGTTTTTTATTTTATTTTATAAATTGCTAGGAAAATGAATATTCCTTTTATAATCGTAATTATCTTATTCTTCACCCCCTGAACTTCTCTTTTTTGACTCGTTTTCTAATGACGTCTCATGCGTGTAAGATCCAAGTAGCATTTTAGAACAAGAAAAGGAATTTTTATTTGAAATGATTGTTGGTTTGACAAAAATTAAGGACTGGGAGATGAATATCTACTGTGAGTCTATGACTACATGTGATGCCTATATCCTATATATCTCAGGATTATGAAGAGACTGAATAAAATAAAATAAAAATGTTAATGAAACTATGTATGATAAAGAATTTATTTTAGATAATAAAGTCCAACTCAATACTGTTGTGCTGATATATACACTTCATATGAGCTCGTGAACCTGTCTCACTAGTCAATACGGAGGATTTAGATTTGCTGAAAAATATAGATCAAGGGCTCCACCGCCCGATGCATATCTTTCCGTCGTTCTTTCTTTTTTATAGTCATGCAAGGATTAATTGCCCTGTGAATTAGCTAGGTACACCCAAATAATTAAATTGATATCAAAGTGGCTGCGAGTGCGTTAGCCTTTTATTCTGGGCGAGTTTTAAATTGTATTACTTGTAAAAATATTAAATTAATATTTTTTTAAAGATTGCGATACATTGATATCAAAATATGCAAAAAAAATTTAAATAAAAAAACATTTTAAAAAGAATAATATCAAACACAGTACTAACATATTTGCATGTTTTGATCATTGCTCAGTCTGTAATTTGTCTTCTAGGTGGCTCGCCTTTGGTCTCCTCATGCGCTTGAAGAACTTGTCTGATTTATCGGGGGGAAAGGAACAATGACTACAATTATTGTCTATTTTAGAGATCATTTAGTTCTTATGGTGGTGGCGCTAAGTACAGATGAGTGAGTTTTCAATCTCCGGTGATATTACAACGAAGGAAGGGAATAGGAAAAGCAAGTAAAGGAAGGTACCATGTATATGCTTAGTTTTTTTTTATTTGAACTTATTGATGGAAAATGTAAACCTAGATTCATTGCTAAAGATCAATGGTAACACAGATGATAATTTGAGTCATTCATGGCGCTGCTAGCCTAGCTTGTGGCAGCCACGTACCAATCTTTACATTACTGATATAGCCGTTGACGATGATAGATTCAGACTCTTTAGTCGGAAGGATGACATTAAGAGAAGATGGAGAAGAGATAGTAGCTCATTACTGATCTGACTTTTCATCAGTTAATTAGTCTTGGAAGTAAAAAGAACAGAAAATCTAGATGAAAGATAAAATTGAAAAGCATCTCTCAATTTACGCTCTCAATCTCTCACAATCCTTTCGTATTGGTTGGATTTGAAAATAATCTAATGATGGAACAAAGGATGGATCCATCAGTTCCTTCCTTTTGGATGCCCTAAGTAGGAAAATAGGCACCTTGTTTATTCCTCTAATACATTCTTTATTATCTATCAATCGATCTTCTCTTCTTTTGATTCAAACGCACAGCGTTGCAAGAAAATAATTTATACGAGTCATTACTAAATTTAACAGTTTATTGATGAAAATGTTTACTGATATTTACATTAACAGTTCATTTATGATTATTTTCCCAATACAATCTTGGACAAAAATATATATATCATGTTAATTTTGTTAATAATGTTATCAACAAAACTTACATATTATCATATTTCTTTTTTACTGTGAATCTCTCGATACATATCGTGAAAATAATCATATTGGTATTTGCTGACAGATTTAATAATAAAAAAATCAGGAAGCTATATTTGTCCTGTTTAAGATTATAGGTCATGCAAAGGGGTTGCATGAGTGATGGATAGCTGCATCTTCTTATTGTGTTTTTGTTTTGATAGATAAGACAATTCATAATTAAACACCATGGATGATTCAAGATGAACTACCAAGACGAGAGATAGGAACATCAAGCTGGGCCTATACAATACCGACAAGAACAAATATCTCGGAGCAACCAGGATATTTAGAAACAAAAGACAAACCAACAACGAAAACTAAAAGCAAACATAACCCTAGCTAATAATGCAACTAGAAAACATTAATTATAAACCCTATTCTGACATCAAATGAGAAACCACAGACAGTATCTTGTGAAACCTCAACCATATTTTTAGATAGAGATTCCACAGCTAAAAAGCCCCACAGTCTGATCTTCACGAGTCTCAAAGAAAATTAGTCTTCACATTAGTACGTAGGAAGACCAGGATTAGCTAGAAAAGCTAACGAAAAACGCTGTCTGCAACTAGCCATGAATGACAGAAACCCAATAATCAAAATGCAATTAGCTTCCTCGTTACAATGGAGTTTTTGCATGGATAAATACTTGAGTAGCAAATTGCAATGTATTCTAGAAGAAGAAAAAAGAAATAATAATAAAGACCTGATATCAACGTACTCCTGGTAATAAAATGTAACAAAATTATTAATTAAAGTTTCTTGATCCAAGGAAATTGAGTGATCGAGATTATTTAGCATTTTATAGTTTGTAAGTTTTAAAAATTAACTCAATTTTTAAAAGTTCGTTTAAAATTATTAGGTTTTTTTTATCATTTTTTTAAGTTATTGTCTTTTTTTAATTTTACCTTTTAATATTTATTTAATTTGATATTAGACTCTGTTTTTTTTCTACTTTCTACATCTTTTTTTTAAATTGGTTATTTCAGATCTTTTTATATGTTTTTTTTGTTAAATTTATTTTATTTAAATAAATTTATTCTTGAATTAAATATAATTGATTGATTGAATATATACGGATGCTCCTTTCTTTTGTTTTGTTCAGTTTTTTTTTTCCAGGGTGTTGCTCTAACGGTCCATGCAACTTCTTTTGATAATGTCGTGCAACCTTTTATGACGAAGTTTGAATAATCTCTTCAAACTTTTTTTGTTGTGGGTGATGTTTATAATGGAGTGACGATATATCTCTAACAATCTTTTTTCTGCTCCTTATATATATGAATGAGATTGGTGGATGTTTATTTTAGTTAATTGTTGTCAAATATTATTTTAATTATTTGTTTGTTATCGTTGTCACCGCTTTAAATCAGATTATTAGATTACCTAATATTATTGGATCCAGTCAAATTAACTATCCTAATATTAAGTTTTTTTTTACTTATTTAAAAACACTATTGTTACCTGAGCATTATTTTTATATGTTAAAAAAATTCGAACCCGTCGAGGATGTAGCATGGGTCACCATATAGTTATATAATAATTGATATTGCTGACACGAGTTTCTCGTCTCTCTCCAGGTAAAATTGAGCTTTTGAAACTCAACCGAGTGTGTTTAAAATGTGCCAAATTGTAAATAATTGCTCCAACTCTATTGTAATGTTAACTTCACCAATTTCGCGATTTCTTTTGCTTTCCAATCGGAACAGAGTTCAAAAATTGAAGTGTAAAAATCAGTTTCCTTTTTTTACTTGACATTTCCTTCAATATATGTATTTATTATAGAGAGGGGAGAATATTTCCAATCCACTCCAATTAAGTCACACGGCAAACAATATCTCAATTTTAGTAAAACAAAAATATAAGGAGCTTAATCAATATTTTTAAGAAAATAAATAAATGGTGTATCGGATATGGCATGGGCTATTAATCTTGGATGAAATTTAGTAGAATTTTCATGCATTATGCTATTTGAATTTAATATAATTTTGCATGAGCTTATCTTATGGGCTCATGTTGATATTATATCTGAATTGTCAACAAGTCCATGTTGTGGGCCCGAATCCCAAAACAAATTGGTGCCAAAGACCAGATAGTCATTCTATTCTCATGCGCTACAGTTAGGTTGGCCTTTTAATGTCAAGCAAAGTTATTAAACCTGGGTTCTAAGGCTAAAGTTATGGGTTATATAGGATTTAAGCATGTTGGATTAATTTTAAAAAAAATAATATTATTTTAATATTTTTAAATTAAACCGAGTTTTAATTTTATTTTGACTGGATTATAAATTGACTCACTAGATTAACTAACTCTACTTCAAATTAATTTTATTTTTTTTTTTAATCTAGAAGGGGTCAATCAGGTCGACCTATCAGACTGGATTGTCATTTTAGGTGAAGAATAAATTTACATCAATTTACTTAACTTAGCATTGTGATTATAAACTCATTTTTACATATTTAAAAAAAAAAACTAAAGACAAAGGAAAAAACATTGTGATTATAAACTCATTTTGTTATTCACTATAATAGTAAAATAACATCTTTACCCTGTCAAAAAAAAAAAAGACAATTGTCTTTGACTCAAGAATATTTTGATATTTTGATATTTTTACATAGCACATTAGTCATTAAAGCTTTGTTCATGATTTAATTGTCTTTTTAACTTTTTTAGATATATCAAATGACCTACTGTACTCTTCAGATCAGATATTTTAAATCTAGTTAAGAGATGTGTTTTGATCTTTTTATTTTTTAAATATGATAATTTAAAAATGATAATTTTTCCCATGGAATGAAAACAAGATTAAGCCATGCATAGAGAGGCATTTTGATCTTTTCATAGAGGCTTATTTGTGAATTTCAGGATCATCAAGGGCGCTTTCATCTTTTTAGTTTTACAAATTATTATTTTTAATCTAAAAAGATATTGGCAAATTAGAGGCATTTAAGTCCTTTCAACGGCGCGTGTAACGTCTCTTGGTGGTCGAAATTGCCCTTTTGTCATATTGTTGGATGCGCCGCTGTATTCTCTTCTTGGTGGTGAGGTGTGTGTCAGCAAAGATAGCGTCGTGGTTTGTTAACGGTTGGTCTTTCCTTTTTTATTCTTTTATCTCTCCTCATCTAAAGATTACATGTTGGTTCTCTTTATTTTTACTATTTCAAATTAAGTTCTAATTCTTATTCTTTTGATTTCTGATTTTTGATTTTTGATTTTTGATTTTTTTTCTTGACACTTTTATAAAATTTTTATTTATTTTTAATTTCATCTTTCAATCCCAATTTATCATATATTTTTTTTTAATTTGGTCCATTTTCTATTTTTTTTCCTTAACTATTTTATATAAGTTTTATTGGTTTTAAATTTCTTCATTCAATCCAAATTTATGGTATATTATTTTTTTTATAATTTGGTCCTGGTTCTTTTTATTTTTTTTTCTTATCCTTTGGTCAATATTATTATTCTTTTTAATTTAACTCTCAAATTGAAAACTCATTGTTGCTCTCTGAGTTATTTTTTATTTTGATTTTAACCCTCAAATCCCCTTTTTTTTTTAATTGATATTTTTTTATTTTGAATATTTGTCTAATTTTTTATTCCACTTTAGTCCTTCAATGTTTCATTTCTTGAGGATTGGGCTTCACGGTTTTTCAATGTATGGTGCTTTCAGTTTGATGACCCGAGTCAGAGGTTTGAAAATTTAACAGGGGTTGACATCTGTTTTTGGCTCATTTTCTTTTTTGATGTCGTCGTTTGACATTGATTTATTTTTTAAAAAATAGTTTTATATTTGTCTTTAATTTTTTTATATCGGGTTATCCAAATCTTATGACCTAGGATGAAAGTTTGAAGGGTTAGCCCGAATTGACTCATCACTTAATGCCCATATAATATGTCTATCATGCTAGCTCGTTTTGACTCGCACTGGTTTTTATCATTTTGTTAATCGATTTTGTCATTTTCTATTTAATAGGCTAAGAATTGAGTAAAATTATTTTTTCTTTATTTGATAAAGATTTTTTCTATTTTTTTAATGTGAATCAATCAACTTGTTTATCTAAATAATTTACAATAAAAATAGTAAGGCCCGTGACATAGCACGGGCCCGCCTAGTATATGTTTGCCTGCTAGTACATTGTAGTTAGAGAGAGACATGAACCAAATCCAAACGCTATCTTTCACTTGTGTTACGTGTAGGGATGGCGTGAAACAATAATAGATTAGCCTGAAACGTACATGTTTAAACAGATTTAGAGTGTGTTTTTTTGTGTTAAAAAGTATTTTGATGTATTTATATTAAAAATAAATTTTAAAAAATATAAAATATATATTATTTTAATATATTTCCAAGTAAAATATATCTTAAAAAATAAATACTAATATAATTTCAAACACCACATATCCTTTGAGCAAATAAGTTAAATAAGTTAAGTATATATAATGGTTTTGGGATCTGAAATGAGTATGAATAATACCAAAATCTCCCGTGAATATCAATAATCATTCTTAGTTCTTTTGTTTTTAACAAAAAAAAATTAATGAACCATTCAAAGGGGTTTTTGTTTTTGTGTTTATAACTGTATTTTAAAAGTGTGTTGGACTTGAAAAAATATTAAATTAATATTTTTTAATATATTATGATTTTGATATATTAATGTCAAAAATTAAAAAATAATAATAATAATAATAGACCAGGATATTTGTTTTTGTGTTTATAATTGTATTTAAGTGTGTTTGGTTGAAAAAATATCAAACCGATATTTTTTAAGTGTATTATAATTTTGATGTGCTGATATAAAAAAATGATGGGCTAAAAATAAAATTACATTTATAATTATATTTGTATATGTTTTGAAAATATGTTGAGTTAAAAAAACATCAAGTTGATATTTTAATAACCTATTATAATTTTAATATAATAATATAAAACATTTTATATCAAGATACCAACCCATATTGATACAAAACCATGGAAAGTTTGACTGTTGTTTTAATGGAGTGTACTTGTAGCATAAAGGGGCACTGACCCCTTGTGAGCTCACATGTCTCCATGTGTGTCTCCCAAAATGTTCATGTTCTCAAGTCCACATGATTAAGCAAGAAATTTGCTATGCCCAAAGAGTCTCAGAGAAGGGGAAGAAAAAAAAAAAAAAAAAGGTGCATTGAATGCCAAATAGAACATACCATGTGGCTAGATGTTGACTCCTCTATTCTATCTCTTTGACCACTCAAATCTTTATTCTAGATTAGAATTTATTTGTAAAAAAAAAATAAAAAACACACCATACAAGACTAGTCATTACACCTTCTGATTTCACCTCTGTTTTTTTTTTTTCTTTCCCTTTTACTTTTACATTAAGGTGAAATTGTGGTAGAGATTAATGGCTTTGAATTAGAGCTTGTCGATATCAGGCTGGAGGAAGGAGCGGTCTCTTTCATATGGTGTTGTGTCATAAATCACATGCACAAAACATCGTCACTTGCACACATGATTCTGCTGATTGTAATATTATATCATGATGATTGAAACAATGTGTGAAGGTCACATGGAGATGGCATCACGAACCAGATTATTTTGTACGAACCTCACAGGCCACGCCCAGGATTGCTTGCTTCGTTGAGTGCTGAGCCAGGTGGGTGGCATCTACATTTGTATTTGGGCACATATTGACCAGTCAAACAGTGACATAGCTCCTCTGTTCCCTTTTGTGATTTCAATTTAAAGGATATATTATTCAATACCCTCAGTATTAAAACACAGAGGTGTGTAGGATTATGCCGAACCTCATGTTTAAAGATCTCATAATAGCTTTTTCAATTTGGAAGGTATTTGAATCTAGTGTTTAACTAGCTATATTGTACCATATTTGTTTTTTTTTTTTTTTGTAAAAATACTTAAACACAACATATTATATTAACCTAGATAACTTGAGTTAATCAGTTAAATCTGCGACTTGGATCATAAAATCGTGATAACTCTATAAAAAACAGATAGAAAGAAACACATCATGATATATACTTAATTCACAATCAACTCAATGTTAAAGTACAAAATTAAAAATAAACATATTCAACTCAAAAGGGGGCAAAAAACATACTCATGTTAACAAGAGTTAACCTGTTAAACACGCGATCCAAATTATGCATCCCATTGGATTCAAAAACTTTTTAGTTCCAAATTTTTTTTTTAATTATATATCAACTAGGAGCATGAGACTTTTTTTATATCAAACAATAATTTTTTTTTAGAAAAATAAAAAAATAGAGGTGGCACTAGAAAATTGGGCCTGTGGTTTTTTTTTCTTTCAAAAATTTATTTTTCAACCTTAGATCAAAATTGGATTTTCTTAAAATTTTAAAAATTAAAGGGATCTAATAATTATAATTTGAAAAATATAAGGACTGCAAAATGTTTTGCAAAAAAATTAAAAATACCACCTATTTCCTCTAGGTTTTTGTTTTTATCTTGATCATCTATCTTTTAATCTCATTGTTCCCTAACAAATTAACAAAAAAATAATTTCACTTTAACAATTCATAATATAATAATCAATTTATGTTTACGGTAATGTGGGCAAGAAGCTCGCCTTTTAAATAATAGTTAATGTAAAGATAAATACAAAATCAATGTTTTTAGTTTTGAACTAAAGGCATTGAATTAAGAACATATCTCATTATAAATACAATCGTAAGGTTCAATAAATTATGGTTCAAGTTTAATTGAATGTAAACATACGTTTAATCAAACCAAATATATTAATTAAAGAAGAACTTATCAAAATTTATTTCAATCTAAAAATTTAAATTATTAATGATGTTATAAAATTAATTTTATTTTACTTTTTAATACACTTCCTCGACGAAGAATATAATAATAAGTTTTAAATCTATAATTATTTGATTTTTAAAATTCTTATATCATATTAAAAAACTATTTTAACCTAAAAATTCAACATACTAATTTAACCTAATTTTATATTGCTGTTGTTTTGAAAGACTGTAGCTTAATGACTTTCGAAAGGGGGGAAAATACACAATGATTACTTGTGAGAGAGTTATGGAATCAATAATTGATTAAGAATGCATTTGATCATGGGTTAATCTGGCTTTAAATAATCTCTTACGAAGAACAATATTCTTGAAGTGTGGCGTCCACCGCCGGATGACGCAGAGCAGAAATCAATTTAAGAAATCACATGGCGAGTCTCAGAAGAGCACCATTGGTGAATTATTTATCTGTGGCAACTTCAAATTTCATTTGTTTTCTATTGAATAAAGATTTGATTAATTGAAGAACGTTGAGCTTCATTTCTACTGATCCAGAGGGTTGCATGTGCCTGTGAATCTAAAATTCCAAGGTTCACATTTAGAAATATGAAATGCAGTACAGTCTCCTATGCTATATATATTATGGCATAATAATTAAGGAGCCATGGAGCTGGCTAGCATGGAAACATTCAGGACGAAAGATAGGGTACATATACATACCAGTGGTTCACGGATATTAATCCGCATCCTTCATAAGAACACTAACTCTTTACTTTTTAGATCGGGAATGCACGGCTAAAAGCCGGTTATATATATAAATTAATTTTAAATTTAAAAAGATATTGATGCTGTTTTAGGTGGCGCAACTTCCATATATTATTGAATGCTACTATCTAAGGTGGTATTTGATATGCCTCACTATCCCGTCATGGTAGTGAAGCACGTGTTTGTTAATGGCGTGTACAGGGATGCCAATAAAAAGTTTTCCCCTTCCACCCTCTTTTTCCTTTCTCTAACTAGAAAAACATGTTGGTCATTGAAAAAAAAAAAAAAAGTTTAGTTATTTATTTGTTAAGTTAAATTAAGTCTTTATTCTTTTGATTGCAATGTATTTGGTTTTAAATTAGTTATATATAAATTAATTTTAAATTTAAAAAGTTGTTGATGTTTTATTTTTATATCAAATATAATCCTTATTCTTTTGATTATTATTTTTAGTTGTTCTTATTCTTTTTTTAATTGAAATTGTTTTTCAATTTCATTCTTTATGATTTGTTTTTTTTTTTCTTTTTGTGTTAAATTTGATTTTTTTTTCTTTTCAAATCTACATTTTTTAAATGGCTTTTTTTAAAAAAAAAAATTGTTGTTTCATATTTATCCCTAATTATTTTGGTTGTCTTAGAATTTTTTATATTTTTTTTTGTTTACCCTTTACATTGTGATCTGGCCTCATGATTTGTGTTATAAATTTTAAAGATTAAACCGAGTTCCTTTCGGTTATTTTTAAAAATTTCATCTATCATTATTGAGTTCGTTAAAAAATATTGATTTCCTTTGTTTTTTATGGTTTAGATTTTTTTATGTATTTGATTTTTTTTATTATTACTTTGCCCTTCAATTTAATTCTTTTTCAATATTTAAGTTTTGGCATGGTCCTACTCGCGGGTTTTGACAACCTCACTTGGTTTTGTTGGTACTTTATGTTTTAATTATTTTTTTAATAGATATTTTTTTTTGATTTTACCATTTTATATTTTGATTCATGGAGTTAGATAATCATTAATTTTTTGATTTTTATTTGTTTTTGCTTTTAAGAATACAATAATAGCATTTTGGCATTACTTTTTCAGCCGTAAAGAAATTGTCCCAGCCCGCGGCAAAACACAGATATCAATCTAGTCTAAACCAAATTAAGAAAAGAATCACAGGAGAAGGAAAGGAAAGAAGATTCTGCATCCAATGCATAATAAAAGATCCTTGAAGTCATTTTTTCGAAACAGTTTCCTTTCTTTCCAGAATGATTTTTATTTGCTGAAACAAACATGTTGCTTTTCGATGATTGCTGGGTTTCATAAAAAAACCAAGTAAATTATGACCATATCAGGTTACACATTGACACCCTCGATGTTGAAAAAGGAGCTCCAGAAGGCACCAAACTTGTGGTGGGAAATCTGTGTCATTGTTAAAGTAAATTTATGATGGTGAAAGTTTTATTCCTGGTAGACAGAATTTCTACACGACACAGTGACTCGGAATGAAGTTAATGCCAAAGCCAAAGAGAGAAAACAGGTGGATAGCAACAATGACTGTGACCTCAGGTTTTGCAAGGACAGCGTCACAGAAGCAAAGGAGCCCTACTTCAATGCAGATCGAACGCACTCCTGGTTTCACCACAGCTCATAAACACTTCAATTATTACACAGATCGAACCCTGTCCTTTGTGGAACAATGGGCACAACTCTCTTCGCTGAACCAGCTAATGTCTGTCTGCTGATGAGCTCTCTCCACTCGCTCCTTCTGTATGGAGTACTGCTGTGTGATGAACTTTGAGTTTTCTTTTTAAAAAAAACAAAACAGGGACCATGATGGAGCACCGTAACACAGCAGTAGTGTCTCCAAAATAAACGATGGATCTCCAAGAGGAAGGAGGTGAAGGAATCAGGAGATCATGTGGTAAGAATAGAGACCATGAGACTTCAGAGAACCAGCCAATAAGATGATGCCATGAGAGCAAATAAAAAAAAAAATGGATACAATGTGACCAAATATACAAACCAGGCAAGAAATTTGAGTGGCAAACTGAACACTGGTTCACATCTTGAAGCCCAAATCACTATTACTATATAAAATATCAGAGCCCCACCACAGTCCCAAGTCCCATCCTCGATCATTTATCTCCCTCTACCTCTCACACACTCAACTGTTTCTCACTCTCACAGACATATACAAACAAAGAAGTATCATATCATATTACTTGCTATTACTAGCTAGTCGCTACTAGTTTCCAAGATTTAGATGGCTGAGAAGTGGAAGCTATCGAAGAAAGAAGGTTCATCTTCTTTCACAAGAAGTTTCTCAACAAAGAGTTCATCTTCCAAGGCTCCTCTCTTGAGGAGCTCATCCCTTAAAATCTCTTCTCCGAAGTGTCCTCTTCCAAGGAGTTACTCTCAGAAAAGCCCTTCCATTTCACGTAAATGTAGTAGCTTAGCCAAGGAACAGAAGGCAAGGTTTTATATCATGAGGCGCTGTGTTGCCATGCTTGTTTGTTGGCACAAACACGGTGATTCTTGAAGGAACGTGCAAAGAGATCGTGTAAGGGATTAAATGTATCTTCTTGGTTGCTTCTTCTTCCTTTTTTGCGTTTCCCTTTTTCTTTCTGAAAGATGGATGTTGGGTTTGATTGAACTCGTAAATTTTCTACCATCTGACCAAGAAGATATTGGTATCATAGAGAGTTAATATCAGTTGTAATTACAATTTGAAGAGAGCTAGAATTTTCAACTTTTTTTCGCAAGAGATCATACATCGAATATATATAATTCTCCAGAAACTCCAAATAACTTTCTTCATTCATTGATTTTTATTTTCTCTGCATGCATTCTTAGTCCTATTGGATCTCAACACGAGCAAGACTTGTTTTGCTCTGTTATTGGAGTTGTCTGATAGCAGTCTTATCTCATCTCTTTTCTGTTCCCGTTTTCCTCTCTGTTTTTTCTTGATGGGAGAGAGATTTATTTCAGCTGTTGGAACTGGCAGTAAGGTAGGACATTATTAGTTATTGGATCTGCATTGGGAGTGCCACTCATCTTTCAACCATTGATAAAAAAGAGTTCTGTAAGAGGTAATACCAGCAAAACTGATCCTACTATGAACAACTTGCATACAGTTTGATTCTAAAGTAAGAATCTGGACTCTTTCCAAGCATCTCTCCCCACTAATGAGCACATAGCATCTAATTTTGTCATTTAAGCACTGAAAAATATCAGAAACCACATATGGCTTGACATGACATGTCCCGCCTATTTGATCAACTTGAAGATAAGAACTTGTCATGATGGAGAAGGTATCTAAGCTCTTAGCTCCTCGATTTTCATCAAATCTTTCAACAGTCACACTCTGGCTAGGATGCATCAAGCCATCTCAATCTATAATCCTAAAAAAAAACCTCATGTGTGCAACTAGATGAGTCAATAAAACTCAAGCCCGTGTGCTATTGAGTGGGACGGAACATGTGAAAGTGATGCATTTTATTGGAGAAATTATGCAGTACACATGGTATCTACACTATTAGTCACTGGAGAAACTGCCACCAGTCATTGTTTCCTCAGAAGAACATTGGAAGAATAGGGTAAAAAGCAAACAAAAAAAGAAAAGAAAGAGGTTGCATATTCTAACTTTCCAAAAATCAGTCGTGGAAGACAGAAGAAAAATGTTCTGCAGTTTTAAATTTGAGCAGAATCAAGCATTGCAACCTTTTGTTTTTTGTCTAATAATTAAAAACCAGTGACTGTATGATAATATAATGTCATTTCTTCATGGCAACTGGCAGGATTGAAATGGCATCAGATCAAGCAATAACATGGAAAAAGACCACTTTATGATCAGAATGCCATTGATACAGAATATTCCACCACAAGGTTATTTACATGTCACCTGCGATGAGAGCAGCGTCGGAAGTTGAAATGAAGCCGCAAGATCCCTCTACCAAACGCGCTCTTGAATCCCTTTTTATGTCTCGTGTCCCAATCTCTGTCCACAAATTCGGAATGCCATGTCCTCAGAGGGTGGCCCTCCATGAAACCTTAGAATGCAGGTCTCACCATTGATCCCATCATCCTGTTAATCAGGTCCGGTGAAAGATGGCAAACTTGTATCTTCGCACGATCTTTGGAGGTGGATTGTCGTGATCGTAGTGAGTCCTCTTATATTTGTTCCATTCATATCCAGTGTGAATAGCATCGAAATAGCTGGGCTTTCTCGGTCGGAACTTGTCGTCGTGCCACCAATCTACATGTGAATCCTGGTTCCGTTCTGCTGGCGTGGGCCTAGGAGTTTGTTTTATTTAGTTTCCTTTTCCTTAATTAATGTCCACAAGTCAACATTTATGTAAGATTAAGAATTTTTTTTATGTAGGTGTCAAAACTTAAATTTTACTAGTTTTGAATCTAAAATTTAAAATTATCAAAGAAGAGCTAGAAATATTATTTTTTGCAGGCCCCGGGTCCTTCCACCCTCCCTTACCTCAACCCCTCATCCATAAGATGTTTAATGCATGCTTTGATTAAAAATTTATTTGTTTTTATGTTTTTTTTTTAAATATATATATATATATATATATATATATATATATTAAAAGCAATCATTATCAACTCTAAATCCTTCAAACATGGAGCATGATATTAGAGTCGACCCTACCCTTTGAACATGTTTTTTAAAGCATCTATTTATCCTTTTTCAAAAGATGTATCAAGCGGTTTCTCATTGATCAACCTTTTATTATTATTATTTTTAAATAGGAAAAAAATTATTTGACTAGCGGCCTAGATGAGCTTATTTTTTTCTTAACTTTAAAAAAATGTTAAGAACAAATATGAAGGTGGTGGTATGCTTTACAATATATTTTAAAAAACACAACAACTAATTTAATTTAAAATCATACTCCCTTTGAAAAAAGACATAAATTTAATAAAAATGATGAATTTAAAAATTTAATATAGCGTGAATTATTTTCAAAATTAATAAAAAAATAATGGAGTATAATCCCCTCAAAAAATAGACAGTTCCCTCCACGCTTCAATTTCCACTAGCATAAAAAAGAAAAAAACAGTTCCTCTGAAAGGACGAATCTACTCAATAAACTCTCCCACTTTCCCTATCAATAAACAGTTGAATGACTCATTGTGTAACTTAATTAGTCTCAGTGTATTTATTATTGTGATAGTTTTAAAAAATTATTTAGAAAAGTTATTTTTAATTGTAATTGATTTGATTAAAATATGTATTTTATTAAAATTATAATTTAAAGTGTGGTTTAGTAAAAGGTATATTCATACACATTATGTATTTTACTGTAATGTACTTGTTATTTATTATTAGAGTACAAAAACAAGAGGAATTAAATTTATTTTTATATTTCTTTAATTTACTTCACCATTCAATAAATTAATATTAGTATAAAAATAATCAATATATTTTAAAAAAAAACAATGATTATCAAAAAGCAAATCCGTGTCTTTCTTGTTCACGGATCAAAAACCTCAAGTTTTGTGATCTACATCTCATCAAAAAACTCATTCAAGCTCGAAAAAAAAGGGGGTCTGAGTTTGCAGGTCATTCATAGACAAAGGAATAGATGGCGTGTCAAAAGTACAGTTTTTCATGCTCCAGCAAACGCTCATCGGTGAATTAAGGATATATACCGGACAAAATGAGGGAGAGAAGAGGGTTGTAAATTTCATCAATGAACAATTTTTATTTATGCTCCAATGAAGAGCAATGAACTCTGTAATATATTACAAAACCTCCAGTGAACTCGATGGTCAGCTTTTGAGAATGGCAAGCCAGAAATACAGAGAAATCCGATAGGAGTGCCGGCGGGCGACTAACAATTTTTCAACGAAAACATTAGGAAAGCAGCAGTAGCAGAAGCAAAATTTTAAGTTAAAATTCGAAACCCAGAAGAAAAAATGATGATCATAGCATTGTTCAACACTTGGGAAGATCAGAAGGTGGCGGAGGAAGCTGCTGACTGGGAAGTGTTCCGTCCAAGACAATCCATGCCATCCTTAACCCCCAGCTCAAATGGACATCGAAGTGGCAGTGCATAAACCATACTCCTGCGTCACCACACATTAATAATGTTGATATGATCAAGAAAACATTAGTAGAATAAATGAAAACTCTCAAAATAACGGGATGAAAAGGGAAAGGGTGTGCTTCAATTTATTATTTTTTACTGTTATCATTGTTATTATTAAGAAATAGAGCTACGAACCTGGATTGTCTGCATGAAAACGAATTGCCACCCAGCCACCAGAAGGCACACCAACAGTGTTCCTTTCAACAGGATCAACAAGGTTAAAGTTCTTGGGGTCATTATTTGGATCAAAATTCCCAGCCCCTTCTCCAACAACATAGAAATTGAAGCCATGGAGATGGAGAGGGTGGCTCTCAGCACCCAAAATGCTAGTGCCCTGCATCACTACCTCCACGCTTGTGTTAAATGGCAGCACTACAACCTTGGTACCATTGGTCACAAAAGTATTATTCGGTGGGGTCCCTGTGTAGTTGAATGGATGGAGAGGAGAGCTTGGAAAATCAGAGGTGTAAACCCCGTTTGATTTCTTGAAAAAATAGGATTGAAGGAGTGCTGTTGAAGGGATAGGCATGGAGATGTTGTTAACAGAAGCTGAAAATTTGGTTCCATTAGGCCCTTGACATGTCTGGTTTTTTGGGCACGGGCTGTTTCCCAGACCAACCGTGAAGAAAAATTTATTGTCCACTGTTTGAGGGACATTAACCGGGAATTGAGAGTTAGCCAAACTGCGAAGTTTTCTTGTGAAATTCGAGACGGCATTTGTAGCATTAATCGGAGGGAGGGTTGGTTTGAAAGTCGTCGAATTCGAAGAAGTTTCATACTCGAGTATCCCTGCAACAGTTGTGTTGTCAATTGTGCCTTGGCCAGTGAAATATGGTCTTGCTAACATGTAGAATGATGCATTGGGGGCAATGGGTTTGGTCTTCAGAAGAATATTTGTGGTCTGTCCTGGTGCGATAACCAGAAGGTTGGTCTCCAAAGGCTTCACATAAGTTGCATCCACCTCAACAATGGTGAAGGTGTGGTTTGCAATGCTGAAAAAGAGCTCGTCATTGAGTGCAGCATTGACCAATCGGAGAAGATATGTCTTTCCCGGCTTCACCTTTAGCTTGTATGTATCTGCAGGTTATAAACATATGATACAAAAATACATGTCCAGGCGCGTGCGCGTGCGTGTGTGTAATAAGCTTTCAAGTATCAATTGGGTGACCAAAAGAGCTACGATCACTTACTGTTTGCTGAGCAATTGTACAGTGGACCTGGAAGTCCATTAAAGGTGTAGGCTTCAGAGACATTTGGCCCCCCTCCTGTCTGTAAAGCCTGTCTAATCACTGCCTCAGGATCAGCGTTGAACCACTCTCCTGTGGTTTATTCAATCAAATGCTTTATTAATTAGCTTGTTTGACTTTGAAGAAGATAACAGTCGGAGAGTAAAATAACTGAATTATTTAGAATATTTGTAAAGATCAATCTAAGATTAATAAAAAAAAAAATTCAACTTGAGAAATTAAACCAGAATATTTGGTTAGAAAATTTTAAAAAAAGGTATATAATTACCCAACATGATAGACACTTCCTTGTGGGGTTTGGCAAATGGGTAAGAAACGTTGCGCTTAGGGAAGATGATAAGAGGTCCATAGACAGAAGCTCTAAGCCATGAGAGGTGAGCGTGCCAGAAGAGAGTTCCTCTTTGTCCTGTAATAGTGAAGTTGTACACATAAGTCTGGTTTGTTTGAATAGGGCATTGCGTGATGTAAGCTGGCCCATCTGCCCATCCACTTTGAAGTTGTCGAATTCCATGCCTGTTCAATTCAATTCATCATTTTATCACCAAAAGTACACGTTAATGTTTACCACCAACACGAATCATATAGATATAGTTTAACTACATGTCTTTGTTAATCAATCCATGAAGAACAGTGCCATACAACAGAGAACTTGATCACTTTCATACCAATGGATGCTGATGTTATTTGGAACATGATTGACCACCTTCACCACTAAACGGTCGCCTTCTCTGGCCACTACGCGAGGCCCCGGGAACTTCCCATTAACAGTCACCATGCTCTTAGTGTGGCACAACCGGGTGACATTTGTCAGTTTTATCTGAAAGAAAATTACAGGTAACAAGTGTTACTTACATATGAACATGATGATAAGAAGCTAGCTAGCCAGACAAAAGCGTGCAATTAAATGCTTAGCTGAGTGTTAGCATGCGCAAAGTGTCTACATATATATATACGTACGTTGAACTTGTAGTGCCTCGTGATGCCTGCATGCTTTGCACCGGCAGCCTCAGGAAAGGTCCAGAGGCAGCTCATAGCAAAGAGTAGAATTGTCAGAAGAATTCCTGGTGATGCAGGGACTGGAGCACCCATGCTTTACGTGCCAAAAGTGAAGTTAAAATGGCTACTATTGGTAGAAAGATGGATGGAGATGGGAGCTAGGTACTATTGGTGAAACTCAAAACTTTGCTTCTCTTACTGGAATTATATGATCATTAGACCCAGTGGAGGGTGTTTATATAGGCCAATAGCTTATAGTTAGAGTAGTAGTGTCTGGTTGATTAGGTAATCAGATGTCTAGGATAAGACAAAAGAGAGTGGGAGAGAGAGGGAGTTACCTACTGTCGGTTCATGTTTGATTTGGAGTGTAATCAAAGTCAATTAATTAGTTAATTTTATCTGTGCTCTAGCTTTAGTTTGAACTTTGAATAATATGGTGGACGATGGCCTCAACTTGTTAATTACATAAATATTTACCATTATTGGTTGATCGAAAGAACTGTCAGCATGGCATTTATTTTCCTCCTTCGTAAGTAACCCTTTTTCATTGAAAGTTCTTCTCGTGGAAAGTTTTCCTCAAAAACCTATGAACAAGTCGCATGCTTGTAAATGAAATTTGACTTATTATGCCCACGTTAAGTGATGAAATGTATCTTCCACCAAAAAAGCTGGAGAATATGAGGGATAGGAAAGATCATAGTCATTCCGAAACCTATGTTCCAAGGATTTATTGGAGGCCACGTAACTGTCAATAAAAATAGAAACCCCTCGATCTATCTTGTTCAGCTACAGAATTCAAAGATCAAACCGCTGGTGTGGATGACCGGGCCAATCAAAGAGATCCCATTTGCCGATGAACAGGTTGTTTTTTAGTCAATTTAACGTTCCATGCCAATGATTATATTCATAAGACTCTTGCTCACTGGCACTGTGGGACATGTACAGTGGTTGGTGATAACCTACGTGTCAACCACACTCACGCACTTGAAAAATCACACAGCCAAGGAAGAGAAGGACGTCTGAGCCACCTTTCTTCCAAGCAACAAAAGAATGATCGATATTAGAGATTCAGTTTGTTTAATATATATATATATATAGTCACTTCTTTCTGTAAAGAGAGCAAAGTAATCTCTTGATCTTAAACATGAAGTTACAATTATATCGAATCAGAAGTAACTGATATATATTATGTAGGAGTTAACAGTCGAGGTGTGTGAAAGATTTTACAATGAATTCGAGCTTGTAGGTGCACCAACTACACTAGCTCCTTGTAGGATAATCCTATCTCCACATTTCTATATCTATAAGCAAGACATTATATAGTTATGTGTCCAAGCTTGTTAGTCAATTTTTATTCAGTAAATCAAAAGATAGAAAGTTCATCAGATCATCAGTAACGTTTTATGCTTTCGGCGCGTGTATATGCATGGGAGAATTGAGGCGTCCATTTTATGCGAATCACATGCATGATATAGCCCCGACCGTTATAATGTATCAACCAAAAACACTAATGTATGCTTAAAATCTTAGTAAACTCTAAGTTCTGCAGTGGAAAAATCATAAACAGGAATTGCCTGAAGTAATTAGAATGTTGTGTTTAATTAACGTTGTGACTGAAAACAAAGGAAACACGAGCTCCCAGTCTGCAGCCACTTATATATTTTTTTCATATGTCAACATGGACATTAAGCAGAATTGTTCGAATCAATCCCAAATCATAACAACTGCAATAACTCCCACCCCAAGGCACACAGCAACAAACTTGAAGAATGGAGTGTCGGAGTACAATTTAGCTTGTGGATGGAATCCTTTAGCTATGAGATGGTTGATGGCAACATAGATAAAAACTCCACATGCAAGTCCCATGGAGATAGCATAGATCCAATCAGCTTCTCGGCCTTGAGCAGTGGCATCAATGGCGATGCCTATCCCTACTCCAACAGGGCTGGAAATAGCAAAAGCAAAAGAATACGCCGCGGTTAATAGAAATGGCCTCCTCGGGAGCATCCTAAGCAGAGCGATTCCCATTCCAATGGCTGCAAAGATTTTGTGCAATGATATAGTCCAAAGATTCCTCCATGCGTCTGCCTTGGTCCCTAAAACAAAAATTAAACACATGATAACACTGAGGTGTTAACATTAAACAAGAAAACTCCCTCGCTAAATTTTGCAGCTCGACCCTAGCTAGCTACTCAAGCTAATAACAAGTACCATTACCAAGATTATTTGTATGTAGAGTTACAGTTATGAATTGATGTAGGCAACTACAGGTAGAAATTATTAGAAGGTGTTAAGCATCGCATGCATATATAAATATAAAGAATATCACAGCAATCACACAGAAAAGAAATAACAATATAACATATATAGTGATGATTTTACGTGATTCGGCTAAGTGTTTACTTCTGCAAGTAAAGAGAAGAAACTTTACTAGTCAAAATCAATAATAGCTCACAAAATCTCACAATTTGACTCGCTAGAAAATAAACCTAAGCACATATTTACAGGAATATGTTTTAATCCTAATGGGAAAAAAAATAGTCACGGTGATATTCTCCATTACTAGCTAGGTCAAATTAATCAATCCTAACCTTAAAAGAACTCATTGTCAAATCTTCATTAGAATTAACCACATCGTAACATAAGGAGATGGGATTCAGATTGATAAACTGTCATAGAAGTTACCAAAACTCATAAAATTAACAATGAAATCAAGCTACCGCAAATACAGATTGATTAATTAAAAACTTTCCTGTCAGCTAGCTTTGCTAAATATGGAAGTTGCCAGAAGATATACAACTACAATTAATGAACCAGTGGAAGTTCATTACCATATCCCTTAATTTGACAATTGTTATAGCAGTCGAGGGGACCCCAAAATCTCTAATTTTGTAGAAAGTGACTTGACTAATTATCCAGTAACCAAACCCAGATGATACCTTCATGCATCTCATGCGATTTCATTGCAATGAAAGACCAGTTAAGAAAAGGCAACATGGATGAAGAAACATGTGTTTGAGCGAACTATGAACTGAAAAATCAACTTAAAGAGGTTTAATTACCTGCAACTCCAACGGCAATACCCTCAAAAACTGAATGAAAACACAAGGCAAGGATGAGGAGTATGGTGTCCCCAAGAGACGTGGTCTTCAAGAAAATGGGATCGGCATCCATGGCGACATCTTTACCGTCCTCTTGAGCTACCCTTCCTTCATCCACTTGCACTCTAGCTTCTCTTTCACCACCTGACCTTGTTACGAACATCACTATGCAATCACCAAGCATGGTTAAAAGATAGCCAGCAGAGGCTAGCATGAACGAGAAAGGGTATGTCTTGGCAGTGAGACTGCTAATAGTATCAGCCGAATCGCTCAAGAAATGCATGAGAGAGGTCCCTAGAAAAACCCCACCGGCGAACTGTGTGCCCAAGAGAAGGAAATTCTCGTTCCATCGATAGAAGTAGGGAGAGATACCACCTGCGAATGTGGTAACTAGCAGTATGATCACACACCATACTTTCACCAGAATCAAGCTTTTCGAATGCAAATGTACGTCACCCTCGCTGCTCCCGTTTCCATCTTGACCTCCGTGGCTAATGATTAGAGAGAATTGCAGGATCAGTATTAGAGAGATCAACAAAGAGGTTGACTTGGGAGTTTTCAAACAAGGCATGAAATATTTAGCCATGAATTAATTGAGTGGATGTATCATCAACTTTCTTGATATGATTACTTGCATCCCCCCCCCCCCCCTATATATATATATCATATATTACACGACTTTTTTTCATTTTTAAGCGAAAAATATTACTTCATCCAAAAAAAAGGTGAAAAATATATCACATATATATAATGTTATCTGTATACAATGAGATTGAGTCAAACGGAATAATTAAATACAAGCAGGCGGATGATCTGATGCATCTGCTCCATTCATTTGTAGTACAGCTTTAGCTGCTGTACTACACCCCAAATAAATCAAAGGACTTCCAATCTCGGATATATATGCATGTTGTACTTCACTCTTGATGGGAGTTCGACGCATGTATAATAGTCAATGCTTAATTAGTACTAATTTAATTTAATGACCTAGTTGTGATGAATTGCTTGAGGCCGATCGTTGGATATAGAGTTAAATGGTCCCTCCATTTTGTTTAATTGCTTTTATATATGCAATGCCTTATGCAGCGGGCGGAGCTGAAATTATATAACAGGGAGGGTTAAAACACATACACATGATATAATTTATTATTAGAAAATTTATCTATTTAAAATAAAAATATATTATATTATATTATATTTAAACACTACAAATATAAAAATTTAAAATATTTTGTAGGGACCGGACCCTGCCCGCCTCCCCCGGTTCCACCCCTGGCCTTATGAGTCCAATGTTTAGCAAGTCTTACACCAATAATTCATTAAAAAAAGTAAGGCCAAATTTTACATAATCCCTTTAATTATTGTTCGGAGCATCATTAGTCTTTGGACTAAAAATTACGTGCCAACAACAATCCAGACTGATTCCATCGATGAAAATTAGGTTTCTGGCCAAAAGAAAGGTTTATTAGGGTAATTTTTTTATTGAGTTCACGTGAAGGGCTCCCACATCCTTTTAGCTAAGAACAACTCCGGTTAATAACCATATCTACTGGCGAAACACATGGAAGAAGAGAGGAGCCAAGACTTGATCAGCCTTACATTCCACAACAACAACGAAACAAAACACGCAGATTCAAGAGCATTTTCAAACTGTTTGGGCAGCCGTAGATTTTCTTTAGCCTCTTTGTTTTTCTAAACTGATTGAAGGAAACTCGTGTGTACATGCTAAGTGACATGAACAAGAAACAGTAAAACAGAGTCATCGGTCCCGGCCACCCGGCAAAGTGTAGACTGTAGGGCAACCTTGAGTTTAGCCCCGGGTCGAGGCTTTTCTGATAGTATTATTTGTTATGTGTAGACTGTCCAACGATGGGCTTTGAGATTGACGAAGTTTTGAGCAATGTAACTTTCACAAACGTTTTATATTACAGATAGGTTGGATTCATAATGCATCACGCCTGAGCAGGAACATCGTCATCAGCCATGCTCAACAGGGGTGACCGCGTCAAAACTTTTCTTTTGCTTTCAGATCAATGTTCAACAGTTTTCAGATTTTTGCTTCTTTCTAATCCATAATATGCAGAGCTAAGAATGCGGGAGCGATTCAAGCTAAATTTACCTCTGGTCACGCAAAGGTTAGGTTAGATAAAAGCCCATCCTATAAATTATTTACACAGGCATAAGAGAGATTCATTTTCATGCAATCACAGATTGAGACATGAGAAAAGTTTTCCTACACAGATTCATTGATTTACTTGGACAGTCATTAAACCATGTCTGACCCATCAGATTCACTCTCTCTGTTTTCCTGCCATCCGGAACCGATCAGAAATTTACACACAGGGCACGTGCCTTGTTGCCGCAGCCATGGATCGATACAGATGGTGTGAAACTGCAAACGAGGAGAAAACCAACATAGATTTAAAGTCATCAATACAGCATACAAATTAAATGGAATGCTTGTTAATGACTTAATATGCCAAGCATTTACCACCAGAAGATATTTAAAACAATTGATTCAGGGTTAGCTAACCATACAGCAACCACCGAAGAAGTTACACCAAAACTCAGTGAGAGAATACGAGTCAGAAAGGAAATGGTGACAAAACAATCAGCATTGATTTTTGGTATTCAGTTAAAAGAAAAGGATTTTCAAAGAATCGCTACTTTAGCTAAAACTTTGAGGAATATCTGGTTCACTCACATTACAATGGAAGGTAATGTCGTTGCGACAGCGTGAGCAGATCAGATGACTTAGTTGCTTGGTTCTGATGCAAGTTTGGTTTCATCTGTGGTTTTTAGGTTTTCCCTGTCCTAACTTTTGTGTAATTTGCCATTTTCTTGGTGGCTTTCTAGTTATATATATATATAAGATTTTCAAAGAATAGACAAATGCAGGTCATTGAAGACATCCATAGCAAGCTAAAAGATGGGGTAATGGGACAAAAACTTAGCAAATTTAAAGATCGAACTTCAATTTAAAGACAATTAGACTGTGATATATCTTAATAGTTTCAGAAATTCTTTCAAGATAATAACCCAAAATAGCATCTAATATAAAAAAGTTGCAGTTGGGCTAGCCTGTAAGTCAGCAATTAAAAAAAAATAAACTTATTTTTAAGTCAGTTATAATCATATATTTGGTAAGGGAGGGAGGGTGAGTATGCCAGATTCACAGATGATTCATGTAAAGCATGTGAGACCTCAAATAATTAAAAGGACAGTTGATAATATAAGTTGTTGAATGAAGTCTAAAATTTTTGGCAGACAATGATGGGACTTCGGAGCCAGAGGAAAAACCTGATGCAAACATGGCAAGCTACGAACTAGTTCCCCTGTGTTAACTTGCTCCAAACAAATAGTGCAAGTCAATTCATCTTCCGAAGTTTTCATGTTCCCATCTGCATTTTTCGAGTCTTGCTTTGTCTGCTTGTAAAATCAAAAACAAGATTCTAATTGACATCCATAAAAGTGAACAGAATAACTATTAAGAATGCTTTTTAACTCCACAAGCATGAAAACCATACATAAATGAGTTGTTCCATCTATGGCCTAAAGTTATTCTGTTGCTCGTTGATCAAATAACAAAGAGTGATGAACTACAATGCGCATGGTAAAGTTGGATCATTTGTTTCTGGTCAAGTCCAGAACTACTATCAATGGGAAAGGAATATTTTAATGCAATGCAGGTTGGCCATTAAAAGCAGTGATTTAACTTTCAGTGCGGTCCATTTGATTATTCATAATGTTGATCCAAAGACTAAGATGGCAAGATAGCTCATCACAATTTTGGATCAAGTTCTTTAGCAGTTAATATATTCATCTGCTTTCAATGTTCTTAAACTGAACTACCAATTTTATGTAGAAGTCAAGATTAAGTTTCCATAGATTAACCCTCAGCGACTCAATCCGACTCAATCTTATTCTCCTCATGTTTGCTGCAGCACAAGGCAGGAACACACCATATGCTTTTGACCAAACCCTACACGAATATATCATCAGAACTGAACCAAAATGGCATCCCGCAAAAGGCAACTTAAAATTATTCAATGAGAATTAATAAATGAGAAGCAGCAAATGAATGCTTGTTTTCTGTGAAGTTTTATGTTCTTTCATCTGTCCTCTTGGTACGTGATTACAGATTCACAAATATGATGACCACACAAGCTAAATGAACGATCAACCATAATGACTCGTCAGAACACATTTCCATTGATTATGAAACTAAACTTCAGTGCAAAAAAAGTACCTCAGCTGGAGCTGAAGAAGATGAAGCATGCTGCAGAGATGCAATACCACTGTCGATGACAAAATGGAAATCATGTCAAAACCCTGCAAGTGTTCAGGGGGCAAGGATTAATGCAAAGCATGCCAACTTACTTCTCCTGAACAGGGACCTTATACTTGTGAACTGGCAAGGCATTTATCTCTTCCTCGCTCATTGAGGTAGTAGAAGCATTACCAGAGTCCAGTGCTCGAAGAGTATCATAATCTGCCACAGGAGGGAACGATAACCATCAGCATGTGCACATTCAAAACACACACAGCAACTATATCACAGACCCACTTTTGTCTTGAACATCTCCAGGTGCATCTCCAACTTTCAGGAGATTACAAAACCGTATATATGGAAGCACACATCATAGAAAGAGTCATACCTAAATCATCAAATTCACGGTCAAGAAGAGCAAGCTGGAGCCTTAGTCCCTGCAACCGTCCTCTTGTTGCAAAAGCTATTGATGGCGGCATATGCAAACGCAGTTCAGTGTGACCCATCAAGCCACTGGCTGCTGCAGCATGAGCTCGTGCC
The DNA here is from genome assembly GCA_033617975.1 of Populus alba x Populus glandulosa. Lineage (NCBI taxonomy): Eukaryota > Viridiplantae > Streptophyta > Magnoliopsida > Malpighiales > Salicaceae > Populus > Populus alba x Populus glandulosa. The sequence continues at coordinate 5,422,103 of CM066151.1, forward strand.
TGAGCTTGAAGTTGTTGACAAGTTGCATACATTCTCAAGCTTGTGGCCATCAAAAAGACACCCACAACCAGCCAAAGCTGCAAGCATAGATAGAGAGGACCAGTGAATTCTCTGTTAATATTTCAGATATATCAGAAACACCAGTAAGGCCCATGCCTCTAGCTCAATGAGGGCATACCAGGAAGTTTGGTGACATCTGATGAGAGTTTAAAATCATGAACAGCAAAAGAACTGCTGAATGAACAGGTCAGATTTGGGTTAAAAATGATTTTTTCTAGGGTGAAGTTAAAGATGTGTATCAATAAGATGGAATAAAAAAAGACCAAAGAGGTAAGAACATTACCCGTGACGAGAAAAGCAAGTGAATTGGAGTTAACTGGTCGAGCTGCATGAATACGCTGATAGGAAGAGGATAAGGTTAGTCAAATTGAATCTCTCATATTGCATATTTAAATATCTTATCTCAGAAGCAAAATACAAGTACCCAAAAGCATACATGCAAACAAGTGAACATACCAGTGCAGGTCTTTCAGGAATGAAGCCTGAAAATCCACTTTCGATATCTCCTCTCGAGCCTCGAAACACAAAACTCATGGTTGCGAGAGCTTTCAAAGAACCACGCTTGTCTTAAGAAGTGACAGATAGTGCCAAAACAAACTTAAAATCTACCAATGCCTCCAATTGTCCTTGAAACCTTCAAAAATTTCCAAATTGAAATGGATATAATACTGCAACTTAAATTAAAGTACAATGAGCCCTTAATTGTAACACGTAATGATCATGAAACTCTCCTACAAAATGAACAGGATAGTAAAATACATTTCTGCAGAATACAATATTTCACACTTTTTCAACGGAATACCTCCATATGGCAGTTTATTGGTGCTAGTAAACTCTCCAAGCAAAATCATTGTTCCAACTGGTATAGGAAAATGCTAGCAGCAGTGTAACTACCTCAAAAGAAAAATATGAAAATTGGTTCTGCTGGCTTGTCTTATTTAAACATCCTCAAAAATTACACATTAACCAACTTATTTTGGATTCTATTTCTGGGTAGGGTAAAAAAATTGAGTGTGTTTTCATGAGAAACTTCTTTTGATGGTCAGTTTTCTTGTTTGTTCTTAGTTTTTATTTCCCATCAATGTTCTCATCAACACTACACCAACAATGTTTACAACATAATACGATGCTCAATTGAGCATAATGAATGGACTATCTGGAAGAAGTCACGTGCATCGAAGACGCAGAGGCTCGTTTGTGCTTGTATGGTAAAAATAAGATCTTGTTCTTGGCAACGTGGTATGGCCAAACATGATCAATTAGAATGACAATATTAATGAAAGGACTTTAAAACTAAACAGCTGTTTAATTGCAGAATCAAAGTTAAGGATCATGTCAATTGATCATAACTGAAGAAAAACAATTTTCTCAATGACAAATTAACAGAAGCGATGAATGGCTAAGGATTAATTTTTTAAACAATCATGCCATCCATCTTGTCTTATACATGGAGCATTTATGAAAATTCCCTAGCAATCATCCACATAAGCAGCAGAATATGATATTTACTTAATTGAGAAACTAAACTAATATGCCCCCCTGAACCTGCATTTTATATTTTACATGCACTAACATGCAGACCAAAATTTTATGACTCCACTGCTAATTCTTCAAAGCATTGGAAGAGTCTAAAATATAGAAACCATCTCCAATTATAAAATTTACAGACCAGTGCACAAAATTCGAACTTTCTCAGTGATAAATGAGAAGAAATTAAGCACATTTTTTTGGTCATGGAATGAAGAAAATAGTAAAAATTTAAGAAACCCCAAATTTATAAATCATCTTTAAAAATTGCGAACTAAGAGGAAGATCAGATGAATTACATGATCTCCCAAAACAAAGCTGTAAAACCCAGAAAGTTGCAGTCTATAAGAAAAACAGAAAAAACAAATTCAAAATCTCTCTTAATAAAAACCAAAGTAAAAGTTTTTGGAATGAAATCTTAGCGAGGGATCGTGATTAAGCAAACATGAAGACAGAAATGCAGAAGAATAAGAGAGATGGACTTACAGTACTAATACAGAGAGAGAGAGAGAGATCAGAGAACAAAGTTGAGACTTTTGAAAATAGAGAGATCTTATAGTTAAGAACTATGTAGGAGATAATTCAGATCTCTTTGTAAGTGGGGTATTAATATCGTGTTGTGAACAGGGGCTTGTGTTATTGCAATAACTCCTTGTCCGAAATGTAGTTGTCGATGTTTTGGGTTTTGTCTCCATCCCATTCTCAGGAGACCTCTAGAACCTGCCACGTCGATTTTGATTTCTTCGAAATAATGCCACGTAAATTCTTGTTTATATATTTTTATATTTTTTTTTTCTTTTTTGGATAAATGGTAAGGGTATTTTGATACTAAGATGACAACCACGTTCATTGAAAATTTTAAATTTAAAAAAAAAATTAATTGATTTTTTTTATATGTTGTCAATCATTTTAACACATTAATCTCAAAAATAATTTTTAATAAACAAAAAAAATTATTATTTTAATATATTTCGATATAAAAACACTTTAAAAAATAATCGCAACCACACTCCCAAGCAGAAATAAATGCAAATCTGCTTGCCACTATTTTTAAAAAAAAAATAGAATGAGTGTATTTTAAAAGTATACATAAACAATATATGTATAATATTTTTATTATTTTGATATTTTGATATTAAAAACTATATAAAAAATGATTTAATGTATTTAAAATATATATATTACACTACAATATCAAACACTTTAAGATATTGTTTACAAGTATTGGTGGACTAGATTTTTAAAAAATTTTAATTTTTAAAAAAAATTAAATTAATATTTTTATCACCATAATATAATGATATCAAAATAAAATAAATATATATTAATAAATATTCAAACAAAAATTATTTTAAAAATAAATGCACATCAATCTCAAATATCAACATAGTCACTTTTCTTTCTTCTTCTTGACTTTTTATAGTTTTTTTATTATTTTAACCAATGAAAAAGGTGTTTGATAGAATTGAAAAATATATATATTACACTACAATATCAAACACTTTAAGATATTATTTTGGAATACTGTTGAACCAGATTTTTTAAATTTTTAAATTTTAAAAATATTAAATTAATATTTTTTATTGTTATAATTTGATGATGTCAAAAATAATATATATATATATATATTATTTTAATAAATTTCAAACAAAAAACATTTTAAAAAGTAAATGTACATCAATCTCAAACTAAGTCACTTTTCTTTCTTTTTTTGACCTTTTATAAATTTTTTATTATTTTAACCAATAAAAAAGGTGTTTGACAGAATTGTAAATATTATTTTAAAAAACCATTTAGAAATTCAAAAAATGAGAAGTTACAAGACGAAATCTTTTGAGCTTTTTAAAATATTGAATTACTAAACATATATTATTATTATTTTTAGAATTATGACAAAAACAACTATCAGCAGCAAGCATGGCAAAAACTACAGTAAAAAGTTGCAATTTTTTCAAACGAATCCTTAGAGCCTAGAAAGAAAAATGCTCCCCGAGAATCTCCACCTCCGTTGAGGCCAGATGTCGTCCATGTACTAGCGGAGGTTTCTCTTTCAGCATAAATCATGAGTGGTCTGGGAATATAAACCCCGAGCCCATGACATGCCTCTTGAGCTTGTGATGTGGACCCCGAGCTCAAGGAGGCGGGCATCTGCTCGGAGAACTGTCCCACCACCGCAAGTTTTTTCACCAAAGAAATGGCCTTGGTCGTGTTACTTTGATGACCCATGGGCCTACCTTCCTCGGTCTACGACCTAATACTTGTTACTTGATGATTAAATTTAGAGTGCTTGGGAGGAAGGGGAGTAATAATTATTTTTAATTGATCTAAAAATATTAATTTAAAATAAAAAAAATAAAAAAAAATTAATTTTTTTTTTAAACGAAAAAACAAATAAAAAAAATCTTTGTATTTCAATGCCTATAGGTTGAGTTTGGTGTGGGAACAAAAAAAAAACAAAAACATGTTTTGTTTGAGAAATAAAAACATATAATTCTTAGAGAATAATATAAATTATATTTTAAAAATTCTATTTAATAATTTAAATTTTTAGATTAGATTAATTATTTGTTATGGTATCAGAATCTTGATGACCAAGTGATCATGAGTTTGAATCTTAGCATCCTATTTATTTGATAAAAATTAAATACAAAATAGTGTTGTTTTATATAAATTTTAAGCCCAAGATGTTTTCACTAGAAATTATGTATTAAAAAAATAATATAAATTATATTTTAAAATCTCTTCTAACAGCTTGAATTTTTAGATTAAATTATTTTTAAAAAAGAATTTTAAAATAAATATATGTATTTTCAAAATAAAAAGTACCTGAATAATTTATTTTTTTATCTCTATTGTTTCCTTCTTCTTCTTCTTCTTTTGTATCATAACAGTAACAAAACATACATTCCCTAGCGATTCTACTATCCATTGGCAATTAGTAAAGAAAACTTAAATTAAAAAAGAAATACTACATACTTTTAAAAAATAAATGATTTTTTTCTTTAAAATATATCTAAAAAATAACTAATAATAAAATATTACTTGAAAATTCTCACGAATGACATTTTCTTTGCTCTTTATTTCAACAGTTTCCTTTTAAAAAATGAAAGACTACAGTGGCTTGACTGGCAATCGGTGCATCTTGTCTTTGGTTGGTGGGTGAAAGGGACAAGAAAGAACCTCTTTTTAATTTATTTACCCAAGGCTAAATTGTTTCTAGCTGGCAGTGCAGATCCAGCTGGCCCATATTTAATTACTGGATTTATATATCGTATAAAAATATAGTTATAGTTATTTTTAAAAATATTTTTATATTAAAATAATATTTTTTTATTTTTAAAACTAACCTATTAAAAAATTTATAAAAAAATAATTTTTAATAAAATAAAATAAAATTTTTATACAACACGATTTTTACCGCATTTCCAAATTATCTAAATCGCCCTACATTTAGCCATGCCTTTTATGGCTACAATTGTCTTTACAATTTGTCGCTGTTGGAAATACTTTTACTTAGACTATAATTTAAAAAATTATTTGGTTATAGAAAATATTTATGGAGTTCATCTTACAATGTAGCAAAAACTTGGGTTTAAAACAAGCATGAATTTTAATTTTTTCCTGAATTCTATTTTTTCAAACCACAAAAACTAATTTAATTCTTAGGCATTTTATTTCAATTTATTTTTATCAAAACATTTCATTTCATTTCATTTTTATATTAAATTTAGTTATAATTCTTTTAATTTCTATCTTTTTTCATTGCTTTTCTGATTAATTTTTTCCTCAATTTCATTCCTCAATATTTGTTTGATTAATAGTTTTATTCTTTTTATTTTTTAAGGCTTGCCTTTAATAAGGTCACACCAATCTCATGACTCGGATAATAAATATGAAGATTAACTCGGGTTGACTTTATTTATTTTTTTGTATTTTTTACATTTTTTTGCTAGTGTTTTTTTTTTTTTTTGCTTTCTTATTTATAGGGTCATCTCAATTTCATGTTCTAGGTCATGTGTTTGATTTGTTGACCTGGGTTTGCTCGAGGCTTTTTTTGTTATCTTTTTTTGTCTTAACAAGTTTTTAAATTTATATTTTTAAATTGGCCTATAATAAATTTATTGATTGGACTTGGATTCGGGGTTTCAAGAGTTATGAGTTTTTTAAGACTTGACCATGTTTAGGATATTTATCTGAGTTTACTTGGTTTTTACAAATATTTTCAATTTTATCACCTATGATTTTTTTATCTTTAAAATTTGATTCTTATTCTTTTAATTGGTATTTATTTTATCTGGGATATTTATTATTTTTTTTCATTAAATTGCATTCTCCTTGAGTTTTTTCTATCAAATTTTATCTTCATTTTTTTTTTTGCTTTTGTAGGTTTTTTATTAATAATTTTCTATCGATCCCATCATTTTAAATTAAATTTATTGAAAATTATGCTTTTTCATTGAATTTTGATAAAAAAAAATTTCACTAAATACAATTTTTAGAGATGAAATCATGTTTAGGAGGTTTGCCCTGTTATTTTCCTTTTTCTAAATTGATGTTGTCTCTTTTTTTTTTCTTTTTTTTTAACTTTTGTTTTTTTATTTTTTATTTATTTTTATTGAGTTAGCCCTCAACAATTTTTTTCTATTTCACTCCTACCACTTTTTAATACATGAATAATCTATCATGTTACAAAATGTATGATTTTTTAATTTTTCAAGTTTGGTCACAATTCTTTTAATTGTGATTTTTTTTGCTTGTGATAAGTTTTTTAGCCACATTCTTTTTTTTTATGTTTTTTTTCTCTTGCAATTTTTTTTTATTAATAGTCTTTTCAACAATTTCATCCTTCAATGTTAAATTAAATAATATTTAAAGTTTTTATCTGTACTCGAATCCATGATTTAGCAAGTTTCAAGTTTTTTTATTAGATTAAATTTAGAAGGTTCATCTATTTTTACTTGGTTCTCCTTTCTTTTTTATGCTAATTTGTTTTTAAAGTTTGACTCTCTTTTTTTTCATTTTTCTTTTAGTTAGGTTAGTATTTGGTTGTTTGATAATTCAATTAGATTTGGGTATGGTTTTTATTTGTTTTTTTTTTATCAACTTATTTATTGTTGTTTTTTTATAAATATTTAAAATTTTAATTTAACTACCATTGACTCAAGATTTAAAAAAAATTTAACCTAATAATTTTTTTACATTAAAAAAAATATTTAACCCACATCATCGCATCGCATGTGCAACATGTCTAGTTAACAACTCAACTGTCATACAGTGATTATACCTCAGTTTCCCTATCTTTTACAACCCTAGCACGCAGGAGTTTTTAAGTCAAGTAGCCTCCTTGGAAATTCAGCATCAAAATAGGTAAATAAGGACGTCATGGTGGGAATCAAATTTGATGATTTTTTTTATTTTAAAATGATTGTTTTTATATTTTATAATTTAATATTAAATTAGTTGAAAATTGAGTTGGATCAAAGATTTTCGTTCAAATCTAAAAATTTCACCAGTTTTATCATTCAATATTTATTTAATTGGAGATTTGGTTACATTATTTTTTTTTATAGATTTTTTTTTATTTTGAAAGTTATTTCAGGTCTTTTTCTTTGTCGTTCTTTATCGATTTTTTTTTAAATATTTTATTTTTTTAATTAAATTAAATTAATTGATTAAATATAAGTATGCAGCTCACTTCATAATATTTAATTTAATTTAATATAAATAAAGAGATGGATCATAAGATTTCAATAGTCATCTATTTATCAAAAAACAAATTATGACTTGAATATTGTTGATAGTAAAAATAAAATTGAGTGCAGTGTATTAGCATGGCTACTACTAACAATATACAGTGTATCTGAGTGTAAGTACACTGTATATCTCTAGGAGCCCATGACCTATGATGAGACCATATGGAAGATGGTAGCCCTACCTCCTCCTATTATGCATCCATGCAAAGCCTGAATGGATAGGGTTTAAGTGAGCTAGAGTGTGTTTAGGATAGAGATGTGGTTTTTTTTTTTTAGAACTATATATATATATATATATATAAAGGAAAAAAGGAAAAAAACCATGTAAAATCACCTCACTGGAAGCCCACCATACTTCCATATAAAATCTAAATCAAGGCAGACAAGTAACCAAGCTGCTAAGGGAGCGCTTCCTATAATCATAAACACTTTTTTATTTAGGATAAAAAATAGAAATTACGAGCTGGATGCACGCGCTACATGGCAGACTTATTTTTTATTTTTATAAAAATTATTGTAAAAATTTATAATATAAAAAATAATATTTTTTTAATATTAATAATAATTATTTTTTGAAATTTATTAATTATTTTATTGATAATATTAATTATAATAAAAATAATAATATTTGTAACACAAACAATTATATTAAGAATTTCAAGGATTATTACAACACAAATAATAGTATTTTTTAAAATAAATACTTCTAGTTATAATAAAAATAATAATATTTATTCACAAATAATACTATTTTTTATATAACACTTTGAATTACAAAACAAAAAATAATGTTTATAATACACATTATTATATTAACACATGTGGGTAGGCGTGGACGTGTCCAGACCCAACTTGAAATTGGAGGTGGACGCGTCTAGCCCCAACCTCAAGGTGGGCGTTGACGCGTCCAAGCCCAACATGGGGTTTCAGGCCCACCTTGGGGTTGAGTGTGGACGTGACCACGCCCAACTTGGGTGTGGGCGAGCACGCGTCCAGCCCCAACTTGGAGATGAGCATGGACACAACTAGACCTAACTTGGGTGTGGGCGTATACACGTTCAGGCCCAACTTAGATGCGGGCGTGGTAGGGCACCCCAATGGTGCTAGGGTGTGCCCCGGTGCTAGGTGACGCTCAGGTTTTCCTAAGCGTGGTGTGGCGCTGGGCTGCCATAGACAATCAAGCCTTTTGCTAAGACCCAAGTGCAAGGTGGCATCGGGGTCTACCTCGTGTACTTGAGCCGCCAAGCGTCGCTCTTGTTTGCCCTTGCAAGGGCAGAGCCACCCATGCGCCATGTGACGCTCGGTCTACCCCGTGCAAGAATCGGACAGCCAAAGCGCCGGCTGTCCTTGCGTGGGTAGCGGAAGCACCAAGTGCCCGCTCCCATGGTCACAACCTCACCAAAACTTGTGCTAATAATTCTCTCCAACCATCCCTTCAATGATAAATATACCCAAACAAAAAAAACTCCATCTTTTTCTCGCTATCATTGCAACTCTTTGTGTAAGGGCTGGACTGTCATTATAGTTTATAGACAATGAGCCCATTTAGTATATTACGTAATCTCAATAGCAAACTGGTAATATATCTTTTTAAGGAGTGCTTGAAAATGTATTTTTAAAATGCAAAAACAGTTCAGTGCTAGCATGCATCATCGTTTTGCTGTTTCAGGCACACCCCGCCCCCCGTGCACTAGGATCCCTTGCCCAACCAAGAAACTAGTTTTTAAGGTTCTCCAGCTATTATCTCATCTTCAACCAGCCCACCATATTTACTTAGTCATGCAAAGCTACACATCATCCTTCAAGGATTTACAACCTCATCAATGTCTACTTGGATTTAACTTCACCATCATTGCTAAAAGCTCCAGATTTAGACCACCCACGACACTGTAAAGTTGAACAAAAGGCAAAAGAAAGCCGAAAATGCAAGCACATGCAAGCAAAAGCTAGTGCTTTTTCAACCAGTATGGCCAAAAATTCCAGACACACGTCATTTTACAAATAAAAAATGGATCAGAAATGCCCCATGAAAGCATTAAACTAATGCTGCCATAATTAATTTGACCAGCAAATATGACTGATCTGATCTCATGCTGCTTTTAAGCTCTTCATGGTGGAACAATAATATTTTTGTACCGCGAGGCAGGATCGGATTCAAATGACAACTGAGCTAAATTCAGTCACCGATCCCATCTAATCTAGATATACAGCAAGCACTCAACAACAACAGCAGCAGCGTGATTTGCATGAGAGGAGCAGCCAGAAAACAGAGACAAGAACTTAATAGAATGAATGCCAAGGTTAAAATTTAATTGATTACAGTAGATAACAAGGAAATGCTTCAAGACTAAGGCTTTTTGCTCTTCTACTACATTGCGGATTAACACCTACACCTTCAGTTCAACTATCTTCTAAATTTCAGAACCAACAAAACTGAATAATTTATCCTTTTGCTCCAAATACAAAGAATTTTTCAATATGAAGAGATAAGAAATCTCAACTCTCTTTCGGTAAATGAAAAAAAAAATTAATTCTTAACCTGTTTTAAGTGCCAAGCAGACACATGCATTATGTGAAGGATAAGAAGAAGCAATCAGGTGATATCACCGCCTATCAGCCCCTTCCTCAACTTCCACATCCAATCCTCTTCTCTTCCTTGTCACACGACTTGCATAGCTTCTATCAATCGATCAAGGTTCTTCAGATCCATCACGCATTCTTGACGACGAATTAGGCCTAATCCTCCTTAAAAACGAAGCCATACCACGAAAAACTCTCCTAAAACCCCCAATACCACTAGTACTCTCTCTTCTTCTACTCCTCCTAGTCACCCAAGAATCCCAATCACGAGACGGCATACTGTTCCCGTTAAGCCCACCATTCCCACCACCATCCATCTCCGTAAAAACACCCGGAAACTCTCTCTCCCCACCTCTCCTCCCCCCACTAAACCTCCCAACAGCAAACCCACCACCAGGCAACCTCCATACAGTTAACCCCACAAGTTCCCCTTCCACCTCCTCCTCTCTGGAATTCTCCACAGGCAACTCGTGCCTGCAAACGGGACAAGAATTTCGCATCGCAAGCCAAGGAAAAATGCAATCAGAATGATAAATGTGCTTACAGGGCATCTCACGAGCTTCGTTTCCTATCTCAAACGCCTCTTTACACACTGCACAGTACGTCTCCGAAATCACATGCGTTTCGTTTATTTCTACACTCGGCATTGATTCAATCACGACTTTCGATGCCGGCGGGTTAGGAACCGACCGGCCTAAACTGTTTATCTCTATCTGTGATAACTGGTCTAGTAAACGGTCAAAACCTGAACCCATTAAAAACTCAGACATCATCTCCGGTACGGGTCGGAGACCCGTACCGATTCCATCGTCATAGTAGAACTCGTACGCGCTTCTATCTTCGTTGTCTTCAGCAGCGGCGGCAGGGGTGGTTCCGCGGAGGACGATCACTGGGTTAAAGGAAGACCGGTCGCCGGCGTTGCGGCGGTTTCGGGTAAGGTTGGAAACCCGACTACGGTTTTGACGGATATCAGAGGTGGAGTTGGATTGGATCTCTTCGACGAACCCACCGTCGCAGTGAGGACACGTGATGTTGCTTGTGTGGCTGTGTTCTTCGTCTTCGTTGTGAGGCGAAACGGTGACGAATCGTGAGCATCTGTAACACCAACACGACGTTGTCGTCGTCGTCGTTGAAGCCATGACCAGATAAGCAAGTATCTAGAGAGAGAAACAGATCAATAAATCTTGAGACAGGAGGAAAGGAGAAATGGTAAAGGGTAGGAATGGGTTTATAAAGGGAAGCGTGGACGGTGCCTTGAATATAAATTAGAGGGTTGATGGTGTACAAATCTAACACATGATGTTAACGCGTGAATTCCACGGGATTAAGCTCTTTCAATAATTGGGGGCCCTTTAAGCGTCCCTGGTATTTTATTTTATTTCAATGTCATCCCTTTCTCTTACGAAATTTAAAATGGGACCCCAACCTAAACTAAATAATCCATAACCCAAATAACTTGAATTGATAATCCATATTGAATTCTAAGATTCCAAATAATAGAAGCACAAATTTCAATCTTTATCTCTTCTTTGTGTTAGTAAAATATTTGTATATAAATTATTTTCTTTTCTATCCTCCATAAAAAAGTTTGAAATTATAATTATTTGTTCTATTAATTAAATCATTTCCTATTTTAATAGATTATAATTCAATTGTCCTTAAAAATTACACAAATAACATATAGTTGTACTATTTATTTTTTTTATTAATTAAATTCCTCTTTATTGTAAAACTAAAATCTTAAAAGAAAGCGTTTGTTTGGGAGTGTAGTTGCGGTTGTTTTTTGAAATTGTTTTCGCGTCAAAATGCATTAAAATAATATTTTTTTTTATTTTTTAAAAATTATTTTTGAGATCAATGCATCAAAACGATCCAAAACATATTAAAAAATTATTTTTAACAAAAAAATTGAATTTTTAAAGAACAAGATTTGCACCGTATTCCCAAATAATTTCTTTAAAAAAAATCCTTTTTTTTTGGAGGTGACACAGTATAACATTCAAATGGCATGAAAGGTTTTGGAGTTGGTGAAATTGTAGTATTGGTTATTTTTTTAATGTGTTTTTTTTAATATATTAAAATAATATTTTGTATTTTTTAAATTTATTTTTGATATAGAGTACAAAATAATAATAAAATATTTTAAAATAAAAAAGAATTATAAAACAAGTAGTACTACAGCCAAAACAGCACGTAAACTAGCCGGTGGAAGTAAGTTAAACTTTCTTCACACGTGCGAGTATAGGAGGGGCGGTGATGGGTAAGGGCGGGGGGCAGGAACTGTGCTTCAAATTTAAATGAAGACAAGATGAGACAAGGGGGCGCGTAGGGTTTGACCGTAGGAGCAGAAGAGAACGCCCAGTTTGAAAATTCAAAGCTAAAGGAAAGTCACCACTCACCTGTTGATTTGGGGCGTTTCGCAGAAGATTCAAAACGCCGTTTGTCTCTTTACTCTTCCACTGTCGGATGGATTGGGCCCTACTTGTCCAAAACCGAGGACACTAATTTTTATTTTACCCTGCAATTAAATTTTATTTCATTATTTCACTTATTTTATAGCTTTTTTGATTTTGTGATAATATTATAATTTAAAATAATTTTTATTTAAAAATATATTAAAATAAAATATACATCAAAATAATTTAAATATATAAAAAAATTAAAATTTAAAAACATATGTTTTCAACCACATTTTCAAATAGACTTTTAATTCTTCCCTCCGGATTGATTCCTTCGGTGAAAGCAAATTGTTCCAATTCATAAGGAATATAGACGGTAATATGTTAGGAGTATAGTTATGGTTGTTTTTTAAAGTATTTTTACTCAGAAATATATTAAAATAATATATTTTTTTATTTTTTTAAAATTATTTTTGATATCAGCGTATTATAATAATTTAAAAACATAAAAAAATATATTAATTTGAAAAAAATAAATAAATGATTTTTTTCAAAAACACTTTTAAAACGCAAAAACAAACAGGTGTGTGATTTTTTTATAAGTATTTTTTAATTTAAATTGTAATAAAATAATGTTTTCCAAAAATAAAATTCATTTTTGTTAACAGCATCAAGATTTTTAAAAAAAAAAAAAATTTGAACTACAGAAATAAACATTCTCTGGTATTAATCTTATTGTTCAAGAAAAAAAAAACACAAAAGAGCATGGGGTATAGACATGGGCATGAAAATTTCCTGTGACTTTTATTATTTTTTTCCTCTTATTTTCTGAACTTCTTAAGAGCATATGTTTGAGTCTCTGCGGGGTAGAAATCCCGAATGATTTTTGGTGACAGCTCAGATAAAAAGACAAAAAAGAAAAAAGAAAAAAGAAAAAAGAGGCAAGCTGTCTCTCATGAATCCCATGGATTACGGTGCCTATATTTCTGTTTAGGTGCATGCGTTTAAAGCAGGTAATTATTGGGCTGCTAGATGCTGTGGACTGTTACTTATTGCGTGACACAAATTAGGTTAAAAATGAAATAGAAGTGAATTAGATGGTTTGCCTGTGATGCATTACAGGTTAGATTGTTTTTTTAATGTAATAAAAATATTTAATCATTGCTGGTATTTTTTAGTATAAAATTTATGTAGGGTTTGATTTGGTACTATTCGATCAATTTGATAAGTCAAAAAATAACTTATATGATTAGGAAAAATGTATTCTGGCTCGAAAATTTTATTCGACATTCTTTCTTTTTAAATACTGCAATGAAAATATATTGGACTGACCTAGGTTAGCATGGGTTAACCCTGCTAGATTCGCGATTCAAGTTGTGAGATTATAATAACCTAATATAAAGTAAATTAAAACAAATTATGAAGTTCAATTTTCAATCAATTCAATGTTAAAAGATAAAATTAAAAAAAAAAATGAGTTAACTTTCAGGACCCACGTTCCAGGTCATGAAATCAATATAGCTCCATTAAAAATTAATCGAAACAAATTACATGGTCTAATTCTCAATTAATCTGATATTAAAAGATGAGAAAAACAAATTAAATAATTAAACAACTCAAGTTAACAAGGTTAACTTACTGAACCCATGACCCAGGTCATGATACCGAAATAATCTCGTAGAAAGTAAACTAAATAAACAATCAAGTCAATCTACCAAACTTGCGATGTAGGTCGTAAGATTAAGATAATCTCATATAAAATAAATTAAAATAAATTATGAAGCTTGATTTTCAATCAGTCCATTATTGATGAATGATATTAGAAAAAAATTAATCTAAAAACACAACATAATAAAATTACCCGATTTATCTCTAAAAACCTATGGTCCATGTAAAGAGACCAAGATATTATTATAATATATAAAATTATAAAGTTTAGTTTATAATCAATCTAATATTAAATAATTAAATTTAAAAAAATTCGAGTCAATCAAAAATTAAAATTAAAATATATAAAAAATAAATTATAAAGTTAAATTTTCAATAAAAAAAAACTATCGCAATGAAATATGTAATAAAATATGTTTTATGAACACTGCCTCTTTTATTTTATTCTATTTTGTCAATGTAAATGCCGATGTTGATTTTTAATCGACAGTGTTAATTAATAACAATAGTAGTAGTATACACAATTGACATCTAGATATATTTTTTAAAGTGAACAAAATTGACAAGCTTTCCTGATGCCCGTGTCTTTGACTAGTGAGATGTCTTTCTTTGCATCATCTTCCACACCATTTCCCACATGATATATACTAGATATATCTGACTTATTTGACTCGTGATTTGCTGTAAGTTAAATTTTTTAACACTTTTTGAAATTAAGAAATTTTCAAGTAAAAATAAAAAATTTATGCATATATATAATAAAAAAATTAAAATTTATATGTGTTAACAAATGAAAAAATAAATATGCAATAACTAAAAAACATAGAAAAATTAAGATATATAAGTAGATCAAGATATTTAATCTCACAAGCTGAAAAATTTATCCAGTTGTATTTGCTAAATCTATTTATTAAAATAATTTTCTATTTAAGTAGAAAATAATAAAAATAAAGGCACAAATTAATTATTTAAATAAAACAAAAAGAAACAAAATATCATGTAAGGCCACACATATTAGAAATATTGTATGAAAATATTTTATTTTTCAAAAAAAAAATTTATTTATACATAAGATAAAAATAAGAAAATATAGATGAATAAGAAAAACTCTACAAAATTTAAATATATAACCAAAAAAAATTATCATTTAAAAGAGACTCTCTAAATAAAATAAAAGATAGAAGGGATATTGATCAAGATACAAATAAAAAAATATAGAAAAAACCATATAAAAAAGAATTACTTTTTTAAAAAAGAAAAAAACAGAGATTAGATATTGTTGGACCTATCGAGCGAGGCTAGCTTGCCTGCTTCATTTTGTCAGGGCCTGTTGAAAGAAAAACATACGATGTAATGCCTGCAAAAATAGACCATATATTGTCTAATTTGTCTAGATTTCAGCCACTCTAGTAACTTGAAAATTGAAGCTCAAGTTTGTTTACCTAAAATCTCATTTTTCAACCTATTTTTAACTTAGAATACCTTGACAAACTTATCCATGATATCAAAAAATCAAAAAACCATCTAAAAAACCAAAATCAACCTGAAACAAAAAATCTACATGAGCTCAAATTTATTTTTTCATGAGCTTTAAATGTTAAAAACACCTTAGATGAATTCCTCTCATCAAATGGAATCATTAAATAAAAACATCAATCGTTTTTGTGATTTAAATCAGTGTTAAAGATATTTTTCTTTTTATATTGCCAAAATTATGCAACCTCTTTCTCCCTTCTTTCAACCAGAAACTAAAAAAATAAAAAAAGTAAATTTTTTGTATCCAAAATTAAATTGAAAAAATATTGAGTTATCAAAATTATATAATTTTTATTATTTTAAAGTTCAAGGACCAAAGTATATATTCCCCAAAACTTTCGACACACCATTTATATTTATCATCCTTTTTATTTTGGTGATTTTTCTTTTAATTTCATCATCAACTTATAAATCGAAAGCAAGAGGATAGATAGATTAAAATAAAACTTTAAAGATCAAAATAAATTGTAAATTGTCAAAAAATAAACAGCTAGTCTTCCACGGTGATTTGTTTGTGCGTGAACAATATTGATTTCCGCGGCAAAGCACCCCACACGACTTATATTATCGGGAATTTTTCTGGTATCTTATATTATTGTTATAAATAGCACTGTGCAATAAGGAAATAAACGAATGCATCAACTTAAATACAAAATTGAGGTCCATTTGGTATTGTTTTGTGTCCTTTCCCACCCAGTCCATCTTGCGATCGTCTTGTGTGAAACCTTACGCTCTCATGCAACAAGTTGAAACCGAAAGTGGCTGAGAAAAAATAAACATTGACTCGGTAAGAATGTCGTGGTTCTATAAACCTTAAATATAATCACGTTTACCTCGTTCATGAGTCAAAAAGCATTATAATGTATTTATTCATGCGTTGACACTGTACTTTTAAAAAAATCTAAATTTTTTAAATTTAATTTTAGATTGTTTTGGTGTCAAAAATAAAATTTTAAAATAAATATATATTATTTTAATAAATTTTAAAATAAAAATACTTTAAAAAATAATTTAATGCTATAGGTTCTATTGAAGGCAAAATCAACACCAAACCAAGGGAAACAGTTAAGCCCATTTGTTTTATTAACAATAATAATAGAAAAAACATCTTAAAAGAAGCGGGGAATTTATTGTGGCTTTTCTTGTAAAGTATTATTTATTAAAATAATATTTATTTATTTTTCTTAATTTTCATTTTATTTTCAATATTAAATTAAAATCACACTTTATGATTTATTTTGTTTTATGAGATTATTTCTATTTTATGACTTAGATTACAAATTCAACGGGTTAATCCTGATTAACTTAAGTTATTTTTTCGTATTTTTTTTTAATTTTTTGTTTTTTAAAAAATTATTCATCAACACTGAGTTGATTGAGAATTGATCTTCATAATTTGTTACAATTTATTTTTTAGTGAATTATTCTAATCTTATGACCCGAATCATGAGTCTGATAGATTAACCCGAATTATCTCAGGTTATCTTCTTAAGTCTCTTTATAGTTGATTTTTTTTTCTTGACTTCATCATTCAATGTTGAGTTTATTGAAAACTGATATTCATATTATGTTTTTTATTTATATTTTTATGAGAATATCACGGTCCTGGAAGTCTGAAAATGTGAATTACTAATTCGAATTAATTTAATATTTTATTGTTTTAATGTCTATAAAAACAAAATCCCTTCTTAAATATTTATTTTAAATTAAATTATAGTTTCATTAGTTATTAATGTTGATTTTAGATTCGTCAAGATAACTATATTATATCAACCCCCGTATGATTAATTTTTTATATATATATATATTCTAGATAAAATATTAGTAATGGTTAGATATTTTATTATGTTAAAAAAAATTAATTCGAACGACATTAGCTCGGGCCGCTATTCTAATTTATATGTAAATAGATTTTAGACTAGCACTAGCCAGCCAGTTCGCCCGCGCTCTCTCATGGATCGGACGAAAAGTCGTTGGCGTTATCAATGCTCCTTTTAAGAACCAATAAAAATTCTAGTTGTGAATTCAAAGTTTCAGACGTATGTTCACTCGCAGCTCGTGTCTGGTCGAATGATTTTCTTAATGCAAAAAAAAAAAAAAAAAAAAAAACTTGCCAACTTGCTTTTCAACTTTAAAATTATTTTTAATCGTCAATAAAATAAATTGAATATTATATATATTAATGAATATTAAAATTAGTTGTTAATATTAACAAAATTGTTGATGACCTCGCTTTTTTTATTTTTTCTAGCTTCGCCGTTATTTGAGCCATCTCTCAACGCCTACAATTATAGCCAAATCCTCGAGCACCTCAAAATACAAGGTTATTTAGAAATGTAATTATAATTATTTTTTAATATAAAAATATTAAAATTATAAAAAGAATTAAAACATTATCTTGAAGCAAAAAAATCGAATTTCCATGAAAAACAAATTAAGCCATAGCTTCAAATATACAATCTCGAATTAATCCAGATAACTCGGATGCTTTTTTAGCTGATCTATAGCATTTTATGGATGTTTTTAACCCAGCCTTACCCTCACATGACTTGAATTTGATCATGAGGCACAATACTCGATCCATGCCATTTTAATTGATCTTAATTTAATCATTGATATCTCTGAACTGACTTGACCTTAATTAAACCGTGATATTTCAAAAATCTTTTTTTTGTCCGGTAAAGCTCCCGAAAACAAATTGCCAGTTATTTATTTCTTGGAAATCTAATAGCCGAAATAAATAAGTTTTTATATCTCATTTTGAGGATTACAAAAGAAAATAAAAAAGAAAATGATATTAAACAACATGAGCATATGGTTATAACCAACCCCATCATGATATTAGAAATTGAGACCTGCCCAACATGTCAACGTTAATGCAATAAATAAATAAAAGGAAACCCTAGGCATTGAATGTCACAATTCACATAGGAAATAGGTAAGCCAAAATCAAACGGGCTTTGCTTCTTTCTAGAAAAATCGAAGTGAAAAGATCATGTACTAATAAAAGAAAAGATCTTGAATCCATCACCGGACGAGGAAAAATAGAAAGACTTCTCCTTTGCTGTTTCTTAACGAAAACAAAAATGGCAATGAATTCATGAGAAAAAAAAAAAAAACAGAAAGGAAAGTAAAGATGGTCGAGAGATATTTTAACTCAACTTACCTGTACTTTCCCTCTTTAACTTACTTTTCAATTTTAATTAATAATACCTAAAATAAATAAATAAAAACAAAGTAAAAACCCGATCTAAAGTGTGTTTTGTGGCTTTTCAATATAAGTTTTTAATAATGTTAAATTGTTTTTGTTTTAAATTATATTTTTAAATGGTTTTGATGGGTTGATATTAAAAATAAATTTTTTAAAATTAAAAAATATTTTTTAAAGCAAATAAAATGAGTTGTAAGTCCAGTTTTGGGACACGGTGGAGAGAAGCAAAAACCAAACATCATTATCTTTATTTCTCCGACTACCAACTTCCCTCCATCGGTCGGTTATCACTTGGTCAATTGCCCACATCTTTAGGACTTGACAAAATAATATTTTGTTTTTTCTCCTTTTCTTTCCTTTTTTTTTTTCTCCTTTTCTTTGTAGGTTTCAGAAACCCAATAAAAGATTTTTTTTTTAATATATATAAATATCTTACTGTATTTAATCAACTCCTGTGGTGGTGATATTGGATACTCAATTCACTCCAACATTAGAACAAAACCCTAAGGGTTCTTGTAAGAACCAATCGCCGCCAGATTGATCTTCTCCTTCAATAGGAGTATAAAACCCTTTTCCTCTCTTGTTTCTTGAAGAAAAAGTTCTTCTCTTTCATTATCTCTCTTCCACATACAATTTTTGTTGCATGTAAGCATGGCGCACAAAGTTGTGTACTTTGTTTCATGAAATTGATTTGTAAGGCAGGAGAGCAAAAACCCATCCTTCTATGTTGCTGTTTTATGCTTGAAAATGGAACCCTTTTGCAGTTAGGATTGGGTAATTATATTCATCCATAAGGTAGGTGTAAAAGTTTTGATCTTTTTTCTAGTTAAAAAGTTACCATCTTCAAGCTGTAAGTAGGGTCTTGGCTATTTCAAGCGTATGCAAGTTTTAATTTTCGAGACTGTTTAGGGTGTGATTATAAGTTGTGAGTGTTGATCAGTTTTTGAGTTGTTATAGTGGGTAATGGTCAAATTGGAGTCTTGAATATGTTATCTGAATTGGGCAGGAGACCGATGATAGGAGCTAATGATGGATCATTCGGTGATGATTTAGAGGAGTTAGGGTTATTGTTGCGTGAGCAACGTAGGCAAGAGGCTGATGATCGTGAGAAAGAGCTCAATTTGTACAGGAGTGGCTCTGCACCTCCAACCGTGGAGGGTTCATTGAATGCAGTCGGGGGCTTGTTTGGTGGTGGAGGCCATGGTGGTGCCTCTTTTTCAGACTTTGCTAGCGGAAAAAATGGGAATGGGTTCATAACCGAGAAGGAGCTTAGGTCTGATCCAGCTTACTTATCTTACTACTATTCGAATGTGAATTTGAACCCAAGGCTTCCGCCTCCTTTGCTGTCGAAGGAGGATTGGAGGTCTGCACAGAGATTGAAGAGTGGAAGTTCTGTTTTAGGCGGGATTGGAGATAGGAGGAAAGCTAGTGGAGCTGACAATGGTAATGGTAGATCAATGTTTTCAATGCCACCGGGGTTTGAATCGAGGAAACAGGACGGTGAGGTTGAGTCAGAGAACGTTTCTGGCTCCACCGAATGGGGAGGTGGTGGGCTGATTGGTTTACCAGGATTTGGATTTGCCAGCAAACAGAAGAGCCTTGCTGAAATATTTCAGGTTAATTTCTATGATTTTGCTCAAGTCATGTTTCCTTATGTTTGTGAATCTCTATTTTTTTGTGTGGTATCTTCTTTTTATCTTTATGGCATCAAGAATATCGTTGGATTATTTTCCTTGAAATTTCAGATGTGGTATTCATTACTTCCTACAATGGTTTGACACGTAATCTGATTTGTGCATGGAAGAAATAAAGAAGTGTTTTGCTGTCCTTTTCTGATTGCCTACTTTCAATGTTATTGAAAATCAGTTTTGTTTTCTTGGGCTATTTTATCTGTGTTTGTTGAGTTCTCTATTGCTTGCAATCATTTTGCATTCAGTTTTTTAGTGTGCAAAAATGGTATAGGTGATGTATCAAGAATCTGCCCATGACAAATTGATACAATAAAGAGTTATTATTCTCAAATACATGCGAAGTAGTCAATGAACTGCTCAGTATGTTTAACTTGTGAAGTCTGAGGAGCTTTTGGTTGTAATGTGGGATTTAGTTATGTCTGTGAATGTTCAGAGGCCATTATGAGGCCTATGCAAGACATATACTTTGAACTTGAGCTTTGGATTGTGATTGAGTTTCAAGTGCATTATATATGGCCTAAAAGTTGCCACCTTTGGATTGTTCACTCCACTATTATTCTTATGATCTGGTGTCTTGTATCCATGCAGGATGACTTGGGCCGTCCAACTCTTGTGACAGGCCCCCCATCTCGCCCTGCTAGCTGTAATGCGTTTCATGAAAATGTTGAGACCATAGGTTCAGCTGAAGCGGAGTTGGCTCATTTGCGCCGTGAATTAGCATCTGCAGATACTTTACGATCGAGGGTGAATGATCAGGGCTCATCTTCTGTTCAAAATATTGGCCAGGCATCTTCTTATAGTTATGCTGCTGCTCTTGGTGCCTCCTTGTCTGGGAGAACTACTCCTGATCCTCAACATGTTGCCAGGGCTCCTAGTCCTTGTCCTACACCCATTGGACAAGGGAGAGTTACCACATCTGAAAAGAGAGGCATGGCTAGTTCAAACTCATTCAATGGCATCTCATCTGGTATGAGGGAGTCTGCAGAATTTGCAGCTGCCTTTTCTGGCATGAACCTGTCAACAAATGGTGTAATAGATGAAGAAAGCCATTTGCCATCACAGGTTGAACAGGATGTTGACAACCACCAGAATTATCTCTTTGGTCTCCAAGGTGGTCAGAATCATCTGAAGCAAAATACTTACTTAAAGAAGTCTGAATCTGGGCATTTACACATGTCTTCTGCCCCTCAATCTACCAAATTGTCATATTCTGATTTGGTTAAGAGCAATGGTGGTGAGCCAGACCTCATCAGCTCATCCTTGATGGCTGATAGGCAGGTTGAACTGCAAAAGTTGGCTGTTCCTAGTGGCAATTCTTACATGAAAGGATCTCCTACCTCCACCCTTGGTGGTGGAGGTGGCTTGCCTTCACAGTATCAGCATCTAGATGGTATGAATTCATCACTTCCAAACTATGGATTGGGTGGGTATTCCATAAATCCAGCACTGGCATCCATGATCGCTAACCAGCTTGGCACAGGTAACCTGCCTCCATTATTTGAAAATGTTGCTGCAGCATCTGCTATGGCCATCCCTGGAATGGACTCAAGAGTGCTTGGAGGAGGTTTGGGGTCTGGAGCAAATCTAACTGCTGCTTCATTGGAATCTCATAATCTTGGGAGAGTGGGGAGTCCCATAGCAGGAAGTGCTCTTCAGGCTCCTTATGTTGATCCAGTGTATCTCCAGTACTTGAGGACTCCTGAGTATGCTACTACCCAGCTTTCTGCTATTAATGATCCCTCAGTTGATAGGAGCTACTTGGGTAATTCATACTTGAATTACCTTGAAATTCAAAAGGCTTATGGTTTTCTGTCATCTCAGAAATCACAGTATGGAGTCCCATTAGGTGGTAAATCTGGTAGTTCTAATCATCATGGTTATTTTGGGAATCCTGGCTTTGGTGTTGGTATGTCATATCCTGGAAGTCCCCTGGCAAGTCCTGTCATTCCAAATTCCCCAGTCGGACCTGGGAGTCCCATGAGACACAATGATTTGAATATGCGTTTTTCTTCTGGAATGAGTAACTTAGCAGGGGGCATCATGGGACCCTGGCACTTGGATGCAGGATGCAACATAGATGAAAGCTTTGCATCATCCCTATTAGAAGAATTTAAGAGCAACAAAACTAAGTGTCTTGAACTTTCAGAAATTGCTGGTCATGTTGTTGAGTTCAGGTATTTATTGCACAAAAAATCATCTCATGTTCATTCATTATGTTATTGTTTTGATTTAATTCAATGATTTGTAATCATTTACGAGCAGTGCCGATCAGTATGGGAGCCGATTCATTCAACAAAAACTTGAGACTGCCACAACAGATGAGAAAAATATGGTTTATCAGGAAATCATGCCCCAGGCTCTTGCTCTGATGACTGATGTGTTTGGTAATTATGTAATTCAGAAGGTACCAGATATCTATGCTTTGTTAATATACACTTTGTTATGTTTTTATGGGTTCTTCTTATGAAAGTGACTGTATTTGTGTATAGTTTTTCGAGCATGGGCTTCCATGCTTTGTTAATATACACTTTGTTATGTTTTAATGGTTTCCTCTTATGAAAGTGTCTGTATTTGTATATAGTTTTTCGAGCATGGGCTTCCATCACAGAGAAGAGAATTGGCGGGCAAGCTTTTAGGTCATGTTTTGACACTTAGCCTTCAAATGTATGGCTGTCGAGTGATCCAGAAGGTACCGTTAGCTTTTCTACCATGTTGCAATTTAATGTTACATGATACACCCTGATACATCTTCATTTGTGGATTATATTATGATGGTGCCTGAAAGTATAATTCTGAAGAAAAAAATGTTTACTTCTGGTTCATGAGAAAAGTGTTGGTCAAATGGCTAAAAAAATCGTTCATTATTGGGTTTGTGGACACCAATTTGCATAATGAAGTGTCCTGCGTTTGCACCTTGGTGACAACAAAGTTACCTATTCTGAAGGGTGCTTATGTATTTGTGTCTTGCTTTGGCCATTGCACCATAGAATAGAGTAATTTGCCTTGATTATGCATGAATTTACAGAGATCCTTTGAAAACACTCACCAATCAACCTAAGTCCGATATTATCAAGTGCACCTACTGAAGTTGTTGATTGTAACATATTTGTTTTTATATTGTTCAGGCCATTGAGGTTGTTGACCTAGAACAGAAAATAAAGATGGTCGAAGAGCTTGATGGTCATGTAATGCGGTGTGTACGTGACCAGAATGGGAACCATGTCATCCAAAAGTGTATCGAATGTATTCCTGAAGATAATATTCAGTTTATTGTCACAACATTCTTTGATCAAGTCGTGAGTCTCTCCACCCATCCGTATGGGTGTCGTGTGATACAGGTTTGAAATGATTTCTTGCATTTTTCAATTCTGTGGACCTTTCTGGAAGAAAAGAAAATTACATGGCCATTTCTTTAATTTGCAGAGGATACTGGAGCACTGCGAGGACGCAAAGACACAGAGTAAAGTTATGGATGAGATTTTGGGAGCTGTTAGTATGTTGGCACAAGATCAATATGGAAATTATGTGGTTCAGGTTGGTTTTTCCTTTCAAGGACTCCCACTTTGGATGCATACATGCCACTACCTTTCTGATTGAGTGCTATAACTTTTATCTCATGTAAGCTCTGGGTATGGACAGTACAGTTCTCTGTTTTACATAAAAGAATTGGTCTTGATGTTTACTTACAATTTATGAAAAGTGGTCCAGGTATTCTTGAGAAAACAGGAAGGAAGTCTTAGCAGTGTTTAGGAATTTTAATGTGTTTTTGATACAGCTTGGCTGAATCTCCAGCTCTATTGCCTTCATGTTTCTCATCCTTTATCTCTGTCAGTGCTTTAGGAACACCCATTCCTGCTTTGGAAGCTCTATCACGTGAATGAGTTTCTTGTCATTATCCCCCTTTAAGACGTGGTTCTATTTGGTAATTAGATAAATACAGTCATCAATAGAGTGTATTCCACTGCTTCTCTTATTTCTCTTACAAAAGAGTTATGTGCACCCCTGTATTTTTTTGAACTGACCAATAACATTTGAGTGCTACATATGCAGCATACTAATGACTTTATTTGATCCATATGCAAGCATACTGATAATATTTAAGAAAGAGATCGCTTCTTATGGAATTATGAATAAAATTTCATTTCTAAGATACAGATGCTGTCATTTCTTTTGTTACTGTTTTATGGCAGTTGGAATTTCTTCTCTGGATGCTGCTTATTAGCCATGCTGTGTGTTTGTAGGAATTACATTTCCCAATTATTTTTAATCACACTTGTCGTGTTGTCTTATTTTTAATCTTTATTGATTTGATTGGGTATTGGCTTCTGTTTTAACAGCATGTGCTGGAACATGGAAAATCTCATGAACGATCTGCTATCATCAAGGAGTTAGCTGGGAGGATTGTTCAGATGAGTCAGCAAAAGTTTGCCTCCAATGTTGTAGAGAAGTGTTTAACATTTAGTGGTCCTTCTGAACGTCAACTACTGGTCAATGAAATGCTAGGCACCACTGATGAAAATGAGCCTCTTCAGGTTTTGCAACTTTCTATGCACTTTTGCTTGTTAGAATCAAAGAACTTTGTAGTTTTCAACTATATATATATATATATATATATTTGTGCGCTTGTGCATATTTCAAATTTTGCATATGCCCATATCATGATTAAGCAAAATCATTTCCCAATTTCTTCTGCTAATGTTTCCCCTCATCTGTCCAGGCAATGATGAAAGATCAGTTTGCTAACTATGTTGTACAAAAAGTGCTGGAGACATGTGATGACCAACAGCGTGAGCTGATCCTTACAAGAATAAAAGTTCATTTAACTGCATTGAAGAAGTACACCTATGGAAAGCACATTGTTGCACGTGTAGAGAAACTTGTTGCTGCTGGGGGTAGGCATTATTTCATGCTTATGATATTAACCTGATTTTGATTTGTAAATATGTCTCTGTATATTTGAAGTAAATAACACTAGTACCTTTTCACCTTCGTTGGGGACCTTGGCATGGCACATACTAGTAAATTTTTGGACTGTTGCCACTCAGGATCCCTGGGAACCTTGGTGGAGCATTAGGCTCTGAAAGAGGAAAGGTTAATGTGTTTAAAATAGCTGCTTCATGTGGTTTGAAGACATCTATCTGCCTCTGTCATTTGCAGTTTCAGCCTGTTTGATAGCATGATTAGTTACCTGGATTTTACTGTTGCATCTTGAAGTTAGCTGCCAATTATTTGTTCATGAATTTCACCAAACCAACAATTGACTGAGTTATTTTGCATTACTATGGGTTTGCATACATTTGCATTTGCATTTAATCCTATGTTTTGCTTTGGAAAGTTGTCATTCAGTACCTGTGTTTAAATTCTTCAATCGACGACTTCCTCCAAAAAATGAGCCTATTGTTAAATGTTTCATGAACGCTCTGTTGATTGACAATATAAATGTATAACTGAGACAT
This sequence comes from Populus alba x Populus glandulosa, assembly GCA_033617975.1. NCBI lineage: Eukaryota > Viridiplantae > Streptophyta > Magnoliopsida > Malpighiales > Salicaceae > Populus > Populus alba x Populus glandulosa. Next base: position 5,447,984 of record CM066151.1, read on the forward strand.
GTTTATGTGAAGAAAGTTTATGCTTTCATTACCATTTTCTCCTCTATAGAAACAAAACAGACCTGGTGCATGCAAGACGAAGCTGGTAATGCTTTATAGCTGTGATGCTTTATAGCTATTTTGATCTGAACTATACCTCATGTCATATTGCTATGTGGTAGGAAGACCACATAATTTCTTCAATGTCGACTAGCTCTCATTAATCTTAAATTGCTTGCAGAAAGGAGAATTGCTGCGCAGTCCCTGCACCCTGCTGCTTAGTTCTAATAGGAAAGAAAGTTGTTTGTACAGCTAACCGAAGCTAGTGTGAGCTTCCTCTCTTTCTTCCTTCCTGTTTTAGAGCTACGTATTTACCTATCTTTTCAGAGAGGTATGGGCTGTTTGAAAATAAAGCTGCTTGTACCTGAAACTGTACATTCTGTAGTTTAAGGTTTATACATAGAGTCGAGCCAGCCGAGGTTCAGATGTTGAATACAACCTGATGCCCCCTGCAGAGGAGATAAATGACATACGACTTCTTAAGGGTTTAAAAATGTGGAGGTAGTCTAAACGTGATATGTACAAATGTTGCTATGTGGAGAGCTGCTAATGTTTAGGTGAGGCCAGAGTTTCATTCCCATGTATCCGGATTTGACTTTTTTCTCTCTTAAAGTACATTTTTCTTTCGTTATTCAAGTGTGGTTTTTGTTTGTGCGAGTCTGGCCGCTATATATGTATGATCGTGTCATGATGCTTCTGTGGTCCTCTTCTTGCTCCTGCGTCTCTTGCTAGAGAAAGAACAAACCTTGTTCAGTTGTGATTTCTCATCTTTTACCCCCCTTTTGGGCTGATCAAAGCTTGCTTGTTAGGCAGGGAAAACCAAATTTTATGTTCTTTTGAAGTTCACGAGTTCTTTTAATGAGAGTAATAATAATGCTACTCGAAAATAGAACGAGCATTCTCACACGATTGCTTCATGTGCTGTTGGGATCATCCTTCATGTTTTCTCCCTACTTGCAACGCAGTTTTGAAAGGGTTGGAGAGATGTTCACTTGCCATAAAATATCACTGTATCCAGTTTCAATCTGTGGAGACATGTATTATATTTGTTGGTGAGAGCTCTCGAACTTCAATTCTTCTCAAAGTTATAGAGGCCAAGGGTGAAGAATCTTAACGAAACTAACCAGCAGTTGTTTCACCTACGTTCAAGTGAGACAACTAATGTTCTAGAAGAGCAGGTTAGCTTCTGTTTTAAAAATATTGACATGAAAATTATAAAAAAAAACCTTGCAATGATGTCAAACACACAAGGCTGCAATTTTCGTTTATTGAGTCAAATATATAAGAAAATTAGTGTGAAGGGACATAATTGTTCCTAATCACTGGGTAATGTAGAATCAGTTATCACCACCACATATGAATAAGCAATGAGACATTAAAAAATAAGATATACAGTGCGACAGCTATTATTTTATAAAGTTTGTTTTAAAATATATTAAAATAATATTTTTTATTTTTTAAAAATTATTTTTAATATTAACCTATAAAAAAGAATCAAGCTTACACGGGACTCCTAAAATAGTTAATCTTCTGCTCAAAGCCTCTTGGCCGAGACCTTGCCACCGCCTTTCTCTTCTCACCCCCCTGTTCCTTCTGAAGCTTCTTCGTCTCCCTTTTCTGCAAGAGATTTGTCACTCCCAGGCAGATTACCTGCAACCAAACAAGCCACCTCAATTTAGCAACAGTCCACATTCCAAAGTCAAAACTTTTATCAGCCGCAGTAAGAAAACCCGTCTGATTGACTAGAAATCACAGATAGAGCAGACTGGAATGATAGTGCCGCCTCCACCATCATTTGTGGTGGACACCGTCTGATGGAAACTCTCGAAGTGGGGCTGTATCTGAAAGGCACGACGGCGACGGCGACTTCTTCAGGGTTCGCTTAAATTCTCCAGATTTGCAGCTCCTTGAGAACTTCCTTGACCGCCAAACCAATATCTTACTGTCATTAATTTATGGTCACATTCATGCATTTAATATTACACGCATGCACGTACTATTCCTTTCATGGTTTTATTTTAATTGGATTTTTTAATTTTTTTTTAAAATTTGATATTGATTTTTTTTCTTCATTTTTTTTATATCTTTTTTAAACTTTGAATTGTTTTGAATTTTATCATTTAATTAAAATTTTTAACTTGTTATTTTTTAAAAAACAATTTGGTGCTCCTTCTCTTTGTGATTTCTTTTTTATTTCTTTTGTGAATTTTTTTTTTTAGCTTTTTAATCAAAAACTATCCATTCTTTTATTTTTTTTATAAAAAATTAATCCTTATTTTTTTGTGATTGAGTTTTATTTTTTTAATTTCATTATTTGAAATTTTATTTATTGAAAGTGGGGCTTCATGATTTTTCAGGTTTGATACTCCTAAACAAATAGCTTGAGTATTGGGTTTTATAAGCTAACAAGGGTTCATATTGTTTTTTTTTTTACTTATTTTCTTTTTTATCTTATTACTAAACATTGATTTTTTTTTTTTAAATAAGTTTCATGATTTTCTTTATTTTTTATTTTATAGAGTTATCCTAATCTCATGACCTGACTTGTGAGTTTAACGAGTTAACTTAGATGGACTTGCATCTTTTTATATTTTATTTTTTAACATTTACTTTGTTGAGATTTGTTCTTTATATTTAGACTTATTTTTTTACTTACAATTGCCAATTTTATTTTTTTATTTTATATGTTTATTTTTTTTTTCAATTTTATCATTCATTATTTAATTAGTTAAAAATTAATTTCCAAAGTTTTTCAAATTTATTACTTCTCGTAAAATAACTTGGGTAATGGATTAACACTAGTATATATCATGTTTTTCTTGCTTTTTTTTTTTTGCTGTTTTCATAATCAACATTAATGTTTTCCTTTTTATAACTTGCATATATAACATCATTTTTTTTCTCAATTTTTTTTTATCCAGCTAACAATAGAATCTTGTTATTTATAATTAACTGGCAGTGATTAGAGTTGGTAATGAATAAGGATATGTGACCGACAAAGTACGTAATGGAATTTCTTAACAACTGAACCACTGGACTGTTTAGGTTGTGATATTTTTTTTTCCCATTTGATTAATTAGAGAATATATCACGTTATCACACGAGGTGAGGCAAAGCTGATCTAAAATATTTTTGGAATGAAAATTAAATAGCAAAAAACCAAAGAAAATCAATGAAATATTGTGGAGACAGACTCGTGTATTGTGGATTATAACAATACAATAATAGTTTCCCACCACAGCAAAATCCAATGAATTGTCCATCAAGAGCTAAATAGTTTTTTTCTTTTTTTTGAGTTCATTTGTTATTATAAAATCAATCAAGGTTATAATGGTCTTTCCATAATTTTTACATACAGTAAAATGATTTATTTAGCTTTAAAAGAAAAAAAAAATACTAAACTCGTATCTAGAGCATAGTTTTAAGACCCGGCCCGGTCTAAGGCCCGGGTTCCGGGTTTTGACCGGGTCGCCGGGTCAAAATTTATTTTTTAATTTTTTTAAAAAAACTCAAAACGACGTCGTTTTAGCAAAAAAATAAAAGTCAACAGGTTTGTGGCCGGGTCTTGACCGGGTCAACCGGGCAGACCGAGTCTGGCCAGACCAATTCCCAAGCGAGTTTTGGCCTCCACCGGACCGGTCCCATACCCGGGTCGGCCGGGTCCCGAGTCGACCCGTTGGACCGGTCCGGATTTTAAAACTATGATCTAGAATCTTTTTATCATTTTAATTTTTTAACACAATAAAAATGATTGTAGAGCTTTCAAAAAACAAAATTTATTAATAAGCCTTATTGAAGCTTCTTCATATTTCATCATGGTTTTTTTTTTGTCCTTCTTATATTCAGGGTGGCTCAGAGACAATTTTATATTTTAATAAATACATAATATTATTAAAAAGAAACTTGATTGGCTTGTGTGGGTGCTCAATGTATTCTTTGGGCGGCACCTGAGGTGCCTTCTAGCAGCAAGAGAGTGGCTTTCAAGGAAACATTTAAATTTTCTTGGTGGCCTCTTTAATTTTGGGCAAAGTGTGTGACCAATGAATTTCTGGTTGGAATTAATAACTTTTTCCTCACTTATTTTCTCTTTCTTTTTCTTGATTTCAATGCATAACCTTCTAATTTTTAAAAACAATCCTTCAATATATTTTTTTTTCATATTTGATCCATGTTTTTTATATCACACTATTTATTTTATTTAGAATTATTTAGGAAACTGTTTTTTCCTTCAATTTAACTTCTCTAATTTTTTATATGATAAATTTGATTCCTATTATTCTGATTGCTATTTATTTTATTTGAGACGATTTTTAAAATTTATTATTTCAAGCGATTTCATACTCCATTTTTTTCCTACTAGATTTAATCTTTATTCCTTTTATTTTTATTTTTTTACCTGGATTTTTTTTTTAAATTCACATATTTTTTTTCAATTTCATATTTCATTGTTAAATTAGTTAAGAAATTGAGCTTCTTAATTGATAATGAATTTAAAATTTGACGGGTTATGAGTTTAAAAGATTAACCCATATTTATAATATTTGCTTGAGTTTGTTTGATTTTTATTTTTTCCAGTTTTATGCCTTGACATTTACTTAATTAGATATTGTGTTCCATTAGTTTTTTTATTTTCTTTTTATAAGGTTTTTTACTGATTTTAAAAATGACGCGGGTTATCTTGAATCCTTTTATTTTTCATTCCTTATTCAATTTAATTTTTTTAAAATATTTTTGAATTAAATTAAATTAATTAATCGAATATAAACATTAAAGGCTAACTTCATGATATTTTATTTAGTTTGCTTTCCGAATTATTACCAAAAACAATTTTTATTCACTTTATTTACTATTGATATATTTTTTAATTATATTATTAGATTAACTTAACTTATAAACTCAATCAAATCAATAACATAAATTTAAAATCTCTTTTATTTTTTTAAAATATTAATATAACTTGAAGACTTTTTTTTATACTAAAAATAATTTAACTCATCTCGCATGTCTCGTGCCACTATCTAATAATATACAAAAACATGGTGGTAGGTTTTTTTAATATTATTATCATTTAACACAAAGAAAATAATTAACATGTCACCATCCATTCTAAAAGAAACAGGGAAGAATTATTGTTGTCAATTTGTCATCATCAAATTATCGCAATAATTTATCTGACAAATGATTCTTTCAATTGGCATTACATTAATTTTTTTTATTTTTTAAAATTTATTTTTAATAATAACATATAAAATAATTTATTTTTAAAATACTTTAACAGGAAAACGCTAAAAAAAAGGGGGGTTGGATCAACCATCCAAATTATTATCTCTACTACTACTAATATTATTATTTTTAAATAAATAAATAAAATAAATAATATTATTATCGAGCCTTTCTTAATTCTTACTCGTCCAGCGCTCCAGCTGTACGCCAACCAACAACTGTCTCATTGGTCCATCCCTAAAGAATAATAAAAAAAATAGTCGCAGGGCAAAGACGGTTCTAAATTAAAGTTACACCTGAAATTACAAATACAACCTCAAAAGTGCACTCCCTTTGCCGACTTGGCATTCAACAACCAGCCTTTTTCACACCAGCTAAGTACTTTCACTCCCCCAATCTACCACGATCCACTGCTTACGTGTCCGTCCTTCATTGGATTACTTCACATCTGTCAAATAGATAGGGCGAGTATATATCTCCTTCTTCGAGCTAGGAAGTGAGAAAGTGAAGATATTTAGAGGATCAAAAATATCTGGCAAAGCCATCCACGTTGGCATTGGTGCGAGGCCAATCCATCCGGAATCTCTATCAGATATTGGGTTAATTGTATATTCCACCCCTATACTTTTTAAAGTTTGTTAATATGGTTCATATACTTTTATCTAATTCTTGATTAGTTAAGAGCGTAGCTGACAGTTCTCCGTCATTAACATTTTAATCTTACATTATCTCAATTCGAGCTCTTAATTTATTAATTTTATCTTTATCTGTTAATTAAAATTGTATTAAATTAAGAATAGAGAGATACAAGAAATAAAAATAAAAGTAAAAGGACTACATTTATAATATTATAGGGATGTAAAAAATACGATCAGCCCATTGGATATGTGCACCTTTTCTCTCTCAAGAAAACACCCTCAAAATTGTTTTCCTTCCCTTTTCTTTCCTGAAAACCGAAAAATCACGTCCACTGCTTCCCTTAATTATCTCCAATTTCTTCTCTGACTCCGATCCGCTTCTCTTTCCATTTCAAAAAAAAAAAAAATCTCTCCAAAATTTAAGCTACCATGGGAGAAGAAGTGAAAATGAGTGAATACGAAATCAACGAGGGTGAAGATAACATCAACGGAGACGATGAAAGAGTTGCAGTGTGGGAGATAGGATTACCTACACCTGATGATCTCACTCCCTTATCACAAACGTTGATTCCACCTGAACTTGCTTCGGCCTTCAGTATCTTCCCTGAGCCTCACCGTACTCCACTCGATGTCAACCGCGCTTGTCAGACCACTCTCTCCAATCTCCGCGGTCAATTAAACGCCTTATCGTCTATTAACTTCAAGTCGTTCAGCGAAACGACAGGTCAAACGCACGACCCTATTGTAGTCGATTTAGACGATAAAACCGGAGCCGTGGATCGGGACGGGTCTGGATCCGAAGCGAGGAAGTTGAGGAGGGTTGATTCGGAAGAGGAAGATTCAGCTTTGAGGGCCGAGAATTCGGCGGACGACCCGTCGTCTGCGGCGGCGAGGAATTTGAAACGGCCACGGCTCGTGTGGACCCCTCAGTTGCATAAGAGGTTTGTTGACGTGGTCGGCCACTTAGGGATTAAAAACGTGGTTCCGAAAACGATTATGCAGTTGATGAATGTTGAAGGTTTGACTCGCGAGAATGTAGCCAGTCATTTGCAGAAGTACCGGCTTTATTTGAAGAGGATGCAGGGGTTGTCGAGTGAAGGACCTTCTGCTTCTGATCAGTTGTTTGCGTCCACTCCTTTGCCGCAGAGTTTTCCCGAGAGTAGTGGCGGCGGCGGAAATGGGAATTTCGGAATCCCAATTCCGATGCCTTATCATCACCCTGCCACGGCGGGTGGGATGATGCCAATGCCAGTATATGGACATATGGGGATGCAAATGGGGAATAACAACGGTCATAATAATAATAGTAGTGATAACCACCAGCATCACCAAGTTAGTATTAATGGTCATCAAAACGGGTATAATGGAAATGTTGCTCATGGTCATATGTTACAGCAGAGGGATTGGAATGGGAATCATTATGGTTCATACACGCATCATCCTCATCAAGTTGCACCTAATGACAACATGTGATGTTGGGAGGAGATATTTTTTTGGCTTGCTATAGAGAAAGAGAAAAAAGAGGTTAGTGCATCCATCCTCTCCAATGTCTTCCACTATCGAGCCGGCACAAAGACTTCCTTAAGATGATAATACCAAAACATTATGCTTACAGTTCGTGCACCCACAAACCCCTTGGCTGATAATACTTGTTATAACCGGGGGAGTGACAGTCGTAGATTGATGGTCCATGTGCATGTCAGCATCACTGTTAACAAAAAAAAATAAAAAAAATTCAAGCCTTTTCATGACTACTTAATACTTCCATTGTCGTGACCCTTAATCTGAAAGAGCTATTTCGAAGATGAGAAGAAAAAAACTTGCTAGATGAAACATATGTTAATTTGCACCCTTGTACTGAAGTAGGCCCGTCTATAGATGCTGGGAGGTGCATTTTGCTGCATCCGTCGCCGTCCTACCTTCGTCTCAAAACTGTTAGGTCTGCCTACCAGCCTATGTATTTTGAATGATGTTTTTTATACATTTGGGTTTACAATTCATTTTCCCCTCTCTTTTGTCCTTTTGATTCTATTTTGCATAATGTTGTTATGTGATGGTTTATGTGCAGATCGATTTAGTATGGTTAGAATTTTGCTTTTCTTTTTCAAATGACACAAGTCAATCAGGTACCAAAAAAGAAAAGAAAAAAGCTTTTTCCAGCAAAAAATAAGGTATTTATATTTCATGATTTGATGCAGTACTTGTGCTGGAGTGGTCGTTAGTCTTTTTCTTTTATTTTTCTTGTATTGAGAATGACTTATATAGCCTTATCTTGCCAACTAGTGCGATCTCTTTGAGCTGATTTTGATGCCCTTTGATTCAGACTTGCACTAACTTTGAACTTGCAGGTTTGTAGCCTACCTAAGTTTCAATAAGGTCCCCATTACAGGTTCTAAGATTCCCTCCCTGCTAATTGCATACTTTCTGTTATTGGACCTTTAGCTGACTGGCTGAGAGCTATTGTAATTAAAATTATCTCTTTTTCTGTAGATTCTGGAGATTGAGCAACCTGATGTAACTCTTGTGAGTTGCTGAGATTTCCGCCCTTCACAGACATTAGAGGATTCGCAGGAAGAAATGCGTGGAGGCATATCCAAGGCATACTTCTTCCAGTGGTGATTTAGGTTCTGCATGTGTCAGGAAAACTTGCAATCCTTCTTTGAATATATCTCAAACTGTGGTTATCTGATGGCAGCAGGAATCTCACATATTACTTATTGCCGCTTCCACATTGATAAGTCATAGCTTACATTCTTAACTTGTTCTTCAATTGATAAATGCTAATTTTTATTTTTTTTTGTATTATTGGATATGTTGAACTTTCTTTTAGGGTAACATAGCAAATCTTTAAAGGAACACCATGCAAAGTCAGCCTGTCAGCTTACCTTTTTTATACCTCTCTGTTTTTACTTCGAATTCTTATTCATTTCTAGTTGTCTTGACAGTTTGCTGATTATCGAACTTAGCTGCGTATACTTGTATTAACGCTGAAAAAATGAACTTTTATTGGAAGCCTTTTTAAATTTTGGTGGAAATTTTCTTTATGGAAGATTCTATTTTTATTTTGAATGTTTTGTTCGCATTTCTTGAATCCCTTTTGCTATTCTCCCATGTTTAAATTATTGTTTACTCTGATGAGGGAAATTATACATTTGACTTTTCAGACGTGAAGTTGAGTTGTAGGTCATAAATTTTCTAGCTTGTAATAATGGCACTATCTCTGAGGGGGGAGGCTTAACATAAGAGTCTTGTCGAATCATGGAAATATTTTGAATAGGCTTTGATCTAATGCTGGTTGCTGCAGGTACGAAGTTAATGTATGAAAATATTAATTATTGAACTAACAGGCATTTAAACCATGGGTTCATAAAATATGCATCAAATGCTGCTGTTCAAGGATTTATAGAACTGAACTTCCTATTTTGACAGAAGAAACCACCTGTCAGACGAGGATGGTTGTTGATATACAATGGCTTCGAAACAACAGGGCAGGATCAACCCCTCATTTTTGATCCTGGACACTTTTGAATTCGTTCCCCATGGCTCTGCTAATTTCTCAGTTGTTGAAATCTATTGAGATGTTTTTTGTACTTTTATTTAGGGAAAGGGTGGATATTCTGAATTTTTCCTGTCTCTGAAATTGCTTGCTTACAGTTCCTCTCTCTCTCTCTCTCTCTCTCCAGTAAAAAGTTTAGTAAAGCAATAAGAAAGAATGTTAATTAAATATAATTGATAAAAAAATAAAAAAAGAAAGAAAAATAAATAAGAATCAAAAGAAAAGGGATTAAAGTTGATATAAAAATAAAATTATATTAAATTTTAAGAGATGAAGCTAGAAAAAAATTTAAAAAGTATTCCAAACAATATATATATATATATATATATATATATATATATATATATATAACAATTAGAAAATTGAGGAAGAAATTTAATATAATAAATAAATAACAAGATATGTTTTTAATTTTTTGTAACTTCTGTAAAGTGTATATCACTCAAAATAAAAATAAAAAATATTTTTTTAAAATTAAGTAATTTTTTTTTGATTGAAATGTGTTTTTTATTAACTAATTCTTCTAATAGTAAATAAACACAAGAAATTTTAAAAAATAATTAAAAAAAAACACTTTTCATAAAATAAATAGGGTGTAAGTAATACAATCTAATTATAACAAGACACCTTTGTGTTTGTTTAATCACATTGAGTTTTAGCATAGTAAATTAAAAAAAAAAGGTAAATTATTACAATTCAAAAAACATTTAGGAAAATAACCCATTTAAAAAGTTGCACATGATATCTACGAGTTCTAAGCCACTTATGTTATTAGCAACTTTTTTAAGTTGTTAAATGACCGATATATGTTACAATATTGTTATTATGTTATTAGCAACTCTTTTAAGTTGTTAAATAACCGATATATTTTACAATATTGTTAAAGGTTAATAATGATTCACTTATCTTTATGTTACTTGTGTAGTTTATTTAAATTTTTTTTAATGAAATTAATGTTGTCATCATTAAAATTTTAATTTGTCTATTATTAAAGATGATAAGTGATTCAGTTGTCTTTAAATGACTCATATAATTTATTTTGATGATGTTGTTAAATTTATTTTATTAAGATTGTTTTTTGATAATTTTGATAATATTATCATTAAAGATTAGATAAGATTTTAAGGTTTTTTTTTTAATTCCTTTTCAATTTTCAAAAAAATTTGTGACAATTTAAGAGAGTAATTAATAACACATGCAATGCAATGAGTTGATGTTGTCCTTTATTAACTAACCATATTATTTTTTCTAAATATTTTATAAATTATATTATTTTTCTGAATTTTTTTAATGCGTGAAATTCTAAAAAAAAAATCTCAATCGTATCAAATACTACGAATCATTGGAGAATTCTAAGAAAGTGAAGTTGGAACAATCTGTTCTCTTTTAATCAAAGGGTTTCTCTTCTTTTGAACAACAAATTCTCTTAAAAGTTGATGGAGAATATGGTGAAAGAATCCCAACTTGTTTGTTTTTGCTGCAGAAAAACTTTTTTTTTTTAAATATTTTTTTTATTTAAAATTAATTTTTTAATATTTTTGAATCGTTTTGATGTGTAAATATAAAAATAAATTTAAAAAAATAAAAAAAATATTATTTTAATATATTTTTAAATAAAAAACATTTTAAAAAACAATCGAGATCGCAATACCAAAACCATACCAAAACCACTCTTTATAAATGAATAAAGAGAGCTACGTATGTGACCACGAATTAAAGAAACTTTGGGCAGAGGATAAGGAATGAGGCAATTTATGCCTCGATGCTTTTGTAATATAAGAGTGGGCAAATTGCTTTTCATTATATTGCGTGAAAAACAAAACTCACCACAAATATGAAAGCAAAAGACTGCAGATTTTCTTGTTTGTTTTTATGTTTAAAAGTATTTTTTTTAATTTTTTTTTGCTTTTAATTAATATATTTTTTAATTTTTTTAGATCATTTTAATGCGCTGATATTAAAAATAATTTTTTAAAAATAAAAAATATTATTTTAATATATTTCAGAATAAAAAACACTTTAAAATACAACTACAGAATAGATTTGATTATTTCCTGCTATTCTCTGCCGCAACAGCAGCAGAAAAAGGAAGAGCTTTTGCATAAATTAAAAGAAACCTAAGAGATTTGTTGATTTCATTTCCAATCCTCTCAAATAACACCGTGTTTTGTCTTTTTTTATATTTTAAAGTTTTTTTTTTTTTTTTTAATTTAGTCATCATTTTTTTTAATCCTAATACACTGTGTTATATTGGATTTTTGCCTACAAATTTGTTTCAATTACCATGCCATGTGGTTCTCGGGATGTTAAAAAAAAAGTCATATTTTAGTTCATATTCAATTTTACAAAAAACAAAAAAACTTGGTTCTATTTATTGAAAAATAATGAACCTACATGGACCCAAATTGACATCACCCAAACAGTTTTTCCTTTTTAAATATTCTAAACGTGGCATTTTATTTTTTTGCCTTAAGATTTTGTCAAACTTTTTTTCTTATCCCTTTAGTTTGAAAACTATTTTTTTTGCTTCAAAACTTTATTTTCTTTATATATCAGTCCATGATTTTGAGAGAGAATAAAAAAAATCAGTTGTAAAACTGAAAATAAGAGAAAATATTCAATTGACTATATTTGAATAATAAAAATAGTTAATCTTGGTTTCAACATGTTCTATTAGATGAGAGGAGTTCGATAATGATTATTGTTTTTTTCTACAGAAATGCTTGAAAAAGCATAAGTGTCTTTGGATTGTTTTGATTTGGTTGATTTTAGGATTTTGAGTGATTCTAGGTTGATAAAGTGATTTGGAGGTATTTTGGGTGTTTTAAAGTAAAAATAACTTGAAAATTAGGTTTTAGGTCATTAATTTTTTGATTATTAAAGGTGCCTAAAAAATATAACAATAAACAATAAGTTTTGCTTGCCATTACAAGTGACTTGTTCTTGAAAAAAATAAGATAAAATTCAAACATGGACTAGGCTTTTTAATTAAGGTTAGGCATATAAGTTTAACTTAACATCCCTAATCATTAGCCTTTTTAGAGGGCCAAACCCATACTAGTATATTTAACTATTAAAGTTTTTGTCAACATATCTATATCCTTTTTGTTACATAAGTTCTTCGAGCATCTTTTATCTATTAAAAAAAGCAATTAAGGTTTATAAATTTAGAAACTATTTAAAGAACGAATGAAACTAATTTTTTTTTTATATAATAGTATGTGTAATTAAACTAAAATAATAATGCTCTAATTTTACTCTTTTTTTTTTTTCATTTTGATGGTAAGTGGTGATGTTATGAAAACTTCAGATTGGATTAGACTTTCAACGACTATATTTTGAACTGACTTGATATAATCATTAGTTGATGGGCTTCACATGGTGATTGAACTTGACCATTCCATGCTTTCCTGCAAACACAAATTGTCATGAAAACACAAGTCCTCTATAAAATATATGGGATTATATGATGTTTAAGTCATTAAATGAAGGAGGAAAAATAGTGTACATGAAAGAAAAGGAGAATGACGAGTATAGGAAGTGTATGTGTGATTGTAGGAACTTATGTTGTTTTGTGTGATGTTCTTGCATGAAGTTGTGAATGAAATTGCGTATAAAACTTATTGAGTGAACTAGTGTAATGTCATTGTGTGGACTTTTTGTATTGTTATTTTTTTATTTGGTGACCTGAAGTATTTATAGATCTTGGTTACAATAACTTATCTTTTGAAGAGTAGTGTAATAATAAAGAATATTTTTTTCCTTGTAGGTATCTATTGATGAGTGGAGAAAAATGAGCTATTAGTTGTTTTGTCTTGTTGTGTCAATTGTGGAAAGGTTAGTGCTCACGAGTAATTGGTAATGGAGGCAGGTGCTCTTTGAGAGGACATGCTTACAAGGAGGTAACCATTGATGAGAAAAGCACATGAGATTAGGTGTCATAACGACTTTCTTGGAAGTTGCAAGGGTCACATATTAATATTTATATATTTTAATGATAATAATTGAATAAAAATGGACTAATGATATGCTTGGTTGAGAATAAGTTTAAACGGATTTTATATGAAGATCACAGTCGCGGGGTGTGAGCGACGCGACGTCGTTTGGCGAAGGCGGAGGCTTTTTGTCGTGCCTCCTGTGTGAGGTGTGGTGTGTTGGAAATTTTTTTGGATTTAATCATAAAATTATGATTAATGTTTAGGAGTCGCCATCTAGTATTATGGTCACTAGGAACCTATGGCCTGCGAGAGTTTGGGTAAGGAACTGGTTGTGCAAGGGGAAGACACATCACCCCCAGTGCACCCTACCTAATGTAAGCTGAATTGCTGTTTGATTGTTTTTTTTTAAGTCAGGTTTCTATTTGTTGGTCTCTTCTAAGACTCAAGACAAATCTCTTTTCATGAGAGAGTCTCTACCTTATTGGGTTAGATCCTAACCGTTCTAAAGTCTGAATTTTAGCATCACATTTCTACACCTTGTATCTTTAATACCTGAGGGTGTACTTTATCGTGTAATTTTACAACCCACAAATATTAAAGTCTACATTTGGATCCTAAAACAAAAATTGGAAAAAGATTTTTGAGATGTTGGCCAAATCCTAATGGTTAATCATAAACTGGTTATGATATCCATTTTTGGATTTTTTTAAACATGAAAAAGATACAATTTGTTTCATGAACAATATGCTTGTAAAAATTTCAGGATTTGGCCGTATGCAACAAAATATTTTTTTTTGTTTTTTGAAAATGTTTTGAAATTATTTTTTTTGAAGTATTTTGTAGAAAACCGGTATTTTAATATCGGATTTGTAATTTATAGTATAAATATACAACATGATATTTTGCAACATTGGTAGAAAAATATGCTAGAAAATTACAATTTTTTTGAAATGATTGATTTGAAAATTTTTGGATAAAAAAAGAAGAAGGTATAGTCCACTGCATGAACAGTGGACGCGAATTATAATTCAAGCCCATTGTTCATGCGTGAACAAGGACAACGAAGAAGAAGAAGAAAGGGAAAGGGAGAGAGGGCGGACAACCTGGCGTTGTGGTGGTCTGGCCGAGGATGACGGTGTGCTGCCGGTGGTTGCAGCGGTGGAGGCCGGAGTCGGCTATGGGAGGAGGAAAAAAAAAGTTGCAAAGGAGAGAGAAACGCTGGAAGGAGAAGAGGGAGAGAGTCGTGAAGGCTGCTTCGTGGCCGGTTGGTGGTAGAAATGGTGAGGAGCTAACCTGAGGACGGTGGCTAAGGCTGTGACAGAGATGGTGGCCGGCGACAGAGGAAGCAAAAGAAGAAAAAAAATCGGGCGGGAAGGGCTGTAAAGAGGAGAGAGAAACCGACGGTGGCTCTTGGTGGTCGGCTGGTGGTTGTGTTGGCTTCTTGTGTTGAAGGTGATGGTGGGAAGACCGGTGATGAGGGTGGTGGTGGTTGAAGGCCACCGTGGAGAGAGAAAGAAAGAAGAAATGTGCAGAAACTAGAAGAAAAACTTGTTTTTTGGCTGACTTTGGACTCGATTTTCTCCTCTTTTAGGCCATGAAATCCACCTCTATTTATAGATGGTGAAAGAGGGCAATCTTGTCTACATTGAGGAAAATTTTTTGCCCTTAATTCAGCTAGGGAGGATTTCAACCATTGGCTCAAAGTAGGTATTATGAGTTGTAAATCTGCAGACAAAAGCTGATTGAGTTAGCCTCTTTAGGCTGTTTTCGGTGATGATGTGTTGTCATTTAGCCTGAACGGATCACATGGGGTTGTAGAGAAAATGCAGATGATCATTTTTGTGTAAGATTTGTCAAATTTAATGGACGTTAGGTACATTAAATGCAGCTGCAAAGTAGTCAACCAGACCAGCTTTTTCAGAGAAAAAATAGAAGATAATGAACAGTGCTGAGTTCTGTTTTTGGCCAAAGTTCATTTCAGTCCTCCCTCTTTCAATTGAACCCTAATTGACCCTTAAGTTTTTTTTTTTAATGCAATTAGGCCCTTAATTTCAAATAATTAACTTGGTACAAATTAAATTTGGTTTCTTAAAATTCCAATATTCTCAATTAAGCCCAAATTAGGTTTCAAAACTTTATTTTTCACCAATTAAGCCCAAAATAAAATTAATTTGACCTATTTAAAGTATAATTAAGTCCTTGCACTTAATTAAATCCTTTAATTGGACCCAAATTAATTCTTAAACATAATTAAAATTTAATTTGGCCCATGATTAAATCAAATTGACATATTAAAAATTTAATTATGTCCTTGAACTTAATTTTTATGAAAATTCGTCCAATAATAATTTAATTTGACCTTGAATTTGCATTTTTTCTTCATTTTTGGGCATAATAAGGTACAATTAGGCCTTGAATTTCCTCATAAAATTGTAGTTTGATTCCCTGATTTGCTTTCTCCATGTTGCCAGCCTTTATTATTATTATTTTTTATTTTGAAAAAAAAAAAGATTTTTGAGGAATAACCCAGAATTGAGTTATGACAACATCAATAAACATGACGAATTAAATGAAGAAATCAATCCACAAGTTCAATATACAAAGAAGGTGACGATTTAGTTTTTAAGGATTCATTTTAGTGCAAATTATGTAAATCTTTATATTTTACTTGATATCACAAATTAAAATAAATTCACATACTTCACATTGCATACACAATAGGATTGAAATGCATTTAGTCGGTTCAAGATTCATCAGGTTTAAAACTGTTAAATCTGAATTTTAAGTTGAACCGGTTAACCGCCTGGCTATACCAAGTGAACCGATGTACAACTTGTTCATTAGGGATGAACACCTGGGAATCTATAAGAATCAGTTAACCAATTGGCTCGACCAATCTGAACTGGTTGACCATTCGAGCTGTCAGAGGAGTAATAACGATTATAAACGACTACTTTTTGCTAGAATCATATATATATATTTTGTTTAATTGAAGAATTAAAAACAAATTTTGAATATTATATATATATATATATATATATATCACATACAAGCTATTTTAAGAGAAAAAACAACTTCAAAATTATTAATCCTAAATCATATTCATATTTGTGCATTAAAACCTTCATATTCTTGCACAAGAGTATAAATTCTCACACTCATCATACGTAAACACCTTCATACATTCTAAGCGCTATTGAGTGAGAGATATAAGCTCTAATTATATTATCTACTATTTTAGAGAGTTGCTATATTTCAAACAATTGTAATCCTTCAAGAGTTTAAATGAAAAACTCTTAAAGAGGGTATTTCTATAATAAATATAGGGAAAAATCATAGTCAATATAGGGTATTTCTATAATGACCTACTAACAAGCTATAAGCCTAAAAAGTAAAATAATGAGAAGGTGAGTTCAACAACTCAATGGGTAGTTAACGCTCAATATACATACATGAGGTAATATAAAAATTAGGAATATATATATGATTTTAAGTTCTTACATGAAAGTTTCTCAAATAAGTCATAACAAGAATATCATAAGGTAAAGTTCATCAAAAAATCAAAATGCAATGAGCATGACGCTTTATACCGTGGGATGATCAATCACCACAAGTTGGTGACTCCCCCGACCAATTAGGGTTCAAATATGATGTGCATAAAGACTAATACTATCCTATTAGCATGAGTATTTTGACTGACATGCTATAGGTTCATATCATAATAACACAAATAAATTTATAAATCAAGGCTTAACTCATGACATCAATTAAATGAGGAGCTATCAATTCAGAAGTACATAATGGTTCATATCAAAGATTTAATTTCAATAAGTGGTCATCCTTAATCATAAACAAAAAAATAAATAACAATATAAGAATTACAAAGAAGCATAATCAATTCCATTTAAACAATTCAAGTATTTATACTAATTCTTTAGCATATAAAAAGTTATCTACTCATGAGACTCAAAAGTAGAAATAACACAAAAACATACACCAAAGACAAACTTATTAATGTCTCATAGGTAGAATATCAAGATTATTTGAATATAAAAGAAGACATTCTTAAATACATCTTGAAAAGAATATACAATCTATTTAATATATATTGCCATGTTTTAAATCATGTTACTTTAAGATCAAAGTTAAAAAGAACTTTTTATGAGCTTCGAAGAGATATGAAACCTAACATCTTGTATTTTAAAGTTTTTGGTTCAAAATATTTTATTTTTAACATGAAAGATAATTTGGATAATTTTGACTCAAAATCTGATGTTGATATTTTTCTTGACTATTTTTTTTTTGGCAAGACTTATAAAGTACATAGTAATATAACGTTTTATCTTAAGAAATTGATGTATATTCTATTTAAAAAAACTCAAAACATTAAAATTATTGAAATTTGAGATGACATTTATATGAAAGTTATTGAAAAATAGTCTTGAACTTGGAAAAAGAAAAAGAAAAAGAAAAAGAGAAAAATAAAGAAAATCTTCAGGAAACGTAAAAGTCACCGCTTAGGAAAAACACGGATCAGGACGCAAATCAGACGGAAAAGGATTGTGGGCTTGAAGATGGACAGATACAGACAGACTGACCTGAACCTGAAAATCAGCTGGGCTTTCATTTCACATTTGAACGAACGAAGGCAATGAGCTTGTGTTCTTCCGCTTCTCCCCTACGGAAACTGAAAGTATCCAAATCCGCCAACCACCTGCTTTCCCGCGCTTTAACAAGCCACAACCACCATGAGGAACACAGTAACAACCGCACCTTCAACAGCAACCAGAACACATCAAGCCCAGTTGATTCTGATCTCATTGCTGAATTCACGCAACGTGGCTCTCTATCTAATCCTTACTTTCTCAACAAAATCGTGTCCTTTTGTGCCAAATCCGGTTCTTTCCATTTGGGCATTCAAGCCCACTCAACTATTCTCAAATTGGGTTTTATTTCAAACGTGTATATTTGTAGTGCTGTTGTTGATATGTATGCAAAATGCGGCGAAATTTCAAGTGCACGATTATTGTTTGATCAAATGCCTCAAAGAACTGTTGTTACGTGGAATTCGTTGATTTCCGGGTATTTGGCTGTCAATTGTCCGAAAATAGCTATTGAATTGTTTATCAAGATGTTAAAAGCTGCTATAAATGTGTCAGCGTTTAGTGTTTCGAGTTGTCTGGCAGGTTGCTCGCAATTAGAGGCCAGAGAAGTCGGGACTCAGGTTCATGGGCTAATTTTGAAAACTGGATTGGGTTATAATGTTGTTGTGGGAACGAGCTTGGTTGATATGTACTCAAAGTGTGGCGATGTTAACGATTCCAGGCTGGTTTTTGATCATATGGTGAATAGGAATGTAATTACTTGGACTTCTATGGTTACTGGGTATTCACAGATTGAAAAACCTGACGAGGCAATGGCTTTGGTTAAAGAAATGGTGCGTCAGGATCTCAGGCCAAATTGTGTAACCTATAACAGCTTGCTAAGCTCATTTTCTGGTCCTGATTGTTTAAGTTATTGCTTGCAAGTTCATTGTTGTATAATTCAATTAGGTTTAGAGTCTAATGTGTATATAGCAGCTACACTGGTCACTGTGTATTCAAAGTGTAGTAGTAGTTTAGAGGACTTCAAGAAGGTGTGCTCAGTTGATATGACATGTGACAATATAGCTTGGAATGCAGTCATTGCTGGTTACTCTAAATTAGGGCGTCATGAGGAAGCTCTCAGATGTTTCCATGAAATGAAGCAGGCTGGTATTGATATAGACTCTTACACGTTAACAAGCGTGGTAGGAGCAATTGGGAATAGTTCATTTCTTGAAGAGGGAAAGGCAATGCATGCTCTCATTCACAGAACCGGCTATATTTCTCACTTGAATGTTCAAAACGGGCTTGTTTCCATGTATGCGAGATGTGGAGCCATTGGTGATTCGAAGAAGGTCTTTGGGTTCATGGAGGAACATGATGTGATCTCATGGAATGCACTTCTAACAGCATTTGCTCATCATGGATATGGCAGAGAGGCTGTGGAATTGTTTGAACAAATGAGAAAAACTGAAATCAAGCCAAATAGTTCTACCTTCCTTGCTGTGTTGTGTGCTTGTAGCCATGTTGGTTTTGTGGATAAGGGAATTGAGTATTTTGACACGATGAAAAGTGATATTTTGCTAGAACCCCTTAAAGTAGAGCATTATGCCAGTCTTGTAGATACTTTTGGTCGAGCTGGGTATCTTAATGAGGCGGAAGCCTTCATTAATAGCATGCCTATAGTACCAGCGCCCTCAGTCTATAAAGCTCTTCTTAGTGCTAGTCTGGTTCATGGAAATAGAGAGATTGCTGCACGTTCTGCAAAAAAGCTTCTAGAGCTCTGGCCTAATGATCCAGCGACATATGTACTGCTATCCAGTGTATTGACTGTGGAGGGTAATTGGGACGATGCAGCAGATTTACGGAAACTGATGTGTGATAGAGGGCTAAGGAAGAAGCCTGGTTATAGTTGGACTTGATAGAACGGATGCCTGGTTTTTTTCTTGCAATATCCAGCCCAGTGTCATTGCAGCAGAATAGTAGCTGGTTTTGAACAGTCATTGTCGGGCAGTGGCTGACATAACTTTTTACCTGGTTTGCTTTTAGCATACAGGAGTGACCAGCTATTTGGGTGAGAAAAAATGGTAAGAAATTTTCCATAAAGCTGCATTTTAAACCACTTGGTGTATCTTCTTTACTATATTATTGAGAACGCACAATGGACTTTGCAAATCTGTTATCGTAATTGGCTTACATTATTGTACGGGGCATGAAATAATGATGGATTTACTTTTGACAGTTCTCAAATCAACTGTCTGAAAGGATGAGTCAAGGTTACAGATTTCAAGTCTCTATTCTTTTGATCCAGCCATACAGAAGAGTGCGGATGGGTGATTGTGCATGAACTATGGGAATGGGAGGAAGAAATAACATGATACACTGCCGGTGAACCAAACTGCTAGCCACTAGTTTGTTGTGCTCCACGATTTGCCCTCCATCAGAATAGAAGCAGAATCATGAAATGCATTGTGTCCCATGAATTTTCTAAAATAGCCAAGGCGGGCGCTGCACCTTTAGGCAGGGTGCGAGCCATCCCAACACCCCCCCACGCCCCTCTATTACTTTTCAAAAGTTATTTTGACCCCGTATGTCCAAGGTTTATATCAATTATCCCCTCCAAAAGTTTTCTTATTTTAGTTGTCACCTTCATCCTTGTATTTTTCTCACGTTTCCCCCTCATTTATTTTACTCCATCCCTGCCACTGAAGACAGTCATCGATTGTTCAACACCAGTGAGATCCAAATAGTCAAAGGATCATGGAGGTAAAAAAATTATATGGGAACATCCAGAGATTCTCGAGAAGGGAGAAAAGGAAAGAAAAATCTCATAGATGAATCACTAACTTATTCCCTAAAAAGTTTAGATTGTAATGAGATTCCTTCATTTTTTTTGATCATTATCTTTCTGCTTTTCCTCGCTCTTTCACTCTCGTTTTGGTTTGGCTGTCTCCCTCAATCTTTAGCTTTTGGTACAAGGAAGTTTCATGAGGGACTGAGGGTCATACATTTTAATGTGATGTGAACTTTTTTTTCTTCGTTTATTGGCAATTACATTTTTTCTTGGACAAAAAATAAGATGGAAAGTCACAATGTAGTTCCACCAGACCCCGAGTGGTCTGGGATTAAAGTTGAATTGAGTTAAATAGAAACAGCTAAAGGTTTGAGAAGAATCTACATAAAAATATAGATTTGGTTGTGATTTTTCTTTTCCCTATAGAAGCTTGTGCTTATTTGAAGTGAATTTGATATGAGAGAAGTCTAACATGTGAAGAATTTACTTGTTCATAAATTCTGTATCTCTTCACGCTTTGGTTATTGATTTGGATTTGATGCTCACGCTCTCTAGGTTTTCTTATAACCAAAGTTTGTGTGTTCGAGACAATGTAGTTAGTTTTCCTTGTCAGAATTGAGACAAAGCAGGGAGGGTGATGGCGATAGTTAGGGTTAGGATGCTGCATTTTTTAACCATGGACCATGGTGGCTAGTGTTTTGCTGTGGTTGATCAAGGCGACCATGCAGGAGGAAATACCTCTTTGAAGCCATAAGACTACAAAAGGGGAAACATTCATGCAGGCTTAGTCAACTTGCTATTTCAGGAGGTGACTTTTTGTGACAAGCAATTGCAATCAATTTAACTGCATTATCTTATTGCCACATGTAAAATTGGAGCCCACAAGTCTCAAAATTTTGGCTTTTACCACAGATGACATGCGGCTCTTGTTCACTGCCTGTGCAAGAACTCCGGGAAAGAGATGCTTGGGCATCCCCCGTTCTCTTAAATTTCCCTTTCTGTGATAGAAACGCAACGCTGAAGGAAATGATGGCACACCCTCAATCACGTACTAGAGCAATGGCTCCAATTGCTGTCAGGCACAGACATGGTAACAGCCCTAGAACTCCAACCAGCCCAACTGTGGAAGAACTTCTACGAGGTAATTGCATAAACTCTAATATAACCATCCATGATAGAAGAAAGGGTTAATGGTTCTGTTTCTTCAGGAGGCTTGAACTCGAGTGTAACAGGAAATGGGAATAACAAGTGGTTGAGCTATTGCTTATCGGCAGCTTAGAATATTTTAGGATTTGTTTATTTTCAGTTCATACATCAACTCTTTCTTCAGATATTGAGAATTGATAACAAATGTGTTTTAATTTAGCTTACAAAGTAATTTGTTCGTGAAAAATAAATGCTTTTAATTGATACCAAAGTCACGAAAATTCATGTTCCTGTCACTTCTGACCTATGAGGTTTGCATGAGCAGCTGAGGAAGTATCTAGGTGGTCACCACACTCCTCACCAACTTTTTGGAAGGACCATGACCTGGAGTATGATCAATCCCCCAATCACAAGAAATCAGTTATTGCCAAAGTGAAGGAGAGGGCCAAGAAATGGCGAAGCAATCTCATAAAAAAGAAGCATAGTGATGACAGTAACGCCACTCCTCCATGGGGTGTTAGCCTGGATAATGATGAAGCTGAAGAAGATCCTGAATATCTTGGAGCGCCAAGTAGGAACACCATAAAATCTAAAGAGAGAAAAATTTCTTTGGAATATTTGCCTAAATGAATGTGCATTTAATTAACTCGTCTACATGATCTCTCAGTGTACGAATCAGAGATGGCTCCTGAGGGGTACAAGGAGGCAGCTAGACAGCATCCAAGAGCAGTTCCTGTGATACCAGAGAAGCATGTTTTGCCAAGTAGTGTGACCTGTGCTGAAGACAAGCCAGTAACTGAAACCGTGAACGGGAAACAAGAAAATGAGAACTTTTCCAAGACATTATCCGAAATTATGGCAGAGAAGCTGGCACCAGCATACGCCACAGTATCTGATGCCACCAATGCCATAACTTCCAAGATTCAAAGCCTTGCTATTTCAACCCCTGAAGCATCAGATGCAGCAGGATTAGACCCCGCAGGCGAAGGCAAAGCATCATCATCTGTAGCAGTAACAACCAAATTAGCACCAGACCAAGTTGCATCAGATCCAGCCCGAGCCCCAACAGCTGCAGCATCTGGTTACCATTTCAGAACCGGGGAGCAAAAATGGGATAAAGGAGTTTCAGTGAAGGAGTATATAATCCACAAATTTGAGCCAGGAGAAGATGACAGAGCACTTTCTCAAGTGATATCTCAAGCAATAAGTCCAAGAAAAGCTGCTGGTGATGTGAGTATGGTGGATAAGGTGAAAGATGCTGTCAACTCTCTTCTTCGGGGCTCAGAGTCCTCCCAACCTACAGTTTACCATTCAGCTAAGAACTCATCCTCAAATATCCCCATCTCAATGGATGCTCATGAAGGTAACTTAATTTTTCCTTCATTCTCTAGTAGTGTAATTAATTAGAAATATTGGTGGAGAGTTGCTCTAATCAGAATGGATTATAGGTTGTAACATGATTTAATCATATTTACTATTGTTAAAAGGTTGTCCTGACCTGCTATCAGGGCTAAAATCTGCAGTATAATTTGTTGACAAGTACTTCAGGAACACCTCCTTTTGCTCATGGGATATCTTGTCGTTGCAGTTACTGAAGAAGAAAATCATGGAAGGATACTTCAAGCCAACTGAATGGGGAATTCGATAGATAATATATAATTTTTTTGCTATTCAGCGTACCAAATTCTATATATGACAATAAGTAGTTTGCCAATGATGGTGGCGATAATTGCTTAGAATCAGCGATAAGTAATTGGAGATTGTGTTTTGTGGATCCCTGCACTGAATGTAACATTTCTTCCTATTCCTCATCTGAAACTAATTCAATCATCAGAGTGGTAGTTTACAATCAGCGATGTTAAATCACCTGATGGGATTTATCTGTAATGGCTCACTTTTAAGCAGCAGGTGAGCTCAATATCAGTGGCACAGTGGGCGGAATGGAGTTCTAGAAATCACGAGGAATAGCAATTTTCTTTCACTACTGTTTTATGAGCATCAATTAACTGATCTCTGTTGATCGTAAGGTGCATTTTGCCTTATTTTTTGACTGCGAACATTACACACAGGGAGAGAGAACACAGTAACAAAATGTTTACATTCAATGCTGTTAAATTAAGATTATCAGTTCATTAATGCTGCTAATTACTTAATATAAACTACACAGCAGATATTCAAAAAGGGACATCATGGTGGTGGGGCTACGATTCGATCATTCTGGCAGGAAGATTGATGCCATGCACTTGTTTTTCATTATACTCACAGAAAAACTAACAGTCCTAGACTGTTAGCCGATGGTGAACTGATACGATTAAGCACCAAAACCAGAGAACTGCCCTGGGAAAATACCAAAACCACGTTGCTCATGATCGCTGTTACATGTCCTTCCCAGATAGTAGTTTCAACTTCTATTACAGTAGTGTGAAAAGAGACCACCAGGACTGGGATCAGTTATCGTGTATGTTCCCGTGGTTTTGTAACGCCTCAACATGTTTTTCCTCGATAAAGCTGTTCCAATTTTCCAAACATGTGTCGTGACGGTGCTTCGAACATCATTTCTTGTAAAAGAATTCACCAAGCCCGACAGGTGACTGTTTGTAGTATCCTTAGTTATCAGGGATGACATCAGACTAAATATTATCTTAAGCATGTTATTGAATTTATAATTGGGACTTGAAGGGGAGGAGCAAATGTCAATATTATGTGGTCATTACTACTTTATTTATTCATTTTTTTCTATGCGGACAAGTCAAAGAATTTTAAAAAAATCCCCTTAATTCTTCAACTATTATTTGTCATGAAAATTCAAAGCAGACAACATTGGACTTCAGATGCCTGCATTTGTAGAAACTTGACCAAAATGGGAGGAACATCAGTTTAAATTATTGGCATCAAGCTTAGAGCAACCAAAACTCTCATTTTTTCTTCAAGTTGCCAAAATCTATTTCATACCATAACTCATCTTCCAAGACAACATATATGTTGTTCTACTTGTTTTAAAAACGAACCGCCTATGATCGACAAATTGCAATTTCATACTGAAACTTCTGTCCCTTAATTCGTTAGAACAAGCTCAAGCACTGAATGCCACTATATGTAGTTGAAGTTGAAGTGTTATAATTCATGTAGTTAAAATATTCTTGCTGTTCTTCCTTGAATTTTTTGTTGTTGTAGAATTGTCTTTGTGTGGGACCTATAGAGCCATTTAGCAGTCGCAAGCTGTTTTCTAACTTCACTCGCACAATGTTTTATATTGTCATTACTTTTCTCAAGTCCAAGTTGATGACGTTGCATCTGCGCAAAGCATGTCGATGTTGAAGGATTCGAATGTAAATGCAGCAAAGGTTACAGCTTCATATCACAGAAGTTCTTAAAAGGCTGAAGCATCACCTTCTGTCTTTAATTTTCTCAATGGAAGCCTTACTTAGATCACTCCATTTTCTTCTAGCTCTTTTCATATCCTTAAAACACTTGGCTTTGGCTCAAGAGGTAAACCAATTCATCTACCATGGCTTCACGGGAGCCAACCTGAGCCTCAACGGGATTGCAAGTATTCACCCCAATGGCTTGTTGGAACTGACAAACACTTCAAAGCAGCAAATTGGTCATGCTTTCTTCCCATTTCCCTTCCATTTCAAATCATCTTTCCCCAACAATTCTAGGTCCCTTTCATTTTCTACGAACTTTGTGTTTGCCATGGTTCCCGAGACGCCTAAGCGTGGTGGACATGGCATTGCGTTGGCTATTTCTCCATCTACAGAGTTCAAGGGTGCCACTGCCACTCAATATCTTGGTCTCTTTAATTCTACCACAGTCGGTTTATCTTCAAATCACCTGCTTGCCATTGAGCTTGATGCTGTGAGAAGCCCTGAATTTCGAGATATCGGAGACAATCATGTTGGGATAGATGTCAACAATTTGACATCCATTCAATCTGCTCCAGCATCATACTTTTCAAAACATGAATGGGAAAATGAAAGCTTGCAGCTCATAAGTGGGGACCCAATGCAAGTGTGGATAGACTATGATGAAATGGAGAACCTACTCAACGTAACACTAGCTCCAGTAAGTATCATGAAACCTCAAAAGCCTCTCTTGTCAACACCTATTAATCTCTCTCTAGTTGTTTTGGAGTCCATGTACGTTGGTTTCTCTTCATCCACTGGTTCTGTATCCAGTCATCACTATATTCTCGGATGGAGCTTCAACAAAAGTGGGCAAGCACAGAGCCTAGACACTTCAAAGCTCCCTTCACTTCCTCCTGAAAGAAATTCAACTAACAAACCATATTTACGAATTATGATCCCATTGATAACAGTATCTGTTTTACTCATAGCAAGTTTTGCAACTATGTACATTATGAGGAAGAGATATGAAGAAGTACACGAAGATTGGGAGCAGCAATACGGTCCTCAAAGGTTTCGCTACAAGGATCTCTACAAAGCAACTAAAGGTTTCAAAGACAAAGGGCTCCTTGGATATGGAGGTTTTGGAAGGGTTTACAGAGGAGAGTTACGTTCTTCCAAGGTGGAGATTGCAGTCAAGAAAATCACTCATGATTCGAACCAGGGAATGAAGGAATTTGTAGCTGAAATTGCCACCATGGGGAGGCTAAGGCATAGGAACTTGGTACAGCTCTTAGGCTACTGTCGTCGGAAAGGAGAGCTTCTCTTGGTCTATGATTATATGCCTAACGGAAGCCTCGACAAGTTCCTATTTTGTAAAGTAAAACCCAACCTCAATTGGGCGCAGCGATATCTAATCATCAGGGGAGTAGCATCTGCCCTTCTTTACCTCCATGAAGAGTGGGAACAGGTAGTTCTGCATAGAGATGTGAAAGCTAGCAATGTTCTATTAGATGCCGATCTTAATGGACGGCTAGGAGATTTTGGGCTTGCTAAGTTTCATGACCATGGATCAACTCTCCAAACAACCAATGTGGTTGGAACAGTTGGATATCTTGCACCAGAGATAACTAGAACAGGAAAGTCAACTACCTGCAGTGATGTTTTTTCTTTTGGGACATTTATGCTTGAAGTAGCATGTGGAAGGAAGCCTGTAGAGTCAGAGAGACCACCTGAGGAGGTTGTTCTTGTTGACTGGGTACTTGAATGCTGGAATAGAGGTGCCGTTCTTGGGACAGTTGATCCTAGATTTGAAGGCAACCACGTGGAGGAAGAAATGGAGTTGGTCTTGAAGCTAGGCCTGCTCTGTACACATCGCACTCCGGCAGCTCGACCTAGCATGAGGCAAGCGGTGCAATATCTGGATGGAAATGCTACTTTACCTGATTTACCACTGCACGGTGCAGGAATCGGTTTAGTTCCAGTTAGCAATGAAGCATCTACAGAACATGTTTTAACAATCCCTATATCATCAGATGAAATTTCTTCCTATTCCTTGTCCGACTCTGAATCAATACTCAGTGGTCGTTGAACTAGCAATGCTTCATGGAGGACTGATTATGTAAATATGTACATTAAGACTTGTTTGATGTGAAATATAGAGGAAGGTGCCACAGAATTTTGAAGATTGTAGCATCTGTGCAATTTTTTTCCAACCACTTGTATCTTGTGAGCTGTTATTAACTTGTACTGTTTTTCTTTACTCTGTTTAAATTTATTATTTGCATCAGTAAGACTTTAGTATAACATGTTTCGATTGTAATGGACAGGAAAAGATGCAATGCATTAGCTAGATAATCGAGCTACGAGCTCGTGAGTTTACACCTAGAAAAATATCAGAAAGTTCATGAAATTGAAGTGACAGCACATGCTACTTCAACTCATACTAAATGCAGTCTCCTCCATGAGAAAAGCACAAAAAGAGCTTGATGATTAAGCTTAGTTCAACTCTAGTCTCTTTATTAACGAAAGATGTGGTTGGATCAAACACTAATGGAGCCTGGTCTATACCTAAGATATACATACCATAAGACCATAGGTAAGAAGTAGGGGTGTTCACGGTTCGGTTTAGACTCAAAAAACCAACCGAACCGAATTACATTAATTTTGTGAAATATTAACCGAACCGGTTCAAACCGAACTGGTCCGGTTCGGTTAAATCCGGTTTTTTTGGCAAAAAACCGGAAAACCTAATCCCATTATATGTGTTTTTTTTATTTTTTAAAATTGGTTTACATGTAACTTCTTCTTCCAACAGTTATCATATTTTGACACAGCCGCAGCACAAAAACAATCCTGCATACAAGATTTTCTGCAGTCTTCTTGACTACAAGGCTTCATCAACTCGTAATCAAATGGTGGCCAGTCGGTGTTTCGAAGTTCCACCGAGGTGTATAAATCGTCCTGAGGTCTCTGCCCATCTACTTCACAGCCTTGAAGGAAATCAGGTTTGCAGCTTCCATATTTATCATCTGGATCGACTAATGAGTAACCAGGTGGGCATTCACATGTTGGCCTTTGATCATCCTTGAGTTTGCAGACATTGTTGAAGCTTGGCCAGAGAGAAAGATTGGGAAACTGGGAAAGATGGATAATTAATTGAGAGGAAGATTGGGTTTCTAGGCAAGGCGGCGATTTTTTGTGAGAGGTAGTGAAGTTATGTTAATTGTTAGGGTTAGGTTACAATTTAATTATTTATACCTCAAAGATTTTTGTGATTTTTGGCTTTTATGGGTCCGGTTCGGTTTGTGCCGGTTTCTGGTTCAAAACCGAAACCGAACCGGACCTGATAAAATTTACGGTTTTAACAATCAGTTTAATCGGTTTTTCATTTTGGTTCGGTTTTTTTGGTTAATTTTTCTTCGGTTTTCTCGGTTAATCGGTTATTTTGAACACCCCTAGTAAGAAGGGATTGTTGGAGTTATTCAATTGTGTCAAGATTGTAAATTGTAAAGTTCATTTATTAGCACATCTACCCCCACAAGCTCTTTAAGATTTTCAACTACTCATTAACCAGGTATAAGCTCTCACTCAAGGTGTTCTGGCATTTTAAGGGCAACATCATACTGCACCTTCTCAGCAAGCCCAATCAAAAGAGGCACCTTCCCATGAGGTAACTCTTCTAGTCCCAGCCTCACAACAACAGAATTTTCCTTCTATTAGAAGAAAATTGTCTTATCAACAAGAGGCGGAAGAGAGCGATACAAAGACCTCCCCACCTATACAACTTGCTAGCTCCTTGAGGGGACACTCCCATCGAGACGACGCCTTCCCAAAAAGTCATCACTTCATATACGACCCCTCGAGCCATCATGGGAAAGAAGTCAGTCATCAATCTCATCAGTCCCTGCTGGAGTCTTCCAACTCCCCTAAGCCACGTAGATGAAAGGTAGAGAGAAACATGACTGAGAGGTTCTTTTAGGAGGAGATCTACAGCCTCGAGAAGATGAAAGGGTCTTCCTTATCGAAACATGTATTGTGCATGCTTGTCAGATGGCCTTTGCAATATCTATACACATTAAATATGCAAAAACTTAAAGGGCTGCTGATGGATTGATGTATTTCTACTAAAAACCCTTTTTTTTCTCCTCATAGAGCCTGTTGTAACCCAATTTTGGATTCACCAAGTTTTTCTTAAATGTTATTTTATTTCTATTATTATTTATAAAAATCCAAAAAAATAAAAAAAAGGTTTAAAATTCAAAAAAATATTTTTTCTCGAGTCAACCGCATCTTTGTATCAAAACCAAGTTCACTGGGTCAATACCGGTCAAACCATGTCGACCAGGGTAAAAAATGAGTTTTCGGGCTGTTTTGGGTCAAAACCGTCATTTTCGACCAAAACCGAGTTCACCGGGTCAATACGGGTCTAACCATGTCGACCGGGATGAAAAATGAGTTTCAAGCCATTTTGGGTCAAAATCTGTTATTTTCGGTCAAAACCCGGTCCACCGAGTCGATACCCATTGAAAGTTTTTTTTTTTAATGTTTCGACATAATTTTCGGTAATTAAAATTGATTTTTAGCGGTTGAGTCGGGCTTTTTCTAATACTGATTTGAGTTTTTAATTTTATCTATGTAAATATTTATTATTATATATAATAAAACAAAATCATTTTTGTCATATTAGGCATGTTAGGCAGAAATTAGGCAGAAATACTGATTTAGGATTATTATTTTTCTTACAATTAGGCAGAAATCAAAGGCAGGGACGTTTTTTCCTTATAATTAGGCAATAGTTAGGCCTATGACACTAGTCACTGGCTATTCGCCGAAAAAAAGAGAGGGGGACGGGAAAAAATACGGAGAAGAAGAGAAAGAATTGTCACTGTACTAAATTTTTTCTAGCTTTTATTCACACGAGTAGGATATTGTTTCTAAAAAAAAACAATTTAAAAAATACCAAATATATCCCAACTCATCTCAGCCATTGAAATAATCCAAGATTTAATCCCGTTAAGCCACGTCATCCGGTGTACCGAGATTTCGGTGTACCGCGTCACACCGGATCTAAACCCAGACTCATCCAGACCGTCCGATCGACCTCAGATCAAGCCAATCACAGCCATCTGATCTATTCATCCGAGATCCAACGGTGTATAGAGTTTTGCAGTACAGGTGTATCGTGCACGCGTCCACACCATAGCGTGACTCAGAGCTTCTCTCTCCTCTCGCCGGCGACGTCCTCTCTCTCATCCGATCTCCACTTTCCGGCCGCCTCCAGCCTCCGAACCACCGCAGAAAGGTTGATCCACTGGTGTAAAGCAAAACCCCGGCGTTTGTAACCGTTTTCGCCGCCTCATCTGGCCGGAAAAAGGCCGCGATCCTCGCCGGCCACCGAAGCTTCAAGTCGTCGATTCTCCCTCGTCAGCCATCAACGGACGTCGAGACCACAACCATCAGAATCCTCTCCCTCAGATCTACCAGGATCGACGGTTCGTTTCCCAGAAAACTCGCCGGAAAATTTCGCCAGTGCCAACAGTAGCCGCGCGTGAGCTACACGCGCCACCAGTGGCATTTTCGTAAATTCCTGAGAAATCCGAGGGTATTTCGGTCTTTTACCCATACAGGGGTACTCAGGTAATTTTTCTTGAATTCCTAACATTTTTAAATTTTTTATGTAAATATTTGTAAATTCTTATTGCATGTTGTAAAAAAAAAAAACAAAAACAAGTATAAAAAAAATAACGACGCGGGTCCAACACCCATCTTATCATGTTATCGTTCGTGGGTCCAAAGCCCAATTCTCGAATATGATTATACCCATTTCTCAACGATATCAAAATAGTTTTATTTTATAAATGAATATTGTTCATCGACACGTCTCTTTTTATAGAAAAGGACCGATGTCAAAAAGTAAAAAACTAAATATGGATTATGTCCATAGTTTTTTTGATAACTCGGACGTACTTCTCCTTTTTAGGGTTAAACGTCAAATTTTTAGACAAGTTTCCTATTTTTAGGAACTGATGTCATTTTTTTTAAACGCGTCTCCTACGAACGTGGTTTGTCGACATGTCTCTTTTTACAGAAAAGGACCGATGTCAAGGATTTATACCGAATATGGATTATGTCCATTTTTTTTTTCTCTTGGTAATTCAGACCTAAATCCTTGTTTAGGGATAAACGTCGAGATTTTAGACAAGTCTCCTATTTTTAGGGACTGATGTCATTTTTAACGTGTCTCCTATTTTTAGGGACCGACGTTAACTATTTAAAAAAAAAACAAAACAAAATTGCAAATAAGCTTGAAATATAATAGCATTTAAATCAAATAAAAAACACACAAGTAAGGGTAACCTTTCTTTTGAAAGGATGTTTTAAGGGTGGTGTCTACCTTCCCTTAATCATAACTAACCCAGTACTCGAATCTCTGGGACCAGTGTCTAATTTGGGATTTCTAGTTCCCTCAAATTACTAGATGGCGACTCCAATAAAATCTATTTCCCCCAATAATAAAAAATCTTTTTTTTGTTAAATAAACAAAAGAGCGGAGCCGTCGCCCGACGTCGTGTATCGACAGAATGGCGACTCCACTGGGGACAGGGTTGAACCAACTGCTTGTGTGTGCTTTTCATTTTTTTGTATTATTGCTATTTATTTTTTGAGTATTTATTTTATTTACACTATTTATTTTATGCAATATCAATTGTAAATCATTTCATTTTTTAATTACATATGCATGCATGTTATTTATTTGTGTATTCACACACTTCACAGTGAACCCATAAAAGCTCTGGACCCGAGCTCGTCCTTTTTAAGATTAGAAAAGAAAGATTCAGGTGGCAAGTGTGACTTATGTCCACTGATGCTCATCTGGACTTTCGCTTGGATTGTAACTCACCCTATGCAACGGGTATTGTGGAATTTTCTTCCCATACTCATGTTGTATAAGGTTAAGAGGCTGATTACCCCATGGGTAATTCGGGCAATCTAAGAACCAAAGAAAATCTTTAAGATTAGAATAAACTGAGCCAAACCCTATGAGCTAAATCCTATCAATTAGGATATACCTTTAGGACACAAACAAATATCAATGCATTAACATACATGTTCATATATATTTCATATTCTCATTAAATCTCCACCGATCCTTATAGGAAGTGTGAGATGGAAAAGCCCATTACTATTGAGGAATTTTTGACCAGATCAGAATTGAACCAACATGATGAAGGGGATTGTTTGCCATTAAAGTTTGAGTCTCAGTTGCCAGAGCATGTTAAAATTAGATGACAGGCCACTTGGTACAGGACAGTTGCTAGATTGTTGGGAAAAGTTATCCTCTCATGATCAAATCGATTTTCAGAAGCAATATGGTGATCTATCACATTTACTGAAAATTAGAGTCCAACATGCTTGTTTTCAAGCCATGATAGGGTTCTGGGATCCAGAATATCGGTGCTTCACTTTTGATACCGTGGATATGACTCCTACCATCGAAGAGTATGATTCCTTGTTAGATTGTCCCAAGTCAGAAAAGGTGTACTTTTACACACATATAGAGCATGCACCTTCTAATTTTGCTTGGATTGCTCAGATAGACGGTCAACTAGCAAAATCACAGGCGACTAAACGAGGAAATAGCCAGGGTTGGTTTTGGAATATACTAGAAGCCATATTCAACAAGAGACTACACGATGAAAGCAACGAAATTCGACTGAGAATTTTGGCCCTAGGCATATATGGTTTGGTTCTCTTCCCATCTGCCGAGGGGATGATCGATTTTGAGGCTGTTAATGTTTTTAAAAGTGTGGTGACCCTTAAAATCAACCCTGCTGCAGCAATATTGGCAGAAACCTTCTCATCCTTGAATTATTGTAGAAAAGCTGGAAGGGGTCGTTTAAGATGTTGTTTGCAGTTGTTGTTTGTCTGGACTGTGAGTCATATGATTGAGGGGAAGATTTCAGGTTTGATTGGTACCCCATGGCATCTTTATTCTAAGTTGGAGAATTTTGCTGAAAAACATTTGCATGAAGTAGGAAGATCCACATGGGAATCAATGTTTCGAAGTTTAAGTAAATCTCAGTTTCATTGGAGGAGTCGATACTCTTACTTCAGCTCTTATCTGGCATACTGTGGTGAGTACCCATGGGTTCCGTTAATAGGAGCCCGCTGCTGTATTAGTTATTGTCCCAACATGGTTTTGCGACAGTTTGGATTTGAGCAGTTTATTCCAAGGACTACTGAGTTGGGGGCATTTTATGAAGATTTCAAGACCTCGAAGAAATTACTAGAGCCAGTGAAGAAGGCATGGAAATATCCTGGTAGGGTTGCTTCTGCTAAGAGAGTAGAAGGAAAAACAACTAAAGGGTATCCGATATGGCAAAAGACAAGAGGGAAAGGGTACAGAGTTCCTCCTTTTGAAGGGCCACCGAGGTCTTTGATTCAGTCTGCTGAAGACATATACGAAGAAGTCCGCGCCCAACAGGAATCTTACAACCTAAACTTGAACGCTGAAGTGGAAGAGTTAGGGGCTAAAAGAAGAAGGTTAGAATCTAATCTAATCATTCAAGAAAAAGCTTTGGCTAACACAAGAAAAGAGAAGGATGATTTGTTAGCTCAACTACAACAACAACAACTTAAGTTCCAGCAACTACAAGAAAAATATGTACTTTTGTCAGAGGATAAGAAGAGGTAAGATGTTAGCATGAAGAGATGGATTGGAAGAGCATCAAAAGCTGAGGAAATGGTATTGAAGTTGGAAGAGACAAATGAATCAATCCAGGAGCAGTGCCGAAGTCAAGATATAATAATTACCAATCTAGATGAGCGGGTGGATCATCTGATTTCTATTGAGCAAACCTTATCATTAGAAAAAGAAAATGCAGAAAGAGAAGCAGAATGTTGGGCTTCTGAAGCTATGTGCTATCATGTACAAGCAGATGATGCCAAGAATTATGCTTTAGGATTAAGAGGCATAGCCCAACAAATAGCAGACGGTGAGCCAATGACTAGAAACGAATTCCATCGGTTTTTTGGGTTGATCAGAGATGGAATTAATGAGATCTCAGCATATGATGGTCCAAGGATTTGGAAAGATTGAGTCTGTTGTGATTGTAATATTGTAAAATAATGAAAGAGAATTTTATGAGAAATGCTTATTTTGATTCTTATTTATGGCTTCAAATTTCTCCCCTAAATCGGTTCAAGTCCCTGTAGGTTTGGAGTCCTCAGTGAGAACTTTCTTAAGAGAATCTGATCTGGTCTATTCCTCGTTATAAGTTAAAAAAAAAATAATAATAAAAAAATTGAAACCAATAACAAACATGCATAAAGCATATGGCATTTTACATCCATTTGTGCATTTCATTTAGTTTACTTGCATTCACTCAGGTTAAAATATAGATCCCCCAAAGGGCTGTAAAATTCATTACACTCGACAACGAAAGAAGATAATGGAGAACGAAGAAAGGGCACACCTGGAGGCTCATTATCAAAGAGAGTTGGAGAACATGAAAAATGATATAGCACGACTTACAAGTCTACTCGAGCAGGCCCTAGTATCCAAGTCTGGGGAAGGCACCTCTACTCAGCCGGCAGTTGCAACTCCATCTATATCTATGCCATCAGCTCCCTTTGTATTCCCGCCTCAAAATTTAGGGGCAAATCCCTCTGCATTTGAACAGCAGTTCACTGCCAATGTTCCACCAGCACAAGTGCCAGTTAATGTAAACCTGGCAACTGATGACCCACAAAGGATGAAATTCTCTGAAAATGTCGATTATGATAAATTGACCGCTCTAGAAGAGAGATTGAAGGCAGTAGAAGGGGCAGACTTATATGATCCTGTTTATGCTGCAGAAATGTGTTTAGTTCCAAATGTAGTTGTACCCAGAAAATTTAGGGTACCAGAATTCATCAAGTATACTGGAACTGAATGCCCAGTCACTCATCTTAAATCTTATTGCAATAAGATGGCTGAAGTAGTGAATGATGAGAAACTTCTCATCCATTTCTTTCAAGATAGTCTTTCTGGATCGGCATTAAGCTGGTATACAAGGCTGGATAACACCAAGATCAGAAAGTGGAAAGATTTGGTAAAAGCCTTTGTGGAGCAGTATAAATTCAACATGGAGGTAGCCCCGGACAGGTCAAGCTTGTTAGTCATGGAAAAGGGCAGCAAAGAGACTGTAAGAGAATACGCTTTGAGATGGCGTGAAAAAGCATCTCATGTACAACCCTCTTTGTTAGAAAAAGAAATGGTCACTCTTTTTTCTAACACTTTTAAATCTCCCTACTTTGAACACCTGGTGGGTAGTTCGGCTCAGCATTTCTATGATGCTGTAACTATCGCTGAGAGAATAGAACAAGCGATAAGAGCGGGGAGAATGTCAGAGCCTACTGAGAAGAAAGGCTTTATTGGGAAAAAGAAGGATTCTGAGGTGAACAACGTGGAAGGAGTGTATAAGGGTAAGAAATCAAATTACCACCATTATAACTTCCAAATGCCTACCCAACAAGTTGCAAGTGTAAACTTCACTAAACCTTTCCCTACCAACCAACAAAACCAACCACTTGACCAATAAAGTAACCAGATCGTTAATCCTCCAAGAAGGAATTTTCAAAGAACCCAAGAACGACTGCCACCATTACCACTTCCTTTGGGAGAAATGTACTCAAAGTTGTTGAGTATTGGGCAAGTAGCTCCTGTTCCCTTAACCCCACTGCAACCTCCATACCCAAATTGGTATAAGCCAGATCTGAAATGCGAGTATCATGCTGGCGTGGCAGGGCATAACATTGAAAGTTGTAATGCATTTAAAAACAAGCTTCTACAATTGATAAAAGATGGATGGATAACTTTTGATGATTCACCGAATGTAAATTCCAATCCTTTGCCCAATCATGCCACAAGCAGTGGAGGAGTGAATGCTGTAGGAATGGAGGGTAAGAAGGAAAGAGTTTTGAAGGTTTCTATGGAAAGACTGTATGATATGCTGGTACAGTCTGGATATTTATCTGAGTTTGAACCAGTGATGAATGAAAATAATTACTGTAAGTTTCATGGCAAGGTGGGACATCACATTGATGATTGTGAAGAATTTCACCAAGAAGTGAAAAGGATGCTGACTTTCGGCATGTTAAGGATAGAGAGTGAAGAAGAAAGTAGTGAAGTTGGGATGATAGGCCGTCAGGAGACAAAAATGGAAGTTTGTAGACTCCAACCAACTGTGGGTGGTCCACCAAAACTAATCCTGACCAAGCCTGTATGCACAAACAGTGAAAATTATGGCTCAATGCCTTACAATTATGGGTATTCTTTCAACATTAAGAACCCTACTCCCATCTTTCATCCTGAAATCGGTGGTTTAACTCGAAGTGGTCGGTGTTTTACACCAGAAGAATTAGAAAGGCAGAGGAAAGCCAAAGGAAAAGAGATAGTTGATGCTTTTAAAGGTATGGAAGTGAACAAGCCTATAAGTGAAGACGAGTCTAATGAGTTTCTGAAGTTGATGAAGCATAGTGAGTATAGTGTGGTGGATCAATTGAAGAAAACTCCTGCTAGAATCTCTTTAATGTCACTTATCTTGAGTTCTGAGTTACACCGTAGAGCATTGCAAAAGGTGTTGAATGAAGCATATGTGCCACAGGATATTACTCAAGATACAATGGAACATTTGGTGGGAAGAATTCAAGCCTCTAATTACTTATACTTCACAGAAGATGAGATAGACTCGGAAGGGACTGGGCATAACAAGCCTTTGTACATCACCGTGAAATGTAAAGACTATTTGATCGGCAAAGTGCTTGTGGATAATGGTTCAGCGTTGAATGTGCTACCAAGGCATATATTAGATGAGATGCCAATTGATGCTACTTACATGAGACCAAGCACAATAACAGTTAGAGCATATGATGGTTCTCCTAGACAGGTGATAGGGGCCATTGACATTGAATTGTTTATAGGGCCTCAGATGTTTTTAATAACCTTACAAGTGATGGACATCCATCCTTCGTATAGCATGTTATTGGGAAGGCCATGGATACATGCCGCTGGGGCTGTGACATCATCTCTACACCAATGTTTGAAGTACATTATCAATGGTACTCTAGTAAAAGTTAAGGCAGAAGAAACCTTGTCCATGATGAGGAATGTGTCGGTCCCTTATATTGAAACAGAAGATTGCAAAGATGGAAATCTCCATGCCTTCGAGGTTGTGAATACTGAATGGGTACCAGAGAACACGGTGGTAAGAAGACCAATGATTTCCGATACTGCCCGAATGATAGCTAAGTGCTTTTTGAAACATGGGCTACCATTCCAGAATAATCCAATTGCTGGAAATCTCAAGAGAGTCAACAGAATGAAAATTAAGGCTGCTGATCAGAGGTTTGGGCTTGGCTTTAAGCCTAAGAAAGATGATTACCAGAGAGCTGCTAGGATTAAGCGAGAAAGAAGGTTGGCCGGAATGGAAGGAAGAAAGCCAGAAGAAGAAGACATTGTAATCCCACCCATCCATGTTTCTTTCCCAAAGTCAGCATATGTGATAAAACCTGAAAACATGATGGATGTCTTGGGACAGAAACTTGCTTTCATGGATATCAACAATGTAGAGGAAGGTGAAGGAAAAGGCTGGAATTCTGATGACGAGCCAAAAACAGCAAAAGAAGATGAATTGTTGCCTCAGTTAACTGTCCACTCTCTAGAAGAGGTTCCAACCAACGCCTTTGTGCGAAAGCTTGCGGTTGACGAAGTATTCCATAATTGGGAGATTGAAGAAGCCCCAGTTGTTTTCAAGAAGTAATGAATAAGCGTCTGCTTATATTCGCTTTTATGTATTTTGTGTGCTTTGCTTTGTAGTTTGCTTTGTGTTTTGTACCTAGTTGGAAATCTTGGTCCAAGATGTCAACATAAGGTCTTTTCATAATTATTGAGTCAGCTTTCCAAATAATATTGAGATCATGCATTTCTTCAACTATTGTTATCTTTTTTTATTTTGTTTGGCCATAAGATACGCATTTACACTAAAAACACCTCTTGCTTTCAGGAGTTCTGAAAGCGAATCCTCCATAAATCCACAAACATATTGCATTGAAAATGAATGGCCAAACTTTGATGAGGATATGATTGCAATGGATGAAGAAGAATGGAATGAAGATTATATGAAAGAGTTTACTAGACAGGTAGAACAGTCTGAACGTGCTTGGAAACCTGCAAAAGAAGAATTAGAGGTGATAAATGTAGGCACCGAGCAAGATAAAAGAGAGTTAAAGATTGGAACTCTGATTACTACAGAAGAAAGATGCAGTTTAACCTCATTACTACAAGAGTATATGGATGTGTTTGCCTGGTCTTATGCAGATATGCTTGGTTTAGACATTGATATTGTAGTACACAGAGTGCCTTTGATAGAAGGATGTAAACCTATCAAGCAGAAATTGAGAAGAACTCGCCCAGATATTCTACTCAAGGTCAAGGCAGAGATAAAGAAGCAATGGGATGCTGGTTTTCTAGAAGTCATTAAATACCCTCAATGGGTATCAAACATAGTGGTAGTACCAAAGAAGGATGACAAAATCAGAGTATGTGTGGACTATAGGGATCTAAACAAAGCTAGTCCAAAGGATAATTTTCCTTTACCTCACATAGACGTCTTGGTAGACAATGCTGCTAGAAGCTCAACTTATTCCTTCATGGACGGGTTCTCCGGGTATAACCAGATTAAAATGGCTGAAGAAGATAAAGAGAAGACCACTTTTGTCACACCATGGGGAACATTTTGCTACAAAGTGATGCCATTCGGGTTAAAGAATGCGGGAGCCACATATCAAAGGGCAATGGTGACACTTTTTCATGATATGATACACAAAGAGATTGAAGTGTATGTGGATGACATGATTGCTAAGTCTACGAATGAAGAAGATCACGTACAGATTCTAAGAAAATTATTTGATAGACTAAGGAAGTATCAGTTGAAATTGAATCCTGCAAAATGCTCATTTGGGGTGAAGTCTGGAAAGTTGCTAGGGTTTGTGATAAGCAACAAAGGAATAGAGGTCGATCCTGATAAAGTGAAAGCAATTCAGGCTATGACAGCTCCTAAAACCGAAAAAGAAGTAAGGGGTTTCTTGGGGCGTTTGAATTACATTGCACGATTCATATCTCAGTTAACAGCAACATGTGAGCCAATTTTCCGATTGCTTCGGAAAAAGAATCCTGGTACTTGGGACAAAGATTGTCAAGAAGCATTTGATAAAATCAAGCAATACTTACAGAATCCACCTTTGTTAGTGCCACCTGTGCCTGGAAGACCTTTGATCCTGTATTTGACAGTAACTGAGGAAGCAATGGGTTGTGTGTTGGGACAACATGATGAGTCTAGAAGAAAGGAGCAAGCCGTTTATTATCTGAGTAAGAAGTTCACTGATTGTGAATCCAGATATACTATGATTGAGAAGCTATGTTGTGCTCTTGTATGGAGCACGAAGCGTCTTCGACAATATATGTTGTATTATACCACCTGGTTGATCTCAAAATTGGATCCTCTTAAATACATCTTTGAGAAACCTTACTTGTCAAGTCGAATAGCAAGGTGGCAAGTAATGTTGGCCGAGTATGACATTGTATACAAGACAAGAAAATCCGTAAAAGGAAGTGTAATTGCTGATCATTTGGCAGATAATGCTATCAAAGATTATGAGCCTTTGAACTTTGACTTCCCGGATGAGGATGTGTTGATAGTAGAAGAAGACAAAGAGAAGAATGATTGGTGGATTATGTATTTTGATGGGGCGGTGAATGAATCTGGCAATGGAGCAGGGGCTGTGATAATCTCACCTGACCAGAAGCAATATCCCATCTCAATCAAACTACAATTTGAATGTACCAACAATACTGCTGAATATGAGGCTTGTATCCTTGGGTTAGAAGCTGCTTTAGAGATGAAAATAAAGAAGCTTGATGTTTATGGGGATTCAATGTTAATAATCTGTCAAGTGAAAGGCGAATGGCAGACCAAAGAAGAAAAATTGATCCCATATCAACAATATCTCTCAAAACTAACTGAGGGCTTTGATGAGATAGACTTTACCCATATGGGAAGAGACAAAAACCAGTTTGCTGATGCTTTGGCAACCTTAGCTTCTATGGCCAAAATTGATTACGGAATCAGGGTACAACCAATCCACATTGAGATTAAAAATTTTCCAGCTCATTGCTGTTCACTTGAAGGAGAAATAGATGGGAACCCATGGTTTTATGATATAAAGCGGTTTATCCAATATCGAGAATATCCCTTGGGGGCATCTAAAGCAGATATGAAGACCTTGAGAAGGTTAGCCATGGAATTTTACCTGGATGGAGAAATTCTATATAAAAGATCATTCAATGGAACTTTACTAAGATGTCTAGACGAAATCGAAGCTAAGGTAGCATTGCAGGAGATTCACGAAGGAATTTGTGCAACTCATGCAAGTGGGCACATGATGGCTAGACAAATGCAACGGTATGGATACTTCTGGATGACCATGGAGAAAGATTGCATTGATTATGTTAGAAAATGCCATAAATGTCAGGTGTATAGTGATAAAATAAATGCACCTCCAGCTCCTCTGTTTAATATGACATCACCATGGCCATTTGCAATGTGGGGAATAGATGTGATTGGGCCAATTAACCCAAAGGCCAGCAATAAGCATCAATTTATCTTGGTAGCCATTGATTACTTCACAAAGTGGGTGGAGGCCAGCTCTTATGCTCATGTAACTCAAAAAGTGGTCAAGTGCTTCATTGAGAAAGATTTGATATGTCGGTATGGTTCACCTGAGAAGATAGTGACCGACAATGCCCAGAACTTTAATGGGAAAATAATCACAGAATTATGTGTGAAGTGGAAAATTAAACATTCAAACTCATCTCCTTACAGACCAAAGATGAATGGTGCTGTTGAAGCTGCGAACAAGAATATCAAGAAGATTATCCAGAAGATGGTAGTCACTTATAAGGATTGGCATGAGATGCTTCCCTTTGCCCTGCATGCATATCGTACAGCAGTAAGGACATCCACTGGAGCTACACCTTACTCATTAGTATTTGGGATGGAGGCAGTGATGCCTTTGGAAGTAGAAATTCCATCTTTGAGAGTACTAATAGAATCTGAACTAGAAGAAGCTGAATGGGCTAAAGTGAGATATGAGCAGCTAAACATGATAAATGAGAAGAGGTTGACTGCAATTTGTCATCACCAGCTATACCAAAGAAGGATGGCCAAAGCATATGACCGGAAAGTCCGACCAAGAGAATTCAAAGAAGGGGATCTTGTACTGAGAAAAATCTTACCATTGCCAAGTGAAGACCGAAGCAAGTGGGCACCAAACTATGAAGGCCCATATGTAGTGAAGAAAGCATTCTCCGGATGAGCTCTGTTGTTAACTAGGATGGATGGAGATGATTTACCTAGGCCTGTGAACTCTGACTCTGTGAAGAAGTATTATGTATGATGTGTTTCATCCAATCAAATCAATGAAGCTTTGGCCAGGAAATTCTCTTTGCATATACATCACAAAAAAAAAAAAAAAAAAACCCCATGCATGATCTCAATGACTCAACAATTCGATCTTTCAAACTCTTTTTACAGGAGAATCCATTCTTCTTAAATGAGGTTTTAAAAGAACTGATTTTGTTTGTGATTTCAATGAAATAAATCAATGTTTTGTTTGGAATAATGTTCAGAGCAATTCCCTTGAAAGAGATGACCAAACAAGTAAAAAAAAAAAAAAAAAAAACATGCAATTGGAACAACTATCACCCAAATTATGCCTTAGATCCACATTTTATCAGCATGAATAATGGTTGGTAGTACATTAGTTTGTCATGGACTCCAAAACATGGTCTCTTACAAATCCAAAGCATTACATTGGATGTGGACAAAGTTTATTGGTTTTAACTGATCTTACTTGAAATGAGGAAAGGCCATCTTTGATATTCCTTTCACTTTCTTTAAAATTATCCTTTGCAGTCCCAATTTGAGCCGAGTCTATTTAAAGCCTTTTCTTTCACAAGAACCTTAACTAAGATCACACCCTACACTAGGGGGCAAACAGAGAAATATGATTAAGAAAATTGTCTTAAAGGCATGTGAGCTTCTAAAGAAAGTTTGACAACAGACAATTCAATAAAATTCCAAACAATTGAATTCCTAACAAAGATGGGAATAACAAAAAAAAAAACAGAAGTTCCTCATTTGGAATATTTATCATCATTTTTGTTGTTTAGATAGCAAAAGAAAATGCCAAGACAAGATAATAGTGATCTATAGTTTATAAGCCCTTAAACACTTTTTTGAGCTTATGGAATACTCTTTCTTTTATAGCCTTGAGCCATGAAATACATTACGTGCCTTTGAAGTCCTTTCTAATCAAGTAAGCAACCTGGATCAATAAACGGCGTTCTCAAAATATAAGAGACTTTTCCATAAAGAGTCATGGCATAGCAAATAATTACTCGTTATTATTCATGCTGTTAAAAAGAGTGTTTTCTAAAGATACAAGGCAAATTGTTTCTTTTCTCTGAAAATACCCTCAAGCAATCACTTGAACACTTTGAAAACCAAAGCAGAAGGGTCATCTCATCACTTACCTTCATCTGAGATTACTTTTACCAAGAGATTTAACACAAAGCCCTAGAGTTGTCTGAACATTGTTATAAACAGACATTGAGAGTTTCAGTTTTCGAGAACAAAACAGATCTTTTGAAAAATCATTTTTTGAAAAAAGGTTTTCTTTGTAAGAAAAATGAATATATGGCACACTACAAGGCACCATTAGAAAATCAGAGATTCTAATGAAAACAAGAGCAAAGGAGGAAATGGAATGAGGCAGTTAATTCTCCCAGGGGGCAGAGAAGCAGTTACCAGATCCGTAATGGCACAAAGAAATTTGCTTCCCTAGTGGAAAATACACTTGATAAAACTGTGGGTTTCTTCTAGCATGAGGACTGAAATAGCATGATTTCTAGTATCTATGAAGGAGATTGTTGACTCTCACAATATGATCAGTTAGACAACAAGATAACTGATACATCTTTAGTAAGAGAAATGCAGATGAAATCCCAGGACAATGTCGGGACACGGAGAAGCTGATTCTCTTAGTGAAGTTACCAGTAGAGAAACGTGCAGTGACTGTTGGGAAACTCAAACAAAGCTTATAAGCAACATGGGTCGGCTTGAGTAGATTTGAAAGACACGTGAATCAAAAGAGCTCCCTAAAAGATCAAGATCCTCAAACAAGATGAACGGGGGATCTATATTTCAAAAGGTAAGATGCATTTCATATCATCTAACTTCATAAGCATTGCATATTTGTTTTGCAGATATTTCACGAACAGATATTTCACGAAACAAAATTCCTAACGGGATCCAACGAGATTCAGATGAAATGAATTTCATCTAAATCACATCAAAAATGGCAATTCCACAAAAGCAAAATTCATGAATGAAGACAAGAAGCATGGATTTTTATTCATGGGAAAAAGGTTTACAAGTACAAATGTTAAACACTGCGAGGATGATTAGGGATATTTTCATCTTGATGGTCAATCATGCCTCATAATTCGTCAAATTGCTTATGCATGCGCTCTATCTCTTCCTTGAAC
The DNA here is from genome assembly GCA_033617975.1 of Populus alba x Populus glandulosa. NCBI lineage: Eukaryota > Viridiplantae > Streptophyta > Magnoliopsida > Malpighiales > Salicaceae > Populus > Populus alba x Populus glandulosa. The sequence goes on from CM066151.1 coordinate 5,491,897, forward strand.
TCGAGGTGTCGTGTGTTAGCACACCATCCCTCCAAAAATTTTATCATCGGGCAGGTCGCCTGGAACAATTTGACCACTTGCGAGTTCCCTCGCATTTTATCATCGGGCAGGTCGCCTGGAACAATTAGACCACTTGCGAGTTCCCTCGCAATTTTTTTCATTTATCGGGCAGGTCGCCTGGAACAATTTGACCACTTGCGAGTTCCCTCGCATTTTATCATCGGGCAGGTCGCCTGGAACAATTAGACCACTTGCGAGTTCCCTCGCAATTTTTTCATTTATCGGGCAGGTCGCCTGGAACAATTTGACCACTTGCGAGTTCCCTCGCATTTTATCATCGGGCAGGTCGCCTGGAACAATTTGACCACTTGCGAGTTCCCTCGCAATTTTTTCATTTATCGGGCAGGTCGCCTGGAACAATTTGACCACTTGCGAGTTCCCTCGCAATTTTTTCATTCATCGGGCAGGTCGCCTGGAACAATTAGACCACTTGCGAGTTCCCTCGTATTTTCTTTTCATTTATCGGGCAGGTCGCCTGGAACAATTAGACCACTTGCGAGTTTCCTCGCATTTGTTTTTCATTTATCGGGCAGGTCGCCTGGAACAATTTGACCACTTGCGAGTTCCCTCGTATTTTATCATCGGGCAGGTCGCCTGGAACAATTAGACCACTTGCGAGTTCCCTCGCATTTTTTTTCATTTATCGGGCAGGTCGCCTGGAACAATTAGACCACTTGCGAGTTCCCTCGCATTTTATCATCGGGCAGGTCGCCTGGAACAATTAGACCACTTGCGAGTTCCCTCGCATTTTATCATCGGGCAGGTCGCCTGGAACAATTAGACCACTCACAAAATTCTTTGATTCCATTTTCACCATCGGGCAGTTTTTCAACATCGCCATTGTTTTTCTTTACAAAACTTACTATGCAAAGTCAAAAGAAAATGAATTTTCCAATGTCTTTGCACCGTAAGCATTGTAAAGAGGGGGCAACTGTTGTAACCCAATTTTGGATTCACCAAGTTTTTCTTAAATGTTATTTTATTTCTATTATTATTTATAAAAATCCAAAAAAATAAAAAAAAGGTTTAAAATTCAAAAAAATATTTTTTCTCGAGTCAACCGCATCTTTGTATCAAAACCAAGTTCACTGGGTCAATACCGGTCAAACCATGTCGACCAGGGTAAAAAATGAGTTTTCGGGCTGTTTTGGGTCAAAACCGTCATTTTCGACCAAAACCGAGTTCACCGGGTCAATACGGGTCTAACCATGTCGACCGGGATGAAAAATGAGTTTCAAGCCATTTTGGTTCAAAATCTGTTATTTTCGGTCAAAACCCGGTCCACCGAGTCGATACCCATTGAAAGTTTTTTTTTTTAATGTTTCGACATAATTTTCGGTAATTAAAATTGATTTTTAGCGGTTGAGTCGGGCTTTTTCTAATACTGATTTGAGTTTTTAATTTTATCTATGTAAATATTTATTATTATATATAATAAAACAAAATCATTTTTGTCATATTAGGCATGTTAGGCAGAAATTAGGCAGAAATACTGATTTAGGATTATTATTTTTCTTACAATTAGGCAGAAATCAAAGGCAGGGACGTTTTTTCCTTATAATTAGGCAATAGTTAGGCCTATGACACTAGTCACTGGCTATAAATAGCCAGTGACAGTCGCCGAAAAAAAAAAAAGAAAAAAAAAGAGAGGGGGACGGGAAAAAATACGGAGAAGAAGAGAAAGAATTGTCACTGTACTAAATTTTTTCTAGCTTTTATTCACACGAGTAGGATATTGTTTCTAAAAAAAAACAATTTAAAAAATACCAAATATATCCCAACTCATCTCAGCCATTGAAATAATCCAAGATTTAATCCCGTTAAGCCACGTCATCCGGTGTACCGAGATTTCGGTGTACCGCGTCACACCGGATCTAAACCCAGACTCATCCAGACCGTCCGATCGACCTCAGATCAAGCCAATCACAGCCATCTGATCTATTCATCCGAGATCCAACGGTGTATAGAGTTTTGCAGTACAGGTGTATCGTGCACGCGTCCACACCATAGCGTGACTCAGAGCTTCTCTCTCCTCTCGCCGGCGACGTCCTCTCTCTCATCCGATCTCCACTTTCCGGCCGCCTCCAGCCTCCGAACCACCGCAGAAAGGTTGATCCACTGGTGTAAAGCAAAACCCCGGCGTTTGTAACCGTTTTCGCCGCCTCATCTGGCCGGAAAAAGGCCGCGATCCTCGCCGGCCACCGAAGCTTCAAGTCGTCGATTCTCCCTCGTCAGCCATCAACGGACGTCGAGACCACAACCATCAGAATCCTCTCCCTCAGATCTACCAGGATCGACGGTTCGTTTCCCAGAAAACTCGCCGGAAAATTTCGCCAGTGCCAACAGTAGCCGCGCGTGAGCTACACGCGCCACCAGTGGCATTTTCGTAAATTCCTGAGAAATCCGAGGGTATTTCGGTCTTTTACCCATACAGGGGTACTCAGGTAATTTTTCTTGAATTCCTAACATTTTTAAATTTTTTATGTAAATATTTGTAAATTCTTATTGCATGTTGTAAAAAAAAAAAACAAAAACAAGTATAAAAAAAATAACGACGCGGGTCCAACACCCATCTTATCATGTTATCGTTCGTGGGTCCAAAGCCCAATTCTCGAATATGATTATACCCATTTCTCAACGATATCAAAATAGTTTTATTTTATAAATGAATATTGTTCATCGACACGTCTCTTTTTATAGAAAAGGACCGATGTCAAAAAGTAAAAAACTAAATATGGATTATGTCCATAGTTTTTTTGATAACTCGGACGTACTTCTCCTTTTTAGGGTTAAACGTCAAATTTTTAGACAAGTTTCCTATTTTTAGGAACTGATGTCATTTTTTTTAAACGCGTCTCCTACGAACGTGGTTTGTCGACATGTCTCTTTTTACAGAAAAGGACCGATGTCAAGGATTTATACCGAATATGGATTATGTCCATTTTTTTTTTCTCTTGGTAATTCAGACCTAAATCCTTGTTTAGGGATAAACGTCGAGATTTTAGACAAGTCTCCTATTTTTAGGGACTGATGTCATTTTTAACGTGTCTCCTATTTTTAGGGACCGACGTTAACTATTTAAAAAAAAAACAAAACAAAATTGCAAATAAGCTTGAAATATAATAGCATTTAAATCAAATAAAAAACACACAAGTAAGGGTAACCTTTCTTTTGAAAGGATGTTTTAAGGGTGGTGTCTACCTTCCCTTAATCATAACTAACCCAGTACTCGAATCTCTGGGACCAGTGTCTAATTTGGGATTTCTAGTTCCCTCAAATTACTAGATGGCGACTCCAATAAAATCTATTTCCCCCAATAATAAAAAATCTTTTTTGTTAAATAAACAAAAGAGCGGAGCCGTCGCCCGACGTCGTGTATCGACAGAGCCCATGTCTAGAAGAGACCAAAAAAACAAAAGATTCATTATAGAAGCTCGACAGAGCACAAGACTCATAATATAAGGGTTTGGTAAACTTCCAAGCCGAATCCCTTCTAGGCTCAGTTACACACCATACCAAACTCTTATAAATCTAGCAAGATACCAGACTTAACTTTCATAGACATGGTTATGCGCTAGACTTAAACACCTGTGAGTTTGAAGAGATGCTAGACCCAACCCCTTTAGACTCAGCTATGCATTAGGCCTAAGAATTTATAGGTTTAGCAAGATGCTAAACCCAATCTTCTTGAGCTTGGAAACACACTAGGACTGTAATATTTGGAGTTGGAAAATACAATAAAGCCCTTGGTGGCTTAAAGAGTAAGTATAAATGATTGAAGGGTAGTGTGGTAATTGAACAATAGTTGATAAATATAAATAAGAAGAAGAAAAAGAAAAAAAAACAAGAATGATCTGATTTTGAGAGAAAGAGAGCTACGGGAGAGAAAGGGAAAGAGGAAGAAGAAGAAAAGAAAGGAGAGAAGGAAAGGAAGGAGAAGAGAAGTAGAGGAAATAAGTAAAAAGGTAAGATTTATGGTTTTAAGTGTATAATATGTGAAATTTCGGTTTTGATTAATTGTAGAGTTTTGAAGTTTGTATTTTGAGTTAATTGATGAATTAATTTGAAGGTTAGGAGTTGATTATTGTGGGTATTTGATTAATTAGTTGATTTTGAGAGATTGAATTGAAGGATAATGATTTTGAGTTATGATTTTGTTTAAATGGTGAAATTGTGTTAGAAATCAGGAGATAACAGTAGGTAATCTGTTAAAATTCTGGGTTTGAGGTTGAAGATGACGAAAATTCAGTTTGGTCCCTTAATTTACGGAAATTGCAGTTTAGTCCCTGAACTTTGGAAATTTTACAGATTGGTCCCTGGGGCATAAATTGAGGTTCTGAATAGAACTGAGGATGATTTAAAGGCAAAATTCCAGTATAGTTGATATTTTCAGTTTGGTCCTCCAATTTGACAAATTACGATTTGACCCCTAATATTTTGATAAAATCACATTTTGGACCTTGGGGCATAATTCAAGATTCTGGACAAAGATAAGGACGAATTATGGTCAGAATTTCAGTATGGTTATATATTTACAATTCGGTCCTCAAATTTGGGTAAAATTACGTTTTGGTCCCTGTTTTGGAAAATTGTCGTTTTAGTCCCTAAACTTGGGAGATTAAGCCTGGTTTATTTTATGCATTGGGATCTTTTGTTTGATCTGTTTTTGAGTATATTTCATATATTTATTGTAGGTTCTCCTAACGATTCTTAATAGGATTTTCGGGTCTTTCGTCCGATATTCCTTTTAGTTCTATATTTTCCGGGTGAGTGGAATAATCTTTAATATGCATATAATATAAATATATATGTATGTTGATTATACAATGAGTACAACTAGTAAATTTCTTGAATATTTATATATGTTGCTTTATTTTCCAAGTACTCATTTATTCTTGAATTTGCACTCGCAATCTGTTAAAGTAAATTCTATTTGATATGATATACGTTTCTTTGATGATTATGTGAATATCTATTATGCCTTGATATGGGACTTGTCAGTACTCCATGCTAACGGAGAATAGTTAGCATGTGTGCACATAGTATTCTGTATACCTAGCTGGTGAGAGAGGCATCAGCCTGTGGCGATTGATCATCCCACAGTGGTCACCGACGGGTGTCATCTGGTCACCTACGGGTGTCATCTGGTCACCTTCGGGTGTCATCTGCTCTCTGACATGTAATCCACTACGTTATGATAATATGTTACGTTATGATATTATGTTTAGTAAGTATATGTATATGTATATGTATATGTATATTAAGATACATCATCTTACAAATTATTAATATCTAAAATATCTGAAATGTATATTAAATGTTATTCCCTCACTGAGTTGGTTGAACTCACCTCTCATTTTTAATATTATTTCAGGTTCTTAGTTTCTGGGACTTTGTTGAGTGTTTCCGCTTCTTCAGTTCTGGTCGGTATGCCTTGCTTGTTCGCGAGGCTTTCCTTTCAGTTTTGATTTGATGTCTTAGACACTCCACTGTTACCTTGTTTTAATTACGTTTGGATTTTGACAATGTAAATGTATTATGAATTATTATTTTTGTTTTAATAACTATCTTTCGGTTTTATCAGTTTTGAATAATATGATATTTCTGAATATTATGAGCCGTTGCGTATTTTTGAACAAATTGTTCTTTTGATATGTCCGTTCTGAGGCTTAGCGTAGGTGAGGTGTCCTTTCGACACCGCTCCTACGTTGCCGGTCACGGATCCGGGATTCGGGTCGTGACAAGGACTAAACACAAGCGAGTAAGGTAAGATGCCAGACTCAATCCCTTTAGGCTCAGCTATGTGCCATGTCCAAACATCTATGAGGATGGCGAGATCTTAGACCTAACTCATTTGGGCTCGGCGCGCATCAAGCCCAAATGCTTATATGTCTAGCAAAATGAAAGACTCAATCTCCTTAGACTCGATTACGCGTTAAGCCCAAGATACCATATCATTGCCCTTTTAAACCAATGATTCTTTTAGATATAAGCACACAAGATGAGAATCTATGGTCATTATTTCCCTACATACTAGTTATGCAACAAATCTTCTAAAGGCTATCCATACGTCAATCAGTATTAATATTGATTATAAAAAATGACCACATCAACATTAATATATTGTGTAGATTGATGTAGGACGGTCTTTTATATGCATGTGATACTCTCATTAATAATTAATGTCATGTAAAGAGACACTTACAATCAATATTAATATTGATTATAAAGGTCTTTCTCCCACTTAGATGTGAAAAAGGAAACTTCAAGGTTTTAAATATTCTATGAACGATCCAGAAAAGATGTTCATCATCATAACTCTCTTACAACTTATTCTCAATATTTATTATACATAAATTAAAGATAATTTTTTTGTTCTTATAATTTAATGTTCATTTCTTGCAACTCATCGGAAAGTCTTTAAAATCCTAAAAAACAAACTGTTTTGTAAGAAATCCAATCCTCATCACCAATTTCTAAAATCCTTAGTTATGAAAAATAGAAAATGAACATATGATTATCCATCATCTAAACATGATAATTTTTTTTCCCTATCATTCTGGATTTTAGAGCATCATCAATTCTGAATCTAAGCAAACACAAAATTAGAGCTATATATTGAACATCATAAAGCCGACTTTTTTTAAAATCCGACGAGATTAGAGCTTTTGATAAATTTAGCATCATAGACAAAATACATAAAATTGTCATTTTTAGTTAGCTATCAATATTCAAGAAGGCCCAATGCTTTTTCTAAGATGGTATCATTCTTCCATATACAGTCAAAGGTGGGCTGGTATGAATATGTTGAAATGAAATTTTCTTGTTATGTTCACGCATTTACAATCTAAGACTCCATTTCCATCGGTTCACAAGCATTAGGCTTGAACTTACTTTTATTTTGGTTTAGACAAATTGGTGAAATGCCACAATCATGCTCTTTGTCTGAGCAACGTAGATTCAATTTGTAATATTTAGTAAAACAATAGTTATTTTGGAAGTCCAATTGGTAGTAGAATTTGTTTCTTGCTATAGAAGATTTTAGAATTTTATTTTCTTTGATCTTGTATCAACTTTGAAAAGCAGTTTTTCCTTTTTTTTTTTGCTGAGAAAAAAGCTTTGGAGAGGGCTCACTTACTTATAAATGACATGTACAAGAAACAAAACATAAAAAGACAACAAGTAAAGAAAGGCAAAGATGTTCTCAAAAAGTTATCATCACAATAACCTTAATTTCTATTTTATTTTTTAATATTATTTTTTAATTTGATTTGTTTTTTTTAACAAGTTTACAACCCCTTAAATAAATATATCAGAGAAAAGTTAAAATACTAAATCAACAACATAAAATAATATATTAAACTAATAATTTAAAACGAAAAAAATAATGCAATTGACTCAAACAACACATTCCAAGTCTAATTTAAGAATTTGATAAATCTTGACTGGTTATGACCAGGTGAACTTTTATAAATTAATTTTATAAAATTATTTAGTAAAATTTAAATCCTACCCAACTGTCACTTCTAAAATTTCAGATATTTTTTTATTGAACTATTTGTTTAAGGTGAAAAAGCTTCAAATGGAGCTTAGCTACGTGGCACTGGTGTATAAATGAATCTACTAGGTTTTATGCATGGTAAATCCATAACAGATTGTTAAAAACAATAAGATTTTTCGGACCAGCTTATATAAATAAAAAAACGTGATAATATTTTTAGTCTTTAGACTAAGCATTCGAACCTCGAAGTGCAAAGTTTGTCTTCTTTTACCTTTTTGATAATAGTCGATGATCATTTATTATTAATTAATTCGTGCTAATGACTCCTTACTGACTTTTCCATGCAGTAATAGCCAAATAAATACTAAGTTAATCCTTTCCGCAATCGATAAGATAGAATTAAGGAGATATCCTATCAATCAAGTTATAACACGTTTTTAACACACCAACTTTTTGGAATCATTTTTCCACTTGAAGCCTTCAATTTGATCAAGAAGACTTTGACGTTGCTCTATTGTTTTCTTTCACCTTTATATAAGGGAAGAGAAGCAAAAACAATCTTCTGCACGTTCTTATGATGATTGCATCGTTCAAATCATTGCACTTTCTACTCGGCCTGTTTATTTCCTTGAAGCTCTTGGCCTTAGCTCAAGAGGAAAACCACTTCATCTATCATGGCTTCACTGGAGCCAACCTGCTCCTCGGCGAGAATGCAAAAATCCATCCAAATGGTCTCTTAGAGCTGACAAACACTTCAAAACAGCAAATTGGCCGTGCTTTCTTCCCATTCCCTTTTCAATTCAACACATCTTTATTCAACAATTCTCGGTCCCTCTCATTCTCTACCCAGTTTGCGTTTGCCATTGTCCCGGAGCTGCCTACACTTGGTGGGCATGGCATGGCCTTCACGATCTCTCCATCTGTGAACTTCACAGGGGATTTGGCAGCTCAGTACTTTGGAATCCTCAATTCTACAAGCAATGGCCTACCTTCAAACCATCTGTTGGCAGTTGAGCTGGATGCACTTCAAAGCCTGGATCTTAAAGACATCAATGACAACCACGTTGGAATTGATGTAAACAGCTTGATATCCATTGAATCTGCTCCGGTGACGTACTTTTCAGATGAGGAAAAGGAGAATAAGAGCTTGACTCTCATAAGTGGTCATGTGATGCACGTGTGGATAGATTATGATGAAGCAGAGAAGCTACTCAATGTTACAGTTGCTCCTGTCACAAGAACAAAACCAACCTTGCCTCTCTTGTCAACACCTCTCGATCTTTCTTCTGTTATGTTGGATTCTATGTACGTTGGTTTTTCTTCATCTACTGGAGCAGTGGCTAGCAGCCACTATATTCTGGGGTGGAGCTTCAACAGAGGCGGACAAGCTCAAAGTCTTGACGTGTCAAAGTTGCCTACACTTCCTACTCGAAGAAAATCAAGAAAGAAACCACAATTAAGAATTGTGGTCCCAACAATAACAGCAATCATTTTGCTGGTAGCAATCTCTGGTGATGTTTGTATAATAAGGCGGAAGAAATATGAAGAACTGCGCGAAGATTGGGAACAGGAATATGGTCCTCAAAGATTCTCCTACAAGGATTTATACAAAGCAACCAAGGGTTTCACAGACAGTGAGTTGCTGGGATGTGGGGGTTTTGGAAAGGTTTACAGAGGAGTATTGCCTTCTTCCAGTATGCAAGTCGCGGTCAAGAAAGTATCCCATGATTCCAGGCAAGGTACTAAGGAATTCGTTGCTGAGATTGTTAGCATGGGGAGGCTGAGGCACCGGAACTTGGTCCAGCTCTTTGGCTATTGCCGGAGAAAGGGAGAGCTCCTCTTGGTCTATGATTATATGCCCAATGGAAGCCTTGATAAACTCCTATTTCGCAATGACACACCCAGCCTTAACTGGGCTCGGCGATATCAAATCATCAGGGGAGTTGCGTCTGCTCTTCTTTACCTCCATGAAGAGTGGGAACAGGTTGTTCTGCATAGAGATGTGAAAGCTAGCAATGTTCTATTAGATGCCGATCTTAACGGACGGCTAGGAGATTTTGGGCTTGCTAAGTTTCATGACCATGGATCAACTCCTCAAACAACCAAAGTGGTTGGAACAGTTGGATATCTTGCTCCAGAGATAACTAGAACAGGAAAGTCAACTACCTGCAGTGATGTTTTTTCTTTTGGGACATTTATGCTTGAAGTAGCATGTGGAAGGAAGCCTGTAGAGTCAGAGAGACCACCTGAGGAGGTTGTTCTTGTTGACTGGGTACTTGAATGCTGGAATAGAGGTGCCATTCTTGGGACAGTTGATCCTAGATTTGAAGGCAACCACGTGGAGGAAGAAATGGAGTTGGTCTTGAAGCTAGGCCTGCTCTGTACACATCGCACTCCGGCAGCTAGACCTAGCATGAGGCAAGCGGTGCAATATCTGGATGGAAATGCTACTTTACCTGATTTACCACTGCACGGTGCAGGAATCGGTTTAGTTCCAGTTAGCAATGAAGTATCTACAGAACATGTTTTAACAATCCCGATATCATCAGATGAAATTTCTTCGTATTCCGTGTCGGATTCTGAATCAATCTTCAGTGGTCGTTGAAACAAGCAATGCTTCGTGGTGGATTGATACGTAAATATATACATTAAAACTTGTTCAATGTGAAATATAGATGATCTTGTAGATCTTGACTGGTTATGAGTAGCCGACCCTTTATAAAACTAATTATGTAAAATCATCTAGAAAAATTTAAGTCTGGCCCAACTTTCGCATCTAAATTTACAGATTTTTCTTATCAAACTATTTGTTTGAGGTGAAAAAGGCTCAGTTGGAGCTTAGCAATGGGGGCACTGGTGTATGAATGAATCTACATGGTAAATCCATAATACATTTTCGGACCAGCCTATATAAATAGTTCCAGTTAGCAATGAAGCATCTACAGAACATGTTTTAACAATCCCTATATCATCAGATGAAATTTCTTCCTATTCCTTGTCCGACTCTGAATCAATCCTCAGTGGTCGTTGAACTAGCAATGCTTCATGGAGGACTGATTATGTAAATATGTACATTAAGACTTGTTTGATGTGAAATATAGAGGAAGGTGCCACAGAATTTTGAAGATTGTAGCATCTGTGCACTTTTTTTCCAACCACTTGTATCTTAAGAGCTGTTATTAACTTGTACTGTTTTTCTTTACTCTGTTTAAATTTATTATTTGCATCAGTAAGATTTTAGTATAACATGTTTCGATTGTAATGGACAGGAAAAGATGCAATGCATTAGCTAGATAATCGAGCTACGAGCTCGTGAGTTTACACCTAGAAAAATATCAGAAAGTTCATGAAATTGAAGTGACAGCACGTGCTACTTCAACTCATACTAAATGCAGTCTACTCCATGAGAAAAGCACAAAAAGAGCTTGATGATTACGCTTAGTTCAACTCTAGTCTCTTTATTAACGAAAGTTGTGGTTGGATCAAACACTAATGGAGGCTGGTCTATACCTAAGATATACATACCATAAGACGTACCATAGGTAAGGAGGGCTTGTTGGAGTTATTCAATTGTGTCAAGATTGTAAATTGTAAGTTCATTTATTAGCACATCTGTCACGACCCGAATCCCGGATCCATGACCGGCACATAGGCAAGGTTCCCCTCCAAGGTTCCAAACCTATGCGAACCCAAACTTACATACAATCCTTTAAACAACTCAATTAGAGTTTAACGCAGCATTAACAACAAATTAACTTCATAATATAATGTAATTCTTAGTACAAGAGTTAATATCATTTTATAGTTTTGGAGCACTAACTTGACACAAAAAGAAGGTACAAATTACAACCAAAAGGCAGGTTCGGAAGGTTCAACAAAAGTAACCTGCTATCAAGCTATAAGCCTGAAAAGGATAAATAATGAGAGGGTGAGTTCAACAACTCAGTGAGTAGATAATGTTCAATATACACACACGAGGTAATATAACAATGAGAAATATATATACAAGTATGGCTTTAGTTCTTATACGAAGGTTTATCAAATAGGCCATAACAAGAATATCATATGGTAAAACTCGTCAGAAAATCAAAATACAATGAGCATGAGGCTCCGTACTGTGGGATGATCAGTCCACACAGGTTGATGACTCCCCCGACCAACTAGGGTTCAGATACGATGTGCACAAAGACTAACACTACCCTGTTAGCATGGGTATTCTAACTGACATACCATAGGTTCATAATCATAATCAAACAAACATATTCATATCTCAAAGCTCAAATCATGACATCAATCAAATGAGGAGCTATCAATTCAGAAGTCAAATCATATTGGTTCATATCAAGAAATCAGATTCAATAATTGATCATGCTTTATCATATCAAGGATAATAATCAGCATATATATTATCAAGAAGCATGATCCAATTCATATTAACAAATCAAATATTTATAATATTTCTCATGCATATGGAAAATTATCCACTCACCTGACTCAAAAGCAAACAGAAGCCAAAAGCAGACACTGAAGAAAATCCTACTGACGTCCTGCCGGTAGAATATCAGGATTATCTGAATACAAATGAGACATATTCAAAAACGACTCGAAAGAACATTTAACCTATTTAATACACTTAACTAAGGGTGTATTCTGTAACCCTATATGTTTTTGAACTAACTAGTTAATTTTCTTAAAAACCCAAAATCTAACGGTTTTCCCGAAATCTAATCCATAATAAAAACAACTAATAAAATTGGTAATAATTCACTAAATAACCCTTAATTATTCATCAAACTAATCTGCAAAAGCTAATATTACAGCTAGGGACTAATCTGGAATTGTTCCATATTTTTAGGGCCAAATTGTAACTTTTGTCAAATGGAGGACCAAACTGAAATTTGTCATAAATCCATGAATATACTGAAATTATGACCTTAATTAATCCTCAATTCTGTCCAGGATGTATCATTATGCTTCAGGGATCATTCTGGAATTTTACTAAATTTTTAGGGTCAAATCGTACTTTTTGTCAAATTGGAGGACTAAATTGAAAGTGTTAAATTCTCTTATCTATACAGTAATTATGTCCATAATTCATATGTTATTCTGTTCAGAATCTCGGAATATGATCCAGGGACCAATTTGTAATTTTCCAAAGTTCGGGGACTAAACTGTAATTTTCGGAAATTGAGGGACCAAATTGAATTTTCGTCATCTTCAACCTCAAACCCAGAATTTCAACAGATCACCTACTGTTACCCCCTGATGTCTAACATAAATTCACCATTCAAACAAAACCATAACTCAAAATCATCATAATCTTCCATAATCAACTTAATAATCAATTACCCACAACAATCAACCCCTAACCTTCAATTTAATTCATCAATTAAACTCAAACAAATTCTCAAAACCCTAACATTCATCAAAACTGAAATTAAACTTCAATAACACACACACACACACACACACACACACATATATATATATATATATATATATATATATATATATAATCTTACCTTTTTATTTATTTCCTCCAACTTCTTTCTATTTCCTTTCCAATTTCCCTCTTTTCTCTTCTTCTTCTTCTTCCTCCCTTCTCTCTCACGGTTCTGCTCTCTAATTTCAGATCACTCTTTTCTTTTCTTTTTTTACTTCCTATTTATATATATCAACTATTTATCCAATTACAACTATACCCCTCATTCATTTATTCCAACTTTTAAGCCTTCAAGGGCTTTATTGTATTTTCCAACTCATTTATTTCAAAACATTACAATCTCCCCACCTTATAAAAGTTTCGTCCTCGAAACTTAATAGAAAAGATTGAATACTTACCGAGATTATCGAAAAGATGAGGATACTCTTCACGCATCTTATCCTCGAGCTCCCATGTCGCTTCCTCACGTGAATGACCTTTCCATTGCACTTTCACTGAAACTATATCCTTCGACCTAAGCTTCCTCACTTGTCGGTCGACTATAGCTTCCGGTTGCACCTCATAAACCATATCATCCCTCAAGTCAATAGGATGAACCTCTAACACATGCGATGGATCTGACATATATTTCCTTAACATGGAAACATGAAATACCGGATGAATAGCAGACAAGTTTGGTGGTAATGCTAACCTATAAGCAACTACCCCAACTCTCTCCAGAATCTCATACGGTCCAATGAATCGAGGACTCAACTTGCCTTTCTTCCCAAACCTGAATACTCTTTTTATAGGTGATACTTTTAAGAACACACAATCACCCACTGAAAACTCTAAGTCACGTCTTCTTCTATCCGCATAACTTTTCTGTCTACTCTGAGCTGTTTGAAGCTTCTTTCTAATTACCTCAATCTTCTCTGAGGTAATCTGAATTAACTCCGGTCCCATTAGCCTCTTCTCACCAACCTCAAACCAACAAACTGGTGATCTACACTTCCAACCATACAAAGCCTCATAAGGTGCCATCTCTATGCTAGCCTGATAACTGTTGTTGTAAGCAAATTCCACTAATGGTAGGAACTTACTCCAACCAACTCCAAAATCCATAACACAAGCCCTTAACATATCCTCCAAGGTCTGAATAGTCCTCTCAGACTGACCATCTGTTTGAGGGTGAAAAGCTGTACTCAACTGCACCTTAGTACCCATAGCTTCTTGAAATTTCACCCAAAACTGCGATGTAAACTGTGGACCTCTATCAGACACTATCGAGATTGGCACTCCATGCAACCGTACAATCTCACTAATAAACAATTCCGCCAACTTTGCATATCTATAAGTAATCTTAACTAGCAGAAAATGGGCTGGTTTTGTCAACCTGTCAACAATCACCCATATCGAATCATAACCCTCCTGACTCCTAGGCAATCCTGTCACGAAGTCCATTGTGATCCTTTCCCATTTCCATTCTGGAATCAACAATGGTTGCAACAATCCAGGAGGTTTCTGGTGTTCACCCTTTACCCTCTGACAGGTCAAACACCTAGAAACAAAATCTGCTACATCAGCCTTCATCCTATTCCACCAATAACACACCTTAAGGTATTTGTACATCTTGGTGGAACTTGGATGCATTGTGTAAACTGTCTGATGTGCCTCTATCATCAATTCTCTCCTCAGATCATCAACATCAGGTACACAAAGCCTATCCCTATATCTCAGCACATCATCATCACCAATCACAAAACCTGCAGCCTTACCCTGCTCAACCTCATTTCTAATCCTGAGTAGGGAATCATCTTTCTTCTGAGCTGCTTTTATCTTATCAAACAAATCTGACTTAACCTGAAAATGAGCAATCATTGCTCCAGCTTCACTAAGATCAAATCTGACTCCTTCATCCACTAACTCATGCAGCTCCCTAATCAGAGGTCTTCGTACCTCCTGAATATGAGCTAAGCTCCCTGATGATTTTCTACTCAAAGCATCGGCAACTACATTTGCCCTACCCGGGTGGTATTGTATGGTACAATCATAATCCTTCAGCAATTCCATCCATCTCCTCTGCCTCAGGTTTAGATCTCTCTGCTGAAAGATGTATTTCAAACTCTTGTGATCTGTAAAGATCTCACAAGTTTCACCATACAAGTAGTGCCTCCAAATCTTCAAAGCAAAAATTACAGCCGCCATCTCTAAATCATGTGTAGGATAGTTCTGTTCATGCTTCTTCAGCTGCCGTGAAGCATAGGCAATAACCTTGCCATGTTGCATTAGAACACATCCTAACCCCACTCTCAAAGCATCACAATACACTGTGTAACCACCAGAACTTGATGGTACTGCTAGAATAGGCGCTGTAGTCAATCTCTCTTTCAACTCTAAGAAACTTTTCTCACAAGCTTCAGACCACTGAAACTTAACATTTTTCTGCGTTAACTTAGTCAATGGTGCAGAAATCCGAGAAAAGTTCTCCACAAACCTCCGATAGTAGCCAGCCAAACCTAAGAAACTTCTAATCTCTGTCGCCGAAGTAGGCCTAAGCCACTGCTTAATTGCCTCAATCTTTTGAGGATCAACCTCAATCCCATTCCTTGACACTACATGCCCAAGAAATGCTACACTCTCCAACCAAAACTCACTCTTTGAGAACTTGCCATACAACTGATGATCTCGCAGAGTTTGAAGCACCATTCTCAAATGCTGCTCATGCTCCTCTCTAGACCTCGAATACACCAAAATATCATCAATAAAAACTATCATAAATCGATCAATAAATTGGCCAAACACTCTATTCATCAAGTCCATAAAAGCTGCTGGTGCATTAGTCAACCCAAAAGACATCACTAAGAACTCATAATGACCATACCGAGTTCTAAAAGCTGTCTTTAAATGTCTGCCTCCCTAATCCTCAACTGATGATACCCAGATCGAAGATCGATCTTAGAAAAGAATTGAGCTCCCTGTAACTGATCAAACAAATCATCTATACGAGGGAGTGGGTATCTATTTCGAACTGTCACCCGATTCAATTGCCTATAATCTATACACAACCTCAATGACCCATCTTTCTTCTTCACAAACAACACCGGAGCTCCCCAAGGGGACACACTTGGTCGGATGAACTTTTTATCCAATAAATCTTGCAGCTGCTCCTTTAACTCTCTCAATTCTGCTGGCGCCATTCTATATGGTGCCATTGATATTGGTTCAGTGCCCGGAACCAAATCAATACAAAACTCAATCTCCCTATACGGAGGCAATCCAGGTAAGTCATCGAGAAATACATCGATAAACTCTCTTACTATAGGGACTTCATCTAACTGGGGAACTTCTTTATCTACATCCACTATATATGCTAGGTAGCACTGTACCCCTTTTCGGGCCATTTTCCTCGAGATAGCCAACAACATAATTGATGGAGACCCAATCTTATCTCCTTGAAATACCAACCCAACTTCTTGATCTAGATCAAACATTATTTTCTTACCCCAACAATTTACCGAAGCCCTATGCTTAGCCAACCAATCCATTCCTAAAATCACATCAAAATCAACCATATCTAAGACATTTAAGTCTCCCATAAAGATCTTATCTCCAATCTCTATTTCACAATCCAGATACATATACTTTACTAATATTAACTCATCTAAGGGAGTGGAGATTGAAATGGGGGATTTTAACAAGGTTGGTTGTTTATCTAACCTCATGGCAAAATATAGGGACACAAACGAATGAGTTGCACCCGTATCAAACAAAACTTTTGCTTCAAAAGAGCAGACAAGAAGAATACCTGAAACAACTGTGTTGGATGCCTGAGCATCCTGCTGAGTCAAGGCAAAAACTCTGGCATGCCCCTGACCCTGCTGTATCTGACCTCTATCACCTGCACCTCGACCTCTCTGACCACGGATACCAAAACCTCTACCCCCATGAGCCACAGACTGGCTCGTCGATGGTGCCTGAATAAGATGCTGGACTGAAGCAGAAAACCCTGAAGTGGACAACTGTCTCCTCAGGCACTCTCTAATCTTATGACCTATCTGGCCACAACTAAAACAAGCCCCAGTCCTTCTGTAGCACTCTGCACTAGTATGACCTCCTCCACAGTGCTGGCACAAAGAACTATCCCAGATGAAACAAATGAACTACAAGGTGTAGTCTGAACTAAACTCTGGGCACCACTACTGCCACTCTGACCGCCTGAGCCACTAACTAATGGTCTCTGTCTAAACCTCCTCTGAACCCATGAGCCCTGACGGCCACTTCGTCCCCTAAACGGACCTGCACTTAATCCCTCTTGCCTAAAAGACTGACCCTCTTCTCTAGGCCTCTTAGACTGGCCAGCAGTCATGTCCTCTATTTCACGCGCCTCTAGCAACCTGGCGCTATCAACAGCTGAGGAGTAGGATGGAAACACTTGTGACGCCAATACCATATACATAGAGGATTTGAGTCCTCTAATGAATCTCTTCACCCTCCACTCCTCAGTGGGTAGAAGATGTTCTGCATACCTAGACAACTGAGTGAACTTCAGATCATACTCATCCACTGTCATGCTCCCCTGAGATAGCCTCTCAAACTCATAAAGTCAGAGCATCCCTGATGCTCTGAGGGAGAAACCTGTCTAAGAACATGGAGCTAAACTCCTTCCATGTCCACTGAGTCTCTACTGGTCTTGCTCTTTCCCTAGACTCAAACCAAGAGATTGCCACATCTCCTTCCAACCTGAACGATGCCAAATTCACAGCTCGGTGGTCTGTACATCCCAAAGCTTTACATCGTCGCCAAATGTCATCTAGTAACCTCTGAGGATCCTCTGAACTGTCTATCCCAGTAAAAATAGGAGGTGCCAACTTCATAAAGTCATCCAATGGCACATTAACTTCCTGAACAATGTGGGATGTTGAGGGTACATCTCTATCCCTCATTCTGTCTCTCTCCATAGTAAATTCTATCCAAGTTTGCACAACCTGGCTAAGTTGCTGAACCTCTGTAACAGGCTCAGGGTCAGCTACCCCCACACCTGTTTCATCAACCATATCTTCCTCTTCTATCTCCTGAGGCTATTCCTCCACTGGTGGAGGTACCTCATCAACATGTTGAGGCACGGGTGCACCTCGTCTCCTTCTCTGCCTTGTAGTTATCAACTGCATAATAGGGACATCATCCTGATCATCATCTACCCTAAGAGTATCAGTTCTTCGTCTATTCCTCGGCATTTCCTAAAATAAAAGAGAGATCACTTAAGTCATGCTAGAACAATAGCATGATAATTATCACAGAACTATAGGAAAACATATCTATCACAAGAAAGAGACATGCTTGATGAGAATTTAAAATTTCAAAAACAACAAACAAGACGATACGGATCCTAATGCTCCACTTATTATGAAATTAATTATATTATTGTTTCTTTAACCTAAAGCTGTGATACCAAGTTTGTCACAACCCGAATCCCGGATCCATGACTGGCACATAGGCAAGGTTCCCCTCCAAGGTTCCAAACCTATGCGAACCCAAACTTACATACAATCCTTTAAACAACTCAATTAGAGTTTAACGCAACATTAACAACAAATTAACTTCATAATATAATGTAATTGTCTTAGTACAAGAGTTAATATCGTTTCATAGTTTTGGAGCACTAAATTGACACAAAAGGAAGGTATAAATTACAACCAAAAGGCAGGTTCGGAAGGTTCAACAAAAGTAACCTGCTATCAAGCTATAAGCCTGAAAAGGATAAATAATGAGAGGGTGAGTTCAACAACTCAGTGAGTAGATAATGTTCAATATACACACACGAGGTAATATAACAATGAGAAATATATATACAAGTATGGCTTTAGTTCTTATACGAAGGTTTATCAAATAGGCCATAACAAGAATATCATATGGTAAAACTCGTCAGAAAATCAAAATGCAATGAGCATGAGGCTCCGTACTGTGGGATGATCAGTCCACACAGGTTGGTGACTCCCCCGACCAACTAGGGTTCAGATACGATGTGCACAAAGACTAACACTACCCTGTTAGCATGGGTATTCTGACTGACATACCATAGGTTCATAATCATAATCAAACAAACATATTCATATCTCAAAGCTCAAATCATGACATCAATCAAATGAGGAGCTATCAATTCAGAAGTCAAATCATATTGGTTCATATCAAGAAATCAGATTCAATAATTGATCATGCTTTATCATATCAAGGATAATAATCAGCATATATATTATCAAGAAGCATGATCCAATTCATATTAACAAATCAAATATTTATAATATTTCTCATGCATATGGAAAATTATCCACTCACCTGACTCAAAAGCAAACAGAAGCCAAAAGCAGACACTGAAGAAAATCCTACTGACGTCCTGCCGGTAGAATATCAGGATTATCTGAATACAAATGAGACATATTCAAAAACGACTCGAAAGAACATTTAACCTATTTAATACACTTAACTAAGGGTGTATTCTGTAACCCTATATGTTTTTGAACTAACTAGTTAATTTTCTTAAAAACCCAAAATCTAACGGTTTTCCCGAAATCTAATCCATAATAAAAACAACTAATAAAATTGGTAATAATTCACTAAATAACCCTTAATTATTCATCAAACTAATCTGCAAAAGCTAATATTACAGCTAGGGACTAATCTGGAATTTTTCCATATTTTTAGGGCCAAATTATAACTTTTGTCAAATGGAGGACCAAACTGAAATTTGTCATAAATCCATGAATATACTGAAATTCTGACCTTAATTAATCCTCAATTCTGTCCAGGATGTATCATTATGCTTCAGGGATCATTCTGGAATTTTACTAAATTTTTAGGGTCAAATCGTACTTTTTGTCAAATTGGAGGACTAAATTGAAAGTGTTAAATTCTCTTATCTATACAGTAATTATGTCCATAATTCATATGTTATTCTGTTCAGAATCTCGGAATATGATCCAGGGACCAATTTGTAATTTTCCAAAGTTCGGGGACTAAACTGTAATTTTCGGAAATTGAGGGACCAAATTGAATTTTCGTCATCTTCAACCTCAAACCCAGAATTTCAACAGATCACCTACTGTTACCCCCTGATTTCTAACATAAATTCACCATTCAAACAAAACCATAACTCAAAATCATCATAATCTTCCATAATCAACTTAATAATCAATTACCTACAACAATCAACCTCTAACCTTCAATTTAATTCATCAATTAAACCCAAAACACAAATTCTCAAAACCTTAACATTCATCAAAACTGAAATTAAACTTCAATAGCACATATATATACATAATCTTACCTTTTTATTTATTTCCTCCAACTTCTTTCTATTTCCTTTCCAATTTCTCTCTTTTCTCTTCTTCTTCTTCTTCCTCCCTTCTCTCTCACGGTTCTGCTCTCTAATTTCAGATCACTCTTTTTTTTTTTTACTTCCTATTTATATATATCAACTATTTATCCAATTACAACTATACCCCTCATTCATTTATTCCAACTTTTAAGCCTTCAAGGGCTTTATTGTATTTTCCAACTCATTTATTTCAAAACATTACAACATCTACCCCCACAAGCTCTTCTAGATTTTCAACTACTCATTAACCAGGTATAAGCTCTCACTCAAGGTGTTCTGGCATCTTAAGGGCAACATCATACTGCACCTTCTCAGCAAGCCCAATCAAAAGAGGCACCTTCCCATGAGGTAACTCTTCCAGTCCCAGCCTCACAACAACAGAATTTTCCTCCTATTAGAAGAAAATTGTCTTATCAACAGGAGGCGGAATAGAGAGACGACGCCTTCCCAAAAAGTCATCACTTCATATACGACCCCTCGAGCCATCATGGGAAAGAAGTCAGTCATCAATCTCATCAGTCCCCGCTGGAGTGTTCCAACTCCCCTAAGCCACGTAGATGAAAGGTAGAGAGAAACATGACTGAGAGATTCTTTTAGGAGGAGATCTACAGCCTCGAGAAGATGAAATGGTCTTCCTTATCCAAACATGTATTGTGCATGCCTGTCTCTAAGGAGTACATATTCATAAAGATGGCCTTTGCAATATCTATGCGCATTAAATATGCAAAAACTTAAAGGGTTGCTGATGGATTGATGTATCTTTTACTGAAAACCCTTTTTTTTTTCCTCATAAAGCCCATGTCTAAAAAAGACCAAAAGAAAGAAGATCCATTATAGAAGCTAAGCAGAGGCCAAGACTCGTAATATAAAGGTTTGGTAAATTTCCAAGTTGAATCCCTCTCAGACTCAGTTATACACTAGACCCAAATTTTATGAATTTAGTAAGTTGTCAGAATTAACTTTTATAGACATAATTACATGCTAGACTTAAATATCTATGAGTTTAGAGAGATCCTAGACCCAGTCCCCTTAGGCTTGGCTATGCGTTAGACCCAAGAATTTATATATAGGTCTAACAAGAAGCCAAACCCAACCTTCTTGAGCTTAGAAACATATTAGGACCAAACACAAGCGGGTAAGGCAAGATGCTAGACTCAATCCCTTTAGGATCAGCTATGCGCCATGTCCAAACATCTATGAGGATGGCGAGATCTTAGACCTAACTCCTTTGGGCTCGGCCGTGCATCAAACCCAAACGCTTATAGGTCTAGCAATATGAAAGACTCAATCCCCTTAGACTCGATTACACGTTAGGCCCAAGATACCATATCATCGCCATTTTAAACCAATGATTCCTTTAGATATAAGCACACAAGATATGAGAATCTAGGGTCATTATTTCCCTACATACTAGTTGTGCAATAAATTTTCTAAAGGCTATCCATACGTCAATCAATATTAATATTGATTATAAAAAATGACCACATCAACATTAATATATTGTGTAGATTGATGCATGACCGTTTTTATATGCATGTGATACTCTCATTAACAATTAATGTCATGTAAGGAGACACTTACAATCAATATTAATATTGATTATAAAGGTTTTTCTCCCACTTAGATGTGAAAAAGAAAACTTCAAGGTTTTAAATATTCTATGAACGATCCAGGAAAGATGTTCATTATTATAACTCTTTTACAACTTATTCTCAGCATTTATCATACATAAATTAAAGACAAACATTTTATTTTTAGAATTTAATGCTCATTTCTGTAAAGTCCTTAAAATCATAAAAAACAAATTGATTTGAAAGAAATCCAATCCTCGTCACCAATTTCTAAAATCCTCAGTTATGAAAAATAGAAAATGAACATGTAATCATCCATCATATAAACATGGCAATTTTTATTTTACTAGCATTCTGGATTTTGAAGTACCATCAATCCGAATCTAAGCAAACACAAAATTAGAGTTACATATTGAACATTAAAAAGCCGACTTTTCTTAAAATCTGACCAGACTTAAATGTTAGAGCTTTTAATAAATTTAGCATCATAGACAAAATACATAATAAAATTGTCATTTTTAGTTAGCTATCAATATTCAACAAGGCCCAATGCTTTTTCTAAGATGGTATCCTTCTTCCGTATACAGTCAAAGGTGGCTTGATATGAATATATGTTGAAATGAAATTTTCTTGTTATGTTTACGCATTTACAATCTAAGACTCCATTTCCATCAGTTCACAAGCATCAGGCTTGAACTTACTTTTATTTTGGTTTAGATAAATTGGTGAAATGCCACAATCATGCTCTTTGTTACTACGATTCCTTCAACACTTCAAATCTGTGAAAATAAATCTGGACACTTGCGCACCGCATGTGTGAGCAACGTAGATTCAATCTGCAATATTTAGTAAAATGATAATTATTTTGGAAGTCCAACTGGTAGTAGAATTTGTTTCTTGCTATAGAAGATTTTAGAATTTTATTTTCTTTGATCTTGTATCAACTTTGAAAAGCAGTTTTTTTTTTTTTTTTTTTTTTTTTTTTTTTTTTTTTGAGGAAAAAGCTTGGGAGAGGGTTCACTTGCTTATAAATGACATGGAAGAAAAACAAAACATAAAAAGACAACAAGCAAAGAAAGGCAAAGATGTTCTCGAAAAGTTATCATCACAATAACCTTAATTCCTATTTTATTTTTTAATATTGTTTTTTAATTTAATTTTTTTTAACAAGTTTACAACTCCTTAAATATATTAGAAAAAGTTAAAATTTTAAATCAATAACATAAAATAATATATATAAATAAGTCATAACAATGAAAAAAAAGGTGATAATTTTTTTAGTCTTTTAGACTAGAATATATTTGTTTTAGTTTTAGTGGTTGAGGTTGTTGTTAGATACAATCCATTTATACATAAAATTCAATCATAAAAAATTATTTTCTTTTTATTTTTTATAGTTTTTTTTTTATAAATTCCACGCACAAACCTCAACCAACCCTTCGAAGTGCCAAGTTCTTTTTCTTTTACCTTTTTGATAATAATTTATTATTAATTGTTACTAATGACTCCTTACTAACTTTTCCAAGCATTAATAGCCAAATAAATACTAAGTCAATCCTTTCCGCAATCAATAAGATAGAATTAAGGAGATATCCTATCAATCAAGTTATAACACGTTTTTAACACCAACTTTTTGGAGTCATTTTTCCACTTGAAGCCTTCAATTTGATCAAGAAGACTTTGACGTTGCTCTATTGTTTTCTTTCACCTTTATATAAGGGAAGAGAAGCAAAAACAATCTTCTGCACGTTCTTATGATGATTGCATCGTTCAAATCATTGCACTTTCTACTCGGCCTGTTTGTTTCCTTGAAGCTCTTGGCCTTAGCTCAAGAGGAAAACCACTTCATCTATCATGGCTTCACTGGAGCCAACCTGCTCCTCGGCGAGAATGCAAAAATCCATCCAAATGGTCTCTTAGAGCTGACAAACACTTCAAAACAGCAAATTGGCCGTGCTTTCTTCCCATTCCCTTTTCAATTCAACACATCTTTATTCAACAATTCTCGGTCTCTCTCATTCTCTACCCAGTTTGCGTTTGCCATGGTCCCGGAGCTGCCTACACTTGGTGGCCATGGCATGGCCTTCACGATCTCTCCTTCTGTGAACTTCACAGGGGATTTGGCAACTCAGTACCTTGGAATCCTCAATTCTACAAGCAATGGCCTGTCTTCAAACCATCTATTGGCAGTTGAGCTGGATGTAGTTTCAAGCCCGGATCTTAAAGACATCAATGACAACCACGTTGGAGTTGATGTAAACAGCTTGATATCCATTGAATCTGCTCCGGTGACCTACTTTTCAGATGAGGAAAAGAAGAATAAGAGCTTGACTCTCATAAGTGGTCATGTGATGCACGTGTGGATAGATTATGATGAAGCAGAGAAGCTACTCAATGTTACAGTTGCTCCTGTCACAAGAACAAAACCAACCTTGCCTCTCTTGTCAACACCTCTCGATCTTTCTTCTGTTATGTTGGATTCTATGTACGTTGGTTTTTCTTCATCTACTGGAGCAGTGGCTAGCAGCCACTATATTCTGGGATGGAGCTTCAACAGAGGCGGAGAAGCTCAAAGTCTTGACGTGTCAAAGTTGCCTACACTTCCTACTCAAAGAAAATCAAGAACGAAACCACATTTAAGAATTGTGGTCCCAGCAATAACAGCAATCATTTTGCTGGTAGCAATCTCTGGTGATGTTTGTATAATAAGGCGGAAGAAATATGAAGAACTGCGCGAAGATTGGGAACAGGAATATGGTCCTCAAAGATTCTCCTACAAGGATTTATACAAAGCAACCAAGGGTTTCACAGACAGTGAGTTGCTGGGATGTGGGGGTTTTGGAAAGGTTTACAGAGGAGTATTGCCTTCTTCCAGTATGCAAGTCGCGGTCAAGAAAGTATCCCATGATTCCAGGCAAGGTACTAAGGAATTCGTTGCTGAGATTGTTAGCATGGGGAGGCTGAGGCACCGGAACTTGGTCCAGCTCTTTGGCTATTGCCGGAGAAAGGGAGAGCTCCTCTTGGTCTATGACTGTATGCCCAATGGAAGCCTTGATAAACTCCTATTTCGCAATGACACACCCAGCCTTAACTGGGCTCGGCGATATCAAATCATCCGGGGAGTTGCGTCTGCTCTTCTTTACCTCCATGAAGAGTGGGAACAGGTAGTTCTGCATAGAGATGTGAAAGCTAGCAATGTTCTATTAGATGCCGATCTTAACGGACGGCTAGGAGATTTTGGGCTTGCTAAGTTCCATGACCATGGATCAACTCCTCAAACAACCAAAGTGGTTGGAACAGTTGGATATCTTGCTCCAGAGATAACTAGAACAGGAAAGTCAACTACCTGCAGTGATGTTTTTTCTTTTGGGACATTTATGCTTGAAGTAGCATGTGGAAGGAAGCCTGTAGAGTCAGAGAGACCACCTGAGGAGGTTGTTCTTGTTGACTGGGTACTTGAATGCTGGAATAGAGGTGCCATTCTTGGGACAGTTGATCCTAGATTTGAAGGCAACCACGTGGAGGAAGAAATGGAGTTGGTCTTAAAGCTAGGCCTGCTCTGTACACATCGCACTCCGGCAGCTAGACCTAGCATGAGGCAAACGGTGCAATATCTGGATGGAAATGCTACTTTACCTGATTTACCACTGCACGGTGCAGGAATCGGTTTAGTTCCAGTTAGCAATGAAGTATCTACAGAACATGTTTTAACAATCCCGATATCATCAGATGAAATTTCTTCGTATTCCGTGTCGGATTCTGAATCAATCTTCAGTGGTCGTTGAAACAAGCAATGCTTCGTGGTGGATTGATTACGTAAATATATACATTAAAGCTTGTTCAATGTGAAATATAGATGATCTTGTAGATCTTGACTGGTTATGAGTAGCCGACCCTTTATAAAACTAATTATGTAAAATCATCTAGTAAAATTTAAGTCTGGCCCAACTTTCGCATCTAAAATTACAGATTTTTCTTATCAAACTATTTGGTTGAGGTGAAAAAAGCTCAGTTGGAGCTTAGCAATGCGGGCACTGGTGTATAAATGAATCTACATGGTAAATCCATAATACATTTTCGGACCAGCCTATATAAATAAGTCATAACAATGGGAAAAAAACGTGATAATATTTCAGTCTTTAATTCGACTAAGTATATGAACCTCTGGAGCAACGATCAAGGAAACCTCGAAGTGCAAAGTTTTTTTTTTTTTTTTTTTTTAATCTTTTTGATAATAGTCGATATCATTTATTATTAATTCGTACTCATGACTCCTTACTGACTTTTCCATGCATCAAAAGCAAGTAAACTTTTCCAGGCATCAATAGCCAACTCTTTGGAATCATTTTTCCACTTGAAGCCTTCAATTTGATCAAGAAGACTTTGACGTTGCTCTATTGTTTTCTTTTACCAATGTGAAACTGAAGAAGCAAAAACAATCTTCTGCACGTTATTATGATTGTGATAACTCAACTTTGAATTCTTCAAAATTTTACTGAATGTTATTTTATTTTTATTTTTATTCATAAAAATATAAAAAATTATATAAAAAAAATTTAAAATTCAAAAATATATTTTCTCAATTCAACCATCTTTTCCCAAAAAAAAGAAGAGTTTATTGGGTTAATATAGATCAAACCGTGTCGATCGGGGTAAAAAAATGAGTTTCATTCTGTTTGGGGTCAAAACTATCATTTTCAGTTAAAATCGAGTCCATCAGATCAATACAGGTCAAACCATGTCGACCGAGATAAAAAAATAAATTTTTTGTTGTTTTGAGACAAAACCATTAATTTTAGTTAAAACCAAGCCCACCAAGTTAATTCAGGTCAAACCATACTTTACGAGATAAAAAATAAGTTTGGAATTATTTTGAGTCAAAATTGTTATTTTTGGTTAAAATCCGGTCGCCATGTTGATACCAATAAAAAAATATTGTAATTTTTTTTTATTTAAAAAAACACAATTAAAAATAACCTTTTTCTTTTTCTTGAAAGAATATTTTAAAAATGATGTTTACTTTCAATTTATCATAATCAACGCTGAATTTCTAATTACTTTAAACTTAGTAAATTACGAACTCCAATCAAATCTTCATTTTACCTAAATAATTTTTTTATTTCAAAAAAAAACTGGAGCCGCGCCGTGTATAACAATGGTAATTGCATCGTTCAAATCATTGCACTTTCTACTCGGCCTGTTTGTTTCCTTGAAGCTCTCGGCCTTTGCTCACGAGGAAAACCACTTCATCTATCATGGCTTCACTGGAGCCAACCTGCTCCTCGGCGAGAATGCAAAAATCTATCCAAATGGTCTCTTAGAGCTGACAAATACTTCAAAACAGCAAATTGGCCGTGCTTTCTTCCCATTCCCTTTTCAATTCAACACATCTTTATTCAACAATTCTCGGTCTCTCTCGTTCTCTACCCAGTTTGCGTTTGCCATGGTACCTGAACTGCCTACACTTGGTGGCCAAGGCATGGCCTTCACCATCTCTCCATCTGTGGACTTCACAGGGGCTATGGCAGCTCAGTACTTTGGAATCCTCAATTCTACAAGCAATGGCCTGCCTTCAAACCATCTATTGGCAGTTGAGCTGGATGCATTTCAAACCCTGGATCTTAAAGACATCAATGACAACCACGTTGGAATTGATGTAAACAGCTTGATATCCATTGAATCTGCTCCGGTGACCTACTTTTCAGATGAGGAAAAGGAGAATAAGAGCTTGACTCTCATAAGTGGTCATGTGATGCACGTGTGGATAGATTATGATGAAGCAGAGAAGCTACTCAATGTTACAGTTGCTCCTGTCACAAGAACAAAACCAACCTTGCCTCTCTTGTCAACACCTCTCGATCTTTCTTCTGTTATGTTGGATTCTATGTACGTTGGTTTTTCTTCATCTACTGGAGCAGTGGCTAGCAGCCACTATATTCTGGGGTGGAGCTTCAACAGAGGCGGACAAGCTCAAAGTCTTGACGTGTCAAAGTTGCCTACACTTCCTACTCAAAGAAAATCAAGAACGAAACCACATTTAAGAATTGTGGTCCCAGCAATAACAGCAATCATTTTGCTGGTAGCAATCTCTGGTGATGTTTGTATAATAAGGCGGAAGAAATATGAAGAACTGCGCGAAGATTGCGAACAGGAATACGGTCCTCAAAGATTCTCCTACAAGGATTTATACAAAGCAACCAAGGGTTTCACAGACAGTGAGTTGCTGGGATGTGGGGGTTTTGGAAAGGTTTACAGAGGAGTATTGCCTTCTTCCAGTATGCAAGTGGCGATCAAGAAAGTATCCCATGATTCCAGGCAAGGTACTAAGGAATTCGTTGCTGAGATTGTTAGCATGGGGAGGCTGAGGCACCGGAACTTGGTCCAGCTGTTTGGCTATTGCCGGAGAAAGGGAGAGCTCCTCTTGGTCTATGACTATATGCCCAATGGAAGCCTTGATAAACTCCTATTTCGCAATGACACACCCAGCCTTAACTGGGCTCGGCGATATCAAATCATCAGGGGAGTTGCGTCTGCTCTTCTTTACCTCCATGAAGAGTGGGAACAGGTTGTTCTGCATAGAGATGTGAAAGCTAGCAATGTTCTATTAGATGCCGATCTTAACGGACGGCTAGGAGACTTTGGGCTTGCTAAGTTTCATGACCATGGATCAACTCCTCAAACAACCAAAGTGGTTGGAACAGTTGGATATCTTGCACCGGAGATTACTAGAACAGGAAAGTCAACTACCTGCAGCGATGTTTTTTCGTTTGGGACATTTATGCTCGAAGTAACATGTGGAAGGAAGCCTGTAGAGTCAGAGAGACCACCTGAGGAGGTTGTTCTTGTTGACTGGGTACTTGAATGCTGGAATAGAGGTGCCATTCTTGGGACAGTTGATCCTAGATTTGAAGGCAACCACGTGGAGGAAGAAATGGAGTTGGTCTTGAAGCTAGGCCTGCTCTGTACACATCGCACTCCGGCAGCTAGACCTAGCATGAGGCAGGCGGTGCAATATCTGGATGGAAATGCTACTTTACCTGATTTACCACTTCACGGTGCAGGAATAGGTTTAATTCCAGTTAGCAATGAAGCATCTAGAGAGCATGTTTTAACAATCCCAATATCATCAGGTGAAATTTCTTCCAATTCCTTGTCCGACTCTGAATCAATCCTCAGTGGTCGTTGAACCAGCAATGCTTCATGGAGGACTGATTACGTAAATATGTACATTAAGACTTGTTTGATGTGAAATATAGAGGAAGGTGCCCAAGAACTTTGAAGATTGTAGCATTTCTGCAATTTTTTTTCAACCACTTGTGTCTTGTGATCTGTTAGCTTGGAACAGTTGCCCGCCCTGCAGACCGTAAGCCCAGAGACAATAAGGGCTTGTAGGAGTTATTCAATTATATCAAAATTGTATAATTGTATAATTCGTTTATTAATATACAAATATTTCTTTACTAGCAGAATTAATAGATTTATGGAAACATATAACAAATTCTATTTAAACATATAACCTAAATCTCTATAATAGACGCTCAAGTAAAAAAGAAAGCTAGAAAACGTCAAGAAAATAGGAGGTGTATAAAGGGTTGTTGACAGAAGAAAGATTCTTTGACCTCTCTCTAAATTTAAATGGCCTAATTAATCATGCATATTAATCCATGTATTGACAAAAAAATATATTTTATAATTAACTCGAGCCCTAGTCAAGCACGTGATTTAAGCTTAAACTTCATATTCTAAATTTTTTTGTGATTTATAAGCCAATTTAAACCTCCAACTTCGCCCTATATATAAGTAAATTATAAATCTTATAATCTTTCAATTTGGAATTAATATTATTGACGAGAGCTAAATGGGTAGAGGCATAAGTGTAGTTGGTTCAAGGATAAGCAGCAAATAATCTGTGTGCTATGCATGCATCTTACATTAGGAGACGAGACGAGAGCCACGCCGACGCATTACGTGTCCACCTCAAGTTTCTTTCTTAGCCATTACGTATCCGCTACGGCATCGCTTCGCATCGCATGGCGTATTTAATTTCTACTATTTATTTTATTCATTTATTACTATTTCTTTTGAAAGAAGCGGATGAATATTGTTTTTTAATTGTATTTTTTTGAAATGTGTTAAAATAATATTTTTTAAAAAATATTTTTGATATTAGTATATTAAAATAATTTAAAAATATAATAAAAATATTAATTTAAAATAAAAAATAATTTTTTTAATATTTTTAAAATACAAAAATAAAAATCTCTAAATAAAACTAACTAGTGATTACTTCAACTTGTTTATTGTCATCTTTACCCTCTCCTAGTTTGTTGATCAAAACACAAAGTAGACTAAAAATTTAGAGTTAAGCATTGAGAATCAGAGGGCTCACTTTGACCATCCTTCAAAGATTAAAGTGGTTGAAAGATTAAGATGGTTGTTATTTTTTAAAATGTTTTTTATTTAAAAATATATTAAAATAATATATTTTTATTTTTAAAAAATTATTTTTAATATTAGTATATTATAATAATCTAAAAATATTTAAAAAATATTAATTTAAAATTAAAAAAAAATTAATCGGTTCCAAAACAATTTCAATATTTAACAAGGCGCAGTGCTTTTTCTAAGATTGTATCGTTCTTATGTATAAAAAAGTCAAAGATGGCCACCTAGGAATAACGTATGGAATTTCCGTGTTAAGTTCACCATTTAAATTAAATTAAACTAATCTCGACACGTACTGGACCCAGTTTATTCATTGGAACGGTGCAACTGCAGATTTGCCCATTTATCTTATCAAATTCATCAATATCAAAAATATCTTCTTGTATTATTTTTTTTATTATTAAAAAACCATAAAAAACAAAAGAGTTATCAAACTAATTTTCTGGGGCTTATTTATCCTTACACTTTCTTAAGCGTAGTAAAAGACTGATTTACACTTTTTTATTTTGGTTTAGATAAAATAAAGAAATGCCACTTCAAATCTTCTTTTTTTTACCCTAAATTACTGATGTGCTCTTTGTTACTTCAATCTTTTTTTTACCCTAAATTAAGTAGAGTTCCTTCAACACTTCAAATCTGTGAACAAACTAGGGAATTCTGAAAAACCAGGTCTGAATCCGGACACTTGCGCATCGCATCTCCGAGCAAACTAGGGAATCCGAGCAACAGAGGTTTAAAACTATTGATTCAATCTGCAATAATCAGTAAAATGATAATTATTTTGGAAGTCATAGAATTCGTTTCTTGCCATAGAAGATTTTAGAATTTTATTTTCTTTGACCTTGTATCAACTTTGAAAAGTAGTTTTCCCTATTTTTTCAGAGAAAAAGCTTTGGAGAAGGTTCGCATGCGCGCACGTCATAGCAATGTGAAGAGACGTGTTAATAATTCAGTCTTTAGACTGAGGATTTGAAACTGCAACAACAATTAAGGAAAAACTCGAAGCGAAAAAACTTTTACCAATGTGTATCTGAAGAAGCAAAAACAATCTTCTATTTGTTCCTGTGATGGTTGCCGCTTTCAAATTATTGCACTTCCTACTCGCCCTGTTTGTTTCCTTGAAGCTCTTGGCCTTTGCTCAAGAGGAAAACCACTTCATCTATCATGGCTTCAGTACTGGAGCCAACCTGCTCCTCAGCGGGATTGCAAAAATCCATCCAAATGGTCTCTTAGAGCTGACAAACACTTCAAAACGGCAAATTGGCCGTGCTTTCTTCCCATTCCCTTTTCAGTTCAACACATCTTTAATCAACAATTCTCGGTCTCTCTCGTTCTCTACCCAGTTTGCGTTTGCCATGGTCCCGGAGCTGCCTACACTTGGTGGCCATGGCATGGCCTTCACGATCTCTCCTTCTGTGAACTTCACAGGGGAATTGGCAGCTCAGTACTTTGGAATCCTCAATTCTACAAGCAATGGCCTGCCTTCAAACCATCTATTGGCAGTTGAGCTGGATGCAGTTCCAAGCCAGGATCTTAAAGACATCAATGACAGCCACGTTGGAATTGATGTAAACAGCTTGATATCCATTGATTCTGCTCCGGTGACCTACTTTTCAGATGAGGAAAAGGAGAATAAGAGCTTGACTCTCATAAGTGGTCATGTGATGCACGTGTGGATAGATTATGATGAAGGAGAGAAGCTACTCAATGTTACAGTTGCTCCTGTCACAAGAACAAAACCAACCTTGCCTCTCTTGTCAACATCTCTCGATCTTTCTTCTGTTATGTTGGATTCTATGTACGTTGGTTTTTCTTCATCTACTGGAGCAGTGGCTAGCAGCCACTATATTCTGGGGTGGAGCTTCAACAGAGGCGGACAAGCTCAAAGTCTTGACGTGTCAAAGTTGCCTTCACTTCCCCCTCAAAGAAAATCAAGAAAGAAGCCGTATTTAAGAATTCTGGTCCCAGCAATAACAGCAATCATTTTTCTGGTAGCAATCTCTGGTGCTGCTTATATAATAAAGAGGAAGAAATATGAAGAACTGCGCGAAGATTGGGAACAGGAGTATGGTCCTCAAAGATTCTCCTACAAGGATTTATACAAAGCAACTACAGGTTTCACGGACAGAAAGTTGCTGGGAAGTGGAGGTTTTGGAAAGGTTTACAGAGGAGTATTGCCTTCTTCCAACATGCAAGTCGCGATCAAGAAAGTATCCCATGATTCCAAACAAGGAACTAAGCAGTTTGTTGCTGAGATTGTTAGCATGGGAAGGCTGAGGCACAGGAACTTGGTCCAGCTCCTAGGCTATTGCCGGCGAAAGGGAGAGCTCCTCTTGGTCTATGATTACATGCCCCACGGAAGCCTTGATAAACTCCTATTTCACAATGACACACCCAGCTTTAATTGGGTTCATCGATATCAGGTCCTCAGAGGAGTTGCGTCTG
The DNA here is from genome assembly GCA_033617975.1 of Populus alba x Populus glandulosa. Taxonomy (NCBI): domain Eukaryota; kingdom Viridiplantae; phylum Streptophyta; class Magnoliopsida; order Malpighiales; family Salicaceae; genus Populus; species Populus alba x Populus glandulosa. Next base: position 5,524,716 of record CM066151.1, read on the forward strand.
CCCTTCTTTACCTCCATGAAGAGTGGGAACAGGTTGTTCTGCATAGAGATGTGAAAGCTAGCAATATACTGTTAGATGATGATTTCAATGGTCGACTAGGAGATTTTGGGCTTGCTAAATTCTATGATCGTGGGGCCAATCCTCAAACAACCTGTGTGGTTGGAACAGTTGGATATATTGCGCCAGAGGTTACTAGAACAGGAAGGACCACTACCAGCAGTGATGTTTTTGCTTTTGGCACTTTTATGCTTGAAATGGCTTGTGGAAGGAAACCTGTAGAGCCAGAACAATCAGCAGAAAAGATGATTTTGGTTGACTGGGTTCTTGATTCCTGGAAATTAGGAGACATTCTTCGAACAGGTGATCCAAAATTGGAAGGTAATTACGTGGTGGAGGAAATGGAATTGGTTTTAAGGCTAGGTCTGCTTTGTTCTTTCTCTACACCACAAGCAAGGCCAAGCATGAGGCAAATTTCGCAATATCTGGATGGGAATGCTAGCCTGCCAGAGATGCCGCTTGATGGTGCTAGCATAGGTTTGATGCCAGTTAGTCATGAAGAGCCTGGGGATTTCACCTTGTCTTTCCATAGATCTAATGATTACTCTGCTCATTCCCTCTCGAGTACCGACTCAATCCTCAGCTGTGGTCGTTGAATCATGGCTTAACGAGGTAAAAATTCTTTAACCTAAAGACTAACAGCTGGCATGTGGCAAGCCTGGTATTAGTGGTGAAGAGGAAGGTAGATTGGAATACTTAGAAGGTTTGTGCATACCATAGTAATCCTCAAAGCATCACAAAGACTGCTCCAAGAGGGTTTAATTAATTAGCATAGAAACATAGGTATAATTTATGATTTAAGCAAAACACATGGTTGAAATAGTACAATGTTTGATGAAACAATGCTGGTCAATGATGGCCGTGTAACTTCTTCCATTCTCCTCAGTGCTCTAACCCCACCCCACAATTCAACTCAACTATGCCTCATTGCCAAATTAGTTAGAATCAGTTTCACAGATCTTCCTTCTCCATTCATTTAGTCCTTGTTCCTTTTTTGATAAAACTCTCCATTTACTTCTGTTATGGACTCAAATGATTAATCACTTATGCCTACCTCGTTTTTACATTGAAGTTTAATTACTTATTGAACTATTCTGACTTCTGATATAGTGATCTGCAGAAAGCATAGGCTTCAGTCAACTTTCTAAAATACAGAAAATCCAACACCCAGTATCATCGATTATCCTAACTAGAATGCAGTTCAGTGTGATATGGCTGCTGGCCGGGTGGTTTATTCACAGACTAGTAGTGGAATAAAAAAAATGGTGATAATGTATCTTGATGCTGATGTTATACACACATATAACTGTTTTAATCTTTCTACAAACAGTCAAGATTGCAAAAAACACGTTCAAGGAAGAAAGAAGATATAGACAGCAGCTTTGTAGGTTGAAAAGGGATTAAAACACCAGCCAAGAAAAAGTAAAAGAAACATTGCAACAAAATTTGCAATAAGAAAGCAGCAATATTAATAACCCTGCTTTCAGAAAGAGTGTAGACAGCCAATTACCTAATGAAAAGGCTAGAGATGTCTGATAAAAAAGCTTCCATCATTTCTCCTGGTTATTGGGTCACAGCTTGTTGCAGATGAGGCAGCGGAACCTCTTGGGACAGGGTACGTTCACTTGCTGTGCAGCCTTTCCTCCATCCAACTACCCTAAGTGATTAAACAGACTCTAATTTATCAAGCACTGGAGATTAGTTGTAATGATCAACTTTAATTCTAATTTGGGTCCCTCAAAGAGCTTACACAGAGCAAGTTAAACATGAAGTGACTTGATTCCATCTTAGGAAAAACAAGCTCATACTGGAAAAGATTTAACAGACATTAGCCTCCCCGAAAAATACCACACAAAAATAAAAACAAAAGGAAGTTGATACAGATGCAGGATAGCCATCAAAGTGAAAATTACCGGTACTGATGTGTTCATATGAACTGACGGTGCCCGTGAGAGCTTGGAAGAGAGAACCGACCACTCCCTTTTCTCCTGGTAATATCTTGCTGGTCACAGAGGTGTCAAAGGCAAGGACTGCAGCCATGGATCTACTGTTGTAGTGGCTGTGACTGACGAAATCAGCTCACTAAGATAATCCGCCAATAGGAAAAGAAATGAATCAGGGAAGGATGATCTGTGCAGTGGTGTGGTTTTTATAATGAAATATAAGTTTGATTTTGTATTTAAATTTTTTTTTTTAATTTAATTTTGTTTTAATTTTTTTTATGTTTTTAAATATGGTAAAAATAAATTTTAAAAAATAAAAAAATATTATTTTAATATATTTTCAAGCAAAACACTCTTTAAAAAGTAATTAATATCACAATAACAAAATAAACTTGAAAAATAACTAATTATTAATAAAAAGTGAAAGCGTTTGTTTGTTTTTATATTTTTAAAGTGTTTTTTTTAAATTGAATATTTTTTATTTTTCCTTGTTTTAATTTAATATTTGTTTTTTTATTTTCGTATTATTTTAATATACTGATGTCAAAAATATTTTTTATTTTAAAAAAAAATTATTTTAATATATTTTAAAATAAAAAATACTTTTAAAAGCAACCATTATTATATTTTTAAACACTTGTTATAGAGGTTGAAGTTTATATCACCACTTAAAATATCACTTTTGAAATAAATTTTCTTTTATATAAGTAATTTTCCAATAATGTACTGAACCACACTATAAAACTATACACACACCCACTCTTTTATACCATGTAGAGCTTTCCTCAAATAATTTGGATCATTATACCAGCACCATGGCAGCAGCTTTGTTTTTGCAATAATTCACTATGGCCATGCTATCTAATTGAGGATGATAGGCAAAGCTCATGAATAGAGCTCTAGCTTCAACCATAATCTTTTAAACAATTCGAAGATACTTGAAAGTATCTTGTGAGATTCCACCAACTTGGATAAGCTTAGGCTTTAAATGGGACCAAAACATGCTTAAAGCAAGCATTAGGTTTTCATAATAATAATAATAATAATAATAATAATAATCAAATGAGAAGTCTATGCTTTTCTTTGGTCTATTGTGGTTTATAAATTATAACTAAAAGGGATTATTATTTTACTGTATTGAGAATTATTGTAGATTGGGAGTGCTTTCATCGTGTATTGCACTGTTTAACATTGTAGCGAGAGTTACTATGGACCGAGAGTGATTTAATTGTGGATTGCATTATTTGGTGGGGCATGGTGAAACTGCAGATCTGCTCCCCTGGATCAACTATAGTTTTGGTGAGGCTGCAGACATCTGGTGCTGGGGCTAGCAAGCCTTGGGCACTCGTGTGCCAAGTGGGATTGCAGACACAAGGCGCTAAGACTAGGCTACGTGCAAGGCTGCAAATCCAGGTGAGCATGTATGAACTCCCGCGCCCTAAGATTTGCAGAACTGCGTGCAAGGGCTGCAGACCTAGGCGAGCGAGTATGCAGACCCCCTCGCGATTTCCAGACTGACACAACTAAAAGATTGATGTCTTCTCCCAAGTGCAGGAGTGTCGAAGTAATAAATAACCTGGCAAGATCGGGGTCGAACCACAAGGAAGTTAATTATAATAATAATAATAATAATAATAAGTTAAAGAGGACTTTGAGATGTAAGATTAATGTGAGGATTTAACAATGATAAAAACAAATGTCAAGGTTAGAAAATCCACTAATAGTATTGGAAATAAGTATAGTATAAACTCTTTTTATTAATCAACTGGAAACCACACACAAAGGAGGTTTCAATTGGATGATTTATCCTTAATAGTTCATTATAAATTTTTAACATGATCATATTAATTATCTTATTTAAGTAACACCATACTTTTAAATATTGTCAAGAATTTATGATGCTAACTTATGTTAACAACAAATCAAGTTACTTTCATAGCACAGATGTAGGTTATACCATACGGTTGACCATGAAAGTGCTAAGCATTTGTTATACCAAGTGTTATACAACATCAATCTAGATTAACCATTTAACAAGCAAGGTATTAAGAATTAGTAAGATAAAAAGATAAGACATGTTAATAATAAACTTTATTGGATATAAACATTGAAGTCCATGTTGAGTTTATATTATAACTATTCTAACATCATTAGTGAAACCTTTTCATCTTGACATAATAAACTTAGCTAAACATAATGAAGAAGATAACATAAATAAACAACATAAGAACATAAGTATAGTAAAGGAAATGAAAAGCATAAACAAAAGATTAATGAAAATATAACATGAAATAAAACTTAAACATTACAAAAATATAAAGAAAGAAATAAAGAGTATGATCTAGATCTGAACAAACAAGATGACTAAATGCATGGCAAATGCCTCTTTTTATAGGCCAAAATTTGGAACTATTGATTTGATGACTAATTGTTGAGTGGGTGACCAACTCTTGACTTGGTGAAAATCCTTATCTTCTTGTCTGAACAAAACATCATTGCTAACATCAGAATTGGAACCAACTATTCTAATGAAAGTTGTAGGAAATTATCTTATCTTTCCAGGAAAAAAAATTAAGGTTATTTGGACTTCTAGAACTCGAGATATGGGCTGAACACTGAACAGTGTCTAGTTTGCTGGACATATTCGAACTTCTCCGTTGTTGCTATAATTTGGACTTGAAAATGGCCTTTTTAAATCTTAGACTCCCATGAAAGTTGTAGGCCTATGTTTTACCTTTCCATCCATATAAAATAGACCTAAATATGAGATCTACAGCTCTAGATACATCTCTTTTCTAAGTTTGGCCCTTTCTTTGTCCTTTCAGCTCCATATAATGCAATGTTTGATTCCTTTAAGCTTTTCTCCTCAACTCATGTAACAAGCGTTGGGCCAATAGCTCCCACGTCAGTTGACTTTAGGGTATTGAGTGTTAAAGCACCCATTCGGGCTTAATTGCTTAGGTTAGGGAGTCTACGAAACCAAATTTATCTACGCTTTATTATCATTATTTTTTTTGTTTTTGTTTTTGTTTTTACAAATTATATACGATCCCTTTCCCTTAGTTGTTACCTTTAACAAAAGAACATAAATAATGTAATAATCCAATGTGCAACCCACAATCATATGTTAAAGTGTGTGTGTGAAAATGAAGATTTAAGAATACTTGTTAAATGAGCATATGAGCAGAATCAAGTGATAACAATACGAGAGTTTGTAAACCTGAATATTTCAAGAAGTATTCTGATAGACCTTGTTAAGAATGTCTACTAAGATGCGTCTCAAGAGTCACTTTAACAAAAGAACTCCTTTTACTCTGCCATCCTAGTAACAACAGTTTTACAAATAGTTTATGAAATAGAAAACACAATTTTTTTTTTTTAATATCAACTACAACCCTTTCCCCCCAACCAAAATGAGACATTGTCCTCAATGTCCTAAGGTAGAAAGATAGAGTATAGAAGACATCACCTGAAATAGCAAACACTAACAAACCTGAAACACACTTAAACAAATATAAGAAACAACAAAACATAATAATAAAAACAAAAGACACAAAGTTTTTACAAACGAAGGCTCAATTCCAATCTAAGCTTTTTATGGCTTTTCTTAGTTGACCAATTTATGCGACTCATGGAGGGATCAATTACAGGAATGAAAGATTGTAGTTGGTCAATCAATTGTTCAGCAGTAGCAGCAGAGATTATGATTTGTCGTGCTGAAGATGTTAGAAATTCCTGTTCCACAACATGATCAAGAAAAGACAATAACTTATCATAAAAACCATTAACATTTAACAGACCTATGGGTTTATGGTGAATGTGTAGTTGGGCCCAAGAGAAAATATGAAAGATCTCTTCCATTGTGCCTAGACCACCTGGTAAGGCAATAAAGGCGTCAGCATGGTTAAACATTGCATTCATTCGATTAGACATTGTGGGGACCTATAGTTCCTCTCCAATTGTTTTTCCAATAATGTCCCCTTGTGTTAAAGCTTTGGGGACAACCCCCAAAACTTGATTACCTCCTAAAAATGCAGCTTTTGACACTCCCTCCATTAACCTAAGGCTGCCTCCTCCATACACTAAATGAATCTTTCGCTCAGCTAGTACCTGACCGGGATGATTTGCTGATTCAATAAACTCTTTTTCTTTCCTAGGATTGGATCCACAAAAGACACAAATATTTTTTATTTTAAGAGCTGAGGATCCTACCATTTCAAGACTTGTCTATGCTTGTATGGGTTGAGTAGAAATGAAGGGAAGAAGAAGAAGGTTTTATAGATGAGAAAAAGAAAATGCAATCATATCACATATATAGAAGCCAACTAGAGTCTCTCTCTCTTTCTTCTCCTTTTTTTTTTTGAAAAAGCATGTGTATGTACAGGTAGGTTTGATTGTGGCTCACATATTCCTTTGGTTTTACGTCCAAGAACGGCTTAAACGCCCTATATGGGTCGGGGATAGGCTTCCCATCTAGTTTTTTTTTAAAACTAGCAAACAAGGTCTTTTTTTAGTCAGATTCCCAAGACTATGAGGAGCATGTTCTTTATGAAAATGGGGCCATAAATCATGAATTGCTCGATGCACATCTCCACTATGATGAGACTTAAGAGTCAATAGAAGATTATCTAAAGACTCTCTATGTTTTGAAATAAATCCTACCTTTTGACAATTTTCATAGGTTTTGCAGAATGCATATGAGTCCTTGAACATGGTGGGCCGATAAAATCTACTTTGTAAGATTTTTACAGTCATCTTTTTTGACGAGAAATGATCCCCACATGCTTCAGAGTGACAAAGTTTAATGACACTACTTATCTCATTGTCGGGAATGCATCTTTGAAATATTTGATCAGGACAATATTTGAATAAGTAAGGGTCATCCCAATAAAGTTTTTGCACATCGCTCAAAAACTTTCTTTTATCTTGGTTGTCCAAATGAGCTGGCAAAAATCCTGAAGCAAGAAAATTGCTATTTTTAGTAAACCAAGGCATTGAACTAAAAGAAAGTAAAGATTCATCAAGAAAGTAATCATCGATTGGTGTGATGTCGGATGTCGAATCTATTGTCAATTTTGACAAATGATCTGCAACAACATTTTCGGTGCCTTTTTCATTCTCGATTGCTTCCTGTTTGGTCATGGCATGAGGAAATGGAAGTGCTGGCAGGGAATCGATCTTTTCTTTACAATGTTCAGATTCAACCCCTTCCTTACCCTCGGAGATTGACTCATCATCTTACTCACAAGGTTCAAGAGTGGGTTTTTTAATAACCTTACCACTGTGAAGAGTGATGACTGATTTGACTTGATCCATGTGTTGACTTCTAGAACTAATTGCATTTGCATTGTATTGCCCTTTTGGATTTTGCTGTGGTTGAGATCATGGTTGTTAAAATCACGTTTTGACTCCTAAAATCATACGATTTTACGAGTCAAAACATGCATGACGGGTTGAATCGCTTGAAAAAATCGAAAATGGGTAAAATCGCGATTTCAGGACCGATTTTACAATTTTGACAAAATTAGGCGCTGAAACAAAATCCCCCCCTTCATGTCCAGCTGTCAGATGCCTATTGGATTTTTCTTGAACAGTCACGGACTGTCTTCACTTTTTTCTTGCACTGTCTTCACTTCAGTCTTCAGGCGAAACCGCGAAAGTACTAACAATTCTTGCATAGTCCCTTGCTCGTTCCCCTATTTTCTGGGTTTTTTCTATGGGTTTTGCTTGCGTTCCCCTTCCTAACTGGTTTCTCCCCCATGTTCTGTTTCGTTTGCTTCCCTTTTATAGAGCTCGAGAGCTCCCCAGTCCCCCCTAAATCAATCTCGTCTTTGTAGGACTGTTATTCAAATCACGAACGGGATCATGGGCAAGAGACGTGGTCCACGATTTGCTGTAGATTTCTCTGTTGAACTGGTCTTCGTCCGCGCAAAATGGAACGATGAACAATGCTTCCTAAAACAGTGTTGTCGTGTCCTTGGGATGATTGTTTTTCAATTTGGTCCCTAAACAGTTTAAACTTAACAATTAGGATCTTAATCAGTAATAATTGATTTCTAATTATGCCCTTGGATTAAATTCAATTGAATCCCTGAGTTATAACACCATTTACGCAACAGTCCTGAGTTTCTGGACTATTCAATTTGGTCTTTGGACTTTAATTTTCTAGCAATTTTTCTTTGTATGAGCTCCAAACTTTGGTGTTTCGTCAATTGAACCCCGATTCCTTTAATTAATTAAATCAAAGTTTAATTAAGTCCTCAAACTCATCAATTCCTTAATTAAGCTCATGATTTCATTAATTAAACTAATCCAAATTTTAATTAAATTCTCAAAGTTATTAATTCTTCAATTTCTGACCAATTGACTCTCAAATTTTATTTGAATAATATATTTTAAGATGCTTGAACTATGTACGAATTTTTATTTGAAGGCTTGAAATATGTATGAATTTTTATTTGAAGCATGTTTTTTAAGGTGCTTGAACTATGTATGAATTTTTATTTGAAGCATGAATTTTTTTTAATGTATTTTAAAATTCCTTACGATTTTACGACCCGAGTTTGTGAACGGCTTTCCGTGTCGTGTTAAAATCGCGATTTTAACAACCTTGGTTGAGATGAAAACTTACCTTTCTCTTGGAAACTAAGAGCAGATGTTAACTTTGCAAGAGTATCTTTAAAATCTGTCATGCCTTGAGCAAATTGAGTGTTGATTGCCTCTTGCTTTTCAATGAATGCATGCAATGTTTCCTCAAGATTTCTTCTAGGAGGTGGAGCATAAGGAGGTGCATATCCATGAGAATTTTGAAAATTATGGTGTGCTTGAAACGGTGGCTGTGAAGTTTGTGCATTATTGTTATCACTCTTCCAACTAAAATTTGGGTGATTACTTCAACCAGGGTTGTATGTTTGCGAGTATGGGTTATGATTGGACCTTTGGAAATTGTTTAAAGCATGAGCTTGTTCTTGAAGGCATTCCTTGAAAGAAGGCAAAGTTGGACAGTCATTGGTTGCATGTTCATTTGTTTCACAGATTTGACACACAATGTCTTGAATAGATTTTAATCTACCACTCCTTTTCAATTCTAATGCCTCGACTTTTCTAGCCAAAGATGCAAACTTGGCTTGGAGGTCATGATCTTTCCTAAGGTTGTGCATACCTCCTCCACTAGATATATGAGTTTTACTTGGTGCCTCAAAAGTACCTGTGGTGTCCCAATTTTGAGCATTTTCAGCTAGCAAGTCTAGGTACTCCATTGTTTCATTAGGGTCTTTATCTTCAAAAGTTCCATTGCACATCAATTCAACCATTTGCCTATCTTTAGGTGTTAACCCTTCATAAAATTGTGAAACTAATCTCCATGTTTCAAAACCATGAAGAGGGCAAGTATTAAGCAAGTCTCGATACCTATCCCAACATTGGTAAAATGTTGCACCTGGTTTTTTAGTGAAAGTGGTGATTTGTCTTTTGAAAAAGTTGGTTCTGTGAGATGGAAAAACTTCTTTAAAAATTGTTGTTACATTTCATCCCAAGCACGAATGGATCCTGACCTAAGATTTTGTAGCCATGTTTTAGCTTTATCTTTTAATGAAAAAGGAAAAAGCTTTAATCTAATGGTATTCATGATACAATTTAAGTCATTATAGGTGTTACAAACTTTTTCAAATTCTCTTAAATGCAAGTATGGATTTTCTAGATTTAAGCCATGAAAAGAAGGTAAAAGTTAAATAATGCCTAGCTTAAAATTAAAATGAGATGCATCAGGAGGAAAAAATATACATGATCGCGTAATTGTTCTTGTTGGATTCATGTAGTCTCTAAGTGTTCTAACCTGATTATTCTCATTATAAAGCGACTGATTATCCTCTTCAACCATGTTTTCTAAAGAATATAAGGATACCCTATAAATTTTATCATTTAATATACGTGACCAAACACTCATGCATGTGTAGAAAGAGAATAAAAGGAAGAAAAGAAAAGAACAAGAAACAAAACAAAACAAAAGAAACAAGAGTTAGACAAAATGAAAAGTGAAAAGAGAAAATAAAATAAATACTATAATTTGTACAAGAATTTACCTCCCCGGCAACGGCGCCAAAAACTTGACACAACCAAAAGATTGATGTCTTCTCCCAAGTGCAGGAGTGTCGAAGTAATAAATAACCCGACAAGACCGGGGTCGAACTACAGGGAGGTTTATTGTATAAATTATAAATAACAATAATAGTAATAGTAATAATAATAATACTAATAATAATAGTAGTAATAGTAATAATAATAATAATAATAATAATAATAAAGAAGTTGATGAGAACTTTGAGATGGGAGATTAACGTAAGGATTAAACAATGATAAACAAATGTCAAGGTTAGAGGATCCACTAATGGTATTTCAAACAAGTATAGTATAAATTCTTATTACTGAACTAGAAACCATACACAAAGGAGGTTCCAATCGGATGATTTGTCATTAATAGCTCATTATAAATTATTAACATGATCATATTAATTATCTTATTTAAGTAACACCAAACTTTTAAATATTGTCAGGAACTCATGATGCTAACTTATGTTAACAACAAATCAAGTTCCTTTCATAGCATAGGTGTAGGTAATACCATACGGTTGGGCTATGAGAGTGCAAAACATTTGTTGTACCAAGTGTTATACAACACAAATCTAGATTAACCATTTAACAAGCAAGGTATTAAGAATTAGTAAGATAAAAAAATAAGACATGTTAATATTAAACATTAAGGTCTGTCGCACGTGTGCTGCGTCGCGGCGAAAATAAACAAGTGTTTCCATTTTCTTAATCTACAATGTAAATCTATCTATATCTATGGGGATACAAGAAAATATTGTCTTTTATTGGTAGAAAATGGAATGGGAGTCGCCACCTAGTATTTTGGTCACTAGGAACCCTAACTGGTCTTAGAGATCGAGTACGGGGACTGGTTGCGTAAAGGGAAGGTATTATCACCTCAAATACGCCCTACCTAAGGTAAGCTGCATTGTTTTATTGTCTGATAAAAACTAAGGTGCTTTTAGACTTCTAGTTGTTGGTTTGTCTATGGTTCAAGAAAAGTCCTCCTTAGTAAGAAGGTCTTTATCTTATCGGGTAAAATCCTAACCGTTCTAACGTCTATACCAAAACTTTATTAATAATATTTAGGAATACGTTTTACGTATAAATTCGTAATCCCAAATACCAAAAGAAAACAAAAAGATTTTTTAGAATTTTTCAAATATTGGCCTAGTTCTCATGGCTTGAATAAACTGGTTATTAAAGCCAAAATGCATGCTAATACATATATTGTTTTGAAAATTTTCTTTGTTGTGTGAAAATATGATGTTATAATATTTATATATATATATTGGAGAGACTAGGCCGTATTTTAAAACAAAAACAAATTTAAAAAAATATATTATTTTTTTTATGCTTTAACGAAAATCGGGTATTTTAATACTGAGTTTGTATCCTTACAGTATAAAAATACAACCCAATATTAATCCACTTTAATAGAAATATGCAGAAAAAATCAACAACATTTTTAGGGACTTTTTAGAATTTTTTTGAAAGCAAAAACATTTTTTATTCTGAAAATCTTTGATGTTTTGACGAAAGCCGGGTATTTTTAACACTAGTTTTGTATCTTTACGGTATAAAAATACAAACCAACATTAAGCCATTTTGACAAAAATATGTAGGAAAATCAACAATATTTTTCAAAATATTTTTTATTATTATTATATATATATTTTAATATAATACACACACACACACACACATATATATAACAATATATTATAATTTATAATATAATATAAAAAAAATATTCGGGTTGGGCCGGCCCAAATAAATGGGCCGGATTGCAGCCTAAACAAACAAACAAAGTGGGCCGATCTGGGCCCAAAACAAAACTCCTCTTTAGTCTGGGCCCGGCCCGGCCCAGACAACAAGGCTGGGCCAGAACCATTCTGGCCCAGACAAATTTGAACCGGGGGAGGGGGGAATTATTTGCCCCCTTCCCCTTCTCCTGCATGCAGGAGAAAAAAAACGAAATGCAACACTACAGGGGAGAAGAAAAGGAACCTGGCGCGGCGGGGGCAGTGCTGCTGGCCGGAGTTCCTCGCTGGTGATGCTGCGGTGGAGGTTGGTGGTGGTCGTGGCTCATGGACGGCGGCTCCCAGCGGCGGTGCTGCTGCTCAAACGGCGGAAAAAAAAGATTTTCTTCCTCTTTCCCTCTTCCTTTTTTTTTGTTTTCGGTATTTCTCTCTTTTCCCTCCTTTCTCTTTGTTTTCCGTTTTCTTTTCTTTTGTTTTTGGTTTATTCCTTCCTCTTTTCCCTCTCTCTTGTTCGTTCTCTCTCCTCCCTCCGGTCCTCTCTCTCTTCGGTCTCCCTTCTTATTTATAGGGGAAAAAGAGACGGTGCCTTTTGCTTGTGTGGTAGTAAATCACGCAACGGTTGGTCGGTCATTGACTCATTCGGTGGTCTAAAGGTGGTGGGGGCGAGAAGAGAGAGGCGGGAAGGTTTGAAAACAAATGGTTTTCTTATTCTGCTGCTCTGCTCGGGGGGAAGGAGGAAGATGATTAATGTCGTTCAAAACGACACCGTTATGGTCTTCCTTTTATATATATATATATATATATATATATATATATATATATATATATATGAAACGACGTCGTTTTGGAGAAAACGCGTCGTTTCATTTAAATGAGCCAAACTTCAAATCAGCCCTCCATCATTTCTTGTTTATTTCAATTATATCCCTGCCAAATTCGGTCCCCGTCCCTCTTGTTGGCTGCATTTTTCACTTTAGTCCTTGGCCTCTGATTTATGCAATTGAGCCCTCAATTGATTAATAAACTTTCAAATTCTTCAATTAGGCCCCTGAACCGAATAATTGCAGCCCCTCCATTTACGCGCCTCTTCCAATTTGGTCCCTGGTTTCGGATTTTCTTAATTAAGTCCCTAATTGGCCATTAAACTTCAATATTTATACAATTAAGCCCCTGATTTGACCTAAAAAAATTCCTAAAAATATATTTTGGCCCCAGAACTTAAATTTCTTTCAATTAAAGCCCAAATTGACTTAGAAATCAATTTTTCTTGCAATCAAATCCCCTATAAAACCAATTAAAAATCCAATTAAGTCCATAAACATCCAAACTTGGGCTTTTCTCCTCAAAATTCAAATTTTTCCTTCTCAACAGGGCTCTCATCCTTCAAGAATATACTGTCAAAAATCCAATCTTTGTATTTTTTTTACCTCCTTGACCAATGTTTCGATCATTTTCTGAGCGCTTCTGCCTCTTGTTATTTTTCCAACCTTCTTTGGCTATTTATTTTATTTTTTGTGGGGACCCAAAAATGGGTTACAATAGATGCCCCCTCTTTATAAAGCTTACGGAGCAAGGGTTTTGCGCAGTAAGTTTTATAAAGATAATCCAAACTGAACTCCCGAAATTGATCTAGTCGAAGCTTGATCGATCTGAAACTCTTTCTTTACAGCAATCCTCTTCGGCCTTGGAATCCCATCTGGTGATTTCCTTTAATGAAAATGAAATATGAGGTCCCTTCTGGCGATCTCCTTTAATCAACCTGGAATCCCATCTGGCGACCTCCTTTGATGAATATCGAGATATGAGATCCCTTCTGGCGATCTCAATCAACTTGGAATCCCATCTGGCGATTTCTCTTAACCAAATTAAAATCTATGTGTGGTTGGGTTAACCTGAGATCGCAGCTAGCGATCTCTTTTAAACACAACCAATACAAAAATACATGTGTGGTCTCATTATGATGGGTGACTTGCCCGAGTGGAAAATGGGAAGAGTGGTCTCATTCTTATGGGTGACCTACCCAAGGGGAAGAATGGCCTCATTCTTATGGGTGACCTACCCAGGTAAAAAAATGATGGAGAATGGTCTCATTCTTATGGGTGACCTACCTAGAAAAAAAAATGGTGGTCTCATTGTGATGGGTGACCTACCCAAGTGGAAAGGGGGAAGAGTGGTCTCAAGGGGAGAAGAATGGCCTCATTCTTATGGGTGACCTACCCAGAAAAAATAATGGTCTCATTGTGATGGGTGACCTACCCAAATGGAAAAGGGAATAGTGATCTCATTCTTTGGGTGACCTACCCAGGGGGAAGAATTCTTAGTAAACTCCATGCTTTTCTAAGAAATGGTTTCAATATGAGGTCCCTTCTGGCGACCTTCCTTGATGAAAATCGAAATACGAGATCCCTTCTGGCGATCTCAAATAACTTGGAATCCCATCTGGCGATTCCTTTTAACCAAAGCTAAAATATGAGGTCCCTTTTGGCGACCTTCATCGAAATACGAGATCCCTTCTGGCAATCTCAACAACTTGGAATCTCATCTGGCGATTCCTTTTTACCGAATGCTATCGATGTCGTTCTTCCTGCTGGCAGGGTTTGAAAATCATTATCTTCTCTTCTTATTGTTCTAGAATCAACTCAATGATTCTTTCTTCGTCCATAATCTTGTTGGAATGCACTAAGATCTCCTCCTATAACGATCCAAAAAACATACATGCAATGATTTATGATTAGATGCAATGCATGTATTCGTACCTGGTTTTGAAACATAGGCCCCATCATCTTCTTCTAGTTCATGAAACTCTCTCTTATATGAGCTTGCTTTTGGAGTCGTATGCTGGATTTTATTCTCACGTTGCCCTATCATATTCTGGGAGAAGAAGTCTTTGACTTTCTTCAAGTAGTCCTTTTCTCAAAATGTATGACTTGTATTTGCCTCTTTGTCATGCTTTTGTCAAATGCTTTAGCTTGGTTTTCAAATCTATAGGCTTCCATCCAATTTTAACACACGTAAAAATTTTCATAAAACATCTCGTCTTGCCCCCAGTGTAGGGTGTGATCCTAGTTTGGGATTTTATATAGAGAAGAAATTCATTCAGCCAGTGATAAACTTTTTTAGTGAGTGAAGAGATAATGATTTATTCTTTTTTCTCATTTCAAAATGCACATTGTTATGGTTGATAAAGACAATTACAGATGATTATTCATTATGCTATCAGATGTAGGGTTGTACTTTAGGGTTAGCTTTTCTTAAATTTCATATTAAACCATTTTATGATACTTTCTTTGTAACCACTCAAACTTGTTCAAAAAATGCATAAACTCATCATTTATTGAAAGAAAAGGTAGGCTCAAAGACAAACACAAAATCTGGCTGACATCATGAGCCCTGATTTGCCCAACTAGAGAAAATAAAAGCAATGATAAAAGCAATGACAAAAACATGCTAAGGCAAATAAAGTTGTTTTACATTTTGAAAACTACGAGAAGTTCTTGGGTCAACCCGTTCTGAAACTTCTTCTAGTGTGTGGAAAGTCAACCGGCGCAATGCTTCATCTTCCTTCCCCACTTGCGTTTCCTTGTCTTCTCCTTCGATCTCACCTTCTTCATTATTGACGATTCTTGACCAAGGTTTTCCAATCCTTTATCCCCTATTACTTTTGTCATGACCAGGCAATGGATTTGAATTGATATTGGGTGTGTCTTCAAATGACACCCATCCTATATTGATGAGCTTCAACAACTTTTTCTTGAAAGCGTAGCACGTTTCAAGACAATGCCCGGGAATACTAGTATGGTACTCGCAAGTCAACTCGGGCTTACACCAGATGGGGAATGGTGGCTGTAGTGGTAATGTAGGGATATGAGCTATTTGTCCAATGCTTAGTAGTTTGGCATACATGTCCTTCAAAGGCATGGGTAATGGCGGTAGTTGTTCTGCAATGTATCTTGTGTTTGGTCTTTGGTGGTTTTGGTAGTTTGGCTGGTTATTTGTTCGATTAGGTGAAAAAGATTTGTTAAAGTTTATGTGGGCCACATGAGAGGTAGGTATTTGTGGGTTATATGAATATGTTATCTTGTCATTGGACCCACCTTCGAAGTTGTTAACGGGACCTTTCATTTTTCTTCCAATAAAACCCTTTGTCTCCAATGGCTCAATTATGCGTCCAACTTTAATCCCTTGCTCTATTCTTTCCGCTATGCGTACATCATCATAGAAATGCTAAGCTGAACTACCCATTAAATGCTCATAGTAGGGTGCCTTGAATGTATTGGCGAACAAAGTCACCATCTCCGTTTCTATCATAGGGGGTTGCACATGTGTGGCCTCGTCTCTCCATCTTTGCGCATAAGCCCTTACTGACTCTTGGCTTCTCTTTTCCATTGACATAAGGCTTGTTCGATCTGGAGCAATTTCCAAATTGAACTTGTATTGCTTAAGGAAAGCCTCCACTAAATCCTTCCATTTCTTAATCCTAGCATTATCCAGCCTCATATACCAACTTAGCGCCGACCCCGATAGACTGTCTTAGAAAAAGTAGATCAGTAACTTATCGTCATGAATCACCTCAGCCATCTTATTGCAATAAGATTGAAGGTGAGTGTTTGGGCATTCCAACCCAGTGTACCTTATAAACTCTGTTATCCTAAAATCTTTTGGTACCGTGATGTTTGGTACCAAGCATATTTCCGACGCTCGCATGGGGTCAAACCAGTCATTTCCCTCGACTGCTCTTAACCTTTCTTCCAAAGCTGATATCTTGTCATCGTTCATAAAACCAGTGGACCTATTATCGGAAGGCCCCTCGGTTGTTAAATCTACAGTGATGTGAGCTTGAGGGGGCTGAATGGGAATGGCAGGCGCAAAGTGCTGCCCTGTCACTGAATCTGCCCCCAAGTTCTGAGATACCCCCGGGACATGAACTGACGGTGCTCCTATAGGTGGTTGGGTAGACGTTCCCTCCCCGTTCTTGACTCTTAAAAGTTGCTGAAGCAGATTGGTCAGTCGAGAAACTTCATTTTTCACAGATTCCAACTCGGTATGGTAGTGCGACTCTAAGTGAGCTCTTTCTTCGTTTTCCATTCTTGATCTGGACCGGGTTTGGTGGACTCTGGATGTGGGACCTATGTTTCACGATTTGGAATGCATATGATAACAAAATGCGTGATGAAAATGTGATGCACGAGTGATGTGCGATGAGTATAATATTGCAAACAAAGATAATAACCTAAGGACAAGCTCTATTTAATTAAGTGCGAGTGGGTAGTTTTTCTATCTGGTCTTGAAGGGTCTCATAACTGTCCAGTGACGTTCTTCGTAAAGACAGTATGGGGGCGTTGCAAGGAACAATTAAGACACGTATGCCCACCATTACCAAGCAGGCACTCAGATATGAGTTAGGTGTTTCACGCATTTAAACCCTGACCAATAGTCTTAGGGTAAATCGCTAATTCCCCACTTAACTTAAAGCTTGTGTGTGCTTCTCAAAATAAAAGCAAGTGATGCATGAGACAATTTTATACAATGCATAAATAATATGCGTAAAATAAAAAACAAATACGCAAATAAACGAAAAGGCATATTAACAATAAACACACGAAAACACAAACAAGTCAGACAAAAACAAAGCTTAGTCTACAAGGTCCCCAGTGGAGTCGCCATTCTGTCGCATGTGTGCTGCGTCGCGGCGAAAATAAACAAGTGTTTCCATTTTCTTAATCTACAATGTAAATCTATCTATATCTATAGGGATACAAGATTGATGTCTTCTCCCAAGTGCAGGAGTGTCGAAGTAATAAATAACCCGACAAGACCGGGGTCGAACTACAGGGAGGTTTATTGTATAAATTATAAATAACAATAATAGTAATAGTAATAATAATAATACTAATAATAATAGTAGTAATAGTAATAATAATAATAATAATAATAATAATAAAGAAGTTGATGAGAACTTTGAGATGGGAGATTAACGTAAGGATTAAACAATGATAAACAAATGTCAAGGTTAGAGGATCCACTAATGGTATTTCAAACAAGTATAGTATAAATTCTTATTACTGAACTGGAAACCATACACAAAGGAGGTTCCAATCGGATGATTTGTCATTAATAGCTCATTATAAATTATTAACATGATCATATTAATTATCTTATTTAAGTAACACCAAACTTTTAAATATTGTCAGGAACTCATGATGCTAACTTATGTTAACAACAAATCAAGTTCCTTTCATAGCATAGGTGTAGGTAATACCATACGGTTGGGCTATGAGAGTGCAAAACATTTGTTGTACCAAGTGTTATACAACACAAATCTAGATTAACCATTTAACAAGCAAGGTATTAAGAATTAGTAAGATAAAAAAATAAGACATGTTAATATTAAACATTAAGGTCTGTCGCACGTGTGCTGCGTCGCGGCGAAAATAAACAAGTGTTTCCATTTTCTTAATCTACAATGTAAATCTATCTATATCTATGGGGATACAAGAAAATATTGTCTTTTATTGGTAGAAAATGGAATGGGAGTCGCCACCTAGTATTTTGGTCACTAGGAACCCTAACTGGTCTTAGAGATCGAGTACGGGGACTGGTTGCGTAAAGGGAAGGTATTATCACCTCAAATACGCCCTACCTAAGGTAAGCTGCATTGTTTTATTGTCTGATAAAAACTAAGGTGCTTTTAGACTTCTAGTTGTTGGTTTGTCTATGGTTCAAGAAAAGTCCTCCTTAGTAAGAAGGTCTTTATCTTATCGGGTAAAATCCTAACCGTTCTAACGTCTATACCAAAACTTTATTAATAATATTTAGGAATACGTTTTACGTATAAATTCGTAATCCCAAATACCAAAAGAAAACAAAAAGATTTTTTAGAATTTTTCAAATATTGGCCTAGTTCTCATGGCTTGAATAAACTGGTTATTAAAGCCAAAATGCATGCTAATACATATATTGTTTTGAAAATTTTCTTTGTTGTGTGAAAATATGATGTTATAATATTTATATATATATATTGGAGAGACTAGGCCGTATTTTAAAACAAAAACAAATTTTAAAAAAATATATTATTTTTTTTAAGCTTTAACGAAAATCGGGTATTTTAATACTGAGTTTGTATCCTTACAGTATAAAAATACAACCCGATATTAATCCACTTTAATAGAAATATGCAGAAAAAATCAACAACATTTTTAGGGACTTTTTAGAATTTTTTTGAAAGCAAAAACATTTTTTATTCTGAAAATCTTTGATGTTTTGATGAAAGCCGGGTATTTTTAACACTGGTTTTGTATCTTTACGGTATAAAAATACAAACCAACATTAAGCCATTTTGACAAAAATATGTAGGAAAATCAACAATATTTTTCAAAATATTTTTTTTTATTATTATATATATATTTTAATATAATACACACACACACACACACATATATATAACAATATATTATAATTTATAATATAATATAAAAAAAATATTCGGGTTGGGCCGGCCCAAATAAATGGGCCGGATTGCAGCCTAAACAAACAAAAAAAGTGGGCCGATCTCGGCCCAAAACAAAACTCCACTTTAGTCTGGGCCCGACCCGACCCAGACAACAAGGCTGGGCCAGAACCATTCTGGCCCAGACAAATTTGAACCGGGGGAGGGGGGAATTATTTGCCCCCTTCCCCTTCTCCTGCATGCAGGAGAAAAAAAACGAAATGCAACACTACAGGGGAGAAGAAAAGGAACCGGGCGCGGCGGAGGCAGTGCTGCTGGCCGGAGTTCCTCGCTGGTGACGCTGCGGTGGAGGCCGGTGGTGGTCGTGGCTCACGGATGGTGGCTCCCAGCGGCGGTGCTGCTGCTCAAACGGCGAAAAAAAAGATTTCCTTTCCTCTTTCCCTCTTTTTTTTTTTTTATTTTCGGTATTTCTCTCTTTTCCCTCCTTTCTTTTTGTTTTCCGTTTTCTTTTCTTTTGTTTTTGGTTTATTCCTTCCTCTTTTCCCTCTCTCTTGTTCGTTCTCTCTCCTCCTTCCGATCCTCTCTCTCTTCGGTCTCCCTTCTTATTTATAGGGGAAAAAGAGACGGTGCCTTTCGCTAGTGCGGGAGTAAATCACGCAACGGTTGGTCGGCCATTGACTCATTCGGTGGTCTAAAGGTGGTGGGGGCGAGGAGAGAGAGGCGGGAAGGTTTGAAAACAAACGGTTTTCTTATTCTGCTGCTCTGCTCGGGGGGAAGAAGGAAGATGAACAATGTCGTTCAAAACGACACCGTTCTGGTCTTCCTTTTATATATATATGAAACGGCGTCGTTTTGGAGAAAACACGTCGTTTCATTTAAATGAGCCAAACTTCAAATCAGCCCTCCATCATTTCTTGTTTATTTCAATTATATCCCTGCCAAATTCGATCCCCGCCCCTCTTGTTGGCCGCGTTTTTCACTTTAGTCCTTGGTCTCTGATTTTTGCAATTGAGCCCTCAATTGATTAATAAACTTTCAAATTCTTCAATTAGGCCCCTGAACCGAATAATTGCAGCCCCTCCATTTACGCGCCTCTTCCAATTTGGTCCCTGGTTTCGGATTTTCTTAATTAAGTTCCTAATTGGCCATTAAACTTAAATATTTATGCAATTAAGCCCCTGATTTGACCTAAAAAATTCCTAAAAATATATTTTGGCCCCAGAACTTAAATTTCTTTCAATTAAAGCCCAAATTGACTTAGAAATCAATTTTTCTTGCAATCAAATCCCCTATAAAACCAATTAAAAATCCAATTAAGTCCATAAACATACAAACTTGGGCTTTTCTCCTCAAAATTTAAAATTTTCCTTCTCAACAGGGCTCTCATCCTTCAAGAATATACTGTCAAAAATCCAATCTTTGTATTTTTTTTACCTCCTTGACCAATTTTTCGATCATTTTCTGAGCGCTTTTGCCTCCTGTTATTTTTCTATCCTTCTTTGGCTATTTATTTTATTTTTTGTGGGGACCCAAAAATGGGTTACAACAAGGTCCATGTTGAGTTTACACCATACTTATTCTTTCACCATTAGTGTAACCTTTTCACCTTGACATAATCAACTTAGCTAAACATAATGAAGAAGAGAAACATAAATAAACAAAACAAGAACATGAAGAAAATACAAGTTAACTAAGTAAAGGAGAGGAAATGAAAAGCATAAACAAGATATTAATGAAAGCAAAACTTAAAAATTACAAAAAAAAAAATATAAAGAGAGAGAGCAAGAACAGGCTCTTGATATAAACAATCAAGCCTCTAAATGCATGGCAAATGCCTCCTTTTATAGGCCAAAATTCAGAATTATTGATTTGATGACTAATTGTTGAGTGGGTGGCCAACTCTTGACTTGGTGAAAATCCTTATCTTCTTGTCTGAATAAAACGAAATTGCTAGCATCAGAACTGGGTCCACCTATACTATGAAAGTTGTAGGAAATTGTCTTAGCTTTCTAGGAAAAAAAATGGAGGTCATTTGGACTTCTAGAACTCGAGATATGGGCTGAACACTGAACAGTGTCTGGGCTGCAAGACAGATTCGGACTTCTTCGTTGTTGCTATAATTTGGACTTGAAAACGGCCTTCTTAGATCTTAACGTCCACATGAAAGTTGTAGCCCCATGTCTTACCTAATCTGTGTAAAAATTTGAGATCATTTGGACATCTAGAACTAGAGATATGACCCAATTACCGAATAATGTTTCAGTTTGGACTACACCAACATCTCTTTTCTAAGTTTGGCCCTCTCTTTGTCCTTTCAATTTCAATACTTGAATTCATCAATCAATCCTTTAAATTATGTGATAGGCCTGCATTTAAGATGAACATTTACCATATATTAAGGCATTTTATAGTATTAGACTTGTTATTATAAAATATGCTTTAGTTAAGGAGTTATTGATACTTCAAGTGCAAAATGATGATATAAAACCTTGATAAATATACATTTTTTAGTACTAATCACCTGTCATGCTTTGAGCAAGTTGAGTGTTGATTATCTCTTACTTTTCAATGAATGCATGCAATGTTTCCTCAAGATTTATTCTAGGAGGTGGAGCATAATGAGGTGCATGTCCATGAGAATTTTGAAAATTATGGTGTGCTTGAAACATTGGCTGTGAAGTTTGTGCATTATTGTTATCACTTTTTCAACTGAAATTGAGTGATTTCTCCAACTAGGGTTGTATATTTGTGAGTATGGGCTATGATTGAGCCTTTGAAAACTGTTTAAAGCATGAGCACCGTTGGAGGAGATGAAAACTGGAGACGGAAACGAAGGGACGAAGGCGATGGTGATGGCGTGCTGGTTAGTCCCTTTATGTTTTCTTCTGTTTATGTTCTTTCCTTCTGCTCGTCCCTGTTGTGCTCTTCTTCATCCGTTTGTTTCTCTGGTTTTCTTTCTCGAGCTTCCTTTGTTTCTCCCTTTGTATTTTCTGTTCATCCTTCATCTCACTCGCGTCCGTCTTGTCTCTACTAAGAAGAGATGGTTACTACTGTTATGGCTGGCATGCTCACGGTAAGAAAAGGGGAGTGAGGGTTGGTTTTTTTTTTCAAAGAGGGAGGTGGCTGCAGACAAGATGGTTTTTTTTTAGGTTTAGGTTTTTTATTTTATTCCCCCTAGTAGATTTTTCTCCCCGCCCTGTGCATATTGTTGGAGGTTCACTTATATAAAAGATCTCTACACGAGCTATTTAAAGAAATATTACAATAATTATTGCAGAGTTTGTCTTCTATAACCAGCATCAACAAATCCTATATATATGGCATTTTATATTGTAGTGATTATTTTCCATAACCAACACGAATTAAATCATATATCTATGGTATTTTATATTGCAACAATTATATATGATTCAGTAATTATCTCCTTAACATATTGCTTCCTTACTATTAGCCCTAATGCTCTAGGTTATCGCCACATGTAAACCTTTAATTTTTTATTTTTTTTATTTTTATTTTTGAAAATTTATCAAAATATAGGTAAAAAATTGAGTAGCAACAGATCCCCCCTCTTTACAATGCTTACTATGCAAAACTCAATGTTTTGCATAGTAAGCTTGTAAAGAAAAAAAAAATCTTCCTTCCTTACTAAGTGATCCACTCATCCAAAGATTTCATTTTTTTAAAAAGAAAATGGTCTCGTTATCATGGGTGACCTGCCCTCTTTTCTTTTTTTTTTTAAAGAAAATTTGGTCTATTTTCACAGAGTCTGCAGACCCCCTCACGATTTCCAGACTGACAGGACCAAAAGATTGATGTTTTCTTCCAAGTGCAGGAGTGTCGAAGTAATAAATAACCCGGCAAGATCGGGGTCAAACCATAAGGAGGTTAACTATAATAATAATAATAATAATAATAATAATAATAATAAGTTATAGAGGACTTTGAGATGCATGACTAATGTGAGGATTTAGCAATGATAAAAACAAATGTCAAGGTTAGAGAATCCACTAATAGTATTAGAAATAAGTATAGTATAAACTCTTTATTAATCAACTGGAAACCACACACAAAGGAGGTTCCAATTGGATGATTTATCCTTAATAGTTCATTATAAATTTCTAACATGATCATATTAATTATCTTATTTAAGTAACACCATACTTTTAAATATTGTCAGGAATTTATAATGCTAACTTATGTTAACAACAAATCAAGTTACTTTCATAGCACATGTGTAGGTTATACCATACGGTTGACTATGAAAGTGCTAAGCATTTTTTGTACCAAGTGTTATACAACACAAATCTAGATTAACCATTTAACAAGTAAGGTATTAAGAATTAGTAAGATAAAAAGATAAGACATGTTAATAACAAACTTTATTGGATATAAATATCGAAGTCCATGTTGAGTTTATATTATAACTATTCTAACACCATTAGTGAAACCTTTTCACATTGACATAATAAACTTAGCTAAATATAATGAAGAACATAAACATAAATAAATAACATAAGAACATAAGTATAGTAAAGGAAATAAAAAGTATAAACAAGAGATTAAGAAAAATATAACATGAAATAAAACTTAAACATTACAAAAATATAAAGAAAGAAATAAAGAGCATGATCTTAATCTGAACAATCAAGATGCCTAAATGCATGGCAAATGCCTCCTTTTATAGGCCAAAATTTGGAACTATCGATTTGATGACTAATTGTTGAGTGGGGGGCCAACTCTTGACTTAGTGAAAATCCTTATCTTCTTATTTGAACAAAATATCATTGCTAACATCAGAATTGGAACCAACTGTACTCGTGAAAGTTCTAGGAAATTGTCTTATCTTTCCAGGAAAAAAAATTGAGGTCATTTGGACTTCTAGAACTTGAGATATGGGCAGAACACTAAACAGTGTCTGGGCTGTAGGACATATTCGGACTTCTCCGTTGTTGCTATAATTTGGACCTGAAAACGGTATTTTTAAATCTTGGACTCCCAGTAAGCCTATGTCTTATCTTTCCATCCATATAAAGCAGACTTAAATATGAGATCTACAGCTCCAGATATGACCCAATTACCGAACAGTGTTCCAGTTTGGACTGCACAAATATCTCTTTTCTAAGTTTGGCCCTCTCTTTGTCCTTTCAATTTCAGTATATAAACTCATCAATCCATTCTTTTATTTATGTGATAGACCTGCATTTAAGATGAACATTTACTATAAATTAAAGGTATCTTATATTATTAGATATGTTATTATAAAACATTCTTTAGTTAAGGAGTTATTGATACTTCAAGTGTAAAATAATGATATAAAACCTTGATAAAAATATATTTTTAAGTACTAATCATAGACCCTCACCCCTCGGGCTACAGACCCGCTTGCCTGGGTCTGCATAACCCTGCACCTGGGGTGTGCAAAACCAGGAGCGGGGTGCAGACCCGCCTATCTAGGTTTTTTCTGCCGTGCCTCGGGTCTGCAAACCCCTCATAGAAAAATAAAAAAAAACTTGAAAACAAATATTATAACTAATAACAATTATTATTTTTGTTATTATTATCGTTAATAAATTTTATAAAAAGATTATTACTATAAAAACTTGGACTAGACAATTTTGATATTATTATTACTATACTAAATATTATTGTTATTTATTGTTATCATTAGTAAATTGAAAAAAAAGTTATTATTTATTGTTATCATTTTAGGTGGGGTTGAATTTCCTTATTAAAGCATGTTTAGTTTTGGATTTCAAAAATGCTTTGAAAAAAATTTGACATTTTTTTATTTTTTTCCTTCAAATTAATAATTTTTCCTTTTATTCATATTAAGATGTGTTTGTATTATTTTATTGTGATTATATAAAAATATATTTTAAAAAATAAAAAATATTATCTCAATATAGTTTTTAAAAAATATTTTAAGATATTTCCAATTTAATTTTTTTCCCTCTTGATTTTTTTTCTCTTATTGATTTTTTTTCATACTGTAAAGAGAATGACTTTTTTTATATATTATACAAAAGTTGGGTGATAATATTTTTTTTTCATTTCAGGTTGGGTAAAATTTTCTTATTAAAGCATGTTTGGTTTTGCGTTTTAAAAATTTAAATTTTTTTTATTGTTTTCTTTACTTTAAATTAATATTTTTTGTTTTTTGTTTTTTTTAATATATTGAGATTGAGTCTGGCTGCACAACCACATCCAAAAGAATATATTAAGTTGGATCCTATCCAACAAGACCCATTCGAGTTGAGTCCTGTCTGTCCCAACAAGATCCATCAACGTAGGGTGCTGCTCCTAGCAAGACCTATTAGTACTTTTTTGTTCATGTTTTTTCCTTTCCTTTTAGGCTAGGCATTCTTTTCCAGACACAAGAAACGGTGCCTTATCCAAGGAGCATGTGGGTGGCTAGGCGCAGACCCAAATCCCTTGGGTCTTAAAGACCCGTCTGACCCAAGATTATGGGTCCTGCGTCAGGACCCAAGGCTAATGGGTCATGCGTCAGGAACAAAGGCTAATGGGTCCTGCATCCGGACCCAAGATTCTTTGATCTTAGATTTCTAAATATAATTATTTTTATTATAAATAATATTATTAATAAAATAATTAATAAATTTGAAAAAAATTATTATCATTATTGAAAAAAAATAGATTTGATTTGAAGTTTAAAATCAACAACAACAACAATAATAATAATAATAATAATAATAATAATAATCAATAAATTAAAAAAAACTATTATTACTATCGAAGAAAAACCTAATGTTTTTTAAAGATTAAAAAAATATATATTTTGGCAGACAAGTTGAATATTATTATTAATATTATAAGTATTATTGTTGGGTTTGACGTTGCAGACAGACGCAACGCTCTTGGTTTATACACTGCAGCAAACCCAACACTTTTTGATTTTAGATTTTTATAATATCTTTTTATTAAAATAAAAGTTGAGCCTGCTTCGTAGCACGAGCAAAGAAGAAAAATGAATATATATATATATATATATATATCAATTATTATTAGTGTTGTTGTTGTTATCATTATCATTTGTAAAACAAATTAAATTTTTTTTACTATAAAAACTTTGGCCAAACAAGTTCAATATTATTATTAATATGATAAATATTATTATTTGTATTCTAAATATTATTATTTTTATTATAATTAAAAGTATTAGTATTGAAAATATTATTATTAGTGTTATAAATATTATGATTTTTTTATAATTAATATTATTAATATTATTTTATTACAAATATTAAAGTTTTTATTATAATTAATATTATTCATATAATAATTAATAAATTTGTAGAAAATATTATTAATATTCAAAAAAAAGTAAGAGATTTTATTTAAAGGGTAAACTTAAGAATTATTATTACTATTGTTAGTGTTGTTATTGTCATTACCAGATTAAAAACAAAATATATTACTATCATCGAAGAAAAAAAATAATTTTTTTTAAAAGATTAAAAAATATAAGAACTTGGGTAGAGAAGTTAAATATGATTATAAATATTATTAAATTATTAAAATGAAAATAAATATTATTGCTATAGAAAAAAACATGGATTTGATTTTAAGAGTAAAATTAACTATTATTATTATTATTTATTTTTTTTATTCACTTCAAATTAATATTTTTCCATAATTCATATTAAGATATTTTTGTATTATTTTTATGTGATTATATAAAAAATATATTTTAAAAAATGAAAAATATGATCTCAATATATTTTTTAAAAAATATTTTAAGATATTTCCAATTTTATTTTTTACTCTTTTGAAATTGTTTTCTTTTCTCTTATTGAGTTTTTTCAAACTGTAAAAAGAAAATAAATTAATGTGACTTTTTTATATTATATAAAAGTTGGATGATGATAATTGTTTTCTATTTTATATTAATGTGACTTTTTCATTTCAGGTGGGGTTGAATTTTCTTATTAAAGCATGTTTGGTTTTGGTTTTCAAAAATGCCTTGACAAAACTTTGACAATTTTTTATTTTTTTCTTTACTTCAAATTAATATTTTTTTTCCTTTAATTCATATTAAAATGTTTTTGTATTATTTTGATGTGATTATATATAAAATATATTTTAAAAAATAAAAAATATTATCACAATATATTTTTTAAAAATTAAAAAATATTTTAAGATATTTGCAATTTTATTTTGTTTCCCTCTTGAATTTTGTTTTCTTTTCCCTTATCGATTTTTTTTATATTATACAAAAGTTGGGTGATGATAATTTTTTTGTGCATTTGAAGTTGGGTTGAATTGACTTATTAAAACATGTTTGGTTTTGCGTTTCAAAAATTCTTTGAATTGAAAAAAATCTGAATTTTTTTTATTGTTTTTTTTTTAAATTAATATTTTTGATGTTTTTATATATTTTTTAATTTTATTAAATATATTGAGATTGGATCTTGCTACACAACCACACCCAAGAAGAATATATTAAGTTGGGTCCTGCCTCAAGAAGGACACATCAATAATTTGTTTCCTTTTCTCTTGGTTCGAGCAGTCTTTCCCAGATCCAAAAAACTTGGGTCAGGAAAAGGAGGCTACACCCAAGGGAGCTTGGGTGTGGCTATGGAGCAAACCCAAATCCCTTAGGTTTGCAGCCCTGCCTGACCTAATATTATTAGTCCTTTGTCAAGATCCTCTTTTAGGTCGTGCATCAAGACCCAATGCTCTTGGATACAGAGTTAGGATCTAATTCCGTTGGGCTGTGTTAGGACCCAAGGTTCTTGTATTATAAATATATTGTTTTGTATTATAAATATTATTATTTTCATTATAATTAAAATTATTAATATTAAAATAGTATTATTTGTGTTGTTGTTATTAAATTTGAAAAACAACCATAGATTTAACTTGAAGTGTAAAATTAATTATTATTATTATTAAATTTAAAAAACTATTATTATTATCGAAGAAAAACTATAATTTTTTTTGAAAGATTAAAAAAAATAAAAATTTTGGCAAACAAGTTAAATATTATTATTAATTTTATAAATATCATTGTCGGGTTTTGTGTTGTAGCCAGACTCAACGCTCTTGTAGCCAATGTTATAGCCACACTCAATGTTTTTTTGTCTTAAATTTTTATGATATTTTTTTTATTAAAATAATAGGTGAGTCTGTGTTGTAGCGCGAACCATCTAACTAGCAATTATTAATTCTTAAGTGTCCTAGCTTAAGTAAAAATTAATGAGTTAAAATTGAAAATGGGTTTGGATTTCCTTAATTTTACCCGAGTTACTAGATTGGATTATGTAAAAAAAAATTAAAAAGTTACCCTAAATTTTATAAGTTAGTCATCATATTTTATTTAATTAAAAATTGGATGCATCAAATTAACAAAAATGCTACTACGCGCACATCATTAAGTACAATAATAATTGGGGCTCTAATTTTCCATTCAAATTGCAAATTTTGTTCTGGGACCAAATCATTGCCCATTCTTCCATCATCCCCTCCAAGACAGCTATAAGATCCAATTTATTATCTCTTTCGTGATGCATTCTTAAGAACCAAAACCTTAAATCAAAATTTTGAGTGGTGTAATTTAACTGGTCAGGTTTTAGATCTATTTTTTAGAGGTCACCAGTTTGAGTCTCACAAATTCCAAGACCACTAGTGGCTTACATAGTCGTTAACTTCAAGGCCCATGAGATTAGTTAAGGTGCACACAAATTGATCTGGACTCCACGTTAATAATAAGAAAAAAAAACCTCAAATCGAACCACAAGTTGCAAAGCTGAAGAGGAAAAGAAAAGCAAAAGCAAAAGCAAGAAGTCTTTTAGTTTCAAATAAAAGAAGAGATTTTGAGTTCTGGGCCTTTCACTGCATAGTCCAAGGTTTTACCTTTATTTTTGTTTCAGGTCATTTGGGTTGCTATTATCGAAACCACAGGTAGCAGGGCCAAGTCCTCTTCCTTCGACATCAAAGCTTCTAGATGCTTCAATGCTGTTGAATTTGCTAACGGCTGGTTTAGATGGCAGTGAGATAGGGTTTTGCATTGCTACTACATTCTTCTATTAAGGGAAAGGAATTTGTGGCTCACCTACGTTTGTCATGTCCGTAATAGAGGCATAAGATGAGGTGTGATGCCTGCACAATCTGGTCCCAACAATAACAGCAATCATTTTGCTGGTAGCAATCTCTGGTGTTGTTTATATAATAAGGAGGAAGAAATATGAAGAATTGCGCGAAGATTGGGAACAGGAGTATGGTCCTCAAAGATTCTCCTACAAGATTGTATCTTTTATTATTGAATCAAAACAACATTAGGTACATGCCATGGAGAAAAACGCCGTTCAATAATGCTAAGACCTCAACCTTAACA
Source organism: Populus alba x Populus glandulosa (assembly GCA_033617975.1). Taxonomy (NCBI): domain Eukaryota; kingdom Viridiplantae; phylum Streptophyta; class Magnoliopsida; order Malpighiales; family Salicaceae; genus Populus; species Populus alba x Populus glandulosa. Next base: position 5,554,368 of record CM066151.1, read on the forward strand.
ACTAAGAAACTTAGAAGAAGAATAAGAAGAAGAAAAGAATTTATTTAACTGTTGTGTTCATTACTTGTCCTACACCCTAAGAATTTACATATTTGGATGGAAATGCTACTTTACCTGATTTACCACTGCATAGTGCCGGAATAGGTTTAGTTCCAATTAGCAATGAAGCATCTAGAGAGCATGTTTTAACAATCCTGATATCATCAGGTGAAATTTCATGGAGGATTGATTACGTAAATATGCACTTGTTCGATGTGAAATATAGAGGAAGGTGCCACAGAATTTTGAATATTGTAGCATTTCTGCAATTTTTTTCTAACCACTTGTGTCTTGTGAGTTGGTACTATAGAACAATCGCCCTCCCTACATATCGTAAGCCTAGAGGCAATGAGAGCTTGTAGGAGTTATTTAATTGTGTCAAAATTGTATAGTTTGATTATTAATATAGAAATATTTATTAACTAGCAGAATTGATAGATTTATGGAAACATATAACAAATTCTATTTAAACTTAGTATGTATGGTGAATCAATCTCTGCTGATTATTGTTTATTGGTGATGATGGTTGATTTATGTTTGATAAAGTTAATTTTGAATTGATGTCTTTCGCATTAAATAAATAATAAATCATATAAACAAAATAGATGTATCTACTTCCTAAAGAATTATGAGTGTGTTTGGTATTGCGGTAGCTGTTGTGGTTGTTGTTTGAAAAAAATTATTTTTATAAAAAGTACTTTTAATTGAGGTTGGTTTGAAAAAATAAATATTTGGTTAAAATTATGGTTAAAATTGAAGTTGAAGAAAAAGTAGTTTAATGTGTTTGGTTAAGAATGCTTTTGAAATTGAGATTATAAAATAATTTTTAAAAATATATATTAATATTGATGGTTTTAAATTTAAATATTGTAAAACTAATTATTCCTATTACATCATGAAAAAAATAATACTTTATATAAAATATTTTTTTATTATTCTATTAAACTGATTATAATTTCATTACGTACAAAATTCATCCGATAAGAACTACAGCTTTCATAATTTTTTGAGAGTGTAATAAAATTAGATAAAATATTATCAGATATAAAATTAATATTATTGTACGAGTAAATTTAATTCACTCTATACTAGTTTTTCAAGAAAAAAATATTGTTCACATCGCGAATGAATATAATTCTCTAAACTAGTTTTTTTTTTAATTAATACAATTAACACACTTAAAAAAAAAAGTGCAAGTGAATTGCACTGTTCATGTGAACAATGCAATTCACTCACGAACAGTGCAGTGAATTGCACTGTTCGTTCGTTTTTACATGCTACCGCGTTTTAAACGCAAAAACACATGGGTCTCAAACACAGTAAATCAAGTTTTTTTATTACCAAACGGCTGCTGATTACGTTTTAAATAAAACGTAGCCGCAACCGCGTAGACAAACATATTCTATATAGGATGAAAGAAAGCAGGTTATGTTGCTGCAAATTAATATTCAATTATTTATTATAAATGTTAAATTTCTTGTTTTAATGTAAACAGTCTTAACATGTATAAACTGCTTTTCAGGATTCAAATAACATCTTAGAATATTGCACTATAAATCAAGGCTTAAATATTTTTTTTTTTAAAATAAATGACCTCACTAATCATGCATATTAATTCATGTATTAATAAAAAATATTTATAATTAACTTAAGTCTTAGTCTAGCACGTGATTTAAGCTCAAAATCTATATTATTTAGAGTCTATCTTATCTAAAAGCTTTTATGTCTTATAAACCAATTTAAACATTCAACTTCTCACTATATAATCTTATAATCTTTTAATATGAAATTAATGTTTTTTAAATTTTTTAAGATTAATTTCTTATTTATCCATAATTTATTTTAAATATATTATATTTTTATGTTAAAATAATTAATTAATTTGGGAATGGGTGGTTAATTCAAATGATACCCATAAATCTTTTCATTGTTTCTTAAAATTGATAAAATTATAGAACTCAAATCCTACTTAATCAAAAAAGGAAAAAGAAAAGGAAAAGAAAAGATGAGAGCTAAATGATTTAAGGATAAGTCGTATGATAAGAATAATCTATGTGCGTTGCATGCATCTTACATTATGAAGCGGGACGAGAGCCACGCCAACGCATAAGGTGTCACTTGCTCCACCTCAAGCTTCTCTCTTAGCCATTACGTATTGACTATGACATGACATGACATGACATGACGTATATAATTTCTATTATTTATTATATTTATTTATTATTATTTTATAAAAGGTATTTAAAAGTGTGGTAATGATTATTTTTAAAGTGTTTTTACTCAGATATATATTAAAATAATAATTTTTATTATTTTTTAATATCAGTATATTAAAATAATTAAAAAATATTAAAAAATATATTAATTTTAAATAAAAAAATTTATTTATTTTTAAAAATATTTTTAAAGTGCTAGTACTAAAAACTACATTTACTTGTTATTGTCATCTTTACCCTCTCCATCTTTCTTTATCAAAACCCATAATAGACTAAAAATTTAGAGTTAAGCATTGAGAAACAATCAGAGAGCGAGTTAAGCATTGAGAAACAATCAGAGAGCCCACTTCGACCTTCCTTTAAATATAGGAGTTGTTGATATACGTGGGGTGTTTGAAATGTAGTTGTAATTGTATTTTAAAGTATTTTTTTTATTTAAAAATATATTAAAATAATAGTTTTTATATTTTAAAAAAATATTTTTGATATTAATATATTAAAATGATATGAAAATATCAAAAAAATATTAATTTAAAGTGAAATAAATTTAATTTTTTTAAAATATTGTTAAAATAGAAAAACAAATAAATCCTTATAATTAAAAACAAAATTATCATTTTCAGTTAGCTATCAATATTTAATAAGGCGCAGTGCTTTTTCTAAGATGAGAAGTGAGAACGTTCTTTTGCATAAAGTCAAAGATGGCCACCTAGGAATAACGTCGTTGAAATGGAATTTTCACGTTATGTTCACCCTCTAAATTAAATTAAATTAAAAATAAATAAATAAATCTCGACACATACTTCACCAAGTTTATTCATTGGAATGGTGCATTTGCAGATTTGCCCTTGCACTGAAATATTGAGGTTAATTTAGTCTGGGATCCATTTATCTTATCAAATTCATCAAGAGCAAAAAGATCTTAGCATGATATTTTTTCACTTTAAAATGACAAAAAAGCCTTAAAGAAAAGAAGTCAGTAAACTAGTTTTCAAGGGCTTATTTGTCCTCTTTCTTAAGTGTTCTAAAAGACTGATATACTCTTGCAAGCAAAAACAATTAACTTGCAGGGTCTTTTTCATCTTTTTAAACTAGTTTTTTGGGCCTTTAAAATGACGAAATGATAATTATTTTGGAAGTCCAATTAGTTATAGAATTTGCTTCTTGCCATAGAAGATTTTAGAATTTTATTTTCTTTGACGTTGTATCAACTTTGAAAAGTAGTTTTCCCTATTTTTTCACAGAGAAAGCTTCGGAGAAGGTTCGCATGCGCGCAAGTCATAGCAATGTGAAGAGACTGTTTATTATTCAGTCTTTAGACTGACGATTAGAAACTGTAACAACAATTGAGGAAAAAATCGAAGCGAAAAAAGTTTGTCTTCTTTTACCAATCTTATGCACGTTCATATGATGATTGCATCGTTCAAATCATTGCACTTTCTACTCGGTCTGTTTGTTTCCTTGAAGCTCTTGGCCTTAGCTCAAGAGGAAAACCACTTCATCTATAATGGCTTCACTGGAGCCGACCTGCTCCTCAGCGGGATTGCAAAAATCCATCCAAATGGTCTCTTAGAGCTGACAAACACTTCAAAACAGCAAATTGGCCGTGCTTTCTTCCCATTCCCTTTTCAGTTCAACACATCTTTATTCAACAATTCTCGGTCTCTCTCATTCTCTACCCAGTTTGCGTTTTCCATGGTCTCTGAGCTGCCTACACTTGGTGGCCATGGCATGGCCTTCACAATCTCTCAATCTGCGAACTTCACAGGGGCTTTGGCAACTCAGTACCTTGGAATCCTCAATTCTACAAGCAACGGCCTGTCTTCAAACCATCTATTGGCAGTTGAGCTGGATACAATTCGAAGCCCGGATTTTAAAGATATCAATGAAAACCACGTTGGAATTGATGTAAACAGCTTGATATCCATTGAATCTGCTCCGGTGACCTACTTTTCAGATGAGGAAAAGGAGAATAAGAGCTTGACTCTCATAAGTGGTCATGTGATGCACGTGTGGATAGATTATGATGAAGGTGAGAAGCTACTCAATGTTACAGTTGCTCCTGTCACAAGAACAAAACCAACCTTGCCTCTCTTGTCAACACATCTCGATCTTTCTTCTGTTATGTTGGATTCTATGTACGTTGGTTTTTCTTCATCTACTGGAGCAGTGGCAAGCAGCCACTATATTCTGGGGTGGAGCTTCAACAGAGGCGGACAAGCTCAAAGTCTTGACGTGTCAAAGTTGCCTTCACTCCCCCCCCAAAGAAAATCAAGAAAGAAACCATATTTAAGAATTCTGGCCCCAACAATAACAGCAATCATTTTTCTGGTAGCAATCTCTGGTGCTGCTTATATAATAAGGAGGAAGAAATATGAAGAACTGCGCGAAGATTGGGAACAGGAGTATGGTCCTCAAAGATTCTCCTACAAGGATTTATACAAAGCAACTACAGGTTTCACGGACAGAAAGTTGCTGGGAAGTGGAGGTTTTGGAAAGGTTTACAGAGGAGTATTGCCTTCTTCCAATATGCAAGTCGCGATCAAGAAAGTATCCCATGATTCCAAACAAGGAACTAAGCAGTTTGTTGCTGAGATTGTTAGCATGGGAAGGCTGAGGCACAGGAACTTGGTCCAGCTCCTAGGCTATTGCCGGAGAAAGGGAGAGCTCCTCTTGGTCTATGATTACATGCCCAATGGAAGCCTTGATAAACTCCTATTTCAGAATGACACACCCAGCCTTAATTGGGTTCAGCGATATCAGGTCCTCAGAGGAGTTGCGTCTGCCCTTCTTTACCTCCATGAAGAGTGGGAACAGGTTGTTCTGCATAGAGATGTGAAAGCTAGCAATATACTGTTAGATGATGATTTCAATGGTCGACTAGGAGATTTTGGGCTTGCTAAATTCTATGATCGCGGGGCTAATCCTCAAACAACCTGTGTGGTTGGAACAGTTGGATATATTGCGCCAGAGGTTACTAGAACAGGAAGGACCACTACCAGCAGTGATGTTTTTGCTTTTGGCACTTTTATGCTTGAAATGGCTTGTGGAAGGAAACCTGTAGAGCCAGAACAATCAGCAGAAAAGATGATTTTGGTTGACTGGGTTCTTGATTCCTGGAAAATAGGAGACATTCTTCGAACGGTTGATCCAAAATTGGAAGGTAATTACGTGGTGGAGGAAATGGAATTGGTTTTAAGGCTAGGTCTGCTTTGTTCTTTCTCTACACCACAAGCTAGGCCAAGCATGAGGCAAATTGCGCAATATCTGGATGGGAATGCTAGCCTGCCAGACATGCCGCTTGATGGTGCTAGCATAGGTTTGATGCCAGTTAGTCATGAAGAGCCTGGGGATTTCAACTTGTCTTTCCATAGATCTATTGATTACTCTGCTCCTTCCTTCTCTAGTACCGACTCAATCCTCAGCCGTGGTCGTTGAATCATGGCTTAACGAGGTAAAAATTCTTTTAACCTCAAGACTAACAGCTGGCATGTGGCAAGCCTGGTATTAGTGGTGAAGAGGAAGGTCTTAGATGGTTTGTGCATACCATGGTAATCCTCAAAGCACCACAAAGACTGCTCCAAGAGGGGTTAATTAATTAGCATAGAAACATAGGTAGAATTTATGATTTAAGCAAAACACATGGTTGAAATAGTACAATGTTTGATGAAACAATGCTGGTCAATGATGGCCGTGTAGCTTCTTCCATTCTCCTCAGTGCTCTAACCCCACCCCACAATTCAACTCAAATATGCCTCATTCCCAAACTAGTTAGAACCAGTTTCACAGATCTTCCTTCTCCATTCATTTAGTCCTTGTTCCTTTTTTTATAAAACTCTCCACTTACTTCTGTCATGGACTAAAATGATTAATCACTTATGCCTGCCTCGTTTTTACATGGAAGGTTAATTACATATTGAACTATTCTGACTTCTGATATAGTGACTGCAGAAAGCATAGGCTTCAGTCAACTTTCTAAAATACAGAAAATCCAACACCCAGTATCATCGATTATCCTAACTATAGTGCAGTTCAGTGTGATATGGCTGCTGGCCGGGTGGTTTATTCACAGACTAGTAGTGGAATAAAAAAAAAAGGGGATAATGTATCTTGATGCTGATGTTATACACACATATAACTGTTTTAATCTTTCTACAAACAGTCAAGATTGCAAAAACCAGCCAAGAAAAAGTAAAAGAAACATTGCAACAAAATTTGCAATAAGAAGGCAGCAATATTAATAACCCTGCTTTCAGAAAGAGTGTAGATACCCAATTACCTAATGAAAAGGCTAGTGATGTCTGATCAAAAAGCTTCCATCATTTCTCCTGGTTATTGGGTCACAGCTTGTTGCAGATGAGGCAGCGCGACCTCTTGGGACAGGATACGTTCACTTGCTGTGCAGCCTTTCCGGCATCCAACTACCCAAAGTGATTAAACAGACTCTAATTTATCAAGCACTGGAGATTAGTTGTAATGATCAACTTTAATTCTAATTTGGGTCCCTCAAAGAGCTTACACAGAGCAAGTTAAACATGAAGTGACTTGATTCCATCTTAGGAAAAACAAGCTCATACTGGAAAAGATTTAACAGACATTAGCCTCCCCGAAAAATACCACAAAAAAAAACAAAAAACAAAAGGAAGTTGATACAGATGCAGGATAGCCATCAAAGTGAAAATTACCGGTACTGATGTGTTCATATGAACTGACGGTGCCCGTGAGAGCTTGGAAGAGAGAACCAACCACTCCCTTTCCTCCTGGTAATATCTTGCTGATCACAGAGGTGTCAAAGGCAAGGACTGCAGCCATGGATCAACTGTTGTATTGTCTGTGACTGACCAAATCAGCTCACTAAGATAATCCGCCAATAGGAAAAGAAATGAATCAGGGAAAGATGACCGGTGCAGTGGTGTGGTTTTTATTATGAAATATAAGTTTGTTTTTGTATTTTAAAAGTGTTTTTTAAAAATTTTAATTTAATTTTAAATAAATTTTTTTTATGTTTTTATAAAAATAAAATTTTAAAAATAAAAAATAAATATTATTTTTATATATTTTTAATTAAAAAACATTTTAAAAATTAAGATAAATCTAACCCCCTACATTGAACTCCCTCTTAGATCTGCGTTTATTTGTCATTGTTTCCAAATACCTCTAAAGAATGAGATCCATGTTTATTCAAACCTACAACATCCCATCCACAACAACTACCGAAGAAACATCTTGAACTATAATGGTATTGTAGCACTTATTGGGACAAACATCTTAGGTATTTCTCTGTTCATTGATTAACTCTTTCAGATTGCTCATCTGATTGAGGATGATAGGCAAAGCTCATGAATAGCTTGAACCACAATCTTTTAAACAGTTCCAAAATTCTTGGTAGTATCTTGTGAGGTTCCAGCAACGTGGATAAGCCACCCATTCCATCTTTTCCCTTTTGCTAGTATCAAATGCTTAAACAAACTATTTAAAACTACCAAAGAATTTTAATAAAAGAAACGCCAGCTGATTGCTAGTTTTGGCAAAACGTTCAAAAGGCTTTGGACGAGGTTGAAGTCGGAGACAAATTCAAAGCTACAGTAGCCCTCATTGCTGAAGTTTACAAATCATCTTCCAATAACCCCTCTTCGACTGTTGGGAACGAGCCTTTCTTGTCAAGTTTTAAGAGCACTTGCGACAATGTTACGTTTACGTTTCCACCATTTCTAGACGTTCATAATGTAAATTGATAAGAGAAGAATAGAACTTGCTGGGATGAGAATTATTATTGATTGCATCGTATATTTATACAAGAGTATATACAGTTATTCTCATTTACTAGGAATCCAACATTTACTCGGAATTCATTGTCCCAGGGAACTCATGTATAAGTTATTCATTCCTTATATATCTCTAACAGGATTCCTAACACTCCCCCTCAAGTTGGAGAGTGGATGTCCTGCACTCCCAACTTGTGAATTATAGGAATAAAGACATCTTTTCCCAAGGGTTTGGTGAAGATGTCTGCCAATTGATGTTCAGAATGAACATGTCTTGTTATCACAGAACCATCTTGAATTTTGTCTCTGATATAGTGACAGTCCATCTTAATATGCCGGGTGCGCTCATGAAAGACTGGGTTGGCTGCAATGTGTAATGCAGCCTTGTTATCACAATATAGCTACGCAGGTTCATGATGTAAAAAGCCTAAATCCCTCAACAGACATTGGAGCCATGTCAACTCATAACATGCTCCTGTCATAGCACGATACTCTGCCTTTGCAGAGGAGAGTGAGACTGTTTTCTGTCGTTTTGATCTCCACGATATCAATGAGGGTCCAAGGAACACACAATAACCGGTGGTAGACCTCCGAGTCAGTGGGCAACCTACCCAATCTGAGTCTAAATAGGCTTTTAATTTGTAATCAGTGTGTGAAGGAAAGAATAACCCTTGACCAGGTGCCCCTTTCAGATATCGGATGACCCGAAGAGCAGCTTCCATATGAAGCTTCCGGGGTTGGTGCATAAATCTGCTTAGAACATGCACATCATAAGTGATATCTGGTCTTGAAATAGTCAAATAAATCAATCTACCAACCAATCTTCTAAAACGACTCGGATCTTTGAGCAAGTCGCTCTTGTCCGAAAATTTTAAGCCACGTTCCATAGGTGTATCAATAGGGGCCGCACCCAACAATCTTGCATCCTCAATAATTTCCAATGCATATTTACGTTGAGAAATGAAAATGCCGTTCTTAGAAGCTGAGAACTCTATACCAAGGAAGTATTTTAAGGGGCCAAGATCCTTAAAGTGGAAATGGCTATGCAGAAATTTCTTTGTCATAACGATACTGTCGGGATCATTTTCAGTAATCAAAATGTCATCAACATATATTAAAAAGGCAGTGAAGGACTTATCTCGTTGTCTAGTGAATAGAGAGTGGTCGGCTTGAGATTGTTTGAATCCAGCAGAGCAAATGGCTTCAGAGAACTTGGTGAACCATTGGTGTGATGCTTGTTTCAACCCGTATAAGGAATTATAGAGATGGTATACCAAGTCTTCCTCCCCCTGTCAAAGAAGCCCTGGCGGCGGAGACATATAAATCTCATCTGATAGTTCACCGTGGAGAAAGGCGTTGTGAACATCCAATTGGTGGAGGGTCCAACCGCGAGCTGCAGCCAGAGAAAGCAAGCAACGGACATAAAGAATTTTGGTAGTTGGGGAGAAAGTGTCCTAATAGTCGATACCCTCAAGTTGGGTGAAACCCTTAGCCACCAAACGGGCTTTGTATCTCTCCACAGAGCCATTAGACCGGTGCTTGACTTTGTATACCTATCGACAACCAATCAAAGTTTTACCTTGTGGAAGAGAAGTGAGTGACCAAGTACCATTCTGCTGAAGAGCTTGTAGTTCAGAGAGCATGGCGGCCTCCCACTCAGGATGAGCAGCTGCTTCTGAATAGGATTTTGGTTCCACGGTATGGCTAATTTGAGCAATAAATGAATGATGTGGAGATGTATATCTATGATAGGAAATATAATTGGATAATGGATAACGAGTACCTTTGTTCAGACCTGGTGGGGAGGAGGGTGATTGGCCGGAGAAAACATGTGAGCAGACATAATCACGAAGCTTGACTGGAGGGCCAGTATGGCGGATGGATCGGCGAAGCGGGGTGGGTACAAGTGTGTTTGGTGGGCTGATGTCTAAAGAGAGTGGGGTTGGCGCAATGGAACCTGGTTCCAAAGAGGGTAAAGTAGTGGAGGGTGGTGTTTGAGCCGAAATGGTGGTGGAAGGTGTGTTGGAGCAATCAATGGGATCAGTGTCAAGGGTAATGGGTTTGGGGCGGCGTGTGTAGGTGCATAGAGTGGTGGGAGGTGGGGAAGAGTGTGTGGTTGAAAGGGGAATTTGGGTAGGCATGGGTGGTTATGGTGAAGAGGATGGTTGGAGGGGAAAGGAGGTGGTGTCGGTATGGATTAGGGGAATGGGTCCAGGAATGTAAGGTGGAGAGGAAGGAGGGTGATGGGTAAATGCATAAGGAAAACTATTTTCATGAAATATGACATCGCGGCTAGTAAAAAAAATTTTGTTTGATAAATCAAACAATTTATAAGCTTTTTGACCGGGAGGATACCCAAGAAAAACAGAAGGGATGGAACGAGGAGCAAATTTATGAGCAATGCGAACATTGGTAGCATAAGCCAAACAACCGAAGACACGAAGATGAGAAAAGGAAGGTGATTTGGAAAAGAGAAGTTCAAAGGGGGTTTTGAAGGAGAGGACAGGAGATGGAAGGCGATTAATGATGTGAGTAGCAGTAAGGGCACATTCCCCCTAAAATTAGGTGGGTAGGTGAGCTTGAAATCTTAAAGCTCGAGCTACTTGTAGGATGTGACGATGTTTGCGTTCCACAACCCCATTTTGCTGAGGTGTGTAAACACAAGAACGTTTGAAAATGACACCATTATTGTGAAAAAAAGTGCGAAGTGATATAAATTCTCCCCTGTTATCACTTCGAAAAATTTTAATATGAGCTTCAAATTGAGTGATAACGTAACGGAAAAAAAAAATTTAGAATGGATGTGAAACGTGAGAAATCATCAACAATAGTGAGAAAAAAACGAGCACCAGAAATGGAAGGGTGTCGATAAGGACCCCAAATGTCACAATGAATTAATGCAAAAGGTTTTGTAGAAGAAATTACACTAGAATGGAAAGGTAGACGACTCTGTTTTGCTAAAGGACATACATTGTAAGTATTATTGGACTGAATGGAAAAATTTTAAAAATTTTGAGCAATGAAGCGTAAACGAGAAGGTGATGTATGGCCTAAGCGATTATGCCAAAGGTTGGTGGATGAGGTGATGAGATTGCAGGTTGGTTGATTGATGGTGGAGGTTTGTTGAGACGTATGTTGCTTCGTTGCCAGAGCCACCAAATAGTAAAGTCCGTTATGTTGTTTACCCAAACCAATCATCCTCCTCGTAGCCAGATCCTGCAATAGACACCAATAAGGAAAGAAGATTATTGAGCAATTAAGGTCTCTTGTCAAGCGACTGACAGATAACAAGTCTACTTTGAATGTAGGGACACACAACACATTGTGTAAATAATAGACAGAATTAATGGGTAAAGATCCCTTTGCCACAATGTCAGCCTTTTCTCCACTGGGCATTAGTACCAGTGGTAATGAACATTTGGTGTGCTTTTCAGTGAATAATTTAGAAGATATATGATCTGTTGCGCCGCAATCGATGATCCAATTGCGGGAAGTAACTTTAGACAAACCTGGTCTAGTTACGGCATTCGCATGAGGACTAGAACCTTCAGTTTTATTGTCTAGGAGTGACAAAAGCTGTTTTAATTGATCCTGTGAAATACCGATAACTGGTTGCTCATTTTCGGTTGTGGACACATGATTGGCTATGTGTTTATTGTTATTGAAACGCTTTGATCCTGACCCATATTTTGTCTTTAGATGACCCGCTGGATACCCATGTAATTGATAGCATGTTTGCACCCAATGACCCGCTTCTTCACAGTGTGTACAATAAGGACGCCCTCTGCCAAAGGTTGGGCGTCGTCTATCTTGTTGAAATCGTCGTTCTCCACTGAAATTCCCTGCCGATTTCTCTTGTGACCTGAATCCTTGTGGGTTATATGAGTTGTCGAAGCGCTATGATCTCCCCAATCCTGCACTGAGATGTTCAGTTGATCGATTGTTGCTATTACGGACTGCCATGGCAGCACTGCCACTAGGATTATCACCTCCTGTATATGTTGAGCTTAAGAGGCGCTTTTTTTCTTCTTGTGAGATGGAGGAATATGCTTGGCGCACTGAAGGAAGAGGATTCATTAGGAGGATTTGTCCGCGTATGGCATTGTAAGATTCATTTAATCCCATCAAAAACTGCATCAATTTTTGTTGTTCTTGCTGCGTTCCATGTACAGTGTCATTGTAGGAGGCTAGTTCATCCCACAACCCCTTCAATTTTGTGTAATAGGTAGAAACTGATAGCTGCTCTTGTCGAAGGCAAGCAATGTCGCGCTGAATTTCAAAGATGCGAGGCGCATTGCTTTGAGAAAATCGCTCATGAAGGTCTTCCCAAACTTCATGAGCAGTTGAATAATATATCACACTATCTGAGATTTCTAGATTAAGGGTGTTAATAATCCAAGAATGAACCATGTCATTGCACCGGGACTAGGCTGCATGTTCTTCAGGATCATTGTCTTCTGAGGGAGCTCTGATCGAGCCATTGACAAAGCCCAATTTGTTTTTGGAGTTTAAGGCCAATGTCATTGCTCTTTTCCACGTAGAGTAGTTATCTCCATTTAAGGGCTTTGAGATTAAAATTAGTCCAGGATGATCTGAATGATGAGTAAAGAAGGGGTTTGAGAGATTTGCTTTTGTAAAATCCATGCTCTGAAGGTTTTGTGTTTTCTGGGTTTAAAGGATGGAAACAGAGAAGATGAAAGACTGATGTGGAAGGGGGAGCGAAACAGAGAATTGATGAAAATATTGATAGAGATAATTAGTCCAGCTCTGATACCATGTAAATTGATAAGAGAAGAATAGAACTTGCTGGAATGAGAATTATTATTGATTGCATCGTATATTTATACAAGAGCATATACAGTTATTCTCATTTACTAGGAATCCAACACTTCCTCGAAATTCATTGTCCTATTACAGTAGGGAACTCATGTATAAGTTATTCATTTCTAATATATCTCTAACAGGATTCCTAACACATAAGGCTTAGGACAATGATGGAGTCGGAGACAAAATCAAAGCTACAGCAGCCCTTAATGCTGATGTTCATGAATCATCTTCCAACAAACCACCTGATGGCAATACCCGTAACAACATAAAGGATGTCACGATTCGCACTGTGAAGTTTCTTCGTCAAATTAAAGCTCTTTGGCCTACAGATGGTAACAGTGCTGGCGATTTGAAGATCATAATGGGACAAGTTGGCTGGCCTACAGATGCATGGTAACATCAATGCCGACACCAAATTAGCTGAAACGTTCATGACGGTCTCCTTAAAGATGGGAACCCCTGTCCGACGAGGTTAATTGGATGTGTATCTCTTTGGCCTAATCGAAGAATCAGAAGAGCATTGCACCAGGACATTTCGAGAGACATTGGGGACTCTTTCGGTACGATGAACAATCAAAATTTTCATGGATTTATCTGGAAAAGGTGATGAAGAGATGCGAATAGCAGCATATGGAGTCCAATACATGCCATCTCAATGGTGTGTGCTTGATGAGGAAAATAAGAACTTGACCATGATAAAATTGAAATCACCTATGCCCTGCTCTTTGGTCGTGAATGTTGAATATTTAGATAGCATTTGGAAATGTATTTTTTTTAATTTTTTTATTAAAAATAATTTTTTAATGTTTTGGATTATTTTGATGTTGTATTATTATAAATTATTTTTTAAAAAATAAAAACAATATTATTTTAATATATTTTTAATTAAAAAATATTTTATAAAGCAACCTCTATTATTTTCAAATACCTTCTTGGCAGAGCTCCGCCTTGTCATGCATGCCCACTACCCATCTTTATTAATTGTGTCTATGGTTTTGATTATCTTGTTTTTCTATTTTTTATTTTTGTAAATGCCAAGTTTCATATGTATTCTGTTTATAATTTTTCTTCAAATTTTTAAAATTAAATATGTATTATCATAAAATTTTATTCTTGTCAATTGTCATAATTCTTTGAAATTTTTTGAAGCGTGTCATTATGCTTAAAGATATTTCAGTTTTTTATTTATAAAAATTAAATTACATATCTGAAAATTTATATTTTTTTTATTTTTACAATCATAATTTCATTTTGAATAATTTATAATAATGGTAGTATAAAAAAAGAATAGATTATAATTATAAATTGTTTTATAAATGAGAAAAACATACATTCAAAAAAGATATTATGAGATATTTTTTGAAAGAAAAAACAATTAAAGGTAATTTTTTAAATATATGAAGCACAATTAAATTTGAACTTTCTTGGATGATGAGCTATAAAAATAAATTTACTGATCTTAAGAATTAGCACAAGAAGATTTATTGATAATTTATCTTTTAAAGATTAAATTTATAGATACTTCTTTCAACTTCCTCTTTCTCTTTCTATCTAAAAGTTGTGCGCCACAAAAATTACACGTTGAAGGAAAGAACGTGTGTATGTCCTCTTTTTAAGTGTATGTTGAGTAGTGTATTATTTTTCAAAAGTATTTTTAATTTAAAATATATTAAAATATATATTTTTTTATATCAATACATCAAAATTATATAAAAAAATCTAAAAAAATTAGTTTAACAAACATTTAAAAAACAAATCACACCACAAAAACAATAGCCGCCTTAAATGGGACCAAAACTTGCTTAAAGCAAGCATTAGGTTTTAATAATAATAATAATAATAACCAATTGAGAAGCATGTGCTTTTCTTTGGGCTATTATGGGCTAAAATTAATGTTTTCCTGCGGCGAAACTTGTTATGGATTGTGAGTGCTTTTATTATGAATTATATTATTTGGCACAGTAGCGGTAATTACTATAGATAATGAGTGATTTCACTATAGATTATATTATTTAGTGGCGCATGGTAAGGCTGCAGACCCGCTCCCCTGGATCAACTACAATTTTGGTTAGGCTGCAGACCCACACCCCTATGTCAATTACAGTTTTGGTGAGGTTGTAGCTCCCGTGCTGCAAACACCTGGCGCTTTGGCTGGCAAGCCCTGGGCACTCACGCGCCAAATGGAACTGCAGGCCCCATGCTGCAAATACATGGCGCTAAGACTAGGCCACGCACGCGACTGCAGACCCAAGCGAGCGGGTTTGCACACCCGTGCCCCAAGGTCTGCAGAATCACGTGCAAAGGCTGTATACCCAGGGATGGATGTAGACCCAAGCGAGCGGGTCTACAAACCCGCTCCCGGTTTCCAGACCCTCGCCCTTGGGCTACAGACCCGCTCGCCGAGGTCTACAGAACCCCGCGCCTGGGGTGTGCAGAATCGGGAGCAAGGTGCAGACCCGCCCGTTTGGGTTTCTTCTTCCACGTCTGGGGTCTGCAGACCCCTAGGAGTTGCAGACCCCGCAGAGAAAAATAATAAATTTGACAAAAAATGAAAACAAAGATAATAACTAATAACACTTATTATTATTATTATTATTATTATTATTATTATTATTATTAAATTTTATAAAAAGATTATTCCTATAAAAACTTGAACTAAGCAAGTTTAATATTATTATTATTTATTGTTATCATTAGTAAATTGAAAAAAAATTATTTATTGTTCTCATTTCAGCAAGGGTTGAATTTCTTATTAAAACATGTTTGGTTTTGGTTTTCAAAAATGTTTTGGAAAAAAATTGACAATTTTTAATTTTTTTTCTTTACTTCAAATTAATATTTTTTTTTCCTTTAATTCATATTAAGATGTTTTTGTATTATTTTGATGTGATTATATAAAAAATAAATTTAAGAAAATAAAAAAAAATGATCTCAATATTTTAAAAAATATATATATTTTAAGATATTCCCAATTTTATTTTTTTCCCTCTTGAATTTTTTTTCTTGTATTGATTTTTTTTTTCATATTGTAAAGAGAAAATAAATTAATGTGACTTTTTTTATATTATACAAAAGTTAGGTGATGATAATATTTTTTAATTTTGTTTTCAAATATATTGAGATTGAGTCTAGTTGCGAAGCCACATCCAAGAGAATATATTAAGTTGAGTCCTGCCCCAAGAAGGACCCAAAATAGCTTTGGGTCTTGTCCCTAACAGGATCCATTAGTGTTGGGTCCCGCTCTTAGCAAGACCCATCAATAATTATTTTCATTTCTTTCCTTTCCTATTGGGTCAGACATTCTCTTCCAGACCCAAAAAACTTGGGGCACGAAACGGCGCCTCACCCAAGGAGCTTAGGTGTGGCTAGCACAGACCCAAATTCCTTGGGTCTTAAAGACCGGCCTGACCCAAGATTATTGGTCATTTGTCATGACCTAATACACTTGGATCGTGCATCAGGATTCAAGGCTAATAATGGGTCAAGCATCGGGAACCAAGGCTAATAAATCTTCTATCATAACCCATTGCTATTGGGTTGTGTGTCAGGACTTAATTCTCTTGGGTTGTGTTAAGACCCAAGACTCATGGGTCTGACGTCGGGACCCAAGGCTAATGGGTCTGGTATCAGGACCCATGATTCTTGGATCTTAGATTTCTAAATATAATTATTCATATTATAAATATAATTATTTTTAGTATAATTAATATTATTAATAAAAAAAAACTAATAAATTTGAAAAAATTATTATTAATATTGAAAAACAACTATAGATTTGATTTGAAGTGTAAAATTAATTATCATCATCTTCATCATCATTATTTTTATTATAATTAAAAGTATTAGTATTAAAAAATATTATTATTTGTGATATAAATATTATGATATTTTTATAACTAATATTAAAAATACTATGATTTTTATTATAAATATTATAATTTTTATTATAATTAATATAATTCATGTAATAATTAATAAATTTGAAGAAAATATTATTAACGTTGAAAAACAATAATAGATTTGATTTGACTGGTAAAATTAAGAATTATTACTACTATTGTTATTGTTGTTATTGTCATTACCAGATTTTAAAAAACAATTATTACTATCATCAAAGAAAAACATAAACTTTTTTTTAAGATTGAAAAATATAAAAGCAAATAAATTAATGTGACTTTTTTTATATTATGCAAAAATTGGGTGATGGTAATTTATTTTCATTTCAAGTGGGGTTGAATTTCCTTTATTAAAGCATGTTTGGTTATGGTTTTGGTTTTTAAAAATGCTTTGAAAAAAAATTGACAATTTTTTATTTTTTTCTTTACTTCAAATTAATATTTTTTTTCCTTTAATTCATATTAAGATGTTTTTGTATTATTTTGATGTGATTATATATAAAATAGATTTAAAAAAAAATTATCACAATATTTTTTAAAAAAATTAAAAAATATATTTTAAGATATTTCCAATTTTATTTTTGTCACTCTTGAAATTTTTTTTCTTTTCTCTTATTGATTTGTTTTCATACTAAAGAGGAAATAAATTAATGTGACTTTTTTTATATTATACAAAAGTTGGGTGATGATAAAAAAAATATATATTTCATTTCAAGTTGGGTTGAATTTTCTTATTAAAGCATGTTTAGTTTTGCGTTTAAAAAAAGCTTTGAAAAAAATCTGAAATTTTTTTTACTATTTTCTTTATGTCAAATTAATATGTTTGATGTTTTTGTATTTTTTTTAATTTTATTTTTAAATATATTGAGAATGAGTCTTGTTGTGCAGCCACACCCAAAAAGAATATATTAAGTTGGGTCCTGCTCTAAGAAGGACTCAAAATAGCTTTGGATCCAACCGTCGCTGGACCCATCAACCTCAGCTCCTGTTGCGAGCAGGACCCATCAGCATGAGTCCTATCCATAGCAAAACCCATCAATAATTTGTTTTTCATTTTTTTTATTTTCTCTTGGTTCAAGCAATCTTTTCCAGACCCAAGAAATTTGGAGCAAGGAAAGGGGGCCACCCCCAAGCTCCCTTGGGTTTGGAGCCCCGTCTGACCCAAATACCTTGGGTTTGTAGCCCCGTCTGACCCAATATTATTGGTCTCTCGTGAGTCCCTTGGGTGTGGCTATGGAGTAGACCCAATATTATTGGTCTCTTGTCAGGGCTCAATGAGTTCTGCATCAAGATTCAAGGCTAATGGATCCTAGGTTTTGAGTCACAACCCAATTTTCTTGGGCTATGTCAAGACCCAAAGCTCTTGGGTCCTACATCAGAACCTAAGGTTCTTGAGTCTTATGTTTCTAAATATAATTTTTTATATTGTTGTTGTTGTTGTTGTGTTTTGCATTGCAGTCAAACTCAACGCTCTTGGATCCAATGTTACAGCCACACCCAACATTTTAGGTCTTTGGGTCTGCGACATAACACGGGTCACCTAACTAGTAATTACTAATTCTTAAGTGTTCTAGCTTAAGCAAAAATTAATGGGTTAAAATTGAAAATGGGTTTGGATTTCCTTAATTTTACTCGAGTTACTGGATTGGATTATGTAAAAAAAAATTAAAAAGTTACCCTAAATTTTATAAGTTTATAATACTTCAAATTAATACAAAAATTAAAGTATTATAAGTTTGTAATTATATTTTATTTAACTAAAAATTGGATGCATCAAATTAACAAAAATGCTAATATACACACATCATCAAGAACAATCATCATTAGGGCTCTAATTCTCCATTCAAAATGCAAATTCCGTTTTAGTACCAAATCATGGCCCATTCTTCCATCATCCCCTCCAAGACCCCTTGTTTATTTGTAGGCCATAAGATCCATTTTATTATCTCTTTCGCGACGCATTCTCAAGAACTAAAACCTCAAATCGAACCACAAGTTGCAAAGCCGAAGAGGACAAGAAAAGAGAAGGCAGGAGGTCTTTCAGTTTCAAACAAAAGAAGAGATTTTGAGTCGTGGGCTTTTCACTTCATGATCCAAGGTTTTACCTTTATTTTTGTTTCAGGTCCTCTTCCTTCGACATCGAAGCTTCTAGATGCTTCAATGCTGTTGAATTTGCCAACGACTGGTTTAGATGGCAGTGAGATAGGGTTTTGCACTGCTACTACATTCTTCTATTAAGGGAAAGGCATTTATGGCTCACCTGCATTTGTCATGTCCATAAAAGAGGCGTAAGATGAGGTGTGGTGCCTGCACAATCGTCCCAATAACAACAACAATCTTCCAATATGCAAGTCGCAATCAAGAAAGTATCCCATGATTCCAGGCAAGTTTTAACAATCCCGATATCATCAGGTGGAATTTCTTCCAATTCCTTGTCCGACTCTGAATGAATCCTCAGTGGTCGTTGAACCAGCAATGCTTCATGGAGGATTGGTTACGTAAATATGTACATTAAGACTTGTTCGATGTGAAATATAGAGGAAGGTGCCATAGAATTTTGAAGATTGTAGCATTTTGCAATTTTTTTCCAACCACTTGTATCTTATGAGCTGTTACCATAGAACAGTCACCCTCCTTACAAACTGTAAGCCCAAAGGTAAGGAGGGCTTCTAGGAGTATTCAAACTGTGTTAAAATTATATAATTTGATTATTAATGTGCAGATATTTCTTAATTAGAAGAATTAATAAATTTATGAAACACATAACAAATTGTATTTAAACTTAGCATGCATTGTCAATCTATCCTAGTTGATTGTTGTCAATCTTGGTTGATTAAAGTCAATCAATGATGGTTGATTTTGGTTGATCAAGCTAATTTTTTATTGATGTCTTTCGTATCAAATAAATAATAATTTATATAAACAAAATAGATTTACCTACTTCCTAAAGAATAAAGAAAGCAGGTTATGTTGCTATAAATAGGTTATGTTGCTATAAATTAATGATTCAATCATTTATTATAAATGTTAAATTTCTTGTCTTTATTGTAAACACTCTTAATATTCAAGATTCAAACAACATTATCTTAAAATATTACACTATAAATCAAGGACTAAAAATAATTTTGAAACACTCAATTAAAAATCATAATTAACTCAAGCCTTGTCGAGCGCTTAATTTAAGTTCAAAATTTACATTGTCTCGAGTCTCTCTTGTCTAAAAGCTTTTGTGCTTTATAAGTCAATTTAAACCTTGAACTTCTTACTATATAGATTATAAAAGCATATAATCTTTCAATTTGAAATTAATTTTATTTAAATTTGTTAAGATTAATTTCTTATTCATCTATAATTTATTTTAAATATATTATTTTTTATGTTAAAATAATTAATTAATTTAGGGAATATTTTTTTAAAATAGTTGGTTAATTCAAATGATCCCCATAAATCTTGTCAATGTTTCTTAAAATTGATGAAATTATAGAACTCAAATCCCACTTAATCCAAAAAGAAAAGAAAAGAAAAAAAGATGAGAGCTAAATGGCTAGATGCATAAGTGGAGCGGATTTAAGGATAAGCGTATGATATGAATAATCTATGTGCTATGTATGCATCTTACCATTAGGAGACGGGACGAGAGCCACGCCAACGCATTAGGTGTTACTTGCTCTTCTTTCTTAACCATTATGAGTCTGCTTATCATAATTATTTTTTTAAAGTATTTTTTATTTAAAAATATATAAAAATAATATTTTTTTATTTTTTAAAAATTATTTTTGATATCAACACATAATAATAATTTAAAATACTAAAAAATTATTAATTTTAAATAAAAAAATCAAAAACTTTTTTAAAATGCAAACATACTACTACTAAAACTACATTTACTTGTTTATTATCATCTTTACCCTCCTCAAAACCCAAAGTAGACTAAAAATTTAGAGTTAAGCATTGAGACTCAATCAGAGAGCACACTTCGACCATCCTTCAAAGATTAGAGTTGTTGATAAATTGACTAGGTGTTTGGAGTTTTGTTGTGATTGTTTTTTGAAGTATTTTGTATTTAAAAATATATTTAAATAATATTTTTTATTTTTAAAAAATTATGTTTAATATCGACACATAAAAATAATCTAAAAATATTAAAAAATATTAATTTAAAATAAAAACATAAAAAAATAAAAAAATTTATTTTTTAAAAAATATTTTTAAAATACAAAAATAAATAACACATTTGCATTAAAGAGAGAATTGTCATTTTCAATTAGCTATCAATATTTAACAAGGAGCAGTGCTTTTTCTAAGATGGGATCGTTCTTTTGTATAAAGTCAAAGATGGCTACCTAGAAATAACGTCGTTGAAATGGAATTTTCATGTTATGCTCACCTTTTAAATTAAATTAAATTAAATTAAAAATAAATTAATAAATCTCACGCATACTTGAGCAAGGTTATTGATCAGTTGCCTTTGCTTGACTACGTGGCCATTATCAATTTCAAATAAGTGTTTGCATCCGTTTGGTTATTTCCTTTAATTGTCAATAACTGCCCATTATCCTTATTAATTTTCATTTGCGACTGTTGTTGTTACCCAATTTTTGACCCACTTTTTTAATAAATTTTTCAAAAAAATCCAAAAATAGTGAAAAACAACAAAAATCCAAAAAAATATGTTTTAAATATATTTGCAATGTTTTTAGCATTTTCAACGTCTTCTAAAAAGAATTTTAATTTTCAATTGTTTTTCGAACGCGTTCGACTTTTCACGCGTCATTTTAAAATCATTATTTTTCTCATAGAATTGATGTTGATTTTGCTCATTTTTAAAAATACAAGAAAAAAAACAAGAAAAATCAAAATTTACAAAAAAAAAAGTTAAGGGACCAATTTGGAAGCTTGAACAAACTTTTACCTATAAATATAGGTTCAAAACTCAAAAAATAGGAGGGGGGTCATTTGGTAATTTTGAGGAAAGGGAACACAAACCAGAAACCCTAAGATCCTAATTTTTTCTCCCCTCACCAAAAACTAAGCCGCCGGCCACCCCCCCCAACTTCTGATTCTTTTTTTCTTCCTCTTCCCGGCCGATCACCGAGGCGAGCCTCTCATCAGATTTTTTTTTCCCTTTTTCTCATCAGCCTCAGCTGCTCAAGCCCCCTCCCCGTTTTCATTTTTTTTTTTTACCCAAACCGACCGGCCCCCATATTTCCCTTCTGATTTTTACTTTTTTTTTCTGGCCAGCCCCCCGGCTCCCTTTGGATGATTTTCTTCCTCCCTCTTGAAGCCAAGCAGCAGCCCCCGGTTGATTCCTCTTCTTCCCTGCTCACCGGCCACCCGGACAAGCCAACCGGCCGGCCACTTCTTCCTCTCCCTTCTCCTACAAAACCGAACCGCTCTTCTCCTCCAGCTTGGTCACCAACCTCCCTCTCAGCTGCTCGCCACGAGTTCGCCTCTCTCCCAGTCGACCCATCGATTCCTTCCTCAGCCATCAACAGCGACGGCCACCGACCACCAGGAATTGCCCCCGTCACCGAGAGCGCCACCATGCCAGCTCCACCGTAGCTTCAACAGCCCGAGCTCAGCCTCACGTCGGACAGGGACCAGACGAGGGGCCAGACCGTCCACAGAAAGGAATCTCAGTCTATCCCAACCATACATAGATTTTGGTTCTGGTTAGAGGGGATTGCGGAAAGGAATCTCAGTCTAGCCCAACCCTACACATTCCTTGGTTATGGTTAAAGGGGATCGGCAAAGGGATCTCAGTTTAACCTAATTGGAAAGGATTTTGGTTCTGGTTGAAGGGGACCGGCAAAGGGATCTCAGTTCAGCCTAACCACACATTCCTTGGTTATGGTTAAAGGGGATCGGCGAAGGGATCTCAGTTTAACCTAATTGGAAAGGATTTTGGTTCTGGTTAGAGGGGATTGCCGAAAGGAATCTCAGTCTAGCCTAACCCTACACATTCCTTGGTTATGGTTAAAGGGGATCGACGAAGGGATCTCAATTTAACCTAATTGGAAAGGATTTTGGTTCTGGTTAGAGGGGATTGCCGAAAGGAATCTCAGTCTAGCCCAACCCTACACATTCCTTGGTTATGGTTAAAGGGGATCGACGAAGGGATCTCAGTTTAACCTAATTGGAAAGGATTTTGGTTCTGGTTAGAGGGGATTGCCGAAAGGAATCTCAGTCTAGCCCAACCCTACACATTCCTTGGTTATGGTTAAAGGGGATCGACGAAGGGATCTCAGTTTAACCTAATTGGAAAGGATTTTGGTTCTGGTTAGAGGGGATTGCCGAAAGGAATCTCAGTCTAGCCCAACCCTACACATTCCTTGGTTATGGTTAAAGGGGATCGACGAAGGGATCTCAGTTTAACCTAATTGGAAAAGATTTTGGTTCTAGTTGAAGGGGATCGACGAAGGGATCTCAGTTCAGTCTAACCACACGTTCCTTGGTTATGGTTAAAGGGGATCGACGAAGGGATCTCAGTTTAACCTAATTGGAAAGGATTTTGGTTCTGGTTAGAGGGGATTGCCGAAAGGAATCTCAGTCTAGTCCAACCTTACACATTCCTTGGTTATGGTTAAAGGGGATCGACGAAGGGATCTTAGTTTAACCTAATTGGAAAGGATTTTGGTTCTGGTTGAAGGGGATCGGCGAAGGGATCTCAGTTCAGTCTAACCACACAGACCTTGGTTATGGTTAAAGGGGATCGGCAAAGGGATCTCAGTTTAGCCCTAATCACGCAGAATCACTAGATGGGATTTCAGGTTGATCAAGCTACACCGATTTTTTGTTCTTGTTAGATCGCCAGATGGGATCTCAGGTAAACCCAATCAAAAGGGAAGGTCGCCCGTGAAAATAGACCAGAGTGAGTATGTGTGGGCAGGTCGCCCCTGAAAACAGACCAGTGTGAGAGTGTGGGCAGGTCGCCCCTGAAAATAGACCAGTGTGAGAGTGCGGGCAGGTCGCCCCTGAAAAATAGACCAGAGTGAGTATGTGTGGGCAGGTCGCCCCTGAAAACAGACCAGTGTGAGAGTGCGGGCAGGTCGCCCCTGAAAATAGACCAGAGTGAGTATGTGTGGGCAGGTCGCCCCTGAAAACAGACCAGTGTGAGAGTGTGGCAGGTCGCCCCTGAAAACAGACCAGTGTGAGAGTGCGGGCAGGTCGCCCCTGAAAACAGACCAGAGTGAGTATGTGTGGGCAGGTCGCCCCTGAAAATAGACCAGTGTGAGTGTGTGGGCAGGTCGTCCCTGAAAATAGACCACTTTGAGTATGTATGGGCAGGTCGCCCGTGAAAGTAGACCAGTGTGATTGTGTGGGCCGGTCGCCCCTGAAAATAGAACACTTTTCTTCAAAAGGGGCATGTCGCCCAAGATAATAAGATCATTTTCTTTTTCTGTTCTTTACAAAGCTTATTATGCAAAACATTGAGGAGTTTTGCTTCGTAAGCATTGTAAAGAGGGGGCATCTATTGTTACCCAATTTTTGACCCACTTTTTTAATAAATTTTTCAAAAAAAATCCAAAAATAGTGAAAAACAACAAAAATCCAAAAAAATATGTTTTAAATATATTTGCAATGTTTTAAATCGACTTTTCACGCGTCATTTTAAAATCATTATTTTTCTCATAGAATTGATGTTGATTTTGCTCATTTTTAAAAATACAAGAAAAAAAACAAGAAAAATCAAAATTTACAAAAAAAAAAAGTTAAGGGACCAATTTGGAAGCTTGAACAAACTTTTACCTATAAATATAGGTTCAAAACTCAAAAAATAGGAGGGGGGGTCATTTGGTAATTTTGAGGAAAGGGAACACAAACCAGAAACCCTAAGATCCTAATTTTTTCTCCCCTCACCAAAAACTAAGCCGCCGGCCACCCCCCCAACTTCTGATTCTTTTTTTCTTCCTCTTCCCGGCCGATCACCGAGGCGAGCCTCTCATCAGATTTTTTTTTCCCTTTTTCTCATCAGCCTCAGCTGCTCAAGCCCCCTCCCCGTTTTCATTTTTTTTTTTTACCCAAACCGACCGGCCCCCATATTTCCCTTCTAATTTTTACTTTTTTTTTCTGGCCAGCCCCCCGGCTCCCTTTGGATGATTTTCTTCCTCCCTCTTGAAGCCAAGCAGCAGTCCCCGGTTGATTCCTCTTCTTCCCTGCTCACCGGCCACCCGGACAAGCCAACCAGCCGGCCACTTCTTCCTCTCCCTTCTCCTACAAAACCGAACCGCTCTTCTCCTCCAGCTTGGTCACCAACCTCCCTCTCAGCTGCTCCCCACGAGTTCGCCTCTCTCCCAGTCGACCCATCGATTCCTTCCTCATCCATCAACAGCGACGGCCACCGACCACCAGGAATCGCCCCCGTCACCGAGAGCGCCACCATGCCAGCTCCACCGTAGCTTCAACAGCCCGAGCTCAGCCTCACGCCGGACAGGGACCAGACGAGGGGCCAGACCGTCCACAGAAACCGAACCGACCCCCTCCTGGCAGACCCATCCCAGCAGCTGCTTCTCCCCGCAGACCCGTGATCATCAACGCCGCCACAAACCAGATCGGCTTCCAGCAGCGCCGTCCGCACCCGAAGCAGAGGAGAAGAAGAACACAGCAGACCCTTTTGTAGATCCGAAACGGAGAAGAAGACTTGAGAACAGATCCGGGAAGGAGCAAGAAAAATTTAAATCTATTGTTGTTGCGTTTTCTGGACTTTTGCAGGTGGCTTTACTTCACACCGCCGGCGACGACAGGATGATGGGAAGAAGTCGACCCGGACCCCCTGCTGTTGGTTGTCTTCTGTGGCGGCGCGTGGAGTAGACGCGCCGCCACTGTCTTGCCGTTTCTGATGTATGCCCGACACTGTTCCGGAGGTGCAGAAGTGGTTTCTAGATTGTTTAGGATTTGTTTTGTAATTTAAAATTTGTTTGATGTATTTTTTTTATTTGGTTTTGAATTTTTTTTGTATTATGTAAATGGGGATGTAAAAGAAAAAGGAAAAGAAAAGAAAAGAGAAAGTGATAAATAAAAAAAGAAGAAGAAATGTTTGTGTGCTTGTATTTTTTTATGTATGTTATTGAATAAAAAAAAAGGAATTTAATTTATATGCACAAATATCTAAAGGACAGATAAAAATCATGTTGAATTTTCCATGGAAATGTACAACATGTATCTACATATAGTCTGGAAAAGTAATAACTGATTTATCAAAGCCTTAGAATTGGGCTAAAATTTTATTTTTAATATCACATCAAGTCCACGAAGCTTGAAAGTGAATGTGGTGTGTATTTTTGTTTATGAATGTTTTTTTTATTATGATAAAATTGCAAGAATAAAGAAGAATTTAATATTCCGATTTAATCACGGATAAAGAATCATGAACTTACATGTAAGTTGTATTTTCTAAAATTCGATGAAAGAACAGAATTTTTAAAACTTCTTTAACACATAAAGTCCACAAAGCAGCTTACCTCAGGTAGGGTGCGTTAGGGGTGCTAATATCTTCCCTAACCACAACCAGTCCCTTACCCGCGATCTCTGACAAGACCAGTACATCAGGTTTCCTAGTAGCCCTCAATGAATTACTAGGTGGCGACTCCAAAGAACCAAATTCAAGAAAACACAACAACGATAAAAATTGCCAGCCCGATGCCGCGCGTCGGATTTTTTTGGGGTGCGACAACTGTTTTGCTATTTCTTTTAATATGTCCATTAAAGTGTGTGGAACATAGGGTACTGTTTTATGTAACAGATAATTAATTGCTTAATTATCAATTTCATTTCCTTTAATTTTCAGTTATCTGTAATTTAGCTATTTAAAGCCTCGTTCTAATTAGTAAAGGGCAGATTAAGTTTTATGAAATTCTTGTTGATTATTTGGAGAGATTCCAAATGAGTTTTCAGATATTGGTGAGATTCTAATTTCTGAGAGCTAAATTGTTTTGTAATTTTATTGTAACACCAAAGTGGTATCAGAGCAGGTTTTGATTTTCAAAACTTCCTTATGCCAAAAACCAGAAGTGGTCATTCATATAATATCATGGATCAAGGTTCCAACTTTCCCAGCTCTTCAAATCCAAACCCAAACACCGATACTTTACAAGCCACATCAAGTTTTCAACAACAACTTGATCAATTTTCTCAAACTTTGAACGTGATGATGCATCGTCTGGACGTAATTGATGAACGCAGCAATAGAGAAGTGGGACAACCACCTAGGGAAGCCAGACGTATACCAAGAAGACGAGAAGGGGTTGGGGACAGCGAAGATGAAATTGAGGAAGTGCAACTGGGCGGGGTCAGACAAAGGGTGGTACATGGACAACCACGCGATACAGATGTTCAAAAGAACGTCTGGGATGAATTAACCAGACGTATGAAGGTGGAAGTAGCAGATTTCTATGGCAAACTCAATCCGGAAGCATTTTTTGATTGGATTACTTCACTTGAAGATTATTTCGATTGGTTCTCAGTACCTGAAGAACGCAAGGTTCAGTTTGTCAAGTTAAAGCTTAAAGGATCAGCACGTGCTTGGTGGAACAATGTGGAAGAGAGACTTAGGCGAACTCGGCAAGCCCCTATGACAGAGTGGGAAGACATGAAGGCACGGTTAGAAGCAAAATACTTACCCATAAACTATGAACAACTCATCTATGAAGACATGCTCCAATGGAATCAAAATCACAGAACTACGGTGGACCAGTATACAGAGCGATTTCACGAACTAACAGTGAGGAGCAGGACCAACGAAACCGAGTCTCAGGTATTAGCTCGGTATTTGAAGGGATTGAAACCTGAAATTCGCAAAGACATGTTGACGGCCTGACTGTACAATGTTGAGGAAGCTTACCAGCTGGCTTTACAATTTGAGAGACAGACCTCAAGTAACACACGACGTTTTTATTCTGCTGACTCTGGTAATTTTCGTTTCCCAGTCTCTACCAGTGCAAAGCCAACAATCGAATCAACAAGGAGAAATATGAATGGCGATGTTAAAGGAAAAGAAAAGGCTTTCGGAGAGGGACCCCAATGTTACAAATGCAAAGGGCGTGGACACTTTGCGGTGGTATGTCCCATTCGAGATCAAAGAGTGGCGTATATATGTGAGAAGGACCTGGTGTTTGATGATGATCAAAGTAACCATGATGAAAACCATATCCAGGAAGAAACTGATCCCAAGGAAGAACGATTACAAGCCACTGATCTACCTATTTGTATGATGCAACATGTTTTAACAGGGCATCAAACCAAAGAAGATGTGGACCATGACTGGAGGAGAACCAATATCTTCCACACAAGGGTTGCATACGGAGACAAAGCTCTGAATGTTATCATCGACAACGGTAGCAGCATGAATGTGGTGGCCAAGGAAATAGTTGAGCATCTTGGTCTTGCCCAAGAGACACATCCCACGCCATATCGGGTGAGTTGGATTAATGATAATAATTCAATTTTGGTTCAAAGGCGTTGCCTTGTGAAATTTTCATTTGGCAAGAAGTACGAAGACCAAGTTTGGTGTGATGTATTGCCAATGACTGTTTGTCATCTGTTATTGGGGAGGCCATGGATGTATGATAGGCATGTCAATTATAATGGTCTGGAGAATACCTATTCGTTCAAAATGCATGATCGAAAGGTGGTATTGGAACCACTCCATATCTCTGTGTTTGAAGGCCCTAAGAACTCCAACCAGATGTTGACGATGCGACAAGTCAAAGAAGCCATGCAGGATGGGAACATTCTTCTCTTCTTAGTAGGACGCGAGTCCAAACAACTATCTGGTAAAGTCCCTGAAAGTGTTAAATTCCTCCTCCAGGAATTTGAAGACTTAATGCCAGAAAACCTGCCTCAACAGTTACCACCATTACGAGACATTCAACATGCCATCGATTTTGTTCCAGGTTCGTCTCTTCCTAATTTACCTCATTATAGGATGAGCCCAACTAAGCATGCTGAACTCCAAAGGCAGGTACATGAATTATTGACTAAAGGATTCATCCGCGAAAGTTTAAGCCCCTGCGCTGTACCTGCATTACTCACCCCAAAAAATGATGGTAGTTGGCGGATGTGTATCGACAGCTGAGCGGTGAACAAAATCACAGTGAAGTACCGGTTTCCAATTCCACGCTTGGATGACATGTTGGACCAACTGGGTGGTGCCATGATCTTCAGTAAGATTGATTTGCGGAGTGGTTACCACCAAATCCGAGTAAGGCCTGGGGATGAATGGAAAACCGCGTTCAAGACAAAAGAAGGGCTTTATGAATGGTTAGTTATGCCATATGGCCTCACTAATGCTCCAAGCACGTTTATGTGTGTCATGACGCAAGCACTTCGACCTTTCCTTGGAAAGTTTGTTGTAGTATATTTCGATGATATACTTATTTTTAGCAAGTCTGTTACAGTACATTTAGAACACTTACACCAGGTTTTGGAGACGCTAAGAATAGAACATCTTTACATCAACAAGGGTAAATGGTCCTTTCTTGAGCAAAAGACCAATTTTTTAGGTTTCATTGTATCACACAAAGGCGTTGAAGCTGACTCCTCAAAGGTCCAAGCAATTCGTGAATGGCCTGAACCTCACTCCTTTTTTGACATACGCAGCTTCTTGGGTTTGGCAACATTTTATCGCAGATTTGTCCAAGGGTTTAGCACTATTACAGCCCCTATTACTGAATGCCTAAAGTCCAAGACTTTCAAGTGGACGCCTGCAGCTGCCAAGGCATTTGAAGAAATAAAACAAAAGATGTCTTCTGCCCCGATTTTGAAGCTTCCTGACTTTTCAAAGGTATTTGAAATTGCTTGTGATGCCTCTAATGTTGGTATTGGTGGAGTATTGAGCCAAGAAGGACATCCTATTGCTTTTTTTAGCGAAAAACTCAACGAGTCCCGGCGCAAATACTCAGCCTACGAAGTGGAGTTTTATGTTTTGGTTCAGACTTTGAAGTATTGGCGCCTTTACTTGGTACATCGTGAATTCATTTTATTTACTGACCATGACTCCTTGAGACACCTCAACTCTCAAAACAGGTTAAATGCCAAGCACGCAAGATGGTTTGATTACTTATAACAATTCAGCTTCACTATTCGACACACCGCTGGTCGTGCGAATAAGGTGGCAGATGCCCTCAGTCGACGACCGCATATCCTAACCACATTCACTGTTAATGCTGCCAGTTTCGAAGCCATGAAGGATGACTATGCATCAGACAAACATTTCAAGGATATCCGGGCAGCACTGCAGTCCAACACATCGGCCAACACTGACTTTTCCATATCAGGTGGATACCTCATAAAAAATGGTCGAATTTGTGTTCCAGGTGGTTCAATACGTGATTTCATCATTATGGAATTACATGGAGGGGGATTAGCCGGCCATTTTGGGATTGATAAAACATATTTGTTGGTGGCTGATCGTTTCTTTTGGCCACATATGCGACGTGATGTGCACACGATAATCTCCAGGTGTCGAATCTGCCAAATTAACAAAGGTACAAAACAAAACACTGGTCTCTACACTCCTTTGCCAATTCCTCATCACCCTTGGGTTGATATCAGTATGGATTTTGTTCTCGGTTTACCTCGCACTCAACATCACAACGACTCTGTCATGGTGGTGGTAGATCGTTTCTCTAAAATGGCTCATTTTGTTCCCTACCGTAAAACGTATGATGCCTCTAACGTTGCTTCTTTATTTTTAAAAGAAATTGTGAGGCTGCATGGCCTCCTTACTACTATTGTCTCCGATCGTGATGTGAAGTTTATTAGTTATTTCTGGAAAACATTATGGGCGAAAGTAGGCACCAAATTGGCTTTCTCCAGCGCATTCCACCCACAAACTAACGGGCAAACTGAAGTTGTCAACCGAAGCTTAGGAAATTTGTTGCGCTGTCTAATTGATGACCATGCAACTAGTTAGGACATGATTCTTCCGCAAGCTAAATTTGCCTACAATAATTCAGTCAATCGCACCACGGGTAGCTCTCCATTCTAGCTGGTTTATGGTATGACTCCACATACACCTTTGGATATTGTCTCATTACCCTTACCGCAAAGGACGAGTGAAGCAGGGTTAGATTTTGTTGCTCACATGATGTCTGTCCATGAGGAAGTTCGTAAAAAAATTGCCCTGCAGACAGAAGTTTATGCTCAACATGCCAATTTATGGAAACGGGATAAACAATTTGAGGTTGGTGATCAAGTACTGATTCGATTACGTTCAGAACGTTTTCCTCCTGGCAGCTAGAACAAACTCCATGCTCGTCGTGCAGGACCCTTCACAGTTCTAATGATTACTCTGCTCCTTCCTTCTCTAGTACCGACTCAATCCTCAGCTGTGGTCGTTGAATCATGGCTTAACGAGGTAAAAATTCTTTAACCTCAAGACTAACAGCTGCCATGTGGCAAGCCTGGTATTAGTGGTGAAGAGGAAGGTCCCAGAAGGTTTGTGCATACCATGGTAATCCTCAAAGCACCACAAAGACTGCTCCAAGAGGGGTTAATTAATTAGCATAGAAACATAGGTATAATTTATGATTTAAGCAAAACACATGGTTGAAATAGTACAATGTTTGATGAAACAATGCTGGTCAATGATGGCCGTGTAGCTTCTTCCATTCTCCTCAGTGCTCTAACCCCACCCCACAATTCTGACTTCTGATATAGTGATCTGCAGAAAGCATAGGCTTCAGTCAACTTTCTAAAATACAGAAAATCCAACACCCAGTATCATCGATTATCCTAACTAGAGTGCAGTTCAGTGGGATATGGCTGCTGGCCGGGTGGTTTATTCACAGACTAGTAGTGGAATAAAAAAAATGGCGATAATGTATCTAGATGCTGATGTATACACACATATAACTGTTTTAATCTTTCTACAAACAGTCAAGATTGCAAAAAACACGTTCAAGGAAGAAAGAAGATATAGACAGCAACTTTGTAGGTTGAAAAGGGATTAAAACACCAACCAAGAAAAAGTAAAAGAAACATTGCAACAAAATTTGCAATAAGAGGGCAGCAATATTAATAACCCTGCTTTCAGAAAGAGTGTAGATACCCAATTACCTAATGAAAAGGCTAGAGATGTCCGATCAAAAAGCTTCCATCATTTCTCCTGGTTATTGGGTCACAGCTTGTTGCGGATGAGGCAGCGCAACCTCTTGGGACAGGGTACGTTCACTTGCTGTGCAGCCTTTCCTGCATCCAACTACCCTAAGTGATTAAACAGACTCTAATTTATCAAGCACTGGAGATTAGTTGTAATGATCAACTTTATTTCTAATTTGGGTCCCTCAAAGAGCTTACATAGAGCAAGTTAAACATGAAGTGACTTGATTCCATCTTAGGAAAAACAAGCTCATACTGGAAAAGATTTAACAGACATTAGCCTCCCCGAAAAATACCACCAAAAAAAAAATACAAATGGAAGTTGATACAGATGCAGGATAGCCATCAAAGTGAAAATTACCGGTACTGATGTGTTCATATGAACTGACTGTCGCACGTGTGTGGCGGCACGGCGATCGTCCATCCTCAAGGAAAAATCGGAATATTTATTCCTGGAAAAAATGCGGAGAGACAAGGAATTCTTGTCTCTACAAGTGAAAAAATTGGAATGGGAGTCGCCACCTAGTATTCTGGTTACTAGGAACCTTAACTGGTCTTTAGAGATCGGGTACGGAGACTGGTTGCGTAAAGGGAAGGTATTAGCACCCCAACTACGCCCTACCTAAGGTAGGCTGCATTGTTTTAATGTTTGATAAAATCTAAAATCGTGTTGTGGTTTTTGAATTGTTGGTTCGTTTACGGTTTAAGAAAAGTCATTCTCCGTAAGGAGATCCTTATCTTCATCGGGTAAAAAACTAACTATTCGAAGTCGTCAAAAGAAAATATCTTTTTAATATCAGGAATACGATTTACGTATAAATTCATAATCTCTGATACTAAAATCAAACAAAATAAAATATTTTGTTGTTTTTGAGATTTTGGCCAATATTCTCTTGACTTTAATAAATTGGTTATTAAAGCCAAAATGCATGCTAAAATATTTTTTTTTTGACATATGAAAAATACGATATGATTTTTTAGATTTGAGACACTTGGCCGTATGCACAAAAACATTTTTTTTCTTTTTTGTTTTTAATTTTTTTTGTAATTTTAAAAGTTGTGATGAAAATCGGGTATTTTAATACTGGATTTATATTTTTACGATGTAAAATACTACCCGATATTAATCAAAATGACATAAAAACTGCACGGAAAAATTATAAAATACTGAAGCAAATACTTTTTTATTTTTTTCTTTTTGAATGGGCCGAGTCAGGCCCAAATACATGTGTGAACAGTGCCGTGGGACGAAAACCGGGTATTTTAATACCGGATTTATATTTTACGACATAAAATATAGGCCAATATTAATCAAAATTGATAAAAAAAAAAATATGCTGGAAAATTGTAAAAATTCTGGCAAAAAAAACAAAAAAAAAATTTTTAAATTGAAATGGGCTGGGCCAACCCGGCCCATTACCAAATAGGCTGGTTACTGTGCCTAAGCACAGTAACCAGCCTCCTTCAGCTGCAGAACGTGAATTAATTCACGTTCCGCATGCAGACGAAAACAGGAGGATGGCAAACGGAGAAGGAGATGGGGCGGCGAGAGATTACCTGCGGTGGTGCTGCTGGCGGTGGAGGCACGGTGGCCGGCGTTGCTCTGTTTCTCTCTCTCTCTCTCTCTCCTCTGTCGTTTTTGCTCTTTTCTGCTTCTGCTTCTTCTTCTTTTCGTTTTTTCTTTCTTTCTTTTCCTTTCCTCTTCTCCTCTTTTCTGCTCTGTCCTCTCTCCTCTTCTCCCTTCTGTTTTTTTTTTTCTTCTCTTCGGTCCTCCCCTGTTTTTATAGGCAAAAACAGGGGGGGACTGGTGGGGCGGCCACTGTTGGCCACCCCTCCACTATCCGTTCAACGGATAAAAAGGAGGCAAGTGGGCGTCGAATGGTGGGCGTCTTATTGCGCAAAAACGGGGAAAGAAGTTAGGCGAAAAGGGAGAAGAAAAATCTTCTTCTTCCCCTGCCTCGCCCGTCCAGGGGAAGAAGAAGACCTACAGTTCCGTCAAAACAGCACCGTTTTGAGCTTCTGTTTTTTTTTTTTTTTTTGCAACAGTGAATGAAACGGCGCCGTTTTGGTCAAAACGCGCCGTTTCATTTAAAAGAAAAATGCGCCAAAACGCGTCAGATTTCAAAGAAGGCCGTCAATTTGCGCGCGTTTTACAATTTCGTCCCTGGTCTCGGATTTCTTCAATTTAGTCCCTAATTGGCCATTAAACTTCAATATTTATGCAATTAAGCCCCTGATTTGACCAAATGAACTTCAAAAAATTATAATTTGACCCCAGAACTTCAATTTCTTCCAATTAAAACCCAAATTAACTTAAAAATCAATTTTTCTTGCAATTAAAACCTCTATAAATTCAATTAAACCTTCAATAAAATTTAATTGAGTCCATAAACTTCTAATTTTGCATTTTTCTTCCTCAAATTGAATTTTCTTTATCATTGGGGCTCTCATCAGTCAATGATATACTGTCAAAAATTAATTTTTATATTTTTGAACATCCTCAATCAATTTTTGAACATTTTTAGGGCACTCTGGCATTTTTTCACTGTTATATTTTTTATACTATATTGTTTTAAATTTTTTTTATTTTATTATATTTTATGTGGGGATCCAAAAAATGGGTTACAACACTGACGGTGCCCGTGAGAGCTTGGAAGAGAGAACCGACCACTCCCTTTCCTCCTGTTAATATCTTGTTGTTCACATAGGTGTCAAAGGCAAGGACTGCAGCCATGGATCAACTGTTGTAGTGGCTGTGACTGACCAAATCAGCTCACTAAGATAATCCGCCAATAGGAAGAGAAATGAATCAGGGAAGGATGATCCGTGCAATGGTGTGGTTTTTATAATGAAATATAAGTTTGTTTTTTATTTTAAAAGTACTTATTTTTTAATTTAATTTTGTTTTTAATTATTTTTTATGTTTTCAACTATGTTAAAAATCAATTTTAAAAATAAAAAATTATTATTTTAATATATTTTCAAGGAAAAAACTTTTTAAAAAGTAATCGTTATCACAATAACAAAATGAGCTTGAAAAATTGCTAATTCTCCATAAAAAGTTAAATTGTTTGTTTATTTTTTTATTTTAAAAATGTTTTTTTTTAATTTAATATTTTTTTAGTTTTTTCTTACTTCAATTTAATATGTTGATATCATAAATAATTTTTTTTAAAAAAATTATTTTAATATATTTTAAATTAAAAAATATTTTTAAAAGCAATTATTACTATACTTTTAAACACTCGGTCTAGAAATTGAAGTTTATATAACCTTATTTTTTAAATAAATTTTTTGTATATAAGTAATTTTTAAATAATTAACTGAACCACACAGTAAAACTATATATACGCACTATTTTATACCATGTAGAGCTTTCCTTAAATAAGTTATGCTATCTAACTGAGGATGATAGGCAAAGCTCATGAATAAAGCTCATGGATAGCTCGAACCACAATCTTTTAAACAGTTCGAAGATACTTGAAAGTATCTTGTGAGGTTGCAGCAACTTGGATAAGCTTATGCTTTAAATGGGACACAAACATGCTTAAAGCAAGCGTTAGGTTTTAATAATAATAATAATAATAATAATCAAATGAGAAGCCTATGCTTTTCTTTGGCCTAATGTGGGTTGGTTTATTAACTATAACTAAAAAGGATTAGTATTTTACTGTAATGAGAATTACTGTGGATTGGGAGCATTTTCACCATGTATTACACTGTTTGACACTGTAACGAGAGTTATTATGGACTGTGAGTAATTTCATTGTAGATTTCACTGTGGTGGTGGGGCATGGTAAGGCTGCAGACCCGCTCCCCTAGATCAACTACAGTTGTGGTGAGGCTGCAGACACCTGGTGCTGGGGCTAGCAAGCCTTGGGTACCTGTGCGCCAAGTGGGACTGTAGACCCCAGGCTGCAGACACAAGGCGCTAAGACTGGGCTGCGTGCAAGGCTGCAGACCCAGGTGAGTGGGTATGAACTCCTGCGGCCTAAGATGTGCAGAACCGCACGTAAAGGCTGCAGACCTAAGCAAGCGGGTCTGCAGACCCCCCTCGCGATTTTCAGACCCTCACCCTTGGGGCTCCAAACTCGCTTGCTTGGGTCTGCATAACCCCGCGCTTGGGATGTGCAGAACTACAAGCAGGGTGCAGACCTGCCCGTCTGGGTTTTTTCTGCCGTGCATAGGGTCCACAGACCCCTCCAAGAGTTGTAGACCCCTCAGAGAAAAATAAAAAAAATTGAAAAAAATTAAAAACAAATATAATAACTAATAACAATTATTATTATTGTTGTTGTTATCGATAATAAATTTTATAAAAAGATTATTACTATAAAAACTTGGACTAGACAAGTTTGATATTATTATTACTATACTAAATATTATTGTTATTTATTGTTATCATTGGTAAATTGGAAAAAAAAAGCTATTATTTATTGTTATCATTTTAGGTGGGGTTGAATTTCCTTATTAAAGCATGTTTTGTTTTGGATTTCAAAAATGCTTTGAAAAAAATTGGACAATTTTTTATTTTTTTCCTTCAAATTAATAATTTTTTCCTTTTATTCATATTAAGATGTGTTTGTATTATTTTGATGTGATTATATAAAAATAGATTTTAAAAAATAAAAAATATTTTAAGATATTTCCAATTTTATTTTTTTCCCTCTTTATTTTTTTTTCTCTTATTGATTTTTTTTCATACTTTAAAGAGAAAAAACATTATTGTGACTTTTTTATATATATATTATACAAAAGTTGGGTGATGATAATTTTTTTTCATTTCAGGCTGGGTTGAATTTTCTTATTAAAGCATGTTTGGTTTTATGTTTCAAATATTAAAAAAAAAAATTATTGTTTTCTTTACTTCAAATTAATATTTTGGATGTTTTGTATTTCTTTTAATTTTTTTAATTATATTGAGATTGAGTCTGGCTGCATAGCCACACCCAAGAGAATATATTAAGTTGGTTCCTGCCCAACAAGACCCATTCGAGTTGGGTCCTGTCCCAAGAATGACCCAAAATAGCTTTTGGTCCAACCGCCGCTGGACACATCTGCCTTGGATCCTGTCTGTCCCTAACAGGATCCATTAGCGTAGGTTGCTGCTCTTAGCAAGACCTATCAATATTTTTTTTTTTTCATTTTTTTTTCCTTTCCTCTTGGGTCAAGCATTCTTTTCCAGATACAAGAAACTTGGGGCAGGAAATGGTGTCTTATGCAAGGTGCATGGGGGTGGCTAGGCGCAGACCCAAATCCCTTGGGTCTTAAAGACCCGTCTGACCCAAGATTATTGATCCTTCGTCATAACCCAATGCTCTTGGGTCCTGCATCAAGACCTAAGGTTAATGGGTCATGCGTCCGGAATAAAGGTTAATGGGTCCTATGTTAGGACCAAATTCCCTTGGGTTGTGTCCACCTAAGACTCTTGGGTCCGACATCGGGACCCAAGGCTAATGGGTCCTGCATCTGGACCAAAGATTCTTGAATCTTAGATTTCTAAATATAATTATTTTTATTATAATTAAAAGTATTAATATTAAAAATAGTATTATTTGTGATATAAACATTATTATTTTTATTATAATTAATATTATTAATAAAATAATTAATAAATTTGAAAAAAAATTATTATCTATATTGAAAAAAAAAACTATAGATTTGATTTGAAGTTTAAAATAAATAATAATAATCATCATCAATAAATTTTTAAAAACTATTATTACTATCGAAAAAAAAACCATAATTTTTTTTAAAGATTAGAAAAATAGATATTTTGGCAGACAAGTAAAATATTATTATTAATATTATAATTATTATTTTTGGGTTTGACGTTGAAGCTAGACGCAACGCTCTTGGGTCCGACACTGTAGCCAAGCCCAACGCTTTTTGGTCTTAGATTTTTATGATATCTTTTTATGAAAATAAAAGTTGAACCCGCGTCGTAGCGCGAGCAAAGAAGAAAAAAAATATATATATATATATATATTCAAAGCTGCCATTTTCAAATTTAAAGCTTGGCCACAAAAAAGAAGTCATAATCTATCCTGCAATCCAACCCAAACACTGCTCAGAATTTTACCCATAGCTGGAGTTTTAGAAGGTAAAATGACGTCAAATTTGGTGGGTGGAAAGATAAAACAATTTCCAACAACTTTCATGAGACCACTTGCTCAAATTCTGAGGTTAACAATGATATTTCATCCAGACAAGAGCTTAAGGGCTATACATCACGTCCACAAGAAGCACTACTCAGTATTTTAGCCATATCTCGATTTGTAGTGATCCAAATGCTTTGAAATGTTATGGGTGGAAAGAGGAGATGATTTCCAACAACTCTCATGAATAATACTTTGCCAAATTCTGATTGCATCAATGTCATTTCATCCAGCCAAAGTGCTTGAGTGCTGCTGTCCATCAAGTCCACTAAATCAATAGTTGACAAGTACATCAATTATCAATTACCAAATGAATAATTCTGAATTTTAGCCTATAAAAGGAGGCATTTGTCATTCATTTAGGCATCTTAGTTTTTAGATCAAGACCATGTTCTTGCTTTCTTTGAATTTTTGTAGTGTTTAAGTTTTATTTCATGTTATAGTAGTTTTTTGTTTGTGTTTTTCATTTCATCTACTATACTTAGTTAACTATGTTCTTATCTTGTTTATTTATGTTCTTATTCTTCATAATGTTTAGCTAAGTTTATCATGTCAAGGTGAAAAGGTTTCACTAATGGTGTTAAAATAAGTATAATATAAACTCAATATGAACTTAAATGCTTATATCCAAGAAAATTTAATATTGACATGTTTTATCTTTTTATTTTATCAATCCTTAATACCTTGCTTATTAAATGGTTAATCTAGATTTGTGTTATATAACACTTGGTACATTAAATGCTTGATCATTCATAGTCTTCAGCTGACATTGTTGTTATGAAAGAAACTTGATTTATTGTCAACATAAGTTAGCATCATGAATTCTTGATAAAATTTATATGTATCATGTAAATAAGATGATTAATATGATCATGATAATAATTTATAAAGAGTTTATACTTTACTTATCTCTAATACTATTAGTGGATCCTCTAACCTTGATAATTGTTTTATCTTTGTTTTTATCCTTACATTAATATCATATTTGACAATTCTCTTTGACTCTTTATTATTATTATTATTAATTTATATAGTTAATCTCTATATGGTTTGATATCAATATTGTCGGGTTATTTATTATTCTGATTCTCTTGTACTTGGAATTCAAATGATTCCATAAATCTTGTCATTGTTTCTTAAAATGGATAAGATTATAGCACTCAATTATTACTTAATCAAAAAAGAAAAAAAAAACGATAGAATTAGAAAAAAGACGAGAGCTAAATGGGTAGGCATAAGTGTAGAGGGTTAAGGATAAGCAGCATCTTTCATTAGGAGACGAGACGAGAGCCACGCCAACGCATGAGGTGTCCACCTAAAGTTTATGTATCGGCTACGGCATGGCATCGCATGACATGACATGACGTATTTGAATTCTACTATTTATTATATTCATTTATTACTATTTTATTTTAAAGGGACTTGAAAAGGAGAATAGCTGTTATTTTTTTGAGTTTTTTTTAAAATATATATTAAAATAATAATTTTTTTATTTTTAAAAAAATATTTTTAATATCAATACATTAAAATATTCTAAAAACACCATAAAAATATTAATTTGAAATAAAAATAATAATAAATAATAAATATTTTTAAAATATTTTTAAAACATTAAAAATAAAAGAATCTCTGAGTGGATCGCAAGAATCATATACAGAATTGTCATTTTCAGTTAGCTATCAAGGCGCAGTGATTTTTCTAAGATTGTATCGTTCTTCTGCATAGTGCATAGAGTCAAAGATGGCCACCCAGGAATAACGTCGTTGAAATGGATTTTTCACCCTTTAAATTAAATTAAATTATAAATAAATCTCAGACACATACTTGACTTATAAGTTTATTCATTGGAATGGGGCGTTTGTAGATTTGCCCTTGCACTGAAATATTGAGGTCAATTTAGTCTTTTCACGGGATCCAAATTAATCAAGAGCAAAAAGTTATTCGCATGTTATTTTTTTTCACTTTAAAATGACAAAAAAAAAAAATCCCTTAAAGCTATTCAACTGGTTTTCAAGAGACATTTTCTTAAACGTTGTAAAAGACTGATGTACACTTACAAGCAAAAACAATTAACTTATATTCAGGAGCTTTTCTATTTTTTCAAACTAGTTTTTTTATTATTATAATAAAATTGATTTACAAGCAATTTGATTATTTAATAAATATATTTATATATAAAAAAACCTGACACATGGGCTTTTCTTGTGCTATTTATGTGGTTATTTAAATACTAGATTTCAAGGCGGTGTTGATGTTGTCTTTACATCTAAGTTACTCTTATGGTCAACCAACTTAAGGTTTGGTGCTAAGAACTTTTTCTTTTCTTTTCTTTTATTCCGACTCCTTGATTAATAGTGGCTTTCAAGGCGGTGTTGAAACTGTCTTGACAGCCTCTTTACGTCTGGGTTACGATTGTAGTCAACCAACCTAAGATTTGGTGCTAACAACTTCTTCTTTTTTTTAATTTCGACTCCTTGATTAATAGTGGCTTTCAAGGCGGTGTTGAAATTGTCTTGACAGCCCCTTTACGTCTTGGTTACGCTTGTAGTCAACCAACCTAAGATTTGGTGCTACCAACTTCTTTTTTGTTTTTTTAAATTCCGACTCCTTGATTAATATTGGCTTTCAAGGCGGTGTTGAAATTGTCTTGACAGCCCCTTTACGTCTGGGTTACACTTGTAGTCAACCAACCTAAGATTTGGTACTAACAACTTCTTTTTTTTTTTTTTATTCCTTAATTTCTACACGTGACCCTCTAAAACTTAAAACCAGCATTTCAATTTATTTTTTCTTGGAATTTGATCTCTTTTCTTGTAATTATTATTTATTTTATTTGAAATAATTTATAGAATTGAAAATTTTTTATTTATTAAATTTGATGTTTATTCTTTTGATTGTTATTTATTTGTTTTACATGGTTTTTTTAATTTATTTTTTTATTATTATTTCATCCTCCAATTTTTTTCCTATCAAATTTTATACTTATTTTCTCCCTTTTTTTAAGCTCATGTCTCTTTAATTTCATCATTCGGTATTTATTTAATTAGAGATTAGGTTCCATTATTTTTTTTATTTTATTTCAATAGAAATTTTCATTGGTTTTGAAAATAACATGGGTTATATTGAATCTTTTTATTTGTTGCTCTTTGTTAAATTTAACATTTTTTGAGAAATTTAATTTTTAAAAAAATTTAATTTAATTAATTAATTAATTATAAACATTTTCTCCCATGAACTATTTGTGTCAATGGATTCGCTCGATCCAAAACTTGAGATAAGGGGTATAATCCAAAAAACAATTCATAAGTGGTTGTTAATGGTGTTGAAGTTACCAAATTTTTAGGGGTCAATATCAATTTATGCCTAATTGCTCCACATATATATAGAAATAGAAACATAAACAAATAAACTAGAAACGACATCTTTGATGTTAATGACACCAAAAAAAGGGGATATTAAATTAATGAAATTGGGATATGAATGGAATATAATGAAATAGAGCCACTTTCAAGCTCCCTATAAAATAAGGCATGGAATGAAGATACTACGAAGAAGTTCCGAGAGTTACAAAGGAAACTTCGAGCTCATATTGGATGAAAAGTAGTTTTCCCTCTTTTTTTTCCCAAGAAAAAGCTTTGGAGAAGGTTCGAATGCGCCCAAGTCATAGCAATGTGACGAGACTTGTTTATAATTCAGTCTTTAGACTGAGGATTTGAAACTGTAACAACAAATAAGGAGAAACTCGAAGCGAAAAAAGTTTGTTCTTTTACCAATGTGTAACTGAAGAAGCAAAAACAATCTTCTGCACGTTCTTATGATGATTGCATCGTTCAAATCATTGCACTTTCTACTCGGCCTGTTTCTTTCCTTGAAGCTCTTGGCCTTAGCTCAAGAGGAAAACCACTTCATCTATCATGGCTTCACTGGAGCCGACCTGATCCTCAGCGGGATTGCAAAAATCCATCCAAATGGTCTCTTAGAGCTGACAAACACTTCAAAACAGCAAATTGGCCGTGCTTTCTTCCCATTCCCTTTTCAGTTCAACACATCTTTATTCAACAATTCTCGGTCTCTCTCGTTCTCTACCCAGTTTGCGTTTGCCATGGTCCCGGAGCAGCCTACACTTGGTGGCCATGGCATGGCCTTCACAATCTCTCCATCTGTGGACTTCACAGGGGCTCTGGCAACTCAGTACTTTGGAATCCACAATTCTACAAGCAAAGGCCTACCTTCAAACCATCTAGTGGCAGTTGAGCTGGATGCAGTTCCAAGCCCGGATCTTAAAGACATCAATGCCAACCACGTTGGAATTGATGTAAACAGCTTGATATCCATTGAATCTGCTCCGGTGACCTACTTTTCAGATGAGGAAAAGGAGAATAAGAGCTTGTCTCTCATAAGTGGTCATGTGATGCACGTGTGGATAGATTATGATGAAGTCGAGAAGCTACTCAATGTTACAGTTGCTCCTGTCACAAGAACAAAACCAACCTTGCCTCTTTTGTCAACACCTCTCGATCTTTCTTCTGTTATGTTGGATTCTATGTACGTTGGTTTTTCTTCATCTACTGGAGCAGTGGCTAGCAGCCACTATATTCTGGGGTGGAGCTTCAACAGAGGCGGACAAGCTCAAAGTCTTGACGTGTCAAAGTTGCCTTCACTTCCCCCTCAAAGAAAATCAAGAAAGAAACCATATTTAAGAATTGTGGCCCCACCAATAACA
Organism: Populus alba x Populus glandulosa; assembly: GCA_033617975.1. Classification (NCBI taxonomy): domain Eukaryota; kingdom Viridiplantae; phylum Streptophyta; class Magnoliopsida; order Malpighiales; family Salicaceae; genus Populus; species Populus alba x Populus glandulosa. Next base: position 5,597,091 of record CM066151.1, read on the forward strand.
GCAATCATTTTTCTGGTAGCAATCTCTGGTGCTGCTTGTATAACAAGGAGGAAGAAATATGAAGAACTGCGCGAAGATTGGGAACAGGAGTATGGTCCTCAAAGATTCTCCTACAAGGATTTATACAAAGCAACTACAGGTTTCGCAGACAGGAAGTTGCTGGGAAGTGGAGGTTTTGGAAAGGTTTACAGAGGAGTATTGCCTTCTTCCAATATGCAAGTCGCGATCAAGAAAGTTTCCCATGATTCCAAACAAGGAACTAAGCAGTTTGTTGCTGAGATTGCTAGCATGGGAAGGCTGAGGCACAGGAACTTGGTCCAGCTCCTAGGCTATTGCCGGAGAAAGGGAGAGCTCCTCTTGGTCTATGATTACATGCCCCATGGAAGCCTTGATAAACTCCTATTTCGCAATGACACACCCAGCCTTAATTGGGTTCGGCGATATCAGGTCCTCAGAGGAGTTGCGTCTGCCCTTTTTTACCTCCATGAAGAGTGGGAACAGGTTGTTCTGCATAGAGATGTGAAAGCTAGCAATATACTGTTAGATGATGATTTCAATGGTCGACTAGGAGATTTTGGGCTTGCTAAATTCTATGATCGCGGGGCCAATCCTCAAACAACCTGTGTGGTTGGAACAGTTGGATATATTGCGCCAGAGGTTACTAGAACAGGAAGGGCCACTACCAGCAGTGATGTTTATGCTTTTGGCACTTTTATGCTTGAAATGGCTTGTGGAAGGAAACCTTTAGAGCCAGAACAATCAGCAGAAAAGATGATTTTGGTTGACTGGGTTCTTGATTCCTGGAAAATAGGAGACATTCTTCGAACTGTTGATCCAAAATTGGAAGGTAATTACGTGGTGGAGGAAATGGAATTGGTTTTGAAGCTAGGTCTTCTTTGTTCTTTCTCTACACCACAAGCTAGGCCAAGCATGAGGCAAATTGCGCAATATCTGGATGGGAATGCTAGCCTGCCAGAGATGCCGCTTGATGGTGCTAGCATAGGTTTGATGCCAGTTAGTCATGGGGATTTCAATTTGTCTTTCCATAGATCTAATGATTACTCTGCTCCTTCCTTCTCTAGTACCGACTCAATCCTCAGCCGTGGTCGTTGAATCTGTCAATGTATATTAATGTATATCATGGCAAAAATATCAACAATATATGGCAACCCAATTGTAATAGAATATCTTGTATTTATTGTATTTATTATAGACTACAAATCAGGGATTATAAACAGGAAATTAAGGATTATTACATGTATTTATAGGACTGAATTCTTCCTTTCGGTATCAATGAAAATACAGAGAACAACTTTACATTGAAATCTGATAATTGTGACATGGTATCAGAGCCGGTTATTCTCTGATCTAGATCTTTGTTCTTTTCTTAAGTCTATAGAGACTGAATTCATCAGTATTTGGTGATATTTTTTTTGGGATTCCTAGGATGTCTGGAGAGGCTTTTCTTACTCGATTCAATGGCAAAAACTATGCCAATTGGGAGGTTCAGTTTCGTACGTTTGTTAAAGGGAAGGAATTATGGGGGCATCTTCATGGATCTTCACCAGCACCAACCGAACCACGGGAGCTGGGTATATGGACTACCAAGGATGCGAAAATTGTCTCCTGGATACTGGGGTCTGTTGAACCCCATATATATATGATCAACAATCTTCGATCGTTTGGCACAGGGATGGAGATTTGGGACTACTTTAGACGCATTTATTCCCAAAACAATTCGGCTCAAAAATTTCAGGTCGAAATGGGTATTGCCAGTTACAAACAAGGTAATCTCTCAATTGAACAATTCTATGCTGGATTTCTAAACCTATGGAGTGAATATACTGGCATAATTTACTCTAAAATACCGAAGGAGAGTTTAGAAGGACTATACCTTGTTTATGCCGAGAGCTAGAGGGACCAGTTCTTGATGAAGCTCCGGCCAGAATTTGAGGCCGTGAGAGCTAGCTAGATCAACCGAAGTCCAGTACCCACCTTGGATGAATGTTTGGGGGAACTATTACGGGAAGAACAACGACTCGCCACTCAACACGCGTTGACTCAGGACACTGTCACGGAGATGAATGTGGCTTACATGGCTCAAGGAATGGGACGATAGAGGGGTGGGAGTGTGCAGTGTTTTAATTGCAAGGATTTAGGGCACATTGCCAGAAATTGCAGTAAGAAATTCTGTAATTATTGTAAGAAGGAGGGGCATGTAATCAGGGAATGCCGTCTACGACCACAGAATCGACAAGGGTTTACTGTGCAGTCAAAATTGGGGGCTACTTCTATGGCTGCCGCAGTTCTGTCCTTACCGTTGGCACCAGAATCTTCATCGTCGGTGAGCTCTTCGTCAAGCACTATCACTCCCGAGATGGTGCAGCAGATGATCATCTCTGCCTTCTCTGCACTTGGGATTTCTGGTAATAAACTTAACTTTTCTTTGGATTCGGCATATAATAAACCATGGTTAATGGATTCGGCAGCGTCGAATCACATGACCAGCAGTGAAAATGGGTTGTGTAATGTGCGAAAATACATGGGTAATCAGCATATACAGGTAGCAAATGGTGATAATTTGCCGATTTTATCGATTCGTAATTTGGGGTCTTATTTCAACAATATTTTTGTGTCACCGAAATTATCAACAAGTTTACTCTTTGTTGGTCAAATGGTAGAAAATAACTGTGAAATTCTCTTTAATCGTCATGGTTGTTGTGTGTAGGATCAAGTGTCGGGGAAGGTGATCGCGAAGGGGCCTAAAGTGGGACGTTTATTTCCAATACAATTTTTTATTCCTAGTATTAATTCTTGTGCTTATTCTACTGTCATTAATAATCCTCGTTTTTGGCCTAAGAAATTGGGGCATCCCAATTCTAATGTATTGACTCATCTTATGAAACATGGATATTTGGGGAATAAAAATTCTTTTTCCACAGAATTTTTGGACTGTAGTTCTTGCAAATTGGGTAAAAGCAAAGCATTATCATTTCCTTTACATGGTAGTCGTGCTTCTAAATGTTTTGAAATTGTTCATACTAATGTATGGGGTATAAGCCTTGTTATCTCTCATGCTCAGTATAAATATTTTGTCACGTTTATTGATGATTTCAATCGTTTCACTTGGATATATTTTCTTCGATCTAAAGTTGATGTATTCTCAACATTTCAGACTTTCATAGTATTTGTTGAAAATCAATTTTTTGCTCATATTAAAATACTTCGTTCTGACTCCGGGGGGGAATATGTGTCCAAAGAATTTCAGGAATATCTCAAAAACAAAGGGATTCTCTCTCAAAGATCTTGTCCTTACACTCCTCAACAAAATGGACTTGCTGAGCGTAAGAATCGTCATCTTTTAGATGTTGTTCGCACTTTATTAATTGATTCTTCAGTACCTACTCGATTTTGGGTAGAAGCTCTATCAACAGCCATTCATCTAATCAATCGTTTGCCTTCTCAAGTTCTAAACTTTGCATCTCCATACTCTATTTTATTTGGTGTTCTTCCTGAGTATGATTCTCTCCATGTTTTTGGGTGTGTTTGTTTTGTTCACTTACCATTCACTTACCATTTACTGTATGATTCTCTTTGTGCTTTTCTAGGATATAGTAATTCTCATAAAGGGTTTGTATGTTATGATGCAAATGCTCAAAAAATTCGTATCTCTCGAAATGTGATTTTCTTTGAAAATCAGAATTTTTTCCCTTCTTGTCCCTCTACAGAATCCACTCGTATCCAGCTTCCCACATTTGATGATGATAGTCCATCTTATATCTTTGAACGTTTTAAGCCAGGAATTGTATATCAAAGACGTCATCCACCATCCACTTTGCCCCTTCCGGACACGGAACCGACATCTGATCATTCCCCTCAACTAAGACGATCAACTAGAGTTTCACGTGCCCCAAACAGGTATGGATACTCAGCAACCACTATTGATAGTACTTTTATGCCTAAGACTTATGCGCAGGCTTGTACCCAAGAATGTTGGCAACAGGTCATGAAAGAGGAACTTCAGGCTCTTCAGGATAATCACACATGGGATATTGTTTCTTGTCCTACCGGTATTAAACCTATTGGCTGCAAATGGGTATACACTATTAAATTCCAACCTGATGGATCTGTGGAACGATATAAAGCACGGTTGGTGGCTCTTGGAAATTGTCAGGCATATGGTATTAATTATGAGGAGACATTTGCACCTATGGCTAAAATGACTACCATACGCACCATTATGGCAATTGCTGCTTCCAAGAGATGGCCACTTCGTCAAATGGATGTAAAAAATGCATTTTTACATGGAGATCTGAAAGAGAATATTTATATGACTCCTCCTCCTGGTATGTTTACTCACCCATCTGATAAAGTCTGCTGGTTGAAACGGTCCCTGTATGGTCTAAAACAGGCACCCCGGGCATGGTTTGAAAAATTTCGCACTACTCTTCTGAAACTTAAATTTATTCAGAGCCAATATGATTACTCTCTGTTTCTTCAGCAAACTACTACTGGTATTGTTGCTCTTCTGGTATATGTGGATGATATTATCATTACAGGATCTGACATTCCACTCATTGAGGATTTACAGCGTTCTCTTAACAGTGAATTTCATATGAAGGATCTGGGACACCTTCACTATTTCCTTGGTCTCCAGGTGCACTCTATGTCTAATGGGATTTCTCTACATCAGCATAAATACACCCAAGAGATTCTTCTCTTGGACGGTCTTGAATCAGGGAATAGCGTTCTTACACCTCTTGAGATTAATTTAAAACTTTGTCAGAATGATGGTGACTTGTTACCTGATCCCTCCATATATAGGCAATTGATGGGCAGTTTGAATTATCTAACCATTACTCGGCCAGATATTTCTTTTGCAGTACAACAAGTCAGTCAGTTTCTACAGGCTCCTCGTCAACCTCATTTAGCTGCTGTTTGAAGAATTCTTCGCTATCTTAAAGGCACATCTGGGCGAGGATTATTTTTTCCTGCTGATAATTCATTACAATTAACAGGTTATAGTGATGCAGATTGGGCAGGGTGCATGGATACACGTCGGTCTGTTACTTGGTGGTGTATGTTTCTTGGAAATGCTTTAATTTCATGGAAAAGCAAAAAGCAAGACCGAATCTCAAAATCTTCCACAGAATCTGAGTATCGAGCTATGTCCTCCGCATGTTCTGAAATTGTGTGGCTCCAGGGTTTGCTACGTGAACTTGGTTTTCCTCAGCACACTCCTACACCTCTTCATGCTGATAACACAAGTGCTATTCAGATTGCTACTAATCCTGTGTTTCATGAACGCACCAAACATATTGAAGTCGATTGTCACTATATTCGTGAAGCTCTTGATCATAATATTCTTACACTACCTCACATTTCCAACGAGCATCAGACAGCTGATGTCTTTACGAAGGCCTTGTCTCAGCCTCGACATCAACTCATGATTGACAAATTGATGCTTCTTGATCGACCAGCATCAATTTGAGGGGGGATGTCAATGTATATTATGGCAAGAATATCAACAATATATGGCAACCAAATTGTAACAGAATATCTTGTATTTATTGTATTTATTATAAACTACAAATCAGGGATTATAGACAGGAAATTAGGGATTATTACATGTATTTATAGGACTGAATTCTTCCTTTCGGTATCAATGAAAATACAGAGAACAACTTTACATTGAAATCTGATAATTGTGACAGAATCATGGCTTAACGATGTAAAACACATGGTTGAAATAGTACAATGTTTGATGAAACAATGCTGGTCAATGATGGCCGTGTAGCTTCTTCCATTCTCCTCCGTGCTCTAACCCCACCCCACATTTCAACTCAACCATGCCGCATTCCCAAACTAGTTAGAATCAGTTTCACAGATCTTCCTTCTCCATTCATTTAGTCCTTGTTCCTTTTTTTATAAAACTCTCCACTTACTTCTGTTATGGACTAAAATGATTAATCACTTATGCCTGCCTCGTTTTTACATGGGAGGCTAATTACATATTGAACTATTCCGACTTCTGATATAGTGACTGCAGAAAGCATAGGCTTCAGTCAACTTTCTAAAATACAGAAAATCCAACACCCAGTATCATCGATTATCCTAACTGGAGTGCAGTTCAGTGTGATATGGCTGCTGGCCGGGTGGTTTATTCACAGACTAGTAGTGGAATAAAAAAAATGGTGATAATGTATCTTGATGCTGATGTTATACACACATATAACTGTTTTAATCTTTCTACAAACAGTCAAGATTGCAAAAACCACGTTCAAGGACGATACAAGATATAGACATCAGCTTTGTAGGCTGAAAAGGGATTAAAACACCAGCCAAGAAAAAGTAGAAGAAACATTGCAACAAAATTTGCAATAAGAAGGCAGCAATATTAATAACCCTGCTTTCAGAAAGAGTGTAGACAGCCAATTACCTAATGAAAAGGCTAGAGATGTCTGATCAAAAAGCTTCCATCATTTCTCCTGGTTATTGGGTCACAGCTTGTTGCAGATGAGGCAGCGCAACCTCTTGGGACAGGGTACGTTCACTTGCTGTGCAGCCTTTCCTGCATCCAAGCCTTTCAAGCACTGGAGATTAGTTGTAATGATCAACTTTAATTCTAATTTGGGTCCCTCAAAGAACTTACACAGAGCAAGTTAAACATGAAGTGACTTGATTCCATCTTAGGAAAAACAAGGTCATACTTGAAAAGATTTAACAGACATTAGCCTCCCCGAAAAATACCACAAAAAAAAAAAAAAACAAAAGGAACTTGATACAGATGCAGGATAGCCATCAAAGTGAGAATTACTGGTACTGATGTGTTCATACATCTTAGGTATTTCTCTGTTCATTGATTAACTCTTTCAGATTGCTCATCTGATTGAGGATGATAGGCAAAGCTCATGAATAGAGCTCATGAATAGCTTGAACCACAATCTTTTAAACAGTTCCAAGATTCTTGGTAGTATCTTGTGAGGTTCCAGCAACGTGGATAAGCCACCCATTCCATCTTTTCCCTTTTGCTAGTATCAAATGCTTAAACAAACTATTTAAAACTACTAAAGAATTTTAATAAAAGAAACGCCAGCTGATTGCTAGTTTTGGCAAAACGTTCAAAAGGCTTTGGACAAGGTTGAAGTCGGAGACAAATTCAAAGCTACAGTAGCCCTCAGTGCTGAAGTTTACAAATCATCTTCCAATAACCCCTCTTCGACTGTTGGGAACGAGCATTTCTAGACGTTCATAAGGCTTTGGACAATGATGGAGTCGGAGACAAATTCAAAGCTACAGCAGCCCTTAATGGCAATATCCTTAACAGCATAAAGGATGTCACGATTCACACTGTGAAGTTTCTTCGTCAAATTAAAGCTCTTTGGCCTACAGATGGTAACAGTGCTGGCGATTTGAAGATCATAATGGGACAAGTTGGCTGGCCTACAGATGGTAACATCAATGCCGACACCAAATTAGCTAAAACGTTCCATGACGGTCTCCTTAAAGAAGGGAACCCCTGTCCGACGAGGTTAATTGGATGTGTATCTCTTTGGCCTAATCGAAGAATCAGAAGAGCATTGCACCAGGACATTTCGAGAGACATTGGGGACTCTTTCGGTACGATGAACATTCAAAATTTTCATGGATTTATCTGGAAAAGGTGATGAAGAGATGCTAATAGCAGCATATGGAGTCCAATACATGCCATCTCAATGGTGTGTGCTTGATGAGGAAAATAAGAACTTGACCATGATAAAATTGAAATCACCTATGCCCTGCTCTTTGGTCGTGAATGTTGAATATTTAGATAGCATTTGGAAATGTATTTTTTTTTATTTAAAATAATTTTTTAATGTTTTGAATTATTTTGATGTTCTATTATTATAAATTATTTTTAAAAAATATATATATATATATTATTTTAATATATTTTTAATTAAAAAATATTTTGTAAAACAACCTTTATTATTTTCAAATACCTTCTTGGCAGAGCTCCGCCTTGTCATGCATGCCCACTACCCGTCTTTATTAATTGTGTCTATGGTTTTGATTATCTTGTTTTTCTATTTTTTATTCTTGTAAATGACAAGTTCCATTATGTTTTCTTTTTATATTTTTCTTCAAATTTTTAAAATTAAATATTTATTATCATAAAATTTTATTCTTGTCAATTGTCATAATTCTTTGAAATTTTTTGAAGCGTGTCATTATGCTTAAAGATATTTAAGTTTTTTATTTATAAAAATTAAATTACATATCTGAAAATTTATATTTTTTTTATTTTTACAATCATAATTTCATTTGAATAATTTATAATAATGGTAGTATAAAAAAAGAATAGATTATAATTATAAATTTTTTTATAAATGATAAAAACATACATTCAAAAAAAATATTATGAAAGATTTTTTGAAAGAAAAAACAATTAAAGGTAGCTTTTTAAATATATGAAGCACAATTAAATTTGAACTTTCTTGGATGATAAGCTATAAAAATAAATTTACTGATCTTAAGAATTAGCACAAGAAGATTTATTGATAATTTATCTTTTAAAGATTAAATTTATAGATACTTCTTTCAACTTCCTCTTTCTCTTTCTATCTAAAAGTTGTGTGCCACAAAAATTACACGGTATTGGTACTTCTATCAACTTCCGCGTCTTGGGGTGTGCATAATCGGGAGCAGGTGCAGACCCGCCCGTTTGGGTTTCTTCTGTTGTGTCTAGGGTCTGCAAACTCTAGAAGTTGCAGATCTTACAGAGAAAAATAACAAATTTAACAAAAAATAAAAACAAAGATAATAACTAATAACATTTATTATTATTATTATTATTATTATTATTAAATTTTATAAAAAATTATTCCTATTAAAACTTGGACTAAACAAGTTTAATATTATTATTATTTATTGTTATAATTACTAAATTAAAAAATATATATTATTTATTGTTATCATTTCAGGTAGGGTTGAATTTTCTTATTAAAACATGTTTCGTTTTGGTTTTCAAAAATGTTTTGGAAAAAAATTGACAATTTTTTATTTTTTTTATTTACTTCAAATTAATATTTTTTTTCTTTAATTCATATTAAGATGTTTTTGTATTATTTTGATGTGATTATATAAAAAATAGATTTAAAAAAATAAAAAAATATATTATCTCAATATTTTTAAAAATATATATTTTAAGATATTCCCAATTTTATTTTTTCCCTCTTGAATTATTTTTTCTCTTATTGATTTTTTTTCATACTGTGAAGAAAAAATAAATTAATGTGACTTTTTCTATATTATACAAAAGTTGGATGATGATAAAAAAAATTTAATTTTGTTTTTAAATATATTGAGATTGAGTCTAGTTGCCCAGCCACACCCAAGAGAATATATTAAGTTGAGTCCTGCCCCAAGAAGGACCCAAAATAGCTTTGGGTCCAGCCACCGCTGGACCCATCAGCCTTGGGTCTTATCCCTAACAGGATTCATTAGCGTTGGGTCCCGCTCTTAGCAAGACCCATCAATAATTATTTTCATTTTTTTTTCCTTTCCTCTTGGGTCAGGCATTCTCTTCCAGACCCAAAAACTTGGGGTAGGAAACGGCGCATCACCCAAGGAGCTTAGATGTGGCTAGGCACAGACACAAATCCCTTGGGTCTTAAAGAGTGGCCTAACCCAAGATTATTGGTCCTTTGTCACGACCCAATGCTCTTGGGTCGTGTATCAAGACCCAAGGCTAGTGGGTCAAGCGTCAAGAACCGAGGCTAATAGGTCTTCCATCAGAACCCAATGTTGTTTGGTTATGCGTCAGGACCCAGTTCCCTTGGGTTGTGTTAGGACCCAAGACTCATAGGTCCAATGTCAGGACCCAAGGCTAATGGGTCCTGCATCAGGACCCAAGATTCTTGTATCTTAGATTTCTAAATATTATTATTTATATTATAAATATTATTATTTTTATTATAATTAATATTATTAATAAAAAAACTAATAAATTTGAAAAAAAATATTATTAATATTAAAAAGCAACTATAGATTTGATTTGAAGTGTAAGATTAATTATCATCATTATCATCATCATCATTACCATTAATAAATTTTTTAAAACTATTATTACTATTGAAGCAAAACCATATTTTATTTTTCAACATTAAAAAAATAGAAATTTTTGCAGACAAATTAAATATTATTATTAATATTATAAATATTATTGTTGGGTTTGGCGTTGCAGCAAAACGCAACGCTCTTTGGTCCGATGTGGCAGCCAAACCAAACACTTTTTGGTCTTAGATTTCTATCATATCTTTTTATTAAAATAAAAGGTAAGTCCGCGGCGTAGCGCGGGAAAAGAATAAAAATGAAAAAATATATATAATATCAATTATTGTTATTGTTGTTGTTGTTGTTGTTGTTGTTGTCGTTAATAAAAAAAAATTAATATTTATTACAATAAAAAATTTGGCATTAGTATTAAAAATATTATTATTTGTGATATAAATATTATGATATTTTTATAATTAATATTAAAAATACTATGATTTTTATTATAAATATTATAATTTTTATTATAATTAATATTATTCATATAATAATTAATAAATTTGTAGAAAATATTATTAATATTGAAAAAAAATAATAGATTTGATTTGAATGGTAAAATTAAGAATTATTACTACTATTGTTATTGTTATTATTGTCATTACCAGATTTTAGAAAACAATTATTACTATCATCAAAGAAAAACATAAATGTTTTTTTAAAAGATTGAAAAATATAAAAGGAAATAAATTAATGTGACTTTTTTTATATTATGCAAAATTTGGGTGATGGTAATTTATTTTCATTTCAGGTGGGGTTGAATTTTCTTTATTAAAGCATGTTTGGTTTTGGTTTTTAAAAATGCTTTGAAAAAAAATTGATAATTTTTTATTTTTTTCATTACTTCAAATTAATATTTTTTTTCTTTTAATTCATATTAAGATGTTTTGTATTATTTTGATATGATTACATATAAAATATATTTAAAAAAATAAAAAACATATTATCACAATATATTTTTAAAAAAAATAAAAAATATATTTTAAGATATTTCCAATTTTATTTTTTTTCACTCTTGAAATTTTTTTTCTTTTCTCTTATTGATTTTTTTTCATACTAAAGAGGAAATAATTTAATGTGACTTTTTTTATATTATACAAAAGTTGGGTGATGATAATTTGTTTTTTTTTTTTTTCATTTCAAGATGGGTTGAATTTTCTTATTAAAGCATGTTTAGTTTTGCATTTAAAAAATGCTTTGAAAAAAAATCTGAAATTTGTTTTATTGTTTTCTTTATGTCAAATTAATATTTTTTATGTTTTTGTATTTTGTTTAATTTTATTTTTAAATATATTGAGATTGGATCTTGTTGTGCAACCACACCAAAAAGAAATACATTAAGTTGGGTCCTACTCTAAAAATAGCTTTGGGTCCAACCGTCGCTAAACACATCAACCTCAACTCCTGTTGCGAGCACGACCCATCAGCGTGAGTCCTATCCATAGCAGAACCTGTAAGATCTCACATCGGCGGGTGAGGGGTGTGTTGCTGGCCTTATTAGTAGTGCTGGTTCTAACATGTTGAACCGTTTTGGGACGTCAGGCTCAATAATGGGCTCGCGTCACCAGGAACAAAATCGTGAGGGCGGTAAGGCCCAAAGCGAACAATATTCAGCATGTTGGGCCGGGCTATTACATTTGGTATCAGAGCCGAGGACGGCTCGTCTTAAGATGGGGGGATTGTAAGATCCCACATCGGAAGCGAGTGTCCAGAGCCAGGGCCTTATAAGTGCATGCTCATCTTGACTAGTAAGACGCGTTTTGGGAAGTCAAGCCCCACGGTAGGCTCGCTTCTGCAAGGACAAACCCGTGCGGGCCTGTGGGACCCAAAGCGGACAATATCTTGCTAGTGAGGTGGGGTGTTACATTTGGTATCAGAGCCGACCTCACTGGCTGTCCGGTTGTGCCGACGGGGTCATCGGACTCCTTAAGGGGGGTGGATTGTAAGATCCCACATCGGCAAGTGAGGGATGTGTTGCTGACCTTATTAGTAGTGCTGGTTCTAACATGTTGAACGTGTTTTGAGACGTCAGGCTCAGTAGTGGGCTCGCGTCATCAGGAACAAAACCGTGAGGGCGGTAAGGCCCAAAGCGGACAATATTCAGCATGTTGGGTCGGACTGTTACAGAACCCATCAATAATTTATTTTTTATTTTTTATTTTATTTTCTCTTGGTTCATGCAATCTTTTCCAGACCCAACAAATTTGGAGCAGGAAAAGGGGGGCCACACCCAAGGGAGCTTGGGTGTGGCTATGGAGCATACCTAAATCCCTTGGGTCTAGAGCCCCACCTGACTCAATATTGTTGGTCTCTCGTGAGCCCTTGGGTGTGGCTATGGAGCAGACCCAAATCCCTTGGGTCTGGAGCCCCGCCTGACCCAATATTATTGGTCTCTCATCAAGACTCAATCTATTGGGTTCTGCGTCAAGATTCAAGGCTAATGGATCCTATGCTAGGACCCAATATTTTTGGGTTCTGAATCACGACTCAATTTCATTGGGCTGTGTCAAGACTCAAAGCTCTTGGGTCCTATATCAAAACCTAAGGTTCTTGAGTCTTAGGTTTCTAAATATAATTTTTTGTATTTATAAATATTATTATTATTATTAAAATAATTAATAAATTTGAAAAACATTATTATCAATATTGAAAAACAACCATAGATTAAATTTAAAGTGTAAAATTAATAATAACAATAATAATAATAATAATAATAACAATTATTATTACTATGATTATTATTATTATTATTATTAAATTTTAAAAAAACTATTATTATTATTGAAGTAAAACCATAATTGTTTTTGAAAGATTAAAAAATATAAAAATTTTGGCAAACAAGTTAAATATTATTATTAATATTATAAATATTATTGTTGTGTTTTGCATTGCAGCCAAACTCAACACTATTGGATCCGATGCTACAGTCACACCTAATGTTTTAGGTCTTAGATTTTTATGATATTTTTTTATTAAAATAATAGGTGAGTTCACGGCATAACGCGGACCACCTAACTAGTAATTACTAATTCTTAAGTGTTCTAGCTTAAGTAAAAATTAATGGGTTAAAATTGAAAAAGGGTTTGGATTTCCTTAATTTTACCTGAGTTACTGTATTGGATTATGTAAAAAAAAATTAAAAGTTACCCTAAATTTTTTAAGTTTATAATACTTCAAATTAATACAAAAATTAAAGTATAATAAGTTTGTCATTATATTTTATTTAACTAAAAATCGGATACATCAAATTAACAAAAATGCTACTATGCACACATCATCAAGAACAATCATCATCGGGGCTCTAATTCTCCATTCAAAATGCAAATTCCGTTTTGGGACCAAATCATTGCCCATTCTTCCATCATCCCCTTCAAGACCCCTTGTTTATCTATTGGCCATAAGATCCATTTTATTATCTCTTTCGCGACGCATTCTCAAGAATTGAAACCCCAAATTGAACCACAAGTTGAAAAGCTGAAGAGAAAAGAAAAAAAAGGCAGGAAGTCTTTCAGTTTCAAACAAAAGAAGAGATTTTGAGTCGTGGGCTTTTCCCTTCATGATCCAAGTCTTCCAATTCCTTGTCCGACTCTGAATCAATCCTCAGTGGTTGTTGAACCAACAATGCTTTATGGAGGATTGATTACGTAAATATGTATATTAAGACTTGTTCGATGTGAAATATAAAGGAAGATGCCGTAGAATTTTGAAGATTGTAGCATTTCTGCAAATTTTTTCCAACCACTTGTATCTTGTGAGCTGTTACCGTAGAACAGTCACCCACCCTACAGACTGTAAGCCTAAAGATAAGGAGGGCTTTTAGCAGTATTCAAATTGTGTCAAAATTATACTAGGAGTATTCAAACTGTGTCAAAATTGTATAGTTCGATTATTAATGTACATATATTTCTTAACTAGTAGAATTAATAGATTTATGAAACACATAACAAATTCTATTTAAACTTAGCATGCATTGTCAATCCATCCTGGTTGATTATTGTCAATCTTGGTTGATTAAAGTCAATCAATGATGGTTGATTTATAGTTGATCAAGTTAATTTTTGATTAATATCTTTCGCATCAAATAAATAATAATTTATATAAACAAAATAGATATACGTACTTCCTAAAAAATAAAGAAAGCAGGTTATGTTGCTATAAATTAATGATTCAATCATTTATTATAAATGTTAAATTTCTTGTTGTAAACACTCTCAATATAAATTCAAACAACATTATCTTAAAATATTACACTATAAATCAAGGTCTAAAAATAATTTTGAAACACTCAATTAAAAATGATAATTAAATCAAGCCTTAGTCGAGCGCTTAATTTAAGCTCACAATCTACATTGTCTAGAGTCTCTCTCGTCTAAAAGCTTTTGTGCTTTATAAGTCAATTTAAACCTTGAACTTCTTACTATATAGATTATAAAATCATATAATCTTTAAATTTGAAATTAATGTTATTTAAATTTGCTAAGATTAATTTCTTATTTGTCTATAATTTATTTTAAATATATTATTTTTTATGTTAAAATAATTAATTAATTTAGGGAATATTTTTTTAAAATGGTTGGTTAATTCAAATGATCCCCATAAATCTTGTCAATGTTTCTTAAAATTGATGAAATTATAGAACTCAAATCCATTTAATCAAAAAAGAAAAGAAAAAAAAAAAGGACGAGAGCTAAATGGCTAGAGGCATGAGTGGAGCGGATTTAAGGAAAAGCGTATGGTAAGAATAATTTGTGTGCTATATATGCATCTTACCATTAGGAGACGGGACGAGAGGCACGCCAACGCATTAGGTGTTACTTACTCCACCCCAAGTTTTTAATAATTATTTTTTAAAATATTTTTTATTTAAAAATATATAAAAATATTATTTTTTATTTTTTAAAAAATATTTTTAATATCAACACATAATAATAATTCAAAATACCAAAAAATTATTAATTTTAAATAAAAAAATTCAAAAACTTTTTTAAAATGAAAACGTACTACTAAAACTACATTTACTTGTTTATTATCATCTTTACCCTCTCCTTCTTTCTTGATCAAAACCCAAAGTAGACTAAAAATTTAGAGTTAAGCATTGAGACTCAATCAGAGAGCACACTTCGACCATCCTTCAAAGATTAGAGTTGTTGATAAATTGACTAGGTGTTTGGAGTATTTTTTATTTAAAAATATATTTAAATAATATTTTTTATTTTTAAAAAATTATTTTTAATATCAACACATCAAAATAATTTAAAAATATTAAAAAAATATTAATTTAAAATAAAAACATAAAAAAAATAAATATTTTCAAAAATATTTTTAAAATACAAAAATAAATAACACATTTGCATTAAAGAGAGAATTGTCATTTTCAATTAGCTATCAATATTTAACAAGGAGCAGTGCTTTTTCTAAGATGGGATCGTTCTTTTGTATAAAGTCAAAGATGGCTACCTAGAAATAACGTCGTTGAAATGGGATTTTCATGTTATGCTCACCTTTTAAATTAAATTAAATTAAAAATAAATAAATAAATATTACGCATACTTGAGCAAGGTTATTCATTGGAATGGTGGATTTACAGATTTGCCCTTGTACTGAAATATTGAGATCTATTTAGTCTGGGATCCATTTATCTTATCAGATTCATCAAGAGCAAAAAGATCTTCACATGTTATTTTTTTCGCTTTAAAATGACAAAAAAGCCTTTAAAAGAAAAGGAGTTATTAAACTGATTTTCAAGGGCTTATCTGTTCTTACACTTTATTGACTGTAGTAAAAAACTGATGTAAAAAATAATTAACTTGCATACTGGATTTTCCATCTTTTCAAACTATTATTTTTGTGGTTATAATAAAGTTGATTTAAAAGCAATTTAATTATTTAATAAATATAAATATTGAAAAAAAAAAACTGGCACATGAGCTTTTCCTGTGTTATTTGTGTGGCTAGTAAGATGATGTTAGGAGGCAAATAGTGGCTTTCAAGATAAGACTGGAACATCTTAATAGCCCTTCATGTATGGGCTACACTTATGACCATTGAATCTTAAGGTTTGGTGATAATGGTTTTTTTTTTCTTTTTGATTTTTATATTTAATTCTTTAAATTTTAAATTCAGCTTTTTAATTTATTTTTTCTTTGAGTTTGGTCTTTTTTTATTATTATTTATTTTATTTAAAATAATTTATAAAATTAAATTTTTTTTCAACTTCATCCTCCCTCAATTTTTTCATCTATTAAATTTGGTCATCATTCTTTTGATTGATATTTATTTATTTTAGATGGTTTTTAGAATTGAACTTTTTTTTTTACGATTTCATCATCCTTTAATTTTTTTTTTCCTATCAAATTTTATCGTCATTTTATCCTCTCTTTTTTAAGCTCGCGTTTCTTTAGTTTCATCATTCGATATTTATTTAATCAAAGATTGAGCTCCGTTATTTTTTTTATTGACGCTTTTGTTATATTTAGCATTTTTATTAAATTAAATTATTTGATTGAATATAAGCATTAGATACTCACTTCATAAAATTTTGTTTGGTTTTCTTTCTAGTGGTAAGGCGGTGTCCACAGTGAAATGATGATGAATTTCCAACGAGCTTTTCATTCATTTGCTCTTAAGTATTATATTGACAGCTATTTTTTTATAGTTGACTATTGCTAAAAAAATTTGTTTTATTTACAATCGATGTATTTTTTTTAATCATATTATTAAATTAATCAAACTTATTAAATACATGTTTGTTTTGCTTTTTTAAAAACATTGATGCTTGAACAATCTTTTTTTTTTGTCAATTTGTTTTTTAATTTAGCTATATTTTTTATTTGTATTATTTAAAATAACTTAGCTTATTAATTCCAAAAAAAAAAAGACTCAAGTCTTATATTTTTTTAACTTCTTAGAAACAATTGTGTCGTTTTAGCATCTTTTTTAACGTTTTTAAAAAAAAAAATCAGCAAGCTCAAGCCACCCATCTAGTTTGCAATCTATGACCCCATTTCCATTTGCTCATAAGAATCAGGCTTGAACATCCTTTTATTTTGGTTTAGATAAATTAAAGAAATGCCACCCAGTGCTCTTTGTCACTTCAATCTTCTTTTTACCCTAAATTAAGTATAGTTCCTTCAACACTTCAATCTGTGAACAAACTAGAGAATTCTGGAAAACCAAGTCTGAATCCGGACACTTGCGCACCGCATGTCCGAGCAACGAAGATTTTCAATCTGCAATATTCAGTAAAATGATAATTAATTTGGATGTCCAATTAGTAACGGAATTTATTTCTCGCCATAGAAGATTTTCAAACGAATTTTATTTTCTTTGACCTTGTATCCACTTTGAAAAGTAGTTTTCCCTTCTCTTTTTTTTCCAAGAAAAAGCTTTGGAGAAGGTTCGAATGCGCCCATGTTAATAATTCAGTCTTTAGACTGAGGATTTGAAACTGTAACAACAAATAAGGAGAAACTCGAAGCGAAAAAACTTTGTTCTTTTACCAATGTGTAACTGAAGAAGCAAAAACAATCTTCTGCACGTTCTTATGATGAATGCATCGTTCAAATCATTGCACTTTCTACTCGGCCTGTTTCTTTCCTTGAAGCTCTTGGCCTTAGCTCAAGAGGAAAACCACTTCATCTATCATGGCTTCACTGGAGCCAACCTGCTCCTCAGCGAGATTGCAAACATCCATCCAAATGGTCTCTTAGAGCTGACAAACACTTCAAAACGGCAAATTGGCCGTGCTTTCTTCCCATCCCCTTTTCAGTTCAACACATCTTTAATCAACAATTCTCGATCCCTCTCGTTCTCTACCCAGTTTGCGTTTGCCATGGTCCCGGAGCTGCCTACACTTGGTGGCCATGGCATGGCCTTCACGATCTCTCCTTCTGTGAACTTCACAGGGGCTGTGGCAGCTCAGTACTTTGGAATCCTCAATCCTACAAGCGATGGCCAACCTTCAAACCATCTATTGGCAGTTGAGCTGGATGCAGTTCCAAGCCAGGATCTTAAAGACATCAATGACAGCCACGTTGGAATTGATGTAAACAGCTTGAAATCAATTGAATCTGCTCCGGTGACCTACTTTTCAGATGAGGAAAAGGAGAATAAGAGCTTGACTCTCATAAGTGGTCATGTGATGCACGTGTGGATAGATTATGATGAAGTAGAGAAGCTACTCAATGTTACAGTTGCTCCTGTCACAAGAACAAAACCAACCTTGCCTCTCTTGTCAACATCTCTCGATCTTTCTTCTGTTATGTTGGATTCTATGTACGTGGGTTTTTCTTCATCTACTGGAGCAGTGGCTAGCAGCCACTATATTCTGGGGTGGAGCTTCAACAGAGGCGGACAAGCTCAAAGTCTTGACGTGTCGAAGTTGCCTTCACTTCCCCATCAAAGAAAATCAAGAAAGAAATCATATTTAAGAATTCTGGTCCCGACAATAACAGCAATCATTTTTCTGGTAGCAATCTCTGGTGCTGCTTATATAATAAGGAGGAAGAAATATGAAGAACTGCGCGAAGATTGGGAACAGGAGTATGGTCCTCAAAGATTCTCCTACAAGGATTTATACAAAGCAACTACAGGTTTCACAGACAGGAAGTTGCTGGGAAGTGGAGGTTTTGGAAAGGTTTACAGAGGAGTACTGCCTTCTTCCAATATGCAAGTCGCGATCAAGAAAGTATCCCATGATTCCAAACAAGGAACTAAGCAGTTTGTTGCTGAGATTGCTAGCATGGGAAGGCTGAGGCACAGGAACTTGGTCCAGCTCCTAGGCTATTGCCGGAGAAAGGGAGAGCTCCTCTTGGTCTATGATTACATGCCCAATGGAAGCCTTGATAAACTCCTATTTCAGAATGACACACCCAGCCTTAATTGGGTTCAGCGATATCATGTCCTCAGAGGAGTCGCGTCTGCCCTTCTTTACCTCCATGAAGAGTGGGAACAGGTTGTTCTGCATAGAGATGTGAAAGCTAGCAATATACTGTTAGATGATGATTTCAATGGTCGACTAGGAGATTTTGGGCTTGCTAAATTCTATGATCGGGGGGCTAATCCTCAAACAACCTGTGTGGTTGGAACAGTTGGATATATTGCGCCAGAGGTTACTAGAACAGGAAGGACCACTACCAGCAGTGATGTTTTTGCTTTTGGCACTTTTATGCTTGAAATGGCTTGTGGAAGGAAACCTGTAGAGCCAGAACAATCAGCAGAAAAGATGATTTTGGTTGACTGGGTTCTTGATTCCTGGAAAATAGGAGACATTCTTCGAACGGTTGATCCAAAATTGGAAGGTAATTACGTGGTGGAGGAAATGGAATTGGTTTTGAAGCTAGGTCTGCTTTGTTCTTTCTCTACACCACAAGCAAGGCCAAGCATGAGGCAAATTTCGCAATATCTGGATGGGAATGCTAGCCTGCCAGAGATGCCGCTTGATGGTGCTAGCATAGGTTTGATGCCAGTTAGTCATGAAGAGCCTGGGGAGTTCAACCTGTCTTTCCATAGATCTAATGATTTCTCTGCTCCTTCCTTCTCTAGTACCGACTCAATCCTCAGCCGTGGTCGTTGAATCATGGCTTAACGAGGTAAAAATTCTTTAACCTCAAGACTAACAGCTGGCATGTGGCAAGCCTGGTATTGGTGGTGAAGAGGAAGGTAGATTGGAATACTTAGAAGGTTTGTGCATACCATGGTAATCCTCAAAGCACCACAAAGACTGCTCCAAGAGGGGTTAATTAATTAGCATAGAAACGTAGGTATAATTTATGATTTAAGTAAAACACATGGTTGAAATAGTACAATGTTTGATGAAACAATGCTGGTCAATGATGGCCGTGTAGCTTCTTCCATTCTCCTCAGTGCTCTAACCCCACCCTACAATTCAACTCAACTATGCCTCATTCCCAAACTAGATAGAATCAGTTTCACAGATCTTCCTTCTCCATTCATTTAGTCGTTCCTTTTTTGATAAAACTCTCCGCTTACTTCTGTTATGGACTAAAATGATTAATCACTTATGCCTGCCTCGTTTTTACATGGAAGGTTAATTACATATTGAACTATTCTGACTTCTGATATAGTGATCTGCAGAAAGCATAGGCTTCAGTCAACTTTCTAAAATACAGAAAATCCAACACCCAGTATCATCGATTATCCTAACTAGAGTGCAGTTCAGTGGGATATGGCTGCTGGTCGGGTGGTTTATTCACAGACTAGTTAATTGTGGTATTCTTCCATTTACCTTCTGATAATGGCAGAGGTTGCAGCAACCCTGGATAAGCCACTCGTTCCATCTTTTCCTTTTTGCAAATATCACATTCTTACACAAACTATTTAAAACTATTTAAGAACTCAATAAAAGAAACGCCAGTTGATTGCCAGTTTCGGCAAAACGTTCAGAAGGCTTTGGACAATGTTGAAGTCGGAGACAAAATCAAAGCTACAGTAGCCCTTAATGCTAATGTTTAAGAATCATCTTCCAACAGCCCCTCTTCGGCTGTTGGGAACGAGCCTTTCCTGTAAAGTTTTAATAGCACTTGCGACAATGTTACGTCTACGTTTCCACCTTTACAAGACGTTCATAAGGCTTAGGGCAACGATATGGTCGGAGACAAAATCAAAGCTACAACATCCCTTAATGCTGATTTTCATGAATCATCTTTCAACAAACCACCTGATGGTAATCTCCCTAACAACGTAAAGGATGTTACAATTCACACCGTGAAGTTTCTTCGTCAAATTAAAGCTCTTTGGCCTATAGATGGTAATAGTGCTGGCGATTTAAAGATCATAATGGGACAAGTTGGTTGGCCTTCAAATGGTAACATTAATGTCGATCCCAAATTAGCTAAAACATTCAGTGACGATCTCCTTAAAGAAAGGAACATGTGTCCGACCAGGTTAAATGGATGTGGATCTCTTTGGCCTAATCGAAGAATTAGAAGAGCAATGCACCAAGACATTTCAAGAGACATTGGGGACTCTTTCGCTACGATGAACAGCCAAAATTTCCATGGATTTATCTGGAAAAAGTGATGAAAAGATGCTAATAGCAACATATGGAGTCCAATACATGTCATCTCAACGGGGTGTGCTTGATGAGGAATATAAGAACTTGACCATGATACAATTAAAATCAGTTATACCCTGCTCCTTGGTCGTGAATGTTGAGTAATTAGATAGTTTTTGAAAACATGGTTTTTGTAAAAAAAAAAAAAAAAAAATTAGTTAAAATTATTTTTTTATGTTTTGAATTATTTTGATATGTTGTATTAAAAATTATTTTTAAAATATAAAAAAATATATTATTTTAATATATTTTTAAATAAAAAATATTTTAAATAACAACTTCTATAATTCTTAAACAATTTTTTTGGTGGGAGACGTGATTTCTCTTGCATGCTCACTACCCTTCTTTATTAATTATGTGACTTATGTCTATGCTTTTGGTTATCTTGTTTTTCTATTTTAATTTTTTTGCTTGGAAAAGACAAGTTACATTATGTATTTTTTTTCATTTATATATGTTTTTATATTTTTCTCCAAATTTTTAAAACAGTTTTTAAAATTAAATATTTATTATCTTAAAATTTTATTCTTGTCAATTAAATACAGAGGCTACAGAAGCAAGCCCCACGAGCTCTGGATCTCGATCAGCTCTCCACCCCACTTCAGCCTGCTAGTCAGGCCTCTCCTCCTCCTACTCCAATCCCTCTTCTATCACCACTCTCTGTATCTCCTCCGCCGTTGCCATCGGAGGCAGAAGAATTTACATTTCCTGTAATATGTAGGGATAATGACAAAGGGAGGGAAGATGATGTTCACGATGCATATTCAGAGGCAAGAGTTTGGCAGCATCCAGCAGTAGCCAGCGGATCCATTGAGCCGTCATCCATGAAACAGGGCTTGTTAAGAACGGACGAACACCCACCACCAAATCCACGAGAAATGTAAAACTACAGCCCCTATAGGCATATAATCTTGGCAACAGTGGCACAGAGCATGATCATTGTCAACCAAACTGAACATAAAAGGTGTGAATAAACAAAAGAAAAGGGGATGAAGCAGTTTGTCCAAGTGTATGACATAAATGAAATTACATTGGAATCTCGAGAAAAACCCCCTGCAGTCATACATTATAAAAGCTGAAAAGCTCTTCCTTTATGTACAATAGGCCAACCATCCATCCCATTCAAAAGGGTTTCAATTCAACAACAAAAAAAAGCATCTCGCTCACTTCCCTTGAGCTCTCACTAGAGGACATTTTTTAGAAACCTTACCACACAACCAATGGTAACTCAGGATACGTCCATTAAAAGCAAATGATACTAGCTGCCAAGCAGACATTCCCCTAACAAAATCAAAAGTCAAATTCTCCTGTTGCCTGCAAAAGAAAGCCAGCATTCCAACAAATATTTTGGAATTTCAGTACGATACCGAACCAGATTGTAATATCAATTATTTGATGGAAGACAGACCTTATTAAAGAGAATGTCCTTGTTGTTTATATGCATAATACCATCCTTGAGTATGCATTTCCACCTGCTCTTGGTACGGGTCACCTATCCATGCAAGAAAAATGTTGATGTCACAAGACTAGCATCACTGGTATATTCAACCAACTAAACCAGCCTGTTATGATGAACACTACCAATCAAACAAAAAAAGAATAGGGTGAAAAGAAGAGTGCATCTTTACCTTGTCAAATTGAGCTAAAACCAAATGTTGCGTGTTCAGCTCCTCTCCTTGGTCCACATCATCCAGATCCTCATCATCATCATCATCTTCATTCAGCGGCTCATCATCATCATCATCATCAGCATCATTTTGACTGACAACAGCTGGGGTACTTGCCAGTAGATCTGAGAAGTGGAAAGGAGAATCAAAAAACAAATACCTTGATTGTCACAAACATACTCAGCAAATTTATCAAATTAGAAAAAAGACACAAATTACATAAACTAACCATTGGGAGCTGGTGTGTTTGCTATGTTGTAATCTTCATTGGCAACTCCTTGATAATTGTATATCTTCAACAGAAAAATCAAAGACAGAAAAATTAGAAAGAAAATGGTAATCTCTGAAGAAAACAATGTCCCATACTCAATTTTCAAAAGCTCATTGTCATAAATAATGAAGTTATAATCTCAGCAACATAGGACTCCTGATAATATTTCAGAGACAATCTCATCCCACAGTACATTAACTAAAAAGGCTGCTCTCAAGACCTGAACATCACCATTTACATGCAAACCAAGGACATAAATAGTGCTGGCTGCTTTAACCACCATTTCCAATTACATGTTCGAAGAGCAATTATATATAGTATTTGATCCAAATGAACCAGATGGTGGGAGCTACAATCATTCTTCAATACTTTGCATGTACCAGCTACCTTACAATCGAGCCATATCCAGAAAAAATCAACTCATTCCACATCCTAGCCCCATGGCATAGATTAAAACATGGAAGGGATTTTGGTTTAAGCCTCATCAACTTTTAATAGTATCCTACTAGCTTTCAAACAAACCACATTCAGGGTATGAATCACGAAAAAATGAGTTTTGTGTTCTAACTCCATCTTTAAAGAGCAACCAGCTACCTTTCAGATTAGCAGTAGCATATATCAGAAAATAAAATAACAAGTGCTTCAGTTACACATTCTGAACCAACTGTACACCTTAGTATGTCCATATTTCCAGCAAACATGATACATAATCTAAACTGCTGTCAAAAAAATCCAAATTTTGTAAATTTACTGTGAAATTATGCACATTGTCGCTTATGGTAGTGCTAACTTTTCATCTCAAGACAGGGTTTCTTCACAGACAGTATATTTGTAGGTATCTAGAGGCATGCTTATACATGTGGGCATGCACAAAACATGTGAAAACCATCTTCAGATCACAGCTACCTGATGCTACTCCAGATTAATAAGTCCTCCAAAACAAGGCGGGTGATGATGAGACAGATTGTGCATCACTTTGCCAGTGCATGAGTGAATGAGAGGGTTTATCTATCCTTTTTTTTTCTTTTGCTGGATGAAACATTGTATTTCTAGTTACAAGATAAAGAATCAAGAAATATATGATCCTATAATGACTGGGCCAACACAGGCTGCCCTTTATGAAGCAGGAAACACTGGAAATTAGATAAATAGAAAAACACTGTTCGGACAAGGATGGATGCAACAGCACTTTGCCAGTGCATACATGATTCTAGAGCAAGGAAACCACATTGAATACATATTGCATAATTGATTGCATCTTTGTATTTCAAGAAAATTACAAAAGCAGTACTACATACATTGGGAGTAGAAAGCACGTCATCATAAGGATCAGGAATTGGCCCATCCACTTGAGGAATCTTCAAATATGACCTGGACACACGTGCTAAGATCTCTTTATTTTTAGTGGTGCTAGTGTCACATCTTCCAAGAGGATCATTCCCTTGGCTTACCTGAAATTTGCCATTACATGAGCTAAAGTTATAGCAAGTTTCTGAAAACATGCAGATCTTTTAAAAGACATGAGCAGTTAAAATGAACCCTAAATATTCCACTGTTAGGCTAACATGCATTTGATTTCAAACAAAATAAAGAGCTAGTGCTTGAGATAAACTGAGGCTTCCAGGCATATCAGCTCCCCGTTGCGTTGAATGATCAATTACCAGATTTTCAAAAATTTAGAGAATTCTCAAGTTACAAGTTTGAATCAGAACATACAAAAAAAAAATGAAATAACTGCAATGGTAAGACCCGACTTGGTCACAGACAACCAGGCTATTTCCCAAAAGGCTGGAATTCATGAGAACCTCAGCATCATGGATACATGTAGTTAATGATGCTGATCGACAGTATTTATCCAGGGCAGTAGTTAATGATGTGATAAATAGTATCCATCCATTCTTCACTTAACCTAATTCAAATATGCAGTCAATAATGCCCATTCATTTATTCGGTCATCTTCAAACTAATTTACAGAAGCTGGACAAATCAAAGGATTTTGTTCAGAAATGTCATGAGGGGGGGTGCAATGATTGTGGTGGCAGGGAAGCTGAAACTGGTCTGGTGCAAGTTAGAATCGCTGGATCACAATGACATTTTAAGAAACAATAAAAGAAATATATTTTTCAATCTCATTTAATGGTCAACTAATATCACAAATGTTTCAAAAGAACAACAAAGATTGTTTGCGCCTCACAATCAAGTTGTGATTCATAAAATCCAAATACCAACTGACTAAAAGGAGCATGAGTATCAGAGTCAAAGTTCGTTAATAAAAGAACATCAGAGTCAAAGTGATAGCTAATCATATCCCAACTCCTGCTACGCCCCATTCTGTGGAGAAAGGCAGGCAAGACCTACCTTCTCTAGCAAAGATTCTGCATAATGCAAGGTGTGCCAGTAAATGGACATGGAAGAGGGTGAATGGTTCCAACTCACGCACACTCTCTTTCTCTAGAGGCATAAAAATCTCAAGCCCATTTCTCAAACACATCAGAAGACTCTAAACTTGATGCTAATGACTTGAATTGGTTCAAATTTAAGGATGGTCAATGGATACATGGTAGAAGATATATCAGCAGCTATGTTTTCTTTTCCCCTTCAAATGGCATCAGTCCAGCAGTTGATAGCTCTATTAGCAGCAATGAAGGAAATCCTTTGGAAATGAACTTTAAAATTAGTTAAAATGGCAAACAAAAATATGATGGCCAGGGTGTAATTCTTCTTAGTTTATTGCTTGTCCAAAAGAAAAGGGAACTATCAAGATGCATTTGGTACGCGGGACTGGACAGGTTGTGTTGTGTTTGTTGCACGCATTGGACATGACAGACTGTGTTGTGTTTGGTGACAAGAAAAGGATTTAATCCTCTTCCTGTCCAAAGTTGTCCCGAAAGCAAAATTATTGTCCCATCATGGGGTGGAACAGGCTTGTATGATACAATAGACAAAATCATTATTTCTCAATTTTCCATATTATCTGTTATATATTTATCACTCGTTGATTTTTTAATTTGGATGACTAAAGTTTGACCAAGTTTACCCATATTTTATTAAAATGAATTTTTAGATGTAGGACCAACATGAATTTTTGTGAAAACTCCATTCACTCTTATCCTGTCAAGTGCACCAAACACAAGACACGACCATGTATTTGTCCAGTCCACTTTCATTTGTCCTGTCATTTAAAATGATCTTCAATCCTTTATAACCATAAGTGACAATTTCGTTGACCAACTTAATTGAAAAACCAAGAGTCAATGCCATGGGTTGAGCCACTATCCTATTCAGTATTCCCATACTATGATGCAATTAAATAGTTCCTAGAAGTAATCCAGCATAAAATTTACTGAGTTAAGCAAAGAAATGTTTCTCAAATGATTAAACCTTTTCATAAAACAACAAAATCCATGGTCCTCTCATGATACCAAAAGATGATTATTTGTAACAGAAGAACTCCATGAATAAAATTAAGAAAACCAAAGAACAGATCAGGAAACAGTAATTTTAGATAGATATTCAGAAGCTTTGTACAGGGAAATTCTCTTTGATTAAAATACTCCTTCAATGCACCAAAATGCTTGACATGAACTCTCTTTCCTATAACAGTTTTAGCAACCATATGTGAAAAGCACTCACATTAACTTTAAGTCTACAAAGAAAAATAGAGAACATGTTGCAAGATGAAGATAAGCAAAACTCTATGTATCTCATCGTCCACCTATGGCTTGTCCAGTGGCTCAAAAACACCATAGGTTCTACTCATAAAAGTTACACCTTTATAAAACATTGATCTTGGTTTCAACCCAACAATGAGAATGAAGCTCGCTGTTGCCTAAGTTAACACATCTTAGACATAAGAGTACATGTTTGTTATTTTCCACCTGCTGAAATTCATTTTTTTCTCCGAGCAAAAATTCCACCTCAAAGAAGAGCACAATATAAACTAATTACAGCATAAACTCATTACAAATAACTGATCTGGATTTCAACACATAAACTACAAATTGAAGTTAAATTCACATACAGCACTCAGCTTTATAGTCAAAACCTGACGAGTCACAAAACTCAATTTTAAAGTTAAGGTCCTTTAGGATGCATGCCCTGACACCTTTGTGGAAAAGAAAGGTTTTCATAATATGAGAAAGTAGATCAATGAATAAAATAAATAAAGGATGAAAACAAAGTCAAAATTTTGCTTGCTAGGAGGAAGCCCATAGTAACTAAGAGAATTCAAGTTAACAGATATCATAAACAAATAAGAATGCACATTCAGCTCAACCTGAGAAACCTCAGATGCAGAATCCCCAGCTCCATCTTGCTGGGGTATGAATCCACCATTGTTATATTTTGGAGCAAAATCCTCGCGCTTCCGTTTTCCAGAAGGCATGAAGAAGTCCTGGAATTTTCTCCAATATCAAAACATAAGTTACCTCTGTGGCAACAGTATGTTATTGTTTCGGATGACAAATAAGGGAATTGTTTCTGAAAATAAACCTTTAGCATCCCGAACCTTTTGACCATGAACTCTCCTCAAAGCACAAAACTACACAGTACAAACATAAGTTACCTGTGTCAAGGCTTGGTGAGAGGTCCCTCTGTCCACCTCATCCCGCCCTTCAACATAAGCTACAAATGCACAGCACTTATTAGTTAATACTCTTCAAAGACAACAATCACTAAACAACTTGCTAATGTGACAAGACTTGCCAACATTGACATCAACACTAAGAGGTGGCCTTTGATGCATCCAAGTGGGAGGTTGCTGTTTGAAGACAAGAAGGAAAAGATCAATCAGTATATCCATAACCAAATAACAACTCTACATTAGTGCAGCAAGCTTCTGGCCACTAATCTCCCAAGGAAAAAAACAAAGGCACACACCACACGAGCACTCACACACACACACACACACACACACACACACACACACAAAACATGTGAAACCACACACTGAAACTAGCATCTGCTAAACAAAGAGGGCTGAAAGATCAAATCAGTGCTTACCATGAAAGGGCTGGGTCTCCCAGCTTTTCCATCGGTACTGCCCCCAGCATCACTGACAGGGGTGGGATAATCACTAGATCCAGTAGGAATGTTATACATGGATGAATTGTCCACACTTCCAGGTAAAGGTGTTTGTGCATTTCCAGGTAAAGGTGTTTGCGCACTTCCTGGTAATGGCGTCTGCATGGGTGTTTGCATTGGTGTCTACAATTCCAAAAACCCACATAAAAAATTCTTGCTGACAAAATAACTGAACTCATAAATCAATTCAAAATCCACATACAACTAACAGATATCAAAACTACCACTGACAATTACTTAAAAATTCAAAAACAACCCAACCAAAAACACATTTTACCAATAAAGATATGACAGGAAAGAGTTTCCACTGGCCCATTTCAAGTTAAGGTTCAGCAATCACAATGAGGTGCTAGAAATTGGTAAATCAGCTAAATCACTTCACTAAATTCAGCAGACATGACAACAAAATTGATACAAGGAGCAAGTCGCAATTACTCACAGGAGGGAAGAGCATCTCAGCAGTGGGAGTCTCATATTCCTCGGTCCCTTCATACGGTACATTAAGGTCGTGTACTGGAGTAATTGGACCACCAGGTACCGGCAGCTTATTAGCTGATGACCTCTCCATTGTACCACATATAGCACCTGCTTGCATCATTTTCGTCTCCCAAAGCTAAACTCCCCATACAAAAAAAAAAACAACAACAAAATCAGCAACTTTACAGCTTAAATTACAAATCTGAAAACCCTAGACCTCATAGTAATACCAGATCCAGAGAAAATCACCAATCAGAGAAAAAACAAAGATTTGAAAAACCCTAAAAAATTAACAGCAAAATTTAACCCAAAAAGAGGAATAGGGAATGTTGATTACTCCTTGAAGCTCATAAAGGACGGTCTCACCGGGCCCACCGTTATTGATGAACTCGTCGCGGACCTTGTTGATGACGTCTTCGATGACGTTGATGTAAACGGGGCTTGTTGCATCCGATGACGCCATTCCTCTCCTCTCAATTTTTTTATCAAATAATTCAATTCGACCGTTTTTTGATAATATCGAAACCCTAATAGAGATCACTTAAGACATAAATCATAAGAAAATCGTTTTGGAAAGGAAACAGGGATTTCTAGGGTTTGGATTTGTGGAGGGAAGAGAGAGGATGAAGTTCAGAGACGAGAGAAGAGGCGGACGAGAAAAGAGAATAAAGGATGGAATATAAATAGGTTTGCATCCGATTTAAGGAGTGGGTCCACGTGTCGAGATCTGCATTGGTCTTTATATTTTTTACCCGGTAAGTGTACAACTTTTGATTTTATGTGTACACTCACTCCCTCGCAGAGTCTCAGTAGCCGGCTCTGTTGACAATTTGAGACGCCCTCTTTTTTTTTTTATCATGTACACTTCTGAATTTGAAATAAAAAATTATATTTAATTAAGTATGTTTTAGGCAAAGATGAATTAAATGAAGTTAAAAAAATGCGTACTAAGAGGTGCTCAACATTTAGCCATAAACCATTAACAATTATTATAAATTTAAGGAAACCCAATTTCATTGTGGAAATGGCACAGTTAAAATTTTCTCCAATTTTTTTTTACTGTAGCGGGTATTAGAGCAGTTACAAGTTTGTAATTTTTTATTTTTTTTAATTTTATTTTTTTCTCTTTATACTTGGTATTTTAATCATTTTATACTTGGTCTATTTATCACAATTTTTTTTATTACATTTTTTTGGTTTTCTTTTTTTTTCTTTACATGTTTTTTTGAAAAAAAAATATATTATTTTTTGTTCTTTACACTTTGAGTATTTATTACTTTACACTTAGTCTATTTATACAGTTCTTTTTGTTCTTATTTCATTCTTTTATAATTTGTGTTTTACTTTTTATCTTTACACTTTTGTTTTTTAAAAAAATTATTATACAAAGACTAAGAAAATGATGTTTCACTGTAATGGCAACATTGTCCCATCTTTCTAATATGTTAAAAATGAACTTGAGATCTTACATGTTTTTATTAATGAATATGATCTTTATTATATTTTATTATATATAAGCATTGATTTTTTGATTCACGGTTATATTTTTTACTCGATATCAAAAAACATGTTAATAACACCTGCATATTAATTATTTTGCATTGAAAAAAAATTATTTGACCTGCAGTTAAGCGAGTTAAATAGACATGTTAACACTTTTTTATATATTTATTGGCATAGATGGTTCTCGGTTTGTTTAATTAAATGAATACATAGGCTTTTTAATTTAATATTAGGATTTTTTGTAAAATAAATGCATTTAGGAAACTTGCATGTTTATTTAGTTTTTTACCAAAAAATATTATTCGACTCGCAGTGAAGCGCGGGTCAAAGAACTAATAACAATTAAAACAACATTTTTTTTTACTATTCAAATTCAAAAAAGCATTATTCACCCCGCACAAATAACTATACATTTACTATACATTTTTGTCCACTTTTAAAATGTTGGTATTTATATTGTGTAAGGGTTACATTTTGGTCACCAAAACTTTACTTCTTTTTAATTTTATCCTTTTAAGTAATGTTCCATGGTTTTATAGTTTGGATGTATTTTGAAATATTTTCTCTAATTTACCCCACATGTTGTTAAATGTTTCAATATTAAATTAAAAATCAATTTTAGAAAATAGAATTTTTCCTTATTCTTAAGAACAATTAAGAGATAGAGGATTGAAATTGATATAAATTAAAAAACAAAAGGACTCTTCCACAAAAAGCATGCAAAAGTTTCATTTAATCCATCGTGTTTCATTCTTTTTCAATTTTTTTGCATTTTAATCCTAAACTTCATTTGCATCATCTTTTCGTCCTTGAAAATCAAGATAGAATAGAGAATGTCATCTAAAATATTGAGAATGTTCCAATAACTTTCACTCATTTTGCATGTCGTCGACTCAACTTACCTTATCCTTTCAAATGCTTTAATGATTCATGATTCAAATGAATCACAAATTCTTTTAATCATAAGTAATGCTATCACGTCTCCAAAGTTATCACCAAAGCATAATGCTCTTTATTATATATAGGGTAGTTCAATGTTGTACCATTGAGCTTTTTGTTGAAATAAGTAATATATCATTTATTTTGCATTAAAACAGCTTCGATATCTATTTCTGACGCATCACTTTCGACCTAAAAAACTTTCATAAAGTCAGGTAAAGCTACTAAAGGTGTTAAATAAAGTTTTTCTTTCAACAAGCTATATGCATTATCTTGTTCAATACCCAATTTAAAATCGACTTTTTGACAACCTTAGTGACCGATGCAACTAGTGTGCTAAAATCCTTAATAAACCTCCTATAGAACTAGCCAACTATGGAAACTTCTTACCTCAGTCACAAATTTAGGTGTAGGCTAATTTTAGATGGCCTTTACCTTGTCTTCATCCATCTCGACACCCTATGCAGTTACAATATATCCAATAAGCATAATTTTCTCCATGCAAAGGTACACTTCTTAAGATTAACATATAATTTCTCACTATGCAATACATTAAGTACACTATGCAAATGATTAAAATGCTTATTGAAGTTCTTGTTATAGATCAAGATGTCATCAAAATACACAACCATGAATTTACCTATAAATACATGCAACACATGATTAATTGGCCTCATAAATGTACTAGGTGCATTTGTAAGTCCAAACAACATGACTAACCATTCATACAAATCATGCTTAGTCTTAAATGTAGTTTTCCACCCATCCTCTTCTTTCATCCTAATATGATGATACTTACTTTTCAAATAAAATTTAGAGAAAATTATGTTACCCATCAAGCATGTCGTCAAACCTAGAGATTAAATGTTTATACTTTACCATTATGTTATTGATGGCTCGACAATCAACACACATCTTTTATGTTTCATCTGTTTTATGCATAAGTAAAACTGACATGACACCATGGCTCATACTCTCAAGAATGTATCCCTTCATCATCAACTCATTAACTTGTCTTTTATAGTTCCTTTGTCTCATCGAGATTACTTCTATAGATCGGTCGGTTAGGAATTGCAGCTCCGAGTACAAGGTCAATATGATGTTTTATCCCCCTCAATGGTAGTAATCAGCTATGAATGTCTTTAATAAATACATTATCAAAACTCATTCACTAAAAAAAACAGTTACACTAGGAACAACATGATTGAGACCATTAACGTTAAATTAAGCCTTCTTACACACAAGGAAAATTATTGGTTTGTTAGTATTAAATATATATTTGATATCACCCTCTCTTGCATAGAAATTTGGTTTTTTCTTTAATTTTTCCACACAATGATCATTACTCACACTTACTTTCTTCAAACATCAGGTTTTACCTCCGCTCTCAACCAGTTTAATTATTGATTTAAAATTAGCTGAATTTGAGGTACTCTCCCATCATTGTCCTTAAATGAATTTTCATTTTTCTCAACCTCGCATTCTCTTTGCAACTTTAATTAAGCATCGTATACTTGTTTTGGATATATAAGTACAAGAGTGATGGTTTTATCATCTCTTATAATGATGTATCTATTTATAAAACCATCATGAATAGCCCTTTTATCAAATTATCATGGACATCCCAAAAGTAAGTGACTAGTCTACATTGGAACCACATCACTCATAACATCATTAAAATACATACCAATGGCAAAGGAAATCAACACCTGTTTAGTGACCTTCATCTAACCACATTCATTCAACCATTATAATCTATAAGGCTTAAGATGCTTCACAATATTCAAATTCAATTTCCTAATAATAGTGGTTCTAGTGATATAAGCACAACTACCTCCATCAATTATCATGCTACATGCCTTGTTTTGGATGTGACATCCAATGTGTAAGATGTGACATCTTTAATGATCTACATCATTCTTTTTGACTTATGTATTCATAACATGCCTTATAACCAAGACCTCCCCCTCAACTGGATATGAAATCTCCATATCACTACAATCATCTAAAGGTGACATCTCATGAACATTAAATTTATTACTTTTAGATTTAATCTCACGATGCTTTATGATGATTGTTCTTTTATTTGGACATCGAGAAGCAATGTGTCCACTCATCAAATATCTAAAACATTTTATATCACGATTACATATAGGTTGTGAATTGGTCTTACCTTTCTTATGAGTCTCTTTCTTAGCTTTAAGTGGTTCGATCTTAGCATATACAAAAGGGATTCGGTTAGGCAACCCTTTCTTTTTTTATATTCAACCTCTAAGCTGATGAAAGAGATATCAAACTGATATATGGTCTTACGTTTCCCCTTCTCTTGATTTATCTCTCCACCTTTATTGTCATATGTATTACATCATTTAACTTCCTATAATGTTGTAACTCCACAACACTAACAATGTCCATATTCAATCCATTAAAAAATATAGCCATAATGGCTTTTCTATCTTCAATAATATTATAATGTATCATTGTTATCTTTATCTCATTGTGACATTCATCTATTATCCTAAAATCCTGAGTCAGACCTTGTAACTTCAGATATATCTCCCTATAATAACAACTAGGAACAAAATGCCTCCTTATCAATACTTTCATCTCCACCCATCTCTTTATAGGTCGCTCTTTATTCGTTCTCCTATTGATAATGATATAATCTCGCCAAATCAATACGTAATCCATAAATTCAATGACCACCAATTTCACCTTTTTTTGTTCAAAATAGCTATGGTAATAAAAAAAAAATCAATCAACCTTTTTCTCCTACTCTAAATAAGCATTGGGATCATTTTTACCTTGGAAATTAAGAATTTTCAGTTTAATAAAGTCTAAGTGATCCATATTGTCATGGTTCCTCATGTTATGGAAATTTTTCCTTTGGCCAAATTGGACTCTTTGTTTAAACCCAAAATTCTTTTAGTTTTTAAGCTGCTTAAAACCTTCCTTCTATCCCAAAGTCCCAACCTCAAAACCTCCATCCCCAAAGTCATTACTATCCTCCCAAAAAACACCAAAATCAACATTCAACTCTATTGTTATTGTTCACTCCTTCTCAAGTTTGTCACTCATGTCTCCTAACACCATTTGTATATTTT
The DNA here is from genome assembly GCA_033617975.1 of Populus alba x Populus glandulosa. Lineage (NCBI taxonomy): Eukaryota > Viridiplantae > Streptophyta > Magnoliopsida > Malpighiales > Salicaceae > Populus > Populus alba x Populus glandulosa. The sequence continues at coordinate 5,631,300 of CM066151.1, forward strand.
GCCAACATCTGTATTACGCATTTAATATGAAGTTTTATGTAACCCTAAGGAGGGGTTGGTGGACTGTTCTAACCTGAAATGTTTGTTCTTGTAAAAATTGGTTAGTAATGATAAAATATCATTATGTCTCTCGTGTTTTGCTCAAGTATCAAGCTTTTCACTTCAATATGCTCACTATATCTTTTTCCTCTCATCTCACCTACTTTTGGCTCTTGCAAAACTGAAATCAATACCAAATAGAACAACTAAAAAGCATAATCTGAAGGAATAAAAATGATTCCAAAAGCAAGAAAATTATGAAAACAAGCAAAAATAAAACTATAATTACAGTCTCGTGAGCAATAAGTGAGTTTGTATGAAAAATGGACAACTTGAAGACAATTAAAAAATATATATGAAAATGGTGTAAATATCACACAAATATAAAAATATGATGATAATATCACACAAATATACAAATATGATGATGGTATACAAAAAGATATGAAATCAATAGAAACAAAATAAGTTTTAAAATTAACATAAAATAGACTCGTTATAACAAACTTGAACCCAAATCTAAACCCTAAGGAAAACGATGTTCAAATAAACCCAAAATTAATATATAGCGCGATTAGAACCCTAGTAAATAGAATTTTAATTTTGAGTTAATTCTGAGTCCTTTTTATACATGGACGCAAACTGACACAAAATAACCGTTTTAATACTTGAATTTGGAACCTAAAGCAAACAATGTTTAAATGACTCCAAATTTAATATATATCATGATTAGTACTCGAATAACTAGAATATCAAGTCTGAGCTAATTTTAAATTGATTTTATCCAATTTTCCCTTATTTAGTTTTTTGCAGCAAAATTAAAAATTGATCTTTTAAATGACTTTTTTCTTTCTTTCTTTTTTTTTTTTTTTGCTTTTATGCTACTAATATGTTGAGAGATAACAACAAATCAAAATAATACTTAATTTGTTTATACTAAATCTAAGAAAAGAAGATTAGAACAAGTATTTTGATACGAAACAAGAGAAAAAAACAAAATTAACATAAGGATATAATCTGATTAATGGAGCCAAGTACTGATACCAAATTCTATAAACCCTATGATCATATAGTCATATAACCCATACACAAACAATACAACTCCTAAAAAGCCAAGAAATCAAGTGTGGAAGTGTGACTCAGAGATTACCCTGAGCCTAAACGCCAACACTATTGGAATCTAAAACCCGCACTCAACAAATCACAATTTATGAATGTGAAGAATAAGATGATGCCATAAAGATAGTTGTTCTTTAATAAGTCGATTCAATTCGTTAGAGAACCAAAGTAAAAGAATATTCTCGACCACATATATTTCATTTATGAAAGTTAAAAAAAAAAAAAACACCTTACACTCCCTTTTAAAATAGTATTTATAGCGTTTAAGACCTAAAACTTAATGGTCTGAACATAAGACCACATACCATAAATTATGTTTTATAATAATTAAAATAATAAAGCCCAGAATTCAATGCAAGCATGCAACAAAAAATGCCCTTAAAAAAAGTCATTAGCCTTGTGTTTGGCTCTGTAAATACTCTACAGCTCAAGAAAATTTAGTGTTTGCTGCCTCCCCCTTTTAAGTCCTATTATCATATCTTTCATTGATTACATTAATTAAAGTATGTTTATCATTTGTTGAAGTCTTAACACTTGTCTTGGCCTAAATATCTTGAATCAGTCTAATCAATGCCTCTTTAATCTTGAAGATCATGTGGTAATGCTCACTAATTCTCGCCATCTTTGTATTAGCAAGCTAGTCCTTATTAAATTTGGCTTTTAAATTCCCCATTTCTTATAATTCAAGGTCTAAAGCCCTTCTGAAGTCCTTACACATAATCTAAGGCACCAAATGATTACCTTTGAAAGGTGTGCAAGTAAAAGTCTCCATTCTTTGTTATTTGCTATTCTTGAACATTAAGTGATCGAGTGGATCTCGCTCAATAATTTTTTTTTATTATGACACATCTTACTAGATTTTATAATTTGAAGTCATCTTTACAAGTTTGACCTTTTTAAGGTAAGTTCAAACTATACCTTTATCATAACATTCACAACTTTCTTTCTTATCAACAAAAATACATAAAATAAAAAACTACAACAATGCCTTGATTTTTGGCAAGTTATAATAATATTTAACAAATCTTGATAATTCTCAACTAGTTTATTTTTTTTAAAAAAATCAATTGATTGGATAATTTTTTTGCATGGCTTGAATGGTTAAAACATAAAACCAAACCAACCTTTGTTTTGGTTTAAATGTGTGTTTAGTAATACGATGCATAATACTTTTATAAAAATGCTTTTTATTTAATAAATAAAAGAAAAAATGCCTTAATCATTCTATATTTTAGTTGTTTTACACTTATTCTCATGTTTTGAAAAATTACATGAATGTAACTAACTTATAAAATAATTTAGGATATAAACGGTTACATGACAATAAAGTTTAAAATGTAAATTATAATTTTCAAAACAAAAAAAATAAATATAAAAATGATTAAAATTTAAAAAGTTCAGTAGCTTTTTTTAAAAAATATATCAATATAATATATTTTTAGATTTTTTTTATTTTTAACATCAATAAATTAAAATTATAAAAAACATTTAAAAAATTAATTTAATACTTTTACATGAAAAAACAATTTGAAAAAGAAATTTAACCACATAAACAAACCGTCCTGAATTGGATTCATAATTATTTCAAATTTTCAACTATTAAAATCCAATTATCCAAACGGAGCGCAAGATCAGAATGAGAATCCGACTGTAAGAGAAGGCCTTTCCTGTCTTTTCTCCTTTGTCCTATAATAATAATTAAAATGAAGAATAAAAAAAGAACTGCATAATCTTTAAAATAGGAGTGATTCCTTCATCTTTCTCTAGCCAAACACAAGCTACTTACCCATCAAAACCCTAAACAAAATGTCGGGCGGGTTTTTCCGGGTAAGCTTCACTCTTTTCAGATCCGAATATGAAGTTGCAGTTCCAGATCTTGGAATTCGATTTGATTTGTTTTTTTTTTTTTAAATCTAGGGCACGTCTGCTGATCAAGACACTCGATTCTCCAACAAGCAAGCGAAGCTGATGAAGTCGCAGAAGTTCGCTCCCGAATTGGACCATCTGGTTCGTTTTCTTTTGTCAATTGAGTTGCTGAATCCTTTGTGGTTGAAATTATCTAATTTGTTTCAAATTTTTAGGTGGATACGAGGAAAATGAAGATGGATGTTATTAGACCGTGGATTGCTACTAGAGTGACGGAGCTTCTCGGCTTTGAAGATGAAGTTCTTATCAACTTCATTTATGGCCTGCTTGATGGAAAGGTATTATTGATTTTCTGCAATTAACCTAACTTTTTTTAGTGTCTGAAAATAGTTCATGTTTCGCTTTTCAATTGAATACTGCACGCGTGGATCCTCCTTCTTTGCTAATATAACTTTACAATACTTGCCTAAAGAATTGTTGAGAGTTCGTTTGGTGTTATGCATTTTTTTTCTTAACAATAGTCAAGTGTGGTTTAGTTATCATATTTTTTTTTTTGTTGTATACTGTATTGATGCAGGAAGTGAATGGGAAGGAGGTTCAAATATCGCTTACAGGATTCATGGAGAAAAACACTGGGAAGTTTATGAAAGAGCTTTGGACACTTCTTCTCAGTGCGCAGAAGAATGAAAGTGGTGTTCCTCAACAGTTTTTGGATGCCAAAGAAGAAGAAACACGGAAGAAGCAGGTTTGAAATGCTTCTCAAGTCATGATGGTATGACATTCAATATCAGAATGGATCTTTACTTACTTTGTTAACATGGATTATTGCAGGCAGAGGTCGATAGGATAGCAAATGAAATCCAGAAGAAGAAGGAGATTGAGAAGGAGATGAGAGAACTTGAGAGGGAAAAATTGAAGAAGATGGTAATGCTAACTCATTCACGCTGGAGTTGGATTCCCTAGAATTGGGTTTTTGGTTTTAACTTTAGTTTGTGTTTTCATGGTACTCAGCTAGCTTCTGCAATTATTTGGGTTCATGTCCTTTACCTCAAACTACTGTAGGACATTGAGGTTGAAAAGAAAGCCAATAATGCTATGGAGCCAGCCTCAAAGCACATGATGCCTAAGGGTTCAAGTGGTCATGCTGAGGATGAGAAAGAAACTGACACGAGGAATGGTGCAAGAGGAAGGAAAAGGTTAGGAGTTTTATTTTATCTTTTTAAATTTCTTCTTAAGGAGCAGGGTATGAATTATTTTTCATATCATGGTAATGTAGACTCTTCATTCTTCAATCTTTACAAATTTATAGCAGAAAATATTGCATTATTGTGGGCTTCAACCTAACCTATGTTGGTAAATTTCTGCACAAGCTTTTATCATGATGTGATTCAGGAGCATGTTAAATAAGTGCTCATTTTATATTCTGGAAGATCAGTTGCATAGTGCATTTCATTGGTACTTTATGGATGATTGATTCTCATTTCCCTCCTCCCTTTTGTGTTAGTAGTGACTGTATAGGGTGTACTATGTTGTTTATAACGCGTCTAAGGTGAAAAAAGCAGTGCAAATTAGCAGCCTCTAAGAATTCTGCTTAGTGTAAAATGCTGTTGGATGCTTCATGGAGCACAAGCACTTATTTTCATCTTCCTTGATTGGATTTAGAACCTATCCCAAGACATGCACGCAAGGTTCATTAATGCTTATATCATAGCATAAATCTTGGTGGTTTCTACAGAACCGTGCTTCAACATGATGAAATGCCTGGGGCAAGAATTTAACACTCTAGTTGACTGGTTGATACGCTGCAGCTGCTCCATACCTGGGGTAACCATTCTTTCTTGTTAATATACAAGGAAGACCACATAGCTCCCTATTTGCTCACCCCGGACCCACCCTTTAAAGTTTTGGTTACATTGCACATGGGCACAAGAACAACTGTCTAGATTTGCATAGACAAAGCAATCCAACATTGATTCAAGCTGTATATTTCCTACCTAAAACAATTATATGTTTGTAAAAATTCTCTCCAATGATGATGAAATAGCCAAAAATTCTACTTAACTAGTTGGAAGAAACGAAAATTGAGCTCTAATATTTGTTTTATCTATTAGGAATTATTCCAAAAAGGGCGAATTTTTTCTTACCTTAGCGTTACTTTTGGATGAGATGTAGTTTGCATGTGTATCCATGTGTTTTTTTAGGCAAGATTGGAGTAGTGAAATACTAATGATAAATCTCTTACAGGGCTTCTAGGTCTCCTCATTCGACTGATCGTTCATTTTCATCTCCTCGGTAATTTTCCTTGCCATCTTAATATTTGATCATACCTCCTGGTTCGCATCTAGAGGGTGAGCTAGCTTACCAATAACTTGGGTTGTCTTGTGCAGAGGCTCACCTTCTAGGACTAGCAGGTCAATTTTAAATTCAAGAAGTCATTCAGGGTATGTCTTTTTATGCAACAACATTAATATTATAGTCACATCATTTAATTACTTGAATTTGGAGTTTCGCTTCCTTTTCTTTTCCTGTTTTGGTCATTTTATTTAGGTGCAAATGAACATGCCACATGCAAACATTTCTAAATATAATAGTAAAATGGATTGCATGATTTACCTGTATCTTTTCTCAATTGTTCGGTTTTCCTTTTCATATTTTTAATCACAACACCTAACTTTATGTATGCATACCTCAATTGCAGGCATAAGTCAAGAAGTGTGTCTAGATCACCTAAAGCACGAAGGCAACGCTCCATATCTTCTGATAGAATGCGCTCACTAAGAAGGCGCTCAATTACTCCTTGTCGAAGGCGTTCACCCAGAGATTCACCCTCCCCACCTCGGAGGAAATCATCATACTCCGGGCATATATCTAGATCTCCTTTAAGACATAGGTCACCATCCCCTATACGACGTAGATTGCGTTCTCCCTTTCGACGCAGGTCACCCTCACCCGTGCATGATAGATCCCCCTCACCAGTTCGACGTCGCAGATCCCCCTCACCAGTTCGACGTCGTAGATCCCCCTCACCTATTCGACGTCGTAGATCCCCCTCACCTATTCGACGACGCAGATCCCCTTCACCTATTAGGCGTCGTGGATCCCCTTCACCTATGAGGCGTCGTAGATCCCCTTCCCCTGTACGCCGTAGATCTCCTTTCCCTATGCGCCGTAGATCCCCGTTGCCTTTAAGGCGTAGATCACCTTCACCCGTGTCACGTAGATCACCTTCACCTCTTCGTCGTAGATCACCCCCTTCCTTACGACGCAGATCACCATCTCCTGTACGTCGGGGGTATCAAAGGTCTCCTTCTACTCCTCGTCGTGGGTCTCCTTCTCCTATGCAACATAGGTCATCTATTATTTCACGCAAGAGATCTCCATCTCCTCATCATCAGTCTCCTTCGCCTTACACTTCAAGCTCTCCATCTCCTGTCCAGCATAGGTCCCCTTCTCCAGTGAAATCTCCAAAGGAACACAGATCACCCGTGCAGTCTCCTGGAGAAAGAGTTAGGTATGTTCATTTCCTTGGTGAGAAACTCCTCTTAAGTTAATTAGTTTACATTGAAACCAGATCTGTAATAGTGAAAATATATATTGCAGATTACAACAAAAATTGTTGCCTATTCCACGCTGGTCCTCAAATTCTTTGAGGTCACCACAAAGAGATCAGAAGGATCGGAAAGATTTATGCAATAGATTGCCAGCTTTATCTCCTTCACCAGAGAGGTCCCCACGCCGGCCAGAATCCCCACCAGTTGCAAGAAAGAGTGCCAGCAAAGACGGAAGGTGATTTTATTTTCATTAAAAAATGTAGCGTTAAGTTATCTTCAGAATTCTGATCACTTGTGCAGTTATTTTTTACACATGTTTACAATTTTTGGCTGCTAATGAAGGTCCCCTAGTCCATATGAGAGTCCTGCCAGGCAAAGAAAAGAGCAAATTACACGTGATGGTAGCTTAAGTCCTCAGAAACAAAGAGGGAGGAAACCTCTTAAGGATAGTCCAGAAACTAGCAAAGACCATGAAGAAACTGGTCACACTCGGTTAGATTTTGAGCTAGACATTCTCTGTTCATTCGTGTATCTTTTTTGTGATAGTATTTTGAATGTTTTGGTTGGTTTATTACTTTAATTGATTGCTCTGTTTTTAGGGAGGGTGGGGACTATTATTCTAGGTCTTCATGGAAACGATCTATACATCCTTCTAACATTAATAAGCAGAAAGATTCTCCTGTGAAGGTTCACTACAAGGATGAGCAATCTTCTGAAAGATTAGCCGGTCGTCAGACTACTGATTCCAGAAACTATCCAGATAACATGGATTCGAGGAAGAAAGACCAGGATATAAAGATGTATATGTTTCTTGCTCTACATCTTTTGTTCTTCTACCCCCACCCCATTTGTGTGCATACATTAACCAACTAGTAGTTCTGATGTCTATCACATTCCTTACAGTGGGAAGTCTTCTGGGAGGGGCGCTGATCATGATCTTGATGCAAAAAAATCTCCAACTTTGTACAAGGACGAGAAAGACCGTTCATGCTTAAACAGTTTTAAGGATAGTGATAAACATCCCAAATCAGAAACCGCAGCAGTGACAGCTGAAAAAGTCCATCATAGTAATGGCAGTGGTGCACTGGATTCTGGTTCTAAGGAAAGTGATAAGCATAGAGCAGAAAAGAGGGAAAAGTCAAAGCATAAAAGGTCGCATCGGCTTGAAGTGGCTTCAGATGATGATGGCAGCTATGGTTCTGAAATTGAAGAGAGGAAAGAGGCTAAAAGGAGGAGGAAGGAAGAAAAGAAATTGCGAAAGGAGGAGAAGCATCGACGGCGTGAGGAGCGACGCCGTAGGAGGGAGGAACGGCGTGCAGAGAAGCTAAAATTGAAGGATTGTGATGATGCCAGTTCATCTTCTGATGAACATGTTGGCAGGAGGGAGTCCCATCCAAGTGATGATGAGGAGATAGAGTCTGATCAGAAAAAACTTGAGATTGAGCTAAGGAAGAAGGCTCTTGAATCACTTAAAGCGAAGAAGGGCATCAATCGCTAAATTTGTTACAGCTTTGAATATTAAGCTTTATACTTTAATCATGTTTAAGCTTTTCTTTATATTTGCTAGGAGCTTTTGCTATGGATGGGGTTTCTTTTTTTGTTTGTGTAACCTTTTAATGTAGTCTCTGTTTCCTGGTGGCAGCTGAAATGGATAGATGAGGATTTTCTGAGCTATTCTCTTGAGTGCACCTTTATGCAGACCTTGCTGCTAGTTTTTCTGGTAATAAATGTTGTCCCTTGGCTGGGAATCTGTTTTTTTAGTGGATTTTAACAGTGACATGGATGTTGATGGAACATATATGTGAATGCAGCATTGCCTTAACAGCTTGATTTTCATATTGTTTTCTCTTAAAATTATTAGACTTAGTTACAAAAATAGTTTTTCTTAGCTTCTGTGGGACAATGCAATTTCTAGTGTTGCTTCCCACATTTGTAAGATCAGGTGTGCAAGATTAAGTGACACTATTTCTTAGGATGAAAAGCGAACCTACAGTTTATTTCAGTTTAATTAATACGAAGTTGATACTGAATTGGCTTTCTGGTCAATTGGTAGATGAAATTATTGTCAGCTAGATGACTTGCTTGAGCAGACCATGTGCAGATTCACTTTTGAGCAAGATTCAGGTTCAGTTTAATTAATACGAAGTTGATACTGAATTGACTCTCTGGTCGATTGTTAGATGAAATTATTGTCAGCTAGATGACTTGCTTGAGCAGACCATGTGCAGATTCACATTTGAGCAAGATTCAGGTGAACTGTTTTCATTCTGTATTGCCTGTCTTACGATAACTCTGTGCCTATTGTTGAACTTTCTCTTGTTTTTGTTGGCTGCATTCTCACTGTGTTTTGGTCTGACCTGTGTAGATGACAGCTTGAGCATTGTTCCTGGGACTTTGTTTTCTAAAATTCTCCAGGTGCTGTGGTCTTGGGCTCGTCTTGTCTGGATCTGATATTTGCTTGATGTATATAGCGAAAAAATGGCCATGTATATATATGCAATAGTTAGCTCTGTATGAACTATTCCTTGCATTTTGAAGGTGTTGATCTCTCATTCATGAATTAGCTTAATTGGTTTTGGGTTGTCGTATTTATCCATTGTTAATTATTTTATTTGACTTAGTGAGGGTAAACTGGCTACTATTTTATTTGTGGCAGTGATATATTCTGTAAAATTGTGTTTGTTGTTTTCTATGCCTGTATTTTGCTTTTACCTTTTGACTTCTCAATATAAAAGATTTTATGGCATTAGGACAACTTGTGAGGGTGTGAGCCCTTGGGAGCTGTTTTGGACCTGGCTTTCACTGGCATTGTCTTGCGTTTTCTTACCTTTGCCAAACATTGTGCTGAGGTGTTCATTATAGTTTCTGCAATCACTCACATTGCATGCATACTATACACTTGTACTGGGATCTAGAAGGTATAATATTTCATTTGTCTAGCATTCTTTTGTTGACTTAATGATGAGCATTTAGGGTTACTCTAAGCAGTATGTATTGCTTGCTGTGTTATGCTGGCTTTAGAGCCACATTTAGTTTGAAGTCTTTTTCCGACTTGATGCTTGGTCATTGATTAACAAATTGTGGGAGAACACTCCCTGTGAAAGTTAGGTTAAGAACACAAAATGATTGATGAGCCTGATTTTCTCATTTTCGTTTCTTATGTTGAGCAACTTGTGTTCTGTTGATTCAAATCAGGACCTTTTTGTAGCTACTTTAAGTTGATTGGAAATTTTCGCAAGTACTTAAATTATGTGGAGGTTCATTTCTTCATTTGATTGTTATTTAAGGCAGCTTTATAGCGGTCTTTTTTCTTTAAACTGTTTTTGCTAGAGTTATGTTTGCTAGGAATTTGTCTACTAATGGAGCATAGATTACTAATTAGATAAATAAAATTGGAGTAACTGGTCACTACTTTGGTACTCTCTCCGTCCCATTATTATTAGCCTTTTAGCCACAAAAAAAAAAAAAATATAGGCACAAATTTTAAGTTAACTCCATAGGTTCATTTAGAGTTTTTAATATTGCGGTAGCTGTTGTGGTTTGAAAAAAATTGTTTTATAAAAAGTAATTTTAGTTCAGGTCAGTTTAGAAAAATATATGTTTGGGTAAACTATAGTTGAAATTAAAGTTGTACAAAAAATAATTTAATGTGTTTAGTTAAAAGAATGTTTTTCAAATTCTTAAACTATTTTTTGTACAACCTTAATATATATATATATATATATATATATATATATTTATTGATGGTTTTTAATTTAAATATTGTAAGGTTAAATATTATTATTACATCATAAAATAAATAATATTAATATCAAATATTTTTATTATTATTTTATTAAACTATATGTAATTTCATCACTTATCCAACAAGAATTTTTTCATGGTTTCTTGAGTGCACAATATCAAATAAAATATTATTAAAAATAAAATTGGGATTGCGATTAAATTTTGCAAATATTACGTTATCAAACGATCTTCTAATTTTTTAAATAAAACACAATTAAATATAAAAATTAATTGTTTTTAACTGAATTGAACTCGATTCAATACATTTAGATTTGAATCAAACCCGATCTAGCTAAAATAATAGAAGAATGTGATTTCACTGTTTGCGCCAACAGTGGAGCTGAACTCCATTGTGGAGAGTGAATTATATTCACTCTCGGCTCTCCATTGAAAGCGTTCGCGGGTATTTGAAAAGCAGTTGAGAGCTGCTTTCTGCAAATCTGTGTTATTTTCTTTTTTAAATGTACATGGGTCCCTCATATATAGCAAACTAAGTATGGGAATACCAAATAAATTACGGCTGCGTTTTGCTTCAAACACAGCAGTATCCTAAACAAACAAACGGCCTGATTTAGTGTTGATTTTAGTATGTTGTACATTTTCTACTCCTAAGCTGACTAAACTTGGTGCGTTCTTGATTTGTAAATTTAAGAGGTAGCTGCTAGAACTTATAAATTGATTCACTGTTTTAATAATGGGCTCGGAAGTATATTCATGAGTTTCAAGTCATACATTAAAAAGTTCGATACTTTATATTAATGTTGGATTTGGCCAAGGAGTGCCCATAGAAACATTTAATACCGTGAGTGTAATGGCAGTTTAAGAATTTTACACCATTGGGATTCCAAGCTCAATATTTACTTTTTCACTCAAAAGCCAAGTTTTCAAAATTTGGCTTCAATGAATGAACATTTTTCTCTCTCTCTTATTTTCCAATACATATTTCGAGCTCACAAAGCATGGTTAATGGCCCAGTTGTTGTCTTGTCAAAATGTTGTTTTCATCGCTACAAGAATGTAGTTTAGGGTATGCTTTTTGCAATTTTAACTTGGCGATCACAAAGGGTTTGGAGAGGTCCTTGCCATGTGCAATGTTTGTGTGTATGGTGCTTACATTTTATGGGACTATTGCTAGAGGTCGATAAATACATGATATTTGGATGGCAATCATGCATCATCATGCTGTAAGGGGTCTGAGCTCTCCTGTTAATGTCTCTCTCGGCTTGCGTGGGCCAAGCAGATTTATGAAGGATTGAAGCTCTACCTCTTGCATGATCCATGGAAGATATGTCATTTTCTAGTACCTCAACATGGCAAAATGGCGAATTTGAACTTCTGGTGTCAAATATTTTCAAATAGATAACATGGAACTACGTGGCTCAAGTTCATTTGCTGCCAGTCCTTTCCCTCCCCATCCCGATATTATCCAAACTAAAAACACTAGGATGGCCACAGGACACAAGCTGTAAGGCCTTGATGGATATAGTGTGATGCACAGAACAACATAGACTTGAAGGAGGGAGGCATCGTTCGGGAACTTCTCTTTTCCCTTCTATGGCTCCAGCTCTCACCTCCAACTCATTTCTCCTGAACACCACACCCCATTCAAGACTCTCCCTCAAGAACCCAGGACTCAGAGTCTTTGCCAAAAAAGCTGGACCCTTCTCCACATTTCAGTTCGGCAAACCAAAAGATGATGGTTCATCGTCAGAAGGAAGTCAAACTGATGGTTCAGGCAATTCAAGTCCCTTTAATTTCAACTTTGGCAAGGTACCTGACATGAAGTCTTTGGTGCCTGTTGTGAGCAAGCCTTCTTCCGGGTTGTCATTTGGGAACATCAGAAGGAAGGACCCTGGCACTGTTTTTGTTGCTGGTGCTACCGGGCAGGCTGGCATTCGTATTGCACAGACGCTACTGCGTGAGGGTTTTAGTGTAAGAGCTGGGGTTCCTCAGCTTGGAGCTGCTCAGGAGTTGGCTCGTCTTGCCGCCCTGTACAAGGTTAGCTACTTCACACAACTGGAAAATCTTGGTTCAAACCGAGTATGATATTTATGGAACACTAGAGGTAATTTGTCAAATCCAATCCTAAATGGTGTGTATGTGGATCAAGCTCACAAGTATATCCAAAAAGAACTATATTCTGCTTGATGTGGTCAAGTTATCATCAAATACATTGCTGTTCTCATTAACCAATGGAAGGGAAACCATTTTAATGAACAGAAAAAACTACTCATTTTGTACCCATATTTGATTTAAGGTTTCCAACTTGCGTAATTGAACTTTATGAATTGAGTGAATGCTCTCTAACGTTTGATTCTAGATTCCACGTTTTGGACCCAAATCTTCAGAAACAGATTTTCGTCGGAATTGTTCCTTGAAGAATAGAGGAGCAACGTTCTGATGAACTGATGTATATTGTTGTTGAGAAAGTTTGTATATATATAGTTCTTCTATCCTGGAGTAACCTCTGTTATCAACTCTATAGTTAAAATGAGTATGGATAGTGTTGGATTGGAAGTCAGGTTCGCAGAGGCAACGTCTTTACTATGATACACTGAGCTGATATATATGCTTTTATGTTTATATGAATTCCTATTCCTGCAACAGATCATATCAAATGAGGAATCAAAGCGCCTCAATGCTGTTGAATCCACCTTCCAAGATACAGAATCAATTGCCAAAGCAATTGGCAATGCAAGCAAAGCAGTGGTTACGATTGGTCCTACAGAGAATGGCCCCACGTCTGAGGTCTCCACATTGGACGCCTTGCAAGTAATCGAAGCTGCTCAGCTAGCAGGAGTCGGCCATGTTGCCATAATCTATGATGGGAACACAGCCAGCGCATCAACTTACAATGTGCTAGATGGATTCAAAACATTCTTTAACAACCTGTTCTCACAATCTCAGCTTTCTGTACCTGAGTTCTTGCAGAAAGTGATTGAAACAGATGTTAGCTATACTTTTATAAGGACAAGTTTGACAGAAGACTTTTCACCAGAGAGTTCTTATAATGTTGTTGTGTCAGCTGAAGGAAGCACTGGTACAGACGACTTCAAAGTAATGTAATGTATGCAATTAATTTTCTGTTTCATTGTAGTATTTATTTTTCGTATTGCTCTTTCCTTTATGTTACTAAGGCTTTATTTTTTGGATTCCACATTGTTAGGTAGCCAAGTCCCAGATAGCGTCCGTGGTGGCAAATGTCTTCTCAAATACATCGGTGGCAGAAAATAAGGTAAATGTCTGAGAAGATTGGAATTTGGTTATTATAGAATCATCGGTATGTTCTTTACTTCCAACGTTTTTTAAAGAAAACATCTCAATGACTCCTCTTTAATGTCCTCAGTTCCTTCACACAACACACAAATTCTTTCATGGTAAGGTGATAAATAGGCTCGAAGCAGAACTTTCCATCTCTCATTTTATGAAATGCTACTGTACCCTTGCTGATTACCGAATAACTTGCAAATTGCTGTTGCTGCACGTATTCGGTATCAGGTTGTGGAAGTTTTCACTAATCCATCGGCACCATCAAAACCTGTGGACGAGCTTTTCAGGTAATTGGGGTTTGAATTTTTATTTCAACTTGGTCTGTTTTTTGGTGAAAACAAAACTGGCTAATTTGTGCAAGTGATAATTGCATCCAGTGCCATTCCTGAAGACGGAAGAAGAAAAGTCTACGCAGAAGCTCTTGCAAAGGCAAAAGCAGAGGAAGAGACAAGGGTAGCTGCTGAGAAAGCATCCGAGGCAGCCAAAAAGCTGGAAGATGAAGTGAAAAAGCTTTCAAAGCAAGGAGCTAAAGCTGCTAGTCTAGCTGAAGAAGCCCAGGGGAAGGCAGAGGCTGCAGGGGCGTCAGTGGAAAACTTCTTGAGTAAAGCAACAGAAGCTGGTTCGGGGTTCTCTTGGGAAAAACTCAGCTCCCAGATATCAGCTGCGGTTCAAACGACTGGTGAAAATACAAAAGTGCAGCTCGCAACCGTCAGGGGACAAGCCAAGGCTCGTTCTTTGCCGGTCCAGAAAGCTGTAGCTAAACAGCCTTCACCCAAACCTCGTGCTTTGAAACCAAAGGAGGAGCCAAAGCCGAAGGCTAAAGAGACAGAGCCGAAGGCAGAGGTGCGGAAGGTGTTTGGCGGCCTTTTCCGGCAAGAAACCATTTACATCGATGATGACTGAGGCAATTAATTTCGTTGCAAGAATCTTATCTTTCAGGCTAGTTTGATATGTAGATGTCGTTTAAAGCTTGTAATGCTGTTGAAACTGAGTCTAAGCCTCTCATGTACACCGTTTTTAAGCTTTCGGATCATTTTCCATATGACTAAGAACATGTCTTCAATCTGGAAAAGGCTCCAATCGAAATATTTCCGATTCTCTCCTTAGTTCTTCATGCTCTAGGGCAATATGAACATGAAAGCAGATGCAATAGACGCATGCAGTATACAAATTAGAGTCCATCAGACGTTGGAGAATTTGCTACAAGGTACAAGATTAAAAAAATTGGACCGGGTTAACAAATATGGAAGAACATAACGGGAAAAAAATTAAAAGAATGTAGGATTTAATTGAAAACAAAAAGATTAACTACACAAAAAGATCTAAAATAAAAAGATAATAATTAAAAGAATGAAAACGAAAATTAAAATAAAAAATAAATTAAAAGGCAACTAAATTTTTTCGATTGTAGGATTTAATTGAAAACAAAAATAACTTAAGAAAAAGGAAAAATAAATAAAAGAAAGAAAGAGGGAAAATTTTAAAAAAAATAACATACTATAAACCTGAATTGATAGGTGAAATCAAAAACCAATAAAACTTTTATAAAAAGATTAAGGACAAAAAAGAAATCCAAAGAATAAAGACCAAATAAACAAAGAAATACATGAAAAATTGAAATTGAAGGACTAAATAAAAAAGGAATAACACTTATCCAAAAGGACAATGAACAAAAAATATATAAGAAAAAAGAACAAAAATTTTCAATGGAATGGTTAAATTGAAGAGAAAAATAACTAATATACTAAGATGTATTATTCCAAGGCCATTTTGATTATTATTACTATTATTATCATTATTATTATCATTATTATTATTATTATTATTAAGATTATTACCATAATTATTGTTACCACTACCATTATTATTATTTTTACTTATCTTACTACTACTATTACTGAAATAATAAAAATTATAAACTTGTTTTGAAGGATAAAATTATTAATATAATCACTATTACTATTATTATCATCATTACTATCATCATCGTCATCATTATCACCACCATTATTACTATCATTATTATTTTGATTATTATCACAATTATTACTATCAGTACTATTACAATCATAATAAACTATTATCATTGTCACTATTTATTATCACTATTAATAGCATTATTACTTTTATTATTAGTATTATTATCATTATTATTACTAATGTTACTATATCATCATTATCATTTATTACGTCTACAGCTATTATCATTATTATTATCACAACCACTACCATTACCGTTACTATTATTATTATTATTGTTGTTGTTGTTGTTGTTGTTAAAAACATAAAAGTTATAAATTTGATTTAAAGGATAAAATAAAAAAACCATAAAGATTTTGACAAAAAAAACCAAGAAATCGTAAGAAGAATGACTAAATTGAAATTTTTATTTTTATTGTAAAAAAACATTAAATTTATTTAAAGAATAAAAACTTTGACAAAAGAGAAAATGAACAAATTAAGATATCAAAAGTAAAAGGACCAAACCAAAAAGTGTATATACAAATTAGAATTAAATAATTAAATTGAAAAATAATAAAACTTTAATAAAATAGAAAATAAAAATATAAACAATTAAAACTAAAACAAATAAATATTAAAAATCAATAAAAATAAAGATCAAAATGCATCTTTCAAAGAGAAATAAAAAATAAAATCATCAGCAATAAATCAAATATTTTTTCATGACTATCGTCATTCATAAGGAAAAATAACACGACGAAAAACAAAATAAGACAACAAACAAAAATTTTCAACTACCGGAAGATGCGCCCAAAATGCATGGCGCCTCGCCGCCTCCTATGTGTGCAGCTTTTCTAATAAAAAATATTAATTAAATATTAAATTATATCATCACCCTTTACCAACACATAACAGTTAAACTATTACTTAAATGTTGCCCCTGGGATACTGTGAACACAATAATTTCGTCAATTAATATATATATAAAACTTCATACATTTTTAAAATATTTTTTATTTTAAAATATATTAAAATAATATATATTTAAAAAAAAAATTAATATCAACAAATCAAAACAATAATAAAAAAAACTAATTTAAAACTAAAAAGATAATCAATTGTTTTAAAAATATAATTAAACAACAATATCAAAACAATAATAAAAAAAAACTAATTTAAAACTAAAAAGATAATCAATTGTTTTAAAAATATAATTAAACAACAATATCAAACATCACCCTAAATTAAAAAAGAAACACAACGACAACAACTATGTCCATAACGAAAACAACAAAGGGCTGATTATGTTAACGACAAAATGAAATTAACTAGCAAATCATAGATCGAATTTGTCAAGAAAATTAAGTTCTACGCCAACACCCAGCTGCTTTGCTTCGTATCTGTCACCTGCATGTCTCCATCGTCTCCGGCCGTCCCTCCTCGGCGAGCAACAACAGCTCAAAATTTCTTACCGTTGGTGCTGCAATTTTGACACCATTGTTTATAATTTACGGCGATCGTTCGTCATAAAAAATAAAGGGGCCGTTGTTTTTGGCCCCCCACACCCATTTTCTATATAATTTTCATCTAAAAATAATTATGTAAGAACCTATTTTAAACCTCAAGAAATTTCAATTCCACCTTTGAAATCCAAAAAATCAAACCCCCTCTCTTTCCTACAAGCTTTTCTCTCTTCTTTTATATTAAATTCAAGGACCTGGCTTGTTATAACACAAATGATGTTTAGGAGCTGTTTAATACAAACCTAGAGCTCAGGGATCAAATTAAGTAATAAAAAAAAACATAAAAGTTCTAAAATAATCACTTCAGATTTTCAGGAAAACAACATTTCAAGCCAAGAAAGCCTAGAACAATGTCTTTTTTGTACAGTAAAAAATGCTTTGTAGTGAGAAAGAATTCTGAAAAGAGGATTGCAAAATATTAAGAAAAAATAATAAGATATTGTTTTCAAACATATACGTGAACGTCCACAAGATTAGTACTGGGATCCAATATCTTTGGATCCTACATTAAAATCACGATCAAATGATTCACGATCTGTTTGGTGCTTCTTTTTTCCTTGTTATTTAGCATTTTTCCTTTGAGAATTATAGATTTTAAAGTATACATGAACCCTTTAACTAGGGAAATGTCTGCTGGCTGAAATATAGAAGCTCGGAGTATTTGCTCAACCTGCAGGCAAGCATGCATGAATTCTATAAACTTTGGAAACTGCTAGTAATTGCACCTTGCTACACCAAAATGTCTCATATTTTTCCAGCTTTTATAATATTATGCTTACGCCAATGAACTCTTTTTTGGTGAGATGGGATTTTTCTTCTTTTGGGATCAATATATAAGACCTGCAGAAACTATAGTCTTCGCGTATTCGAAGTACTTTTTTGGCAAGACGTAGAAAATGCATGTTCTCGATCCCTTCTATAAATATTGGTGCCTTTTCTCAAAAAAGAAAAAAAAAGCAGTAAAAAGGGTGCATGTATATCTTGTTCGTGCACTATTTAAATGCTGATAAAAAAGAAAAAAAGAAAAGAACAGCTGACTAATTTAGGACCAAACCCGTCAAAGATTATTCTCTTTTGATCAGTGTTCAGAGATTCAGAACATGTTATGAACATGTAAACATATATATATATATATATATATATATATATATATATATATATATATATATATATATATATATATATATTCCTCTTGCGATCATATTGACTAGCCTCCTTCATGAGATGGATAGGAATATGGTTTGATAGCCTTCGACCTCATCCTCATGTAACATGGGAGCTAGCTAGCACAATATAGAAAGAGGGGATCGATCTTGTGAATTTTTGCATGTTTTAGATATAAAGAAACTACGTCTTATCGATCTAGAGAAGAAGCGCCGGCCAGGATGTCATTGCCGATGAACCTAAATCAATCAAGTTCCTCATTCTTGACGTTGTTGCTGATCATATGCATGCGCGCACACTGGCCGGAGTGGAAAATTATTTTTTCCACGTACTAGAAAGAAGCTTCCCGGAAATACTGGGCCGCCTAACTTGATTGATTAAAGTGAGAAAACAATCTAGCTAGGGTTATAAAACTTACTGGGTCGACATTAATTCCATTTCAACCCTAATTAACTACACAATATAAGGCTATGTTACATTTCCTCGACTTGAAGTTTTATATGATATGATGATCAATTAATGAACTAATCGCAAAAGGGAACTTTACTATGTTTTTTACCAAGTGCAATTCACTGATAATTAAGAACTATATTATTTATGGATTATGTAACATTTAATAATATAGAGCAGCTTCTAAATAAAACTTGAGAAATTGTCTTTCTTGTAATAAATTATATCCCACGATAAAACACAAACCGTAAACCATCAAATTCCATGTTCGAACAAGAAGATGCAGTGCAAAGCAAAGATACGTACCGTGTATTTTGCTCTGAGTACCACCATAAGGAACCCTAAAATTAAAAAAACTGAATAAAGACAGTATAATATATATAAGATATTCAATCTCAAAAGAACTTTTTGGTACCCGGTGATGATTCCTGCGGCTCAGGCCATAGTCTAAGCTCAAGGTCTATCTCTGAGCTTGACGACAAATCACTCTTCGTGCTGATACCATGAACTTGACTGCTTGGTTTCTGATGATCTTCAGTACTGGATGAATTTTGGACAAAAAATCCTAGTTTCTGGATTTCTCCAACTTGGGTTTTGTCCCTTTTAGTGTCATCAAGATCACTTCCAGCAGCTTTATCAACAGTAAAAGGCCACTTGATCGAGCTCTCATCTCTTCCGGATTCCATTAGGCTAGTAACAGCTGGAGAAAACGAGGGATTTATCTTTGGGATATCCAAAGATTGTCGAGTTTCACTTGAGGAGTGCTTGAGCTTGGCTTTGTCTTTTCGATGAATATTCATGTGGCCTCCTAGTGCTTGTGCATTAGAGAAACCTCTCTTGCAGAAGGTGCACTCATAGGACCTCGCTTGGCCTGTACCTTGCTCTTGTTCATGATCTAAGGTCACCTGATCTGGATTTTCCTGGCTGGGTTGATCATCAGTATCCATCATCGAGAAATAATCTTGCTGAGAGAGGGAGAGAATCGTCAACTGACTGGTTTTTAGTGTATATAGTCTCTGTGTTGAGGGGGGGATTACAAGGACCCTTCCTTCTAGTCTTCTAGATAAATAAAAAATGATTTGAGAATTACTGTAAAGGACAAAAGTGATGTTACAAAAAATTGATGTATTTTTCTTATTTCTAAATGAGAAGGTGTTTTTTTTCAACCATAAAATTTTTTAAATACTATTTTGAAAAGGACCTTTTCAATTAACATATGTGTTATATATATATATATATATATATTAAAAAAAAACCCTTTTAATGTTTACTTAATAAACATATATTTAACTTTTAATAAATATAAATTAATTTCATTTTTTTAATAAGATACACATTTCATTAATATTCCATAATTTCTAATAAAAAATATATTTTCAATCAAAATATATGTTTTTAAACAACTTTGTTAGGATTTCTTCACCAAATAAATAATTGTTTGATTTTTAATAAATAAGAATTAGTTTCAATATTAATTTGGCCTATGTTGTGATGTGTTTTTAGTATTATATTGTGTTGTGCTCCGTTATGAGATTAAGCATAAAATTATATGATGTTATATATGTGAATAAAAACGTTCAGCCGTTTGGTAATCTGTTATTGTATTGTTTAAGCTAAAAATACTATTAAACACATAACTTAAAGACTTCATTAAAAAATTAAAATAAATCACTTGAAGACATAAAAATGACCTTTTTAATTAAATCAAAAGTGAGAAGTAGTATAAGTAAAAAAAGAACTAATCAAAACATAATATAATTTTTTTAATCATTATTTTTTTACTTAAATATTTTGATTGTGGAATTTTAAAATCGTACTTGAGTCATAGTTTTTAAACCCGATTCTAATCTTAACCGGGTTATCGAGTCATCTAGGTTAATTTAAAAAACAAATCAAATGATATTATTTTAGTAAAAACAAAAAAAATCAGTGAATTATAATTAAATATTGTTAGGTCCATTGAATTACCGAATCACACTAAATTTTTTTAAAAAAACCTCGATTTAATTTCAGTCCTAGATGAATCTACGGCGGGGATGAATTTCAAAACCATGGCTTTAGCATTACACGAAAAGTTTTACTTTCTCTATCAATCTTTCTTTCGGAAACGTTAAATTTTACTTTTTTATATAATTAAGGTACCATCGGAATGTCATCAAGGCGTAGATTGTGTCCTTTCCCGCATACACTTTTCTTTTCAAATTTGAAGCAAATAAGTTAATAGTTTTATGTGGTGTCTCAATTCCATCTTAAAGTTTAATTGTTTTATACCGACCACTATTCTAAAATTCTGGTGAGTTAATTAGTCTTGATCCGGTTAATCTAGGGTTAAGATCAATCCAGGTTTTTTTTTAAAAAAAATAAAAAAATTAAATGATCAATGAAAAATTTAGATGAATTCACAATCCAAATTAAACCAATAAAACTTCGTCAAAATTTTATTAATTAATCTATTGATTTTAAAAAAAAAAATTATAAAATAATATTATTTTAATTTATTTATTAAAAAATAAATTAAAGGGTTAATTCTTTTGATATGGATATTGTTTCGAGTTGACCCCAAGATAGATTGTATAATTTTGGTATCAACTAGCCTCTTTTACTTTATTGTTCAATTTCCCCTCACATTTCTAGTCCATAATATAATGGTAAAAGGAAATATGTGAAAACTTTAATTCATAAAGTTTATTCTCAAAATTAATATCATTCATAAATAAATATATATATATATATTAAAAACATAGTAAAAATTAATAAATCGATCTAAATTAATAATAATCAATAAAAAAAACATGATAAACATAAACGTGCTAGTTTCTTAGTTTGAGATTATAGATCAACTTCTTATATAATTAATGAAAATATAGTGAGATATTCTATAAACTATAAAATTGAAATTTACTTATATTTCTCCGTTATTGTTACAGATGGATTGGACGCAAACATTGGACAGTGCTACTGGGAGGGATTAGAACATACAATGAAAGTTTAGGAAGATTAATTGACACAAACCAAGTTTTTTAGATGAAATCCAGACACTCCATAAACCTGGAGAATAGATAATAAATTAAGATTTACCCTTCACACACACACACACAAATCCATCGTTTCTCATAGATGAATTGGCTTTATCCAAGAAGAAAAGTTGTCATTTTCTTGATTATATAATTCAGTTTGGTGCCCTAATTTATTCATCAATGACTTGACTGAGAAATTATTTTCGTTGTCCATTTTAGAGAGCTTGAATATATATATTATTAATGGGATGTCTAGATCAATTTATATGTAACTCGATTAATTTTATGAATTTTAAAATTAAAAATTATATATAATATAATTTTTTAATAATTCTGAAATTTAAACTGATAATTTTTAAAAAATAAATTTAAACTTATTTAATTAAGCTCGAATATTTATCTTTGTGGGAGGTGGAGAGAGATTCAATTGAGATCAAATGATCTGGCCGTGGAAGTGCCCTTTACTTGGTTTAGCCGTCGTCAGTCAATCAAAGGCGCCGGAACCAATGTACAGAGGGAAGACAACTAATGGAGGTTTTCTCCGAGGCAACTCTTGTTGTCTGCCATTTATGGGCACCGATTGTCTGCCATGTGGAAGGAGCTCAAGAGGGACCTGGAGAGGATTCCATTCCATGATAACAATAAACTACCAAAAAAGAAATCGTAAAAAGCAATATAATATTATTTATTCTTAGAGGTGACTTACTGGCAAAATGAAATGTTACCTAGCTATCTCCTTCAGTGCTTAATTGTAAACTATATAATATTGATAGACATTGCTGGGGCTGACCATTTTCTACTCTGTATATGCCCTGTTAATTAATATTGAATTGCAACATGATTAAAAAGAGAGTCTTAGCAGTTATTTTTTAAAATGATTTTTATTTTAAAATAATATTTTTTTTTATTTTTTAAAATTTATTTTTAACTTTAGTATGTCAAAACAATACAAAAACATTAAAAAATATTTTTTTAAAAAAAATATTTAATTTTAAAAAAAAAAAAATAGGTTGAAACTCATTATACACGTAATTAGTTATCAGAAATTACTTAGTCAAGGCTTCATCAAAACTGATACATTAGAATTAGGGATGAGAATATCCACTCAAGGAGCCCAAAAATACACATTAAAATACTTAATGGGTATTGAGACGGGCGAGAGTAAAAGAAATACATGTCCGCTAATATAATTTTCGGGCATGGATACCCACTTTAATTATGCCCAACTAATTAATTAATACCTGTTAAAATAAACATGCAGGAACTTGTAATTTTTAGGACTGAAATTACATTTTTAAATTGCAGGGATTAAAATAAGTTTTTTTGACAAATCATATTTTAGCGGGTATTAAACATGTGGGTAAACCTGCTTGGGGTTGGGTACGAGTTTAGAGTGTAATTTCTTAGTAGATTTCAACTGCCAGATTAATTTTTTATATATATAAAAAAACATTTCAACACTAGTATTTTTTTTTAAAAATAAGAGAAATCTAAGATTTAGGTGTTGGAAGAGAATATATGCACTATCAGAGCAGTAACTAGAAAAGCAAACAACACTGTAGAGTAATCATTCCATATTTATATATAATCAATTAATTTAATTAAATTTAAAAACAAAATTTCTTTTTTAAAAAGAATCTAAATTCAACATTGGCAAAAAACAAATCGTGGATATTAAAAGGTTGTGAATTTTTGTGTTCTTTTACTTGCTTGCATATATATAAAAAAATTATATGTTTAAGGATCTTGAGAATGAATTATTTTCATATATATATATATATAATATAAATCATATCTTGAGACCTTATCTAACAGTTTAAGTTATTGTGTTGAGATGGTTATTTCACATGATATCAGAGGCTTGATGACCTAGTAGTCACGAGTTTGAATCTCACCACCCTTATTTATTTGATAAAAATCAAGCACAAGATAATATGGGTCTTTATGCAAGTTTCAAGCTCAAAGAATTTTTATTTGAGAGGGTGTGTTAGAGAATAATATAAATTATATTTTGAAATTCTTATTTAATAGCTTAAACTATTAGATTGAGATAATTTTTTAATTGAGAGAGAGAGAGATCATTGCCTTGCATGCTTTAGCTCGATGGGTAAGGTTAGGAGTTTTATGCGATTAGGTTCGATTGCCGTTCTTGTATTATGGGATTCATCAGATTCGTTGGTTCGGAGCTGCTCATAACCTCGGAGGCTTATAGACTGGGATGGGCCCGAAGAGCTCGACCCGAGTGGTTTTCCGCATAAACGGGAAATGTGGGGTCTCGAGAGTCTACACAAAACAAACTCTGCCATGGATTTTATTTTCTTACTGCTATATTTTAATGTTCACTAGCATGACAATGTTTAGAAGTTACATAGCTAGCTTCCCATGCGCTGCTGTCAGTCTTTTAAAATTAAATTAATTAAATTCTATAATAATTAAAATAAATATTGGCAAGAAATTCAACCATTTAAATTCCAGAGAAACAGTGTGTTTCTTCCATCAAAACTCCCCATTTTTATTCGTGCATTTCTTCTTATTTTATATAAAAATATGCTTTTTAATCGACATTATAATTTCTTGAATAAAAACAAAAAATTAAGATGATTAAAATAAATATTCCTAAGAATTTCAATGGTTTAAATCAAGGAGAAAAAAATGTATTCCATAAACTCTCATTCCTTATTTAAGCAATTTTTTTATTATTATGAGGAAAGCATGTCTTTTTTTTATTAGAAGCATAGTTTTTTTATATATAAAAATTGTCATGATCTAAAAGTAAATTTCAATTAAAAAATACCCTTATAAAATTAGCATGATTGTATGAAAAAATAAAAGAATAATTAATTTTAAAAAATTATATAAAAAATCATAATAAAAATATATATTTTATTCTCATTAAATATTCATGAGTTTTTTTTTTTTTTAAAGAAGCTATATATATTAGATTCATAAATAATTATTCATAAATAAATTATTAATATAACCATAACAATTGTTTATAATTATTCATATTAGGTTGATATTAATTTTATTCTCTTATTAAAAAAAATCCCAGGAAAATGTCCACTACATTAAAAAAAGAGAACATGCAGGAAAAAGGCCATTTGACAGCTTAGTATAAAAATAAAAACAAAAACTGAGAATTATTTTATCTAAAAACTTATACTGTTAAGGAAAATATGATTTATATAATTTTTTATTATATTTTTTTAAAGTTCATATAAATTTATATTTAATTTTTATCAAATAAAATAAAGAATATAAGATTTAATCTTGTGACTACTTAGTTAATAAGATTTTAATATTTTATTAAAAAATTATCTCATATAAATTTAAATTATTAAATAATATTTAAAAATATAATTTATATAATTTTATAGTATATCCCTCTAGTGGGTTCCATCAACTAGGTTATTCTTAACTATCTCTATGATCAGGTCACGCCATATCAGTATCATGAGTGACCTCCACCTTTATTGATGGGTTGATCTATTTGCCTTCCCTTTGCCAAGTCTTCCTCAACATCCCTCGAAGCCGTTAAAAATAACAAAAACAGAATTTTAAATACTCAACTTTTTTATTAAAAAAACAATGGTGTCCGAGTCAAAACAAATAAAAAATTGAAGGAACCAAGAAATTTTCAAGTGAACACTGCGATTAATAGTAAAAAATATGAATAGTGGTAGCACAGTATTTTACCATCCTTTCGTTTTGTTGTAATAATTTTGTGACTACAATCACTAAAAAATATTGCAAGTAAAATTGATCAATTATTTAATTTTAGAATGGTCATGAGTGAAAATTATACATATAATTTTATTCTTTTTATATTATGTTTTTTAATGTGTTTTGAGTGTATTAGAAGTTATATTATGAATTTGGGAGACTTTGTTAATTAATTGCTAAAAAATAAAAAATTATGTATTTTATATTTCAGACGAATTTCATGTGACATGTTTTTCATCAATTTAAAATTCTCGAATATGAACATGGGCTGAATGTAAGTTGAAGTGCACATGTCAATCTTTTCATAGAGATATTATAGGAAAAAATCTGAATCCACGTGGACCTCTAAATAGATATGCAAAAATAAAGTTAGAATCTTAATTGTATTAGGATTCTATATTGTATTAGGATTCTATGTTTTCACACTTAATAATTAAACGGGCATATCTTGAGGTTTAGATCTTGAAATCAAGCGAATCAAAAATTAAAATTAATCTACGGATTTAGAACTATAATTTTTATGAGGATTGCAAGTTAGATAAAATTGTTTTCAAGATAGAAAATCCTAATGCAACCTAGATGACGGGGTTTATCTCTTCATTTGATTGGAAACTAACAATGAGAGTCTTGTCATTAAGAAGAAATATGATGGGATTGAATAGATTTTCTTTACAACCTGTAACCTCCTAATCTCTAGAGAGGAGATCAACATTACATGGGATTTTTAAAACTTCTTGGCTGTTGGAATTTTTCTAAAGGACTTCGTTGCTGAAATATTCTATACCATGAGCAGCTAATTTTTAAGTTTGGTTTAAAGGGAAAATATTCCATCTCCATTAGCAATTCTAAGAAGTAACGTTGTTATTAAATTTTTTTCATATTTAAGTACTTATTTATATTTATTTTAAAATTATATTATTGATTTCTGTTCATACTTATTGAATTGTTTTGAGATGATATATATACTTTTTAATTATTATTTTCCAATTTATAATTGTTGTTAAGGAATATAATAAGAAGTAAAGGAGTTAACTTGATTGATAAAATATCACTTTAATTTATTAGAAAAAAATAAGCAAAGTTAAATTGCTTTTGTATAGAATAAATTTTACAGACTTTACTCTTAAAGCTACTGTCAAGTGAATAAAAATTATTTTTCAATATTAAATTCACAATAAGAAATTGATTAGAAAACTTTATCTAATTAATCTATTTGTAATCTTCTCGATTTCATTTAGCTTTAAGGGATATCAATTTTATTTGCTTAACTTGCAAGGATATTTATTTTACTTAGATGATTAATAGGTTTTTAAAGAATAGATATTTAGATCCTTGATCTGAATTATCAACATATTGATTTATCATTTTTATTTTCAAAATTATGTTTCCTTTATTTTTTATTCAAATCACCCTCATTGTTTTATTTATTTATTTTGATATCTTGTACAAAGATTAAATGAAATTTCTCTTGTGTTTGACCTAATATTTATAATTATACTACAAAATTATTTTGTTTGTAATCATAAAATTAAAATTATATTTTGAAAATTCTGACGATGGAATATTTGTGATGCTATACAATTGAAAGAGAACACAGAATCTTAGAACAACACAAAACAAAATTTACGAGGACAAAATTAAAATAAAATAGAGTTTGTTGACCAAGTCGAAACATAACAAATATTTAAGAGACCAAGTAAAGGAAATTTGCCAAGTAAACAGAACTTGTAAAAACAAAATTGAAAGAAAATAAAGTTTGTCGATCAAGTCGAAACAAATGAAAAAATTTGAGGAACTAAGGAAATTTGCCTAGTATTTCACCGTACCCCCTTTTAGCATCATTGTTACTGTTAATTTAATATATTATAAATATTTTTATTATTATTATCAACATATATCAAAGATCCTTGGAAGGTAGGAGGCCTACTCAAGATTATTTTGCAGATGAATTGATGGTGACTCGTTGCCCAAGAAGCATTATTGCCTAATCTTCGAGAACATGAATATCTATGCAAATCAAATTAAAGTAGTGTTTGTTTTTATGATTTAATTTGTTTTTCAAAATCTTTTTATTAATTAAAATTTTTATATAATTTTTTCTGGTTATGATATGATAATATTATAAATTAAAAAATATTTTTTAAAAAATATAATTCAGAGTTATCAAGTAAACACCAAGAACATGAAGCCGGAGACGGGATTTGTAGTGTAAAGTCGTTAACAAGTCATGGATAAACGGACTCCTTGATAATGACCGTGACGGGAAAGAAAACTAGCTGTTAGCATGCCAGCACCGACCCTCGCCCACATAAGAACACACACTTTCATGAACGCTTCCATGCTACGGCAGACACAACCTTTTAACCGGTTGATGTGAGAACCTGCCGGAATGCTCCGCCCTGCCACGCAGAAAACCAGCCAGAAACCTGCCGGAACCCAACCCTTTATCAAACCCAAGAGTTAGCCGCCACGTAACCAGCTTCCC
This sequence comes from Populus alba x Populus glandulosa, assembly GCA_033617975.1. Classification (NCBI taxonomy): domain Eukaryota; kingdom Viridiplantae; phylum Streptophyta; class Magnoliopsida; order Malpighiales; family Salicaceae; genus Populus; species Populus alba x Populus glandulosa. The sequence continues at coordinate 5,659,254 of CM066151.1, forward strand.
GTATTTTCAAACGTCAGACTGTTTCACCAAACCATCCACGACTCCCTGCTCCTCTCGAAACGTGTCCATCTCCTTTACTCTCGCTTCCTATTTCATCTCGCTGCCAACGAACGCCCCCCCTCTTTTTTACACCGTCCATAGTTTCACCCCACGTGTCCTGCTTTGACGTATTCTGATTTTGGAACTCCGTATACGTTTTTTGGAAAAAGAGTAGTGCAGTACAGTGATTGGTTTGGTGGTGTTTCAATTCCAAGGCGAGGAAGACGACTCCCTAAAGACTAACCTAACCAAGCGTTATTCCCCGTAGGTGAGAATTTTTCTAAAAGGTAACCATGGTTCGGTCAGTGCCTTTGTTTTGCATTATTTTATGATAACACGTGTCACGTGGACCTGTAACTTTGCCCTCCTGTCATTTTCATGCACCGGAAATCTGTGTATAGTACACGTATAAGTTATGATAGTTTTTTTTTTTTTAATGGTTACAGTGGATTTTTTTTATTGGAAATATTTGTTTTTAATAGTAAATACATCAAAATAAAAATAAAATTAATAAAAAAAACAAAAAGGTTCTCAAAAGCATTTATTAAATACAAAAGCAAACACCCTCTGCAACTGTTTGCCAGCCAGATTTCACACGTGGAATCATCACCATGGCTTCAGTTTTATTCACTTGTGGCCCCCACTCACCGTGCTGTCTTCTCTGACAGCTCACACGTTGTCCACCTCACTTCACTCCACGTATAAAGAAAAATCTACTTTGGGTGATTTGCTGCAACCTACCCGAAATCATGGGACCAAACTCTAATAAATGTTAATTTTGTGGGGACGAATTGATATCATATGGATTTTCGGGTAACAGTTTACGTTTCATTAGTGTGTTAAAATAAAAATGACTAATAAAAAGAATGTGATTGTTGTGAAATAAAGATAAAAATATAAAATAAATTTTATTTAATTATAATTTTTAAAATAAAAACTGAAAAAATCATGTTTTTTCTTGTTTTTTTTATTCTGGTAAAGTAATCAAGCGTTATTTTATAAAAATAGATGATAATTCTTTGCTTCGATAAAATAACAAAAATAAAAATGCTTTACTAATTTTGGGTATTTGATGGCTATCTTAAAAGGAGTTTGGTTTAAATTTTTAAAATTATAATTTATTTAATTATTATATAATAAAAAAATTTATTTATATTGTATAATTATATATTCACATTTAAAATTAATTGTTGAATATTAAAAAAGGAATGAAAACACATTATTTAAAAAAACAACATAAATTTCCATAAGGATGGCATCTTCATGAAAGTTTGTTGTGTTTTAAATATTGTTTTCAAGGTTGTTTAAATTTTTTAAAAAATTATTTTTAAATTATTTTAATAAGTTTATATAAAAAATAATTCTAAAACAATAAAAAAATATTATTTTAACATATATATATATATATATATTTAAAAAGCACTGTAATTTTGTGCCGTACAGAGGTTTTCACAATAACACGTGGCAGGGGTGAGAGACTTTAATGTTCAGATGTTCTAGAAAAGCGTCATCGACTGGGACATAAGGGTCCCAAAATGTCAACGTCAAACAACTGATACGTAATGCAATTTGATTGGGCCAGAAGAGCAGGAAGGAATAGAATTGGAATTTTAAAACTCATTTTCTTCAATCTAGTACTCTACGATGTAGACACGTGTTACCAAAACCCAAGAGATCTAAAAATCAAAACTTGAGAATTTAAAGTTAGAAAAAACCTAAAAGGAGGCGAACAAGGACCACATGCGTGTCAGGAAAGCAAGTACCAATTACGGTCGTGTTTAGACATTACTGGGCCACGTAACTTGACACTTTGTACACGTTTTTGATTTTGACGTTCGAGAGGTCAGGATCCAACGGTCGATATGTGTTTGATTTAGGCAAAATAGAACTACGTCACGCCACGCCTCGCCCCACCCCAAATACTAGGGTCCGCCCGTACGGTGACGGGCAGGCTACCCGGGCTACCATGCTAAAGCAAAAAGGAAAGAGAGAAAGAGAGCTGGCAGGCCTGTGATTTTGAAGCTCTCGCTTAAGCGCTCGAGCGCTCTCTTTTCATCATTTCTCTCCATTCTCAATTCTCTAACCCCACATAAGCTACTTAACTAAGAGTAGGGTTGACGATTTGTGGGAGAAGGGGTGATAATTTAGTGTTTAAACTTTAAATGGCTGATATTTGCTGTGGAGTAGCGAGGGAGAACGAGGCATCGTCGACGCCATGTGAGCCAACTTCAAGAGCAGCTAGGCGTAGAAGAATGGAGATCAGACGGTTCAAATTTGTTCCAGGAATGGCCTCAACAGAAACTGAAGCTGATGTCATAGGCGCTCATAAAAAGCAGAAGCTACAACTTAGCAAGAGTGTTAGTAGTCAATTTTCTCGTGACTGCCAAAACGCAGTAGAGAATTGTTTTTCTGATCATCGCAGTACAGATGAGAAAAAACTGTTGGAGAATGGAAAATCATCAGAACTTAAAATTTCAAGGCAGCTCTCTTTGAATCTAACTTTAAGTCCCTCCATTTTATCAACACCCTCAATTGATCCTCCGGAGCTGTTTCCAAAATTTGGGGTGGCTTCAATTTGTGGAAGGAGAAGAGACATGGAAGATGCAGTAGCAATTCATCCCTCTTTCTGTCGCAAAGACCATGAAACCACGACCGAGTTACACTATTTCGGTGTCTATGATGGACACGGTTGTTCTCATGTACGGTTTCCACAATGAAAGAGCAACAAGTTTTTTTTCTAAAGAAAAATATTTTTTGACACGGAAATGAAATGTGAAACTCATTTGAATTTCGTCTTTGTATAGGTGGCAGTAAAGTGTAAGGAGAGAATGCATGAGCTTGTGAAAGAGGAGGTGGAGAGCAAGGAGGAGTGGAAAAGCGCAATGGAAAGAAGCTTTCGGCGGATGGACAAGGAAGTGATAGCGTGGAATCAAGGGATGGAGATTAGGGCGAATTGCAGGTGTGAAATGCGAACTCCAGAATGCGATGCTGTTGGATCTACTGCTGTTGTCGCCGTTGTAACTCCTGATAAAATCATTGTCGCTAACTGTGGCGATTCACGAGCTGTCTTGTGTCGTAATGGCAAACCTCTCCCTCTTTCTTCTGATCACAAGGTCTGTCCATCAATATCCACTTTCCTTTATTATTATTATATGCCATTTTCTTTACTTTTTTGGCAACTTTTGCTGCTTAAAAACTCCCTGGTCTCCACGTTGCTCGTGCCCACAGCCTGACCGTCCAGACGAGCTTGACCGGATCCAAAACGCGGGTGGCCGGGTCATCTACTGGAACGGGCCAAGGATTCTTGGAGTTCTTGCCATGTCAAGAGCCATAGGTAAAATATATTACAAACACCCAATTACCCAGTTAAAATCCTAAACCATGTACTGGATCTGACATTACCATAATGAACCGATTCACAGGTGATAACTATCTAAAACCATACGTCAGCTGCGAGCCAGAGGTAACAATAATGGATCGAACGGCAGAGGATGATTGTTTAATACTGGCAAGCGATGGTCTTTGGGACGTGGTGTCCAACGAGACAGCATGTGGGGTGGCTCGTATGTGTTTGAGGGCGAAAGAACACGCGCCGCCTCCATGTCCACCTAGGTTGGTGGAGAATAATGAGGTTTTGGGGATAACCACCAGCAGCAGCAGCAGCGGGAGTGGTGAAATGTCGGACAAGGCGTGCTCTGATGCCTCCATGTTGCTGACGAAGCTGGCAATGGCCAGGCACAGTACTGACAATGTGAGCGTGGTCGTGGTGGATTTAAGGTAAGACACGTAGCCAAGCAACCCGATATATGTTCTTATCATCTCTCTTTTTATTATTCATTTTTCTAAATGTTTTTCCGATGGTTGGGTGATAAGGATAAGGGGAAAAAAATGATGGATGGGTTTGTATTTCCTCTGTAAGGAGGAAAATGGGAATAGAAAAATAGCAACTGATCAAAGAAAATCAGGAGACCAGCTGTATTTGTTGGGTTTTTTTTTTCATTTATTTATTTTAAATGAAATCATCTTTTTTGCCAAAATTGGGATGCTAGCCTGCATCCTCTATAATTAATGTCTGGTCCTACGTATTTTATATGTTTGTCCGAATATTTCCTCTTGTCCGAGCATTTTGAGAGTGTGATTGCAACATGATCGAAAACTTGCTCAAATTGAACACTTAAATGTGAAGTTAAGAGATTCTTGGTTAAGTTATCAAGGGGTACAGCACTTCATAAATCTCCTACCATTATCAGATTATACTTCTTGCTGTCGCCTGAGCAGCTGTCCATGGAGGCAGCCCTGCCTTGAATTGCCATGGACGTTTAAATTGGGGGGAAGAGCGGTGTCGCTCTTTGTTCTCTGGTTGCCTCCGATTGGTTTGGCAAAAGAGAGATTTGTTCAATTTGAAGTTTTGCTACTGAAATTGGACGTCTTGTTATTGTTCCCCATAGTGAGTGAGTATAGCAAGAGACTAGATGGGGATGGCCACGCTACCCGACGGATTTATTTTTTAATTTTATATTTTTATGGATTTACTTTTTATTTTTTATATTTTTTTAAAAACTACTATAAAAATTTATAATAAAAAATATTTTTTTAATATTAATAATAATTATTTTTTCTAATTTATTAATAATATAACACAAATAATATTTTTTATATGATATTTAGAATTATAATAAAAATAATAATATTTTAAACATAAATAATTATATTAATATTAAGAATTTCAAGAATGATTATAACATAAATAATAATATTTTTAATATGAATACTTTAAATTATAAGAAAAATAATAATATTTATAACATATTATTACATTAAAAAAACAGAAAAATATTTATAACAACAATTATTTGGATCTTGGTGAGGACTCAAGCGAATTGGATCCTAAGGCAAACCCCATTAGACTTGGGACCTGCGCAGGACCCAAGTGGTTTAGACAACGACTTATTACTATTGGGTCTTACAGTAGGCGCACATGTAGAGTAGCCCAAACGCCAGGTCTTACCAAGGTGTGCACGGGTCTAGCCGTGTGCCCTTGGCAAGCTAGAGTCACGTGGCGCTCGGGTCTAACCCAATGCACCCTAGCATCAGGTATCCTCAAGTGGGGGTGCGTGCCTGCCTCATGCCCAAGGCAGGGCAAGCCAACCCCAGCTCCACGTGGCAAAGCCATGCAAGGGCAAAGCAACTCAAGCGTCATAAATATTATTATTTTTATTATACTTAAAGGTATTGATATTAAAAAAAATATTGTTATTTGTGTTATAATACTAATATTTCTACTATAGTTCAAAGCATGAATATAAAAAAATATTATTATTTTTGGCATAAATATTATTAGGTGCGGTACAAATATTTTTATTTTTGTTATAATTGAAAGTATTAATATTTATTTTTATTTTAGTTAAAGTATTAATATCAAAAATATTATTATTTGTGGTACCAAGATTATTATTTTTGTTATCATTGAAATTAATACTACTAAAAATAATATTATTTGTGGTATAAATATTATTATTTACGGTATAAATATTTTTTTATTACTATAATTGAAAGTATTAATATTAACAATAGTATTATTTGTGTTCTGAATATTATAATTTTTATTATAATTCAAAGTATTGATATCAACAATACTAATATTTGGAGTATAAATATTATCATTTTTATTACAAATGAACAAATAATATTTAGAACATAAATTATAATATGTTGATATTAATATTTTCAACTATAATAAAAATAATAATATTTATAAAGAAAATAATTATATTTAGAAACTCAAGATTCAATAGCCCTGGGTCCAAACAAAAAACCTAAGAAAATTAGGTCATAACACAAGATCCATTAGCCCTAGAAAAGGGGCAAGCCAACCTTGGTGCCACGATGCGCGCAGGTCTGCCCATCGCAAGGACAGACAACACAAGCGTCAAGTGTCCCCACATGGGGGCACTAGCTTAGCTCTCGCTCAGGGCAAGGGCAAGGGCAAGCTAGCCCCAGCGCCACATGGCGCTCGAGTTTGACCCAATACACAGGTTAGCAGCCTCAGCACCATAAATATTATTATTTTTATTAAAATTGAAGGTATTAATATTAAAAATACTATTATTTGTGTTATAAATATTAATATTAATATTTATACTATAGTTCAAAGCATGAATATAAAAAATATTATTATTTGTGGCATAAATATTATTATGTGTGGTAAAAATATTTTTATTTTTATTATAATTAAAAATATTAATATTTATTTTATTGTAGTACAAAGTATTAATATAAAAATTATTATTATTTTTTATACACGTATTATGATTTTTATCATCATTCTAACAAATTTCAGTGAACTCAATAAATGAAATAACAATTTTACTCCATTTACTATTTATGTGAAAGTTCAATGGAAAAACTAAGTTAACAATTGGGGTTACATCTAATGTTTATAAAAAAATTTGGAGTTGATAACATGATGTATGTAATGAGAACAATAATAATAGGCCACTTAGGTGGGCTTTTTAGAGCAGGCCTATGCGTGGGCCTTAACAATATAAGCCTAGCAAGTTTACGTGACTTGTTATGCTTTTTTGTTTTTAATTATATACATGCATTAACTTTTTAATTTTTACTTAGAATTTTTAAACTAGAAAAACATTTTAAAAAAATCCATATACAAATTATTTTATTGAGAAAAAAATATATAACATGCAATGAAGTATGGGTCAAATATCAGGTAAAAGCCTTGCAATGATTGGGGTGATACTGTTTCTATGAAGAAAGTGGAGCTTAATTGTTCTTAAAAACAAATCTTGAAATGGGACCAAAATGGATGTATGAAAGTTAAATAAAAACATAGATTTAAACAATACATACGTTCCCGAGCACGACAGTTTATAATTACTTGTTGGTATTTTAAAAAAAAAGTTAGTTAAAATAATGTTTTTAATTTTTAATTATAATTTAAACATTGGATTTAGGGTGTTTAGAGTGTCATTCAATTATCTTTTAAAATATTTTTTACTTGAAAATATATCAAAATAATATATTTTTTTATTTTTTAAAAATCAATTTTAATATCGAGATCTTAAAATATCAAAAATATATTAAATTAAAATAAAAAAATAAAAAAAAATTAATTTTTTTTAAAATATTTTTGCAATACAAGGCTTGTGGGATGCGTGTGAGAAAATTAAGAAGAGAAACAAACTCTCCCATTCTCTTTTAGAAAAAATAGCATTGCAATGAACAATCGAAGAAGTATAAAAAAAATGAATTTTAAAAAATTTTATAAATACTTTTTAATTGCGAAAACAAATCCAAAAAAGAAAAAAAAAGAAAAAGAGAACAATTATTTTGGAAAATGATACTTCCTACAAATTCTCCAAAATAATTGTTCCTGGAGAGTATTTTCCAAAAAGGCAATAAATTTTGGTGCGACATTTTCTTGGCAGATGAGAGTATTTTCCTGGAATCTGAGTGCTTTGTTTATTCATGCAAACATCACTTCCTACAAAAGGTGCAGCCGAAAGTCAACCACAAGAGTAACAGTTCAAGGTGAGAAAAGAGCATTTAGAAAATAGCCTGTAAGGAACTGGGATCCAGCACAGTTAGAGGAAAGGATGCTTCTGAATAATTTGAAACAAAAAGTTCTTAATCAGACAGCAACTCCATTCATGCAGGGAACATATGAACACAAAATGTCTGGAAAAAGCTTTCCACTGATTCACAGTATATTGACATGCTGTAACATGAGCATCGACTAAACACAGGTGGTGGCTGCACAAAGAGAAAAGGCCGGGACACAGGACTTCTCAAAGATTCCCTCATATCAGGAACAAATTATCTGATGTCAAGCTAATATAAAAGAATCTTCTCTACATTACATTTGCTTGCCGCCATTTTCCACTCCAGCATTCTTCAATTCTTGCAACTTTCTGTAACCTTTATCGGTACCGAATACCCTGACAGTATGAAAGAGCGAAAAAACCCATCATCACATCATGATCAGTAGAAACTATGCCACTATTTCCCACACAATAGAGAGTATGGAATTGGATGTTTGGCAATTATGAAAGAGCAAATGAACCCTGGAAGCAATAGAGCATACCAGTTATGCTTCTCACTTGCATCACAAACAATCATAACAAATGATCGTCCCCAGAAAGCAAGTCACTGTTGCACAGCTAATACTATGTAGTTTATGCATATCATGTTCTGCAAATTCTCTTTTCATTGTAACTGGTGGTAAAAACTATTGATGCACGTGCAACAAGCATTACCAAGAACAATAAAGGACATAATTGCCATCGAAATAACACAGCAAATGAAAGTGGCGAATTTTATGCAGAACATTCTCTACTAAAAAGGGTCTACAGGATCATTAAAACATTGGGTGATAAGAATATTATCCGATACCTTATTGTCCACACCAGCAAATGGACTGGAGTCAAACACATTGGTACAACTGACAACAGAAAATCATTAAATATCGGGTGATAGGAATAATATTGGATACCTTATCATATTATAGTCCACACTTGCAATTTATAATGGACTGGAGTCGAGCACGGGTACAACTGGCAACCGAAACCCCCCCCCCAATTTTTAAAGCACAAAAGTCATCTAAAGTAAATGAGTCAATGTCAATATGGTCAAAAACCATATAAAGCGGGACTTCTTTTGACACATGACCTGCAAGGAGTCGTCCCCGCTGCTGCCTGCAAGTCTTATAGCATTATACTACACTAACATCTACATCAAGACAAAGGACAAGAGTCTGGCCATAATTGCTAAAAGTACTCAGAATGCCGCACTTGGTGATGCAAAAGCTGAGGAAAAACCTTATGAATCAAAGAAGAGGTTTTGAAGGAAGCATGGATGACTGATTTGCTGATATCTTAGCAAAGACCACCTCAATGGATTTCAGATGAATTTTGTGAGTTTACAATGGGAAGGACTGAGATAGTTTCAATTAACAAGGATCCATGTGAATTAAGGCAAGTCTGTCATGGAGAAGACCTTTTAGTAGGGTAACTCTCTGTAATGGTTAGTACAACCTGGGATAGCTGGGACAGGTATAATAACCTAAAAACCAGGCGAGAAACCCAGCTATGCAGAGTCAGAGTGCAAATCAAAATCCAACCCAGGTGATTGTTTGCAGAGTGAATACCCAGACAAGGAGCAGAGCAGGCCTTCTAGCCTTTAAAACAAACTTTAATGAGTCAGCCGCATACGACTCAAATAAATGTAATCATGGATTACAGTTGAAGCACACAACAGAAATAATGATAATGCTCTGAGGGGGCTAAAACTCACCAGTCCATGTAGGTGAAAGTAGATGAGTAGTTTCCAGATTTAGTATACAGCAACCGGTGATGGTAGTCATGAAAATCAGCACTGGAAATTTTTTGAAACAAATGTCAGAAACTACAGTATAAATGAACATAAAACATAGAGGTTAACAAACACTCACCCTCCATACAAAGGTAAGAAGTTGGAGAGGCTCCATGGGAAATGATAACCACAATGTGCTTCAACCGTCTCCAGGACCCTTAGTACCATCCATAACCACAAAGTAAGCAGATGGGGCCCAGTGATGGCAGGACCAATAATTGTAGCAAAGCCAAGGAACAGTATTTCAGCAGGGTGAGCATATTCAGAAGTTAATCCAAATGGTGTAGCATATCTGCACATTTAACAAGCACATTAAAAACTATTAAGCACAACATAAAAGCACCTAGTCGATATCGATGGTCAAAAAAAATATGCTAGAGAGAAACACTTAGGGCTCTCTACGTACTCATGATGAACACTGTGCACATGCTTGTACAGCCATTTTGTGTGTAAAATCCGATGTCCCCAGTAGAATATAAAATCTTCCAGGATGAAGTAGAATGTTATCTGCGTTAGAATTACATTCCTGAAGGAAAAAAAACATAATCTTTTAACTATGCTCCAGAAATGATGAAAATAGCATGAGAAGGAATTAACAACATATATTTTATCCAAAAAATAAATAAAAGGATAGCTATAAATATCGCTTCACAACTATAGAATCAGACACAATAGTGTCTGGCTAGGGAAAGCTTTAGGATATAAAGAACCTGAAAATACCAGGACGGGAATGGAAGACTACTTTGCATGCCCATGTGTCTGAAGACAGGATAGGAGGCCACCATAACTGGTAGATTAACACCAAAATGATATAAAAGTAGGCGAATAATACATTTCTCTTGAGATGCAGGAGTGTTGTTTTTCACCTGCATGCAACCACCAATTAGCAAAAAGACTTAAAGGACACCACACTTTTGGGGATGCGAATGTTCCGAAAAAAGTTTCACAGCATCATTAATTCACCTCAACAAAAAGAGAAACTAAAGGCATTACAATAGCAATGCAGATTAAGATCAACCATGCACCCTTTTCATCAAATTCAAGTCAACAATTGCAATGAGAGCAAAGCAGAAAAGGAGCAACCTGGATTTTGTACTTTTTCAGCCATCCAGCCCTTTCAAGATATATGAAAGGAATACCAGACAAGAAGAAGATGCTTTCATGAAGAAAGAAACTTCCAAGACATGCCAACTGAAAATCACTGAAATGCGTGGTCAAATACTGCATCGAAAAGAAAACCATTAGTCCTATAAGCTTAGCGGAACCCAAAAAAAAAAAAAAAAAACACTTCCATTATCTCATTTTCAAGCTAACTTCTAATACTCCCATTAAACAAAACTTGCAGTTACATGCTTATATATAAATAACAAAATCAGCCAAATGTTTCTTCCATCACCAAAAAAAACAAAAAACAAAAACAAAAACAAAAATCCCACATGGAATTTAAAAACTAAACCTAGATAACATTTACCAAGCAAAACATTAAAGTGATAAGAAAAAAATGAATTACAGAGATCTCAATCTCAAAATGGCCAACAAGCAATGTGAAATCAAATACATCACAAATGTTAGTTTATTCTATTTTCCAAAAACCCAATGTTTCCTCCACTCAGGCCAGGCCCCAAACGATCTGAAAAAAACGCAGCTACCCCCTCATTCACTTAGCTTATGTGGTGAAGCTTAAAAAATGACCACAGTGTTTACATTGCAAGTAAGCAAAACACATACAGATCGATAGAAATCAAATCTACCAGTAAGAGGAACAAAATGAAGAGGAAAAATGGCGTTAACGTGCGAAAATTTAAGAAAGAGGGAGGAAAGAAAGGAAATACCAGCCAGCAAGATTGGATGAGGGAGGCCATGGGAGAAGAGAGTGAAGAAGTTGGTTTACTCCTTCCTTGATTTTAACAACAAAACTGAAAAACAAAGAAAAAAGATTTTACAAAGTGATAGTGAGGTTTATGAAGCAACAGAGGCCACGAGGTGAATGAGACAGTAGAGCCTGTCACTAGTGAAAGAGAATATCAGAGAATCTGGGCCTTTTCTTTTCTTTGCGCCTTTTCTTTTCACCTCTGATTTTTGCTGTCTATCTTATAAGTTGGTTTTGAAGATAAAATTAATCTATCAAATCTCAAACATGTCGGCTTCATGAATTCAAGTTCACAAGTGTATTTATGTATAAAAAACCCTCATTACTGACTTTTTATTATTATTAATGTACATATTCGGTTCAGTTTATATATTTTTCAATTAATTTTATAAATTTTAAAATTAATAATCATATAAATTTTTTATAATTCTAAAATTTATAAAATTCAAATTAATAATTTATAAAAATTAATTTTAAAATCTAATCGATTACACTATACTCTTCAATATTCACGTCATTATATTATTGCATGGCCAGCAGGAGATGATGTATATTTCTATCCATGTAACTCTCCAGCCAATCAATCATGCACTTTGACCTCTATTCTTATTATTCTCCATAGGTATAATTGATATTGCTCAGCATGTTGATGGTCGAATAAATATTGATTTGCTGCTTTAAGGACTATAATTGATATTTAAGTACTATAATTATTCATATAATAATTACTAAAAATTTATATAATTATTAATTTTAAAATTTATAAAATTAATTAAAATATAAATAGGTAGAATAACAACACATATATGTAATAGGTTTAGTTTTGGTTTGGCTCAATTATTAATTTGGTTCAGTTTGGTTTGGTAATTTCAGGTTTATAAAATCAAAACTAAACCAATCAGTTTTTTAATTATTCTAATCGATTTAATTAGGTTTTTTTACCGTTTAATTTTTTCAGTTAATTTTTTTATTTTCTTAATATTTTTTAGTTTTTTTGTTCACCTGCATACGAAACTAAGCGAGAGACATTGAGGAGAAGTTTATTTGCTTTTCGGCTTTTTGTGTTTCTCACGGGTGCAGGTTTTCGCGATAACTGCCTAGGAGGCTTCCGCCAGCTCAGCCTGCCAGGTTGGCCCTCCGCTCCACTTGCACACATTTGCTTACCTCCCAATAATCGCCTCGTGCACATGCTCTATAATTCTCAATCTTGTTTCTAAATCAATTGCTCCTTCAATTATCATTTCATGGTATAAATATTTTTATAAATTTTATAAAATCAATTCAAAGAATGAAAGATAGAAAAAAATCATTATCTTTTAAAAATAAAAACTACATCTTAATATAAATTATATCCACACACACACATATATATATGATTTTTTAATAATAAATAATATTTATAAAATGAATATTCATGCAAATACCCCGGAAACTAATGAATCATATATAAATATTTAAATTTAAATGAGTGTGGTATAAATAAAATAAAAAAACCACAGGTTCTCCATTGCCGAAACCCTCCCCACCACATTCATATCATGTTTGCTTGCCACTGTAAGAATGGGGAAATCATGGCATTACAAATATAAAGTATGCTTTTCTGTGTTGATCGAAGAACATATAACTAAAAACAAAATAAGAAACAAGAACAGCACATCACAGATGATCTGGAATAGAAAAGTTCATACATTTTGTTTTTGAGATAATGGAAGCTGAGTCTCACTCCCTACCAGTAGAAATAGGAATTACAAAGGCAGCACCAATTAACGAAAATATTACGTGGGAAATAAGGATTGAAAGATCTGAACATAGAGCAGAGATGCGTCCCCCCTCTCTTCCTCATAAACACCATACACATTGTAACCAGGAAAATACTAAAACAAATAAAGGAAAAAACATCGCGCACATCACAACCATGGCTTTCAACATCTTAGAGCAATAACTTGAAACAAGGAAAGTAAAGAAGCAAGCAGCAGTGATATATAATAATCCAAGAGAAAAAACCATTACGATATCAATCAAAAGAGTCACAAACACAATCAAACGGGGACTGCTTAATGATTAACCGTCACCGCCACCTCCGTCTCCGCCGCCGCCACCACCATGAGAACTACCATCCATGTCAGACATATGGGTTGCAGTCATAACTACAACAGCTGCGCCACCAGTATCAGCACTACTGGCGGCATGGGTGGTTCCTTGATGGCTGCTGCCTTCATGAGCTTGGTCATCGGGACCACTAGATTCCTCGCGGGAAGGTTTTTTTCTTAAAGATTTCTCCGATTCTTCAGTCTTGGTTTCTTTCTGCTTACGGCCCGGGATGCAGGCAGTACACCAGCTGGTTACGCTTCTCATAGCTGAACCTGAACTACAGGGGCACTGACACCTTCACATTAATTTCCTTTCTGCTGCCATTTTTTTCTTCTATAAAGAACACACTAAAAAGGTTAAACAGTCATTAATTGCTGTAATGATTGCTTTTCTGGCGTAAAACAAGGAATCAGGCGAAAACCTTTTTCTTTTGATACATGTTTTCCTCCTTTGTTGTTTTTCTGGGTCCCACCGTTTCACTACCATGACACCAGCAAGGTCTGGCCGAAAAATAAGGATGTTTACAGTTTAACACAGTACTTGCTAATCTAAGGTAGTTTTGAGATTGAAATAGTAAAACTTGTTTTTTAAAAAAATTTAAAAAATTTAATTTTAACAATAACAAATTAAAATAATCTAAATTAAAAAAATATAATTTAGAATAAAACCAGTCCACAAGTAGTTTAGATGACAAGACGTGTTATTATTTGTTTTCATATTTTAAAAAAAATTTTGAAAAAATTTTGAAAAAATTTTAATTTTTTTTACTTTAAATTAATATTTATATATATATTTAGATCACTTTAATGCGTTGATTTAAAAAATAATTTTTTAAAATAAAAATAAAATATTATTTTGATATATTTTTAAGTGAAAAATACTTTAAAAAACAACCGCAATCATATTTTTAAATATACCCTAAACTACAAAGCTTTACTGTAAAGAACATTAAAGTAATATATATATATATATATATATATTATGCTGAAAATGCAAAAAAAAAAACTATTTTTTTAAAAAAATATATATAAAAAATAAAATTACCTTAATTGTGTGGGCACCCAGATGTTTTTCTATCTTTTCTCTTCCTTGTTTTTCCTTGCTAAACCAAAAATACTATGTTATTTTTTTAATTAATATAATTTATATTTATCTGGATTAATTCTACATATTCTAAAATTAATAATTATAGAAGTTTATAATAATTCTAAAACAATTCAAACTCTAAATTATTAAAACTTAAATTTAAAATCTAATTAATTAAACTACCTCCATAACAATAATTTCTTCTATGCAAGGCAAGACACGTGCATACAATTTTTACTCTTCGTTGCTAAATAAAGGAAGGGACAGTCTTTGGCCACCGAGCTTGATTATTATATCACATGTAACTGTCTACCCTATAATTACTTTAGCTTAATATTATGATTAAAACTTAACGGTGTCGTTTATATATATAAAACCGAAGACTTTGGACGCAGGCACAATCAATGTGCTTAAGATTATCATCATCATTATTATTGAGAATATGAGACTTAACATTATCAAAATCATTACTTGATCTCTCCCTGTCTTTTTAATTAAATAATTAGTTTTTCATCCCAATTAAATTGATATTTGTGTTTTTTTTTTATCTAAAATATTCTTTATTTGGTATTTGGAACCAAGCTAGGTAGGTTTAGCATAAAAAATGTCTGAGCCCGGGTTCGTCTTTTTAATTAAATAATTAGTTTTTCATCCCAATTAAATTGATATTTGTGTTTTTTTTTTTTTTTATCTAAAACATTCTTTATTTGGTATTTGGAACCAAGCTAGGTAGGTTTAGCATAAAAAATGTCTGAGCCCGGGTTCGAACCGGGGACCTCTAGTGTGTGAGACTAGCGTGATAACCAACTACACCACCCAGACAACTTGTTATGATTTTGAAGAAGATAAATAATAATCTAACTAGTTTACGGCAAATGTAATGGGCCTGATCTGGGCCATTTCTTTGAATCTGGTTTTAAAGCAAACCGGTTATTTTTTATATATGTTTTGAACAGAAACCGGCTTAAGAGTTAAGAACGCAGTTTGCTGGTGATGCTTCTCTTTCTTCTCGGAGTTGGTTTCAGTTCTTTGTATTAGAATTTTTCCATGGCATTACTTGTGCTTTTAGGAACAAGTATTATATGTATTTAAAGGAATATGTTTTGAATAGGTTTTACGTCTTATTAATATGGTTGAATACCCAACAGAGGAAAAGGGATAAAAAGGGGGAAAAGCATGTGTACTATTACAACAACAATTATGACTTGGACTTCATATGGATTTTAGTCGTATTTTTTACATGTTTTTGCCTTCTGGATTTCCCCAGTGGTGCATGTGTGCAATGTCAATATGCTCCGAGGTTGAATCTGAAATCTATCTTGTCTCATTTCCCTTCACGAAAGTTTGATTTGGGAATTTAAAGATGTTTTCCTTAGAACTGCTTCTGCACAAGGGGGAGCTCAGTTGAAAAAGGAAGGGAAAGATTCTTGGTTGAGGAAGTTAGTAGCTTTGCTGAAGATTATATAGTAAAACTATTAATATTCAAATACTTCAAGTTGCTACTGTACATGTATCTCTCTGTGTTCTTCTGAAAATTATCACCAATCATTAGGAAAAATAAATCAAAAGAAAAAATGATTACCGCATGTAATCACCAATAGTCCCCACATGAACAAACCCCGTCACGAAAATGGTGAAATCGATTCACATCTCTTACCAGAATCTCCTTATTAGCGAACTTGGAAACGAACTTAGTAAAGGAGTGGCAATCTTCGCATAACCGCAAGCTTTTGGTTATCCGAATGACTTCCCCCTTGCTACTGTTGATAAGTCCAAAGGCAACAGCCAGTTTTTCGCTATGACCTAGCACAATCCGTTCCTTTTCTGCTGCCTTGAGATCATAGAGCACAACTTTGGTCTGTGGCACGTAGCCTTCCTCCTTCAATTCCATTGACAATTTAACCAACAAAGCATGGAGCTGCTCCATCTGTGGATTAACCTCATCAACAGAGACAAATGAGTAGATTTTCCTTTTAACTTCTATCCAACTGCGACCTGGGACTTTTTGCAATCCCCTAGCTTCTAGGAGCTTCTTAACTCTTTTAACTTCATCCCACATACCGGCTTCAGCATAGATATCAGCAAGGAGCACATAATTCCCAGCATTTGTAGGCTCAAGGTCAAAAAGCCTTATGCTTGCCCTCTCTGCAAGCTCAACATTACAATGAATCCTACATGATCCAAGAAGAGAACCCCAAACCTTAGGTCCTGGTTCAATCCGCATATTCTCTATAATTTTAGCAGCTTCTTCTAACCTATTGGCACGCCCAAGAAGATCCACCATACAAGCATAATGCTCAACACTAGGACATATCCCATGCGCTACATTCATCGACTTAAACAACATCTTTCCCTCGTCAACAAGTCCTGCATGACTGCAAGCTCCCAAAACACTAACAAAAGATATGGGGCTAGGTTCTACACCATTGTAGGTCATCTCTTCAAAAATTCCAATTGCTTTCTTTCCGAATCCATGAACCCCATAACTTGAAATCAAAGAATTCCACGAAACAACATCTCTCTTATCCATCTGATCAAAAACTCGTTGCCCCAATTCAAGCTTACCGCATCTAGCATACATAGTAACAAGGGCACTAATTACTGGCAAGATACTGTCAAGTCCCTTTCTAAGAATATATCCATGTATCAACCTCCCTTGTTCCAGTGCTGCAAGTGCAGCACAAGCTTGAAGTACACTAACCATTGTCACAGAATTCGGACATAAATCTTGAGACTCAAGCATCAATTCCCTGAACAGCTCCAAAGCCTCGAAAGCCTTCCCATTCTTCGCATAACAAGCAATCATAGCACTCCAAGAAACAACATTTTTCACTGGCATCTGATTGAAAACACAGCTCGCATTAGATACACAACCAAACTTTGCATACATATCTACCAAGGTGGTCATAATATGGACATATCCATCATATCCATGTCGCAAAATATGGGCATGAATCTCTTTTCCCTTGTTTAGCAGCGACACTAAACATTCTGATGCAACACAAGCTTTAAGCACGTACGTATAAGTGAACCTATCAGAGGGAATCCCAATAGAATTCATTCTACGGTACATGTTCAAAACCTCTTCTCCATGACCCGCCAACGAAAGCGCTCGAAAGAGCGCATTATAAACATAAATAGTTCTGTTTCGCGTTTTATCAAACACCTTGCGTGCATTGTCAATTGAGTCAAGAAAGGAATACATGTTGATGAGTTTGGTGGCCAGAAACGGATCCTGGTCGAACCCATTTTCAAGGAGGTGGCGATGAACGCGTTGGGCGTCAAGGAGAGAGTTTTGGTGGGAGCAAGAAAGAAGTAGAAGCTCATAAGTGTGTTGGGTAGGATTGGGCTCATGAGAGAGGAGCTTAAGAGCTTGTGTGAGGTTGCCTTGTTTGCAGAGAGATTGTATTAGTTTGTTGTTGTCGGCAGTGGAAGCTGTGGGATTTAAGGTTACGGAGCAAATCGGGGGTTTTAGAGAAGGGCGAGGCAAGAAAGTGGCGTGGGAAGGTAGAAGCGTAGTTTTGGGAGACTGAAAAGCCCACATTTAGACGAGAAGTTATGGTGTTTGCTTGCAAGACACGATGTGGTTTAACTCTCAACCTCGTCAAATAAAGGCGTTTGATGATTTACCGGCCTCTCAGATAAATATACTCTCTCTCTGTGTTTTACGGGTTAAGTTGGATTTGGTCCTCTTTCTCTTAAATTTGGTTGAGTTTGATTCTTCTACTTTTTTTCATCCTAATATAGTCCCTCAATTCCTTGTTTCTCTAATCATTTGATCCTTTCAAAAAGTTGCTGGCAGAACCCGCTCCTGAATTGGACGACTCTTTTTTGGCAATCATGCTTGTAAGGTGATTTAAAATCTAGTAATCCTTCTTAAATTTATCAAAATTATTTTTTTATTTTTAAAAAATTATTTTTAACACTAAGATATCAAATAAACTAGAAATATAAAAAATTAATTTAAAACAAAAAAAAATAATTTAAAACAAATTTAAAACAAAAAACAAATAATTGAAAAAAAAATTAAAACAAAAAAACAGAAGCTGCTCGCTCAAGGAAACTAAAGAGGCATTTTCTTGGAAGGGATACCCTTCACTATATGGCAACCAAACTCTCGGAAACGTGAATAAACAATCCTTACATGCATACTATGACCTGCGGGATCAACCAGGACGAGTGCACTGCACTATATTCCTTGTATCCTCTATGACCGCATCAAGTTGTGATTGTAAGAAAAAAGAAAAAAAAAGGTTACAGTACTCTTTCTGATGGCATTCAAGAAGAAAAGAACGGAATTTAGACCAATTCTTAGCGGCACCACGCTGAAAGCCAGTCAAATGGTAAAACAAGAAATAACTTGCATTACAACCGTCAATTTACCCGTTCATCGGACTTCTTTGGAACACTCCAGCAAACTGAAGCTGGCAACTCAGTCAAACCACATACTTCATCTGACGCTTGAGTCCCAAGAAAACCCGAGAAAATCAGGGGTCAGAAACCTAGGGCGCACTAGTTTGCAAGTCATTTGTGTACTAACCACCAGAAACCCTGGTAAAAGGCAATCGTGCACTGGTGTATGTGTATCAATGCAGTCATTTACGACAAAAAACAAAAATGTATCTACAAGGGCATCATAATTTACGTGAGAAAACTTGAAAAGGGAAAAACTTTTGGCCTTTGCCAGTGCTCTGAAACAACAGTTAGCTCCAAACTACGAATTTGGAAAGCTCCTGCAAACACAGCCTTTTCAACAAATAACCCATCCCCTTGAAACAAGAAACATTGTAACACCATGTTCGCAGCAGCTCAAAGTTGGAGCAGCTTTGATGACAACATCTCCATCTCCAAATGATCCTCCTTGTGATACACTTGAAAAGAAGTTCTACAACAAAGGTGCGCAAGTGATTAGCAAAACAGCAACCACCGCAACGAGAATAGATATCAGCATATTAAAATTCAGAACAATGAACACCAAAATCTGTCAAGAACACAAGGAATAAAAGAACAATGATGGAGACAAATTTGAACTGTCATGCAGAAGAAACTAATGGAAGACGTATTAATCCAGATAAGCAGCAGAAAGAGCTCAACACAGTAATATCGATTGTACAAAGTAGCCCCGAGCATTGAATTGCTTGATCGCTCCCCCTTCCCTTAGTTTCTATTTTTTATATGAGCGTTTCTTTTAAATTGTTGAAGCAATATATAGGCTTCTCATGGTTGGTATATATTACATATTCCCTAATCTAATTACATATTTAATAATTTATATCATGATGATGAGGAAATAATGTACTGTAACAAATATATTTTAATGGCAAACTTTAGATATATTTGGTGTATGAAAGATCTAATCAGATTATAGCTCCATTTAAAATTATTTTGTGTCCAATTTGTAGAGGCATGCTCTATTGCTTGTATTTAATGGAATATTATAAGCAAACAATATTGTTTCCTTAAATATTACTAATTAAATAATCATCTAAAAGGATGCTGCACGCTTCCCAAGAAAGGTTTCTAGTCTTTCAAATAACTAAACAATGGAAATGGATTTTGTTTCATAAGAATCATATTTAACACAAAAGTAACAGCTAATAAATAAAAGATAACTTATAGCATGAAACTTACATAGAAATGGTACGTGGTTATAGGACAGCAAACAGCAAACATTTCACATGAACCTGAACCCTTTATCTGCTGGCTTAAGTATTTGGAAAGAGCACATTAGGGTTTCGTCAACACTCATCACTGCACCGGCATTATCAAATTCACCACAATAGTTGGGAGCTGAAAATATTGTTACAAGCTGCCTCTCTGCGAAGAATTCATATCCATCCTCAACAACCTGATTAAAGGGGAAAAAAATAGAGGCATCATGGAAAACTGCTTGAGTTGAAAGAACAAATAGAAGAAGCAACTTCACCAACCTGATGAGCCCGACAAACAAGGTCCATATCATTCTTCATTAAGAATTCTGCAACCTTATCAGGGCCATAGGTATATGACACCCCCCGGTCATTCATTCCCCAGCCTTTGATATCCTTGTCAGGATCAGACCAAAGTAAATCACAAAGCAAACCAGAATCTGGGACGTCAGTTGGACGAGGTAAGTTCCTAATTTGATCCAAATTTGTTAAATCAGGGGAAAGCCCGCCATGCATGCACAATATTTTGCCATCTATAAGAGCAGCAACAGGAAGACAGTTAAAACAATCTGTAAATGTTTTCCAAAGTTTCACATTGAAGCGTCTTTTACATTCGTCATAGAATCCATAAATTCGATTAATAGATGCAGACTCATGGTTTCCTCTTAAAAGGAAGAAGTTCTCGGGATACTTGATTTTGTAGGCAAGCAAAAGGCATATTGTTTCCAAACTTTGCTTCCCACGGTCCACATAATCACCTAGGAATAAATAATTGGCACTGGGAGGAAAGCCTCCATATTCAAAAAGCCTCAAAAGATCTGAATATTGCCCATGAATGTCACCTGGAAATCGAAGGGGAAAAGTCACAACCATTAACAAGACTCAAAAACAAGAATATGAATACCAAAGAATCATGAAAGTGTACTTTATTTTAAAGAATGAAGAATAAATTAGAGATTTTGGTCATAACATTTGATTGTCTGATTTCAATTGATTATTTCGGGATTTCTTTGTTGCTGGTAATACTATTACTTTGTTCCCTATTTTGATTGGGACCACTTTGAGGTTTTTGGTGTGCTTATATAGTGGCCGTTTAGGAATTTTGGAGATGCTGTTCCAATAAAAGAAATTTTTGCTGTTCCAGTAAACCAATTATTTTTTATTCCTTTGGACTTCAAAACCCTAGCATTTTGGAGGTATTTTTTTTTTAAAAAAATTCTAGCATCCTTTATGAATGTCAAGGGTTTAACCTAGTGGATTATAGGGTTCATCTCCTTACTCCATTCCTTCTCCTGTTCTTCATTGTACACTTTGTGATTTATTAAGTAATACTTGAAGCTAAAAATTATTCAATCAGGTCAATTTATTACAACAATAACCTGCCAAATGAAGTGAATTATGCAACAACAGGGCACTTCAAACCCTCAAGTTTACTGTTCTTTTTTACTCAAATTGCTAACTCTCATGTTAAATTGACATAGGAGGGTAAGAACGGATAGAAGAGATTGAAGAATTTCCTATAAGGGAGGGGTAAATTGAATAAGAGAAAGAAACGAACCCTATAGAATAGGTGGGATCCGTAAGAAAGGGATGGGAAAAAGAAAACCCTATAGTAATGGGTTGAGAGAATGTAGAACAAAACAATTCTTGATTTTTAAGGTTTAATTCATCATACATGTCTGCTCCCAGAATATGTAGAATATGGTGCTAACATAGACACCCAAAACATTGCAATAAGTTTAAGTTGGTTAATATCCATAAAATATTTTACGTAACTTTATGACCTAAAAATATTTTTCAACAAATGAACCAAGTTTAAGTTGACCATAAATATATGTTGACCAATTTCCTGTAAAATATTTCAAGCAAAAGAAATACTCCCTTATTGTCCACACTATGGTTGCACTACACAGACCAACTAACTAGTAACATAAACCTATAATGCTAAGAGGCTTACTTAAAAAGACTGTGGTTCTACACAGACCAACTAACTAGTAACATAAACCTATAATGCTAAGGGGCTTACTTAAAAAGACTGTGGTTCTACACAGACCAACTAACTAGTAACATAAACCTATAATGCTAAGAGGCTTACTTAAAAAGACTGTAAACCACCCTTTTCAGCTTGGTCTAATCAACAAGATGTCCAAACTCAAAACCATGCTTGTCCTACCATATGTGAGGATCAGCAAAATAATTAAAATCACCTAGCAAAATTTAGATTGAGATTAGCTCTTAAGTTTCCATGCAAAGAAAGATAGCCATTGCTTAGTCTGAAGTGAACAAAGCTTTTCACCTGGAAGGAAAAGTGTTTTTATTCAAGAATTGTGGAAGGGATCTGAATCTGGGGATGCAAGTTAAGCATACATAATAATTGTCCATGCAATGTGAATTCTACAAGCCACCCTTAACAGAAACAAGCTCAGCCAAAAATCGCTAAACCTAACAAGGAATTCTAAAACCAAAAAATGCTGCAAGGTACTTTTTTGCTTCTGTTTTGTTGAGAACATGTTTGATGTTAAGTTTCTGCCAGTTTAATAAATTTTGTATTCCAGGCCCAAACTCTCCTGATACAACCAGACAAAAAAAAAACCCTCTCCTGACAGGCCGACACAACGATTTCCATTTTATGAGAGAAACAGCACGAGGCAAAAAGGTACTAAAGCATTGAAACCCAAATCTGTTATTGCTAACAAACCACAGAATATCAAGCACACTAACCAATTCTTATCCCATCCTGTACACCTAATACTTATGCATATGATGAAATTAACTAATAGTGTCCTAGCAATACTGAGACAATTAAAATATACATGATATTAAATTATGGCAAATTACAACAGAGGAAATATCAAGCAAACAGCATCGGGCTAGTTTCTACACTTTCTGGATTCTCAGGTGAAAAAAAATGACCATGTGTCTACTTCCCACTATGATGCATTGACAAAATACTATGGGACCGGGCATTACGATAACTCTTGCTTGTCTAGACAAAAGCTTTAACCTTGGCAGGTCTTTAGCTGTTCAAAAGCAATAGACCTGAGAAAAGCATAAGTCATTTGTGAACATGTAAGCTCATTCAGCTTAATGTATGACCACCCAAGTTCACTATAACAATATACAACAAATGAACTACAGATGTATTTTATTCATCATGCAATTACTTCCACATAAACTTAATAAATATGAACCCCTTAGTGCAGCCTCGTCAACTTTTAGAAAGAGTAAAACCTCCAGCAAAGAACTAGGATAACAATTTCAGGTTTTCAAGAAAAAAAAGTTCATAAAGTTAACATCACCATCACCATCTCTTCTACCTTTATCTAAGCATGGGCATGGACATGGAATACAAGTATGGCATGGTATGGATATGGGGATATAACAATTCTTAAGCACTTAGGATACAATACATGATGGTTATGTTAAATTTTTAAATATTTTGTATATTATACATTAACTTTATTTTAACAAGAAATTAAGAATAAAACCTAAAAATCAGAATAACCACTAGCAATATATAATTGAATGTGTGAACATATGAAGTATAAATGAAAAAGTTTGACATCATGTTCTTGTATTTGGTTTACAATTACATGAGATTGGATATCTGAAAATCATGTATCTCGATCATTATTATGATGATTATGAAAGGATCGACAATAATTTCATTTTTCTTTTCAAATTTAATTATTGTTACATGTCTCCCTTTCAATTTGGCATTCATGATAAAAAAAAAAAAAAATAGATAAGTTCTTAAACTAGAAACAGCAATATCATGTTTCATGTATTAAAAATTACAAAACAGAAAAGATTATTATTATTATCTCTTTTATTTAAAATGTTTCTCCTATAAGAATATGATCATTTATCATTAAACTATTGCAATAGCTAACACCATTGCAAAAATAAATATTGCAAATAACTTATTAAAAGTGTGGAAGTGTAGCTTTATTTTAGTTAAATGTTTAGCATTTCAATTTATAAAACTTAAAATTTATACAATCAACTCCTTTTCAAATAGCAAATTCAACCCTAAAACATATACCGACTGTGTCCCTCATGCATCTTAGTTGTATCCCCATCCATCCGAAATTAAATTCAGTTTTTAATAATTTTTTTGACATATATAACCATGTATCCGACATGAGTAGGAGCATTTTCAGCAAATATCAAATTCGGGCCCAATGAGTTAACATCTTGAACAAGATAAGAAAAGGAAAAAACAAAAACCATTGTTCAGATATAGTCCACCTAAAGATTAGGCTTCTTTGTTTTGCTTGATGTTGCTGCTATCTCAAGTCTTGAAGGGGGGCTAGGAAGAGAGGTCCAAAACAGTCTTATTTACCAAATTTTGATATAAAAAATGGATGCTCTCAAGACCAAGACTTCAAACAAATGGAGCAAGTTAGAAAGGAGACTTCATCCGCTTCACAGATCTATGTCAACCAGTTCATCAATTACCATAAACAACATTTTGTCTTCCCTATCAATCAACACATAGGATATAATAGAATCCCTATATAAATTGCTGGAACCAATAATCTTTCCAACCAGCATTAAATTAACTTTTCCCAAATTTTGATTTTTATTTCCATCAATCCAAAGTCATCAAATTTTAATCCTAACAAAAAACAAACAAATAAATTGTATCATTCTATTACCTATATGTGATAAGGAATTGAGATGCAATCAGTTGAATGAATCCCCCAGAAAACCACACCGAAATTCTATTTCATAATGAAAAGTAAACGGAAAAGAAGAGGGTGGTTTACCACAGATCTTGATGGGGGCTTCGAGCTCAAGAAGATTGGGTTGCTGAAGAAAGATATCTCTAGAAACAGCACAGAGTTGGCGGATCTCGTTTTCGCTAAGCTGAACCTGCGGTTGTTTGGCTAACCTCGTTTGTCTAAATTCTAATAAACGACTTATTATGCTGTCTAAAAGACCTGTCTCCATTGTTGTTGCCCCCTTCTGCTGCTGTCCTTCCCCTGCCATTAATATAAACAAAACCTACTTGTAGATCTTCTAGATTATTTCCCTCTCTCAAATTATTATCTTCGAAAAAAATTCGATTTTGAATCAGTGCTGATAGGGAAGAGAAACAGACTAATAATAAAATGTTTGCTTTCTTCACGTCGTGATAATGATAATAATTAAAAAAAAAAAAAAGAAGATGTGATCAGGTGGGGCCGCCTGAATTGCTTTGCTGGACAAAAAAATCCGAGGGCGGAGTTGGAAAATTCGTCCCTAGCATAGATATTGTTTATGTGTACGGTTGAAAAATATTTTTATAAAACTGATATTTTTAAAATTAATTTTTATTGTGTTTATATTAATACATTTTAAAAAATAAAAATGTTATTTTAATATATTTTTAAATAAACAATATTTATTGACTTTACAAGGAAACCTGGAAAAATATTTTGAAACAATATCGAAATACCTCAGTGACCTATACCTGTTAATTTTTAATCCAAGCATACATTAAAATATTTAAAAATAGAATTATGATTGTTTTTTAAATATTTTTTATTTTAAAATATATTAAAATAATATTTTATTTTTTTAAAAAAATTATTTTTAATATAAATACATTAAAATAATTTTAAAATACTGAAAAAAATATTAATTTAAAATAAAAAAATAAAAAAAATTCAAATATTTTTAAAAGCGTTTTTCAAACGCAAAAATAAACAAAAATAGACAAAATCTAAATAAATTTAAAAATTATCAATAAATTTGATCTTGATTCAAATTCAATATAATTAAGTATTGTACATATTATATATAAAAAATTAGATTTGTACAAATTATTTACTATATGAATTTAATTGTCATTTTAATATATTAAGTTTATTAAATTCATAAAATAAGAATTTATCTTAATTTAATCCACCAATAAATGGACCCGAAATAAAAATGCTAGCTAAAATACTCTCTAACACATGATCAGTGATGTATATAAAAAAGATTAGTGAGAAAAGTCCTTTGCTGATGTAATGTTTAAACTTTAAATCAACTCAAATTAATGTCTAATGTTTCAATTTATGTAGGATTTATGGTCTTAATGGTTAAATTTTAATATAGTGTTTGATTATTATTTAAAATAAAACAGATGAAGAACTAGAGATATATAATCTTATTTATTTTATGTTTTTGTTTTTTTTAATATATTTATATATTTAACTTTTTTATATTTATTTTGTATTTATATTTTTATAGGAGTTTGTTCCTATAAAAATCTATTAATATTGTCTTCACTCATAAATATGAAAATCATTCTAATATTATCATAAAAAGAATTATAAAAGAAAATGTTTTTATATCATATATAACTGTGGAGAGGAGAGGATTTTTTAAAAATAAATAAATAAATAAACTAGTACAAAAGTGTACAATAAAAAAAAAAGATCGTGTTTATACTTTCAAAAATATTTTTTATTTAAAAATAAATTAAAATAATATTTTTTTATTTTTAATATTAACATACTAAAATAATAAAAAATATATTAAATTAAAAATTTTCATATAAAAATAAAAACAAATAGAAAAATAAATCCCACCACACTTCAAAAAGGTACCCAAGACTTATATGCTCCACAATCAAACGCTTTAAAAGATGCCTTTGCTGTTGAACAGCGGTCCCGCCGGCCGGTCTTTCACATGGAAAATATGGAAAGGACTTGAATCTTTCTCTGTCTCTCCATATAAGGAGATTCTTAACCAATTTCCAATCAAGTTTTGATTTTTTTCAAGTTTATGATCAACCAAATTCCTCAAT
Organism: Populus alba x Populus glandulosa; assembly: GCA_033617975.1. NCBI lineage: Eukaryota > Viridiplantae > Streptophyta > Magnoliopsida > Malpighiales > Salicaceae > Populus > Populus alba x Populus glandulosa. The sequence continues at coordinate 5,686,156 of CM066151.1, forward strand.
TCTTGAGATTGAAGCCCTAAAGCGTATCATAGGTATAACCACCCTTTCCCTCCTGTGTTCTCCATGCCTTTTCTAATTTTTGCGACGTCTTTTAGATTTTATAAATGGTTTTATAGTTTTTTTTATCCCAAAAACAATGCTTGATCAAACATGTTAGTTTCATTGTGCAGATCAGTTGCCTTACTTCTTTGTTTGAGTTTGTGGTTAGACAAATTTTGATTTTGTTGTTGTTCTTGACTGTTCAGTTCCTTTTTTGTGTTGATCTTGGATTGCGGGAACAATGTTTCCGAACTTCTTGGTGTATTTTTACATGCTTACTGAACTAGTTTCTGTCCATAAGGCAAAGCATTGCTGTTTGGCAGAGAGTGTTTTTTAATTAACAGACAGAACATTTCTTGAATGGATGAAATTGGAATCATGTTGTTGAGATGGAAATTCTACAAGGAAAGATAACTGAAAACAAGCACACCTTTGCCATGCCATGTGCTAAGAATAAGACTTTTATAGGACAAGCTCATGTATGTCACCTAAGATGATTTGTCTGTTCGATTCGGCTATATTTGCACTATAAGGACAAAGCAATAGTTTAGGATGGTTTTTCTATCTGCAAATGAAATTCAGTTGGGAGAATCAGTATGCTATGGTTGAAGATTGCCTGTTATGTGCAATGTGATTGTAGTTGCAGGTTTCTCCGTGGTTTTTCCGAAAGTTTAGGTTCTGTTTTTGCTTTTGTGATTCGGAGAAATTTCTGCTGCTTGCCTGTTTGTGGATCCAATTAGACTATCGCATTTTTTAGATAATTTCGTTAACATTTGCTTTATCTATTATTTGTCTCTTTGTTTTTCTCATTGAATTGATAACATCTTATCCAAGTAGATGGAACACGAGGAAATCTCCATTTTGAGATCGGAGGGCCATAATGATATTGAAATGGCTATTGCATCCAAGGAAAGATCCGTCCTTCCTATTGAACCTCAGCTCACTTACAGTCCTCTTTGTACCTTCTCCAAACAAGAAAGTTTTACTGTGGAATCAGAAGAGCGATCAAAGTCAGCAACGAAACTTTCTGGACTCATAATTTTCTACTTAATAGTTATGGCAGTGGAGGTCATTGGTGGTGTGAAAGCCAATAGTCTTGCAGTTATCACTGATGCTGCACATTTGCTAACTGATGTTGCTGGATTCTCTATTTCCCTTTTCACAGTGTGGGCTTCAGGTTGGGAGGCAACATCACACCAGTCTTTTGGATATGGTCGCCTTGAAGTTCTGGGTGCCCTTCTATCTGTTCAGCTCATATGGCTGATATCTGGATTTTTAATTTACGAAGCAATTGACAGAATTCTTCACAAAAATGCAGGGGTGAATGGTGGACTCATGTTTGCAATTGCATTATTTGGATTTATCATTAATTTTATCATGGTCGTGTGGCTGGGCCATGATCACTCTCATCATGCATGCCATGATCACAATCATGATCATACCCACAACCACGAGAGAGAGGATTTATGTGCAACAGATGAAGCGGGGGAGACTAAGCTGGCATCAAGTTCTCCAGCAAATACAAAGATGTTGAACATAAATATCCAAGGGGCTTACCTCCATGTCATGGCTGATCTAATTCAGTCTGTTGGTGTGATGATTGCTGGAGCAGTTATATGGGCCAAACCAGATTGGTTGGTGGTTGATCTTATCTGCACTCTACTCTTCTCTACTTTTGTTCTGTTTACTACTTTACCGATGCTTAGAGATATCTTCTGTATACTAATGGAGAGCACACCACGAGAAATCAGTGTTAGCAGGCTGGAGAGTGGTCTCAAGTGTATTAAAGGAGTTCAAGATGTTCATAACCTGCATGTGTGGTCCCTAACAGTAGGGAAACCAGTGTTGTCTTGCCATGTAATTGCTGAGCCTGGAGCCAGCTCTACTGAAATTCTTCATAGGATATGGGACTACTGTGAGAGAACACACAGAATTCATAATGTAACTGTACAAATTGAGTAGGAAGCTTTCAGACCTCTCCATCATGACTTTGTTTCTACATTTTTCAAAAAATTTATTTCTGAATCATTTTACAGCAAGAAAGTATATCAGAAAATAGCTGAACAGAATACAACCAGAAGAAATGTTTGAAACCACAGAAGAGCCAACTGCCCTGCTGGTTTCTCTTGTAAATGATCATCTGACTTGAAGTAATGACCTGAAATGCTATGCTTGCTCTCTTCCAGTCAATGAGACCTTATTGAATATCCTATTACCACTTCTGCTGAATATTGTTTTTGAAAAAAGAAAAATAAAAGGAGTTGAAGGGCTAATCAAGCACTTGGCCTCGTATAGGAACTCCAGAATCAGGCAACCCTTTTATATAATATTCAGACGACCTCGTGTCAGGCAATGCCTTCTAAATGAGAGTGAAAAATAGAGTCCATTTTGAATGAGAGGATGACATGAATGGCTTGGCCTTGGTGTAGCAGATAAGACACGTCATTGATGACCACATCAAAACGGACATGGATGGGATGGCAGTGCAGGTAGTGTGTGCGTCAGCGCATGCCCAGAATTAGCTGATTTTCTTGTTTGGGATTTGGACAGGAGAGCATCCTTGACCTTTGGGCATCCAACTCTTTGGAGTCTTTACGTGTCATAACAGAGGTCTGTCTAAATTCTAAAAGAACAGGTATAGACGAGGAGTTGTTGAGAACATATCGCGTAAATGAGTTGGTAGGATATTTTTATAGTAATTTTAAGAGTTCGGTAGAATGATTTGAAAGATATACTCATTTATTTTATTTTTTATCAATATTAGAAAAAAAAAATATATATATATATATATATATATTTTAAATATGATAGATTGATTTGGGAGATATATGCTTAGAATAACTTGGAGGGAAAACAATATCCATTAAATATATAAGCTAACCCTAGAACAATTACCAATATTTTATTTTATCAATCTGAAAAGAGAGATGATAAGGAAAAAAAAAAGTAAGAATAATTTCTTCCTACATGGTGCAAGGACAAATATATATAGCAAGATAAATTAAAGAATGTAAAAGTAAAAATTTTAAAAAAATTGAAAAGAAAACAAAAAAAGTGTTTAAAAGTAAAACCTAATTGATTCTAACTCGTAACAAATACTCCTTGTTTTCTTGACTCGTGCCTACTATAATTTATGATTGGTGGATTCTTAAATTTTTATTTTTTTATTCAATAATTTATTTTTATTTTTTATTTTAAAATACAAGCATTGATTTAGGTTATTGTTCGAGACTAAGAACATTAATTTATATACAGATATTTTCTTATTATTTTAAAAAAAAATTCAAGACCTTTTTGGTTGAATGCTATTTTTTCTCCTACAAGTTGTTGGGAATTTTTTGATTGTATTGTTAAATTTGATTAGCAAGTTCGACCTTGAAACTTTTTAACCTAATTTCCTACTTAACCTGAATTTTAAATTAAATTATTTGAGAATTGCCCTAACATAACCCAATTGATTTGCCATAATTAAAGACAATCCAGACAACTAGTAAAAGCATGATTTTGAATAAAAAAATTGTTTTTTTTTTTTTTAGCAATTGAGACAATGACATATTGAATTGATCCTATGTCAACCTAATCTAACAAATCAAACCTGCAACCTAGGTTATGACCTATACTAGGTTTAATAACCTTTTTTTTTGTGAAGCTATTTTTATTTAATTACATGATAAAAAATAAATAATCACAAAATCATGCACCAACCCAATACTAAAACATTTGTTTGATATCGCAATAACCATATAAAAAAACCAAAAAAATTATGAAGTCTAATTTTCAATGAACCCAACATCGAAGAATAAATTTGAAAAAGAAAACCAGTTTTAAAAAAATTAACTCATGTTAACACGTAAAACTCGCGATCCAGGTTATTGATTGCACCTAGTTTAATAACTTTGGTTAATTTGTCAAATCAGCAATCAAAACCATGAACTCAACTTGATTTGATAACTTTGTGTTCTTTAAAAATATGTTTTATTTAGTAAAACGATATTAAAACGGACACTCGCAAAATCAATAACAAACAAAAAATTAAGACTTTCTAAAATGCAAAAATTGTTTTCTAATTAAAAAGTCATCATGATCTTAAAAGTAAATTAAAAGGATTAAAACAAAGTCTTGGTATTTTGTATATGATTGAAGAAAAAAATGATAAATGCGATAAAATTATATAAGAAATATATTAAAAATCTTAAAAAATATATAATTTTATGGTAATTTAATATTCATGAGTTTTTTGTTTCATATTAGACACATAATAATTAGAAAAAAATATTTTAACATTTCCATAAAAACCAATAATATTATTTGAGAAACATGATAAAATTTAATGATAATTTAAACATAATATTATTTTTTTATAGTGCATTTAAATCTAAATTAAAAAAAAAATTCAAAACAAAAAGCCACAACCTCGCAACAGACCCAATATATAGAGAGTGAAATGCGTGTGGGCCTACAAGGCTAGGCCCACACAATTGGCCTTATATTAAAATTTTTTAAGATATAAACAATATGTTATTTATTTTTTTAAAACAAAAATAAATGCAAATGACACGTCGTTTTCCCATCCCAAATTTCCCTTCTTGCTTAGATGTGGTTGGAAAATCATGTTAGGGTGTTTTTGGGTTCATAAACTATTTTAAAACATATTTTGATTTAAAAACATATAATAAACATTATTAGCAACTTATTAAAACCAATTTCTCAACTCAAAACACTTTTAAATTAATTTAAAAAATCTGAGAACATTCTCTTTCAATCTCAATTTACTTTTTAAGTCGAAGGTCTCAATCTCTGAATTTATTAGCACCTTAATAAAACTTTTTTCAATTCATTGACGCTAAGATTTTTTTTTTATTGCCAAGTTAATCGATGACTTTCTCTATCTTTTACTATTCTGTCTGCTTTCTCAAAATTAAGAATTGAAATATCAAGAAAGTCAAATTTTAGATCAAAATTAAAATAACAAGGAAAAGGAAAGTAAGTGGAATAAACATCACCTTTTCGTCTAAAATTGAGATTGGTCATGAAATTTTTCTTTATTTTGCACAAAAATTTGCTTTTGTTGAATTTTTTTAACAATTAGTTATTAAAAGATGTAATTGAAATAAAAAGAAGTTTGAGTATGAAATTTTATAAAAATTATAGTTACCATGGATAAAGGGTAGTGTTTGGCACTGTAGTAAAAAAACATTTTTGAAAAAATTTAAAATTTTTTATTTTGTTTTAAATTAATATATTTTTGTTTTCAGATTATTTTAATATATTGATATCAAAAATAATTTTTAAAAAATAAAAAAAATATTATTTTAATATATTTTAAAAAATAATCACTCCACACTCTTACTATACGCAACCTTTTAGTATTTTGTAACTGCAACTAATTGTAATGTAATTAAAATTGTAATCCTATAATAAATCTTTTCTTGGCCTTTTGCTTGCACAAATCCAGACCGAAGGCCCACTAACGCTGGCTGGGCCACTCCTATAAATACATGCACGCACAAATTTGGAGCCACATGAGTCCCTGCATTGGAATTTGGAACACTGCAAAAGAAAAAGAAAATCAGTTGAAAAAGAAAATAGAAAATGAGAAAGGAAGATACAGTGAAGCTGATAAGCGCGGAGGGTTTCGAGTTTGTGATCCACAAGGAAGCTGCTATGGTTTCACAAACAATCCGCAACATGCTCACTTCTCCAGGTCCCCTTCTCCATTTCTTTCTTCTCTTTTTATTTTATTGCCCCCCTCCCCTCTCTGCTCTTATATTTAATGGGTTTCTTTTCCCGTTTTCATTGCAATTATTTGTTTCAATGTAATTAATTACCGCTGGGTTACATGGCTCTGTTTTGTTTTTTGAATTATTTCAAAAATCAAATTATTTAGGTTAATGTACAAATCTTGCGTGAATTAGGGTTTTCTTTTTTCCTAAAAAAATGTGGCAGGGGGTTTTGCGGAGACGGAGCATGGAGAAGTTACTTTTCCGGAGATAAGCACTACCATTCTAGAGAAGATCTGCCAGTACTTTTACTGGTCTCTTCAGTATGCCAGGTTCTGTTCTTTTCCCTCGACTTTTGTTTCATGTTCCCATAATTTGTAGCTTTTCCTTGTCGCCTTTCGATGTTTAGTAATTAATCTAAATGATTCGGATTTGATTCGGAATATATTGAATTTGTAAATTAAGTCATGACTCCTGTAAGTAGTTTTTTCGTTGCAAACATCTTTTGTAACTTTCTTTTCCTTTTCGAAAATTTTGTTATGATTTTGAGCAAATTAAGGGCTTTCACCCTGTTTTCTTTTATTTTTTTTAAAAATTGTACATGTATGTTTTCCCTGAGCCTTTTTTTATTATTATTTAATACCAGCCAATGACCTCATATTAACACTTTGTTTTCTTTATTTTTCTTTATTTTTCTGTATGCTAGTTTCTATTCATGTGTGCGTGTAACATTCACACAGAACATCACCATCACCAAGTGTTTCACAACATTACTTTTCTAAGCGTGCCATGTCTGTGTCTGTATCATGCAGTAATGGGCGGAGACAAACATTTTGTTCCACATACTAAGGATGCCACTGTCTATATGGTCTAGGGCCTAGGGAAGCTGACACTAGTTGTTGCTGTTCTTGTCGCTTGTATCAATCTTCCCTGAGTATTTCCAGTCTGGTTTTGGATTCATATGTGAAAATATTCAGGAAAAAACTTTCTATAATCTTTCATGTTTTGTTTGGTTAGGATAATTAAGATTCAGGATTAATACTTTTCCTGTGTTTGGTTTCTTTTTGAAAAGGGGTCATTGGAACTCTTGATTTCTTTACGGGGAACCTGGAGATTGGGTGCTCATTATGAATTGTACAATTCTTGGTGATGTTTATATTCCTAATTCTCCACTACGGGGATAGTATTTGTTCTTATTCAATCACACTGTTCTTGCTATCCTAATTATAGAGTTGTAACTATCTGAGACAATTTTCTTTTCTTATGTGGGTAAGTTGATTTTTTCTCCTGCTTCACCTAGTCAAGCCTGTCTGGCTTAGGGATTGAGCCAGCTGAATGGGTTTTCTTGGATTTTTTCGCGATTTGCATTGCATGCAATTGTTGTGAATATAACAGCTTGTTTCTCATGTCAATGCATGATTGATATATTTCATTTAATTTTACCGCCAACAATTTATTTAATTTCTTTTCATATACATTTATTTGCTGTCGCTGATTTTTTTTATCTCCTTTTTCGACAAGTTGTTGAAGGTTTTGATTTATATTATTCGTTCCAATTAAGCAATGTCACAGGCATATTATGAACCCTGTGTATTTCCCTATCTTCTATATTGACAAGCAATTGCTATCCTTCTGACAGTGGAAAGGAGACTGAATTCCCAATTGAACCTGAACTGACACTGGAGCTGATGATGGCTGCTAATTATCTCCACACTTAAAACTAGATTTCCTCACTTGCTTCTAGGGTGATGAATCATGATGCTGTAAGCTTTCTGCTTAAATCACTTCCTGATATAAAGCATCTGTAATTTGATTTTCTGCTAAACACATAGATGTTTCATCATAGCTTTAGTTTTATTGCTATACCTAACAGGATAATTAAGGATGACATTGTTGCCCGAGAAGACCGTGGAGTTCCTGTATTTATGCTGTGGACTGGAATTCACCTCTTCATGTAGTTATTTGTCAAATTACAATGCCATTGATTTAACTGAGAGCAGTTTGAGAGTATGTAAGAAGATGATTACTGTGATGTATAAACTTGCTTTTTCAAGCAAATGAAGTGGGGATGCTAAGAAAGGGACTTTGTTCTCATGTGATGGTTACTTTGTTGTATTAACGGGTGTTTTTTTAAAGTTAACTTGCACCGCTTTTCACCGTGGTTCGTCAGGATAAGGGAGAGAACCTACAAGATCATTACATTTCTCTCTCGAAATTCCACTCCGTTTCTGTTCTTGCATGTGTACATTGATTATATGAACGATGGAGTTCATGTTAGTTGAAATCTGTCTGGCGTATACATGTATTGTCGAAAGCTCACTGTTACTGTAAACAAATGAATGTCCATATGAACATATTTTAAAATGGAGCATCACATGGAGTTATTCTCATGCAAGGGCTGGGCTCTCACAATCTGACTGCTTAGATTGATGTCTTTCCCGCCTGTCAGAATTTGTGTCAGATTGCCCCATCAGATACTTCATCGAGAAAGGTAAAAAAAGAAGAAGAAAAAGAAAAGCCTCTAGACTTTAGAGGATCAACTGGATGATCTTTATGTCCTTCAAATTCTCAGTGGGACTTTTCGAGTTACATCTCTACATGTTTTAAACTAGGGGGTCGAGCCTCTTCCATCTCTCTGAGCTGCTTTTGAAGATTTTCTTACGTTTACACAGCACATCCTTGACAGGTGACAAAGGAACTTCCACAAAGACATTATTTAGATCTGACAGTGTCATTTTATGTAACCAACCATAGATGCGATTGGTTCAGATCCAAAGAAGCTGAGATCGAATCATAGGTTCTACCATGGATCTCTTGTTGTACTTCCCCGTATATTTTTGTCTCTCAGTTCTAAACGACCAAGCCATGGGAAAATAAAGTCCAAGAGAATCGGAAATCACCACAAAAAAAAAAAGGTTAACTAAGCAAATGAAAATGAAGTCTGGAAAACGACTATCAATCAATGAATTTTTCCTTGAGAAGCTTGAGAAATGCTTCCCGTGCACACGTTATGGATCCTGTAACTTCTTCCTGATTATAGTTTATGACCCTCTTATGTTAGGGTGCCCATATGTGCCTTAGAAGCTGATTTTTTTGAGCTTTTCGTTACTCGTCAACTCCAAATATCTGTCCTCTAGATTTCCACATCAATGATTCACTGTTCAGGCTATTTCTGAACTCTGAAGATTTTTTTTTTAACTCGCTATGTGTTTATAAACCATCTTGGAATGCTGTAAGTGTTGAACAGAGCTATTATTGTCTTATTAAAACACTTATCTAAATCTATCTAACCATATTTTTTAAAAATTTAACTTTTTAAAATCACAACCATACAAGCTATCTAAAAAACAAACACATTCTAAATTTATTGGCCTATCTAAAAAACAAACACATTCTAAATTTATTGGCCTCTAAGTTAATCCTCTTCCTATTTGTAAAGCATGATGCTTTAGGATTTTATGACTCGTCACGGTGTGCAGCTGCTTATGTTAACACTTGATTTCCATTCTAAGTGGCCTTTCATGGCTATCAAATCAAATCTACTCAAATGTCAATCAATAATCTCTGAGCAGTCTTTTTATTCATATTCTCTATTCCCTCTTCGGGTTATAACTCCCGGTAGTTATTTGCCACTCTTGTGTTCACTTAGCATTCTTCGATGTTGCAATTTCTACTCTTCAGTTGATCATTTATGTTTATGTTTCATGGATTGTATAAAAAGTTTCGGAGGAAGAACTTCAGGATGGCGAATCTTTAGAAGATAGTTAAGAGGACAAGCAGCTAGCTCATAGGAGGATGGAAATTAGGCACTGTAATCGAAATCAGCTGCTAAACAGCATTAGCAATAGCTTGACAGTCACATTACGGACCGAAGAAGAAGGATCCTCGTACCTAGCTCATTAGATGATCGTGTAAGGTTCTCCGGTGATTTTTCCACTCCATAAAGCAAATATGCCAATCCATATGGAATTTGAGTCAAATCCTAACATGGCAGTCAATAAATCTTGTCCGATTGGTCTCTTAGCCCAAATATCACGAATGTTACTGACAACTTGAACAATATACGCTATTAATTACTTAATTTTTGATTGCTCCAGTGTCGCAAAGAATCAAAAGTTGGAAAAAAATGTGCTTGCTCCTCTTGCAAATTTCGTCATAAATGACGGCGTCATCCTTATAGGAAAGCAGACCTGTAGCCTTCCTAAATATAAAGGTGACTGGCTATTTCTTTTCTGTGTTGTCATAAATACCCAGGGTGCTGAGCAGTGGACAAATGAGCAGAGTTCTCACTTCCATAAAAGCTTCATTTGATAAAAAAAAATACATCTGCATCACTATGAGCATTCCCTTCTAATCTGAAATATAGATAATAGTAATAGTTCTGAAGTTTTGCATGTCACATAATGGCTGGAATCTTCAGTTCTCTGTCTTCATACTGCATCCTGTTGGTTTTCATTATTGTTGCTGACCTTAGTTTATGCACTGCTCAAAATGATAAGCAGGTAGCCCGTGCTTAATTTTTTTTATTCTTGCGTAGGGTTTTTTCTCTGATTGACCACAGGTTAATTAACTATGCAGATGAACTGATATATATATGTTGGCATAAATCTCTTATAAATTCAGGCGTCTGATTTATGTCAATGGTGATGCAGGTCTATATTGTGTAAATGGGCTCGCTTCCTACGGGTGAATACTCACCCACTTCTCACCACCTCAGTCTTCTTGAAGAAATTGTCGAAGGAAGGTGAGTGTTCTCAAGTCCATTCTTGTCAGAAAGCTTCTCTGTTTTCTTCTTTTACTTTTCTTGAATTTTCAATCACAATCATTTGGTGGTATGTAACGAGGAACAAGGTGGATGGGGTTAATACTCTAACAAATCACATCCATATCATTTTAGACTAGAAAACCTGTTCAACTGGCGTGACCGTAACCAGAAAAGGATATTTCTATTTCAATTATGTTCAGTGATGTTTTAACATTTCCCTTCCATTCCAGATCTGCGGATGGTGCTCTAGTTAGAAGCTATAATAGGAGTTTCAATGCATTTGCAGCCAGACTCAGCCATGCGGAGGTAGAGAGAATCTCTGGTAAGTTCTTTAAAATCCTTCTTCATCAACTTCTTGGTGGAATTGATATTTTTTTTTATGTGTGATGACAACAATATGCAGGCCTGAAGGAAGTGGTGTCTGTATTCCCTAGTAGAAGATCTCAACTTCTGACGACAAGATCATGGGACTTCATGGGGTTTCCTGAAAATGTGAAGAGGAACCTGACAGTAGAAAGTAATATAATCATTGGGGTTATTGACACAGGAATCTGGCCTGAGTCAGAGAGTTTTGCTGATAAAGGTTTTGGTCCTCCTCCTGCAAAATGGAAGGGAACTTGTGCTGGTGGCAAGAATTTTACTTGCAACAAGTATCTATCATCTCTCTTGCTCTGTTTCCTCTATTACTTCTACACCAGTAAAATATAATTGGATGAGTTAATCTGTCTAAAAGGCTAGAAATTAAGGGGTTCTTTCCTATTCTTTATAATTTTGCAAATTTAAGCCAAACAAATGTAAGTTCAGTGTTGTTTTTCTTCTGACTATAAGATTTCTTATCATGGATAAAAAGTCCAACTTTTTATGAATTAAGGGAAGATTATTTGCCAAAATAAGGTTCCAAAAGGAGCCATAAAATCATCTTGATATGTACTTTCAATATTTAAATTTGTATCATTATGGTAAGAAAGGAATGTATGAAAGCCTCCTATATCCATAAAATGCAATGGTTCACCTGGAATTTGTTTGACATTAACACATAACTACGAGCATGACGGTATTTAAATGTCAAATGGGAACGATTAGACAAAAATAGAAATGATACTGACATTCTTGTTTTTCCTTCCATATGATATATGAAAGAATCCATTGACTCCATTACTGGACAGAGGAGTACTTGTTAGATTCTGCTTTTATTTTTACTTTCAGTAAGATCATTGGAGCTCGAGTTGAACTCACTTCAGGGGCTGAAGCTACCGCAAGGGACACTGAAGGCCATGGCAGCCACACAGCAGCTGGCAACACAGTATCAGGCGCGAATTTTTACGGACTGGCTCAAGGAAATGCCAGAGGAGCGGTTCCATCAGCAAGGATTGCTGTTTACATGGCCTGTGAGGAGTTTTGTGATGACCATACAATACTTGCTGCCTTTGATGATGCCATTGCTGACGGGGTTGACATAATCACAATTTCAATAGGGAAGGTTGTTCCATTTCCATATGAAAAAGATACTATTGCCATAGGGGCCTTTCATGCAATGGAGAAAGGGATACTCACTGTACAGGCAGCAGGAAACAGTGGTCCTGATCCATTTACTGTATCAAGCCATGCACCATGGATAATTTCAGTTGCAGCTAGCAGCACAGATCGTCGGATAATTGATAAGACAGTTTTAGGGAATGGACAGACCTTCGTTGTAAGTAGCTATAATATCTCAAATTTATGTCATAGTCCCAGTCATTTTGTTCAAATTTACTTTGTTATCATAATTTATAGAGGTACTCTTTGTTGTTATTGCGATAGCTGTCCATCTCTTCACTTATCCAGCGGCACATAGCCGAAAAAGATGAAAATTAGCGTAGTTGAATGTGATTTCACAATTTTTTTTTTCATGGTGGATAGTCTGTAAAATATTTATCTGCTTTTACTTCTATATTTAATCAGGGAAGCTCTGTTAATTCTTTTGCACTATATGGAACAAAAATCCCTCTGATTTATGGAAAAGCTGTCACGAGTAATTGCACCGAGGATGATGCTTGGTAAGTGCTATCCCTTTGGTTGTTCTTAATTCACTGTCCTTCCAATAAAGAAACTAACCTTCATCCATGTGGTATATCAGGTCTTGCTGGGTTAATTGTATGAACAGTAGCTTAGTGAAGGGAAAGATTGTCATATGTGATATGACAGATACATCAGTGACAGATGAAGCTTTTAGGGCCAGGGCCCTTGGCTCAGTTATGTTGAATGACACATTTGAAGATGTTTCCAATGTAGTGCCCTTACCTGCATCTAGTTTGAACCCTCATGACAGCGATTTGGTGATGTCCTACTTGAAATCTACAAAGTAAGATTCTAAACACCCACGTAAAAGTTTGGTGAATTAGTCATTAAACAGTAAATTCAATTTCCCTGCCATAGTTAGAACTTTATGGCTGCTGAGATCATTTCTCCGGCTGTTAATCATGCAGCAATCCTCAAGCAACGATATTGAAAAGTGAAATTACAGAACATAATACGGCTCCTGTAGTTGCTTCCTTCTCATCACGCGGTCCAAATAACATTGCACCTGAGATTTTGAAGGTTTGGGAATTGTTATGACTATCAGAATCTTTCATATCTTTATGTTTTGGGCACGACGGAAGGGGTTGCAAAGTGCTGCCTTTTAAGTTATTCCATTGTACTTATCAGTTATGTTTCTGGTATTTTCTATTTGCCACAGCCGGATATAAGCGCTCCAGGAGTAGAAATCTTGGCTGCGTATTCTCCAGTTGCTTCTCCATCAGATAATGCTGATGATAAGAGGTCTGTGAAGTATAACGTAGTGTCTGGGACCTCCATGTCTTGTCCACATGTTGCTGGTGCTGCTGCTTATGTTAAATCATTTCATCCAAATTGGTCTCCTTCAGCCATCACGTCTGCTCTAATGACCACTGGTATTATTCACTTCTCGAGGTCTTTTTATACTTCTTGTTTCTCATTAGCCTACCACATGAATTTCATTTGTTAAGCCAGTTATTTAGATCCACTATTTACTCTTCCCTGCACAGCTTTGCCTATGAACACTGCCAAGCATGCAGATGCTGAGTTTGGATATGGAGCAGGCCACATAAACCCGATAAAAGCTGTAGATCCTGGTTTAGTGTATGAAGCTACCAGAGACGATTATATAAGAATGCTGTGCAGTATGAATAATACTCATTTCAGTAAATGTCCGCAGCACATTGAAGGATCTCCAAAGGATCTGAATTATCCTTCAATGGCAGTTCGAGTTGAAGAAAACAGGGCTTTCACAGTTAAATTTCCAAGAACAGTCAGAAATGTTGGACTCGCCAAGAGTTCATACAAATCAAACATCACAACAGGTTCTCAGATTAATGTTATGGTGGAGCCAAGCATTCTGTCGTTCAAGTCGGTGGATGAGAGGCAATCATTTGTTGTCACAGTGGCTGGGAAAGGATTGCTAGCAAATTCCATGGTATCTTTATCACTGGTTTGGAATGATGGCACGCATAGTGTGAGAAGTCCCATTGTGGTTTACACAATTAAACCTTCAAACTGAATGCCTTCATCGCATTTTATTTTCTTTAAATGGCGAATGATTTTTCTTTTTCAGTTTCAAATCTGAAAATCAAGGTATGATGAAAAGTTGTCTTCTATTTAGAGATTGAATAGAGTCCAGCAGTTAGTCTTCTTTTTCAGTTTACACAATTAATTCCCGTTTCAGCTTTATGTAAAACATTAGAGATTGAATAACCCTATCCTCACTATATGCTGCTGAGTGAGAATCTCTCTAATAATGGCAAGAAAATATTACAAATATTTGACCAATCATACAATAAATTTACTTTTAATATATTAGTCTCCTAGAAATTTCGTTGCTGATATAAAAATAATCCTTTCGTGTCCAGCAGCAATGAATGCTCTGCTCGCTAGCAATTTCCTATGAGAAAATCTCACCCACGAAAATTATTCCTCCTCTACACTAAATATATACCATAAATCATGACAAAGATCCGGATTAAAGGAGTGAAATAATGCATTGTATCCCATTATTGTTTCGAACACATTGATTAACTCATCTGGCAAATGTCAGCAGGTATAGAAATAAAAGATTATGAAATATTGTGTGCCCCCATCTTAGGTAAGAAAATAACAAGACTCTGCAATATTAGAATTATTATTCTTTTGCTTAACTAATATAGGAATATATTCCAGTTATGCACGAAATTTATTATTCTTAACGTATTAAGAAATCTCAGGTGTAATTCTATAGAAGCATTGTTCTCAAGGTGAGAAAAATTTCATTGATGGCTACTGAATCCTTGACTCTGCCCAATCCAACATATAAAATACTCCTCGGTCCCTTCAGGTTTGAGCAATAAACAATGGCACAGTACGGATCTATCCCGCTCTGTATTCTTACACTAAGCATTAGTGTATTGTTATGCAGTGCTACTGGTGATGATAGAAAGGCAAGTGCATGTATTTATTTATTCCCTTGTTCTTGCCATGCATGATAACTTGAGGGGATGATATTTTCTCCTTTTTTTTTTAATACTACATTGGATTAACTATGTTTATAAAGCAGGAATACATAGTGTATATGGGGTCACTTCCAGAGGGTGAATACTCGCCATCATCTCACCACCTCAGTTTACTTCAAGAAGTTGTTAAGGACAGGTTGAAATACTTTTCAAATTTCAAGATTAGTAGTTCTTTTACCATTCTTGTATGAATGTTGCCTTTCCCTTGTTTCTCTCTGCAGCTCTTCTGAAAATGTCCTTGTTAGAAGTTACAAAAGGAGTTTCAATGGATTTTCTGCAAAGCTCACAAGTGAGGAGGCACAAAAGCTAGCAAGTGAGTTTTACCAACACTTTTTTTTTTTAGTGTTTCACATAAATTACATGTATTTAATCGGTCTTTTTATCTTTCACATGATGTGGTATGCAGGTAAGAAGGAAGTGGTCTCTATTTTTCCGAGTACAACTCTCCAACTTCAAACAACAAGATCTTGGGACTTTATGGGTTTCAATGTCACTGCAAGTGGAAAACGAGGCACTCATAGTGATATTATTGTTGGTGTCATTGATACTGGAATTTGGCCAGAATCAGAGAGTTTTAATGATGATGGTTTCGGCCCTCCTCCCAGGAAGTGGAGGGGTGCCTGCGAAGGTGGCGAAAACTTCACTTGCAACAAGTAATACAGTTCTTTCCATTAATTAAACAATGCATTATATAGTCACTGAATAATTGATACCTTGTATAGATTAGTTGTTGGTAGACAATTCCTCAGCTATACAGATGCTATTGATCTAACATTAACAATATAGGATGGTGTTTTCAGCAAAATCATTGGAGCTAGACATTATTCATTTTCGTCTGCAAGGGATGATCTAGGCCATGGATCACATACCGCCTCTACAGCAGCTGGGAACATAGTAAAGAAAGCTAGCTTTTATGGACTGGCACAAGGTACTGCCAGAGGAGGGTTACCCTCAGCGAGAATTTCTGCATATAAAGTATGTGGTCCAGGTTCATGTCAATCAAGCGATATCCTTTCCGCATTTGATGATGCTATTGCTGATGGAGTTGATATTATAACAATCTCCATTGGAGGAAACCAAGCACAAGAATTTGATATCGATGTTATTGCAATTGGTGGTTTTCATTCAATGGCGAAAGGAATTCTTACTTTACAATCTGCCGGAAATGATGGTCCTGTATCAGGATCAGTGGCAAGTGTGGCACCATGGATATTCACTGTTGCTGCAAGCAGCATGGATCGTCGGATCATAGACAAAGTTGTTCTTGGGAATGGAAAGACATTAGTCGTATGCATCCTTGACTCTATTCTTTTAATCAATTACTTGATACAATCATACACAGACTCGCACTCGCATTTAACCACATCTATAAGTACGCATATATGCATCCATGCATGTATGTATTTGTATCTGCACTGAAACCAGTGTGTGGGTATTATATCTAACTACCAGGTTTGTGAAAACAGGGGAATTCTGTTAATTCTTTCAGTCTAAAAGGAAAAAAGTTTCCTCTGGTGTACGGTAAGGGTGCATCAAGAGAATGCAAGCATCTTGAAGCAAGGTGAATCTTGATGGCCATTTCTTTTATTTTAATTTCTAAATGTTAAAAAAAGGTCCATAACCTGTATTCTGAGTTGCATTGATTTTCATATTTTCAGCCTTTGCTTTAGCGGCTGTTTAGACAGAGCTTTAGTGAAGGGAAAGATTGTAGTGTGTGATGATGTGAATGGAAGAACAGAGGCTAAAAGAGCTGGAGCTCTTGGCGCGATCCTTCCAACTAGTTTTGAGGATATTTCCTTTATCTTACCTTTGCCTGGATTGAGTTTAACAGAAGACAAACTTAATGCTGTCAAGTCATATCTGAATTCCACGAAGTATGTTTTCTTTTTCGCTGAGCAGCATCCATTCCATTAGAATTTTGCATTTAGTTCCTTCAAATGATGCGATCCTTGTGTGTTTATAGGAAACCTTCAGCAAACATATTAAAAAGCGAAGCCATTAAG
The DNA here is from genome assembly GCA_033617975.1 of Populus alba x Populus glandulosa. NCBI lineage: Eukaryota > Viridiplantae > Streptophyta > Magnoliopsida > Malpighiales > Salicaceae > Populus > Populus alba x Populus glandulosa. The sequence continues at coordinate 5,703,224 of CM066151.1, forward strand.
GATAATGCTGCACCTGAAGTTGCTTCTTTCTCTTCTCGTGGTCCAAATCCCATCATATCAGATATTTTGAAGGTAGGTATTAGAGTTTTCTTTCTATATTTTTTGTTTTTCAATTTGCTCATATATGGATCAAATGAACTGCAGCCAGATGCCAGTGCCCCAGGTGTAGATATCTTGGCTGCATTCCCACCTGTTCTTTCACCTGCAGACGACCCTTCAGACAAGAGGCATGTTAAGTACAGTGTGATGTCTGGAACCTCCATGGCTTGCCCTCATGCTGCCGGTGTAGCGGCTCATGTTAAAGCAGCTCACCCTGATTGGTCTGCTTCAGCCATTAAATCTGCTATTATGACTACTGGTAATCTTGTGTAATCACTCTAGTCCTTTTCATTTCTCTCAGTCGGTTATATCACTAGATAATATGAATACGTAGATCACGTATCTTTCGGTTCCATTATGTAAAAAAGGTTATATGCAATTACCATTTTTCTTTCTATGATTCTTTTTTTTTCAATTTTCAGCTTGGGCCATGAATGTTACTGAAAGATCAGAGGGAGAATTTGCTTTCGGATCTGGGCATGTAAATCCAGTAGCAGCCATTCACCCTGGACTTGTTTATGAAACACAGAAGAGTGACTACATACAACTGTTCTGTGGCCTGGGATATTCTGCAGAGAAAATCCGGCAAATCTCAGGGGACAACAGCAGCTGTAGCAAGGCCGCTAGAAACACCCTGCCAAGGGATTTGAATTACCCTTCAATGGCAGCTAAAGTTGCAGCGGAGGAGTCCTTCACAATTAAATTTCATAGAACAGTTACAAACGTTGGCAATGCAAACTCAACCTACAAGGCGAAAATCTTCTCACGTTCATCACTCAAGATCAAAGTTGTGCCTGGAGCTCTCTCCTTCAAGTCCTTGAAAGAGAAGAAGTCGTTCGCTGTAACTATTGTTGGTCGAGATTTGACATATAACTCAACTCTGTCTGCTTCGTTGGTGTGGTCTGATGGTTCTCACAGCGTGAGGAGTCCAATTGTTGTTTACGGGAGGGGGAGATGAATTTACATCTCCATCAGCTTATAATTAGCATGCTTGCCGTATCCAATTCCAGTGTACTCGTGAAATAATGTAGACTTCGAATTTGCATCAGTTATGATGTGTTCAATTTCTCGGGCAACTAATACATCCAAGCTTGTAATTTCTCATGAACAGAAATGATACAAATTATCATCCTTTCTACTCCATCTTTACGAGTTTTGTTACAGATACGAAAAGTAATCTTCTGAAAACTCCAGCACCTTTGATGTTCGAAACCAGTTCACAATGATACATGGACATGTTAAAAGAGTAAACCAGCCATGATCTTGACCGAAATCCCAGCCACCCAACTAGCCAGGTTATGGGAGGAACGTTTGTTTTGGGACTGTTTCCTGATTCTGATGCCTGTAAGCTTTCTTGGAGTCTCGGATAGGCCATGGATATATCTTTTGAGCACTCTTCTTAGAAACATATGCTATAGACTATACAATGCTTTCATGTTTAGTTTCTTTTTAATTCCAACATTGATTATTTTTTTATTGAATCATTTTCTCACCTAATTTCATAAGATAAAATTTTAAATTGTAATGAAAAAATAAAATTAAAAGAGAGAACTATAATGTAAAATAAAATACAAAGAAAAAAGTGACTAATCTCAAAGTTCTTAGAATTTTTATTTTGATTTAAAAGTTTATTTTGTTTATTTTTTAATTATTTGATTTGAGAGATGAAAGGAAAATTCACCAAAAAATAATGAAGAAGAAAAAATGTTATCGGTTGATCCTAATTAACAATAAAAAAAATCAATCTTGTTATCAACTAGTTATATTCAATAAAGGGAGTTCTATAAATGTATTTTTAGACTTTCATCTTGTTGAACAAAAAAGATTGTGGTTTAAAAATAATTTTTTTCTGTATTGATTTTATATTTTTGAAATGATTTAGAGATGTTCTATATTGATAGATTGGTTGATCAACTTGATAAGGATGTTAGCTTAAATATTTTTAAATGAAAATAAATTGAAAAAAATAAATTTTTGAATCCAAAATATCCTAGCTTAATAATACGTTGTCCATTTTTATTTTTAAGACAGAAGGACATGTAACATGTTATTCATTCTTTTTGCTAAAATTTTTTTTTCAAAGACCATGTATACATGCATGACCTTTTCAGGATTTTATTAGATCATTTGGATTATAGGTTGACATAACAGATCAAATAATTTTTTTCAAGTCATTTACAAACCTAAATTTTATTAGATTCAGATTCAATTAGATACCAAATCAACCATTAAATCGAATTGGATCTAACTATATAATTCATATATTCTAAAAAGGAGTATAAAATCTATAGAGTAATTAAAGGAAAGATGCACACTGAGTATGTGATTGTTAAAGGCATGTATCAAATGCTCATTGGAGTACTTGTGCAGCATGTGCCTCGTATTCTAGAAGCATATAAACTGCTAAAATTTAGAGGGAAAAAAAGAAAAAGAAAATCAAAACCAAAGATGCAAAGGGTGATGAAGGAGTTGTTGGCAACATTGAATGGGTCTTCGCTGCTGGGTTTTTGCGTGGCATCACTGAGTCAAGAAGGTGTAATATCTATTCTCACATCCTGCAAAAAGAGTAACATATTAACAACATTGAATTCTTCTTTTTACTATAATTGAAACCCAAAATTATTTGAGAAAAGAAACTTTACTTCACTAATCAATAAAAAAACTGAAACCCAAAATTATTTCTGAAAAGAAACAAGAAAATCTTTTCCATAATCCCTTGAGATAAATTCTATTTTTTCGTTGTAATTTGCTCTTGTTTTAGCTTCTCGTAATCTTTCACAAAACCTCAGGACCATATCCAAGGCACTCCATGTGCTTTAAACCATAAAAAGACCAAGATCCAGTTGAGGATAATCCATGCTTTGAACATCTCTAATTAAATTGTCCTAGCACAGCCCCACGCATCCAAGCAGCCCCATGCCAGCACGGTACTCGCCTCCACACCAGCACATAACCACCATAACAGCGCTAGCATCTGGATCACAACCCTAAACCAACCCCTGATGAACCCTACTCACGCGAATCACTCCCTTCTTCCGCTATTGTCACCTCCACTAATTGAAGAGCGTTATAGTACTTGTTATTTATAACTAGTAACGTTCACAAAGCTAATATAGATAGCCATTTGAGGAGGAAGAATGAGGAGGAGAAAAATCCTACTTGCTAGCTATTTGTCACGACCCGATCACTAGCTCCATGACCAATACATAAATAAGGTTTCTTTTCAGGTTCTTTAACTATGGGAATCCAAATTTATACATAATATTTTTTTCTTTTGGGACATAAAATGACAAAATAAGGACTATAATGAAGAATAAGGGCATAAATAATGAAGAAAAATCCTACTTGCTAGCTATTTTATTTCTTTTGGGACATAAAATGACAAAATAAGGACTAATAAAAATATTTAAATTAATATTTTGTAAGGCAACCTTTATAAAAATAGATAAAAATATAAAAATACCAAATTACATTGAATTAATGCTAATTGTATTTGTATTTTATCTACTTTTATGTAACTTTTGAGAAATTGAATATTTAATGCCAAAATTCACGATTCCAAATCAAAGGTATCGATGATCGATCCCTTGCATGATTTATTCTTCTTTCAAATTGTTTTTTAAGGCAACCTTTATTAATTAAGGAAGCCTCGCCTAATCAAATGCTAAACCTGTAATTATTAGGAGAGAAAATCTTATAAAACCATCCTAAACAAAATTTTAATATAAAAAAATCAGGGAGTTGATGCGAAAACAAATATGGTAGGGGAAATCGACTCTATCTATTCTCGTTCCTATGTCTCCTCACGTTTTACTATATGAAATTATTGTTTTCCTAATTACTTTCGATAGGACAAATATAACGGAGGGAGATGGTATTAATTTATGCAAAATCAATGCAAGAATATTAACTATATATTTCAACGAAATCATTGCATATCTGCAGAATATATTAGAGAAGAAACCCAGAATATACTCTCACTCAAACACATCTTTCTACCAGTACTACTTGACACTGATTTTTGTTCTAGACCAAAACGAGAAAAAAAACAAGAAACAAAAATGGGTTTTACTCGGATTTTGTTCTTGACACTGCTTTTTGTTTGGGCTGCCGATGTTCAATGTCAAAACGTCAAGATTTTCAACGTGAAGAAACATGGTGCAATCCCTGATGGCAAGACTGAGAATAGCAAGGTGAATCCTTCATTTGATATGCATAAACTACATATATAATTAATCAAGTATATATCTTTTTTTTTTTAATATATATATATATATGTGCGCGCATTCATGTTGTTTAGGCATTCCTGGAAGCATGGAAAAATGCATGTCAATGGAAAGGAAAGGCTGTCGTTTTGGTGCCAGCAGGAACATACCTGCTAGACTCGGTTAAATTTGAGGGCGAATGCAAGGGTTACATGATATTTAAGTTGAAAGGGAATGTAATGGCCGCAAGCAAACTGAAGGATATTAACCAGTGGATTACTTTCAAATATGTTAATGGCTTAACTGTGGCCGGTCGTGGCACCTTCGACGGCCAAGGATACAAGGTCTGGCCTTGTAAGATAAACGGACGATGCCAGACTCTTCCTATAGTAAGTTCATCGTTCTTTTTTCTGAGAATTTTCTTCTTTTTTTTACATTATACTGTCTTCGATGCTAAATACTTTTCGAAACGTGATTTTTTCCCCCAGTTAAACCAAATTACAAAACGTTTTCCTGCTAGCCTGTTTCATTTTCTGAATAAAACCATATTAAATTAAACGAGAATAACTATACCTATGTGATTAGCTAGACATAATAACTAGAACTCTTTGAAATATACAATTCTGATCTATTAATGCATTTTTTCTGAATATCTCTTATATGTGGATTAAGAAATTGATTTGATCGTTGTTTTTTATTATCTTTTGGGCAGTCATTAAGGCTTGAATTCATCAGAAATGGGAAACTGCAAAACATAAGATCAATCAACAGCCAAAATGCCCATGTTTCCATCTTTGCCAGCAGCAACTTGAACATCACTAATGTCAAGTTGTCTGCTCCTCAAGATAGCCCTAATACTGATGGGATCAAGATTAGTTCCTCAGAAGAAATCAGGATTACACGCACATCAATCAGTACAGGGGATGATTGTGTTGCCATACTCAATGGGAGTAAAAACACCCACATTTCTCAAGTTTTCTGTGGCCCTGGACATGGAATCAGTGTTGGGAGTATGGGAGGGAATACAGTTATCGAAAACAAAGACATTGTGGTGGGGTTGACCGTGACGAACTCCACTTTTACCAATACCAGCAACGGTTTAAGAATCAAAACATGGGCATCTCGCTATGAAGGTCTTGCTTCTGGTTTCACTTACGAAGACATCATAATGAACGACGTCGAACATCCCATTATTATTGATCAGCAATATTGCCCTAGTTCTTCCTGTGAATCCAAGGTATTGATTTGATTGTCTTTCTGCTAATTAATAAGCTTTTTCCACTTTTAATCATTGAACTGACAGCGTAATCCATCGCCCTTTTCCATTTCTTTTCTTTGCAGACTGCTTCACGTATTCAAATCAAGGATATTACATACAGCAACATCAGGGGTACTTCGAAATCGAAGGCAGCAGTGACATTAAATTGCAGCAGCATCGTTCCATGCAATAATATAGTGCTGAAGGATATCAGATTGGTGTATACAGGAAATGAAGGTCCTGCAAGCTCAATATGTTCTAATGTCCATGGCTACTCTTATGGCCTTCAAAACCCACCCCCATGCTTTCGCTCGGCTTAGTTTATATCCATTATATGTGTTTGCTAGGGCCTCACCATGATTGAAGAGTTGCGTTTTAGTAGCTTAATCGATGTATGATATCAGGCTGTACTTTAGTAACCTTGCATGGTCGAGGACCAAATCGTTTCCGTTTTGTTATTCTAGAAAAGGGAAAAAGAATAACTGAAAGAAAGGAAATCAATTGGTTATTTATCAAAGTTTCTTATCTTTAAATTAAATAATATTTATTATTGGGTTCATTTTATTACTATTTCAAACTTTATTTATATAGATTATGATCACTACCTATATTTGATGAACTACGATGTTTGCTTGCCAACAATAGTGTTTCGCGAGTATTTCTTTTTATGTGTTACTATTTATTTTTTTATTTAAAAATACAATAAATTAATTATTTTAAAATATTTTTAGATGATTTTAATATACTAAAGTTAAAAATAAATAAGAAAATTAAAAAAATATTTTGAAACACTTTTAAAAAATACTATACACTATAATATTAAACACATACTTCAAATATCCAAAGAATTACAGAACTTGTTTGTCCTTAAATTAAATAACATTTATTATTGTGGTTATTTTATTATTATTATTTCAAACTTTATTTATATATACTATGATCAATGTTTATATTTGAAGGTCGACCAGAATAATACCTTGTAAACACTAGTGTTCTCGTGAGTACTTATTTTTATGTTATAAATTATTATTTTAAATGTTTTTTCTTGAAAGTTTATTAAATTAATTTTTTTAAAGTGTTTTTAGAAGGTTTTGATATAATAGTATTAAAAATAAATCAAAATCTTTAAAATATAATTTTAAAAATATTAAAAAAAAAACACTTTGTATTATAATACCAAACACATTTTAAATATCCAAAGAAGTATAGAATTGGTCATTCCTTTTCAAATTATTGGGCACGGATTTTATTTTAATCTCTCTATAACAAAACCTTTGCAAAGTCTAAAAAATATAATTGAATCGAATCATATGCTATCATTTATCTAAAACAAAATAATATGTAGGATATGATTCGTATCAATAAACTGAAAAAGGTAAACATCTTAAGAAATTGAACTTTATATTGATGCATTGTATGTTTTCAAGACAAGGTTCTCAAATATTATACATTTAACGATATAAATATTTGTCTCAAAAATAATAAAAGATAAAGCTTATTCCTTTTTTAAAAAATAAGAAGTTGATGACGAGAGAAATCACACGAGTCGAGCCCTTCAAACCCGTCCCGGAAATATATCAAACATAGACGACGTCGTTTTTTTTATGCAGTTTAATTAAAACGAAACCACTGCTTTCTTCTTCCCCACAGGCCTCTGGGAGCTGCTGCTGTGGTTCAAAATTGCAATACAAAACAGAAACGAAGTCGTTTTTTGTGACCTAACCCCAATCAATTCTCTTGCAATGTTAACTCGGGCTCTTTCGAGGTCAAAAATCCCAAATTTCAGTAGCATAATAGTTATCCTTCAAAACCTAACAACTAAACAATCCATTATAGATCAAACGCAATTGCCACTCTCAAAAGCCACAAATATCCAATCTTTTTTAGTTCCTGCTGGTTTGCGGCAATATCACGATGGAAGGCCGAGAGGGCCACTCTGGAGAGGCAAGAAGCTGATTGGAAAAGAAGCCCTTTTTGTAATACTTGGATTGAAGAGGTTTAAAAACGATGATGATGAGAAGCTTGACAGATTTATTAAAACCCACGTTTTCAGACTTTTGAAACTGGACATGATTGCTGTTTTGTCTGAGCTTGAGCGACAAGAGGAGGTTTCTTTGGCTGTTAAGGTTGTACTTTTGTTTTCTTTTAGTGTGAATATGTGCTGTCTGTGAACCGTTTGATGCAATGCTTCAAAGAAATGTTGACTTCACGTTCAGTTTATTTATTGTCTTGTGTGATTTATGCTGTGGAGGTTGGTTATTTTCTTGGGTTAGTGAGTAATTTATTGATTTTGCAGATTTTTAGAGTGATTCAAAAGCAAGATTGGTATAAGCCGGATGTGTATCTCTATAAGGATTTGATTATGGCATTACTGAAAACTGGAAAAATGGAAGAGGCAATGAAGTTATGGGAAGATATGCGAAATGAGGATTTGTTCCCGGATTCCCAAATGTATACCGAAGCCATTAGAGGCTACTTGAGGGACGGGTCTCCTGCTGATGCAATGAACATATATGAAGACATGAAGAAGTCACCAGATCCTCCTGAGGAGTTGCCGTTTAGGATTCTGTTGAAGGGGCTTTTACCACACCCGCTTTTGAGGAATAGGGTAAAGCAAGATTACGAGGAGCTATTTCCAGAAAAACATGTTTATGACCCTCCAGAAGAGATATTCGGAATGCTCTGAGGTTTGCATTATGCTATTGATTTCAGTTCTTTAATTTGTATTACAGATTGCATTCATGTTCGGAGGATGTTGATTATAGCATGTTTAGCTCCAATAGAAACAGCGTTGCAACAGCTGGGTTCTTCATGAACCAAAATCATAAAAAATAATAATGAAAAACTTGGGGTGAACAAGTTGTTTTCTGTAAGTTTTTATGGCCAAGACCTTCAACTGAAATGATGCTGTTCAACTGAAATGATGCTGTCCATGTTCGAAGAACTCCTTTTGATACTTTTGTATGCTTGTTCATGTATGCATGTGATCAGCTGGTTGTTTTGGGACTAGAGAACAAAACATCTGCAGTTTGTTTTAGTGTTTACTAGTCATTTCATCCTTCGTAAATTGCTTCATGTGATGTAATCACAAAAAAGGAACTCACAGTTCTCACTGAACTGCTGAAAGGGTAGAGCTGACTTTCTACTGTTAATGCAACTGAAATCTGATTCTTTTATTTACATAAATTGAAAGTTTTATTAATTTCAGGGCTTCAAATGGTCCATCACTTTACTGGAGTTCGTGGTCTTTCCTCAGCTGCTTAAAGATAACAGCAAATGACCTAATATGACACCATTTTATACTGCGGAAACAAAGAGGTAGCTTTTGCGTGCAAGGACACGTCTCACTGTTGTTCTGTTTCAGAGCTTCAAACTCCGTGGTCTCTAAACATTTTGTTTTTTGGTGGGGTGGAGCATGGGGAGTTTTACTGCGATGCCCTAGGTTAGGTTTTTCCATATATTTATAATTAACAAAGAGTTGTGTCCTGTGTTGCTGCGATTGAACTGTCCTTAATCATTTCATCCCAACAGCTTCTTTTGGGTTGTACTTATTTCAGCCTTTGATTCGTTTGAACCTAAAACTTTACGGCATGAAGTTCGCCAGCATGTCTATAATTGTGCATCTTGTAGACGTGTTTTTGGAAAATATGGCCATAAACCATAATAATGCAGTTAGGTTTTCTGATTTTCAATTCTCCAAGATTTTTAATGAAATCATCGGGGCTTTGGTCCCTAAGTGTTAGAGGTCTAGGCGCGGGGATGCGCCAACGAAAGCACACTGCCTAGAATTCGGCAGCGATGAACAACGGCAAAGACGAATTTGGCAAGCAACGTGCAAGGGCCTGTGCAAGTCTTTAAGCTGGCGACTTGGCATGGACGTGGGGGCTTAGATAATGGACCTTCTAAGTCAGCAGCTGACACAGCAGAACAGGCAATTGGGACTGCCGTGTGAGCAAGCAGAACTTGGGTGAAGTGGTTGCATCATGGGGGAGAAAGTGCTCCACCAAGCCACTAAAGATCATGGTGGAGATAATGCTCCACTAGGCCATGAAAATAGGGATCATGGGGGAGATAGAGCTCCACTATGCCCTGAAAATAGGGATCATGGGTGAGCATAGAAGCTCACATTTGTCTATAAATAGGTTGTTAAGCCTCTGCTGTGTAGCATGTGATTTTGTGCTTAGCACTCACTATTATTGTGTAATCCTTTGTTGATGAGATAAATAAAGGTTGAGAGTTATTCTTGTAAAAGTTCGGTGTGCTTGCTTGTGTTTGTTCTTTGTTTACGACGAGGCAATTGTGAGAACCTCTTTGTGTGAGCGAAACACATAGTCGTAGGAAATACGAGCGAAAGGGTGAGGCAAATCTGAGTCTAGTTGGGACTAGACTGCCGTATTGGGTTGAATTTCGTTGCGAAAAATTTAACCCCATGATAATTGGTATCAGAGCATGGTTGATTCTAAAACATGCAACTCGAAGTCATGGAAGCTATTCGAGAACGGTTGACGCGTCTGGAGACTTTGATAGGGCCAAACGATGAAGAGGAAGAACGCACTATCATGGATCGTCTTGAAGGAAGCTATGGAAAGCGTTGAGAGCTTGTACATCTCTCTTGCGGCATAATCGAGTGAGCGATTAGTAGCTGCCGAGGAGACGATTGTCGTTCTGAAAAGGGCAGTGACAAACACTCTTGTTGGAGTAAGTTCTTCTAAGCCTAAGGTGCCTGAACCAAAGTGTTTTGGTGGGGCAAGAAGTTCCAAAGAACTTGAGAATTTCTTGTGGGACATGGAGCAATACTTTAGTGTTGCGAAGATCGACGTGGCTGAACAAGTGGATCTCATCGTGATATATCTCACGAGTGATGCGAAACTTTGGTGGCGGACGAGAACCAAAGATGACTTAAGTGCTGAACGTCCAAAGATTGAGACATGGGATCGTCTCAAGCAGGAGTTGAAGGAGCAGTTCCTTCCAAACAACACATCTTGGATTGCACATGAGGAATTGAAAAGGCTCAAACATGAAAGGTCAGTTCGTGAGTATGTTAAATCTTTCAATTCTTTGATTCTCGACATCGAGAATATGTCAGAGGAGGACAGGTTGTCAACTTCATGTCTAGATTGCAAACTTGGGCGCAAGTGGAACTAAGACGATAGAACGTAAAGGATCTGTCCTCCGCTATTGCTGCTACGGATAATTTGGTTGATTTTAAATCTCCTACTAGAGAGGGTTATACATCAGCCTCCTTCAAGTCTAAGGGAAGAAACGAGGAAAGAATGAAGAAGTAGTTCGGTGGTGGTGTAGGGAAGGCTACTATCGGGGAGAAGGGCAAGTATAAATTTACGAGTGCACAAGGTAAAGGTACTAAACCGAACTTTACTTGCTTCATTTGTGATGGTCCTCACTTTGCGAGGGAATGTTCGAAGTGGGAGAAGTTGAATGCTATTCGGGTTGGGAATAGCGATGAGAAAGCGGGGGTAGTTACGCGCGTCAATCTTATACGTGTGATAAACTGTTCAGGCACCTTAGGCTTAGAAGAACTTACCCCAACAGGAGTGTTTGTCACTGCCCTTTTAAGAACGGCAATCGCCTTCTCGGCAGCTGCTAATCGCTCACTCGATTATGCCGTAAGAGAGATGTACAAGCTCTCAGCGCTTTCCATAGTTTCCTTCAAGCGATCCATGATAGTGCGTTCTTTCTCTTCATCGTTTGGCCCTATCAAAGTCTCCAGACGCGTCAACCGTTCTCGAATAGCTTACATGACTTCGGGCTGCATGTTTTAGAATCAACCGTGCTCTGATACCAATTGTCATGGGGTTAAATTTTTCGCAACAAAATTCAACCCTATGCGGCAATCTAGTCCTAACTAGACTCAACCTTGCCTCACCCTTTCGCTCGTATTTCCTACGACTATGTGTTTCACTCACACAAAGAGGTTCTCACAATTGCCTCGTCGTAAACAAAGAACAAACACAAGTAAGCACACCGAACTTTTACAAGAATAACTCTCAACCTTTATTTATCTCATCAACAAAGGATTATACAATAATAGTGTGTGCGCTAAGCACAAAATCGCATGCTACACAGCAGAGGCTTAGTAGCCTATTTACATACAAATGTGAGCTTCTATGCTCATCCATGATCCCTATTTTCAGGGCATAGTGGAGCATTATCTCCCTCATGATCCCTATTTTCATGGCCTAGTTGAGCATTATCTCCACCATGATCTTTAGTGGCGCACTTTCTCTCCCATGATGCAGCCACTTCACCCAAGTTCTGCCTGCTCACATGGTAGTCCCAATTGCCTATTCTAGTGTGTCAACTGCTAACTTAGAAGATCCATTATCTAAGCCCCCACGTCCATGCCAAGTCGCCAGTTCAAAGACTTGCACAGACCTTTGCACGCTGCCTGCCAAATTCGTCTTTGCTGCTGTCCATCGCTGTTGAATTCTAGGCAGTGTGCTTTCGTTGGCACATCCCCGCGCCTAGACCTCTAACAGCAAGTGTCCGAAATGAGGAGCTCTCCGATGGTGTACAATTTCAGAAGTAAGGGCATAAGCAAAACCAATATCGAGGAGGATTTAGAAAAACCAATATGGAACGATCTAAACGTTGTCAGACCGGTAAGCTCGAGGAAACCCGCATGTCCATTTATGTTTGCCTCGTAGAAACTTCGTTTGTGCCTTCGAATTTCAAGCGTCCTTGTTTAGCTCCCCCTGGAGCTCTCAAACTGTGTTGATGTTGTCCTTGTGTTTCATGGTAAGATTGACGAGTGCAGGCTATAGCCACATCAACCATCGTCAACACCAGTCAAGTGGAAATATGGACCGAGTGAATCTGGGTTCCAATTCTCTGTATTTGGGATGATTTTCATTGCATCTAGGATTGTTAAACCAATTGAATCAAGACATGCTAATTTTGGAGAATAGAACCTAATTTTGGAGAATAGAACCAGAAACGAATTAAAAATTGATTCAAATCAAATTTGTTTTTCATCCTGATTTAATGTTTACAGGTAATTTTTTTTTTACTCAGTTTTCTCAGTTGATTGATTGATTTATTTTGAAAACCTCTAATTATATATATATATATATTGAAGTCATACTTTTTAAACCCAAATGAAACAAATCCCGATCACAGTTAAGAAGTCAAGAGGATTAAGTCAGGTCAACTTAATTTTTTGATTTTATAATAATAAAAATGATATCATTTAAAAAAAATAATAGGTTTTTTTTAGTTATATATATATATAAACAGTGAAACATTTAGTGATTTCTAGGTATAGCGTGTTTCATACAATATATTTGTAGTCATGAAATATGAAAAACAAATATATTAAAATTAAACAAATTGAGATGTCCAGCAACATGCATGCCCTTACTCTACATAAAAACCTTAGATTTAAAATGTATAATTTAATTATTTTTTCCTAGTGCTCATTAAATGGATATAACAATGCCTAGAAAAATGACAAAAAAAAGAGAGAAAATAGTTGTTTTTTTAATAGATTTATCAAACAAATTACTCATCAATAGAAGTGTTTGTAATTGATTTTTTCTTATTTTTTTAATTATAATTTTTATAATTAATTAAAATATCAAAACATATTTTGTAAGATTATCCACAGTAATACACAATAGTTGTTGTTTGGTAATGTAGTTGGAAGTGAGATTCATCCAGAGCCACATGTATCAGCGTTTAGTAAAGAAAAAAATGATTTTTCATGATAGAACCCACAAACTTTGCAGTCGTGCTACAAGTTTTGAAGAAGCATCATTTCATGGGGATTTCTAATGAGCAATGGAGCCATGCTCAAATGTCACTGTTCATGTAAATAGTTTTTTTAAAAAAAAAAAACAGTGCAGTTAATTAATTTCACTCGAATTGTTCACGTAAATGTAAACAATAATTTTTTTTGTTTTTTTTTAAATTAGTTTAAGGTGAATTAAATTTACTTGTACTGTAATCACAATTTTATTCCTAATAATATTTTATCTAATTTTATAGTTCATGTCGGATGAATTTTGTGCGTAATGAAATTAAAAAAATATATAAAAAAAATATAATTTATTTCATGATGTAATAGCAATAATTAAATCCACAATATTTAAATTAAAAACCATCAATATTAATATATATTTTTTAAAATATTTTATAACCCTAATTTCAAAAGCATTTTTAACCAAACACATTAAATTACTTTTTCTTCAACCTCAATTTCAACTACAGTTTTAACAAAACACCTATTTTTTCAAACCAATCTTAATTAAAATACTTTTTATAAAACAACTTTTTTCAAGTTATAACCACAACAACTACTACAATATCAAACACACCAACTCTGATTCACGACAAAAACTAAGTGTGACAGGATAAATTAAATGTAGAAATAAATAAAGTGTGGTGGCCTTAATTTGTGCTTGAAATTGAATGAAACCCAGATGGCTTTTTCGATCGAAAGAAAAACATGTGGATCGACGGTCTAAGGATTGAAGAGATCCACAGAAATTCTTTGATTAGATAGATTCATGAGGACTTGCAAGTGATCAAGACGTGATCATGTTTACTTCTTCCAGCTCCAGGACCAGATTTTCCAGTACGTAATCATGTTGAAAGCTACTAGCACTTGTTAGCAATTTGCAGCAAAATTATACCAGTCAACTTCCAAGTTTTTTAATAAAAAAATAATTTAAAAAACATTTTATCGAATAACAAAACACACTTCTTGGCTAGTCAGTGATCGCTCGCCCTTTGTGAATCAATGATGTTGATAATTAAGAAAATATATATATGGTCTGTGGTAGAATGTATATATCTTTTAATAGTTTAAGTAAAACCCTGCTCATTATATGATTAAGTATCAACACTAAACAAGATTAGCAGGATCTTAACTTATCCCCAAAGAATAAATTTGTCGCAAAAATCTTACCTAACTATCATCCATATGAAAGATATAGTGCTACTTTAATTTTATATAAGAGTATTGATCTTCAAGAGACTGGCTTGTGTGCTTGGATACGAGTGGCATCGTACGCAATAGGGTTGAGGTGGAATCTCCTTCAGTGTGATTTTCCTGTATTATGATGTATTTTAAAAAGATATTTAACATGAAAAAATATTAAATTGATATTTTTTAATATTTTAAAATATTATACAAATATAAGAGCTTGTTTGATAGTTTGGTAGCGGTTGCTTTTCAAATAATTTTTCATACCGAAAAGCATGTCAATGATATTTTTTTTATTTTTTAAAAATTATTTTTGATATCAGCACATCAAAACGATCCAAAAAGTACAAATCGCACTCAATTTTAACAAAAAAAAAATCAAAATTTGACGAAACACAAGTACAAACACAGTCCCAAACAATACCTAAACATAGGGTCAATTCTGCTGTGCTAAAAAAATAAAAAAAAGACAGCAATCTTATCTAGTTATCTTTCTAAGGGGATCAAAAGATTGTAGATTTCTTCAAGTCTCTATCTCTCTCAAGGGCTTGGAAGTTATTATATCCATGAAGATCACGCCTAGGGAGGGCCATTGGTTGGAACTTAGAAAAAAAGATGCGAGTTTTCTGAGGTTTTAAGCTGATGTGACTCTACAGAGCAAGAGAGGGTCGATTTATCCGCATTGCTTGGTAGGGCACACGGCACAAATTGGGGCGTCCACTTAGGATGCCAAGTGGACCCCACGAGACACTTATCCATTTGTGTTGAAAAGATGACATTATATATGCAGAAAGATCAGAGGATGTGAATCAATGAGGAGGAGAGTTGCAGAGAAAATCCCCACAAAAAGAGATTTTTTTATTTATTTCTATAAAGTAGTAGACTAGTAGGAGTGCAAGAGTGAAGCTTCCTTCCTTCTTCTCTTTCTCTTTTTCAAAGTGATGGAGGCACATGGGCGGCACAATCAGTGCCGTCTAGTGTAGGAGGGATTATGTATATATCTGTGTCTGCTCTCTTGCTCTCTCCAAGATCTTATCCAAGTCTTTCTTGCAAGCTAGCTAGCTAGCTAGGTCGTTGTTGATAGAGTTACTTGGGGGGGTAGTTTTGTACTTCAACTGGTCAGGAAATAAGATAATGGACAGTAACAAGCAAGGGGCTTGTTTTTCTTCTTCTTCTTCTTCTTCTTCATTCACAGCCGATCTTTTTGGCACCACTGAATCAGCACCGGTATCTTCAGCTGGGATTTTTGCTTCTATGTTTCCACCTCCGTCAACGGTATACTCTGACACCAGTTATATATTCCATCCTCATGTCCTTTGTATGGTTTTTCTTTTGTTAATGTTATCTTGGCCAGAACTTAAATTTCTTGTGTAGAAAGCTGTGCTACTTTTGAATGTAACTATGTTGTTTAATTATGGATACTTTTGAAGTTTGTATTTATATGCCACACTTCATGCTGTTACGTGGGTTTGACTTCATTTAATAACTGGGAAAAGAACTGTAAAAATGAAGGGAAGGAAGGTTTTTATTTGTCCAACTTAGAATTCCTCTTATCTGATTTTATTCTTAGTTTAATGGCTTCTTAATATAAAAGACTTTTCTTAAATATAGATATAAACTATGTCATCTTGAATGGAAGTATGAAGATCAACTTTTTCACTGGCCTCTGCTTTATATAGAGCATCTTCACATTTGTTGGTATCTATGCTTATAGATATATGGATGCTAGCCCTGATTAAGTTTCCTTAAACGTGTGAACTCCTCCGTCAGAATTCGGGCCACCGTCTAACCTGTTTTCAGGATTCAGGTTGGAGGGAGGAAGTCTTCAGGCTCTGAGGTGACAGGATCTTGGCAAAAACAGTCCTATGGAAATCAAGCGTGGAAGCCCAAACAAGGATCTCCAGGTTTGTGATTAGCTCTTGTTATATCTGACTATATTTCTCTTTAAGAACTTCCATTGAGTTTAGAGGAACTTGTTCTGTCCTAATGCTCACTGCATGTAAGACCTTTTTTCACTCCCAGACAATGCTCTTGAACTGGTCAAGTGCTTGTTGGTGCATTTAGAGTTTTCATTAATTCTGTTCTATTTAAAAGAAAGGCTAATTTCCTGATAAACTGTCTGTTTCCTAATAATAAATTAGCCAATAGCCAGGCTGCAAGCTATAGCATGCCAGACAAGGACAGAAATTCAGCTATCCAGGAAGAAAGAGTGGAACCATGTCATCTAAGTTCATCCCTTTACTACGGTGGACAAGAAAACTACTCTCAATCCCCAAGTACTCAAATGGCTGGATCATATCCCATAGTGAGTCTTTGATTAGTTGATGACTAATTCAAAACACTATGCTGTGATATTTTCAGCATGATAAAAGTAATGAGATAATACATCAAAGTAAATGTACTAATGTACTTTGTGAATTAATTAGTTCAAGAAAGATGGGGAAGAAGATGATCCTAACAGCAGCAACCCTCACAGTGCTTCCAGAGGAAATTGGTGGCAAGGTATTATTATGCTGCAGAAGGGCCTAGAAGTTTACTAGCTGAAGCTGCTGTTATAGACTATAATTTACAGTTCTGATGTGCTTTTCTGCAGGTTCGCTTTATTATTAGGACCGTGCTTCCCTTGGCAAATGAACTCTCCACCTATTTTTTAAGGTACATCAATTCACCGCACCCCACTCCACATAGAATTACTATAGTTGTAGGCATTCGTAAGTGTTTTCTCTTTGTTGTTTCCACACTTAATTCTGCAGAATTTTAACAAGTAGTTATAAACCTCTTTCACTTTTGGCAAATCAGATAAAAAAAATTTCATTTCCTCTTGAAGCAGAAGCATGTTTCTTAAAATACTTGATAGTACAGCAAATTTGCACATAATACAATGATTGTGGTGGTTGTATTTTTCCAAATACCCCCATCTATCCACAAGGAGGGAGCGTGGTGATGATTAAAGTATTAAACTAAATCAGCTAAAGAGATGTGATCAGACTTGCAGATAGAGAAATCGTGCTCTGAGTTGAGAAACTATAAATGAACTTTCTTCGTGGTTGTTTATCTAATTTATTGTTTTATCTTGTTTATTTTGCAGGAATTCATGAAGCCTATGTGATAATTATGAAAGACATGTGTAATAATTTGGTAACTGACATGGAAAGATACTGTCAGCTATTTGCAATGGTTTTTAACGGGGGGAAAACCATCATGTATTCATGTCACATGCTTTCGATAGTTGCAGTCTCAATAATGTTCAGGAAGCTGCACAACACTCGCTACCAGTTTCTGCTCTTAACTAGGCTGTTCAATAAGGTTCAAATGCATTGCATTGAATTTTAGCCTCTTGACATTCAACTCTTAGTTTGTCAAGTTTATGCGTCATTAATGATGTTTGTCGAAATATATGAAAGTTAAACACAATAAATAAGCTCTCAATCTTCTTTTAATTGGATACCCTGAAATTTACAGCTTTGAACCATCAAGTTCACAAATTGCTCCATGCTCCATTAGATAAATCATTCGGAAGTACTTACTGCTAATGACACTCCTTTTAAATTCTCTAAAAATGAAGAAGATAAAGCTATTCCATTGCCAAAATTGTCGAGCAAAAACTTTTAGTTCATACAGATGTGAGGGCATCACAGTTGCATACAGAAAATAACCTCTCTTAGCTTTGGGTTGCTAAGTTCATTTGTAAAGGCATAGTTCTGCAGCAACTGCAAGAATAGGTACCTTGTGAATTGTGGTGAGGCCATGAGGTCTTTGATTTGTCTATGCTCGAGGCTAATGTAAATCTGCAAATTCAAAAACAATAGAAAATTGTGAGGGAACAAAAAAGACAGGAACGAGTATCAGTAGCAAATCACAAGCCAATTTATCTTCATGAAATCATCGGCAATGAGCAATTACAGTGCTTAGGAATTGTCACAAAAACTTTTGGCTTTGCTGCAGCTTTTTTGGATGTTTAGAAAGCATAATTGATTTAGTATGCTTTTTCCCCTGCTTTCTTCTTAAGGATTTATCCTCTTCGCTCCCTGAGTGCTTCAAGCTGACTGCATAGTACGAACCAGCATCACCTTGAACGAAAAAAAGAAGGGATCTTCTTTTGATTATTGCATTATCAGCTCTCTCAAAAATTGAATTTGAAATGATGCTGCTATCTTAATTGAATGGAGATTGGTAATGACAATAATCCTCTCTTTTGCTATTGTCGTTTGATATGCAAAGGAATAGCCTTTCATAAGCAGCTGCCATTTTCGTGGCAGTGAACAATTGCAACCCTCTCTGCCTAGAAGCTTGGCCTTTCATCTCCAGAACTCTTCTGCCATCTTCCCAGACCCTATAAAGTGCATTTTTCAATGAAACTACCATAGGTGAAAAAGTATAACCTATTTCTGTGCTAACAATCACAGATCCAGTAATGCTGGCTACCCTTGTGGACATCACTGACTTACCAGAAAGCATTGCTTCTAATAAAGTATGATCCAATCCCTGTGCTCGAAGAGTTGGGTTTACAAAAATATCTATTGCATTATAGAAGCTCGCCAGCTGAGCTTGTTCCAATGGTCCCAAAACTAGTATATTGGTCCCAAGATCTCTGTATCTAGCACCCCAAGGACCATCTCCAGCAATCAGAACAATGGTGTTTTCACGAAACGTACCATTTTCCACAAGAATCTGCTTCAGAGCTTCAAACATTAAGGGGTGTCCTTTATCCTTCACTAACCTCCCTGCCATGCCTAAAACCAAAGATCTACTCTTTGCAACCCCAAATTTCTGCTTAAATGCCTCACCTTTAGCAGGATCTGGCTTGAAAATCTCCTCATCCACACCATTGAGAATAACATGAACTCGTTCTTCTGGGATCATATAAATCCTTCTCAGTATATCTCCAGCATGATCACTAGTAGCGACATGGTGGGCATAGTGTGGAAAAAACCTGACCTCTTCAACAACCTTGGTAATTCTTTCAGTCAACGCATATGCTTGTTGTTCATCAGGATTCCGTAGAAGTTCTTGAATGATGTCGGTATGAATGGTTTCATATGCAATCCCGTGCCAAGTAACCGCTAAGTTGGTCAGGTTCCGTGACCGAGTATGCAACAGCCCAACACTTTCAGTGTGGACTATGTCAAAGGCTTTCCCAGTTGAGTTTTGAGTTAGAAATTGCTTCCAGACAATAGCTTGGTCCAGATAACCAGCAGCTGTTGGTTTTGAGAGGTGGAAATATAAGTTGCTCATCGGATACCTAGGGAAGGAGGAGTTGGAAGGAGAAGTGGTGAAAATGTGAAGCTCATGCCCTCTTTTGGCAAGAGCAAGATGAAGGGTCAGGGCATGCCGCTCAAGTCCACCTGCAAGAGATCTATGGGGCCATTTCTTGACAAAGAGTGCGATCTTAAGATATTTTGAAGGTAGTTTTGATGGAAATGAAAGATAATTCCATGTCGAAGGGAAAGAAAGGAGATTAATGGGTTGGTTTTCCTTCTGCGATATCATTTGGTTACTGTAGCGGTATGAGCTAGAGCATTGAAACCAAAAGAGGAATGAGACAAATGAGAAAGCAGATAGCAGTGCGATGGTGAAACAGAGACAACGAAAACTGAAGATAGTAGCCATGGAAAAGTCAAATGTGAGTTTTGATGCTACTGAACCTTTTTTCTTCAGGAAACTAACACAAGTAATAGGCACAGCATCGATGTAAAACTTGAAAGCAGTTATGAGATGAGGAACCAGAAGGAAGAATCAAAGCAAACATAACCAAGAAACTAACAAAAAAGCATTTTTTTTAGTGTCAAAATCAGTTCTTGAATTGAAAGGCACCTGCACATGGGTTCTATCAGGAGTGGTACAAGAGATGCAAATCCTAGAACCCATCCATTTTAGAGAATTGTTTATGGGTTATTTCAAAGGTAGAAAAATTTTGGTTAAGCAATCACATCATGGATTGACTACAGAGATTAATTTAACCTGCATTGATTTCCTCAACTCATTACTATATTGCAATAAAACATATTTTACGCCATTGTCACTGCCAACTCCCTGAAACATGGCAACTTCATAGCAAGAAGCATTCCCAATACAAAATGCAATTAAAAACTGTGAAATCCAACAATACAATGTACCTAAACCATTAAATCACATCTAATAGCAGAAATGAGGACGGTACAATACTGCTTGTCGATCGTAGAAAGTCAAAGTCGCTGTTTTCAGGTTAAACTAAAGACAGTTTCTTAGGAAACGTCATATAAGGAGCGCTTAAGTGTGACAAATTGCAAATTTTATATCTTTCTACTCCACCAAGTCCAAGTTAAGTAAAAATGGATTAAGATACACACTCAATCAACAAAAGTAAGCATCTTTCACTCAATTTTTTTAATCGAAGATTCTCAATTTTTATTTACTAGTTCAGTTTCCAAGAGACCATTATAGGTCCATCTCACAACTTTTACATTGTATTGGAAACAATTCATTGACAGCAAGATCAAAGAAAACAATATATATTCGAATAGTAGCTAGCTAATTAATTCTTCAAATCTCCCTAAGCTAGCGCGCAAACGCATAAAGCATAAGAAAAACATATATTACCAAAGCCGAAGGGACCAAAATAACCAGAGGAGTAATCGCAGCAAATGTATGCAAACTCCCACAGCCCAGAACCCCCAACTTTATTTGCACCAAGTCCATCAAAGCCATCATCAAGAACCCGCATCCAAAAACCGACCCAAACCCAGAAACCAAAGTCCCAGCCCGTAAAGCCATCAAGTTAACATGAGCCAGGGGCGCACTACGCAGAACCCCATCAGAATCATCATCTTTGTTGGTATCAAAAATCTTGATGGTTTGCTTGACAGCCAAAGCAATGAGACTGGAGAACAGAAAGGAGCTGAAAGAATAGACGTGGAAAGCGATGAGATCCTCGACGATGGAAGAAGAGGCGATGCAGGAAGTATCAGTGATAAGGGTGGTGGTGGGGTCAGGTGCCGTGGGGTACCATGCAAGACCAAGAAAGAGTGCTAAGGTGAATAAAGAATTTACATTGACGATACCATCTAAGGCCATTATGTGGATTCTGGTAGTTGTAATTGTATGATTGTTACGTGACATTTGCGGAGAGGACGGAGGAATAGTGGCGGTGGTGGACCTGCTGGTGGTGTTGGAGGAGGAAATACAATGCAAAGAGCATGTATTTGTGTATATAGAAGAAGGATTAGGAAGTTAGGGATATCGTATAATGTTGCCTTGTTTGTGATAGCGTGTCTTTTCCGGCAAGGCAAGGGAATGATCGAACCGTGAAGATTTTGGAGTGTTGAGTGAAGAAACCAAATGGCCAAAACACGCTTTCATTGTTAAGACACCATTAAGACACAGTTATACTTTCACTGCTTCAGTGCCTTTTCAACGACATGCCGTTTAGTGCTCGTGTAGTGTATCCATACATGAAAACGACTTCCAGCCTGTTTGTTCTAGCGGCGTTCCGTGCTTTTTTAAAAGATTAATTTTTTTATATAATTTTAATGTATATATATTAAAAATAAATTTTAAAAAATAAAAAATATTATCTTTTAATATAATTTTAAATAAAAAAATTATTTTAAAAAACAATCACCACTTTAATAATAAAAAAACAAGTGCAAAGAGATAGAGTTTATGCTAAGCAGCACACCTGGAAAGAGCTATAATATAAATGTCAGAGTCTATTTATTTTTGCGTTTTAAAAATATTTTAAAAAATATTTTTTTAATTTAATTTTTTTATATTTTTAGATTATATTTATGTGCTGGTATCAAAAATTATTTAAAAAATAAAAAATATATTATTTTAATATATTTAAAAAAAAATACTTTAAAAATTAAACACGCCTACACTCTTAAATATATCCTCGAAAGCATAGATATAACCTGTAGTGGCATGATATACAGCAGCCTCCCTGTAGATTTGGTTTATATAAATACAGTCCAATGGTTTCAAAATAGGCATTTGGATGCTTGGCAGTTGGCATTTTAATTTTGCGACAGCCTAAGTCCTCTCCTTTCAAAATCAACTTCAATTACAGTTAAAAATTTTCTATTGGGCAAGAATTTAATTAAAGACCAATCATAAAACACCAAGTGTCATCCAATTCTCCGTAATAAAGAATTTAGTGGCAATTGGAGTTGTTTTTAGATTAAATAAATAATTTATCACGAATTTGAAATGTCAAGCACCTGATTATCTGTTTCAAAATCACTCGGGTACATTCATCATAAATTAATATGGCAAAGACTTGTGTCATTAACCTAAACTCAGCCGAAGATTAGATTCATAAGTTAAATCATCATCCCTGAGCATAGATGTAAAACTCGAAACAGCCCAGTAGATTTAGATTAAGATCTAATTGAAAAAAAAAATGATAAAAATTAATTGATCTGGTCAAAATTAAGTTCTCAACTTGTTGATTTAAAAATAAAATTAGTTGAAATGATATTATTTTGATTTTTCAAAAAAAATTAAAGGTTAATCCTCTTTTTGATCCTTGATTCAAGCCTTGTATTAAATCAATTCAAGGTAGAGTTTTATAATTA
The DNA here is from genome assembly GCA_033617975.1 of Populus alba x Populus glandulosa. Taxonomy (NCBI): domain Eukaryota; kingdom Viridiplantae; phylum Streptophyta; class Magnoliopsida; order Malpighiales; family Salicaceae; genus Populus; species Populus alba x Populus glandulosa. Next base: position 5,726,285 of record CM066151.1, read on the forward strand.
TGAGTATGACAGTAGGTAATTGGATTATTTATACTTCCAAGCATCACCCTTGTCTATTTAAAAGATAAAAAAATAATACTTGAAAATGTGGTAACGGATATTTTTCAAAGTATTTTTTTTTATAAAAAGCATCAAAATAATTATTTATTTAAAAAAAAAATTATTTTTGATACCATCACATTAAAATGATTTAAAAATACTAAAAATATAATTTTAAGCAAAAAAAAATTAATAATAAAAAAGAAGGATAAAATTCATTTTCAAACACCCTAAAATCTTAAAACTTGAGAAAACCGGTAGTAGACCGAATAAAATTGTAATACTCAATTATCTAGTAGGTATTCCTGTAGTAAGAGTTTGAGACTAAAATATTTGTTTTTCCTGTGGTTTCAAGTTCGAGTTATACAATTGTTAATATAATGACTACTAAAAACTTATACAATTGTTAATTTTAAAGTTCATGAGATTATTGAGATTAGTCAATGTAGTTGTATACTAAAATTAATAATAATAAAAATAGAAGAAGAATAAGAAGATTGCAAGACTCGTCTCCTCGACATAAATGACACAAGGAGCTATCCGTGTCGATAAGATTGCCGATGGGCCATTTGAGAGCCAATTTGCTTCCCTTTGAGATTCTCTATGTTCCTATTTTTTGTCATCTTTTCTTGAGATTCAGTTCGTCACAAGAAAAACTAATGGAAACTACAAGATTGGCAGATGCGGTGAAATTTATGTAATAATAAATACCAAAGAAAAAAAGTAGATAGGCATGCGGGGTTCTGTCACCCAAGGACTTGTTGAATTGCAGGTATGACTTTTTTCTTCTAACGACAGATTTACTTTCTGTGAGTGGGTTAAAAGTTTATTTTTTATTTTTTAAAATTTATTTTTAATATTAATATATTAAAATAATTTCAAAATATAAAAAATAAAACTAAAAAAATCAACTATTTTTTAAAAATACAATTGGACTCCATGCTAAACACCACCAAAGTGACTATGCATGATGTCTTGGCTTCCACCAACTGTACGGTAATGTTTGGTTACTTTCTCATGTGAAGATTGTAAAATAGAAATGCGTTTGGGTGAAGGAACAGATAAAAACATAAAAATAAATTTATCTACATTATAGTTTTGTAGTAAAATTTTGTACTTTTAAAATAAAAATTACAAAACAAATATGTTTTCAGGGACAATATTTATATTTTTTTATTCTTAAAATATCCTTATAAAAACTTTCATTTTTTAAATTGTCCGACTAAGACATGTAAACATAAAAATAATTATTATCATAGTTTTAAAATTCAACTCGGGAATCAATCCAGGACAAAACTTGGGTCACAAGTTGAGTTGACCCGAGTCAGTATAGGAATAAAAATAATTATTATCATAATTTTAAAATATGAATCAAGATTCGACCTAGGGTAAGACCCTGGTCATAATGTGTTAGGAGGATTAACCCGAGTCAACATAAAATAAAAATAATTATTATTATAGTTTAAAAACTTGATTTGAGGATCAACTCAGGGTAAGACCTTGTTCACATATTATGAGAATGAACTTAGATTGACCCGAGTTAATGTAAAGATCAAAGTTGTTATTATCATAATTTTAAAACCCCACTCGAGAGTCAAGTAGGGCAAGGCTCAAGTTAACCAAGGTTGGCTCAATTTTTTCAGGTCCTTTTTTAATTGACTTTTATTTTCAATTCCATCATTCAATATTGAGTTAGTAATATTGAGTTTATCGAGGCCTAAGCTACATAATTTATTTTGACATGCTTTTTATGAGGTTATCTCTATCTTATTATCCGAGTCACAACTTTACCAAGTTAATTTGGGTTGAATTGCTTTTTTTATTCTTTTTAATTAATTTTTTTTTCAATTTCATCATTCAATATTGAATTGGTTGTAAATTAAACTTCATAATTTATTTTGGTTTGCTTTATATTAGGTTATCCCAATCATATGACCTAGATTACATGTTTGGTGGGTTAATCCCGATTAACTCAAATTTTTTGTTTTTTTTTTATTAAATTGATATTTTTCTAATTTTATTATTCAATCTTGATCTCATGAATCGGATAGCGTATTTGGTGAGTTAATACCAATTGACTCGAGCTGTTTAAAAAAAAAATTGATGTTTTTATAATTTTATTTTTATTTACCGTGAGTCCGGCTTTATTTTTTATAGAGACTGCAACGCCAAAGCAAATTTACCAAACATGTGATAGCAGAGCATCATAGGACTGATGGGTCAGCTGGTTTTTTTCTCGAACTATTATGTTGTTGTGTCAATATTTTTTTGAATTTTTTTTATCAAATTATATTTTTACTGGTTATTAAAATTGTTTTTGAAGTTACAAGTTAACCGGGTGATATTGGTCATAGCATGTTTAGGAGTGTTGTTGTAATTGCTTTTCAAAAGTGTTTTTTACTCAGAAAAATATGTTAATAATGTTTTTTTATTTTAATTTTTTTTTATATCAGGATATTAAAATGATTTGAAAACATCAAAAATATATTAATTTAAAATAAAAAAAATTAATTTTTTTTTAAATATTTTTAAATTGCAGCGACAAGAAGCAAAATACAGTATCTAATAAATATCTATTCCACGGTAGTGTTGAATTATTACAAAATACATGTCAGCGCCATTATTCATAAGAAACTGAGTAGTGTCTAATTATTAATATGATAAGTATCAGGCGCCATTATTCATGAGAAATTTAGAGTTGTCTAACACGTCATCTTGGTAAAGATAATTAAATATGCACTGAGTTCTTGGCCTAGTGATAGAAGAGGTTTGTTCCTTTTTCCTGTACTAGGGTTCAAATCTTATTGTGCATGCTTGTCACTCTCGTGGTGCCTTACATGCTTACTAGGTTTGCAGGATGTTTAGTGGGCCGTGGGATTAGTCATGGTGCGCGCAAGCTGGTCCAGACATCCACGTAAATCAAAAAAATAATAATTAAATGTACATGTAGGATGTACATTATTATTATTATTATTATTATTATTATTATTATTATTATTAACATGGATGTTCGAGTTACCTTGTATATACCTCAACTAATCCCATGGACTATGAAGTTAACGATCATATAAGCCTCTAGTAACTTTGAGATTTGTGAGACTCGAATTAGTGATTTTTAGAAAGCAAACATAGAACCTGATCAGTTGAACTATACCCCTTACGATTTTATTATTATTATTATTATTATATAATGCTTTAGTTTTCCATATGTATGTTACGTGTCTGAAATAACTTTGACCAAAATATATGATCATAATTTATACTGAATTTAATGTCATGAGTTTGATGTCACTCAGTCATGCAATTAAGGGATTATTTTGACTAAAAAATCAAACAGAGGGGTAACTCGTGTTTTTTTAACCCCTTTTCAGCTTGTTACGAGGATTCACTAAATTCAACCTTTTTTTATTACCTATAACTTCCAAACCACTCAAATATTCTTTTTCATGAGTTTGAATATTTTTTCTTTTTTTCTCACTTTCAAATATTAGATTTATTTTATTTTCCTTTTAATGTAAAAATCAACAATCTGTTATTAATTTTTTTAAAAAGATAAAAATATTGATAGTGTGTTACAACTGGTTTTTCAAAGTGGTTATCATCTAAAAAATAATAAATTAATATTTTTAAATGTTCTTGGATGATTTTAATGTATTGATACTAAAAATAAAAAAAAATATTCTTTTAATTTATGCACAGATTATAGTAGATTTCAAAATACAGAGATGATTACTTCTTTTTTTTATACATGTCCACTTCGAAAATATGATTTAAGATTTTCTTACATAAAAAAGTATCCGAGTATGTGATCATGAGGAGAAACTATGGCTATCAAAATCATATATGACGTCCCCGCATCTTCCTTGCCTCTCAAGATTATGTTTATATCTACAGTAAAAAAATATTTTAATTTTTTTATGTTTTAAAATTGATTTGATATGTTGATAAAAATAAAATTTTTAAAAAATAAAATTTTAATATATTTTTAAATATTAATATAAAATATTATATTAATGTGGAGTATGAACTGTTATCACAATATCATACACTATTCGAGGGATGTCAGGAGATGTTTGAAAGTCTAATTGCGATTGTTTTTTAAAATAATTTTTATTTATAAATATATTAATCAGTGTATCAAAATGATTTAAAAATATTAAAAAAATAATAATTTGAAGAAAATAAAATTAAAAATTTTAATTTATTTTTTAAAATAATTTTAAAATATAAAAACAAATAGAAAAATATAAGGGAAGCGTGGATGTATATTGTCCCTTTAGGAGACAGATATGTAAAGTTATTCGGGGAAAGGATATCTAGAACACGATCCAGTGACGCACTAAATTCATCCATCCCATCTAATTTTCTCCAGGCTTATGAAATCATATCCAACCTTAAAACAATGGGGCTGCACTTCAGTCACTTACCCTTTCACCTAATCCCCAAAACAGCTGACTGTTGACAAATTGCCAATTCCTTTTTCAAAAAAAAAGAAAAGCATTTTAGGCAGCTAGCACGTGATCAGACTAGTAACATTTGTACTTTTCAAATTCTTTTTGTATAGAAACATACTACAAAAAAAATTATATATATTTTTAAAATTTATTTTTAATAATTTAAAAATATTAAATTTTTGTGAAATATTATTTATATAGTCAAAGAACTATTGTTTTAATACTCAAATTGATCAAGCATGTTAACTCATGACTAGGGTGATTCAAGATCTAAATTGATTTAATTTTGAATAAAAATAAAAATAGAATTAATATGATGTGACTTGATTTAATTAAAAATCTTATTTAATTCATGACCCACTTGGTACGGAAAAATCCATTTAAAATTTATTAATTGTTTTCTTTTTAATTTTTTAAATAATATTAGTTTTACTTATTATATAAAATACAAAATTTAAATTGACAAAGATTAACTAGGTAACCCCACCAATCTCATAACTCAAAACTTACTCTAGATGAACTTAAATTTGAGTTTAAAAACTAAGCATCACATAGTAAAGATTCTATGAATCTAGCTTTGAAAAATTTAATTAGTTTTGTTCGGTTTTATATTTTAAAAGTATTTTTAATAAAATAATTTTTTTATTTTTTTAATATGCTGATATAAAAATAAATTTTAAAAATTAAAAAATATTATTTTAAAATATTTTTAAATAAAAAATATTTTAAAAATCAATCATAGCTACATTTTCAATCACTTCTAAAAACCCGTTTGACATTTCTAACTTGAATCAAGGGCAGATACAGCAGCGCTACTTGTCAAACCACGTTAACTAAACAAAGAACAACCTCAACCATAGTCAAATTACCTTTTGTAAGTAGTAACTAGATTCCAAATGGGGAGTGTTCTTGCAGGCCACCTCACCCTTTATTACAGTGACATCTCCCAAGTGGCAGCTGCTTTTCATAGCTTAACCAAATGTATGACCCAACCACCAAAGCCCGATATTTTAATGCGTAAGAGTATTTTCAGATTAGTTTAGGTGTTAATAATTGAATTTACGTTCTTTTCTAAATTATTTTAATAATATATTTTCTTATTTTAAATACTAATCTAAGAAAAAGAATATATAGTTTTTTTTTTGTTAGAACTTAGAAGCGTATATACTTCCAAGATTTAACCATCGAACAAACCCGTTGGAGTTATTAGATGAAACACAGTTGCAAGAGACCCATCATTCTGTCAGATGTTTGTTATAGAAAGGCTTATTTAAGCTACTGGTCTGAGGTCTCTCACACACACACCCTGTTCGTGTTCCCTGTGCTTGGAGCCAGGTTACAATTAGTATACCTGGGCTCGGCCGTACCAGCTAACCATCCATAATTGCTAGTCATCAAAACCCAACCTTTTCTCTCTGGGAACCTTGATTACTGTCCAAACCACGCTTCATTTATCATGGCTGTTGACCTACACGACAGAGATTCATTATTCTTGCCCTCCCAATATAATCATGCCGACGAGAACACCATTCTTGCCGTGGACGATAAACCCACTAACCAAAACGGGTCTACGTCCTTGGCTTCATCTGATTTTGGGTCTGCCCTGAGCTCGCCAACTGAATCAGAACTTGGTTCAACTGAGTCGGAAAGTGACCAAGACGACGATTACATTGCTGAGTTGACTCGTCAGATGGCTCATCACATGCTCCAAGATGATGATCATGAAAGACATGAAAAGGTATGTGTACTGTGTGTTTACAATACTCATTCATTATGGCGTACATATATATATAGATGCATGCACATGTCACACCCTCCTTAATCAGTCTCTGATCGGAGTCTATCGATTGTGGTTTTTAGACATGGAGTGTTGCTGGCTGGCCACAATCAACAGCATGGTCAGAGTTGGGCTCGAGCCAAGAAGAGGAGACCGTGGTGGTGAACAAGTTTGAGAAGTTCAAGATCAAAGAAGAGGAAGAGATTCACAAGTATGCCAATAACGAGGGATGTCTAAGCACTTCGCTTAAAACCCATTCAGTCCCTTCTACTGTCAGGGAACCTGAAATTTCCCCTGCCGATCAGTTTCAGTCTAAGCAAGCTCTTATTGAGAATCAAATAAAGGTCATTCAAGTAACTCTTACTTACTAATACAAAATATATTGCATACGAAACTTTTAGTTGGTTCTTTGATACGAATTTATTTATTTATTTCTTTTTTAGTTTTGGATAAATCTTTTTTGCTAATTTTGGTGGTGTGTGTGTGTGTGTATTTTTCAGTTCTATAAGCTCAAAAATTCAGAGCAGATTATGAAGCAACAAGAGTCTCTAAATGGGGCAAAACGGTCCAATTGGCATAAACAAAACGACCCCAGACGACAGGTTAAGCAGTTTCAAAGCAAAGGGAGAGCTCGTGGTGGGCACTTTACTAGTCATTACGGGCAAAAGGTGTCATGGGCTAATCTACAACAACAACATAGAACCGGATCAGAGATGAGAGCAGTTTTCCTTGGTGATTCGTGTCCCAGAAGCGGGTCTGGTGGTGGCACGGGGGTGTTCTTGCCTAGAGGTATCGGCAATACTTCCGGGTCACAAAAGAAACCAGGTAATTAATCAATGAGCAGTGGAATGTTTTTCTTTGTGATGTTTTTCCACCTTCCGGCTAAACTCTGGTCTTTTTGTTTTTTGTTTTTTTGGGTTCATTTCCGTAGTTGTTGGAGTAGTTAATCTTAGACTAGTTTACCTCCCTCCTGTATTCCACAAATACGGTTTGGATTTTATGTTGTTTTGTTTGATTATGATATTATGGAATCTTAACTGATCTTCAACATTGTTGGTGGCCTACTTAAGGTTGATATTCTAATTGGAAACTTCCCCTGTCCACTTCCCCTGTCCTCTCATAAATTGCTTTCAGCTAACCACTTGTGAAAGAAATGGAGACCTAGCTGACAAGAACGATCAACTCGCTGTTAAACTTGACTAGCGTGCGTCTGAATGGAATATTGAAAAGTCAGGCTCTAATTAGCTTCAAATCTTATTTTTTTCGAACAGGTTGTTCAACTGTTCTTATACCAGCGAGAGTAGTTCAAGCGCTGAAACTCCATTTTGACAAAATGGGGGTTGCATCAAGATCCAATGGTGCTCTTCTCCCTATTCAGCAAGGTACCTTGCTACTCTTTTCTTTTGACAAACTAATCTTGCATTCATCTAGTGATAGCAGCTCTTTGTTGATCCGTGTGTGCTCTTCTGGTTTTAGATGCTTCGAGCGGTGATGTGAGATGTGGCCTGCAACTACCGCAAAAGAAGAGCCAGACTCCGGCGACGCCGGCAGTAAATAGTCATCAAGGAACCGGTTTGCCTCAGGAATGGCCGTACTGACTTCACACAGGCATAATGCGTTGATGCTCACCTCCTAATGCCCGACCGATTAGGTTGCTCGATACGGCTGTTTTTGCCCAAGAAAGCCGGGTGAATAAATAGTTTTTAGACAGAATAAAAGAAGAAAAACAAGGACATTCGTCAAATTATAGTCTTATCTTATACATCATAGGATGAAACTAAACTCAATAAAACTTTTGTTTTTCTTTGAAGGGTCGTGATCAGATTCAGATAGAGAAATAGAAAAATAAAATAAAAGTTTGTTAGGAAGAAATGATCCAGCCCTGTTCCTCCTCCTCCTCCTCCTGTCCGGCGACGGTGTGGTATATGCAATTGTGTGATCTGTTATGTAGTTCCTGTAATGATTCAGCTGTTGTGTAGAGGCCTAGAACTTCAATGGTTATTTTTTTTGTTAATGGAAGCCTCAGTCTGTAGTATTCGAATAGTTGTTGGAGAAGAGATTGAATCTCTTGAGATTTCTTGAAAAAAATAAGGGACCAATATTATTATTATTAGTTAAGCTATAACTCATTATCTATAATAATAATTACCAAAATAATCTTAAAGGGATGTTTTATTGTTTCCTTCCCCGTGAACATAGGTGGATTGCCATAGCACACGTAAGTTATATAATTTTTTTTTTAATATTAGTGTTCTGACTAGCTTGCATGTATCTTGACTAAATTTATAGACCTTGAAGTTAATGATTATATAAACATTTAATATTCATTATATTAACATTTACAACCACATAAAAGTAAATTTTTTGGTTTCAAATTCTTATTATTATTGGATCATTATTTATTTATTTATTTTATTCTTGATCAACTAGTTATTTATTTTGAATTTATTTTTATTTATTTTATTTTATTTTTTTATGTTATTGTCATGTTTCAAGTGACACAACAGCACATGTCTATGATGAATGGTTTTAATACTTATTATCAGGCACTTTTAGAAGTGCACAAAGATCTTATTGCCAGATTTTGTTGGAAGAATTTAGCGTGCAATTGAAAAATCATTAGTTTTCTAATTTAATGTCAAATGTTATATTATATTTAATGTCAACTAAGATTATTATAAAAATCAAACCAGCAGTCAAATTTTATAAGCTATGATTTTATAAGCTATGATTATGATTTGAAATTAGGTTGTGGATTCTGAAACTTTGAGTATCAAAAATTTATTCTTGATTTTTATGTACTTCTAAAATTAATATGTTTTTAATGATGTAAAAAATAATTTTTAAAAAATAAAAACAATTATTGACATGTATTTTGCCATGAAAAATTATTTGAAAAGCAACTATAATATTAAATAAACTTTCAAATTAAAATATGGATAATATAAAACATAATTCATAAATATTCATTAAAATATGGATAATAATTCATAAACTGAAGACTTAGACATTTATGAGGACTAGCTAAAAGTTGTTTGAAATTTTCTGTGGAGCTTGATGTAAGATCATGAATTAAGGTCCATAGGAAACGTCTTCTTATGGCTACTTTTGAAATATGACAAGGATTGGACATGCTGATAAGATCATGCGGTCATATGCCACTAATTTTGGTCGGGGCCAATAACTTGGTGATTGTGAATTTGAGTGGCCCCAGACGGCAAAGAAATTAATACGATAATTAACATGATCTACCAATCTAAAGTCTAAACTGGCAACCCTTTTTTTTTTGTTTTTTTAAAGATGAAGACAGGAAGGAAAAACACATAATTCTATTTTTTCCGATCAATTACTTGTTGGAGGAAGCTCGAAGGACTTGTGATACGGCGTCGTCTCTGTATCCTTGAAAACTCTGCTCCCGAAGATCAAAAAACCTACAAGATGTCCCGCCACAGCTACAATAAACACACCGCCGTTGAAGGACATGACGGCAAGCATTACCATATAGGCAAGACCAACCCTGACAGCATGCACCAATGCCTGTATAAGACCAGCTGCGACATTGCTGGGACCTGGCTTGACTAATCGGCAATGAGAGAGCCACTCGACCAGGACCGCAAGCACGAAAACGAACACCAAGGCTAGCACATACATGCCTGTCTTTGTGCCAGGCCAGCCGGAGAAAAGGATCAATGTCTCCTTGCCCCAGAAGAATGTCATGTGCATCATCATCTTGTGGTGCATCCCGTCGGTGCCGTTCATGGGTGTTGACGGCGGCGGCGACATGCCAGGCATATGATGGTCAGGGTCCATTAATTTTCTTTAAGAAAGAGAAATTGACAGGAGGGCGTTGGGAAATGGAGTTTTCTCTTGGGTTGATTTGGCGATTGTGGATCACAGGCTGGATATTAGCGATAAGAGATATTTACAGTACAGAATAAAATTTGTACTATGCACTGGTGAGATTTTTATAGGACTACAAAATACCAAAAAAATTGTTTTCTAAATTTGGATCTTGCGCGATATAAGAGTTTTGGAAGCCCATTCTTTTTTCTTCTTTTTTTTTTTCTTTTTTGGCAAAATGTGCTGTTAACATAAAACTAATTCAGGAGGGGATGCCCCTCCTCGCAACTATTACTGTTAATTCAAATAATACTCTTTTAAAAAAATTGATTTTTTAATATTGAAATTATTAAGAATTTAAATTTATTATTTATTTTGATTTATTTTTTATAAAGTTATCTCAGTCTCATGACTTGGGACATATATTTTATGGATTAACTCAGTTAACTAGTGTTTTTTTTTATATTTTTTCAATTTTATTCTTTAACATTTAAGTTAATTAGAAATTAGTCAAGGTTTTGATGGATTAACAAGGTTTGTCTCGAGTTTTTTTTTAATTAATTTTTTTTTTTAATTTTATTATTCAACATTTAATTGATTCGTATTTGAGTTTTATAATCTGTTTTGATTTGTTTTTTATTGGGTTATTCCAGTATCATGATCCAAGTTTAGCAAGTTAACTTAAGTTGATTCATGATTTTTTTCTTCTCTTATTTTTATTGATTTTTTTAATTTTATTCTTCAATAATAAGTTGATTAAGAATTAGACTTCAATATTTTTTTTTTATTTGATCACAATTTTATGATTTGGATCATGAATTTTACATATAATCTGGGTTGATTTAAGTTGATATAATATATTATTATTTCAAGATTATTTTTTTAAAAAATGTCATCTTAAATTTGTTTTAGTCAAATTATTTTTTTTTGCTGTCCAGATTTCCTTTAAACTTACTAAATTAATCAAATCATATTAAGTCAATTATTTATTTTATTTTTAAACATGGTAGTGATAATTAAATATCTTTTAAAAAAATTTAAAAATCTAATAAAAATTATACTATATCACAGTTTATTTTGTGTTTGAAAGTGTGGTATCAATTATTTTTTAAAGTGTTTTTTATTTAAAAACACATCAAAATAATATATATTTTTTATTTTTTAAAAATTATTTTTAATATCAGTACATCAAAATAATCTAAAAATATTTAAAAAATATTAATTTAAAATAAAAAATAAAAAAAATTAATTTTTTAAAAATATATTTGTGAAAAGTAATGTAAAACACTCCCATAATTGAATGATGAGCTATTTTATCGCATGTTTAAGAGCTGGCCGTCATTGCCACGGTTGAGTAGGTGCTCTGCAGCCCCTTCTGTACTCTTATACTATATTTTTTTATTATGTTCACGATGCGTCCCCTTTACGGATATAAATTGTGTTTGATAAATTATTATTATTATTATATCTTTACCTTGACAAATAATGGATTTAATAACAAATTGTTTTGTTCTTAGTTAATAACAGGGATTGCTTGCTTTAATTCAAAAAAATAATAATTTTTTTAAATATTATTCTGCTAAATAATTCTCTTTTATATCATCTTGTGTTTTGCTTCAAATCTTAACCAGATATTATTCTTAGAATAAAAATAGATACGGCAAGTGTGCAATTTAAAGGCATAATTAACACCAAACAGGGTCCAAATACTGTAAAAAAAAAGAAGAGAGTACATCCATATTTTCCAACCCATGAAAAGGTGACGATACTGAAAATATATTTGGTTTGGAGGTATGGTATTTTTTAAGCATAAATCAGATCTTTAAAAATTAAAAAAAAAACATATTTTTTACTGAAAAAACACAAGTTATCTTTCATCCAAACACATATTAAAAATGATAGATTATCTATGATAGCTTTTTTTTTAAGGTACAACATATTTAAAGCATAAATTATATTTCTAAAAACTAAAAAAAAAACATGTTTTTTAATTTTTTAAAAATATAACCTATCTTTCATCCAAACACACATTAAAAGTGGTAGACCACCTATCTGTATTCCTAAATAGATCGATAGTCTATCAATTTATACGTTGAAAGTGATCTCCATAAAGTATAAGTTCAGTGAATATGTCAATTTCCCCTCACAAATGGTTTTCAAGGGGAAAAAGTATATTAGACTATCGATCTGTATTCTTATAGGACATTATTCAGAGCACTACCGCTTCCTTCTTCTTCTTCTTCTTCTTATTTTTTTATTTTTTTATTTCAGTAGTCCAAACTGATGTCTCTTTCTTCTGTCAAAATCCCAGTTGACGAGCTCGTTTTGATCACAGGTTAATAGAAGAAATATATTTATTAAATTGGGTCTTGTCTCTCCCAAAATAACAACAAAAATTGATCTCACAGGACGCCCTTTCTACTCTATGAACCAATATTGTCCCTACAGCTATATATATATATATATAGCTGTAGGGACAATATTGGCTCATAGAGTAGAAAGGGCGTTCTGTCAGATCAATAAATATATATGTATATATATATAGAGAGAGAGAGAGAGGGGTTTTTAAAAATTAAATTTGAAATCAGCAAAGCAGAATTACAGCATCCTTGAAGGGCTCACGGATAGTTGACCTATGGCACAACGTTGTGGAAAATAACTAGGCATTTGCGCCTTCGAGGCAACTGCTCGTTGCTTCTTCAAGAAATTCTCAGCCTCAAATTTAATGCTTTGGACTAACTTGGCATTAATTTCCATCACTAAGACCTTATCGACCCATGCAAATGTGCGGACCATAAAGTTAATAGTTCAATGGGAAAATTCAACTAAACTTTTTTAAAAACATTTATTGTGCCAGCCATTTTCGCAGCCTCTCAATAAATTTATACTTCAAAAATCAAGCACAAATTTTATCTTTCTCCCTGATCGATTCGGCTAAAGATTCATCAACTGGTAATAAGAACAATAGTTCATAACAAATGTATGTGTGTGTATACAATGGAAATTTATTTTTGCACAAATAACAATCCACACGCCAAATACTCATAACAGAAATTATTCTTCAAGTTTCAAGAGGGTAAAAAGGGTAACAAAAACGCGTAATTAGGGAGAACTAGTGCATCGCCAAACCTAAGAACCTGCAGATACCTGATGAGCATAATTCAACAACTCGATGGAGGAAGATCAGAGGTTTTAGCAGGATTTTGGTTTTTCTTAAAAACCCTACTGCCAAAAAACAGGAACCCCAGAGTATGCCCAGCCACAGCAACCAGGAACACGCCGCCATTGAAAGACATGATAGCCAACATGACCATATAGGCTGAACCAACCCGCAAAGCGTGCAGTAGAGTCTGGACCAGACCAGCCGCCACATGGTTCGAGCCAGGCTTGATCAACTGGCAATGGGATAGCCACTCGACAAGAATGGAAAGCACAAAAACAAACAGCAAAGCCACAAAATACATGTGTGGTCTCTTATCAGAGCTTCCAGGCCAGCCGGAGAAGAGAATTTCAGCACTCTTCCCCCAAAAGAAGGTCATGTGCATCATCATCATCTCGTGGTGTGGCATCGTTCCTGCCATGTTCATGGGCGGCGGCGGAGCCATGCCCCCCATGCCCGGCATATCATGACCATGGTCCATGATCTCTCTCTCTCTCTCTGAAACCCAAAGTATTTCCTTCTGTTGAGGGATGATCGATGAAAATGGAAAGATTTTATAGTACGCCGGGAGTAATCGTTACTCCACGAATCTATTTCAAAAAGAAAACAGATATTAAGATATTAAAAAAAATTAAACCTGACCAATGAGAAATTATAAATATAGATTAAAAAATTCTTTTAAAAAATCCTTTCACGGAAGATTACTCTACAATTTCTTATATGAGTGTAAGAAGGGTAAGTGGTCAAGAGAATAAATATCTACTTCCATTTAAGAACGAGCGGATGGTATTTAATGAAAGAGTAAATTATTTTACTTGGCCCCTGCACTCTTACACAATTATAAATTAACACTTATTTTTTTGAAAAACTATAATGTAGTTCCTCAATGCTTGTTCATTATTGTGAATTGTGTTATTAAACCATTTATTAGAATTTTTACGGTGTTTATATAAGTAATTAATGATATTTTGTTAGTTTTTTCATGTAATGTACCTTAATGAAATAAATAAATATAAATAGAAAAGATAAATTTTAAATGAAGATATTTTTAATGGGTCATGGATTTTATTTTATGATCTCTTATTTAAGGTTGAGTTTTGAGGAATAATTAAAAAGATGTAACTAGTAAAAATCTTATGATTTCTTAGATGTTTTTTTTTATGAATTAAGAATTATACCCTTTGACAATTTAAATTATTAGAGAAAAATCAGAATATGTTTTCTTTATAAGTTAAAGAAATTAAAATAATATTTTATATTGTGATAACGATTATTTTTTAAAATATTTTTTATTTTAAAATATATTAAAATAATATATTTTTTAAAATTATTTAATATCATCACATCAAAATAAAAAAAATACTATAAAATTAATTTAAAACAAAAAAAATAAATTTTATAAAAACTAAGATTAGAACTAGGAGACAAACAAACTCTAAGTTTGAGGTCGTCAAACATGAAAAAATTATAGCAGTGCTAAACATCAAGGATTGAAAAATAACTTGTGTGTTTTGTATTGCGGTAGCTGTTGTGGTTGTGGTTTGAAAAAAGTTGTTTTATAAAAATTACTTTTAGTTGAGGTTGGTTTGAAAAAATAGATGTTTGGTTAAAACTGTGGTTAAAATTGAGGTTCAAAAAAAAGTAGTTTTAATGTGTTTGGTTAAGAATGCTTTTGAAATTGAGGTTATAAAATAATTTTAAAAAATATATATTAATATTGATGGTTTTTAATTTAAATTTTATGAATTTAACTATTGCTATTACATCATGAAATAAATCACACTTAAAAAATTACTTTAACAAAAAACTATCTACAATTTCATTACGTACAAAATTCATCCGACAAGAACTACAAAATTAGATAAAATATTATCAAGAATAAAATTAAGATTACACTACGAGTGAATTTAATTCACCTTAAACTAATTTAAAAAAAAACAAAAAAAAAATTGTTGTTCACGTTAATAGCACGAGTGAAATCAATTAACTACATTGATAAAAAAAAAAAAAAAAAAACATGTTCAGCGAACAGTGCATGCCTCCACTGTTTCAAAAAAAAAATATTCCCTGAACAATAGAGCTGCCATGCAAAAAGCAGCAATTTACTGCTTTTTATTTTCTTGCGGCCAGAACACAATAAATTAAGGGACCTACGCATAGTAAATAACTTTTTTTATTTAACAAAACACTCGGCCATTGTGTTTTTTCAAAAACACAATCTCTATCTCGTAGCTAAACAGTAGTATTAATGAAATAAAGGGTGGCAAAATTCGTTGCAGCACACATAATTGGGTGATGGAACTTGTAGTAATTATACTACATTTATTACATGGTATTCCATCGTACGCTTGTTTTGTTCGATTTGATGTTGTAAGCCATTTTATAAAACCCACCCAGCTTGGTTATAAGTTATAACCGGAAAATTGATTAATCTAAAAAAATTAAAAAATAAATAACTGAAAAAATTAAATTGTAAAAAACCCCGATTAAACCAATTAAAATTTTAAAAAAACCTACCAGTTCGGTTCGATTTCGATTTTATAAGCTTAAAACTAAAAAAACCAAATTGAATATAAAAAAAAAAACCGAATTAAAACCAAGGCAAACTGATTTGAATCGGTTTTTGTCCTAAAAATCTAAACCAAAACCTATTGGTTTGAACCGGTTTCGATTCGGTTTTGTTTTTGAAAAAAAAAACAGTTCAATTTTATTATTTTTATTTTATAAAAATAGAACTGAAAATAAACACTCCGAATCTTAACCTTGCCTGAGTTTTAGATTTCAGGATTATTGATCCTCGATTAATTTGAAATAATACTGTTTATTAAAAAAATAATATTATTTTAAAATTTTATTCTTTTTGTAAAGTCAAACAAGTTTTCATTCAAGTAAGTTGACTAATTAGTGGGCGGGCTGATTCCTAAATCAATTGTGCTTAACCTGATTAATTCTTATCCAATTTAATATAAAATCCAAAATATTTCCTCCAGTTCAGTGATGATGCGAATGGAAAGCTTTTAAGGCACGCTAGGAGTCATAGTTACTCCATTAGTTTCGTCGCTTACGTTCCGTTACAGGTGTGGATTCGAGCTGTTAGTAATATTTTCGGGAGTAATTTTTTAAACAACATGTGTAAATTCAAAACATATTAAAATGGTCTAATCGAAACTCAATATGAATAAAAAAATATGTATAAGATGATGTTGTTAGACTAAGTCTTTTTTTAATGTAAAAAAATAGGGAATTTATGACGAACTATTTGATTGTATAATTAACCTTGGTTTAATGGGTTAATCTTGAAATCTCGTAACACGATTTCTTATCTAACTTGAACTTCAAATAAAAATATGTAAGAGTTGCCATGAAGTGACCCAGACAATTTGACATATCCAAAAATAACTTGGACGAACTGTTAAATATATGAGTTAACTTCAAAAAATATTCAAGATGATATTTTTTTTAATATAAAGAAAACAACATATTCAATCATTCTTGGTCAACCCAGGTTAACCACTAAATTCACTACTTGGATCTTGGACACAACCACACTACGCTAACTCGAGCCAATTATCTCATTTTTTCCCCAATTCTTTTTCTTTCCTTTATTAGGCTTAGGTGAGATGATGCTATTCGAGACTAAATCAAAGAGTTATTAAAGAATCAAGTATTAAATTGAAAGAAGAGAGTCTAGGTTTGAGTTGGAATAAATTTGGGATTCAATTGAAGATATATTATAGACTTAAGGACTAAAATAAACAAAGAAAACAAAAAGGTGTCTATCGAGTGTAATACACGTGCCAACATGTAGGAGAAGTTGTTGTACTGGAAAGGAGCGGGTACACCTTCCATTGAGCTCCAAAAGTGTCATTTCTTTTTGTTGTTAGAATCATAGTTATTAAACCCAAACCGGCTCGGCAGGTCGATCCAGGAACTGGACCGGTCCGGGTTTGTCAAAAGACCAGTCGGTGCAACGACCCGGTTGATCTTGCAGGCAACCTGTGACCTAGGCGAGTCCCGATGTTTTTTTTTTTCAAATGTGATATTTGAAACCCATTAGTATATATATTCTATGTTCTTAAAAAAAAAGTTATGTTTTTAGTCTATATACTTCAACTTAAAAGAATAACATAATATCTTTTTAATGTGGGATTTGAAACCCATTAGTATATATACTCTATGTTCCTAATGGGATAAAAAACGTTTTTGCTTTAAATACTTCAATTTAAAAACTTAACATGATATCTTTTTAACATGGGATAAAAAACATTTTAAAATATTCTTTTAAACTTCATTATTTACAAAATGTATGGTCTATATTTACATGGATTTTTTTTAATTTTTTCATATAAAATATTAATTTTTTTTTAATTTTTCCGGATTAATCTGGATTGACCCGTAAAATCCAGGACCCGACTCCTTAACCGAATCAACCCTAAAGTGGGTTTAATAACCTTATCAGCTAGAGATTCATCCTAAGCTAACATGTGGTGTCCATGAATGTCCGACGTGACTCCAACGATTGTTTCTTCTTTTATTCATTTCTTTTTTGTTTTACCTGTCCTCCCCTCAAGTTTCATGTTTGAATTCTTTTTTTCTTCCCTTCAGCGATTAGTTTATAGGTATTATTGTAATAAGGCTTCTTCAACGGCTATGAAATTTCAACTGATAAGAAAAATGGGTGTCTAGAATCTTCTAAAAAGACTTCAATTTAATTCGAAAACAATAAAATAAAAAATTATGTCCATTAACATGCATCATGATAAAATCTCTCGTCATCAAGACTATTTAAGCGAGGCATCATTTGAGCTATGCTTTGAAGAAAATGTCAGAAGAAGAGGATATCCACATTATAAGATCACATGTATTATATCTACCATGGGCATATGTATTTTGCTCAAACGGTTTCTGATCATCTGAAACTGCCAGGGATTCATGTACGGACGAGTCCTGCTGATGTTAGTTATTTTAGTATTTTTAAAATATATTAAAATAATATTTTTTATTTTTAACATCAACATATTAAAATAATTTAAAAATATTAAAAAAAATATTAATTCAAAATAAAAAAAATAAAAAATTTATTTTTCTTAAAAAATACTTTTAAAACTCAAAAATAAATAATTCATTTATATTTCCCCGTCCACTTGAACAAGGCCACACTTATTTTCAAGGTATGCGTAATTAACCAGGTTATTCGCTGGTGGAATCTCATAGGTAGTATCTCATCGGAAAATGATATATATGGGGATCATAAGCTCTTTTAATGTCTTGTTCGGACGGTTTCTGATTAGTTTTTCAATCCCGGCGGTTTTAACCTAAGTTTATGTATAGGTGTGAATCCATAAATAAAACCGGTATTTATTTTGGAATTAATTTTATTACCAGAAAAATTATAAATAAAAATAAAATTACTGAATGAATTTTTCAATTGGTAGATTGCAATAAATTTTACTGATATAATATTCCCCCACTATCTCTATTAGTAAACACCAATAAAAATATTTTTTCGATAGGAGATTATAATGATTTTTGTTAAAGCAAAAAAGTATGGTAAAAACTATAAAATACTAACAGATACACTAACATAATAAGTCTATCAGTATATTCCACAAAGCATTGAAACTATTCCTTTCTTGCTAGCACTGTTCTTTACGTTAAATGAAGAGTGCATCACCAACAAACTAAGTTGTTTGGTATATTCCAGAGAGTTTTGAGATTATTCACTTTTTAATTGCATGGTTCATGTTGTCACTTCTTAATTGCATGGTTCATGTTGTCAATTACATATAGGATTATCAATGGATCAAGTTTGTCGGTATTTTTTCTGAGAGCTCTAGATTTGTTCACATCTCAACTACACTTTTAATTATTGTTCTCTATAGATATAATCTCCAACGGACTGAAAAGTCATTGATGATATTTAAAGGGTTTCTTAAAATTTTTGATTAAATTGAAAAATAAAATAAATATTACAGTCAAAATCTCTAATGGACTAACAAGTTGTTAGTGATATTTGAGGGGTTTCTGAAATTTTTTGATTAAATTAAAAATTCAAATTAAATATTATAAACAAAATCTCCGATGGATTAAAAAGTCATTCGTGAAATCTGAGGGGTTTATGAAATTTTTTTATTAAAATAAAAATTTAAATTAGATATTATAGATATAATGACTAAAAAGTCATTGATATTTTTAGAGGGTTTCTAAAAATTTTCTATTAAATTAAAAATTTAAATTAAATATTACAAACAAACTCATTAGAGGATGATTAAAAATATTAATATTTAATTATCTATCGGTAAAACCATTCATAAAATAATCTCAATTAAAAAACCAAAATTGCTTATTTTATAACAGACGCACCTCTTCCTTTTAACCTTCTCTCTTCATCATCTTCTTTTTCTCTCATTCCCTTTTGTTAAAAACACCAACATCCCTCTCTTGCTCTCTCTTCCCTTCTCAACTCCTCCTCTTCTCTTTTTCTCCCGCTTAGGTGTATCTTTTCCCCTCTTCTTTTCTCCTCTCAATTTTTTTTTGTTAATTAACATATTTGAATTTGTTTTTTTTTCCTCCTCTTCTCATCTTCACTCGCGATTTTTCTTTATTCTCTCTTTTTATTGTTTTTTTACATTGTATTTGTTTTTTTAATATATATATTTTTTTAATTTTCATGTTCTTAATAATTATATGAATGTTGTTGTAGGAATTGTTTTCATATGAGAACAATTTTGTTGGATTTTAGTTGGATTTTTTTTCAATCTTGTTGTTTAATTTCAATGAAATGTAGAAGATTGATTTTAATTATTATTAGTTATTTTTTTTTCAACTTCAATTAAATGAATTTATTTGTTACTAATTTGTTTGAATTGATTTTCTTATTTTTTTTCCAATCAACTCGGTTTCCAACTATTAGTGAGTATGGATTTATATTAATTTAATTTATTTTAATTATTTTCCACTTCTATTTAATATATATATATATATATATTTAAAAAATATTTTTAAATAATAACTATTTGTTTTATAGACAGAGTAAGTTTGTTGTTATATTCCAACGAGTTAAAAAATAATTATCATTGTTACTATTTAATCACCGACGAAATTGTATTTGGTGTTTATATTGGTGATTTATCAAATTCTCTAAAAACAATACAGATGGAATAAGACAGAAAATATTTTAAAGCATTTTTTCTGTTAGTGAATTCATTAATAATAATATAACCAACAGATTCACCGACAAACACCAAATTATCAATGAAAATTTTTCTAAAGACCTGTTTTTGTCTATAAGCCGGTCCATAAAATGCATAACGATGGACTATAAATGTAAATTCATTAACATGTAATAGAAACTCGATGATTCGGTCCCCTCACATGCAAAGACAACTGGGACACAGACCCCTAGGAGTCCCATGCAAGTCCAACAACAGTACAGACTTTTAAGATCAACCATGTTAGAGATTTTTCTTTCCAAGGCCTAGCTGAAAGTGGGCAACGTCCTTTCTTCAGTTCTTGTGGGTGGTTAATTAGGCCTGGTTTGGTTCGAGGTTCAGACTTGACTAAGCTATTGCCGAAAAGCCTG
This sequence comes from Populus alba x Populus glandulosa, assembly GCA_033617975.1. Taxonomy (NCBI): domain Eukaryota; kingdom Viridiplantae; phylum Streptophyta; class Magnoliopsida; order Malpighiales; family Salicaceae; genus Populus; species Populus alba x Populus glandulosa. The sequence continues at coordinate 5,747,137 of CM066151.1, forward strand.
TTTGGCTACGCGTTAGAAGTTGTGTTTTTTCAAAAACACAGGAAACAAGTGTTTGGTTAACCAAAAACACTGTTTATTGTGCATGGTCCCACATTTAAATCGTGTGAGAAACGCAGGAAGATGAAAAGTATAAAAATACTGCTTTCGGGGAATCCAACCATGATACACTGTTCACTGAACAGTGTATCATGCACCTCCACTATTCACTGAACAGTGGAGTATGTAAATAGTGCAAGAATTGCACTGTTCACGTGAATTTTTTTTTTTTTTTTTTTGGTGTTCATTTTTTTAACATTCTAAAAAAAACATTAGTATAAAGTGAATTTATTGCACTGTAATATCAATTTTATACCTGATAATATTTTATCTACGCTTAAAAAATTATAAAAATTGTTGTTCTTATCAAATGAATTTTGTATGTAATGAAATTATAAATAGTTTAATGGAATAATAAAAAGTATTTTTTATAAAGTATTTTTTATTTCATGATGTAATAGGAGTAATTAATTCTACAATATTTAAATTTAAACCCATTAATATTAATATATATTTTAAAATTATTTTATAACCTCAATTTTAAAAGCACTTTTAACCAAACATATTAAACTGCTTTTTTTTCAACTTCAATTTCAACTACAGTTTTAACCAAACACCTATTTTTTCAAACCAACCTCAACTAAAAGTACTTTTTATAAAATAATTTTTTTTAAACCACAACCACAACAACTACCACAATACCAAACACACTCGAAGAATTATGTAGATAGGGCTGGAAATAGAGTTAGCTTTGTGAAATGGGCTCTCCAGAAGGAAGTATTAGGACATGTTGCAGTGCGCGAGTGTTTTGGGTTGACAGTGGATGGAATTCAACACTGGAGCGTGCGTGTGAAGGAATTCTAATGCCATTTTTTGGAGACCAACGTTTGAATATGAAGTATGTTTGTCGTCCATGGAAGGTCGACCTTGAATGAGATAACGAATTTGAGAGAGGAAAAACACACGAAGCTGACGGGGAGAAGGTGAGACAAGGAGCAGTAAAATTTAAGGAGAAGGCGAAGCTTTGTTCGGTGGAGGACTGCTCTTCCTTTTACTCATCATCATCAACAATTTAATGGAACATATCTTATCATGCTGACAACTAGAAGATGGGATCACTCTTGGCAAATGCCAAAAGCTATTCCATTGGCAATAAGACTTTCCATATTCAGATGGTTGTACAGCAAAGCTTAGGGTAATGTGTGTTGGGTCGTTTCAGAAATCAAACATGAAATCAAACATACATTAATTTACGTGTTTCGGTAACTTGTTTACTCTATATAATTATTGGTTTGTATTAATATATCAAAGAAACAATACAAACATGAAGGAGGAGAAAACTCTTCTCTACTCAACTCACTTTCACTCAAGCTCTCTTTATCTTGTTCTCTCTGTGCTCTCTACCCACACAGCTCCTCACTGAATACATATATACACGCTAAGTTGAGAGCAAAGACCATAAATCATGCCATGATTTATGCCTTAAATTAAGCCTACATCATGTGCTAAGTGGGAGATTAGTTATTCCCACTTGGATGCACATGGTGGAGATGGGACATTGTTCGTCTCCATTTTGTCCCTTTCGAGTTTTGGACACTTTGCTCTGTGATTGTGTAAGTTTTGGTGGTCCACCTCACAGAGACTCTGCGTGTTGAAATGGAGTATTTAATTTGCCGTAATAATATAATTATGGGTTTAGTGGGTGGTTATGCTTTGGTTAATTATGGGAGCTATAGTTGCCGCCCCTGTCAAAAAGAGAAGTTATTTTCCCGTCAGGCAGCCCCATTTTGCAGGCAGAATGCTCATCGGTTTAGTGGGTGTTTACACGGAGGAGCCTTTCTATTGATTCCAACATGGCGGAGGAAGGGCATGAACAGCGTCGTAGATTGGTGTTAGTAGCAGCTCCATTCCAAGGCCACATCAATCCATTGCTTCAGCTGAGTGCTCTCCTTCATTCTAAAGGATTTCCCATCACCATTGTTCACACCCAATTCAACTCTCCTGACCCTTCAAACTATCCTGATTTCAACTTCCTGTTCCTTCAGGATGGCTTATCGGACCATGACATCGCTTCTCTTGACCTAACTGCCATTGTTTTGATTCTCAACGACAAATGCCAATTACCTTTCCAAGAATGCCTGACCAAGCTAGTGAAGGAACAGGAGACACGAGATGATCAAATTGCCTGTGTCATTTATGATGAACTTTCATACTTTTCTGAAGCCACGGCTCATAATCTGAAGCTTCCAAGCATTATATTTCGCACTAGCAATGCCAACACTTTTCTCGCTCGCAGTGTTCTTATCGAAATGTACGTGCTGGGTCGCATCCCCTTGGCAGGTTTGTGGTTTTGGCTATGTTTATGAAATCACGCAACTATGCAAGGCATTTTCCCTTCAAGTCGTATACTGATTTTGCCTGCTAAGTTTTTTCCTCGTGTCCCGAGGTTTTATTTTTCTGTCTGTTATTACTGAGGAGACATTTGTATCAAAGTCTCGTGGATCTCCATGAACATCCTTTGCAGATTTGCTGGTGCAGAATGGATAAAACTGAAATGAACCTGCTTATTTACTAGTCTGCTTCACATCCTTACCTTCACATGCTTACTATCTGTATCCATGTTGGTTGCTTTGGAATTTATTTACTTCTGGTTTTCATCTATATCATGAGACCATATTATAATATTTTTACATTAATTTTTACAAGATCTTTCCTATAATGTACAGATCCTTTGTCCCAGAAAGCAGTGCCGGAGCATCCTCCCCTCAGACAGCGAGATTTGCCCATCTCCAGTTTTGGACCCATGAAAAATTTCTTTAAATTATTAGGTAATGCACGAGATGTAAGAAGGTCTTCAGCAATCGTTTACAATACAATGGACTGCCTCGAAGGGTCATCGTTAGCAAAGCTTCAACAACACTGCCATGTTCCAATCTTTGCAATAGGACCGATTCACAAGATTGTTCCTGCACCATCTTGTAGCTTGCTAGAAGAGGACACTAACTGCATGTCATGGCTCGACAGGCAACCTCCGAGCTCGGTCATCTATGTAAGTCCAGGAAGTTTGGCTTCCATGAACGAGACAGACATACTAGAAATGGCCTGGGGTTTGGCAAATAGCAAACAACCCTTCTTGTGGGTGGTTCGACCTGGCTCGGTACATGGTTCAGAACGGGCTGAGTCATTGCCTGAGGGATTCAGAGAAATTACCGGAGAGAAAGGTCGAGTTGTGAAATGGGCACCGCAAAGAGAAGTTTTGGCACATAATGCAGTAGGAGGGTTCTGGAGCCACTGTGGCTGGAACTCATTGCTCGAAAGTATATCTGAAGGGGTTCCGATGATATGCAGACCAAGCTTTGGCGATCAGAAGGTTACAGCTAGGTATGTAAGTCAAGTATGGAGAGTAGGTCTGCATCTGGAGGATGAATTGGAGAGGGGAGAAATAGAAAGTGTTATTACAAGGCTGATGGTTGATAAAGAGGGGGACGAGATGAGGCAGAGGGCAATGTAGTTGAAGGAGAAAGCAGAACTTTGCATTAGAACTGGTGGTTCTTCCTATAATTCCATGAACACGTTGGTGGAATTAATCAAATCGTTTTAACTGCACAAACGATTTGTTTATCTGATTAATCTCACAGCTACTAGCCTAATAACCAACCTAGCCATATTTTCTTGACTAATAAAAAGCTGTGGGAACTACTAATAGCAGTTTATGATATTTGATGGATGTCTTTTATTTTATTTTTATCAAAGATAGGTTGTTTTCGGGTTCTACAACTTTTTAAATGTTTATTTCAAATTGTAATTCCAGTTTAAAATATTTTTTATATTAAAATGAATTAAATGATATATTTTTTATTTTTTTAAAATTATTTTTAAAATCAACCTATGAAAACAATTTAAAACACATAAAAAATAATTTTTAATAAAAATAAAAAATTAAAATTTTATAAACCATGGTTTGCACCAGATTCCGCATTCCCGATCATTCTTTTACTTTGATTAATAAACTAAGCAAGATTAGGAATTTTGATACATTAAAACAAAAAAAAAATTAATTGATATTAAAATCCCATATCCATATAATATTATATTAGTATCATTAGCATGTATTAGTTTTCTACGCACGCTGTCATATTCAAAATCTATTTTTATTAATTTTGAAATAATTAAAATATATTTTTTAAGTCAAATTTTCTTTTTATTCATGTGTTTTGAAAAACAAGTTACAATAAAAAAAATCATTCTTAATAATTTTTAACCGATTATATATAAACAACAAAAAAATAATTAATTTGATAGAATATTATAAAAAATTAAATAAAAAATAATAAAATAAATATTTTATTTTTATTGAATAAAGGTTTTCTAACCATAAAAAAAATACAATTGTATTTAAAATTATGACATGTATATTATTTTTGAAATATAATTTTATTTAAAGAAAATTTTATTCACAAAGGAAAAATAAAACAATTAATAATAAAAAAAAAAAGACGAGGGACCTTTAACAAAACTGCCCAGGCTCTGCTATACCAGGAAAGTGTTTTTCCCCCCCCTAAAACCCCGCTCTTCTATCAGGTTTACTAGCTTGTGTCAGTTGTGATAAACCCTAAACCGTATTTTTTTCTCCGAACTCTCTATCTTCAGAAATCTTCGGAGAAAACGAAAGAAAAATAGTGCAAGTGGTAAGAAAATCGGATGCGTTTCTGATTCGAATGAATTTCTCAATTAAGTTTCAAATGGATAGTTTGTTCTTCATCTGCTGTTGATTTTGTAATTCTTTTTTCTTTTTATTCGGTATAGGCACACAATGAGGTCTTGTGGCTCTTGTCGAGAAAAGGTTCTTGCATATTATGACGAAAATGGCATCGTGTAAGTGCTTTATTTGTCATTACATTCAGATTTTTGTTGTTTTATTTATGATTGTTTTCATGACATGATTCTTATATTATTCATTTTGAATTTTGTGTTATAAATGTATGTTTGGTGTTTTGAAGGTCATGTAGTCGCTGTGGGAAAGTTCTGGAGTTCAGTTATCTTTCATCTGAAGCCTCTTTTGTAAAAACTAAGTCGGGGGAGGTCTGTTTTTTTTTCTTTTCTTTGATGTACTATTTTCTTTTCTACTCAATGTTAATGGTGTGGCTAATTATGATCCTGTTGTTCTTCTCTTTATGTTCATGTGGTTCCATTTACTTGTAGAGTCATGTGGCAGGTTCGTTTGTTAGGTCTGTTGAAAGCGAAAACGCTTCACGGGAGAGGTTGTATGAAAGAGGTATGCTTTGTTTGTTGTCCTTCTTAATGTTGTAGTAGATTTCATTTCCTGACACATGTTTCTGGTGGTTGTACTTGTTAAATATTTCTAATTCGACAGAAAAACTATGAAAGAAAGTGGTTCCTAGTCAAAAAGATGAAACTTGTTGCCTTGAATAACGAGGTTTTTTATTTATCAAATTTTGAAAGGTTCCTGATTTCCAATTTGGGTTCTCTCCAAGGTTAATAAAAGTGGTAATGAAGATAGTAAAGAGATCTAGAGTTCTATCTTAAAGTGAGAAAAAGAAACGAAATCTCAACCAAAGGAGCTATTTTGAAGTTTTTAGATGCGAACAGTAATCCTTGTTTTTGCTGCAATGGTAGTGTTCTTCTATAAAGTGTGAAGCCTCAGCAAGAAGTAATTTTAACTCTTAAATTTAATTTAACATTAACTGTCAAAAAGATCACAATAAACTAACCATTGAAAGAGGTAAGACAGGGTAAACCTTGATTGGGAAAGACCACCTAAGTAGCCTGTCCTATTTGTTTTGTAACCTGGCTTTCCTCCTTTACCAGGTAAGATGTCACGACAATTACTGTTCATGACTAGAATGATTGTTCAATGTCCAAAGATTTATGTATTTTCATTCCATTAAGAACATCTACCTGTGGAATTGCATGGACATCATGAACTTTTGCATGATGTTTTTGGTAGTGGTTAATTTCCTTTTATCCTGCAGCACGTGATGACATGCTAAACATAAAAAATGGCTTAGGCATGGGTGAAAATCTTGGCATAGTTAACCAAGCTATGGTGTATTACAGAGTATGTTTCCTTACACCTAAGCTTCAACATCACAGGATGTTTTGATCAATTTATTGAATTCTCTTAATCTGTTATGTGTAGATAGCAGTTGAACGGAATTTCACTAGGGGCCGTAGGACAGATCAAGTACAGGCTGCTTGTCTTTACATTGCATGTCGGTAAGGAATGCATCTCTCCAACTCCTTTGTGCCTTTTCAGTATCCCATCTTTTGAGGAAACATGCTATGCTTGTGTTTTTATTCATTCATGAACGAGTGAGGTTTCTTAACCTACTAAAAACACCCTTGTTTATTCTATGGAGAATTCTAACCAGGGGTAGTTTTTAACTCTTCACAAACATATTAATTTGAAGAAGGACCTGGACAAACAGTTTCTATATTCCATAATAGAATGCCGACAACTAAATATGGTATTGGAGGAGTGCTTTTTGTTTCATTTGTTTTGTTATTGCCATTACTGTTTCTGTGGTTAAGATTCCCTTTCTTCTCTTCTTCTTCTTCTTTTTTAATATTTTGCTTATTGCATGTTTTAGTTGAACAAGAATGCTAAACTGGTGTTCACTAAGAAAAAATAGAAGAAAGTGGGGAGTGAGAGAGATTTGATTGTCATTTGGTATTATCAGATGAAATTCATAGTTGTTGGAACACCTTTTTTTCTTCTTTATTTTATTTTGCTTTGTGCTTGTTTCTCTTTTCTAAATCTTCATAATGTGACTCATAAGTCTCCAACTACATGGCTAGCAGATAAAATGTTTTTACCCCAAGGAGGTGTTAATGATACCCTGGAAAGGATAGTGGAAGGTGCAATTGATTTGTTGTAAAGAACTACACTGAGACCATTTTCCAAACGTGACTTACCAATTATTGAGTTGTAGCATCTAGTGTGGGAAAGTTGTTTATTTTTCCTTTGAGTTGATTCCTGAATATGTTTTATGTGCAATCATACTAGAATTTAGCAATGTTGACATTTTCTGATATTACTTTTGGACTTTCTTTTTCAGGGAAAACAGAAAACCATATCTTCTTATTGATTTTTCTATTTACTTGCAGATAAATATGTGAGGAGCCTTGTCATTTCACAGCCAAATTTAGCTTGTTGCCATCTTGATTATCCCTTTCTTATGTGTCAATAACATAATTTTCTTTTGAAATTGTTTACAGTTATGTACTAGGTGCTGTATTTTTGCAGCTCTGCAAAGTTTTAAATCTCACCGAGCATGCCATTTGTCAGAAACTTCATGATCCTTCCATTTTCATACACAAATATACAGCTAGTAAGTTTCTATAATCTCTTGAATGCTGATTAGTGATTTTATTTCAGTAATTAAATTAGAGGGCATTGGATATGTTCTCTTGCCACTTGGTTGAAATTTTGGAATACAAGGTTCAGAGGACTATCAAGCAATACAAATACTCCACCCCCCTCTATCCTAAAACCTTCTATTTGTTTAAGCAACACATGTTAATTTGATATGAGTGTACGATAATACCCCGTTCAACTTTCTGTTCTTCCCCCTCCCCTGGAAAAGAACTCCATCTCTATCTATCGTTTAAACTTTTCCTTTTCCAATTCTATCTCAAGCTTAAGGGGCACCTTCAGATCTTGTGTTGGTTTTCCTAGTGTTCTTTGGTTTCTCTTTCCTGAATCCAAAGAGGAAGAGTATTGGTAATGGTTTGATCGGCTTCTTGAACTGTATTCTTAGAAGCTTAGAGAGTATCGGGATACCCCTCTCTATTTCTTTTATATCAGAGTCTTTAAATTATTCCATTTGGAACCGAATGTATATGATATGTGTTTTCAAGTGGGAGATTGTAACAACCATTGTTTGTTTTTTAGGTTTATCAGGAGGAAAAAACAAGGAAATTTCTGATGATGCACTGACCATTATAGCAAGTATGAATTACCATTGGATACAGGTTTGAAATTCTTTTCTGATATTATAGGAAAGATGAACATTGTTTCAGTCTTTTTATTGGATACTTTTTGAGCTATCCAGAGTCTTATAATGTTCTGTTTGATTTGATATTACTCACAGACAGGGAGAACGCCCAGTGCATTGTGGGGTGCAGCATTATATATATCTGCACTTTCACATGGCCTCAACTGCTCCAAATCTGACATCGTAAGTCATGCTTGAAATTTCTGTTGATGTGCAGTGATTAAGTTGATGATTGACAAAATATTAAATGGATTGAAAAGTCATCTTAATTGTATTAAAGTCATTTAATTGATGCAGAACTTTTCTGTCTTTCTACTTGAGTGCTGCACCTAAGTATTCATTGTTTAGTGAGGTATGTTTTTCCTCGTATGAGCAGCTGTAGTTCCTATTCAAAGAGATGAAAAGAAAAGGAAAGAACTGGAGAAGTTGACTTACTAGTGTCAGCCTATAAAGTTGCAGAGGCTGGTGATTTCAAATAATGATTTAGTTATGATCTTGATTAAAGTGGACTTACTAGTGTCAGCCTATAAGCATATGTTAAGGCCTGGCAATGATGCCTCGCTGCCTTGAAGGCATCTACAAGCACTTTAGTATGGTGACACCTTGCGGTGTCATAACCTATTCACTATTCAACTTAGGGTTCATGTGATATTGGTGGATTGGATTCACCGGTACATTGCTGGTGAATCCATATCATTGGAATTGCAAGGAAAGATGTGAATTGCATTGAAAGTCGTAAGACTTGGAATGATTGTTTAATTTCTTCACGGAATCAATTTTTTAATTTATTCTTCATAGATTGAAGCACCAAGTTGATATTTGGCTGTGTGAGAACCAATATGTGCATGTTTGCAAGTTTGAAACCGATGAGAGAAATTGACCAGGGAGAGTGTTAAGGAGGGTGGAAGGTGGAGAAAGGGCTTCTTTATAGGTGATCATGAGGTGTGGGAAGAACTTCCAGGGAAAAGAAAGTTTAGGTTGCTTGAGTTTGATTATCCATGAAGCTTCTGTCGGGCTTGTCTCAATTGATAGTTATGTTACTGGCTACTTTATTCTTTCTAGATTTGTAACTTATGTATCATTTCTTGAACCAATATATTTCAAAGCAATGTATTACACTTGATTTACAAGTTTGCTGCATTAATTTTTGTTTCTTTTTTCAAGTATACTTTCATCTCGTATTTTATGAATTTTATTCGCCTATGAGCCTGGTTTTTTTCTTGACAGACAGCCTCAGCCTCCTTGAAGTCTTTTAGGGTTGGCATTTGGTCCATGCTGTGGTTATTTGATACTTGCCTTTAATCTTATGCAGTTAAGGTTGGTGCATGTTTGCGGGAAAACACTGTCAAAGAGATTGGTTGAATTTGAGAATACAGAGTCTGGGAGCTTAACGGTATATTTCTGGAAGTGTTTTCTGACTTTTTAGGCTACAGTTGTTTCAGAACATTGAAAAATAATGCATGTCTCGAATTAGCATATCTATAAGGTAATAATATTCTAACTGTGTAGTGAGACGCCTTTCATGATCAGTATTGAGAAAACAACATGAAGAAACATATAAACCACCATATCTCCACTCTCCAGTCCCCTTCCTACATACGATTCAGTAGAGCATTTCATGCTTAGATTGATGTTGTTTGATAAGGTTATCTTGGCACATGGTTGACTTATTAGCAGCTCATTAGAGCTCTCTTCTATGACATATTGGTGGACATACTATTGATACCCTGAAATTCCTTGATACCCTACATGGAATTTCTTAGTAAACAAAAATTTACTTGTCGGAATTAGCAGTTTGTTTTACTCTTTGGCAGACAAGCTGCCTCTTCTGAAAGGCGACTTGTACTTTGTCCCTCTGAACACGCTAATTTTCATTTTTTTCACATCTGACTGGAAAGTTGTGTTTTGCTGTACCAGGTTGCATTCTTTTTATACCTTTCACTTAGATTTATGTAGTGATTGACAAATTACAGTTTACTACATGGTAGGTTATTCTTATTTTGTCATCTGATCTCCAAATAAGGCAGGTGCTTTAAGGGAAATCTAGCTGATATTCAGCATATTCAGCGGGATTAGGGCTGCTCTTTTATGATATTCCCCTTTGCTTTTGTATTTTGGAGGACAGCTTATTCTCCAATATGCCTTTGTAATTTTTTCAGTGAACATATTTTTCTCTTATCCAAAATATCTTAAAAAAAGTAAAAACAAAAGGGAAACTTGATGTAAAAGATGCTGCACTTAGCATAGATGTGGCCATTTGATGCGTCAGAAAGAAAAAGGAGCATGAAAATGATGAGGGTTTGCTAGCTTAGTTGGTAAAACCATGTTTGGCTCCAAGATAGCAGCCCAAGAGGTGGAAACTGGATAAAAAAATTTAAGAAAAAAATAACAAAACAAGAGGATATGAAGACAGCTACCCCAAGCCCTATCTAACTATTTACAGAATCCGCTGAACAAAACTACCTAAAAGCTAAAATAATTGATGCCTAATACCACAAGTGAGTCTGTAATACATGTGCCTGATAATCATAAGCAAATGTTATAAGCAGAAACATGAATAGGCAATTCAATATGTATAAATATGCACCTTTACCCCAATCATTAACTAGATGGAGATTCAAAGCATATAAAACAGACTGCAGAATAGTAAGGGTTTGAAGTTAAAAAAGAAAAAAAAGATCTTGTAATGGATCGGTCATATCCATCTCCATTGCCACTCCTAGAGCTTGCCTTCAGTATTTCTTACTGCCTTTTCTTCTACTCAAATTACTTCCTTAGAATGACTAGTTGAATACTAGCTTGCCAGTTGTATTCTTTTTTAGCAGTATCAAATCTATTAATTAATTCAATTCAAACTTGCCAGCAGGGTCGGCTTTCATGCGCTTGCCTCCCTCAAGGGTATCCTAAACATTCTATAAATTTCTGACAGAGATGCTAAAAGATTGACAAATGTAACTCTAAAAAAAACATTGATTATAGTTGAAAATTACTGTAAAGAGAAAGATTTGCAAGTTATTTTTCTGATCCGCTTGATTTAGGGCATAAGATGAAAAGTTATTTGTTCTTTCTAATTTTGATAAAACAAAAGAAGTCAAATCATTATTTGTCATCTAAGCTGTTTGTATTGTTGATTTTTTCTTTATGTTATTTTCTCTACAAAATTATGTTGTATGAAAATTTTGTTCTTTATCTTCCTATGCTATTAGATTGAGGAACTGAATGCAAAGGTGGAGGAACTGAAAGAAAGTTCATTGCCACGAAGAAATTTTGGGGAGCCATCTAGTTCAAAAGAGTTGCTATGTCAACACAAGGGTACAAATAGACTTTCTTTTGGATTTGGACTTTGTAAAGATTGCTATGCAATTGTGAGTGTTGCTCCCTTTTATGAAAATTAACTAGTTTTTGCCCTAACAAAAGATGTTACAATTCACATTCCTACTCTGATACAGGTTATAGGATTTGATGGAGGAACAGATCCTCCAGCTTTCCAAAATGCTGAGAGTCAAAGAATGAAAAAATCATCTATTAGACATAACGTGAGTGACTCAAATTTGGTTAGTATGTCTTCCTTAAAGCTAGAGTACTCTTAAACTAATGAACTTAACCATTTGCTTTCTCTATTGGCTTTGTTGCTGTTGAAATATTCATGTTTAATCATTTGTGATGTGCAAATTGTTTGGTTAGTAGGTCAAGATGGAAAATGCTAGCTAAAAATTTGCCTCTTTTTTTTGACATAATAAAAATGCTTGTTTGTTGACAATATCTCCTGTCTGGGCTGCAATTTTCTGGTTTTTCTGAGTCAATAAGCCCTGTACAATTACTCTAGTTTGTGGCTACTAAGTTGCTAACTGCTAGATTCTTCTTTCAAACACTCTTAACTTTCAATCCAAAGTCCAAACATGCACTTCATTTACTTTTTTCTTCCATCTCTTGCTGCGTCACATATTCAGATCTCTTAGACCCTCCTTTTGTGCGTTAAACATATAAAATTATATGTAGAGGACAATGGACTTGAGATAGAGCTTACACTATCAGATATCTGCTTTTCCTCAATAGTCAATTAAGTGTTTCATCTTCTCTCTGTATTATTTTCCAAATATCTTTCACTGTTGCGCATTTGCACACACATAGAGCCAAGCGTGTGTTTTGTGTATTTTGCCATGGAATCAATAAAGATATGCTGCAGTAAGATCTTTTGGATGTATTAGATAACACTTAAAAGCATATGATTTGCAAGGACATTAGAATTAGCTATGAACATATCTTACCACCAAACACTCTATTAGGAAAAAGTACCTGATAACATTAGAGAATCATGCAATGAATTATGTGTATCTGATGTTATGCTATGAATTTCTGGTGAACGTTAAACTTATATTTGCTTTTCAGCATTTTAATTGTAAGTTGTTATTGATCTTTTATCCTCGTTTATTTTTCAGTTTGCAAAAGAATTGAACAGCCAATGCGAGAGCAGAGATGACGAAAGGCCAACACGCGAGCCTGAAAGTGCTGGTGGGTTTACCCTCTTTATCCTTATGAAGAGATATTATGGTTTGAAATTGGCATGGTCTTCTTCCAAAATACTTGAAAAATATTTACTTGAAACTAAAATGTTTCAGGAGCTGCTACGGGGCATTTAGCCAATGATTCTGATAAACTGCAGGGTGTGGGTGATATGAGTTCTAAAGCTTTTGAAGAGTCAGATGGCTTTTCTGATATTGATGATGCTGAGGTGAGAACCAAAGATTCTAACATTTTGCATTTCCTTTATGCATATCATTGCTTGCATGCATCCCATCTTCAACAAATCTCAAGTAATATAATGGAGGCGAGCTAAAAAAAATTAAGAGCTTTGGCTTGATTTGCTTTGCTCATGGTTGCTTCCGTTTTCTCATGCCAGAAATATATTGGAGGAATCGATACAAGTAACACAAACCTTAAGCCTGCCCGTTACAATTTACAAATCATTAATTTCAGAATCTTGCTTTTATCATGTTCCAAAAGCAATATTAAGCATGGGTTGCAGCACTGAATTTCAGAAACTGAAGCCTTTCTGTGTTTAAGCTTTGTGATTTGCAGTAACTTTTTCTAATCTTCATCATCCCAAGCCTATCTCATTGCTCGTGCTTCTTGTTTTGTATTAATGTACTGTATCACAACAGTATTTGGGCTTTGAATTTTATTTTTCTTACATGATTTGAACAATATTTGTCATTCTGGATTCAAATTGTTCAAACTTCATTCAGGAAGTGTCGAAATACCTCGTCCTTGCATGCATGCAGTCACGTGTATGAGTACTGTTAAGAGTGTCCTAATAGAAACCCAAACTCCCCCTCTTTTCTTAGCCCAGCAAAGTCGAGAAGGGAAAAAAAAAAAAAATCATTTTGCAATGCTGGAGTCTGACAAATCTGGCACCTAATACTGTTGGTGCTGCTCTTTTTCCAGGAATATTTTTTAAGAAATAATAAGACTGTAATTCTCATGATTTTTGTTCTTATACTAATTTGATGTATTTGAACTTTGCTATTCAAACAGTAGCTATTTAGTCAATTCATTCTGCTTTACCTTGTTTTTTCATAAACTAGTTTGTATTTCTATTCATCTATATCCATTCAATTGCATGTTTCATTTTATTTTTTTGATTTCATTGTTTAGATATTTTATAGGTTGATAGCTACCTTCATAACGAGGAGGAAAAACGTTACAAAAAAATCATTTGGGAAGAAATGAATCGAGAGTATCTTCAGGTAATTGAATTTTCTGAAGTCAAATTTCCGGTTATTTCTACAGCACAGGCTAGGGACCATTTCTTGGTTGAATTGTAACACTTGGGCTTGCAAAAGCATGTTTGCAAATTCAAGTCTTTATAGCAGTCACTTCTTGCAAAAATGCTGAAGGGTAGGTCAGCAGGCTCATGACAGGTTAATGAGCATTGACATCTTATGGCTTTATTTATGAATTTGTAACTTCTCTTTTGAGAAGCTACCGATAAGTTTATGTTGGTGTTACAACTATTACTTCTATGTTTTCTAGCAAACTGTGATATGATTTTTAATCCAAAACATATACCATAGGATTTGTATTCACATAACTCGTGTGTTGAATTGGATGATTGTTTGTATGCAACACCTTGTCATATCTTGCACCATTTAAAATTATTAGCTAGTTTTTCTTCAGCTTAATATATGGTCATTTTTCTCATTTCTTTATTTGCTTAGCTAGCATCTTGGGAAATTGCCGGGTATATATTTGCTTGTCTTTGAATGATAAAATGCTTTCTATGCAGTTGTTATTCTTGTTCTAGTTCTATGGATTTAGCTTGAAGTTCATTGGTGACTGCTATTTACAGGAACAGGCAGCCAAAGAGGCAGCTGCAGCGACTCTTAAGAAAGCTTGGGAGGAGGATTTCAAGAATTGCCCAGAGGACTTGCAAGCTGCAAAGAAACTGGATGCTGCAGTAAAAGCTGATTTAGCAAAATCTAAAAAGGTAAATTTCTGGTTTACTAGGAGAATTTTTTATATACTCTTTATCATTGGAAGATCTCAACTATAGTTCTGTAATGTGTTCCTCTCTTTTTTGCATACTATAAATGATGTCTTGGATTCTTCATGCAGTACAACAACATAAATGTCCAACCATCTTTTTTCCCTGCTGAAGTTTTTTGCTCAATGGTTTATATTTAATTCACAGAACTTAAGGCTTAAGTGATTGTTAACCCTCAACTGAATTTGAGTCCTTATTTCCATTCAACTTTCCAACTTGTGGATAACTAATATTTCTGAAAGTTTCAATTCACATAGAAAGCCTGTTTGTGATTTAATTTGTTTATGCTTTGTAATTAAGTGACATAAATTGCTAGGGCGTATGTACTTTGTTCCTCTTTAATCAAGTGCGAAAAATAGGTGCATAAAATGTCTATTTACTATATGCTTATTTTCATTAAAAGCCAAAATTAGTGAATAACTATTTTATATTTCTATTCAACTTTTTTTTTCTTCTTGCAGCCATTCATAATGTTACTGTAAAGGTTATTTAGAAAGTTGAATGTGAATTATGATGATAGTGTATTGACTTTGTCAAAAAATACATAAACTGCTGCAATACTGAGCGGTGTATGGCTGCTATAAATGTATTTCTATCTCTTTTTTTCAAAGTCTAGAACCTTAACGATGTTTATCGTTTATCTCCCTACTATGTCTCTAGTTGTTTGACTAATTTTCTTCTAATATTTATTTGCAGGAAATTCAACAAAAGCGAGCTTCTGAAGCTAGGAACTTGGCTCCAGCTAAATCTGCTGCAGAAGCTGTCCATCGAATGCTAACTAAGAAGGTAATTGACATGGATAATAAAGGAAGTTGTTTCTGCAAGTTACTAATGTTTTGATTTGCAACATCAAAAGCTGCTAACTAATTAATTTCACTCTCGGGGCAGCATTCAGCTGTGAAGTTTTTGTTTACAGTAGCACATCTCAGTTGGGTAGAATTTCTATTAGAAATTTAAAGTCAAGCCAGCTCATATTGTGAAGAATTTCTATTAGAATTTAATCTTAACGAGAAATTACATCTAATGGCCTGGAAAGATTTTGTATTAGAAAACCATTGCAAATGGAGGCTTCCTGGCTCAAAACATCTGCAATGACCTCATAATGCATCCTGAAAAAATGTAGCTAGTCATGTCATGTTGTGAATTTCAGGGAAAGAAAATGAACAGAAAATCTGGGAAGGATACTCGTTGGTCATTCTTAAAACTTTTGTTTGCCAGTTTGATACAGTGGCTTTGTTCTTGAATGCATGTTATGTGTGTGAACACGCTGGCTTTACTGTATAAATGTTAAGTATATTTTTACATTTTGTATTTAAGGTTCATTCGTATTCCCAAAGCATAATCTATGGGCAATCTCCATTTTTTGTTTAACGAGAAATGTGCTTATGATTTCTTTTGCAGAGACTCGGTTCGAAAATCAACTATGATGTGTTGGAGAAACTCTTTGAGGATTCTGTATGTTATTGCTGTTTACCTTTTCTTCTTTCATACGCGCATCATCCATCTTCTTTTCTACTTTTTGTAGAGATTAAGTTTAGTTCCTATAGCATATCTTTGAAAGAGCATGTCCATTTGGTGATTCGAAATTATAACGAGGGAAAAGTTCAAATTTTCATGCCACTTTGATGAGTCACTCATTTCTTATTTCACTATTCAGCTGGTGCATCTTGATATATTCTGAACCACATTCTTAAGTATCTTTCTGTCGACCATGTTCAGTCACAACCGGGGACAGTGTTTAAGAATGAATGAATGACCTTCTATATATTATTTGAATATTAATCTGCAAATTGTAAATCTAATGCTGTAAAGATCAAATTTTAGTTATAGAGTAAAACAATAAAGGAATTAAAGATCTTTCCCTTGATTTATTCACGAAGTACCAGTGTGGAGGACTGCCATGTCTTTGTCTATCCTTGGATTAGCAAATGAACATCGTATCTTCCACGCTCCTAGAGGAAGAGACTGCCATTGTTGGAGTCATTTCAGATGCTCTAGTTTCTCACGTAAAGAGACTTTGTTTTTGTATCCTTTTGCATGGATGAGCATCTAGCAACCTTAGAAGTGTCGTCCTTTGCTTTATCCCCTTTTAGTATTTTAGATTACGATGCATGTATTTCTGTAAGTGATTAGAGTTTTCTTAACAGGAGGCTAAGGACACCAAGAAACCGCGAACAGAATCACGTTCTGACTCTGCTGACAAGGTGCTCCATACAGACGGCAAAGATTGCCGATTAGATCATACGAATGAAAATGATGGTTTGGGGTCACCGGATGAAAACGAAGATGATGCTGTTGAAGAAACATGTGATGATCTTTACTATGAAAATTGCTCTGATGATGACTATGGTAACAGTTTATGGTAAAAGTTTTGGTGATTGCTAATCACGGAGGACTGTTTTTCTCTTATTATTAAACATTTTCTAAGAATAATAATAATGCAGCGCCATAGATATCTAAAGCTTTCATGTTGTTGAAGCCCTGCTTGTGTATCTAAGCATTTCCCATGCGTCATCCCACGCTTCATAGCATCTTTATTTTCTAATGCTCGCTGGGAATCAAGCATCTCAGCTAGTAATGTATAAAACATTGTAGAAATCAAACATCACAAACACAGCCACGTAACCAAGTGGATGTGGAAAGCTAGATCATGTCACAGAAAATACAAGTTAATTTCAGTTATTTATCATTACAGCACAAGTAACCCATCACCACACACCTCGACCTTCACAACAGGAACATAAACATAACATATTTTCAAGGCAGATAGCAAACGTAGTACTACTCTTTTATCCTAATAATAATGCATCGACACCAAAATAGAGACATCAAATCTCAACCAGAGATTTCAATGCTCTTGACTTGAGGTTTCTTGACTGCTTCTTCCTTGGGCACGGTCACCGTGAGAACCCCATTTTCCATGGAAGCCTTGACCTGATTCATCTTGGTATTTTCAGGCAGCCTGAACCTCCTCGAGAATTTGCCACTGCTCCTCTCCACGCGATGCCAAGTATCGTTCTTGTCTTCCTTCTCGACATTCCTCTCCCCGCTGATTTGGAGAACTCTGTCATCTTCAATCTGGACCTTCACCTCCTCTTTTCTGAGGCCAGGAAGATCGGCCTTGAAGACATGCGCTTCCGGGGTTTCCTTCCAATCGATGCGAGTGTTAACAAAAGCAGAGTTTTCATCGCGAGGGAAGGAAGGAGAAGGAAAAGGGAAATCCTTTAAAGGGTCCCAAACATCAAGAGAGAAAGGATCGAAGATGCTGCTCCTGCGGTTGCCGAAGAAACTTGGGATCATCGACATTTTGAAGTTTGAACGGCAGAAATATGGTGGCAGTAGAGCACAGTATATAGAGCTGCTAAATTAGATTCTGCTTTGATTGTTTTCGACTTGACGATGTTACGGAGAGACAGATTGTGGAGAGGGGTATTTGTAGCAGTTACAGGGAAGGGTCAGGGGTGTTCTAGTACTTTCCGGTCATATTTTGCCTGCAACCGTAAGCGATAACATTCTAGAGTCTAGCTTCTAGCACGTTCAGTTCGGCTAATTGGCACTTTTGCTTATGTAATCGGTGACGTGGAATAACCTTCTTGCTTAAGGAAAACTTGTTATATTTAGCATTAAATAAATTTATCATTTTTATTATAATAAAAATAATTATTCTCAGCGAAGATTTGTAAAACTATGGACGTTCATGGTGGTTTGTTTATAATAGCTTATTGATAATTTTAACTTTCTTTCATTCATTCTTATCTTAAAATATACAGGAGGTTTATTGATATTTTTATATGATTTTTCTATGCTTATGTCTTAACCATCACTTTAAATTTGTTATTTTTTGTTCCATTGATTCAAGTCATGGATTTAATATATTAATATAGATTGATATATATATTATTTTATTTATAACATTGATTTTTCTTTTTTAATATTAGTTTTTATCTTTTAAAATGTGATTGCATCACTTGAATATAAGTTTTTTTCCTTAATTTTAAAATGTGATTGCATCTTTGTTTAGCTTTAGCAAAAAACTTTCCCCGCACTTAATATCTGACTTGTGGGCTCTTAGACCATTCAATTGGATTGTAAGCCTAGTATATAGAATTTTATAGGCGGTTCTAAACAATCTTATAAATTATGAATTTTAATTCCAATCAATTTGATATTAAAGGATAAATTAAAAAAAAAATCAATTAAAAAACAACATAAAATGACCTAAGTCAATATGTCAAACTCATGACTAAGGCCATCAGACTGAGATAGCCTCATAGAAAAAAAAATAAAAAATGACTTGATTTAACCCAAGTTGACCTATCAAATCTGCAACTTGATCATGAAACTAAGATAAACCTATAAAGAGCAAATCAAAATAAACTATAAAACTCAATTCTCAATCGTCTCTGTCACACCCAATGTTGAATGATGAAATTGAAATGATGCTTCTTGGATACAATAAATAGCAAATCCAGTGTTGAAGGACTTGTGACCTAGGTCATGAGACCAAAATAATCTCTAATAAAAAATAAAAAAAAAACAACTCGATTTAACCAAGGTTAAAACACCAAAACCTACAATTTTGATCATAAGACTAAGATATCATGATAAAAAGCAAATCAAAATAGATTATGAAGCTCAATTCCCAACCAATCTAGTATTGAATGATAAAATTGAAAAACAAAATCAATTAAAAAAAACTCGAGCCAACATGAGTTAACCTATTAAGCATTATTCTTGGGTCATGAGGCCGAAATAACATAATAGAAAGTAAATAAAACAAATCATGAAGTCTAATTCTCAATCAAGGATGAAATTGAAAAAAAAGATAATTAAGAAAAAGAAAAAGAAAAATTGAGTTAATCGGGTTAACCCATCAAACTTGCGACCTGTATCATGAAAGTGTGATAACTCAATAAAAAAACAAATTTAATATTAAAAATAATTTTAAAAAAAAAAGAACATTGATTGAAAAAAAATAAAATATGAAAAAAAAAAGAGGTAATGCACTATTCCAATAAATAGTGCTTTGTGAGGAAATATACAGTAAAACTCCAATCAACTCAGTATTAAATGATAAAATTAGAAGAAAAAAAAGTTAATTAAAAAAAACATGAGTTAGTCGATTTAACTTGTGAAACTCGCAATCATGAGAGTGTTATAACTCAATAAAAGAACAAATCTAATATTAAAAAAAAAACATTGATGGAAAAAAATCAAAGAAAAAAAAATGAGAAAGGGCATAGTAAAACCTCTCTCCTGTTTTCTTGATTAAACCCGGGTCGAGAATTTTACAAGTTGTAGGTTTTAGAAATTAGACTAGGTTTAAGAGGTTTGTCCAGGTTTGCTTGGGGTTTTTTTTTTTTTTAGCTTTTTGTTATGTTTTTTTTTTCTTATTTTTTAGATTTGATTCTATTGGATTAGCTCTGTATAATTTTTTTTAATTTCACCTCCTATCATTTTTCAATTTATAAATAATTTATCAAATTATAAATATTTTTTAATTTCATCCCCTATAATTTTTTAATCTTTTAAATTTGGTACTCATTTTTTTAATTGTTGTTTATTTTATTTGGGATTATTTGTTTTTTTCAAATTTCATCGTCCTTAGCTATTTTTCTCTCAAACATTATCCTCATTCTTTTTGTTATTTTTTTTTACAAATTTTTTTATTAATATTTTTTCAATAATATTATCATTTAAAATTAAATTGGTTGATATTTAAGCTTCTTCATTGAACTCTAATCCATGATTCAACGAGTTGCAAGTTTTTAAGATTTAACAGGTGTAGGAGGTTCGCTTGAGTTTTCTTAGTTTTTTCTTTTTTTTAAGCTGATGTTTTCTTCTTCTTCTTTGAAGTTTTACTTTTACTTTTTTGTTCTTTTGTTAGGTTAGCATTAGGTTGTTTGATAATACGAATATGATTATTTTTATCTATTTTTCATTGTTTTTCTTTTTTATTTATTTATTGTTGTTGTTTTTTTAATATGATTTAAATTGTTACTTGAACCAATGACTCAAGACTTTGATTTTTTTAGCCTAGCACTTTTGTTACTTCAAAAACAAATTTCTCGACCTGTGGCGAAGTGCAGGCAACATATGATTGTTATTTGTTTTATATGAGATACTTTTTATAATTGAATATCGATCTTTTACGATTTTATCCTTATTTATTTTTTTTTCCATCATATTTGATCTTTATACCATAGTTTTGAAACCCGGACCGGACCGGCGGGTCGACCCGGGACCCGACAGACCCGGGCATGGGGCCGGTCCGGGTGGAGGTCAAAACCCGCTCAGGAATTGGCCCGGCCAGACCCGGTCGACCCGAGACCTGGTTGAGCCGGCAAGACCCGACCACAAACTCGTTGACTTTTAATTTTTTGCTAAAACGACGTCGTTTTGATTTTTTTAAAAAAAATTAAAAAATAAATTTTGACCCTGCCGACCCGACGACCCTGCCGAGACCCGGTGACCTGATCAAAACCCGGGCCTTGGACCGGGCCAACCACCGGGCGGGGTCTTAAAACTATGCTTTATACTTTTAAATAGAGTCCATGACTCAAGTTATTGGTTTAGTAGGTTGAGGCGTAAGGTCTATATCGATCTAATATGTTGTAGCTTTTATTTTTTTAAAAAAATATGTGATGTTTGAATATTTTTTAAAAAACTATTTGTTTTTTTTAATTGATTTTCATGATATGTTCCATGTTTATTTATGTATGATTAAATTGATTTGAATTGTTTTTTACAAGACTACTACGATCACATGGTTTTTATTATTACGAGTGTCCTCAATTACATTTCTATAATGGATAGAGGACAAAAAACTGTATAACCAAGTTAATGAAAAAAAAATAAAAATGGTCGAGGTCTCCGTTAAAAATAAAAAATTAATAATATGGGCCGTACAAGCTATTTATTTCTTTACTGTTCCTTCCTGCAGTCTTGCTATAAGAACAGTTACAAATAAATGAAATAATATGGGCTTCCTCGATATACGAGACATATGGTCCTGGTCGGTGATTATTTTTCATCGGTGCCACGTATTCTCAGAGAAAAATACGCTGAGCATTCACACGATGGCTGTTTTATGCATCGTAGAAAATTGCAAGGCTCGGGCCTTGAGAGCTAGACAGCGAGCTCTCGATGCTGGAGAATCCACTCGCTTTATTTGTTATAAATAAATCACAATAATATATTTTTATATATTTTTTAAAATTTATTTTGATATTATTATATCAAAACAATTTCAAAATAAAATTTATGTAAATAAAAATCTTTTAATTTTTTTTAAATATTTTTAAAATATAAAAACAAATAAATTTTTAGTCTCGTGTTCCCTTTCCAAGTCTTATATGTTTTTTTTAGGATATATATTAATGCCTGTTTTAGACAACAAGTTCTTGATGCTGGAGATCGTGATTATTTTTTAAAATATTTATTTTATAACAACAAGTATATAATCACTAACCTGTTTGTAAATTATTTTTATGTTAGAAAAAAAAAAATCAAGACCGGACCATCCTTCAACTTAAAAACCCCATAATCTTCACCAGTTATTCTTTTCTTTTTTTTTTTCTCCCTCCCTCTCTCACATGCATATTTGTATTTTGTTCATTGCAAGTTAATTCTAGGGCAAAATTCATTTTGTTGGCCTAAGATTTATGTGTTTTTTTTTTAAGAAAAAATTATTTGTTTTACTTAAACCTTGTATTTTTTATTTTTGTTCCACTATGTAAATTTCAATTCCATGCTTAAAATTTATGGAATATCTCAATATAAATCAAAAGATTATAATTAATAAACAATTGAAATTGAAAAAAACCATAAATAAAATAAATTTCTTCAATAACATCATAAACCATAAACCATCTCAATTTTTATCATATTTGTTTTGATAAAAAAAATAACATATGTTCTTTTTTTATCTTTTAAAATCTTTATTTGTTTTTTCTCCTTACTCTTTGAATAATATTGAAATATTTCACAAACTTCAGGGATAAAATTAAAATTTACATACTTGATGGAAATGAAAGACAGGGAAATGAGAGAGAAGTGGGAGATATGGAAGATATGGGTGTTCGAGAGTGATAATAATTATTTTTTTAAAATATTTTTTGTTTGAAAATATATTAAAATAATATTTTTTATTTTAAAAAGTTATTTTTTACATTAATATATTTTTTAAAAAATAAATTAAAGGTAAAAAATTAAAAAATAATAATTTTAAAACACAAAAATAAATAATATGTTTCAACAAATCACCAATAAAAACGTAACAGCGATGAATCAAGAGTTTCAGGTGAAATAAAACAACATCTGAACCTGAAGGAAGCAAACTGTGATGTTACCCTTAAATCTAAGGTCCTACTGAACTGTTTGATGAAGCATTCAAAAACCTATCATTTAGCTTTTGAACTCCGAGGAGACATATTATTGCTAATGGACGATTCTTCATTCTACTCGATCTTGGCAACTGTAAATTGCTGATGTTCTTGGGGAACATCAAGTGGTTACGAGACCAAATTCCAGACCCATAATTAATTGTCAATTCCAACCATTCTTACTCCCTCCATTTTGAAAACAAAAAAATAAAAAATTGAAAAAGCTTGTTTGAATAATGATCCAGCCCTGTTTATTTCAACTACGATCATACCTGATCTTACCTAATGATACCTACGTCCTCTCAGTTTTATAGCTGTCTGTTGCTGTGTTGGGAGTAAGATGTATTTTTAAAATGTTATTTGTTTAAAAATATATTAAAATAATATATTTTTTATTTTTTAAAATTTATTTTTCATATCAGGGCGTCAAAACAATATTAAAATACTAAAAAAGAATTAATTTGAATTAAATAAAAATATTATTTTTTTAAAAAAATAATTTTAAAATACAAAAACACCCGTATCTTCTGTAGTCAAAACAAGAGAAAAGTTGCACGCAGAAGAAAAAAACAACATCACTGGGTCCTGCACAAAACCAACTGAGAGTGATTGGTGAGAATCATGAAACCAAATTCTTCCTGGGCAAGTATACGAATATTAATTCTTTTCTACTCCAGAGGCTACGAGTCCATACCTGAAAGTAGCCACCACACCCAGCACGTTGAAATATATGCATAATTGACATGATCTCTCCTTCGTGGATAAAACACCCCTGCTCCCTCCTTGTGTTATTGGCTGGCTGGGACGCATATTTCCATACTGTAAAGTCAAGCAACCAATGAGCAGAGAGGGGAGCATAAAAGAAAAGAAATATATATATATATATATATATATATACACACTAGCTGGTTGCTGGCCATTGATTTCAAATTTAAATATTATCAAGGATAAGGCATGGAATAACCTGTGACGTGATCGTCGTCTCTTGCTCCCAAAAGCCTCTAGCTAGCTCCCCGTTAACAGATGATATATACTTCGCATAATATTCCGTGCGTTACTGCATGCTACTGATAGAGCTTGGATTCTTCAACGATGAGGTAGCAACAATGGCATAATTTTCTAATTAATATATATATATATATATATATATATATATATATATATATTGTATCTTACCTTGGACTCTCTTAATCATGCTTTAATAATGGTGATAGATCATGCATAGATGCCAACCTAAGTGTTCACTGACACACTAAGTTTAGACCTTCATTAAAAAAAGATTAACTGGGTTAATTATCTAGTTCACCGTGGATGACACATGCATGATCTTGCAGGCCAGTTCTATGCTTTCCTTCAAAATTCAGGCACTTTTTACCCTTTGAGATCTTAGACCTCAAATGACTTCTTCTTCTTTTTTAAAAAAAAATCTCCATGCAAGTGGACGGATATTGAAAACTTAAGCCCGGAGCTAGATTGGAAAAGCTTTGTAAACTGTGATTCAATTTAGACATCCTATGACGGACTGGTAATTAAAACCATGGGTTGTATACTTGGTCCGATTCAAGATTTGGATTTTGATTGGGTTGTCCAGGTTAATTTTTTTTCCAATTAAAATTATATCGTTGTAGTAAAAATAAAAAATCAATGGATTATAGCATGGCTTTAATGAGTCAACGGGTCGCTGGGTCACACTAAATTTTTTCTTTTTCTGTTTTTTTTTTAATCCATCCCAGTTCCAATCCCAGATTAGCTGGATACTGAATCGACCAACTGAACCGAGTCGAGTTCTAAAACTATGATTAAAACTCGTTAATTTGGTAATATATTTGAAATTTTTTTTATTAAAATTAAAAAATATATTATTTTAATATATTTTTAAATAAAAATATTTTTAAAAACAATCAAAATTCACAAACTGCATCGAAGAGGAAATACGACATCAATGTAGCCTGGCGTACAGGTCATCAATCAATATAGGAGTGCGTGCAATTCTATGAAAAACAAAATAATTTAAATTTGTTGGTGGAATTGTTCTTTTTGCTTGCATAATCGATGCAGTAAGGTTTTGATTGATATGATTTAAAAAAATAATAATTTAAAAAAATTATAAATATATTTAGTCATAGATTATTTTTTATTTAAGTTCCTTATAATTATTAGGCCATATTTAATAAACCTAACCCAACCTGAAAGTTAGATCACAAGTGAATTAAATTAACATTAGTCAGCACATATATATATTATATATATATATATATATATATAATAAAATAATATTATTTTCTAAATTTAATTTTTTTCATTAACTCAGCTGTTTTCATAGTTTGAGTTAACTCACTAAGGTAAATTAACTATGTATATTAAGATTTGTTAGGTAATATTATATATATATATATATTTTTTTTTTGGAATTGTTTGGTATTGGTGTCTTATGTTGCATCGTGTGGTTTGATACTGTGATATATAAAAGCAATGTTTGATGGCTAGTTAATGTGCAGTCTTTATAGATACTTAAAAACAACTTAATAATATTTGGTTAAAATCTATTCATATGCTTTTGGGATGTGAAATCACCAATAAAAACTGTGTTAAAAGCATACTTTTAAAACTTAGTTTTGCCTGGTGAATTAACCCGGGACTTGGCCGACCTGAAGTTGGAATTGGGGCGAGTGAAAGGAAAAACAGGGAAAAAAAACCCTGGTGTGACCCAGCAAGACCTGGTTACAATTCGTTGATTTTTGTTTGTTTTGTTTTTACTAAAACAATATCTTTTTAATTTTTTTTTAAATTAACTCAGGTAACCCGGTCAAAACCAATAACTCGAGTCTTGGACTGGGGCGACCACCGAACTGAATCTAAAAACTATAGCTAAAAATATTTAAAATTCCATTCATATGCTTTTGAGATGTGAAATGATCAATAAGATATGTGCTAAAAGTATTTAAAATATTATATTTTTATATTAAATGATTTACTATTTCTTAAACTTACATAACAGGTAGCCATATCTTCTTATAAAAATAATTCTTAAGTTTATTTTTAATGACTAGGATGATATATATATATATAAACACATAATTTCAATAAAAAAAATACAAATGAAAAAAAAGAGTAAGAAAACACTAAAAAAAAAATATCATTTTAATTTTAAAACAATTTTTATAATAATTATATGTGCTTTGCTTAAAAGCAGGAACAATTAATTTCAAGAATCAAATATTTTTGGATTTGGATATCAGTGTATTTAAATAATCTTAAAACATTAAAAAAATATTAATTTAAAATAAAAATATATAATTTTTAATTTTTTTAAAAAAAATTTCAAAACACAAAAACTAAAAGGACCTAAAACGAGATAAAAGCAAAACAAAAATAAATATCAAGTAAACAGTGCTTTTAAAATAAAAATCAACTGCGTTTTAAAAGCAGAGCAATACCAAACGTACCTTTGGTATGCTCCAGCTCCGTCGTCTTTTACTCCTGTTTTTTTCTCTTTAGTCTTACTTTATCTCTTTTTTTCTTATCTTTTAATGTTTTGAAAGGAGGACTTTTGAATCCGATGTGGCTTCCTTTAATCAAAACAAATCATCTTTCGGGAATTGGATTTCTGATTCGGATACAGCTTAGTTCATGCCAGCAAGGATCATTGTAGAATATCTGGAATATGACTGGGCCCACCCACCTTTCAACATTTAAGACAGGAAGATGGGTATCCTATGAACATGCCTTAAAATTCACAATCTCTGGATGCTAACAGGATATTGAACAATCCCTTCTTCTTTGTAACATTTCTCAACATCGACTTTTAGAGTTCTTGCGTGTTTTTTTAAGATATTGTAAAAATTATTTTTTATTTAAAAATATATTTTAAATTTCAACACATTAAAATAATTTAAAAATACAATAAAATAATTAAATTTGTTTTTAATAAACACGGGATAACTGCCTTCCCAAAAAAGGTGTTTGGGAGTGTGGTAGCGGTTGCTTTTGAAATAGTTTTTTGTGCCGAAAAGCATGTCAATAATATTTTTTTATTTTTTAAAAATTATTTTTTATATCAGCACATCAAAACGATCTAAAAAGTACAAACCGCACTCAATTTTAGTAAAAAAAACAAAAAAAAGTTCGAAATTTTTCGAAAAACAGGTTCAACCTCAATGCCAAGCACCCCCTAACTATCATGAACCAGGTATCCCTGTCCCGTGAATACCTTGAGAATAACATGTTTTTTTTTTGGTATCCCTAACGTGATGATATATATACACACACACTAAAATTTAAAGCTTTTAAATTCCCAACAAGAAATGTCCTTTGATTTCCCAACAAATTATTAAAAAAAGCGGGCTGCTCTTATTTGAAAGTAGAATTATAATTGTTTTTTAAGGTAATATTTACTTTGAAATATATTAAAATAATATTTTTTATTTTTTAAAAAATATTTTTCATATTAGTATATTAAAATAATCTAAAAATATCAAAAATATATTAATTTAAAATTAAAAAAAATTAATTTATTTTTAAACATTTTTAAAATATAAAAACAAACACAGCAGGAGTGGGCACTGCGTTCGCACGAGAGCAATTTTCAACTTGCCTTTTCCATCAATGCGGTATCGTTTGTCAGAAAATCATTCAATTCAGGCAAACGAATGGTTGTAAATCAATCCACACGGGGAATATGTTAGTTTCTATCTACCACCAGAAATAATAATAAAAAAAAATAGTTTCTATTGTTCAAAGGATTTGTAACTGTGCTATCAAGTTCAAATTTTACCTGTTTTTTAAAATATATTTTTTTGAAATTGATATTTTTTAGTATTTTAAATAATTTTAATATATTGATATTAAAAATAAAACAATAAAACACTTTTAAAGAATCATGTAGTACTGAATTATCAAACAGGTTGTAATAAATAAAAATCCTCTAATTTATATCCTTTAACTAGTTCGATATTTTTTATTTAATTAGATGAGTGAACTTAATTTTGATGTATAAGATAATTATAATTAAATAAATTAATTCTAAGTTGCCTATATTTGATTTTGATTATTTAAGGACATGTGTAGCATCTATCAATTTTATTAAACACAATAAAAGCAAGGCACTTCTTTTATTATGTTATTACAGAGCATTTTTAATTAAAAATATATTAAATTAAAATTTTTATTTATTTTTAACATCAATATATTAAAACTATTAAATTAATATTAAACAATGTGTTTTTTTTTTCTAAATTGACGCTTAATCTTTTCAAAAGTGATTGTTTAGTATTGTTGTTAAAATATATTAAATTAATCTTTTCAAAAGTGATTGTTTAGCATTATATTTGGTTGTGTTTTAAAAATATATTTAATTTAAAAAATATTAAATTGATATTTTTTTAATTTGATCATGAAAAAAATAAAATTAATATTTAAATATATTTTTTTTTAGAAAATAGTTTTAAAAAAATCTTAAAAATACCTTAAAATAGAAGCTAAGAGGTTCCCGATGATTGGTTATTTAACCTCATATAATGATCTGGCACCGGGTCCCCTCTGATGAACGGAATGTACATGGACCCACCACCTGCATGGCTAGACACATCAAGCTTTCTAACATGTCTTTCCTACATCGATAGAAAGCAGAAACAACAAATAAATAAGGTATCAAGTAGGGACCACGAACATCCCATTACGCGCCATCTTGAGTGTGACCACCTGATGTCATCATCTTCTGCTTTCGCATTTTTCTGACCGTCTGATGAAATTATTTGCCTTCGCTTTGACTCAACAAACGAAACAAGCAAGTTCCAGCCAAAAACATAAACCCGCACTGTCTTTCTCTCTCTCTCTCTCTCCCTCCCTCCAAGAAGCTCTCTTTCTCTGTCTCTCCGTACTTTTCATCAGTTTTTAGCTTCTTTAAATTATGGTTTGGAGTTTATAGAAGAAAGGGAAGGCATCAGTATTTTCTTTTTTAGTTCTCTGATTTCTCTGTTAGCTTCCTGGATCAAGCCAGCACCGACACGTATTGCTCTGTGTTAGAGAGGCTTCTGGTGCTGTTAATGGTATCTTCTGGTTCTGCATTTCCAAACCTGAAAGGGGTATGTGCTATTCTCTGTGTGAGTGATAAAACTCCTCAAAGTTCACTACTTCCTGTTTGGTTTCCTAGAAAATTTTGTTTGCAAATAATTTTGTGTTTACTTCAAAGTTTCAATATGTTGCATGCTTTTCTTTTTGTTCAAAATTTGCATCTTTAAGTTGAACTTGGAGTGAAAGTGTGAGAGATTGGGCAAGGTTTAGCACTTTTGGTTAAGTTTAAGCTAACCGTGCACTGTTTAATTCTAGTAAAGTTGAGTGAAAGAGAAAGAAAAGCTCTTCCTTTAAGTAAATTTGCCTTTACTTTTTCTCAATCTGAGAAATAATGAGGCTTAAGTGTTTAGGATTTTTGAAAACGAGTGCGCTTTACTTTTGAATAGCTGGGTAACTTTGTCGTTTTAGTTTTGCATTAGATGAGGGAACAAGCAAGTTATAGCTAAGAAGATGACAGGTCGATTTAGCCTGATCGCAAAACGGGTTTTCATGGACCACAGTTCTCTTCTTCAACTTTTTGTTGCTGTGTTGGTATTGTCTTTTGTCTTATGGCGTCGAATTTCAAATTTTATGCTGTGCAAATTATGAAAGCTTTAGATCACTTGGCAAAGCTTTTTTTTTTTTTAAGAAAAAATTATCTTGATTCAATGTTCATGTTACAGTTTATCTATATAAATCATAACGTATCACGTTTTTATTATAAGATTATGTGACTAAGAGAAAACATAAAAAAATAAAACAAAATTTTGTCTCCACTGTCAGCTATTAACCACACCAGCCGAATATTTATTTTGTCAATTATTGAGGTCAAATAAGAGGGGCGCATATCTGTAGGATTTCCCTTTATAAAAATCTGTTTCCCCCCCATCAATCATTAAAAGAGCACAGAGGCAAGTCTCACTTACATGGAAATCAGAACACAATCACTCTGTAGCGATCCTGATAATATCATGCCACATTGTGTGGTTAATAGCCTTTTCAGTTTCTGGCGCCTGTTGGTTAGGTTCTAGCATGTTAAGTAAAGGAAAGGAAAATTGATTGAGCATAATTTGTTAACTACCCGCTGTCATGCTCTAATGGATTTCTACCATTAGCTGCTTGCATTCATGGATTATGTCATCTGGCTTGTGATATGCTTTTGCTCGCAATTTCTGTCACCTACCAGGTTAGAATTCGGTCCCTGTTATTCTTGGAACTTAGAAGTTAATGTTTTAACCGTTTATGTTTGATGATATTAGCGGTCCATCATCCATCGGAAATGATAACTATGCTAATTTATGCACAGTTAAGTATAGGTCTTTTAATCACCTCTGAATACAAATGCAGTGATCTGTCTGCTCGGTCACAGGGTTAAAAAATTTCATACATGTCACCTCCCTACTGACTGAATGTAAAATCCATTTTCCTATGGCGTTGGTGCAGTTGTGATCTCTTTGGTGGATGATGGAAGTTACAGGAATTCTTGTTGATTAATACGTGATGGACTGCCAGCGGCCAAGAAATTTCAAAATGCTAGCTGGTTTAGACATTTTGTGTAGTTATTATTTTCTTATAAAACTGGGGGGAATGTTTTGAACTTCCAAATGGATATTCTTGATTTGCTGTGGTGCCTATGTAGAGCACCCTAATTTGACATTCAAGATAGGATATTTTTCTTGATTGATCAAATGAACTTGGATTTCAAGTATTTTGTTTCTTCATTGTTCAGTTCTACATCAATGGGCTTCATGTACCTATTCTTTTAGTAGCCTGACTTCTTTATATACTAACTTATGAACAAACTGGAGTAAATACTTATGTTAAATTTCAAAGAATTGCAATGTGCTGTTTCTTATTCTAGCATTTTTTTTTTGTTTTAATATGCTTTTCAAGCCATTAATAAATCTTTGAGTGTGTTCTATGCTCAGTTTTTCTTTCTTATTTTTGGACTGGCCAGGTCAATATGAATTTAGTGAAAGATTGCAACTGTAATAGCATATCAGTACCTTCTTGTTGAGAGGGGAAAAAGTGAAGTGGAAAAATGTATGGCCTAGTCTGCACTTGAGATACACAGCTCGCATCTGATTAAACTATTTGGTCTATGGAAGACCACTCAAGGCTGAAAAAGAATTTCAGGAGTCAGCAATCATTGGGAACTGCTGAGAAGACTGTAACATCCCAAGCAAGGAAAAGTGTGGACGCGATGGAGAACTTGAAACCATGGAAGCCTAATTTGTCATATGCCGATCTCCGTCATGAAATTACAGAAAAAGTAGATAATCTCTCTTCCCAGCCTTTGACAAATCATCAGAAGCAGTGTAGGACAGCAATTGAGGAAGAGGAGCTGGTGAAGTATATGTCCAAATTGCCAAGCTTTCTGGAAAGAGGACAAACCCACAAAGAGAAGGTTTTAAATGTTGGGGTCCTTGACTGGCGCAGGCTAGAAAAGTGGCAGTGCAGGCAGAAACAGATGCCAGCTAGAAGTAGCAGGCATTCACTTTCAAGCAGTGACTCATCCTCACCTTTATCAACAGAAGGATCGTCTGTCTATTCTAGCAGAGGTCAGAGTTGTTCGCCGGGTCATCAAAGGACATGTCACCCTTCACTACAATTTCATCCGATGTCATCTCCCACCAAAGGCAATTTGCCAGTCAAAGAAAGCGTTGGCAAGTTTCAAGATGTCAAAGGTTCCCAGACCAGCAGGGTGAGCGAGCGAGCAAAGTTTATCAGAGCAGATCAGCCTTTTCCCAAAAACCATCCAGAATTCAATCCTGACCAGTGCAAGAGAAAACATAAAGGCCCAAAGATCAATCCGGAAAGTGGAACTTTGGCTAATGGGTTAAATCATGAAGGGCTGAAGTGTATGAAGACGAAAACGAAGACAAAGACAAAGGCAACAGCAAAGCCTCCAGAGGGTGACTTTCTGAATAGATCAGGGGAATTGCAAGAACAGAAGGCATATGTTGACCAAACAAATGAAAGATTAATTCTTCTTATACCAAGAGATTCCCCACAAGGCACGCATTCTGGAGTGCCCCATAATTCAACTATGATGTTAGGCCAAAAGGAAGAAGAAGCAAATCAAAGGAGCTTTGCAGATATGCCTAAGGAAATTTTCTGTCCAGCAGTCCATTCTGATGTCCCACATCCATGCCCTCTGCCATATGAAAATGGCAGACACTCGGAGAGAAACTGGTGCTCAATAGATGCAGAAAATATCAGTTTTTTGCCTGATTCTTCTCAATCAGTACCACATCAAGTCAAAATAAGAATGCGTCCATCCCGTGACACAGTTTCTAAATTAGAAAAACCAACTGTAATGCTGACTGATTCAAGTTCAAAAGAGTCTTCTGTGGCAGATAAAAAAATGAGCAATTTAGCCGCTGAAAAAGCTAGAAGCACATCACCATTTCGCCGACTTAGCAGTGGTATGAGCAAGATAAGCAAAAATTTCAGCTCTAAGGAGGGTTCATCTAAACCACAATTGATCTCAACTAGTAATTCAGCACAATCTGGTTCAGAGATTGCTATGACTTCCACATGCCAGGAAAATCAAAGTAGCGATACACAAAATGCTACAAGTAGAGCACGGTCAAGCCCTTTGAGAAGGTTACTGGATCCAATGCTGAAGCCTAAGGCAGCAAACTTCCATCCTTCAGTAGAACAATTGCAGAGAGGTTCTATATCAACTGATAAAGTCTGCAAATCATCCAAAGTTCATTTAGATTGTATGCCTGGAACTGCTCAGATTGGGAAAGTAAAATCAGATACGACCACTCCCTGTAGCATCAGTGTCAGTGATTCATCCAAGGACAAGAAGCACATATCTTCAGCATTTCAAGCCCTTCTCCGAGTTGCAGTTAGGAATGGCCAACCTACGTTCACTTTCGCTGTTGACAATGAACGTGACATTCTTGCAGCCACAATGAAGAAATTGAGTGCCTCAAGGGAGGATGATTACAGCTGCATTTACAACTTCTATGCCATTCATGAAGTCAAGAAAAAGAATGTGAGATGGATAAATCAAGGTGGCAAGGGCAAATGTAATGATTATAAACCCAATGTTGTTGCCCAGTTGAAGGTTTCTGGTTCCCAGTTTTCCAATCTGACTAGACAAAATTATATGGCGCAATCTTTTGCGAGGGAGTTTGTTTTGTTTGCCATGGATCTACAACAGGCAGAGCAGCAAACATTAGATTTTCAGCCTAATGATGAGCTGGCCGCCATTGTTGTCAAGATCCCTGAAGTAATCATTAGAAGTACTATCAGAGATGGCAATCGGACTAACAATTGCAATAATTTCTCAGAGGTGAGGTGTAATTCTACCTCTGGTAATGTACAGAATCAGCCCATCCTTAGCAGTCAAAACCTTATCAATGCTACAGTCATTCTTCCAAGTGGCATTCACAGTCTGCCAAATAAAGGAGGACCTTCATCATTGCTCCAACGGTGGAGATCGGGTGGATCATGTGATTGTGGAGGTTGGGATCTGGGTTGCAAACTTAGGATTCTTGTCAACCAGAATCAAATTAATAAGAAATCAAGTCCAGGCAAAGCCTGTTCAGCAATTGATAAATTTGAGCTCGTCTCTCAGGTATGTTCTTTGTTCTATTGCTTCGACCAACTAATTGTGCCTCTCACTTGTAATTGTCAACTTACATCTCTTTCTCGTAATCAATATTTATCCACAGTGTGGAGAAGAGAACGAACCTGTCTTCATCATGACCCCTTTCAAGGACGGGATCTATTCAGTCGAGTTCAATACATCACTTTCAACATTACAAGCATTCTCTCTTTGTATAGCAGTTCTAGATGGTAAAAAACTATGTGAGGTGTCAGAATCTAGCAACTTGTTTGAAGAAAAAACTTCTCTGGAAACTATACTGTCGCAAAATGATGGAATGAGGGCTCCAAACAGAACTGTAGGAGAGGTTCCTGCAAGATATGTCTCATATCCACCCGTGTCACCGGTAGGAAGGGTCTAGTTTGAAGTAAAATGATCTCTGTAACTAGACACATCCGATATAGATAGATAGATGAATGGATAGATAGATAGATACAATTTCGGTCGGCTGTTTGAGCAATGGATGGACCTGGATTGAAGTTGTGCCACTGAGATTAGTGGTTAAATCAAATGAAAAATAAGCATATATTCTGCAAGGCTTCTGAGATGGCAGGAAAGTAGCCAAGAAGCCTGAGATCATGCATGGTATTTTGTATTAGTTGTGGTTGAGTTCTTGTGACAAGAGAATCAGTGTCAACTGTACTCAGAGCAACTCTATCTTCATCATCAATTTAAGTGCATAATATTACCAGTGAATGGTGTTTTTTCCTTCCATTAGTATTCAAGTTTCTGCTAATCGTTCATTTTAACTAAACCTCAATCTAAATTTAGACGAGGGTTAACATCAGCTAAATAAAGAGTTGGGAAAATTATAAGCCATGAAACTGAAATTTAGTTAATTATTCATGACAACAGTGCAAGATTTGCATGGTAAAGACCAAGGAAGCATCCTAATGGTAATGGTCCCCAAAAATCTATGCTATCCATAAGCCACATTTAACCGGACTTCAAAATTCTAATATCCCAAAAATTCTACATTAATCCTGAATTTATAAGTCAAGAAACTTTAACCAATCAAACATTAACAAAAAACCTCAACGCGTAACAAATATGTTGTACACCCATACACAAAAAATTATGTTACTATAATGACATTATATTTACCCTTAAAAAAAATGTCTTGTTATTGGAGCAATTTAGTCTTTTATGTTTTTTTTAAAAAAATTTAAAATAATAAATAATTAAATTATCTTTAAAATCAAAAAAATTTAAAGCTATTGATGTATGGTGTTTCTATTTTTTTAAAAAAAAATTCAGTAAAAAGACAAATTTATCCTTACCAAGGATTATATTGGAGATCACTCAAACAAGCTCCAAACAAGTAACGGAAGAAAACAATTTTCCTTCTGAAATTCTTATTGGGATTGTTTTGACTGACTGATAGCTATTGTCAGGATATATCAAGATCTATCTTCCAGTCCAGTTTTGTTCTGTTCACCTTTGAATTGTTGAAGCACCACTGCCGGATTTTCTTTATATGTAATCACTGACACTTCTAAGAATAGTTTTGACATGTATTTTCTTGATCTTCTCTAAATATTTTCCCGCACCAAGTGACTCTAGACACTGGTTTTGGGCTCGTTTCATCTCGTGGAGTAACTTGCTAGAGATACTCCTCAGGCTGCACTTTCCACTGGTCTGTATGTCCTTAAAGGAGAACCCAAAATGCTACCCATTTTCACTGACAGCAGAAGATGGTTTCTTTACTTGTGAGATTATTTTTATCATTTATTTCACTGTACATTATTCACTCGCAGAATGACTATATGTTATGTAAGTAGATGGAGCGATGAACATGATACTAGTTGCTGTTTCCTCCTATATGTCTTACAACACTCATATATTTTTTCTGTACTTCGATTAGGCTTGCCAGATTCTCTGCATAGTCACATTCTATTCGACTCGCCTGCCTGGTCCGTCTCATATGCAATCAGATTCCCTAATTTCAGGACTTATGGTGCTGCCCTGTTATGAAAGTTGTTTAATTATTGTCGCTGTTAGATTGTTGTAATTGAAGCACCTTCTTACAATCAGGCACAACTGTCTCTTTCAGGGCTCAAATCTTGCCAGGCTGCCCCCTCCAGAGAGTGCAATTGAATTGTTTGTGACCAACAATAAGTTTTGAAATATTCAACTATCTTTTGTCATTATTTTTACTACACCTTGTTGCTCATTTGACTCGCATTAATGTGCGGTTTCCAGAGGCTTTGATTATGGCTGTAGTGGTTTTATTTTTTCATGGCACATGATATTTACTATAGTCTTTGTGCATACATACCTCAGATATGGCATTCTATTGTATACAAGGACTGACTCTCACTTCTGTTGGCAATACTTGGCCCATAACTGCAGTTGCATTAAGCAGCTTGCTTGGTTACTTGCTGTGGTTCAGACCTTTCTTTCTCTAGCATCTTGCAAACATTTCACAGTTTACGTTTTTTGGTAAAAAGGACTCGATCTTGTCCCGAATTTGATTCCCTGGAAACTGTCTGATAGGTTCGGGTTGTTTAATGCTTCTGCATGTATACTGTAAATTTGGTAGCATTCCTTACTGACAAGAAGCTGCCAGGTTAGTTTATCATTTTCAATTACTGATTTCTTTCCCATAAAAATCACTTCTCATGTTATATTTCATGGATACATTTTTGGAAGAGAAGAGTTGACTGATAACGTTATTCATCATCTAATGTGTTTCTTAAATGGAGTTTTTATGTTGGAGGGGTGCGTTAGACACCAATATCTTCATTTCAGATTTACCTGAGCGGCCCGCTGGACTAACATCTCTGCCACTGCTACCTCAGAGTAGAGACAAGGATAGCAAAAACAAAGAAGAGCACCTCCCATTACTAACTGGGGTTTCTTTCGAGAATGAGGATTGATTATTGGTAAATGAATGCTGCTAGTCATTGTAACCAGTTTTGCCTCGCCATTTGTCTTTAGGCGATTTGAAATTGTTAGATGTCTGCCAAATGGAGAGCACAAATGGATCATGAGGTTGAAGCCAGGAGCATAGGTGGGATATCGGTTAATTGTACATAAATTTCAGCACCGGCTGAAGATAGCTCTGCTGGTGTTGCCGCATTGAATGTGCCTAAAATTTATGTTCGAACCAATGCGTCCGCAGCTCATTTTTCTTGTGAGATAAACCTCAGTTTCTGTATATGGAATGTTTTGGTTTTCTCAAATCCTACACTTTCTCTATACTCTTGCATTCTCTCCTTTTGTTTGAGGAATTGTTCTCAGTGACGTACAGCTGCCTATTGACAACAGAGAGACGTAGAAAGAGCACTGTACCTGGCACTGCTCGTCATGTTTAACAAAGAATTCTGAACATTTGGTCCACATAAATCTTTAATGAAACATGAAAGATTAGAGGGACCGTGCTTATGTTGATAGTTTCTCATCGAGAGCAAACGACCTAAATGTTTTTGAGAACACAATAACAACAAGTGGAGGCAGCATGTGCTCTGCTTTTTCATGTAATTGGGCTTGGCATGAGGCAATGATGCAAAATAATAATGCTTCTTGTCTGTGTCCCTCAAAGGCTACATCCCCCTACATTATACATCTCTTTCTTTGCTCTGTTTTCATGGGAGGAAATGTGACGTTGGAGGCATCACTTGTTATGTCACATGCCTGGCCTGGTTGCCCTTCTTATCAAAGGTACTAACATATGGCTTTTCTGCACATTGTGGTGGTGGACAAAATAATCCATAAATAGAACCTCCGTCGTGCATGTTTTAAAAAGTAATCTGAAGCTATTCATTAAGAACAAGTAAGCATGGCAGAGGCTAAGGTCATGCTTGTTGTCAGTCAAGGAAAGGAATATAGATGCCAGGTCTAGCTTTTGTTGAACATGTGAAGGTGGTCCATGAACTAATAAAAAAGGAAGTGACCTTTGCCCTCATGCTTCCCAAATCCAAGAACTCCCCTGCTGATCTATGTTTTAAAGTTCCCAAACAGATCCATTGCAGAATCCTCGATGTCTGTGCTAAAGTCTTAGTTAAAGCAATACGTTAAAAGTGAAGGAATACTAAATGATGGTTTCTTGCACAGCTGTTGTTTCTTTACCATCGTGGGCTCCCTCACCAGTCCCCAGTGTTCGTGGGGGCGGAGACCACGGTGCGTCTGTGTTCTTGCATTGCCTGAATGCTGGCAAATAGGTCCACGTTGAGTCAATTGAGCTGGAAAAAAGAAGCTGGGCGAAGACCTCCATTATTCCTTAGCTTAATTTATTATCTAATCTTCGGATTGGACCCTGTTCTTCTAACCATTAAAGCCTGTCCATCATGTTATAAAACAAATAGCGAGAGCTTTTTCATTTTCAGGTTGGCAGAGCAAGGTGTCCTGCTGGGAACAGAATGCAAGGCTGGTGCTTGAGATCTTCTACATTGAGATCATATCTCATGATGTTAGCTTTGTCGCAGACATCTGGCTCGGTTTCTTTAAACAATTTGAAACATGGTGAGAAAAGTGTCACAATTTTCTGGTGCATTGCTTGCAAAACTGAAGCCCGAGCAGGGTATTTTGCTTGGCAGCAGACAGTATGGTCTTTGGCATCTTGGAATTGTTTTAAGCAAAATTAACAAGTTCGAGAGCTTCGTTTGCTGGCAAAAATGGGCGCAAGTTTTGAAACCACGAGGTCATTATTATCTGTAATTTGTACTTTACATAAACTGGAAAGTTGCTAATGAGGCGTGCGTGTTCTCTCTTGTTTGATGATTTTTTTTTTTTTAATTTGAAAAACTTTACTTTTTAAAAAATATATTTTATGAGTATAGATAAGTGGATAAAATTCCGATTATTTTAAATTTTTATAAAAAATATATGTTTTGATTTGAACTCGAGACATGTTGTGCAGATTTCAAATCTTTTTACCACCTGCTTATCTTCTTTACCTGCTTTTTACTACATTGAAATAATATATATTTTTTAAAATAGATTTTTTATATTAAAATGAAATACACTATAAAAAAATAAAAACAAATTAATTATCATTTTTTAAATTTTATAAAAATACTTTTTAAGCACGAAAATAAACTATACCTGGATGTTTCAACTTACCAAAAACAAGATCTCTTACGAATATTAAAAGAGCAGTTTGTCAGCAAGATCAAGTACCAAGAGTTTAAATTTGACCATAAATTCAAGGGATAATTGGAGAAGATAGAGGAAAGCAAAGCCCAAATGACCATCAATTATAGGGATCCCACTGTCCATTTACGAGGTTATCCGAATCTTACAAGACACAGAACATGTTACCTTTGACCCTTCACCAACTGTGGCCTAAAGTGTAAACTGTAAAACCCTTTTTTCCATGAAATTCATACCTGTAATCATCAAAGTTATGATTCTTATTGAACACATTATTAGAAAATAAAAAAGCAAAAGAAAGAGATGGAGAAAGCCAACACAGTAAATTTCTAATATAATATAAATAATTTATTTTAGTGATTATTAATCAAATAATTTCACAAGATTATAAGTGTGATATTAGTAATTTATTGCAGTTTTCTCAAAATATATTTAAATAATATCTTTTTTATATTAATTTATTAAAATCATAAAATAATACTTAAAATAATGTTAATATAAAATTTCTCCACATTAAACTATTCAAAAAAGCAATTTTAAAAATTATATGTTGAACAATAAAAACAATCATACCTTCAAAAAAGTTATTTGTAGTGCTGAGATTGTATTTTAAAGTATTTTTTATTAAAAATATATTAAAATAATATTTTTTTTAAATTTATTTATAATATTACTACACCACTATTAAAAAACATAAAAAAAATAATTTAAAATGAAAAATAAAATAAAATAACAAAACAACGGTTTAGCGCGTAGCCAAACAAGCTATTCTTCTGGAAAAGGGAGAGCGTTGCCGGATGAAATTCAATCTCCTTTCTTTGACTTTGACCCTGTATTAATTGCCACAAACACCCAGCAAGGACCTTTTAAGACTTCTATGCTTTTCACGCTTTACCTTCGCACGTACCAGCATATTATCATCGTGTCCAATTATCCTGCATTCGGTGTAATACACGCGCTTATTTCGAGAGTGGCTTTAGTTTCTAATTTGTTGTACTTGGGAAGAGAATCTAGGAAAGAGACAACATAAAAAAATGGAAACGTCTAGTAAAGAAGTGAAAAAATGCAGAGAGAGAGTTGAAAGTGAAACAAACAGCTTAGCTTTTGGATCTTAAAAAGGTTTGTTTCCTTTTCTCTCAGTTTCTTGCTTCCCAAACAACACTTCCCCTTTCATTTTCTCTCTTCCACTCCCAAGAAATAAAGTGTTATATATGTGTGTGTGTGTGTGAGAGAGAGAGAGGGAGAGAGGGAGAGAGGGAGAGAGAGAGAGTATAATACACTAATAAACTCGAAGACTCCTCTTACTACTGCTACTCAAGCTCTAGGCTTCATTATAGCTCCTTTGAGAAAAAGAGAGAAACTCAAATGCAGAGAAATATGAGTGCTAAAAACTGAAAAGTAAAAACTTATCTGTTTTTCTTTATCGTTGTATTTAAAGAAGAAACAGAAGAAGTGATATAGTCTAGATCATAGGAGGAGGAGGAGGCAATG
This sequence comes from Populus alba x Populus glandulosa, assembly GCA_033617975.1. Taxonomy (NCBI): domain Eukaryota; kingdom Viridiplantae; phylum Streptophyta; class Magnoliopsida; order Malpighiales; family Salicaceae; genus Populus; species Populus alba x Populus glandulosa. The sequence continues at coordinate 5,787,379 of CM066151.1, forward strand.
GGAGGTAGGTGCTCCAAGTTATCACTCTGTTGGTGGCCTTCCCATCTCAAGTCAAACCTCAACTACCCCTCTGATCTTGGTAATCTAAATAACTTTCTACGACCAGCCGGAGTAGTGCTATTTCCTTTTCCTTCAGTTTTTCGCTGCCTTTTCTTTTTCTTATCAGTAGTTAGGGTTTGCTTTATTCTCCTTTATTGTTTTTGGGTTTTGACAAATTAATACACAAACTTGTATGTGTAGAGAATGAGGAGTTATTGCCTGGTGGGTTTAGAGAGTACAGTTTGGAGCAGCTAAGAGCTGCCACGTCAGGGTTCAGTTCGGACAACATAGTATCAGAGCACGGAGAGAAAGCTCCCAATGTAGTTTACAGAGGGAAGCTTCAAGAAGATGATCACTGGATTGCTGTAAAACGTTTTAACAAGTCTGCCTGGCCTGATTCTCGCCAATTCCTTGTCTGTAATTCCAATCTCCCTTTCTATCTTTTGTTTTAAATTTCAATCCTGCTCTTTGTTTTTTGAGCTTTTTGTGACTTTGCTGCTGTTGGGTTCTTATTATGTAGGAGGAGGCTAGAACAGTGGGGCAGTTGAGGAATGAAAGATTGGCCAATTTGATAGGGTGTTGCTGTGAAGGACAGGAGAGGTTACTTGTTGCTGAGTTTATGTCCAATGAGACTCTCTCTAAGCATCTTTTTCATTGTAAGCCCAGCCTTGCTTTTCATCCTCAACTTTTTTTTAAGAAAAAAAATAGTTAAGCAATCGTTGGAATTGATTTAACGTCAAAAATTAAAAAGTTGAATTTGGGTTCAGGGGAGAACCAGCCGATGAAATGGACAATGAGGTTGAGAGTGGCTCTTTATTTAGCTCAAGCTTTGGATTACTGTAGTAGTAAAGGAAGAGCCTTGTACCATGACCTTAATGCTTATAGAATCTTGTTTGACCAGGTACTTGCTACGTTTTATATATTATATCAAACTCATCTTTCTCAATTTCATGATCTGCTCCTTAAATTCAGTTAGTACTTGCCAGGATGCTAATCCAAGGCTCTCCTGCTTTGGCCTGATGAAGAATAGCAGAGATGGAAAGAGCTATAGTACGAATTTAGCATTCACTCCTCCTGAGTACTTGAGAACTGGTAATAAGTGAAGCTAATCTGTTTCCTTTGCTTGCATTTTTACGCATTGGGTGCCAGTACCTGTCAATGTCCTGTTGGTTGAGCTTAATGTAGATGTCTATGTATGGCAGGAAGAGTGACACCAGAGAGTGTGGTTTATAGCTTTGGCACCCTATTGCTTGATCTTCTCAGTGGAAAACACATCCCCCCAAGCCATGTAATAAATATTCTCTTTGCTCTAATATTTGTTTAAGGTGGAATTTCATATGGATTTCTCTTGGCATTTCAACATATGATATTTAGAAGCTGGAAAAGTAATTTGAGTTTTTAGTTTAACTTGAAATTGAATTCAAAATTTTCTGAGGAAACAATAAGCTCTAATACTTGACATTTGGATTGTATGGTGCCTGATCGTTTCAATTCAGAGAAACTTTTGGGCTTAGTATTGCCTTTTTTTTCACTTCCTCCTTTGGCAGGCACTTGACCTTATACGCGGAAAAAATTTTCTGATGCTGATGGACTCTTGCTTGGAGGGTCATTTTTCAAACGATGATGGAACTGAACTGGTGCGTTTAGCTTCGCGTTGTTTACAGTATGAAGCTCGCGAGAGGCCCAATGCAAAGTCTCTTGTCAGTGCTCTCTCTCCTCTTCAAAAGGAAACTGAGGTGGACATTACTTCTTTTACTCCTTTGCAAGACAATGCACACACGCATGAGCCATTTCATTGGTATTTTTGTGGTGTTGCTCTGTTAGTTAATGTTTTTATCGTGCAAGTTATGATGTTACATTCGTTCATTATATTGTATCATCTCAGTTACTGGTATTTAGCAGGTTCCATCCTACATTTTGATGGGTATTCCACATGGAGCTCAATCCCCAAAGGAAACAATGTTGTTGACACCTCTAGGTGAAGCTTGCTCAAGATTGGATCTTACAGCAATACATCAAATTCTAGAAAAGGTGGGATACAAGGATGATGAGGGAATTGCAAATGAGGTTGGTATCTACTGCATATATTGTTTGATTTTTGACACAAGGCTATTTTGCCCTGTTTTGAACAATGCCTTTAGTGTCTCCGAGTTTGTCTGATCGTTTGATCTGCACATTAAAAGCATCAGTTTCCACGGAATAGCAACCCATTGTTTCTGTTATTTCCATCACTTTTCAGACACAAGAGATTACCATTTCTCACCCAATCACTTGGAGATCAATCTCCACAAATGAGTTCGATTCGACATTGCCTCGCATTCCTTATTCCCCAATTGACATGTCAAATATTGTAACTCTCAGAATTAAGTGCTTTTAATCGATCATTTTAAACTGATAGAAAAGTACCAGACTCCTTGACATAAAAATCTTCTTGAAAACATGAGGGATGATTCCCTTTCAAAACAGATAATCGTTTTCTCCCATGCTGACAGCTTTATTGTACAACATGGTAGTAACCAGAAAAGTACTTTGATTACCATTTTCAGTCATTAACGTGTTAGCAAAGTTTGACCTTTTTCATTAATATACCCTTACTTAACACTGAGTGTATTAGAATTTCTCTTGCCTTGTAGCTTTCCTTCCAAATGTGGACAGATCAGATACAGGAAACGCTGAATTGTAAGAAACATGGCGATGCTGCTTTTCGAACTAAAGATTTTAACACTGCCATCGATTGTTATACTCAAGTAAGTCATGTTCATTGACAACTGCAGAGTCTTCCTTCGTTTTCTTACCTAATACAGGGCCTGTCGTCAAATCCAAACATAGTGAAATGCATGGTTGCTCCACTTTTTTACTGATATATGATATGGAGGAGATAGGTTATTCTACATTTGGAATAATTTAATGAAATAATTGGCCATGGCCTACAGCTCTGTGACAGAAGAAAGTGAGGCGTGTCCGTTATAAGAAATCTTCACCTTGCCATAGATTAAAATATTGCCATGAGTTTAGCTACTGATTTGATGGAAAGCTATAGAATGTACTTTAAGATTTTACCTAAAGGTAGTATATAAGTTTTTTTTCCTGGTTTTGCAGTTTATTGATGGCGGGACCATGGTATCTCCAACTGTATTTGCTAGACGCAGTCTGTGCTACTTAATAAGTGACATGCCACAACAAGCTCTTGGAGATACCATGCAAGCTCAAGCACTTTCTCCCGAGTGGCCCACTGCCTTCTATCTTCAAGCTGCTACCCTCTTTAGCCTTGGGATGGACAGTGACGCACAAGAAACTCTAAAAGATGGCACATATTTGGAAGCCAAAAATCATAGAAACTGAAAGCGTAAAAAGAATTATATACTCGTATTCATCTGTATTTGTTTCTTTTGCATTTTAATTTCTGCAGCACCACAAGTTTAACTGTATTATTTATATGCTTGGTGTATGTCATCATCATTTTGATCTTAACTCTAAACAAGCCTCTTGCTTCTTGGCGACTTCTTGTTGCCTATACTTGGGTTTATACTACATCGACCACAAGCTGAACGTAAATTACCGCCTGTTCAGTGGTGCTGATCCAAGTGTTCTCATCTGAAAAAACATCAGATTGCTGCCTTTTGAAGACGTCTTAGGAACCAGAGACAATATCGATTACCAAATTCCACTTAAATGAATTGGAATTTAGACAGGAGCCCTGTTTTATGGGTCACCCGGACAAATCATCTGGACAAAGCTGCATAGCTGTCTCCTGAAGCGACTCAAGTCTGAATGACCTAGTTTAACATCAAAGTTGTGCAGTTGCCTCATACATGGCCCAATAACATGTCTTTTCAAGGTAGCACCAAAAGCAAAAGGAAAGTGTCCATGGCTGACTTGTAGGACTCGAGACCATGTGCGTCGGAAACTTGGTCGCACTTATGGCTACCAGGTGGAAGGGAAGCAATTGGCTGCCCCTTGTGTTAGGAAATCAATTTCCTTCGGTCGTTGCCACTCACACATTGAAAACGCAATGACATTGACGCTGCCAAATCAATTATCAATTAAGCACCAATAACTATTTAGTTTCTCGTAAAGACAACTTGCCATCTGAACTGTGCATGTACAAATAGCTCAATATTAGCTACCAAAAAACTTACTTAGTAGCTAATAATATTTCTCCAGTTTCACCAAATGCTATAAGAAGTAACATTAAACAAAAGAGTCTAGTGATGTTCAATTAATATTCATTAAGCAATTTTAATTCTTGAACCAAAAACTGCCAATAATGACACAACATTATGCAAAAGATTTAACATGTAATGACAGAGATCTTCTACTACAGCAGTAAGATGAACTCTCATCACCAAGGTCCTGAAGCCAAAAAAATTATCTTGATCTATAGTAGAATCTAAAAGACAGATTCAGAACTGCCATTAATTCTTAATCAAATGAAAATGACATCATAGATTAGAGAATAATGACAACAATGTGAGAATTTTTAGTTCCCTTCCTCATCCCATCTATTCGTTAAGAACAAATTTCAAACCCGAGCTGGTACAAGTTTCACATTGGACGTTGACCAGCACTAAGCATCTGGCCGATAATACCATTCACCTGGCAAAAACATTTGAGCTTTGATTAAACAACCATCCAAACAGAAGAGCTTGCATTTGTAACAACTTGGACTGCAAAATATGCAAGCAAAGACACTAAAGGAAGCACAATGTTTTAACACAAGTATGAAATGACCAAAAGAACTGGGGCATTTGCAAAGCCACCACATGTATAGTTTTTCAGGAACAGAAGGAAAGCATAAATGAGCATCAAACATGTAACCATATTATGATTCTTCACATTTAGCTATAATTACAATGAATGATAAAACATACCAATAAACATGGCATTTTTTTTATAGCATATGCATATGGTATTCACACTTTATGAATAATAGCCATTTTATAATAGGTGGCTGTATATGCTGAGAATTTTTTTTAAAAAAAAGATGGTGACAGCCAAAACATAAAAGAAAGTTTAATTGATCTGATTAAAACAACAGGCACAACTGAATGATGCATCTAACAATCAAAACTATACAAAAGATTAACTATTAGTAAGATATTGCTTGATTGGGAAAAAAGAAGCGAGACATTGCAAACAAACCTTGAATAGAAGCGACATGAAAAGTAGCAAATGAAAGATGGAGATCCAGTAAGTAACATTATATCATTATTTGTGTTGTACACGTAAGGCTATAAGAACTAATATTCATAAAGACAGATACATCTAACAAAATTGTTTCACATGATTGCATTTAAAAAATATCAGCATAGATGATTTGGTTAAAATAGATCATTGTTTATTAACTAAAGTTCTAAGCATTGCTAAACATTAAAGAGATATAAATTGAGCAGCTAATTGAAAAAAAATTAATAACCTACCGCCCAGTATTTCGAAACACATCTGTCAACACAACTATTTTCACCCATGTTTAACTCAGCCTCCTTGTGCCTGAACAGAAAGAAAAAACAATAAAGTTGAAGACAAAGCCATAAAAAAAGAAGAAAATGAATGTGAAGCTCAGATATTTTCATCCATCAACACTTTCACAAGGGTCACTAATCCCTACAAACAGAGGAAAAGCAGAGAATAAAAAGTACCTTTTGTCAATGCACTTGTTGAAGCATGTATTGAGAAGCCTGAAATAACATTAATCAAATAATCAAATTCAGGCACAAAGTGATACTTAATCTCAGATATGATTCCATATTGTTTAATGATTGAAATCCAAGCTGATGTGATACAAATAGAGATCACATGAAAAATAAAAAGATGATAACCACAGCTATATGTTTCAAACTCGGAAAGCCAATTATTCAGTTTTCACCTCTTAGTAATCATCAATAACTAAAGAAGAAAAGATTAATCAAGCACGAGGGCAATCAATCTTCTCCTTCAATCAATTGTGCTAATTCTAATTAGGTACAAAACAGTTGTCAAGATAGCCTGGTTGTCTATAAAAAAAATCCCATCCAAAAACATCAAAGAAAAAAAAAACACTTCAGTAAACAACAAAATCCTACTACTGCAGTAGTGATTGTCAGCTCTTCACAATTCGCATAATCTAAAATTGAACAAACCATAGAAGACAATGATGATAATGAAAGTGAAACAGGCATAAAGAGCAACTAGAAAAAAATGTAATTGTTTCATAAACCGAAGCTCCAAGCTTCCCAAATAAATAAAAATGAAACAGAAATAAAAAGCAACAAGAAAACATTGTAATTGTTTCATAAAGGAAAGCTCCCAGCTTCCCAAATATCTCCAAAGCCTATGTTTTGCACTCCTAGTGGTAAAACACAAAAAGAAACAACTTATTACCTGTTAAACAGCTCGACTCTGTATTCCATCTCGGTCTCAGCCATGCCATAGGCCTACACCACCATTATCAAAATCCAAAAACTCAAAACACTGATTAAAAAAAATTCCACGTAAATAATCGTAATAACCAAGCCATATAAATAGAAAAACAAAACAAATACTAGTACTTAAAACCAAGCAACAATCACCATAAATAACAAAAATCCCAAAAGGGTACCCAATTCACTGTCTAAAAATCTCTTAGGAGAAGAGAAAGGGCTGAAATGAAAGCACCCACCTGTTCTTTGGATACACCAGCTGGTAGACCAACGTTATTGGCAGCCATTGTACTTATACCCTGTACACACCACAAATACACGAACTTACTATCAACCCACAAAAAACCTTTCTCGGGTAATTTAGAACGAAAATCGAATCCAAACGTACTGTAAGAGAAGAGTAGAAGGAGCCGCGAGATGGATGCGAATTAGGGTTTTAGGAGGAAAGGCAAGCGAGGCCACGTTCATTCTTAAAAAAGAAAAGTAGTGAGTTGATGATGATAATATCGCATGCTTGTACCCTTAGTATTTAGAAGGCCCAATGATAAGAGGCCACGCAACCAAGCACGAATGAAATTGAGGGAGTACATTTTTATCATTCGCCAGCGCTACGCCGAAGAAAGAATGAATTTTTTTTAATGTAAAAACAATAATAATACGTGTTTTAAATGTTTTTTTTAGTATATATATTTTTTAAAATTATATGAGGATTAATTTGATATAACTTGATTAATTTGTCAGGTTAAAAAATAATTTAAATAATTAATAAAAAAATATAATATAATTTAAAATAAATATTTTAGATAATATTTTTTTTGTAAATATTAAAATGATAATATATTGAATCGATTATATCAACCTGAATTAATCTGTTAATTTACATGACGGGTCATAAAATTATGATAACTTTATAAAAAATAAATTAAAATAAATTATAAAATCTAATTTTTAATAAACTCATTTTTAAAAAGATGAAACTAAAAAAAATTTAATTAAAAAATATAAAAAATAACTTCGAGTCAACTTGAATTAACATGTCAAGTCTAAGATTTTGATCATAAGATTGAATTTTTCCAATAAAAAAAAAATGAAAAAAATTATAAAATTTGATTTTCAATTAATTTAATGTTAAAAAATAAAATTAAAAAAATAATATAAAAATAACTCAAGTCAACCCGAATTAATCTGTAAAATCAGTAATCTTAGTCACGAGATGAAAACAATCTCAATATAAAATTTGATTTTCAGTATTAAAAGATAAATTTGAGAGAAAAAAATCACTTAAATAAAAGGAAATTTTTTAAAATAAATTGAGTTAGTTCATTAAATTTATGGTCTTTATTATAAAACTGAGATACCTTTATAAAAATAAATTATAAAATTAAAACAACAAAAAAAAAAACTCGAAGGGTACTGTAAAATCTCTTCCCCTTTCAACTTTTTGTTAATTATATAAAAGAGACACGTGTAACCTGCTCGGTTCCCAAATGGAACACCTAAATAAGACCCCTCTGCCGCTCAATTTTGTTTTATTTTCTAGGGTTTTGGTGCTGTGTTTTTATGGTTTAGGGGCTATAACAAGTGAAGAAGAAGAGTGAAGAAAACCAGAAGCACAGAAATCAGACCGTCAATAGTAATAAGCAGGTAAGGAGACGGGATGCTATCTATCTAACCTTAAAAATAATAATGAAAGAAAATGTTGTTAATTTTTGTTGTTGTTGCTGAAGATAGGAATGGAGCACGGTTCCGTTTAATCAATCAATAGCAGAGTCTTGTTGCTAGATGAAACTTCTATCTTCGAGTGATTGAATTGTTTCCAAGACCTTGACCTCTTAAGTGATTATGCAGCTACTGCAATTTTCTTTTCAGTTTCCCGTTTCTGTTTTTCGAGTTTCGACTTCTTGCATGTCAGAAGTTGATGTTGACGTGCCAGCATGTGAGGAGCACATTGGACAAGGCTGTTGATGATTATAGAAGCAATCCCACAGGTATATATATACCCCAAATAATGGTTGAGATCGATGTGACCAATTGCAATATGTTATGGTTTTAGCTGAATGCAACATGATATGTTTGATCCAATTCAATCAGTGTGTTTGGATATGATTCGTGTTTCTCATCATTTTGGAAGTTGGATACAAATTTCTTCATCTTTAAGGGGTTGGGTGGAGCAAATTTAATTGGCATTTCTGCTATCTAAGTTAAACAGAGTCAGAGAGCTATTCATCTAGCAGGCAGGATGGAGCAATTTTGATTTTTCTGTTCTCTCATGAAGGTGCGATCTGTTTATTTCGTTCCCATTTGATTTCCAGATAATCACAGAATGGTCCAAGTAATTTACAGAACTGCTGCGAATACATGTGGATTCGGAATTTCGGTACTAGCAGCAGGCAGTGCATTGCTCGAGTTAGTGAACACCTGGGTTTGATTCTAACCAAATATGAAGCCAAGTAGAATCAGTCTTTGCCCATGAGAATCAGCCATCCCTCTCTGCTCCAGATACAATCGTCCAAAATTGGAAACTATTGCTTACAGAAGTTTTCTGAACATAGTTAAAAACTGAAGGGGGGGAAAGAGAAGGGCAGCAAGCAGGGATTATATGCAAACGAAGCCAGTAATTTACGTGTATGCATAATACAGAAACAGATACACTGGAGCACCGGATCAGTTACAATTGCAGTGTTAGTCACAGATATGGCACAACCTACAAGCTAGAATACGGACGAGGAGCATAAAAAACAGGCACTTGATGGAAGGGGGGTCACACTCACACCTCATCCCTGATGCCAAGAAATGGCCACGACTTGCTTCCCGGTTCAAGTGAGGACTTTAAAGTGAAAGATCCAGGAAATGACAAAGGCCATCACCATGCAGGCAAGCAAGAAATTCATAACGCGGCGGCTATGCCAAAATGCTCGGGTCTCCACGAGGATAAGAGGAGGTGCTGGTGCTGATAAGACCGCCGCACTAGCGTTATGTGCCTCATTTGTCTGCTCGCCTGCAACACCAAGTGCAGTGGCACCACATATCTCACATGTCCTGTAAAAACAGAAACACCACAGCGTTAAGATAATTTAGAACTTCAATCAAAATTGAATTGCCATAAAAATAAACATGGAGTCTCAAACCAGGTAACATCATGAGTTCAAAAGGATAAATTTTGTATGGTGACAGATTAAATTGTTTGAATTCATATACTAGTGGCATTTCAGAAGAGCCACTGAGGATTTATTAGTTTTGGAGAAAGTGTTACGGAAAGCATTTTGTTGCTATTTACGCTAAATTCATGTGTTGACAGTATGCAGCAAATGTATACAAACACCTTACCGGAGAATGGTTAGATCAGTTGGCATGCATACAACTAAGGCAGCATGTCGAAAAACATACTTCGATCAGTAATGAGAAACAATAAAAACATCTGACAGTGGGTACAACCACCATAGCAGAATGAAGAAGTGACCATTTATACGGATAAAATGAAAGACATTCATAGAAGCAGAATTTCTGCAGTTGAATATTTCGAATATTCGTAGAGAAGCACTTGTCTACTTCTCAAAGTCAATACTTGCACCTAGCTATGGGTTTCATGGCCCCACACTTCATGCTTCATATATAAAATGTAACCATGAAAGACCCTCTACGATGTTTTTTTTTTAAAGGAAATTTGGCTTTGATTCAAGTCAGGGAAACTATAAGATTTACTACTCGACAGAATTTCTACTTGGCCTTCAATTTGACAGTTCTGTCCCCCCTTGTTCAACGAGTTCATACAGAAGCAAAAGAATAAGGACAACAATATTAGAGGGTGTAACTTAATAGTTTATGTTCTAGATTTATTATTTAGAAATTATAAGTTTGAGTTTTATAAATTTTAAGGTTATTGAAGGTTTATATAGTTATTAATTTTAGAGTCTATAGGATTAATTAAGATGCGCACAAACTGACCCAAACATCCATGATAATAAAAAGTAAAAAAAATAAAAACGACTATAACCAGAGCATGGCAGGAACAATAGCTAACAATAGCTCCAGAGTGGTTAGATTGGCTAATGTCAGGCACAAGGAGGAAAACTTTGTCTGTGTGAATTTGGAAATTTGAATGTGCTGATAAGTGATTAATTCGGTAACAAAAACAGGAATTATCGAGGTTAAGTGGCAGGCGATCAAGAAGAATCTAATTCAAGAATTACAAATTTGATGAACTCCCAAAAATCTAATATATTCAAGAAAGATGTTATTTGGCATTTAGATTCTGGTTAATCAAATGTTCATTTCTTTATTTCCTTTTTCCTAGCCCATAAAATGGAAAAATTGATGATATTAGTTTTGGTATTCTAAAAGACAGTTATTGTTGGGGACTTGAAGAGCCTCTAATAATAAAATAAAAAATTTTATATAAAAAAAAATAACTTTGAATTCCAAGAAAAATGATGTTTGTTCTTGGTATTATGAACTTTTATAGTAAAAAAAAAATGAACCCTTCACCTGGAAGAGGGATAGTTATTTAATTTTAATAGCATTAATGAGAGGTAAATATCTCTTATATATTATTAATTAGAAACAAATATCTTTGACATATTATTAATAAGATAGAAAATATAGTAAATCCCTTGAAAGACATTTTATATATCTATAGATATAAGAAAATAATTACTCCTAACATGAACAGTTCATATCAATAATCTAAAAATAGAACTTTATGGTCATAAAATGGATCTCTAAGTCCAACTAGGTTCAGCGTGTAATCAAATCTAGAAAAAATAAATTTAGGAGCTCCTCTGACTCCGTTATATGGAGTTAAGCCCACGACTTAACCCAAGCATAATAAATCCAGCAACTTATCATATTCACGGTGATTTGAGTTTAGTTTAACCTAAATATATTGAGTATGATATTTTATTGGACTTATATTGACTTAAATTCAACTCATAATTAACCCAGATATATTAATTATGTCAGACTAACAAACCTACATTCAATTTAGATAACACCCTGTTTATGGATCTTTAACTTTAACAAATCACAAAAATATTGACCGGTCAAAACTTATGCCTTGGTTACTTTTCATTTGAAACAATAGAAGACAATACTTCTCTCATTTAATGAGTCCCAACCCTCAGCAACTTCAATTATTATAAATAAACACTAGTTGTTCTCACTCCAAAACTGTCTCTATGCTGCCAAAACAAGCTAATTAAATTTTTTGCGCCTCCTCAGGTGGAGGTTTCTATTAATGATTAGTAAGAACTTACAGTGGGAAAAGCACATTTACAAGTTGACAGTTCAAATCAGATCAGACCGATATAATCAAGAGGATCCCAAGATTCTTTTGCAAACACTTTCAAGTCACCAACATGCGGGATCAAACAAATTCCTCAAGCCAACAAAACTATAACCAGAATTTTTTAACCAAAGAACATAATGCAGAATTCTTCAAAACCATCAAATGGATATACTAATTTTCTGACAAGCAAGCTAATGCAACAACAGAACATAACTTTTTTAGCAGGAAAAAAAATGAAAAGGTTGAAGTCTTTACTCACGTGTTACCCTTGATCTTGAACCAAGTCTCTGCACATTTCTTGTGTGCAGCACCCAAATCACCCTTACAAGAACACCCCAACTCAATAGCAACTCCACATTCTTGCTCTCTAGTCTCCAAACCCAGGTGGCAAATTCTACAATCTCTCTGAGTCTTGTTGTCCAAATGCACCTCCATATCCAAACCTCCACTCTCCAAATCCACCTCTGACAAGCAATCTGACACAGAAGAGTTCCTATGAGCCCCAATCTCGCCAGACAGTGAGATTTCACTGCTGCTGGCACTGAAATGGTGGTCTCTGTCGAAAGGGGGAGAGTGTGTAGCTAGCATTTTGAGAGAACCTAGAAAGGAGAAAACTTAAGAAAGTGCTAAAGGCCGGGGTTTTGATGAAAGGGTTTTATCCCATTTGCTTCATCAATTTTCAGAAGAAGAGAGCTAGCAGTAACGAGAGAGAGAGAGAGAGAGAGAGAGAGAGCTAAGTTTGGAGTTTAACGACAAATAGAGGGGTGTTAAAGGAAGCAGGGAAGGTGGCGGTGTTTGTTTCTATCTTAACTTTCTTTTATTAAAAAGATCAATCTCTCTCTCCGTCTGTGTCTCTGTCTCTGTCTCTCAATATCTATGTGTCAGTTTAGGGCAGTGATGGTTAAAGGTAAACCCAAGGAAACTGCTGTCGTCATGGTGGCGCAGAGCAGAATTACGATAGAAACTGTGGGGTATAATGAAATGGAGAAAACTATAATTTCACGCTCTTTTGTTTTAGTTTTTTTTGTTTCAATGCCTAATTTTTTAATTTACCTGTTTGAGTGATCATTTTTTTTTTATTTAGCATATTTCATCAATTGAGAATGTTAAATACTAAGGTGGTTGGTATCAAGTAATACATAGTAAAATGGATCTCGCGCAAGATAAAGAAAATTAAAATTTTATTATTTTTTGTGATAGGGAGTTGAGAGGTAGAAAAAACATCCTCGACTAAATTTTTTAGATTGAAATTGCATATGACTCACTAAATTATATTATTTTTTAAATAAATTTTGAACTGTGTTGTTTATTCTATAACTTTTTAGAATTCTACTTAAAAAAAAAAAACACTCATGATGATTGCCAAGGGAAACCATTTAACTGGAATAATTATGTTGGAGATCCTTCCTAAACACAAAATATTTAAACAGGCATGCATAGAAAGTACCACTAATTATTATTATCGCGATTACCGGAGAGATTGTATATAATAATGAGCTCGGTATTCTCTGTTTTTTTAATCCCTTTTGAACTAACTATACAGCAGAAAGATCGTACATGATCTCTAATTGATGAACTTAGTATAAATTACTCCAATAACAGAATCAAATGGAAGCTGGAGCGCAAGCGACATCATCAGCACCGGACATGGCAGATTCGGGTGAAAGGGCTCCAACAGAGACGGGTGCAGGGGCTGCATCGCCATTGCTTCTACCTAGTCTGGTGCGCGACACGGCGGGGACTGGCGCACGGGTTTGGCAAGTAAACTCCTGCATATACGCATGCAATATATATTATTTGTGTACGGAGTTTCTGACACATGAAGTGAAAGGAAATAAAAAGTTGTAGCTGCTGCAGATAGATAAAGGATTGGTATATGGAAGTACCTTCTGCTAGGGCTAAATTGGAGTAGAGATCGACGATGTTGGGGCAAGCTTGAGAGCACGACTTTGAGCAAAGTTTAGTCAGAAACTGAGACTGAAGGAGAGAGTCTCATGAGATACCGGCAGTGTTTCTACTAAGATTCCATGCATGTAAAAAAAAAAATCATTTTAATTTAAATATTTAAGTTATTAGATAAAATTTTAAGATATAATTTATATTATTTTTTAATATAAATTTTTAAGTGAAAATTTTTTAAACTTGAAACTTTTATAGATTTATATTATTTTATATTTGATTTATTTTATCAAATAAATAAAAATAATAAGATTTGAATTTATAATATTTGATTATTAAAACTTTGATATTATATTATAAAATCATTTCAATTTAAAAATTTAAATTTTTAAATAAAATTTTAAAATATAATTTATATTATTCTCAAACGATATCAATCTATTTATTCAGTTTATATACGACAACCTCAGAAGTGTTGCCTTGGTACTTGACACCTCCCTCTTCCGTCGCGTAATTCTCCAGCAAACATCGCTTCCCAGAAGTTGCAATCGAATATGAGCACAGATCAACCGGCAACTGCTCGCATACAAGCTCGCCTAGATAATACCATGTCAAACAGTAAAAGAAACAATTCAGCACTGCTAGCATACAGGATTGAATATATCTATACAGAGAGAGAGAGAGAGAGAGATGAGTAGAAGGATTTAATTACCAAGAGCTCCATCAAGGAGAAGAGAGAGAGCCAGGAAGGCGATGAAGGCCATATTTATCTGATCAGCAAACGAGAAATGAAAGATGGCATGCATGAGAAATCAGGTTTGTACGGTTGCTGGGTTTATATAGTAGAGGGAGCTGGGGAGGATACATCTCCCTCAGAGGTCAACAACCTTGCAGGTATCAGCCATTATTCGGCAACATGATATATAATACAATAATTTAGGGAAGAAGAAATATAGCAGAGAAGAAGTCTATGTTTGGAGTTAATTTCCAAGCATCCTTCCATTAAAATATACTGACATTTATAGCCACACACAGTACATGACAGAATTAACAGACAATTAGCAAAGAATTACACCACTATTCCATTTCTAACTAAAAACTACTGAACCACTTGCGGCCCGCCGTGCAGTAGTGCAGCCACTACATGTTCCTGCAGCTTGATCGGTGGCAAGATCCCATGTTCTTTTTCATGTCTCCTCTTCTGGCCTCGTTCTTGTGCATATCACATTAATGGCAACGGTAATCTACTTTGGTTAGACCTAATTAGCTGTTACCATTTTAATTTTACCAATACATCCATACCGTTGTCGTTTTAAGCGGATTTGTCTCATTTTGATATCCTCCTCTTCTTGTTTCATTTTGCCGAATATGGATACTCTTATGTTCGTTAAAAAAAACGACAGATCATGTTTTAAATTTTAGTAATGGTTTTTTTAATTGAATAAATATTAATATCGACTTTAAATTCAATAATTTGAATCAAGTGAGAGAGAAAAATTCCTCTGTTGAGAGAGATCGGTGGAGTTGTTTTTAGTATTGTGATGTACAGTGTTTTTTAAATAAAATATATTAAAATTATTTTTTTTTATTTTTGATATTAATTTATTAAAATCATTAAAAAATACTGATTAAATTAAAAAAATTTAATTTCATCTAATTTGACTACCTAAGGTTTAAATTGAAAGAAAAAATCATAAAAAAACCAATTATTTCATTTCTCATATTATGATAATGAAACTGACCTCCTCATGTGTTTTATTATTTTGTTAATGTTAAAATATTAGATAATAATTGAAGAAATTGTCATTCAAAATATCTAATAACAAAAATATTAAGTGTCATTCTGGGCTTTTCTTCCTAATCATTGAACATAAAGAGTTCTTTCTTTTTCGTTGCATGCGCATACAAAGTTCTTTACAACTTCAGACCTTGCTCCATCCTCCATGAGGTAGGATAAAGATAGGTAGACTACCGGGACCGCAAGAACTGTGAGGGTGTGGTGTATAAGTTATTTTTTAAATTTTATTTTTAATATTAATATATTAAAATGATAAAAATAAACATTATACAAAATTAATTTAAAACTAAAAAAAATAAAATTAGAAAGCAATGAAAAACCAGGCACAAACATGGAACTGACAACATCATGTCTTTTCTCAACAGAAGAAAGCAGTAATATAATGTAATTACTCGAAGCCTGCCGTGAAAAATGGTGGACAATTCGATGACGTTACTAAAAGATGGATCAAGGCAGCATGCTGACTGCTTGACTTGACTGACTGTAAATTACTACGAGATTACAAATAGATGTTGCCAAACATTAAGTTTTTTTAATGTAGAATAAATGTTGAGAAAATTTGGTCTTGTACTTGTTTCTTCATCACTAAACATTCACAATCAAAATACGATAATTCGAAGTGAACAAAGAAGGCACCGCGCTACTAGACATCTGATATACCTAGAGAAATTCCATCAATTATTATGGTGGAACAAAAAAAAACAAGAACAAACAATATCCCACTTCAGGAAAATCTTGCACAACAAAATCCACAGTGCTCAATCTTTGTTGCTTCTACCGTTCTCCATTCCCATTACTTTGAATTTGTATAATCTAACAATGATTCCTTTTCGCAAAATGTCTAACAAGGATGTTCCCGAAAAACAGAAACATTGAATACATCAAAAAAGGACTTGATCCAGAAGCATGGAACACCTCTCAGCTAAATGCAACACCTGCACAACTCAAGGAACCAGCCCAACAAAGATAACAGAGAAGGTATTGTCAGACTACCACTTCTGACTGAAGAAAAGAAAGGATTAAGCTGCCTGAACTTCAGTCTTTGCAGCAGTTTCTGTTGATTTTGGTGAGCTTTTCTTGCTTTCAATCGATTTTGCTAAGCTTGGAATGTACTTCCAGCATCGCTTGTGAACTCCACTTATTTTCTTGGGAGCATCGGCAATTGGTAATCCTGTATTAAATGTTGATAAGATCAACTCCACCTCCATGTAAAGAAAAATATTTATACGAGTAAAAACAAAGACAGCCAGCAGTTCTTGTTGTTCCACGTATCAAGTAAAATAGGGAAACAAGTCAATTTTAAAGAGGTGACTACCACAAACATAGATAACAAGCAAAAAGGGAAGGGTGGGAAAAAGACTTTAGCAGATTCTGTCATCTACAGTCATTCAACATGCATATACTATCAAGGAGGAGATAGCATGTGCCATGTGGTAGAGAAAAAAGGAGCATCATTGAAAGCCCCATCAGAAACTATTAAGTCTGGGAAGGTTTCAAAATTGCCAGAGAAAAAGAACAAGAAACCTAGGAAATGGTTTGAGCTCCACAAAAGTTTTTAACCCCTACTATAATTAAACTAGCATAACCAACATTTCCATTTAGTTCTTACAGAAATAAAATGCAAGCTAGATGATTTCCTACTAGATCCAAGACTGATCCTCTGTGTGCCTTTAGCAAGGGGAAGATAGAAGAAAGAATTTTCATACAAACCATCCGAGTCCCTAGAATCTAAAGAGCATTAAAACCTGTTCAAACAATAACTCTTTTTCAGGCATATTGAACTTTGAAAATTGAAAAATTATTCACCATAAATTAACATTTGATCACATGAAAAATGATCCAGAAGGGGCTTCTTTTTTTCCATATAAATTTAGGCAGGTAACAGGTGTCCTGTGATTATGGTTTCCACAACCAATCACAGATAATTGAAACAAATCAGTAAAGTGAGAGAGCGGGCATACTCCAAACATAGCACAAATTCTTGTTCTATGTTCAATATGTATTATTGCAAAGTCTTGTTTCAATGAGATAAGTTAAACTACTACTTCTAATGGAATTGGAACCTGCAAACAGAATAAAAATGGGCAAAAAGGCATTCCCTATTCCTTCCTCTACGGATTTTTATGTGGTGTTTATTGCAGACACACTCCCCACACCTACATAACTCCCCATCAATCTATTATTAACCAGCAAGGTCACCACCATTCGACAGGGGGTTTTTCCTCTTATTTATGTGACAACCGATACAAAATCTAAAAGCTCCAGTTAAACTTTGGATGCAGCCATTACTTTAGCAAGAAAGCTAGCAATGAAATGCAGAACATGACCTCCACGAACTTCCATGAACTTCAATCAAACAGACAAAAACACCACATTTTTTGGGGGGGAAATTCAATCAAAAGAAAAAAAAAACACATTAAAATAAAATGAAATAATGAAGAATTATAAAATTCAGAAAATAGCATAACTAAGACTGACCGTCTTTGTGAGCTATCCCCCATGCTTTTCCATGCCTACCATCCTGCAATGATCAGAAACACATTAAACCCAGAAGAATCCCTTAACCAAGATGAAGAAATAAACTCCAATTTTATCATAATCTAATGATCTCCAAGAAAACCTTTCAAAAAAATCAAAACTTGAGAGCAATGACCATAAAATCAGACCAGCCAAAAACCCTAAACCCAGCTAAATATTGATACTTACTAGTCAAAATATGAGTGGAAGGGAAAGGGAGGGTCCAGTACCTTGTAGAGATTGATTTTGGTGATCTCGTAAGATACATTGGCCCAATGAGATTTAGCCAAGTGGTATCCGATACCCCAATGAGGCAAGAACTGAGCCACCTCGAAGAGGTTCTTCTTCTTTCTTCGTTTCGGTATGGATGTTTCATGTTTAGGGTTTTGAGCACTGGCTAAAGAAGAAGAAGAAGAAGCAGTAGTTAGGGTTTTTAGCAAGATGGTGAATGGTGATAATCTTTTGAATAAGCTTAGTGTTTGATTTGTAGCTGCTGCTGCTCTGTTGATGAGGAGACTGCCACCGCCCATTCTATTTCTTTCTTTCGCCCCACCACCCGCCTGAAATAATAGGGGTTCCTCCTCATTTCTTCTTTTTATTTTTTTATTGCTCTTAAACGACAGCGTAGTGTGAAGTTGGATATTTTTTTCTTACATGGTTTTCATGTATTTTTTTAATTTTTCCCACCTTAATTACCGCTCCTGCCCTATCATAACATAGTTAACAAGTATCAACTCCACTTCGACGCTATGTTATTCTTCTCAATTTTTAATATAAAAAAAATATAATTTTTCATTTATTATGATTTATTAATTAAAAAATAAAAAGATTATTTTATATTTTATATAAAATAAATTAAAATATATATATATATATAAACAAATAAATAAGAATAAGTTAGCACTAATTAAATAATAAAGCGTGAATCTAATATTTACAGTTGAAACAAAAGATAAATACACATATAAATATTTTATATTTGTTGTTCTTTATATTTTATTTATTTTTATTTATTTTAGTTTAGAGGATAATTGTCTTTGCTAATAACAAATTATTTTTTTATAAAAACATCACACACAAAAAACTAATTTATATAAAATATAAAAGAAAAGAAATTACAAATAAATTAAATTAATTTCTTTGAAGTATTATGAAACTATAAAAATATAAATAAATCAATCACAATATTTTTTAAAAATAAAGCTACACTCAATAATTTAAAAATAAAAAAAGGATGTTAATAAATATTAAAATTAAAATTAAAAAAATAAACACTAATAGATCAACATGCTAGGCCTACCGGTCTCTAGTAAAAAGACTAACTTTTTTCTCATATTCAAATTCAAAATTAGATAAAAAGTCGCAACTTTTTTCTCTCTCTCTTCGCCCTTTCCCTTCTCTCCTCATCTCTTCGTTCTCCCTCAACACCTCTCCTCTCCTCTTTCATAACAACAACAATCATCCCTTTTTCTTTTTTCGTCTCCTCTCTCTCTTCAAAATAGATTTGTTGATTTTATGTGTAATGAAAAGTTGTGAAGAATGACAATAAAAATTGAAGCATTTGCTTGAATCTTGTCCTGAAAACTTAACATGATCAAAGATCTCATAGACCGGGCAAAAAATCAATTCCGCAACGCGGATGAACTTGTGTAAGGAATATTGACCTGGTTAAAACATTTCTCTCCTCAATTTCTCAACTGTTCAACTTTTTGATATTCAAGTGGATAAAAACAAACTCGATTGCTGCTAATTGATAAGAAATTCTTGGACTGAGTTTCTGTTTGTGTCAACATTAGAGAAGAGAGCTGAAATCCCTATTTCACGAAGCTTACTCTGGCAGCAGCCACTTGTAAAGAAGATTTGTACCGTTGTTTCACTTGTGTGTGAGAAACTCGTTCTGTTCTGCTGCTAGATGTTAGAACAGAATACCAGTGTGCCGATAGTCATGCACTTGTGAGTGTCATCTGCCTTTACAAAATTCCTTGCACCTCCTTTGTTACCAATTGCTTAACCATTTGCCTAGACTTAGCCATCTGATTTTTTATTTTGAGAGAAAAAACACGAGGTAAAATTTCCATTGAAAATACAATAACACCTCTTTACTCTTTTTTTGGGGGGGGGGGGGGGGGATTGAGATAAAATTGAAGTCATGTTCAACTTCAAATGCCTAAGGAAAGCTTTGTTTCAACAATATAGAGTTCCCAGTGTTAATTGAAAAGGACAATTGATGAATTGCAAGTCAAAGCATTTGAACCGGAAAGGGGCATCATCTGCCTGTTCATGATTTGAAGGAGGAAGGATAGGATAAATAATAGTTCAGTACCCAATTCCACAACAAATTTGAAGTACTAGCTGCAGATTCATTTTAAAACCCTACATACTAAAGAAGAATAGAAACCAGCAACTGGAAGTTGAGGTTCAAAAGAAAAAAAATCTACTGATAGTCTTGCTGATATTCATCTCCTTCCTCCTCCTCCTCGTATTCTCCTTCCTCATCAGCTGTTGCATCTTGGTATTGCTGATACTCAGAAACCAGATCATTCATGTTACTCTCCGCCTCAGTGAACTCCATCTCATCCATTCCTTCCCCAGTATACCAATGCAAGAAAGCCTTCCTCCTAAACATGGCAGTAAATTGCTCACTAACCCTCCTAAACATCTCCTGTATAGATGTTGAATTGCCAATAAATGTGGATGCCATCTGAAGACCAGTAGGCGGGATATCACACACAGTTGACTTTACATTGTTTGGAATCCACTCAACAAAGTAAGAAGAGTTCTTGTTCTGCACGTTCAGCATCTGCTCATCTACTTCTTTTGTACTCATCTTGCCACGGAACATGGCTGATGCTGTTAGATAGCGTCCATGTCGCGGATCAGCCGCACACATCATGTTCTTCGAATCCCACATTTGTTGAGTGAGTTCTGGAACTGTCAAAGCTCTGTACTGCTGCGAGCCACGGGATGTGAGTGGTGCAAAACCCACCATGAAAAAGTGAAGGCGAGGGAACGGTATCAAGTTCACTGCAAGTTTTCTCAGGTCCGAGTTCAACTGACCAGGGAACCTCAAGCAGCATGTAACCCCAGACATTGTTGCAGATATCAGATGATTCAAGTCACCAACTGGTCTCAAATACAAGGAAAAACACAATTTGTTATATTAATTTGTGTTGCTCTTAACCATACAATGCTTAAAATTATTTATTTATATACACAACATAAAGCAATCATATTCATTCAATTAAAAGAACAAAAAGTAGATGGATAAGAATGTAGTTAACAAAGAACTTACAGCTAGGAGTGGTGAGTTTCAGAGTCCTGAAACAGATATCATACAAGGCCTCGTTATCGAGAACCATACACTCGTCAGCATTCTCGACAAGTTGATGAACAGACAAAGTAGCATTATAAGGCTCAACAACTGTATCAGACACCTTTGGAGAAGGAAACACAGAGAATGTCAACATCATTCTATCTGGGTATTCTTCTCTAATCTTCGATATCAATAGGGTTCCCATTCCAGACCCGGTTCCACCTCCAAGTGAATGACACACTTGAAACCCTACATACATATCAAATCAAATAAATAAACCCAGTCAAAACCCCATGAGCAAAATAATCTTAATTTGTCAAGTACACTAGATTATTATAGTAGTAACCTTGCAAGCAGTCACAATTCTCGGCTTCTTTTCGAACAACATCGAGGACAGAATCGATGAGTTCAGCGCCTTCAGTGTAATGACCTTTAGCCCAGTTGTTTCCAGCACCAGATTGGCCGAAAACGAAGTTGTCAGGTCTGAAGATCTGACCATAGGGACCAGATCTGACGCTGTCCATGGTTCCAGGCTCCAAATCCATGAGGACAGCACGAGGAACAAACCGACCGCAACTAGCTTCATTGTAATAGACATTGATTCTTTCAAGCTGGAGAGGGGAGTCGCCTTGGTAACGGCCGGTGGAGTCTATGCCGTGTTCTGCACAGACGACTTCCCAGAACTTGGCTCCTATTTGGTTGCCGCATTGCCCGCCTTGAATGTGAAGGATCTCACGCATTTTTGCTTGTGGTTTTGTAAGAAAATGAAAAGAAGAAGAGAGGATTTTGAATTCGGAGAGAGGGAATCGAGCAAATGGAAGATTTTATAGAGGAAAGGGAAAGCGGAAAGCGAATATTTTATTTAGAAACGGTAAGTTGGGCTGCCTGCTATTTCTAACGGATAGGAATCCAACGGTTAAGACCTGTAGACGGTTTTTGAAATTCAACTTTTCAAATTCGTGGGTTTCAGCTGTCCGTACGTAAACAGCAGAGCCTTTCAAGTTTCATCTGATTGCTTACCTTCCATGCTATTTATGGTTTACGCATTGATTATAATTTTGATCATTGTAGTTTAATAAAACTAATTAAGCGGTCCTTGAAGTCTAAAAGATAATTAAATAATCCCTTGCACCAATGACTTTCCTCAATTTAGTGATTTTTTTTTTCTATCCAAAAACACCTTCCTTCCTCCTAATCATTTCATCTATGGAGAAATAAAAAAAATTGGAAAAGAACATTGAAATCTATAGAAAGATCAAGCTATAAACGAAACTGAAAAATATAGGGACTAAAAATCAATTTGGTAAAAGTTAATTGTTTTAAGCTACGAGGACTAAGTTAAAATTAACACTAAATTTGGTAGCTAAACAGAATCTCCGATTTTCTTTTTATAAAGAGAATGAACAGAATCTCCAGATATTAGGTTCGAAGCAGAACAGTACAGTTCGTATTATATTCAACCCATGACAGTATCAGTACAAAGATAACATTTTTCAGCAATACAAAATTAAAAACTTAAGCCAAAATTCCCTGGTATATGCCTACTTAAAAGCGAGATAAAGATTATATTCGAAGTAAAACAACTGAAGCTTTAATGGAACGGTGTGGGTGTGTAAGAAAACCCCTGAGAAAGTATACCGCCACCAGAAAAAAGCTTCTTTTCCCGGAAGACGGCCGTCCCTTGTTCCTTGCATAGACAAGCACACTTGACGATGCAGGGTTAGCTCCATGGATTAGAACCAAGGTTCCACAATAGATTATTCAGACAAATGATAACCCAAGCCCAACTGAAGGGCTGCATATTCCTAGCACCACCTTGTACACTCTGTTTCTTTTCTTCTTCAGTACAACGCCTTTAGACAACAATCCAGACGCTGGGTTGATACTTGATGATAGGCCATTATGATCACTCTCCGAAGATGCAAGAAATGTGATTTTGAAGTTCAAAAAAATAAAAAAAATACCATCGCCTAACAATTAACTCTCAGCGGTGGGTGCTATCAAGACCCACCGAGACAACATAAACATTTATTAAATTCAGGTAACGAGGGCCTACCTGCCTACATGCTATCTTCTGTTAAATCTAGTGTTCAGAGAATCGTGATTAGACTCTTTTCTTACCCCGGTAACTTCATAAGAAACGTTTCCTGAAAATTATCCAAAGTCTACAAGCATCCTCTCATAAATTCCACGCTAATGTAAAAGGAGAGTGATTTGTTCATGCACATGCCTACTCCAAGCAGAAATTGAAACAGCTTAAATCGCCGGAAGAAACCATTTCGATTGTATTTGATAGCAGTTGTCTCAACATTTTACAACATTGTTCTCCACCCAAGTGGACTTCAAAGCCATGTTGTGGAGAAGGGGAATTGAGACCATTATAAATTTTGCATCAAATCATCATAAAAATATTACATTGATTTTGCTTTGTGGAAAGAGAATGAACATAGATCCATTATTCTAAGTTTTGACTGGAGCTTCTTAAGAGGTAATACCAAAAGGTACTATTGTTAGCTCTCACTTTTTCCCCCCTTCAAACACAAGATCACGTAATGTTGTACCACATTGATGTCAACTAACTGATGAATAAGGCCTAAAACATCACAGATAATTGAAATGAAAATGCTAGATATCCTCCACAAGTTAACTGACAAACAAGATGCAATCCACTACCAAATAAGAAACAAAATGAAAATGCTAGATACGCTCCACAAGTTAACTGGCAAGGTGGACTAAAAAGGAAACAGCTTTCAACATATTATTGAATCACAGCCCTGTATAAAAAGTGTAAACTTTGGAATCGTTGCTTGATGAGTTCATAACAGAAGTTTACATCAGACATACACAGAAGATAATGCCCAATATAATCATTATCATCTTAAATCTCATTTAAATTTGTAAGGTATATAACTCAATTCTATATTGACGACAAATCTGTTGACTTTTATAAATGAATTTCCAGTTTTAGATTTTTTGTTCATCCTGAAAGTGTCAAGAAATCACAGAACCACATAAAATAAATTATTTATGGATGCATTGGTCCAATTAATATCCATTTAGAAGAGTAGCACGGATAAATCAAAACATAGTACTTGCTAAAGGATACAGCATAACACTAGTGGATGATTTCTATTAAAAAATTGATGGAACATTACTATGAAAGAAAGAGTAGTACCTTCAGCAACAAAAGACAGTAATTTATTTAATATCCCAATAAAGTAAAGTTCTTAGCATCAAATAGCTTGAACGGCTTACAATTAATCTGCATGTTAAGGCCACCAATTGTCTAGTTTTTGCATCATATTACTGTTAAGTGGGAGGAAGAGATTATATTTGAACCGTAAAAAGCAAAGATTCACATCTCCTATAGCATTTTCAGCTACTAGCACTTTCTTTTTCTTGTGTTCCTACTTTGGTATTCTCAGGCCCAGCAGCAGGTTCATTTTGATGAAAGGTATCTTCTTAACCATTCATCAACCCTGATTTTTTTTGGACACCAAGCATTGCATCTTCACAAATGCATTATTTTCCCCAACATCATCTATAAAGTGCATTAATTACAGATTCTGTTCTCCATTGAAGCATGCTTAATCTAAGAGCACGTGTCTGACACCAACTGCTGACAACGTTTATGTTATGGTACTGGGCACACTAACTTATCAATCATCACCAATTCTCATACACCAAGTCACCAACACAACATATATCTTTACCTTCATGACATTTTGCTTTATTGACAACCATTTCTTCTAAACCTTCTTTTCTAATTCAATTGGTATGATTCCAACCTACGTTTGTGTATACAGGGGGGTAGAGAATTGTCCTAGTAGCATTCACGCTTGTTCACCATGGTATAAACAGGGAGATGAAAAAAGTTAACGGAGCATGCATTTCACCCCAAAACTGGGTGTGATATTGACCTACAATTATATAGGGTTGCCCCTCAAAATTCAAACCGTGTTCATCCCTAAACACTTAACCAAAACACCATTACATTTACCCCTGAAAATTTACTCTTTAATATTTCTTCTTCATTTTTTAACCTTATATAGCAGGCAAAATATGACATAACACCCAAATCAATGTTCAAGGGATTAGTTAATCAAAAATATGACAACAATGACCTAGATGACAGCAGCTAGTATCTGTCTAGCATAGCTATTCAATATGATGTGGTCCAATGATGTGAGCTTTGTGTCCTAGTTTGAAGAATTAAAACACTTTTCTATCCAATAAAAAAGTCCACATGATGATCAATACCTAAGCATCAGGTAGAAAGATTGCCAGTACAACCCCGATGTTACAAATGAAGAAAAGCGACCAGACAGGATTCATTATTTGAGTGGAAAATTCTCAGAATCTTCAGGAATAAAAACCACAAACCTGGTGAAACAGATGAAGAAGCAGGTTTGAAGTCCAGAGGATGTCTCCTAGTGAAAAGGCTGCGGCATTGCTTTGAGTAAAGCACCATTTTTTTGTTATAAGATATGATAAGAGTTCATAAAGCATAAGAGGTCCATAAAAGAATCACAATTGCATAAATGAACCAAAATTAATATCAACTGAATGAGTCACAATAACTTAGTGTCTTGAATTGTGTCTATGCAGTGATCTTGAATGCTAAGTAAGTTTAGATGTTTTACATGAAATCAACATTCTTCAATTACTTTGTGATGTCGGCAACATTTCAACTAGTAGCTAAAAATAAGAGACCAGGTTATGAACACTTAATTGTCAATCAAGAGGACGAATCTGACGCAAACATCAAGGATTTTGTTGATAATATAATATTTGGGTCTAAAGTTTCTGTATCTCACTTTCTTTAGCAATTAAGACCACAATTTATGAGTGTGTTCCTTTAATGGGTGTCTAAATTTGCAGCAACCCATGCTGTGGCGGATTATGAATGGCACAACCACAATTTATTTCAACCTAATTAGTTTGACCAGGCAGTAGTTTGAGGGGGATGTTTGTGGAGTTCCTTATTTGCTTCTTTTTTTCAGAAATTATATACCAGTGAAAAACCTTGCTTGTGTGTTCTACGGCAGCAATTTAAACACTGATGGTGTACCAATAAACAATGAAGCAGTTGATATAGTTTCTCCAAACACATATTCTAAGCCCACAACTTCCAACATGTATTTTACACAATGCAGTTGAACACTCATAAACCTAGAGAAACAAATTTGGTTTATGATCCTTGACAAAGGCTTTATATAGTATAATTAACCAGCGTACTTTACTTAACACGGCATGTCTCATCATACTGCAAGTGCAGAGAGTAGCACCTTCTGCTCTAAATGTATACTATAGAATACGGAGTATAGTCCAGCCAGTCTCGCCAAAAATACACAGAGCCAGATGAGTAGTAAACCCTCTTCCCCAGATAGCAGATGACAATAATTTCATCATGTCCAACCCAGGCAAACCACGTATTTTTCTTTTTATTCATTTGCTTTTCTCTTCTTTTGTACAATGCAGTCAACGTTATAAGCTTTGTTTAAGAGTTGCACAATGCCCATCCTCTCTATCCTAAAATAAACTAAGCTAGTGCTTAAGCCATTATAACCGTAGCAGCCTGACTTCATATATGACACAAATCCTTTTTGAAATATCCATTTACAATCGAGATTCATTTTTATTTTTCTTCTAACCCCCAATATTTTGTATTAATTCTTTCCATGTCAAGTAGTGTCGATCATGTTTCATGATTTCCTTTAAACTAGCACCCTCATATGTGATTTTGTTTAAACTAGTACCTTCATATGTGCAGCAAATTATTCAAAGTTCTCAAGTCCATCATATTATGTTTTAAAAACTACAGAAAAATGGAAAGGTACTATACAAAGGATTCATCACCCCACCCCCCACCCCACAGATAAGGAGTGCCAAAGATACTTAGAGGATAACAGCGAAATCAGCCGACCAAGATAAGAAAGCTATTCTAGAAGCCTCTTAGTTTTCTAATATCAGCTAGCCAATTTATACTTGATCCTAGTCATTTTCAAGCCTCTTAGTTTCCTAAGATTAGAATGCCTATCCTAGTCATTTTCAGCAATCAAATGCTTGATCATTAAAAGGGTGAAAAATCTACACAAAAAAATTCTACTTTGGCAATAAAGAAAATTCAAATCATCAATACTAACAAGCAAAAGTTCGCAACTTACATCTGTTGGATGAACATAACCTCACCACATCTAAAAAAGACGACTGGGTAAACCTTTCCGCTGAACTTTCAGTCTTTTTTGCTGTAGGCTTCACCCAAAAAGACAGGCCGAATTGAAAATATCTATTATAAAAAAAAAAATTCACCAGAAAATAAAAATCAACACTATCAGAGTCAATGAATTGTGGCAGCATTATGCAGTGCCTCAGGCAACCAAAATAATCAGCTACTATAATTTCAGCAATGAAGCTACTGGAAAGCAGCATTTCAATCAATAAAACATAAAATCTGTTATGAAATGTATTGGAGTCACCAGTTAGAAGAACCGATGGAATATATTATCCTTATTGAAGGTGCTAACAGTCAGATATTCAAGATGTAGTTGAAACCATCCAAGAAAGGGAGAGAAAAACAGCACTTAGTAGGCAGTCTTCACTTAAGAAAATGGAGCTTAATCTTGCTATCTTCTAACCAAGAAACCATCACACAATTCAAGTACCAAAAATATGTAGTTATCTCCACACAGCACTGCTATAGCTTCCTTTATTAGCAAATTCATGTATGACTATCAGTATACTTCATAAATCAGCCAGGCTCTTCTTAATTAAATACTCACCCCTCATAGTTGCTTCCAATAAGTCAGCTTCCAAGAGAACAGTGTGCAAATCTTCTCAGATAACACAAACTATGAAGCTAAACTTGGTTCTGGACTTGCCTACACACCTCAAAACACTGAGTTCAATTCCTAAATTTGCTAAGAATTTCCAAATCCAACTCAATTCCCTCAAAACTTTAAGAATTTTATTCAGGCAGAAGATGCTTTCATCTCATAAAATTTTGCTGCAATCGGTAGCAAAAATTGGCAGTGAATTACTATTCTTCTTAATGTATAATTTCCAAGCTTTATTCTTTGAACATTAAGAATCAAGCGGAAAGATTCGCAACATTCCAACATAAAGTAGAAGTAAAACATAATCATGCATGGCCATCATAAAGATTGATCAACCACATCAATCAGAAATTGAATGGCACAATCAAATTGTCGAGTATTGTTATGCAGTTCCAATTTCGATATGACATAAGAAACAATCTCCTTTGGTGCACCTAATGAAGTTCCAAGTTCACTGATATAGACATTTAAAGATGGAAAAAATATATATTGAAGGAAAAAGGTTAAATGAGCCAGTTGGCCAAGAAATTAACATAATGGGGACAAGTAGGGATGTCTTCAAAACATAACATGACATAAATTAACATAATGAGGAAAATGCTAGAATTTGATTAATTACAATTGTCACTCTATAAAATGATCATCTCTTTGAGCTGGCCACTCCGAAAAAATTTGATATGAGTGACGAAAACCATCCAGAATTATCTTAAAATTTGATAAGAAACTATTGCAATCCTAAAGAAGTTACTAAGTGCTAGATCAAAATTTCATTAGGTATAAGCATCAAAACTTTCTTATGTCTTAAAATTTCAATACTAAGAGATTCTATTAATCCAAGTAAGGGATGTCACATGTCTAACTAGTGCCATTAACAAAAAAAGTTTGAATAAACAACCTATTGTAATTTTACTATCATCTTAAGAGAAGTTCAGCAGAGTGGCAATTCCCTATCAAAAGAGTTGAGGCTACAGGATTTGAGTTCAATCCAATTGCATGCGTCATCAAAAACTACCTAAAACCCAGAACTTTAGACCAGGAAGAAAACCTCATCTCCAAACAAGGAGATGGTAACAGCGCTACTGTTGTTCCTCAAAAGAAGTTGGGTTCTACAAGCAATCTATTGCAGGTTTGATTCCAAAAGCACAAGTTAGACACTACAGGTTTCAGTACCACAACCACAGTTAAGGAACCAATTTAGTTGAGCTCTAGACTTAGTTGAGTAGAGTTATGAAGTGAGCAAATAGCACCAAGATTAACTTAATATTCTGGGATTATAAAGATTAGAGGTACAATTCAAAACATCCTAAAAAATGCCATTTCAAAAAACTAAAGGAAGCAACACATTCACAATGAACCAATAAGATCAAACGGACTTTTAACTAGATAAAGCAAATGTTAACATAAAACTAGCCCAGTTCTAAAATGAAGATTTCAATATCGAAAACCAACAAACTTAACTGCCACTGAACTTCAGGTCCGAAAACTCTCCTAACAAGGCAGCAACCTGAATTGACAAAACTGGCATAAACCATTGGGAAATGCAGGAAATGGGCAATGGAAGGTTGAATCACCAATGTTGCCAAGTTCAAATTACCAAAGGAACAAACTCAACTGCAACAAGTCCAATGCGATTCAATTGCCAGGCACCATCATGAGTTAATGCTTATTCCCACGTCCCTCAAAACTTGAATTCCTTGACTTGCTTTTATCTTCAAGTGAGGAATGATGACTGGGAGTTCTACAAAATAAAGCCGAAAAAGAATAGTAACAGAAGTTTCTGGCAAATAAAACCTGAGAATATATTGGTGGAACAAACTTACGATTTATGCTTCTTTGCATTCTGCTTGATGGTTACAACCATATCTAGAGCCATCTTTTGGTGCTCCCTCGTTTGTGAATGCAAGTCCAGGGCTTCAACTGTTTCGCAGTCAACTTTACAAATACGACACCATCCCATGCTTGGTTTTCTCTTTCTAGAATTATCAAAAAACTGCAAGTCGCCCTAAGAATACAAAAGTAAAAAAAACAAATAAATATAAATAATGAATGTAAAATGCAGTAGAACTTTATGAAGCCAATTCAATTAGGATACACATGCTCTTACCTTGCCTATCTGTATTGAAAGGTTGCAATGATGTTTTCAAAGAAATCCTTAAAAAACAAATTAACCAGATAACATTTTAACAATATAAAATTAAAGAATAAGTACTCACTGCATAGTTTCCACCAAAGCTGCTTCTAAATCCAGGCTCACCAAGTTGATGATGATAGAAGTTCCCTGGCCCAGCCAATTCTCCCATTCGTGCATGACCAGGGAAAGCACCAAAGTTACCTGAGTCTCCCACCCACAAATGACTAGGCAGGTTACGAGGACCCAAATGCTCACCCCTCCGCAAATGGGCAGGCCGACCATCATGTCCCATCAAATCACCACTCAAATGCTCACCCATGTGCAAATTACCAGGACCCTCAAGCTCACCCCTGCGCAAATGGCTAGGAAAAACTGGAAACCTACTATCACGGAGAGAACTAGAAAATGTATCACCAAATCGGTGTGGATCTCTGCCATCAATATCATCTAGGCCTGGAAGGGCACCAAATCTCCGCGTAGGCATGCCAGGGTAATCCCTAACTGGACTTCTTGGGGCCAAATTATCCATATGACGGTGATCATATCCAGGAATAGGGGGCCCAAGAAAACCAGGACGAGTTCGAGCAAAATCAGATCGGCCTGCTAGACTGTCATGATAACCTAATGATACTTCCGCATCACTGGGATGCAATGCTTTATCATGATGATAGGGAGGAAAGAATCGTGGAGGAGCAGAGCCACCCAGTGGTTCCATGTTCAACCCTGAATCATAATTAAAACCATGGGATCCCTTGTCAAGAGGTCTTGGTGCTCCATCCACACCAAAACCACGAGGACCCCTATCAAGAGGTCTGGATGAGGGAAAGTGACTACTAGATTTTGGAACAGGTTCGGTGTCCAAATGAGAGGGCCTGGGGAAATGCTTCAGATCTTCTTCGAACTCTCCTTGATGAACATTGTGATGTGCTGGACCACGTGGAAAGGGATTCAAATGCTCATCTGGTAAAGAGCT
The DNA here is from genome assembly GCA_033617975.1 of Populus alba x Populus glandulosa. Classification (NCBI taxonomy): domain Eukaryota; kingdom Viridiplantae; phylum Streptophyta; class Magnoliopsida; order Malpighiales; family Salicaceae; genus Populus; species Populus alba x Populus glandulosa. The sequence continues at coordinate 5,818,567 of CM066151.1, forward strand.
GAACCTATCTGAATTAGAGCCTTGGGCCCCATTCATTCCCACCACATTTGAGAACATGCCTTGTCTGCCATCTGGATATTTAGGCCTCTGATTTGCAAACATGGTGGCTTCATGGACATGTGAAGAAGTTCGCTCACCTTGAGATGGGGGTGCGGGTGCATGAGGATAAGCCCCTTGAGGAGGACCATAATGACTTGGTACATGTCCAGGACCCAAACGCCCATGTTGAGTTGGAGGATGCCCAGGCAATTGCATGTGATGTGGAGGTCCAAGAGGAGATGCTTGCACCAATGAAGGTCCAACAGGCCTTTGTTGAGCAGCAGAGGGGCCATGGTGAATTGGAAGAGGCTCTAGCTTTCCCTGGTCAACAGCTGAAACTGATTGAGATTGCACGTGACCATTTGGAGGAAAGCCTCCATAACTTTGAGAAGTCGGAGTTTTGTCCTTTTGCAATTTCATAATTTGTTCTTCAAGGTGAGACGGGGCAGTTTCCTGCAGAGGACCATCCTTGTGTTCTGAAACAGAGAGCTCCACCTTTTCGTGGTCAGCATTAGAAACATCATTTTGCTCATCAGCAACATCTCTATGCTCTTCTTTCACCTGCTTAATTGAAGACTCTCCATTTGCTGCTGCAAGCAATTCTGGAACATCCTTAGCTTCACCTGTGGGTTTATTTTTGTCATGCACTTGCTTCAAGTCGCTTTCAGATTTTATGGTTTTTATCTCACTTGCATCAGCTGCAAGACCAGCATCCAAATCATTTAATTCCTTTTTAATAGTATTCTGAGCAGACAATTCACCTTCTGCACCTTTCTCAATATCAACTTGCCTTTGTCTAGAAGTAACCCCTGATTGTTGGTCAGAAGATAATTCAACTTGGTTATTTGTCTTGAGAATATTTCCAGATTGCTGATTTGCACCAATCTGGATCGACCTGACCTGCATACCAGAGGCAGATTGTGGATATGACTGTGCAGATAATCCAGGCCCTACTGCAAGACTTTTAGCTTGATGGGGATGTGCACCATGCGGTAATAGAACATTTTGCTGGGGATGTGGATAGGCATGAGAAGGTTGCTGGAATGACTGGGGTAATCCTTGGGGGCGTAGTGGAGTCTGTGGATGCAGCTGCTGCTGCACGTAAGGACCTTGCTGATGTGCTTGATTGTGAACTGCACCCCATGGTTGCCCAGAAAAAGGCTGCTGGTGCTGTGCATATTGCTGATGCATTGGTTGCGGAGTTGGCTGCATACCAGGACGTTGTTGAACAGGAAGTCCAGGTTGATGTGCATGAGAATGACTTGGCTGTTGTACTGCAGGAGGAATGTTTGGGACTTGACCTGGTGAAGGCAGCAAACCTGGTTGCTGCAGGTTTTGAACTGCAGCTTGATATTGTGGCTGAGGCCATAAAGGTGATTGTTGAGGGAACTGACTCTGCATTTGAACAGGCTGTTGTGACTGAGGCTGAGGTCCACCTTGAGAGTGTTTTAGGGCTCCTGTCTGCATTTGTTGGTGAATCTGGGGATGTTGATAAGAATGATGGCCTGTCACTGCATTGACTGAAGAATGCTGAGGCTGGGTCTGGAGATTAGGATTAACAGTCTGGCTGGGCTGAGAAGCCAGGGATTGTGGAAGGGGCTGGAGTGTTTGTGGCTGAGCTTGTACATGAGGTTGAGGAACAGGATGCTTTTGAGGGTGAAGCTGAGAATTAGTCTGTGCCTGAATTTGGGGCTGTGGATGCTGTGGATGCTGCACCTGCAATTGAGGATGCTGATATTGAGGCACGTGCTGTGGAAGAGGCTGAACAGGGTGGGGTTGTGGATTGGATTGAGCCTGAGGAGGTGGATAGCCATGGGCTGGTGGATGTGCCTGCAGTTGGGTCAGAGATTGTTGCTGAACTGTAAGGTGAGTTTGTTGCTGTGGATTCACTTGTACCTGGTTCTGAGGTTGAGCAGCAATGGGTACTTGAGGTTGAGGTTGGGTCTGCAGCTGGGGTTGGGGGACTTGAGCATGCATGCTCACCTGCGGTTGCTGGTATTGTGAAACTGCTTGCTGTTGATATGGATAGTATTGCTGATAATGCTGTTGATATGGGTCATATCCAGGATACTGCTGGTAGTACTGCTGATATTGCTGTTGCTGTTGATACCACTGTTCTGCAGTGGGCACCGCAGCCTGTACTGCAGTCTGGGCCTGGGTAGTTGCGTTGATTTGTTGGGTGGTATCTTTTCCAGGAGTTGAGGTCATAGAAGTTTGAGCCTGGGGAGTTGTTGTTCCTGTTTGAATGGCAGCCTGAGCCTGATCACCAGTAGTTGGTGCGCCTGTGCTTGTTGCATCTTGGGCACCCTCAGCAGGTTGCGCTTGAGGCTGCACACCCTGTCATTGCACAATAAGAATATAAACAAATATAACAAAAGTACAGAGCAACTCCACACTTAAGTCCTGAATAAAAAATTTCTTGCACTCACTGGACAATTTTGAGCATGTTCCTGCACTTGACTATGCACAATTTGAATTCCACACCTGTTGCAAACTACAGGAGAATTACCAAAGGCACATCCCGAGCAATGAGATGTGCACTCAGACAGAGGACCCTGCCAGGGGCACCCACTCCTATGATATAAACAGTGGACAGTTATCTTGCCAATGGTTTCAGCAAGTACCTTGTTCGATTCAATAAGAGGCTGCAGTAAGCAATGTAAAAAAAATACATTAGCATGTACATAACACCACTGGCCCTGCAATTAGATTCACTGCCATGATAGGCAAGGAAAAACCTTGGAATCTGCTTCTGTCACAAGGTAGCCGTCATAGGGGCAGGCTCGGGTAGTGCTGACGACATATGTCAAACAGGGTTTGCAGTACAAGTGAGTGCATTGTGATTGTAATGCTTCATTTGGGTACACAAGAAGGCGACAAACGGGACAAAAATACTCTCCAGAAAGAGATTGAATGTTAGGTATGCACTCATTATCAAATCCCATTGTAAAGTATCAATCAATCTTTGCCTTTTCGACTCCCAAACAGCATCAATCTATCCAACCCTAACAATACAAGCAATACAATTTCTCATATCAAACAATCATGTTTTAAAAAAAATTAACCTAGACAATAAAAAATCGGTTTCCAATTTTTCTCAATAACCATAAAGAATTGCACCAGTGGAGTAAGAACCCACGACGTACCTGAGTCTCGCAGATTAGATAACCCTAGAAAAGGTTATTTGATAGAGAAATCAGAAATGGAAAGCATTAGGGTTTTAATTGAAAAGTGGGTGTAAATTTAAGGCGAAATCGAAGGCATAGTGAGCATAAAAGGGAAAGAGAGAGAGCATAGATTCTTGAAAACAGATTGTTCCAGAAGGAGACGAACCTTACTGATTGATTGAAGTGTGAAGAAGCAGCCTTGAAAAAACAAAATATATGCCTAACAGTCTATGCATGAGCGTTCTAGTAAAAAAGAAAATAGAAAGACGAGAAGAGACCGACTGGCATTAGCTTAGCTGTGTTGCGTTATGTTTGTTCTTCTGCGGCGCTACACGACGTCGTTTGTGGGTTTAACTAATATTGATTTTGTATTTTTTAACACTCGTATCATTTGATATTTTCAGTATTTTATTCTTAGTTTTTTATAAATATTTTACGTTTTATAATAGATTGCTTAACTTGTGTGGTACTTAACAACACTATATAGATATAAAATATAAAAATAAGCTAAATGAAACATTTTTAATAAATTTCAAAAAAGAACTAGAAATAACATAGACAAGTCATTAGAGATAAAAAAAAAAAAAAATCTTAATCATACTAGAATTCCTTGTTCATTTCTTTTTCTTTGTGATAGAAAAATAAAAATAAATCCTTCAATTTATGATATATCAAACGATTTGGGCAACATACTAGTAAATATAGTTTTAGATTAACTATCTAAATTAGCATGTCATGAGTTGGATAAATAATTTTTAAATATAAAAAATAAAAATATAGATTTTTTCAATGTGTTTTTTTATACTAAAGAAATCCTAATAGTAAATCAAAAACCTAGTATATATATTTAATTAAATAAATTAATAATTATATGTATTGATAGATATAAAAAAAATTATTAATAATAACTAAGACCAATCTTAGAAATTAAAAGATAAATATATATTAAGATATTCGATCTTGCAATACGAGTCATAATTCTTGTCGTGTTTAATAACTTTATTTTATAGATAAAAAATTTTATTTAATCAGTAATAATAAAAATAAACACATATATAAAAGCTATTGAATAAAATTTAAGGGAAAAAAATATCATGCAACATTAAAGATTATTTGTATCATGTACTTTTGTAAATCTCAATCTTCAACTTATATTTTTTAAATATAAACTAATAATTTCATTCATTCTAAATGAAGCATGACAAATTATTTTTTTAATACAATATCCATAATATATATCTATATGTGTGTGTGTAATTTCTTGTTTGAACAGGTAATTGACAACTCCAGGTAAAATTATAATTATTGATTTTTTTAATGGTATAGAAAAAAATAACATATTCTCAAATTTGTAAGAAAGACAATTGGATAATATTATGTTTGTTTTTGTATTTCAAAAGCGCTTTTAAAAAAAGTTATTATTTTTTATTTTTTTTTCTTTGCTTTAATTTAATATTTTTTATGTTTTCAGATTATTTTGATGTATTGATATAAAAAATAATCTTTAAAAATAATTAAAAAAAATTATTTTAATATATTTCTGAGTGAAAACAAATTTTAAAAGGAATCGCAATCACACTTTCAAGCACAACCGAAATGTTTGTGGAGGGAAACGGTAGTGCATGGTTTTCCTTATTGTTGTTTTTCAAGCAACGATGATTAGGTTAACCCAAATAACTGGTCGGTTGCACACAATTAGCCAGTTTTTTTTATTCAACATTAAAAAAAATAAAGACCATGCAAGTGTTTTTTTTATATAAAAAAATAAGATTTAACACAAAAATAAATCAAAATAAAATGTTGAATAAAGATGATAATAGATATCAACGAGTTAAATTTATTGACACTCGTGCCCTATCTTTTGCCTATTGATTAAGAAATTTAGATATTTATAGAACATCAATCGGGTTATGGTATTCATATGATTATCAAATCATCTAGCTATTATCTACTCTTCAATAAAAAATAATATATATATATATATATATATTAAAAAAATACAGATGTTTGACTAATATATCTATGTAATACAAATATACATTTCATGTTAGGTTCCATTACCAATCAAGTAAAGTAACTATAAAAAAAAAATATTCACTCGTTCGGATCGGTATCCATTTAGTTCGTATTAGATTGTCATATCTAATGTTCATATTAAGAGATGAAATTGTTTATCCATATAAATATATATTATCTTACTAATATTTACTATTAAATAAATAAAATCTTGATATATAAATTTGAAGTATGCTTTTTTTATATATACACCCATCAAATTATTAAACTATAAAATTATAAATATTACATATATATACGTCTTTCATGTCAATATCAAGATATGTATATATCACATTGTTTTTTTCTAAAAAATAGATGTTCTACAAATATATTTATATAATATAAATATACATTTCGGGTTAGGTTCGGGCGAGTTTCAAGTGTGTTTTGATGATATCCATTCCCTACTAATTACTCATTGTGTAAGGTGAGCATAAAAAAACACTCATTTATTCAAGTCAAGTTGGGACAATATTTATTAGGTTCGGATTAATTTGTCATCCCTAATGTCGATTGATGAAATTAAAAACAAAATTTAAATAGAAAATGATAAAAATAGAAAAATAACAATAAAAAAAACGAGGATCAAATTTAAAATAAAATCAAATGATGAATGACAAAAAAAACCTATGAAAGATAAAATATATATGAAATGAAACTTATGTACTTTTCCAAAAAGATGAGAGAGAAAGGGGGGAGAAAAAAGTCTACACCCTGCTTTTATAGTCACTATGAAAGGCGATGTTTGATAATTGGAAAAGCTCACATGCGTCACTCAAAAGGCTAGAGCTCCTCCTACTTTTTGGCACATGCGTTGTTATGCTGATAACTTTTTTTAAAATTATTTTATATATTCTAAAAGACCTAAATGCTCACAATTCTAGTTGTTAACTATAAAAAAACCAGTTTGAAATGATAAAAACACTCTTGGATCCAAGTTAAAAAAAAAAATAGAAAGGTAATTTGTAATTATATTGCTCAAAAAAAGATAAAAAAAGAAAAAGCTCGTTGCCCTCAAGTTATTTGTATTTGTTTTAAAAGGTAGATTAATAATTCTACTACGTAATAAAAATACAAAGTAACCAATTTACCCCGCACAAATTAATAATGTCAATTGAACCCATAAAAGACTATTTCCCCTTAAAATATCAACCATTTCCTTGTAATTATGGAGAGTAAAAATGTTAATGTTAATGCTTTTTCTTTTTCTTTTTCTTTTTTTGTATTATGCTAGGTTAAAAAGTTTTTGTTTTTTTGGGTTTTTAAGGGACATGATTATTTAAAAATTTTTAATAACCTTGATTTATTTTTCATAATTTTATTTGCGGAAAGCCAAGTGTTTGAATTGGACTCATCAAAGTCTGCTTGATTGAGATTTCATGTCAAATGATTATACTAGCAATTTGGTTGTATTTGGTCTTGTAGATTAAACTAGTTATCTTATTCACATTTCATTGTCAAGTAATTTCTTTAACAAAAAAAAAATTCAGGTTTTTCAATGTGTTTTTTCACATAAAAAATCTTAATTATAAATTGAAAACCTTATACCTACATTCAATTAATAAATCGAGAATTATTTGTGTCGTGAAATACAAAAATAAAAAATAATTAATAGTAACTAAAAACTAAAGTAAAAATATCTATAGATATATGTAAATTAAGATACTTGATATTGGAACACGGTCATGAACCCGGTTGTATTTTATAACTTTTTTTTTATTAAATGTAAACTTTTATTCAATCAAATGATAATATAAATAGATACATGAAAGCGATTGAATAAAATCAAATGAGAAAAGCATTATGCAAGGTTGCACATATTAGAAAAAAATCATTTTATGTGAAGACCATGTAAAAACTAAACAATATTTAACTAAAGACTAAATTTGAAAGTTAAAAGATAGATATGGACGTAGATACCTAATCTCGAAACATGAGTCATAGACTCGATTTTATTTAATAAACTTGTTGAACCAATGTTTTATTTAATAAAATGATAATAAAAAAAAACATGCGGAGTAAAGTGGTTGAATAAAAATAAAGAAAAAAAATTAAGTTGAGTTGTACAAAAAAAAATGCTTTCTAATATTAAGAAAAAATTAAGATCTTGTTTGTAAACTAAGTAAATACCAAATCATATTCTATTAAAAAAACATTCAATAAAAAATATAATACAAGCTCAGTATTAAATGAAGAATTATTTACTTAATTTGTTGTATCTGATACCTTCATCTCTGTTACCAAAATCTAATATATTTAAGAATTAAGGAGATACGTTGGATAATTAGTTAATCTTTTAGTTTAAAAAATCTGATCTATTTTCCCTAATCAATATATTTGATGGCTTGATATAAAAAATCTAAGTGGTTGGTAGCTAGTGGTACCTAGTAAGTTAAGGTGATTGGTAACTAATACCTGTGAAATATCTCATTTGATGGATGTTATAACTCTTAGATGCTTAAGTAAGTAACATTGTAGAGAAATAAAGATTAATGATATTTTAGAGAGATAAGTTATGAAAATATACATGTTTAAATGATTAATAATGAAAAAATTGTAAACATTGAACTTGAAGGATTTATGAAACATTTATAATTCATAAGTCTTATCATTTTATGGAGAGGAGATGCTGAAAAGTCATTTAACCCTTGTAATATTTTAAGTTGTATTTCATTAAAAAAATAACACGTATTTGATCAATATAAAATACCAAGAAATCTGCACAAGGATCTTGAAAAAATATCGAGAGACTCTTGTAGAATCTTGAAAAACTTCCAAGGAAGTGTTGAGCTCGGGACACATGCCCAAGCCCATAGAAGTGATAGGAGTGCATGTCCAACAAGGCGTTACCAACAAATAATTGGGTCTAGGCACAAGGAATGTTAGGTATATGCCTTTAGGCAGTTTTTGACATTGCGTTTCGAAAGTACTTTTGAAAAAAATTGAAATTTTTTTATTTATTTACTTCAAATTAATATGTTTTTAATATTTTTAGATCATTTTGATGTGCTGATATTAAAAATAATTTTTTTAAAATAAAAAATATTATTTTAATATATTTTGGAATAAAAAACATTTTACAAAACAATCAATATCACATTTTCAAATACTCTCTAATTTCTAATACCCATAAATAATATTTCTAATTACATCCAAGCATAACGCACGAACCCAGTAATAGATGCTCGCAGCTTGGCACTTCGATTAATTAGCGGTCGGATCCAATTAATTCAGGTAAGAGTCTAGGCTCGTTTCACTTTACAGGCTAGAATTTTCGAGTTTGTTAAATTTAGGTTTATTATTATAACAATAGCTAAAAAAAGTCAGTGTTTTACTATGGACTGCACAGTGCAGTCCACAGTAAAACACTGATTCCTTTTCCTTAGTTGTTGTTGTTGTGTATTTTTTTTTTAAGTTGTCTTATTTTTTTTAGTTGTTTTTTTTTAAGATTTCGGGATTATTTTTTTTTGCTTATTTCTTTGTTTTTTTTTCTTTCAACAAAATATTTTTTTTTAATTTAGTTTATTAATGTTAAATTTTTTTTATTTAGTTATCAAACTTTCATGAAACGTTTTATGAGTTTAACGGGTTGACCTGGTTTAACAAGTTAACCCAAAATTATTTTTTTTGCTTTTTTGCTTTTTAATTACTTTTTTTTTTATTAGTTTAGTTTGTTAATATTAAATTTCTTTCTATTTAGTTATCTGACTTTCATAACACATTTCCCGAGTTTCACGGGTTGACATGGTTTCACAGGTAAACCCAATTAATTCTAGGTTGACCTGTCAATTGTTTTTTGTTTTTTTTATTTTCATAAATTTTTTTGTTTAATTTAGTTTGTTAATGTTATTTTTTTTATTTAGTTATCAGACTTTCATAACACAGATCCTAAGTTTAACGGGTTGACATGATTTGACGAGTTAACCCATATTTTTTTTTTAATTAATTTTTTTCGTTTAGTTTAGTTTGTTAACGTTCACTTTTTTTTATTTAGTTATCAGACATTCATAACACGAATCCCAGGTTTAATGAGTTAACCTTAAATTTATTTTTTTTGCTTTTTTTTTTAACTTCTTAGAGGTTTTTTTTTTCTTTTTAATTAATTTTATTTAATTAATTTAGTTTATTAATATTAATTTTTTTTTTCTATGTAGTTCTTGGCTGATGCCTTTAGCCTTTTTTTGTTTTGTTTTTTATGCCTTTGACTTTGGACTGCACAATGCAGTCCACAGTAAAAAGACTGATGCCTTTTGTTTTTTTTTTTGTTTTGTTTTTTTAATTAATTTTATTTAATTAATTTAAATTGTTAATGTTAAATTTTTTTCTATTTAGTTATCAAACTTTCATGACACGGATTTCGGGTTTGACGGGTTAACCTGGTTTGACGAGTTAGCCCGGTTAATTTTGGGTTACCCATTAATTTGTTTTTTTCCTATTTAGTTATCAAACTTTTACGACGCGAATTTAAGATTTAATGGGTTAACCTGGTTTGAAGAGTTAACTCAGTTAATTCATATTTTTTTTCTTTTTCTTCATTAGTTTTTTTCTTCCTGTTGGTTTTTTTTAATTAATCTATTTAATTATCACACTTTTATGACATGACCTTGCAACCAGACCTACGTCCAATGCTACTGGGTATGGTATTGTAGTCAAACCCACTTAAATTTAGGTCATGCAAGTTTAATGTTATTATTAATATTACAGATATTACTCCTGGGTTAGGTTTTGTAACCAAACCTAATATTTTTTGATATAACTTTATAGAAAGAACTAATACTTTTAGATCTTATTTTTTTTTGAAATGTAAAAAATAATTGACTCGTTGTATCGCGCGGGTCATATAACTAGTTAATAACACTAAAGAGTGTCAGATGATCACTAAGGGCACGTACCGGGGTGTTCTTGGTGGGAATCAAGAGGACGTGGAGGTCATCTCGAGCATAGTCCTTTCAACATAGTTTTAAGACCCGGCCCGGTCCAAGGCCCGGGTTCCGAGTTTTGACCGGGTCACCGGGTCTCGACCGGGTCAAAATTTATTTTTTATTTTTTTTTAAAAAATCAAAACGACGTCGTTTTAGCAAAAAAAAAACAAAAAAATTAAAAGTCAACGGGTTTGTGACCGGGTCTTGCCGGGTCAATTTTCAAGCGGGTTTTGACCTCCACCCGGACCGGTCTCATGCGCGGGCCGGTCCGAGTTTTAAAATTATGCCTTTAAGTGGGGAATCAATTTATGTTTTGTTGTCAGGTTTCGAGCCATGTTTTTCTTGTTGGATGGTTGCAACAGTGTTATTAATATTCTATTGGACGAGATGAATTTTGTCTTGCAGTGCAAGGCTGGTTTTGCTTCAGAATATACTATAACAAACTCGGCGTGCTGATCTTCTCAATCCAGCTGGTCCAAGTCTCAAACTAAATTAAAATACTGATATCATAAAGCTTTCGGAATCCTTCGAGTGTTCATGGCAGATTATTGCTTGTTGGATTGGTAGGGTTGTTTTTTAAATAATTTTTTATATTAAAATATATGTAAATAATATTTTTTTATGTTTTAAAAATTATTTTAATATCAACATATAAAAATGATTTACAAATATATTTGGGTAATGTGGTTATAATTGTTTTTTAAATAATTTTTTATATCAAAATATATCTCAATAATATTTTTTTATCTTTTAAAAATTATTTTTAATACTAGCATATAAAAATGATTTGTAAACACTAAAAATATATTGATTTGAAGTAAATAAAAAAATAAAAATTTTTAAAATTATTTTAAAAGCGTTTTTGAAACGTGGAAGTTGGTGTTTTTTTTTTTATTACATAAACATGGTATGTTCTATCAATTTTTTTTAATATATATTTAGGAGTGTAATTGTGATTATTTTTTATTCAAAAAAAATATTTTTTTATTTTTTTAAAGTATCCGTCTCCATTACCTTATTTCCGTCTCCATTACCTTATTTCTTAGCACACAACTCCCTTTTGTATTTCAGAATCATGCTTCGCGTAAAGGTGGAGCCAAAATATGTTTTCGGCTGTCATGGAAACGAGGCTGGGCCTGAATTTCTGCGTTGTTTCCCCTTCCCAGTACGTTTTTGGAGCTATTGACAGTCACTGTCCTCATTCAAGAACACATGTGAAGCGTCAAGATTTTGAGCTACATTTTTATTGTCTACCAACAATAAAAAGAAAAATACACGTATTTATTAATCATATTTAAACTTTTTTTTCTCTCTAATTTAAACAGAATGAATTAAAAATCTTAGCTATATATCTTATATTTAAGTGAAATCAAATAATATATCTTTGAGTATAGTAAATAATTCCTTGTTTAATTAACCAACAACTACCATTCATGTTAGTTCGATAAAAACTCATTTTAAGCATCATTTAATTTAGAAGTAAGTAAAAAATTTGAAAAACCGATTAAAATAAAAAAATTAGAAAAAAATAATTGAAAAAATCAAGTCACGAAAAAAAACTGATTAGAATTTTAAAAAAACCAACCAGTTCAGTTTTATAAATTTGAAATAGAAAAAACCAAATCGAATCAAAACTGAATAAAACTGGAAAACTGGAAAAAAACTAAATTAAAATCAAGCCAAATAAAAAAACCGAGATAAACTGAGCCAAAACTTTTAAAAAATCGAGACAAATCGAAAAAATCAAGCCAAACCGATTTGAACCAGTTTTGGTTATTTTTTTAAAATTTGATTTGATTGTTTTTTTTGATAAAAATCAAACCGAACAAAAAATAATTACCCCTCCTCTAACTAACCAGAACCCTACAATATATTTATTTGAGATGTATAAACTATTAATTCCTTTTTTAAGACGTCAGTTTTTACCATTATCAAAATAGAAATAGAAAAAAGAAGATTTGTTTTACTCTGGAAAACAATAGAAATAGAGAGAGAAGAAGAGAGATTTTTATTTATCGTAGATATAACAATGAATCGTAACTCTTATTTATGACCCAAATCCACACGACATTTACATATCCATAGCTTTTAAATAACAAAACAGAAAGCAGCACTCAATTTTCATGAACCCGAAAATATATTATTTTTTAAAATATTTTTTTATTAAAAATATATTAGAATTATATATATATATATATTTTAAATTTATTTTTAATATCAATATATCAAAATATTTAAAAATATATAAAAAATTCATTTAATTTTTTTTAAAATACTTTGAAATTCAATTTCAAAACATTGGTACTTTTAAGATATTTAAAAGTGTAATAGAAGTTATTTTTTTATATTTAGAAATATATATATATTTTTTTAATTTTTAACCTTATCATATAAAATAATTAAAAAATATTAATATTTTTTTAATATAAATTAAAATAATTTTAAAATGTAATAAAAAAGGGTTGAAATTCAATCACAAGTAACCCTTACATTTTTATCGAAGTTAGGTAAACGTGATAAAACCGAAACGCTCGTTCTTTGCTTTGACTCCATTAAGAATCGTAGGTGGGATATCTCTCTTCAAGACATCCACATGCCCCCTTTTTCACTCGAACAAGTTCACTTCTCAAATCCTGGTACACTCCTTGTCTTCTCCAAATCTTGATGTCTTTGTTTTCCTGTTTTATTTTTACAATGTAAATGATTTGATCACGCTATATATCTCTCTTGTAGGGGAAATGACAAGAATGGATTGATCATTTATTCTTCTAATCTTCTTGTTAGTGCTAAGATGGAGTGTTATCCTCTCTCGAATCTTTATCTTCAAAGACCAATTTGGTTCTTGATTTCTTTAGTATTCTTGCTGCTGCTAAATGGTAGAGTAGTGTTATCTGATCCCAACTACTTAATTGGGCTTGGAAGCTATGACATCACTGGACCAGCTGCTGATGTTAACATGATGGGTTATGCTAACACAGAACAGATTGCTTCTGGGATTCACTTCAGGTTGCGAGCTCGTTCTTTTATTGTGGCTCAGCCCCAAGGGAACCGTGTTGTGTTTGTTAATCTTGATGCTTGTATGGCCTCTCAACTTGTCACTATTAAAGTTATTGAGAGGTTGAAGGCAAGGTAGTTCTCATTTCTGCTTTTAAATTATGATCGTTTGAGCTATGTTTTGATGTTATTAAACTTAAAAGTTAGTGTCTTTTTGTTTATATTGCAGGTATGGTGACCTCTATACTGAAAAGAATGTTGCTATTAGTGGCATTCATACTCATGCTGGTCCTGGGGGGTATCTTCAGTATGTTGTGTATATTGTGACATCTCTTGGATTTGTGCGTCAATCATTCGATGCGCTTGTTGATGGCATTGAGAAATGCATAATTCAAGCTCATGAAAATCTCCAACCCGGATCGATTTTTGTGAATAAGGGTGAGGGAACGTGTATGGTTTTTGTGGATTATGAATTTGCTAATGGGTGAAAACAAACTGTCATTTAAAATGCCAGAAAAGCTCTTGCTCGGCTTTTGGCTTTTGGATTTTGGCTTTTGACTTTTGCTAATGGGTGATTTGTGTAATGCCCTTTGTTTTACGTAGAATGTATCACCCGGTAGGTTTACAAGTTTCCATTTTGGTGTTGGAAATTTATTGTTTAGATGCTTATTTCTTACTCAATGGTCGTCTTTCATAGAGACTGTTTTTGGGAACGATCTAACAAATCTTTGACTTTCAATTTTGTGTCATTCTGGTAAAATGACAACCTTCTGTATTCGAAGAGCTTATTCTTCATCTGACGCCATTTTAGCCTGTGCTAAACTCTTAATCAATAACTGGATTGAACCTGGATCCCTCTACTTCTTGTTTTCTCTGTAGTTGTACCATGTGCTATGTTGCACCCATGATTGTATGGTCTCTTCGCAAAAGCTGTTATTGCATTCTTTCATTTTTTTGGCAAGGGCCATGGCGGTGGTCATATTGCTGAATATAATCTTAGAGAGGTTTTGTCTTCTTACTTACAGGAGAGATCTTAGATGCCGGTGTAAATCGCAGCCCCAGTGCATATCTTAATAATCCTGCTGAAGAGCGCAGCAAATACAAGTATGATGTTGACAAAGAAATGACCCTTTTGAAGTTTGTAGACGCTAAGTGGGGTCCAGTAGGTAGCTTCAATTGGTTTGCAACCCATGGAACTTCTATGAGTCGCACAAACTCGTTGATAAGTGGGGATAACAAGGGGGCAGCAGCACGATTTATGGAAGACTGGTTTCGGCACAGTGGTACTGGAAACTTGTATTCTGACGAAGGTGCAGCTGATGGAATTCCTCGAAGAGTCTCGAATATTATCCCAGGCTTGCATGATAATCGTAAGTTTCTCTTCTTCTTTTTTGTTTTAAGTAAAGGTAGAGTAATTTATGAAAAAATAATTAACAATCTATTTGGTTTATGGCTTCAGACAAGCACTTTATTTTACCTGCTAGAGTTTTTGGTCTTCAAATAAACAGGTCCACAATTCTCTTCCATGTGGGTTTAACTCAACATCTTCAGCACAGGCCTGTGTCTTGACTCTAGACACTGCAAAAATGTGTGAGGCTTATGGACTTTAGAATTGAATAGTTCAGTGTAATCATATCATCTTTAAGGGTTACAAAAATCAGATTAAAATGCACAATAAAACAAATATGATTGATGGAAAACATTATACTATAGCAGTTTATTAAATTCTGGCACTAATGTGGCTCTTATTTTCCTCCTTATTTTGAAAAAACATTAATAATAACATTTTGGGCTTCCAGTCAGTTAATTAACCTTATCACCAGCTCAGTGCTTGCTGGATGTCTGAATTTCTGCCTTATTATCAGGTGAAGATGATATTGAAAATATATCAAAATAAGTGATAACAGTGGATCACTTGAAGTATTTCAAATACTTATAAATATAGAATATGCAAGTTGGATCTGATACCTTATAACCAGATCCAGCATGCTGTCAAGTTGCACAGTCGCAACAGGGAATATGAAGGACCTGAGAACTGAAGCATGGCACCAAATGTTCTACCTTTGTTCCCTAGGTTGGAATAATAGAACAAGGATAAATAGCTTCTTCCATTTACTTTTGATGGTGTATTGCAGACCATAAGCTACTGGAGCTTGCAGCATCCTTCCAGTCTCCTCCTGGCCGACCTGCAACAAAGATTCTTAGTGTTGCAAGGCGTGTCAGGGGTGCTCTCAGGCAGGCTGACAAACCTGGATTTGTGTCTGCATTTTGCCAATCAAACTGTGGTGATGTTAGCCCCAATGTGCTAGGAGCTTTCTGTACAGACACTGGACTACCTTGTGATTTCAATCACAGTACCTGTGGTGGGAAGAATGAGTTGTGCTATGGCCAAGGGCCAGGGTACTGAATCTTGTGCTATCCAATGCTTTTTATAATAAAATGCATGCTTTTTGAGCTGTTGGAATGCTAATGCTAATTCGTGTTTTGAACCTAACCTGGCAGTTACCCTGATGAATTTGAAAGTACCCGTATCGTTGGAGAGAGGCAACTAAAAAAAGCTGTGGATCTTTTCAACACAGCATCAGAGAAATTAAATGGAAAGGTCGATTATCGCCACTCTTTTGTAGACTTCTCCCAGCTGGAAGTGACACTTCCCAAACAGGGAGGAGGTTCTGAGGTAGTAAAAACATGTCCTGCTGCAATGGGTTTTGGATTTGCTGCTGGAACAACAGATGGACCTGGAGCTTTTGATTTCAAGCAAGGAGATGACGAGGTGACCTATGGTTGCAATATTTATGTCTTAAGTTATCGGATTCTGTCATGATATTCAGAGACTGCCTTTTTTCTCCTGATTGTTGTCTGTTGTCATGTTTTATCAGGGAAATGCCTTCTGGAGACTGGTGCGCAACTTATTAAAAACACCAGGAAAGGAACAAGTTGATTGCCAGCATCCAAAGCCCATCTTGCTTGATACTGGTGAAATGAAGAAACCATATGATTGGGCGGTGAGTTACTTGTTTGTACATCTTATGCTAGTAGAATGTGGTTGTTTACAAAAGTTTTTAAGCAAGTTGACACTCCTAACGTTCATCATTAAAAACTCAAGTAACTTAATATCTGGATCAGGTAATAGTAATGATTAACAGTAACTAGCTTCAGTTCTAGTCCTAATTTATTTCTTACATTTTCTTTTGGAATTAAATGGCCGCCTGTTAATTTATGTGCAGAGCTGTAGATTGAGTGTTCAAATCCTGTCTTTCTCACATCAAACAACTTAAAACTGGGATTGGGTAAAGTTAACTGTATGGCCCGTCAATTAGCAATAATGTAATGGGTAGAGTTTCCTTGATTCTGAACACATAACTGCAACTCCTTCCATCATATATTCATCATTCCTTCTTCTCTTTTTTTCACGATTTGAAGTTTTCTAAAGGTGTCTACTGGCGTGGCATGCCTGCCTCTTTTATCTGTACTATTTTTCTACTTCTAGGAATGCTAATGTATGTACGCTGTGAAAGAGTAAAAAATATATATTTTTTTATCTTGTGTTTGGTATTCCTATTAGTGAAACTATTATCATGCAGATAATTTTTGGAACCACTGTTGCTTTACTACTGACCAACCTTTTCTTTCATGGATCATGCAGCCCTCTATCCTTCCAATCCAGATTCTCCGTGTAGGGCAGCTAGTCATCCTCAGTGTACCTGGAGGTACCTTTCATTGCTTCTTTCCTTTATTTTCCTGTAAGGTAAATGCTTTCATTAGCAGTATCATGTTTTATGATCAAACTAAGCTCTGAAGTTGAATTGATGAGAAACTGCTGATATTTTATAGCCATAGATTATAGAACATGCTAAGATCATACCTTTTGTCTTTTACCAAATGATGGTGATGAGCACACTGCTAAGGTTGTTACTCAGGCTGGGATGGAGGATGTGCTGTCAACCTGAGTACGGTCCAACTTTTTGTCATTAAATAGTCTGGTCCGGCTCAAATGAACTTATTTGTGTAAATGGACATGTTGCATGGTGGGTTGAACTTCCATTATGCAAAAAACACCCCTGGAATATACATAACTAAATTTTGCTTCAGGCTAGTCCAGCTTCATGTTGTGTCGGGACCAGCGCCAAGCTGGCAAACTTCATACTGCAGTCTGTGCCAAATCTTTTGTTCCCCACTTTCATTGCATTCCAATCACTGTACCTTTTGTTCCTAAGAAAACTATTGTGGCATTAAACATGCAAGGAGTCATTCTTTCTTTGTTTTGATTTGGAGTGCTATTTAACTGGTTGATGATAACTTTTTGTTGAATTTACTTTCCAAGCACCTTTGTGCATTGTTTCCTTGATTAAATGCTTCAACCTATGATTTTATGAGCTCAAGAATTCTCTTCTTGATTATTTCAAACAGAATTTACAACCATGGCTGGGAGGCGTCTTAGAGATGCTGTCAAGACAGTGCTCATGAGTGGTGGGAATAAAAAATTTAACAGTAATGTTCGCGTTGTTATAGCAGGATTGACTAACACCTATTCACAGTACGTGACCACCATTGAAGAGTACGAAATGCAGAGATATGAGGTAAGTGAATAGTTTAATGACAGATGCATGAATAATTTAATCACACAGTACGTTTTCTTTCTTAGGAAAAAGTTCACTGTGATATTTAGTTTTGGCGTTAAGAGAACTATATACTAGCCAGCTTGACTAGCACGGGCAGTTGGTTCATTAGCAAAAATAGGTTGCCATCTGGTTCTAAATTGGAAGCTGTCCGAGGCTTTCAAGCATCATCCTTATGATTGGAGTCGAATGATCTCAGTACCCTTATTCCATACCATATCACTATGAATTATCAAAGGGAAACCTGCAAGATTAAATCGACAGTCATGTGCTTTGTTTTAGGAATTCTGTGATGTTTTATTTTTTACCTTTATAATCGCTTGTTCATGATATGAATCAAAAAAGAAATCTTTATTGGTTTACCTCCTACTTTTTATGAAGAGAATGAATCTTATTAACGAAGGATCAGAAAAAAAGGGGTTTGAATCTCCTGCGGGGATGATTTTTAATGTGGTCAATATCATGAAGAATAAAGAGATAGTCTTTACCCAAATGAAAATAGATGTTCTCATAAGGAAGCCATCAAAGGCTTTCCATCCTTGCATTTATCTGTATAATTTTCTATTGTGCTTTACAATTCCTAATTTCTTTTTTTTAGTAAACAAATAAAGAACATTTATTTAGATAATGAATTCTAAACGATATTGTTCTCAGGGTGCCTCCACGCTCTTTGGGCCACACACTCTCAGTGCCTACATTCAGGAGTTCAAGAAGCTTGCAGCTGCTCTTACCAGCGGCCAGGCGGTCGAGCCCGGTCCACAACCCCCTGATCTTCTGGATAAACAAATAAGCTTACTTACACCAGTTGTAATGGATGCAACCCCACCTGGTGTCCATTTCGGTGATTGCAGCTCTGATGTACCCCTGAACTCCACTTTCAAAAGAGGAGATACAGTCAAAGTAGTTTTCTGGTCAGCTTGCCCCAGGAATGACCTGATGACAGAAGGAACCTTTTCCCTTGTGGAGATCCTCCAAGGAAAGGACACCTGGTTCCCAGCATATGACGATGATGATTTCTGCCTTCGCTTCAAGTGGTCGAGACCTTCAAAACTGAGCACTCGTAGTCATGCAACCATGGAATGGAGGATCCCGCAGTCTGCCAATCCCGGTGTCTATAGAATAAGACATTTTGGAGCTGCAAAGAGCCTTTTCGGCTCTATTCGCCATTTCACCGGTTCATCAAGTGCTTTTGTGGTGACATGAAAACATACCGTGCATGTACATTTACGTACTTTACTTGCGTGCTTGTATCCTCTTTTTTACGTATAATACTTGCACGACAGATAGCTAGCATGTGCAGCTCCGGCTGAGCTTTTGAATTCCTGTGGTCATCTTGTTTAATTCAGCCGGTTTTTGTAATGCCCGGAGAAAAAGGCATGGTTTACTGTTAATCCTTTTTTAAGCTGGTGACCAGGTAAATTTATTATTTTGTTCATGCTTCAATCACCACTCATCCCATGGCTTTAAATAAATAAATAAATAAATAACCATGGATCGAATTAAAATATTTTAACTTGAAAATGTGACTATTAAAACTAAAATTATGGTAGTTGTTTTGTTGTTATTTTGGAATAAAAAATCCACTTCAAAATTCTCTCTAAAATGGATTTATTTGTCTTTTTTAAATAAATAGAAACTAGAGGGAAAAGAAATCGTTGTATATTTGTTATTATTGAGTGCAGGTCGTTCATCAAATATGAATAAACCATTTATCAGTAACTTACGATGTAGGAGACAAGTCGTTCCATGAGATGAAAGCCTTGACAGATCTTTGCACTAACCGACACGTCGTTTCGTAATTTCCGTATTGAATCTCGGAAAGTAGAGTGAAAAAGGAGAACCCAAAGGAGCCACTGTGTTGAGTTACATAAACCCTTTTACCAGAGTGAAGAATCAGTCATCCCTAGTAATTAGATTTCTTCTAATTTTCCAATCTCAGCTGCTGTGCAGGAAGGCTCCAATCTCTCTCTCTAGTTGTACACCACAGGAATTGAGAAAGCAAAAGGAAGAATCGAGGAGGAGAAATGTCGGTGCAGGAATACCTAGACAAGCACATGCTCTCTCGTAAAATCGAAGACGCCGTCAATGTGGCCGTCAGGGCCAAAACTCCCGATCCTGTTCTCTTCATAGTAAATCTCTCGCATTTTCTTTTTCTCTTTCCCTGCACCGAACAGGCTGGCAGACTATTGGATTCTGATTTATTTATTGTTTTGGCTAATTGTTGTTTGTGTTATTGCAGTCAAATCACATGAGAAAAGTGGTTCCGTCAGTGATAACGAAAATAAAAGGGAGGCAGATCCTGGATAGCAGAGGGATTCCTACTGTTGAAGTTGACTTGTTCACCAACAAAGGCAGCTTCCGTGCATCTGTTCCTAGCGGTCATGTTACTGGCATGTGAGCAATTTTTATTATTTTTTTCCTTTAATTTCTTTTCAATTTCTTGAGCCTAGCCTAGCCCCTTCATTTTAATTAATTCGTCAAGGCTTTCATTTTTCTTAAAAAGGTTAGAGAACAATTTGTCAACAATGTGTCCGATAGGTTCATTCTGTTATCCTGTTTCAAGCCCATGCTGTAAATTTGAATTGTGTGATAAGACCAACCTAGAATCTTTTCAAGTCTTGTGTAGTAGTAAGTGATTATGATTAATGATCTCTCCTAGGTATGAAGCTGTTGAACTGAGAGATGGGGACAAAGGAATGTATCTCGGAAACAGTGTGACTAGAGCTGTTAAGAACATTAATGAGAAGATATCTGAAGCACTGATTGGCATGGACCCGACGCTTCAGTCTCAAATTGATCAGGCTATGATAGACTTGGACAAAACAGAAAAGAAGGTAATGCTTTCTTTTCTTTGCCGTCTTTGATTATCAGATGCCCACTCCAGTTCTCTGTACTTGTTACTGGTTCACTGTCCATAAACTGGTTCACTGTCCATAAAACAGAAAAGAAGGCTTCATTTGATATGATTGCTGATCTAGTTCTTAGATTGCTAACATGTTATGAGGCATCCTGTTTATTACTGTAAGTCAACTGCAGGGTCAGCTTGGAGCAAATGCTATGTTAGCTGTGTCAATTGCTGCATGCAAAGCTGGAGCCGCTGAAAAGGAGGCATGAGTGATACCTTTTATTTTAGATTTTTAATAAAATTAATGTACTGCTTAGATGATATTTTTGTGCACTTCTTTGAATATTTTGATGTGGAAATACCAGATTCCACTTTACAAACACATTTCTGATCTTTCCGGCAAAACCAACCCAACTCTTCCTGTCCCAGCTTTCACTGTCATAAGTGGTGGAAAACATGCAGGGAACAATCTAGCCATTCAGGTATGGCCAATTTACGTTTAATTTTACATGTGAACTTTATAAGCTGTTTGGAAAAATCTTCACTTGATAATGATCAAAAGTGCACTGCATTTTTTGAACAGGTTACTTTTTTTTATCATTTAGCAATTTTAAGTGAAATTTTTTTCATTCTCAGAGAAAAAGGTGATTTTTTAAATAGTGAATTGGCTTGAAAGTCCATGCAATGCTACTTGATTAGGCTTGGATGTCAGAAAAACAGGGAGGGAGTGACTGTGTGCTTGCTTATTTTTCTTCTGTTATTGGCGAGGACGTTGTAGTATGTGAATGAGTTTTTCCTTAAGAAACATAATTCAGGAACAGTGAGATCGTAGCTTTTGATAGTGGAAACAGTCTGCTAAGAATTACAGTATATCAAGAGTTAGTTGAATGTATTCTGATAATTTGCTATGCATTTTGAAGTCTAATAGAATCCTTTTATACGAACATCCATTGACCTGAGTGGGGATAGTTCTGAAACATGAAGCAGTTCTCTATGTATTGGGATAATGTGAAAAGATTTGAGAATTTATGAATTCACAAGTTATTATTGCAATGTCATTGGTATTCACATGTCTCATTCATTTTGAAGAAGAGATATGGCTTGTTTTACTGGTAGGTATTTGATTCTAATATTCTGAAGTGATGCAGTTCTAATATGAAAGTTGAATCAATACTTCCTCTATAACTCTTCTTTTTGATTTTTTTGTTGTTTCCTAAAACTTCAATTCACTCACTCATTGCAAAAATCAAATTTGACTTGAACAGGAAATCATGATTCTTCCAATTGGAGCCAGCAGATTTGAGGAGGCACTACAAATGGGTTCCGAAACATACCATCATCTGAAGGTGATTTTATTTATTAGAACTAACTTCTGGGATTGTAACTTTCAAAGTACCAGTTGCTTCTTTCTCATGGTCTTTCTGCCTGGCTTTATTTTCAGATACTGCGTTTTTTTTAAGCCCCCCACCCCACTCCCCAAGTACATCTTATGTTCATCAGCCTTGAACCCTTGACCCTAAAAAAGTGTTAATGGTCACATGAGTTAGAGTAACCAACAAACAAGTTTACTTCTGTAAGCTATATACGCAAGGGGTCTATAAACATATAAAAATATCCATGTGTAAACAGATAACATCTGTACAGATTCAGAAGGTGCAGCATTTGCCAGATTGTAGGCTGGGGAAGTCAATGAAGAGTCATGCATAGCTCCAGTATCCACCCTAATAGAGATGATTTGATATTTTTCTCTTAACCAAGTATGAGTCTGATAATTATGTGCTTGGCTAAAGGGAGGGGTGGGGTAATACATGGTGTCTCATTTTCTAGTTGTCAAGGATCCCATTAGTATTTATGGAGCAAAAGACTTCTCATTTTCCTTTACTTTTTAAATTGACTGTTTCCTTTATTTGACGTGATCTATCTCTGGAATTACATGCTTGGCTAAAGGAAGGGAGGTGTGGGGTAATACATGGTGTCTCATTTTCTCGTTGTCAATTATCCCATTATTATTTATGGAGCAAAAGGCTACTCATTTTCTTTTTCTTTTTAAATTAGCTGTTTCCTTTACTTGATGTGGTCTCTATCTGGTCTTGAAATTAATATGAGTAGAAGTGAGGGAGACTAAACATTTACTCTTATTAAAAAAAAAAAAAAACTTATTTAATCTCAGTAATGAACTTGAAGCTTTCTTCTGCCATGAAACTTGATAGATGCCTTTGAGCCTACCAAAATATGTTTTTTGTGATTTTCATTTTATTACATGATGGAATCAATATGAAGTATTGGATCACTTGGATTCTATTCCTGCTGTCTTAGTTGTTTGTGCTATAAGTGTTTTTTCTGATCTAGTAATCTTGCAACTGTTAATGAGAATGTACATTGCCTCCACTCACTCACTGATTTCAATTTCTGACATTAAATAGAACAGGCTGTTATAAAAGAAAAATATGGTGAACAAGGATGCAATGTTGGTGAAGATGGTGGTTTTTCTCCAAACTTATCCAGGCAAGTTTTTCTTATTTGATGCTTGATAATCCTGTCTTTGAAAATGTTGTGACCACTCCCAGTCTGCAAATCAGCCTCTGAAAATAAATTTCTGAGAATAAGAATGATTGGAAAAGGAAAATAGATCAAGAAAAAGTACAGTGCATGCGGAAATCATAAACAGCTACCATATCTTTTCTCCAGGATAGTTGCAATCTGCTGTCTGCCCCCCTAAAAGAGAGCAATATATGTTCAAAACTCATATGGGGTTCTTATTTGATTATATCCATTGGCAGTGTTCAAGAAGGATTGAATCTTGTTAAAGAGGCTATCAGCAGAACAGGGTACGGTGAGAAAATTAAGATGGCCATTGATGTCGCTGCTACCACCTTTTGCATAGGTAATCTGCTTTTTTCTGCACAATAGTCATATTATTATGGTATGTGACTTGTCACAAAGAAAATGAAGAAGTTAAGTCAATGGTCAAGAACTGTTTTTGAGATCATGGTCCTGTGCGTGGTTAGAGAAATTTCTGGGGAAATGTTAACTCTTCTACTGTATTATGTGGCCTATCTACGGGTTCTGCCTCATTTCTAAGCTATGGCCTGGAAACCTAGGATTTGCTTTTGTGTATGGGGACTGCTTGCTTTCAACAACTGATCCTGTCTTTTTGCTTCGAGCCAATGTAGGTACCAAGTATGATTTGGACTACAAATTCGAAAATAAATCTGGGCAGAATTTCAAGTCAGGAGATGATATGATTAAGATGTACGAAGAACTATGTGCTGGTATATACACTTATACATTCTAAGACCTTTTTGCTGCCATAAATTTTTTAATAGTTGATGTGTACTTTTCTTGGGCCTCAGCGTACCCAATTGTTTCGATTGAAGATCCATTTGATAAGGAGGATTGGGAACATGTCAAGCGTTTATCTGACCTTGGACTTTGTCAGGTATGCTCATTACATTTGGGTTTATCTTTTGTTTACATACATACGAGGAGCTGTAAAAGGATTTGTTCTCAGGTTGTAGGGGATGCCTTATTGATGTCAAATCACAAACGTATTGAAAGAGCAATACATGAGTCCAGTTGCACTGCACTTCTTCTCAAGGTATATGGTTAGCATCAGAGATGAATTCTTCTTGATAAATTTTTGCTTAGCCTTTTCTTTTTCTTGAATTGTTTTTCTGATGTTAATAACGATGGATTTCTGTATTGCATCACATATAAAACCTTCAATGAAGATTAGGCTATTGATCCAGCATGCTACATTTGTTGCAAAGTAGAATATATTTTTCCAATATCACATGTATGTGATATTCATACGTGATATTATGGTGATCTGTCAGTGGCTGTGGCATATTTATAATCTAATTACCATGGCTTAAATTAGGTAAATCAGATTGGGACAGTAACAGAAGCCCTTGAAGTGGTGAAGCTGGCAAAGGATGCCCACTGGGGTGTGGTGGTATCTCATAGAAGTGGAGAAACAGAAGATTCTTTTATAGCTGATTTATCTGTTGGCCTTGCCATGGGTCAGATCAAAACAGGCGCTCCTTGCAGGGGAGAGCGACTAGCAAAATACAACCAGGTTCACTTTCGTTATTGTTACCCAGTTTTTCTTGTGTTTGTGCTGGGTGGGCGGGGATGGGAGAGAGCCTGATTGCTAGCTAGTGCTGCTATAAGTATGAAGAAATGAAAAACTTTTACCATGAACCTCCACCTGTAAGATCGATAGTGACTACCATTATGATCCTTGGGCAAGACAAACTTCAAGTTTGGGAAGAGTAGGAAGAAAGGAATAACTTCTAACCATTCTAATGAAAGCTTTATTCACTATCGTGGTAACAGATTTTCCTGTTGTCTTTATTTTTTTAATCATTATTGTTTTTAAGTTGTTAATCTTTCATACCCTTTTATTAAATCTAGTCTCCAAGACGAAAATCACAGACCTAT
The DNA here is from genome assembly GCA_033617975.1 of Populus alba x Populus glandulosa. Lineage (NCBI taxonomy): Eukaryota > Viridiplantae > Streptophyta > Magnoliopsida > Malpighiales > Salicaceae > Populus > Populus alba x Populus glandulosa. The sequence continues at coordinate 5,843,654 of CM066151.1, forward strand.
TTATCTGTTAATGATATGCATGAACTTCCCTTCATTGCAATCATATGTGATAAGAAACTGAGACACTTTTTTTATTAATCTGTAAAGGCTTACAAGTTGAATGGCTAACAAGGTCGATATGAACCTAATAGACATAACTTTGTTGCAGTTGCTTCGGATTGAGGAAGAACTGGGTGATCAAGCAGTTTATGCAGGTGAAGATTGGAGAGCAACCTGATCAGACCTTCAATTTCTTCCATCCTCCCGTCCTTTATAATCTAAGTTTGAGGCTTCAAAAGTAAAACTCCCTTTGTATTGAGCAAGTGGCATTCTGGAGCAATGTTGTAAGTCTTTCTTTTGGCTTCGTGTGAGTGTGCTCCCACCCTGTTTTTTTGGAGAACATGAAGGTGCTTTCAGAAAACATAGAGTCAGCAAAAGTTTTGTTACAGACCTTGGTTTTAGGTAACTGTAAACAGAAAATCCGTTCCTGATCCGTATTGCAAAATCCCTTTATCTTTTTAGTTCTTTAGCTACTGTTTGTGTGTTACGGATTATGCAAATCTTAAAGCTTTTCAATCCTTCGACTTGTTCCAGTTCATTTCCTACCATTGGTAACCTAAATGGCTTTTGTGGCTAGCATGTCCTCATGTGCGTTTCCATTACCTTTTGTTAGATGAAATGTTTTGATCCGATACCAGTAGCCAGGAAATTTATGGTTGGCACTCAAAAGTTTGGAAAAAAATTGTGTTGGCTTCTTTATGATGTTTTGAGTACGATATGGTGGCATGCTGCTAAAAACTCGATATCATCTGAAAGAAAGAAACTAATGGATCATTGTTAGGAGGGAAACATCCCCTATTGCATTTAACATGTGAACCGAAACGACACCGGAACCTTTTATTTATTTATTTTATTATTATTGATTGATTGCCATTTCAGTGAGAATATATAAACTTGCTTGCTCTATGAAGTGAAAGACGATGTGCGTTTTGTTAAATACAGTACTTGCTTTGATGGACCAATTGACACCTTACTACCGATTGCTTACCAAATTGTTTGCTAGATTTTTTATTTTATGATCCTTAAACCTCTAATTTTTTGGTTTTGTACACTCCACGCGTCTGAAAAAGACAGACTTTCAATCTTATAATGGTCAGGGAACGAGGAAATGTCGAATCTTAAGATCCAACAAATATCAACTGAACCGCTAATGAGATCCTCGAAGAAGTGCCAGAGCCAGCTTCTCAGCCCATCCACTTGCCTTTTTATTTTTGTGAGTTAGGGGGGGCTGATATCATAGTTGTTAGACCAGCTTGGTAATTTTCTCAGGTAACTTCCATGTTGTTGGGTCAATTTGCTGGTCATTTTTTATATATATATATATATATATATATATATAAGAGAGAGAGAGAGAGAGAGAGAGAGAGCAAATTTCAGGACCACCGTACATCTTACAAATCAACTACCAGCCCCACCCTGATGCAAAGCTGAAATGGGAGAAACTCTCTCAAGTCTCGCCCCTTTGACACCAGCCCTGGGTGGACAAAAATACACAAAACGACAATATAACAACCCGTTACTCATCTCATAGCGAGACCAGAGAAAACATTTTTCTAACGGATGCAGGAGCATTTTTATTTTTTAGGAAATTAAACATTATCTTTAATATTTCTTTCTGATTTGATTTATGAATACTTATATTAACTCTAGTTCAAGAAATCAAATATTATCCTTGGGGTTTTTTTTCAAAATTTTCCGTACCTGGATATCCTAAATAATCTCTCATAATTTTTATTAAATATCAAAATATTAAAGTCTACTAAATACAAGCTAGACTAATCTTTAGAAAGGAAAAATATTATTATAAATAATTATAGTTGGTTTAGGGATTTCTAAACCAAAAAAAAAAAAAATTATTAAGAACAATATCTAATTTTATAAAATTACTAAATACAATATTTAATTCCTAAAAAATCTCCCGCGTCCCTAGCTTTTTCAGCCAACCAAACATAACAGAAAAGGAAACCTTTCTCCAACTTTGACTCAAAAACTTAAAAGCCTCCTTACAATCAATCTTCAACCCCTATATTTAAGAGAATTCATGTAAGCCTGATAATAAATCTTCTCTCTTGATTTACAAAAACCATTCCCACTTTCTCTCCAACCAAACACAATTTTCGTTTCTCTATCACATTACCCCTCCTCTAGCTAGATCTTCAGTCTCCCTTTTCTCTGTATTTTCTCCATGTTTATTTCGTTCAAACCATGAACGAGGTCCATGAGAAACAAAAATAGATAGCCCAGCTCGTTTTTTCAGAGTTTTTCCTCCTACCCTTTTATCAAATTCAAAGAAATAACCCCCAAACAATGAGTCGTTTATTTAGCCTCGGGCTGATTGCATCATGGTACTCTTCAAATATAGGAGTTTTGCTATTAAACAAATATTTGCTTAGCAACTATGGATTCAAGTACCCCATATTTCTCACTCTGTGTCATATGATGGCATGTTCATTGTTTAGTTATATTGCAATTTCATGGCTCAAGATTGTGCCTTTGCAGACCATGAGGTCAAAATCACAGTTTTTGAAGATCTCTGCTCTTGGGATCATATTTTGCTCCTCTGTGGTGGCTGGAAATATATCTCTTCGATATCTTCCAGTATCGTTTAATCAGGCTATTGGGGCCACCACCCCATTTTTCACCGCAGTGTTTGCATATTTGATGACACTTAGAAGGGAAGGTTGGCTTACTTACGTTTCTCTCGTTCCTGTTGTTGCTGGTTGTGTCATTGCTAGTGGGGTGAGAACTTTTTTCTTCTTTCTTATATTTTTGTTGTTTTGGTGTATGGTCGCTCGGAATGGATCCGAAGGATCCATATAGCCGATCCCAACAAGCTTGGGATTGAGGCTTGGTTGTTTTTGTTGTTGTATATTTTTGTTTTTTGCTCATACAGTTGGTTCTCTTGTTAATAATTTTTTAACAACCTGTTGCTTGAAGATAGCCGTTTGAATGTTTTAGGTAAAACTTTTAAGTGTCGTTGTCATTGAGATCATTATTGGTTATTGAAAATTGTTGGATTCTTACAATGGAAAGAGCAAGTTGGTAGCATTACATGTTGCAACAAGTTTAATTCAATCTCTTGCAGAGGTTCTATACCGCGTCTGAATTTGACAGTCACTGTTTATGATACTTCTCTTTAGGTGTTAATCTTTAGCTATAATGCTACTGGAACAGGTTTTTGAGGAACCTCTTTGATTGGTTTAGATAATTCTTTGATGTGTTAATTCTCTATTTTTCCTTTGCTGAAGGAAAAATCATTAACAGAGTCTCATTTGTTTTTCTCATTACTTGACTGCAGGGGGAGCCGAGTTTTAATCTTTTCGGGTTCTTAATGTGTATCGGTGCTACGGCGGCACGTGCACTCAAGACTGTGGTTCAAGGGATTTTGCTATCTTCTGAAGGGTAATGAATGCCTCTGCATTTTGCAACTCAAAATTTGAACCTGCTCTGTATGTTCTTGTTCTAATATCAGGGTTTGAATGGACAAGATTTGATAATCTCACTGTGTTACCAGGGAAAGACTCCATTCTATGAACCTCTTGATGTACATGGCTCCGGTAGCAGTTGCAGTCCTTGTTCCTGCAGCTTATTTTATGGAGGGAGATGTGGTTGGAATCACAATTTCCCTGGCAAGGGATGATAAGAAATTCATATTCTATCTGATCTTCAATTCTTCTCTAGCATATCTTGTGAATTTGACCAACTTCTTGGTCACTAAACATACCAGTGCTTTGACACTCCAGGTATCTTCGGCGACTCTTCCTTGCCTGCCGTCTTAATTATGTTCTACTTTTTATAAGGTGGCATCTGACTTCTGATATAACCATTCCCTTACTCTATCCATCTACATTCTTTCAAAAACTTGTAATTGCGGTATCCATCATCTAGCATATTATCAAATTGAGACCCTCGTGTGCAGTAGGGTTTGCTCCTAATGAACATTGACCATTTAGGACTGTTCAGGCTAGGTTTCATTTTGAAATGGCCTCTGCAAAATCAGCAGTTGCACTGCATAAATTATCCCAAGTTTTAATCAGGCGGACTGTAAATATCCAGCCATTGTGGTGTTCCTCACTAGTCACCACACAGCAATGACCCTTTTCTATATCAAAGCTTTGCTTGTCATGTACATTGAAGAATCAATGTTTTTCCTTGATGGAGTTTGGGGCATTAGTTGTGATTTTATTTTCATTATTCAGGGTAATCTCTAAATTCAGATTAAGATTCATGTGCTGTCTTTCTAGGTCCTGGGAAATGCAAAGGGAGCTGTTGCAGTGGTTATTTCAATTTTGATATTCCGGAATCCTGTTTCAGTGACTGGGATCTTTGGATACAGCATCACTGTGGCTGGGGTTGTTCTCTACAATGAAGCCAAGAAAAGGAGCAGGAACGATTGACACGCAGTGCGTTCAAATATCGATTCTATCTATTTTATCAGCACGCAGCAGCAGCAAATTTTGTCGACCGAGATTGAAGCAAGTTTGCGCAGCTGATGCTAAAATCTTGATTTTCCTGTGTTCTTAAAGAAATCAGGAAGAGATACTCAGAGAAAGTAGAGACGCCCCTTTGGAGCAAGGTCATACCTTATCTGGGGAGTGGCAGAAAATCTTGATTGATCGTAGTTTTCTATTTTTTGGTAAAAAATTATGATTATTTTTTCAGTTTCCTAGTCAACAGCAGCACCACAGTGCAGTTCTCTGCTCATTTGGTGTGAGACTTCCATCTCCACGGTGACAAACTTCGAACAGATAACGAGCTATTTTTTTATGTTTCCCAGGAAATCGAAACCACAGGGCTCCCATCCTCAATGTCATGGGGTCGAGGCATCTTAAAATAGAAGAAACAGAAACAGAAAACAGTTCTTTCCCAGGCACAAATTGGAACAAACCAATAAAAAAACCTACACGGGAAAATGTTTTGAGTCCTGCTTATCACATTACATCTAAAAATCTCAGCAGTCATCATTAAAGGAAGCTAAAAAGACATAATAGCTACAGAGGGACTGGCTCCCTGCATGAAAGCCTCTGAAGGAAATGATAAGCATCCTGAAAAAGATTTCCGAATTTACAAAAGTGATTTAGGTAAAGGAAATAACTACAAGTTAGGCTCCGGGTTCAGGCTCATCCTCTTCCATCTTTGGAGCCAGGTAGAATCTGACATAGCCCATTTCAGCAATCTTGTACTCAACCACAACAGGCAGGTCCGGAGACAAGCTGATTGTAACTGTACTTGACAGTGGGGTTGCCTTGGTGAAGGAGTTCATGTACCTCAGTGCAAATGTCATTGACACTGGCTCATTCATCTCAATGACTGTTGCATCTTCTGGCTGTAAAATTACAACGCACCATTTAAGCAAATCCATGAAATGATATTGCTGCAATGCATACAAGACAGAACAGAACAGTGCTGAACAAATATCCCAGTGATGTCTGCACTGATAAGTGATAACATACCTTGTCAACAGTGGTATTCTGCCTTAGGACGATATTTGCAGTTCCAATATCACCTCTTGTGGAAAACTTAACACCCTCCTTTGTCACAGAGATCACAACTACATTCACATACCAGAACCATCATGTTTTCATAACAATACACGAATAAAGCAAAACAAGCTCGTAGACATAATGAGAAAACCTTTTTAACAGTACCTGTATCACCAATGCTAGCAATGTCTTTACAAATCCTAGCAAACTCAGCTGAAGGCATCTTAACAATAGCATGGTATTCTGCCTCTGGAATTCCAAGGTGCTCACTATCAATGTCCATCAGCTTCATCTCAAAATCGGCAATTTTGTCTTGTGCTATTGTTCATTGCAAAAAGAGAAACAAAAAACAAACAAATCAGTCAAAATTAACAGCGAACAATTACAATGGTTTATTTATACTACGTCCAAACACAATAAAGAATAGTTGCTCATATTTTGAAATTGAATGAAATAAAGCTGTAAAAGCTACAGCAGATGTAGCCCAAGCACCCGAGAGTACCTCATATAAAAACAAATGCTCAAAACCCAACTATATTCTTCAAATATTTTAGAAATCTACGCCAAAATTAATTTAATTTTATATTTAAAATGCAATTTTATTTTATTTCCTTGGCGGATAAACCAAGCAGAAGCATAATCAAACATCTATCAATTAAGACCTTAATTTAAACATCAAATTTCTGAAGATATTCAAAATTAGTTTTCCATTCACGCACCATCATTTGTCCAGCAAGCGGACAGATCATGTTCTTTTGACAATAGCATGTAATAATCAAGTAATATCAAAGAATTACAAAATAAAAATAAAAAATTCCCCTAAACCAAAATAACCCTGGCCCATCGAAAGTAAAGCTACAAAGGCAATTAAACCCTCACTCCCCAAAAAAGTCCACTACAAAATCAAATCCGAATCAAAGAAAAAGAAGATAACTTACTGGGACTTTCAAACATGAAAGTGACAGTATCACTCCCATCGTCGCCTTTGATGGTGATGATGTCATCATTACCAGCGCACTTTAACATCTTAGACATATTACCAAGATTCATGCCCATTGACGTGTTACGGTCGCAGCGGTAGTGCTCAAAACCCTCCGATTTGAGGAGTAGAGCCACCAGGGCAACGTGGCTGGAATCCATGGACTGGAGAGAGAACCCAGAGGACGAGAAGTCAAAGTTTGCATCGTTGACCAGATCCTTGATGGACTCTAAAACTTTCTTAAGAAGAGAACCCTGTACCAGCCTCAGCTCCAACATCTTTCCTTCCTGGTGTAATTTAGGGTTAGGGTTAGGGTTTGTACTGAGAGAGAGAAGGGGACGGAGGGAAAATGAGAGGGAATTTGAAGGGGAGTGAGGGGTTTTTAAATTAAAATGGTAGGGAAGGGAGTGTTGGCGGGGCTTTTGGATATGGGGCAGCATAATTCCCGCCACGGAATATTTATTGGGAAATGAGAAGGTTAATAGGCCCATTACTGTTTCTACATAGGTCCATTAGAGAGAGGGAGGGATCACAATAAAGCTATAGATAACTTGAAAATTTACATGATATTCACTCCACGGGTAAAACGAGTGACCCGGCCATGAAATTTTAAATTCTATTATATATATATATATATATATATTTCCTCATGTGGATTTTCGATTTTTGAAATTTTTTTATGGCTTCTATGATTTTATTTAGGATTTTATATCATGGTTTTATGATTTGTGGATGGGGATTTATTAATTTTTATGTTTTAATTTTTTAGGATGTGATTTTATAAGATTTCCAATAATGATATTTAAGTGTGGTCAACATTGGTCAAAAAATTAAATAACTAGTTTTTTAAATTTCAAAATAAGAATGACTAGTCTGAGCATTGGTCAATCAATTAAATAATAATGACTTTTTTATTATTAAAAGTTGGTCATTTGAACAGGGAAGAAATTGAAATAAATCTTCTGATAAACTGAAATTCAAGAGGGAAAAAATGAATTTACTTATACAATAAAAAGGTCATTTTTTTTTAATATAAAATCATGGTTTTCCAAATAAAAATCTATTATATTTCGTAAAGCAATTTTAAACTAAAAATAAAAAAACAATGTTTCTATTATTTTTATGCGACTCTATTAAAAATAAATTAATAATGAACTAAAGGAAATAACATAAAAAATAATAAAATATAAAATATATATTTTATTCTCATTGACTCTGCAATTTTTTAAAAAACCTTGTATATATTAGTTCATATATAATTATATATATAAAAATAAAATATAACTATAAAAACTTAAATATTATTTTAAAAGCATCTCATAATATAATAATTTCTTAAATATTATTTTACTTGTCTATTAAAATATAAGTTTCTTTTTTTTTTTTCCAAGCATGCAGACAATGCATCTTCAGTCTAGGCAAGGAACGCGTTATTTGCCTGAAACAAACTCCGACCACTGCCCTGAAACAAACTCCGATCATGTTCGGTGACTGAAAAGTAGAGCCTAAATAAAAAACATGAAAAAAAATTATATATATCTTTAAAACCCCATTTATAATCATAAAATATATTATCTGAAATAATAAATATTAAAAATTTATATAAATCATATTTTGAAATTTTACCAAACCGTTTAATTATTAAACTATAATAATTTTTTAATATAACATTTTTTTTTGAAGGAATGCTATTATAAATCCTGCTAAGCTAGCCAGTCATGATCAAGTGATAATCATGTCTTTACACTCATAAGTTGTACTTGCTTTAATTTTAGTTTTTATTGTCATGGCAAGATTTTTTTCCCGTTATACGAGGGCTTTCTCCCGGATTTTGGTCAGCTGGGATCTTGGAATCTTGTAATGTTTTTGACACTCGAACAAGTAAGATCTGTGAATCATGTCATGTTTTGTTATTATCTCATTTTAAAAAAGTGGATTCCAGGAACTGGCTCCATTCCTGGTTGGTATGAAATCTGAAGTTGCTTGCATTTTCCAGCAGAACAAAACATACTTGGAGACTGATGTCAAAGCTTTTCAAATTGAAGAAAACTACGTGCTTTTTTAACTTAACCTTGAAAAGGATATGCTAACTTAGATAAATAATAATAATAATAATAATAGTAATAATAAGAGAGGAATTCTGGTAACTCCAGGATTTAACAATTTGACAATTCAAGTGACTGCATCACTTGATGTTCTTGCTTAGAGTCACTTCTTTTTTAGGCGTGGGTTTTTGTTTCTCAAACCTTTTCTCTTACTAATTCTGTTGTTCACCTGTTTGATTTGGCTTCACCATCTTCTAGTTAATCTGAAGCCATCTTAACTGAAAAGCTCATTCTTGTTTATTTTGCAAACACAGGTCAAGAAAATAGTCACAGGGCAAGCATCTTCTTGATTAACGATGAGTTTTGGGAGGTGGAAAGACACTAATCTTTGCTTTGAAATTGCCTCTTCTACAGTTGGATAATTCTATTCAAGAAGAATTAAGGTTTAATCTGCTCATGTTGTTTGCCACTTGGTTACAGAATAGAGTTGTCTGCGTAGTGATTCTGTATACATGCACACTAGATGTATCGGAAGCTATCATTCTTAGGGGGTAGAAATTGGCTTCTCCCTTTACAATCTGAAAGGGAAGCTTCGTCTCACCGCCTACACAATAAATGCTCATTGCATGCTTTATTTGAAATCTCTGCCTCTGACGAGTCCCATATAACCGTACTCCCTAACACAAATAATTTTGAAAAGATTGAAACAGAGAGATCTAAATCAGACAAGCTAATTTTTATAGGCCGAAGTTGGAATCTCCATAAGATTACAAAAGGCACATTTTCACAGTACATACAACATCAGTGAACTGTTACTCCTAATGACATTAACAGACTAGTAATGTCCTAGAACCTCTCGCAAGTTTCCTTTGAATGCCAAGGGGCAGCAAGCTACCTGGGAACAACGTAACATCCTAGACTTGTATATATCAGGAAGATGGAACTCATGCTCTGGGAAATAGGTAAACACTAGCCTTGATAACCGATCTGTTTCCAAGCTTGAATCCGGGGCTAACAGGGAATCCCACAATATGACCAGCTGGAATCCGACCACTAGAAAATTTCACAACACTCTCCATATATTGTGGATGAAACTCAGCTCCCCTACTTGCCTCGAATTGACTTGGTGCAGGGTCGAGTGAGAAGGCCAGCAAGTGAAGCAACCAGATGGCCTTGGTCAGCCCCAAGAACTCTCCATAAAACTCACTCCTTGGATGGCTGCCAGTGAGTACTTGCTGGCGCTGCTCCAAGTTTCCGAACAAGGACTCCTCCATTTTCGGATGAACAATTTCCAGGTACTTCTTGGAGCAGAATTTGCCAAAATGACAAGTTGGCAAGATTCCAAGAAGTTCAATGGGGTCCATGGCCTTCATATCACGATACTGAGCAAAGCAGTCACGGCGGAACTGGTCTGGGTTGAGAAGCGAGGAGAGGCTTCCATCCATGTAGAAGGTTTCATGGTCAAAGCCTTGGAAGACCTTGCGAGAAATGTAGGACTCCAGAGCATACTTGGCATGGTGGCTTGCAATGGTGGAGGTGATAGTAGTGGTACTGGGGGTAAAATTGTCAGTGGTTGTGGTGGCAGCTTCAATTGAACGAACGGCTGCAGCAATGTCCCAGTGGGCAGCACGCATGAAGGTCAGGAGAAGCGATGTGAAGGACTTTGATGTCCTTTTCACTTGGCTCATCGTTAATTCAAATAGCTCTGGGGCCGGGGCTGCTGCAACTGTTACAAGTAATGAAAAAGGGTATAGTTTATAGATTCATTCCAACACGAACAGAACAAAACTTTGATAAGGAAATAAGCCAATTATGTTCCATTTGGTTGCTAAGAAAATGACTGAGCATTAATTAAAGTTGAAGCGTGCAATCTCTAAGACTTGCGATTACTCTGGTTTCCAAGTTTACGCAGAAGCTTAAAAGTTGTCTTCAACGCTCGGTGTTATGCAGGTAAGAAACTAAGCATTAAACTTCTCACATTTCTCTGTCAGTGTCTCAAATCTTTGAAAACAGTTCAAGCCTTGCTGGTTAATTATCGAATCTCGGAATCTAGGTGTTACTGGTTGCTAAGAGTTTGAATTGGTGATCTGAAGACTCAAGTTTTCAACTGTGTTGGTTACATACACAGTTACGAATACAAGTCCAGAATTTTGATTCAAAGGTAGACTAACATATTATGAATGCATTTTGATACAAGCCTAAAACAGTTCTTTGCCGGGGTATAGCAGACTAACCTTGAGCACCAAGAGAGCAGCTAACTTTCCTCCTTGACTGGGACCTCCCCTTCTTTCCACTCCCATCACTGCTCAAGCTAGTAACACTCCTCAGCTTTTCCTTTAAATTCTCCACCTCCACCTCCCTCGCCTTCACTTCCTTCTTCAGATCTTCCACCGCGGCCTCATAAGGCGCCACAACCTCCCTCAACATCCCCACTCCATCACCACCAACACCTCTCCTCCTCCCTCCATCACTACCAACACTAACACACCTCCTAAATCTCTCTCTCAAAAAAGCCAACCTCCTCAACTCCCCTACCACCGCCACATCAGCAACCCTTAACCTCTCCGGGTCCCACGGGCAATGCGCCTCTTGTAAACTCCCATAAGCCCTCTTCATCGCCGATACCGAATCAAACACCTCATTCATCAGCATCTCCATCTCCATCACTCTCTCCATTGGCACCGCCATTCCGCTCTTAACATTAAAATCCCAATTACCATTAACTCTCCCTCCCTTCTCTCTCATTTCCTCCTCCTCCTCGGACAACTCCTCGCATTCATCCGTTTCATATTCACACACTTCTTCACCATTTCCGGCAACACTATTTCCAGATTCCTGTCGACCAGCGGCGAGTGGATGGAGCAAACAGGAAGCTGCTACTCGTTGGATTAGATCGGAGAAATTGGATGAGATTTTGTTTGCCATTTCTCCCTTCTTCTTTGGCTTTACCTCACAGTTCCTACTCCCCAAAAGAAAAATCAATCAGAAGAGAGCCAGGGTAGTAGTTATTAAGAGGATGAGTCTGTTAAAAGTTATCTGTCATTTGCCGAGGATAATAACAGCCTGCAGCCTGCAGGGGCACCACACCCTTTGAACATAACATCACACCTACTTAATAATAATAATTGGATACGGACATGCATTGCATTCAATAAGCAATGACCCCAATTAATGATGAGTTAAGCAGTACCATGTAATCAAGTAAAAGAAGATTTAAAATTACTGACCTGGGGTTATAGTTATAACCAGATCGTGAAGCGGTCAACCTTGCTGGCTTCACATTAACTACTGGGTCTCTGTCTAATGGAAAGGAGTATAAGAAGTTAAGGTTGTTGTTGTTGCTGCTGCTAATGTTGTCCTCTGCTTCCAGTTGGCTGCTCTTCTTCTTCCTACGAACCCAAAATTTGCTACTGTTAGTGAAACTGCCTCACCTGACCTCAAGTGGCATCTTGAACAGTGCTTGCTAAGCTAGAGCTTGTCTGTGTGAATGGGGAATGGGCATCTAGGATGTTGAAACTGGTTATGTGTGTCATACACGTGTGAGATCATCAAGAATGTAGGGTTCAGATTGATTGACAAGATATAGTATCTTGTGCCCTTTTTCCATTTTTTGAAGCGGGGACACTTGATTCTCGTTGCTATTGGTGGCACATGGATGGTGGATGCTGTCTCGGCCTGCGTGGTACTTGACAGTGGTGGCCTCAAGAACAAGTTACAATACCTTATGTTGACTCTGATTTGCAAATTCACTTGCTGTCTAGGTCCCTTAGGTGGGGGGAAAGTTACGGTAGTTGCCAACGTATTACTTATAATCCACTTGTAATAAAGTTTGCAATTAAGAAAAAAAAACAGAGAAAATCTGTAGTTTTCCTTTCTTTTATACATGGCAAACACGGCGTAGCAAAGGCTATTGGACTCCAAATATAGGCCCTTATCACGTGAGACCATGTCCCACAAAATTTATTACATCTCCAAGAAAGATGCTCAGAACTGCAGAAAAGTGTGATTGGCGAATTGCTCAAGCAAGGACAAAAGGACAAGATTCCAACAAAAGGAAATAAAATGATCTATTCTTTAATTATGATCACAACCCAATATGATATAGAAACATGGAGCTTGTCTAAATCCCAAGACGTTGAGCTTCCACCCCTGTAACGAATGCTCTTGGAAAAGCCAGGGTTTTAAAGCTTGAACCGTTATCGGTTATTTTGTAACCAAAAAATGAGGCTTGAATGTGTAACTGATGGCTGATCATCAATCTTCATCAAATATCAAATAAATTGGTTTTATCAAGTGTAAATCCTATCCATTAAGGCATCTGCGAAACTCAGTGCACGTTACAAGACAGAATAACTAATGTTAGTGGGAGAACCGGGAAAGTTTAAGAAATGGAGGACATGGCAGAAGTTGAGTTAAATCCTTATCAGAAACAGGCCTTCAGCCCCTGCCTAAGCGAACACGTCTTGCAAGCAGCTGACAGAAAAACCAGTCAGGGCAAGAAATGTGTCGCGGTTATGTCCAATTTCAGTGGCTTGAGCTACCTACCGATTACGTATGAGGAGAATTGCTTTGCTTACTCTCAAATCTCAAATGTATTCTTTTGTGCATAAATTAAGGGGAAAATAAAACCATGGAAGTTGCCAGCTCAAATTGGGATACCAAAAATAATTGGAATTTGCAAAGCATAAGCTTCAGAAAGTCATGCAGCTAGTTAAGTACTATATCATAGATTAATCTTCCAGATAATAAATCAGTTACCATAAGCGTAAAAAATGAAACACTCTCCCAGAATAACAAGATCAAAGAAGCTTCAGGTTGGTAAAAATGGAAAATCAGAAGCTGATTCATTTGATCTGCTCAGTTTGGGACACAGAAGTTTACAAGCTAAAACATACGGCCATGAAACCAAAAGTCTTAGAGACTCCTCACAGAAAACGAGGTCATAGGAGCCTAGAACTTTCCTTTGGAAGAGCTCCAAGAATGCATTTTTTCAAACCATCTAAAGTGCTTCAATCTTCACGGAAATGCACCATGAATTACAACACATGGAAAGTAACTACAGAATCATTGCTTCTGCTAATATATACTAGCTAGTCATGAATAGAAGTGTAGTAGCTAAGCATGCATGCATGATCTGGATCATGTTAAAGTTATGGAGGTTACCTTGCACTGTCAGGACGCGTGGAACAGAGGAAGATACCGGAGAACATGGTCTCTAATACTGGTGGGATCGGATCGGATAGGATTAGATTTGCAAGTAAAGTAATCTGACTCAACGAGTACTGCAGAGAACTCAAACGAGCATAGGAGTTTATATAGAAAGTTTCCAACGGCACGTACCAAACTCATAAACAATACAAAAGGAAGCTGTTCGATTCGACAAGAACCTACATTATGACCGTGACTTCTGTTTGGATGTTTAGTACTCACCACTCACATGCAATTCACTGAACTTGGCAACACAGTGTTCGATCGGTTTGATTTTGATTGAAACCTAATCGTCAATCAACAAAGATTATCAAAGAAAAACTCATCATCAGGATAAATAATCACCAATCATATCTATTACTCGTATAAATTAATCTGTGATATCATCAGTTATGGTTTAGTGTAGGAGTTCTTTCCTTCTTGCAGGGTGAGCAGACCATGATACGCATGCTTTGCCCAATAGTAAAACTATTAAAACGTCAAAAGAACTGTTCTCCACTGATTTAATCTGTGCACAGAAACTAAAATTGCATAGATGGTGAAACAATTGAATTCGGGGCCCTCTTGAGAGCTTTGCTGTGATTTGTTGTCTTTCTCCTGTAAGTATCCCAGCTAGCAGCGGACAGCAACTTCGAAATTATTTAGTGCTGCTCCACTGTTTTTCAAATTACGACGCATGGAATTCATGTATATGGTAAAGACAAGGAGGGAGGGGGGACTTCCCATCAATTTTCTCTTAGCGAGTGTGTGATATTTCGTTTGCCATTATTATCGCCAGGCCACTCCGTTTTGGAGGAGGGTGTTTGGAGGGTGACTCTTCCGACACCGCGTGTCTTGAGTGAAAAGTATTGCTAGGCCTATCGATATTGCGTTTACAGCTAGCCTGATTTGTAGCTGATTGCTTGACCATACGTTTGATTTTTAGTTCTAAATGAATAATTAAAAAAATGTTAGGTATTTTTCAAAGAACATATCATGTTCAATTCGAAAGGTCAAGCTAGCAAGATTAGATGAATCATTCACGAGTTGTGGACACCCTTTGAAGGAGGCCTGCAAGCTTTGATACTAACTAGATTAAAGAGATCATACTCATATTTATCTAAAAACCTAAACTATTGTAAGTATCTAAGGTTGTATTGTCTTGGAATATCCTTGTTTTCAGCAATGTTGTACCTGTAATATTCAATCCTCTTTACTTATCTTCCAAGATCATATATAGTGAAAAAAATAGCTTAAAAAGGTGGTGAGTTATGGAGATTACCTTACCACCGAAAGAGCTAAAAAAAAGAAGCAAGAAGTAATAATCGCAGGATATTCAAATTCGAAGCTAAAGAGAACTTCAGGTGGTTGGTTTCTCTGCAAAATATTTTTCTATCATCCTTAATTTTCATCGTCATTGTTTTTACTTTACTTAGGGTTTTATTTTTATGATTTAACTTGTTTTTTAAATTATTTTTTACATGAAAAGTTATAAATCAATGTATTTTTAGATTTTTTATAATTTTAATATAAATAAATCTAAAAAATATATCATTTTAATATATATTTTTAATTAAAAAACTTTTTTGCGGAAACTTTTTGAACTATGTTACTAATAAAAAGTAAAACACTTAAATACACACAAGCATATGTGCGTGTTGCTTCCTATTAAATGCATGTCATCACTCTCTTCAAATAGAGAATATACATCCAATTAAGCATAGAAACAATGATTTTAAATATTAATAAAAACTACACACAGCAATTTATATTAAATTAGTAGTATCCACTATTGAGTTTCACTTTAAAATCGCAATCCAATAATTCATATAATTTCATTAAATTTTTTTCTTGTTATTTATTAATTTTCATGCACACAAAAGGTGAAGATCACAGTTTAACTTGGCCTAGTCCTATATATTCTTTTGCACGTGGTCGGTCCTTGTGCCATTAATATATTACATGGGAAAAGGACATATAAGATTACGATGAAAAAAATATTTGTAAATGTGGTAATGGTTATTTAAAAAAATAATTGTTAGAAAATATATTAAAATAATTTTTAATATTAATACATCAAAATAATATAAAAACAAAAAAATTGAAATAAAAAAAATTAATTTTTTTAAAAAGCACTTTAAAAAATAAAAATAAACAGGTTTTGTAATATGAGATTGTTGGAGGGTTTAATTGTTACATGGGAATTTTATGATCACACGCATATAAAAGGAACTCAAGATAAAAATTAAAGAAATTCGATTAGAAAAGGTCCCATTTCAGAAGCTGTTTATATATTAAATAGAGAAAGGAACATTAATTAAATAATTAATCAGAAATATATATCTGCGAGTGAACTTAAAATGTGTTCAGAGAAGCATCTTTACAAATTAAAGAACAGAGTTCCTCTTGTTTTGTAGGTACGTAGGTGGGAACATTCTGCATCATTAATTTAACTGTTCGAGTTATGATTGATTAGTTAGTTAGTTGTTAGTTACTAGTTAGTTAACATCGATGGATGGGGCACAGTTAGGAATCTGTTGGCTAGGCATGAGCATCCGCCATGGATTACAGATTCCTATTTTAGGCTCTGCTTTAACATTAAGAATAAGATTTTATAAACAGTTCAAAAAAAAAAAAAAAAAACTAGAAGACGTGATGAAATTAATGTTCGCCACCTCACAAACTCACATATCATTGTTCACTGTTCACTTACACAGTGCTTCTTTTTTTTTATCTAGTTTTTCTTTCGGTTTTAATCTTAGACTTTAACATTAAGTTTCCATGAGATCATGATTTATAATTTGACTTGATTTGTTTTTTATATAATTATAATAATTTTGTAGCTCGAGTCGCAGGTTTGGCAGGTTAACTTTAATCATTTTCCTTCTATTTTTTTTCTCAATTTCAAATTTTAGTATTAGGCTAATTGAAAATTAATTTTTTTATATTTTTTTTTATAGGTTTATTTCAGTCTTACGACTTGGGTGGTAAGTTTTGCATGTTAACCCAAGTTTATTCGAGTCATTTGTTTTTAATTTTATCTTTCAATATTGGGTTGATTGAGACTTAAACTTTATAAATTCTTTTAATTTACCTTCCATGAGGTTATCTTGATCTTATAACCCGATTTGCAGGTTTGGTGGGTTAGCTGATTTGACTCAAGTCTTTTATTTTTGTCCTTTTTTTCATTGATTTTTTTTCTTTAATTTCATCTTTCAACATAAAGTTGGTTAGAAAATAAGCTTTATATTTTGTTTATGTTTTTCTTATGAGGTTATCACAGTCTCATGACCTGAGTCACAACTTTGACAGGTAAACCCAAGCTGTCTCATGTTGTCTTTTAAGTCTTTATTTAATTGAATTTTTTTCTTCAACTGAATTCTTCGACAATGAGTAAAATGAGAATTGAGTTTTATAATTTTTATTTATTTATTTTCTATTAGGTTATTACCATCCTTTGATGCCGGTTCTAAATTTGACAGGTTAACTCGAGTAACCCGAGTCAATTCAATATATTTTTTTCTTGATATTTTTAAAAAATATCATCTTAGAATTTATTTTAGTCAACTTATATTTTTATCGATCATCTGAATTACTTTTAAACCTACTAAGCTAATCGGGTCATATCAAATTAATCCTCACACGATTTAAAGTTTTTTCTCTGGTAAAAATTACTTTAACAACATCTGAACATTTTTTATGTTTTTTTTTAAAAGTTAATCCAACCATAGCATAGCAACCCATTATATACAATATTAAAACGCGTGAGGAAAACACTGTATATTTATTGTGAACACATACTCATTGCACTGTGAACGACATTATAACCATAGATTATTTGTACTATGAACGACATTGTAGCGCTTGTGGGGGGGTGTTGTCTTTGTCATGTTTAGTAAAAAATTATTATTGGGTACGTTGTCTTTTTTATTTTCTGTGTCAAAAACTGTTAGATCTGGCTTGGAAGCCAGAACCAGACCCAAATCCCTTTCAAAAGGACCCAAAATAGCTTTGGATCCGACTCCCTAATATAAACCAATAGCCTTGGGTCTGGCCTCACTTGGACTCATTAGCGCTGGGTCTGGCTCCACAGTTACATCCAAGTTTATTGGGTCTAGCTTTGTAGCCACACCCAATAGTAGGACCCGATACTTTAATTTAATTGTTTTTGCTCTTATTTAATTTTTTTTTCATACGATAAAGAGAAAATAAATTAATGAAATTTTTTTTATTGTATAAAAATTGGGTGATGAGAATGTTTTTCATTTGAGGTTGGATTGAATTTTCTTATTAAAACATGTTTGTTTTTATGTTTCGAAAATGCTTTATAAAAGTTTTGAGAATTTATTTTTTTCTTTAATTCAAATTAATTTTTTATTATTATTTTGATGTAATGATATAAAAAAATCAATTTTAATTTATTTTCTGTTATTGATTTTTTTTTTCATACGATAAAGAGGAAATAAATTGATGGTAGTTTTTTAATATTCTACAAAAATTAGATGATGATAATTTTTTTCATTTGAAGTTGCATTGATTTTTTTTTATTAAAATATATTTGTTTTTGTGTTTAAAAAATGTTAGCATATTAACAATGATAGCGAATGTAGTATATGCATAATCTATTTCATTAAAAAAAAATCAAAAGAAAAAAAAGAGAGAGAAAAGTCATCCCACCTATTGAAGGATTATGTTATCTTTAATGAACATCAAAGAGGAATTCATTTAGTAATATTATTTTTGTAAAAACAAATCTCGGTAATTGTAGTGTGTTATCCTTGATTGTTTTAGATTAGACTAAATGATTTATATATTCTAACAAACTTTATAAATATTCAAAACGTAGTTAAATAGTAGCATAAAAATTTTATACATACATGTTTTTAATACATGTCATATATAACCGCAATGAACTTTTTAAAATAAAAGCATTTGGAAAAATTATAATATTTTAATATTATCATATTAAAATTTATCAATAAATTTTTTATTTACATCATATACTTTATATATTTATATTATATAAGAGAATTTTTTTAACAATAAAATTCATTAAAAAATAATTCATAAATATTATAATATACTATCATGTTGGGTAATAAAAAATATTTTAATGTTATAATATTAGTGTATGAGATTCACAGCTTTATTAATATTATATTTTGTATGGAAGATTTTGAGAACAAGTCTCAATAACAAGCTAGTTGGTCAAACTACTAAAAATGGCACACCAATCAAGTAAACTGAAAGTAAATAATGAGAATAGGAAGACGAGCAGACAATGATAATAAAGTGCAAGTAAAGTGACATGCAGGTGAAATTAAGATAGGCGTGATAGATCGGTGGATCCGTGGATGGCTTCAAGTTCATGTAAATAGAGCTTTGAACATTGTTCGGTGAGTGAGTGGGAGAGCTTCTAGAGATTTAACTGGACAGCAAACTTGCTAGCAAAGGTTAAAAGGAAATGACAAATGTCTGTGTTCATCTTGAATCCATTTGTTGTAGAGCTTTGATCCATGTCAAATAAGAAAAATACCATGGATTAGGGCATAATTAACCAAATTACTTGGTTAATTTTTCAAGGATATATCGAGCATATACACCCTTCATATGGTGCCAGCCTGCCAGGATCGGAACCAGGATTTCAGGAACTGGGCCAGTAAGGTGTGGTTAGTTTCAAGTTCATTCTGCTAAAAGCTGTCGCATTCCGACCTACCAGTCCCGTTGAAACAGTCAGATATGAGATAAGGTTTCTAAGATATTTTTGTGAGAGGTTGTAAGATATTTAACTTGCTGGTCCCAAGATCCGTACGGAGTCAGGAAAATGGTTAGCAAAGCAAAAATATCTTTCAATCATCCATCCATGGACTTTCTTTCTTTATAAAATTCAACTAAATAGTGCTAGGAGTCAGAAAAGAAGTGGCTACTTGATAGCTTTTGAAGAAAAGGGAAATTGAAGAGAGAAGAAAAGGGAAAGAGGAGAGGAATGGAGTTCTCCAAGAGGCCTAACAGGAGTGATGCTCACGTGTCAGTCGAGGAAGAGGCAAAACAAGAGGAGGAAACAAGAGGATATTTCGAGGGAATAGCTCCTAAGCGTCACTCTAAGCCTCAACGCAGCGAGTATTCCATTCAATACGTTGATGCGCTCCCCACTAAGGGCGATCAAAGCTTCACCCCAGAATATGTTGAGTTTCAACGTCTCGAAACTGATCCTCAGGTTAGTTTCTTGAGCTTTCATTTACCATGCTTTCTTGTGCATCTGAGAAACTCTTGAATGTGGATTTGTAGATTGATTTTTCTTTTTCTTTTTATAATTTTGAATGCAGAAAATAATTTCAAATGAAAGCAGCAAAGTGACTGATGAATTTGTAGAGACAGAGTATTACCAGGATCTCAACTGTGTTGACAAGCAACACCACACGGTATTACCATTGCTGTGCCTAGCTACATATTCTAGTCCAATTCTTTTATTTCTTTACTATTTTCATACATCTAAATAAAATGTTAGGTGTCCAATTTCCTACCTTTTTCTGCCTTACTCATTTCAGTATCTTCTTTTAATTTACGTTAGTAGTAAGAACTTAGGGATATCATGGGAGTTTTCTTCATTTTGCAGACAGGAACAGGGTTCATCAAAACAGAGAACGAATATGGCAAGCGCTTCAGCCTAGCACCAGATTCTACAACCAGTTGCCATGCCTCTTGCAAAGGAAATCCAGCAACTAATGATTGGGTTCCAGCTGATGCTGATACGGTACATTTCATTACTTACAATTTACAATAATCTTTTTGTTTTATTTTTTAGGGTTTTGTTCTGCAAGAGTTTCTAGGTTGAGCTAACTCGACTGTGTGACTACATGTTCAGGTGACTTCCGCTTCAGACAAGCCCAAGAGGAGTGACAATTGAGAAGAAGGGTGGCTGGAGATGTTATCTTTGAATAAAGAGCTAGATCATGCATGTTTCTTTGCTTATTGTCAGTCCGTACCAAGTGTTGACTGTCGCAAATAAAGTCCCAAGACAACAATTGTTGCTTGAGTAAACGTAGCCCTTGAATTTGTTCTGTGAAAAAAACTGCAGCTTCTGTGCTTGTGATATTTGGATGGAAACTCGTTTCTGAGAATATATTGTTTTTATTATTAGTATTATTATTATTTTATGTTGAGCTTCGGAGGAAGCTCTGCCAGAAACCAGAAATTAAACAGCAGCCCTCACAAGAAGGTAATACAAAGACAAACAGGAACCATAACTGATACAAAAGCTGTTGGCAGAACAGATGCGTGAAAATGGCAACAAGAAGCCTTGAGAGCCATTCAACATTCAGTGAGACTTTGGGCATTGAAAGAAGCAAGAAACCAAGTTCATCACATATTCAAATACAATCAGCCAAGCAAGGCAACAATTCCTCCTTCACAGAACAATCACTTAACACCACCTAAATGAAAATAATGTATCCATAGCGCAGGCCACCACGCGCCGATGAGCTCAACTGATACTATTCCCTCCTCCTTTCAAGAGGTCTTGAGATCGCACTGACGGCTACAGCATGCTAGATATTGATAACCATAGATATACAATTTACTTAACAAGCATGCTAAATGATCATGACAGATACTGTTAGGTAATAGGGCTACAACATGCAGGCAATGTTGCACGAGAATGAAGATGACAGACTCGTCTAGTTTTGCCTAATGGTGAGAAATCACAGGATGAGGTAAGCCTTCTGAAGTAAAATTGACATTAGTGAAAAAATCTGCCAACGTTCTGCTTCATCTACATTGATTACTGGATAAACTAACTAGGGAATATAGTACTGACCACATGATAGAGCTGGCAAATATCAATGGAGAGCCAGCTACTATAACATACGCTAATGGTTTGATTTACAGCAAAACAATTACAACACCCCTCCCATGCTCAGGGCAAGGCATGGATTCCTCGAGCATTGACACAATTACACTCCCGTAACATACAAACTAGCTGCAAAAACTATGTCACGCTTTATGGAGTTCGAAGCAGATTCCATTTTCTTGTAGACTGCAGAATTACCCATGATAGCTGCAGCATTCTTAAATTCACGACATGTCTCGTCCAATCTGACAATTGTGCGCACTATCAGGCCTTCAGGAACATCAGTAAGTTCACATATATCAGCAAATGGAGTGCCCTGTAAATGGAGAAACTTGCGAGGTCACAAACCATCCAGAACTAATGAAAGGTTAAATTGATGTGTTTTAGTATAAGAAACCTTTGCCCACTCGTACACAACTTCAACTAAACCGAACTTAAGATTATCATTGGCATACTCCTCAGGGTTTATTTGTATATTGTAATTTGATTGAAGCTCTCCAAGTCTTATTGCTGTGCTGTACAACCTGAAGTGAACAACTGTCTAGGATTAGATTGAAAACTGAAAAATGAAAAGAAGAGTAATGGGAAGAATAATGACAACGTTAAATTCCAGAGTTATAATCTATAGGATCTAATAGGCACAACTGTAAAAGCATATAATCTTACACATGCAACCTTTTGAATATGTGAATGGGGAAGCTATAATCCGTTTTCACTAGCTGCAATCAATTCATCCGTATCATATGAAAACAGAAAGCTAAGATATTGATTTGAATTCCTAATAGGATCCTGGCAACCTGCGGTTAACTGTTCATGTAGCATTACTGCAAAGCATCAAGCATGGTGCCCCATGACCATGATTCCAGTTGTGAAACTCAGAATAACAGAACCATCTTAGATGGAAACAACAATTTTACATCTAGAAAATCTAGAGAAAAATCTACCGTGTAATAAGGAATCTAACCACTAGATCATGCAGATATAAGGCAGGGCATTGACACAAGGATGGAGAATCACCTCTTTTTAGCTTGAGACAGCCTGGGAGTAAGTGAAGGCTCAGAAGTTTTCCTCTGCTGAAACACAAAAGCAGACATTATGGCCACTGCTTCTTCAGGTTCCAGATCATCAAGTTGATTCTCGAATAAACACTCGGTGCATATCAACTCCTCCCCTGAATTCATCTCACATGCAACACGGCCTTTAATTTGAACTACAAGGTCACCATCTATACAGCCAATTTCCTTCAGAACATATATCTGCAAATGCAGAGCTTAAAGATTTGAGGGTAGTGTGAAACCGACATGGCAGATAATTAACACAAGAACATCTTGCTGCTACATAGAACATCAAGGGGAAAAAAAGATACGTACCCGGCCCTGAAAGTCTGGCATCTGTTGGAGTGCTTCATCTGACATTTGGAATTGCAGGTTACTGACTTCCTCTTTATGCCTCTTTATCTCTTTTGCCAAGCTAATGTGCTCCTCCAATTTTATACACCCATGACACTTATTTGATGCCATCTTTTGTAGCAGGCTTGTCCATTTGTGGTAGTCTTCCACAAGATTCACATCTTTCAACTTCAGCTCTAAACGGTATCAGCAATGGAAAAGTCATATTTAGCAAGTTGTGAAGTAAAACTAGCTTACCATCATAAAGAACATTGAAAAGGAGAAAGTGCAAAAGGTGAATTTTCCGCGTAGCATGTAGGATTAAGAACTATGTTAGAAAGAGAGCATCAAAATGACTATAACCACATATCAACATATATAACAAGGGCTTGCACTGTCAACACAGGAATTGAAGTCAACCAGCATGATTCATATATTATGATGCATAATTAAGGACCAGTCATTGAGGGCAAGAAGATAAACCACAAGCCATGAATCTCACTTAAAATACATAGTTAGATCTATAGGTAACAGATCAACACCCACCAGCAGCACCGCACACAAAAACCTTGATTCTTTCCCAAACATATTTCAAAAATAATAGGAAAGGAATTTAGGGCTTGCAGACTATGGGAAGAAGGATCACTAAAGAAAGGTACCAGCATGTCAATCTGCCAGAAGAGAAAGCTTCTTCATAGGAGATGATCATAAAGAATCTAGGGTTCACTGTTTTCTGATGCACTTAGGTTAAGCCAGATTTTGAGATATAGATAATGCAATTGCAAGCCGCATTTTCCAGTATCCAAAAAGGGGCCTGGCTCATCTTAATGTCAACTTATATGGACTACTTGTCAAATTTTCCAGAATCCAATAAGGGGCTTGGCTCGTCACAATGTCAACTTATTTGGAGTATTGTCAAATTATTACAAATTCTGGAACTGATAAGAATGCTATTGTTTGTTCTTTCATGTTTTTCTTTCCTAATCATCAATGATAGTTAGCAACATTCTTCTTGTACAGCATGTGTAAAGAAATAAACAAGATGTTACAAGTTATGCAGTTCATCTTCACCTGAAAGATTAAATATTATCTTCACAAAAAATGCCTTACCTTTCAGCGGATCTAGTGCAGGAGGATATTTATTTCCGTCACTTTTTGTTTCCAACAGCTGCTGAACTGTCTTAGAGAAAGCAGCATCGCTACAATCTTCGAGAAGACGAACTTGGTCAATTGTTATTTTACGATTGCATATGCATAAGAATTCTTTGCTTTCAATTCCTCTAACTTCATAATTGATCCCGGCAGCAACACCTTGGTGTGGTAGTTCTATCTTGATGGTGCCTGATCCCTTGCGATTAGTGAGAGAAGAGCAGTACTCTTCGTTAAAACTACGTTTTGATTTTGGTATCAGGACATAACCTTCTTGGAAATCTGCACTTTTTTTTTCTTTCAAGTTACTGCTTACTGATGGAGCATCAGGTTTCAGCACCAAAACTATGTATTGCTTCATACTGGCTGATGTCACTTTCACTACTACTCCAAGTAAGTGATCCTGTGCCTGCAAGTGAACATGAGAATGCCATAAATTCACAATTGCAGCTACTCTATTAGAAACCATGTAAGCCTTCCCAAGTTTTAAAATTTCATACATTATGGAGTTCAACAAGGTTAGGCAACTAGAAGCATGACTCCCATGAGAGAAACTTCAAATTTGACAGTACTCATAATCAGCAACAAGTAAAACACTTGTGCATGGGAAGCACCTCTGTATTTCATTTAGTGTGGTTTCGATTGAAGTTCCAACTTAATTTTCTGCCATGTAAAATTAAATAAAAAGAAAACAGGTAATTGCACTAGAAAATTGAAGTCATTCTGATTCCTCTTAAACAAGAAACCTCATGGAAAGAACCACATTTACCAATAGCAGAAGAATACTGACACTTCAAAAGACAACTACAATTTTCTCCAAAGATAGGGGGGGGGGGGGAGGACAGAAATAGGAAAGCGCTAGAGAGCACCAAGAACAAACAAAAAAATAATAACAACTTACCGATAGTGATTTCACAACGACAACTCTTCCAGGTGTAAGAAATGTTCGAGCATGAGGGGACTGCATGACAGCCTCTGATACCTGGTTGCCATATTTTTCAGCTTCTAAGTACAGGTCATAGTATTCTTCAATTGTTGGCCCACCTTTTATACATCTGTATTAAAATAGCCATGCATGATAAACTATAGGGAAAAAGATGTCACCATAAGAAAATCGAACTAGAAGCAGTGTAGCTTTCACTTTCTCACATTTATGAGATTATTGAAAGACCTTCGAACAAAAACAACCAGGAGGCTCTTGTTGCAACAACAATGATATCTAATGCAGTTGAATGCGCAACCTAAATACCCTATGCTGATCTGATCAGAGTAGTATGCATTTTCCTATACATGGTCTTCCATATACTGGAATTTAAGGATTCTGAAAAGCTGATAACGTGATTGAGCAGTTCTTCTTTCGTAGCTTAGTTGTATTGGTATTAGAATACCAATATAACCAGGCTATGAAGGCAGTGTTAAGCAGTTATATGAAACCATATCAGGGCCTTGTTTAAAAGCTTAAGCTCTTAGTTGAGACTCAAAAACATGGTTTTATTACTTTCTAACTGAAAGCTTGCACAACCACATTATCATTCATATATATATGATTGGTTAATCACATCCTAATGTAAAGCCAAAATCATCACATTTTAATACAAGAACTAGCCATTAGTTAACATTGGTATGCAATCACATAATCCATCAAAACAACAGTGCCCAACACATATCTAACACAAAATCCAAAAGAAACAAGGTGTCAATAAACTGATGTATTATAGAAAATGCACATCCACAAGCAAAATGTGCAAGGAAAAAAATGAATTAATGACTGATGCAAGGACATTTCTTATCTAGACATTTAGAAACTCTCAAGTCTGATAGACAAGTTGGCCATCAAGATTCTGCGATGATATACATACTCAACAGTTTTGGCAGGCTGAGCAAGCTTCCGCATCAGAACTTTTTGCTGTTCAGGAAGTTGTTTCTGAGAACGGAACTCCGCAAAACTTCTTTTTAACATATCTTCCACCTGCAGTTATGTCCCCCAATCAACATTGAAAAAATGAACTCCCTAGATGGATGAAAACACCAAAAAAAAAACAAAAGAAATTATTTCAAATTTGAAATTGTAAAACTATGATGTACTAGCTTAATATGTAGAAATATGAAGATTAATCCTATTACAAGAAGCAACTGACTAAACATAACAACTTGCTTGGACTGACCCTGATGGCCTGACCAACATTCTACTGGTGTCTGTTTCAGTAGATCTTGAGGAAATTAACCACGCAGTGACTAAATAACCAACATTTTTCTTAGATTGAATGAACATAGAACTCAAGAACATTGAATCTACTAAAACTACAACATTGTATCTCTTATGATTCATAGAAATTTATGGGTGGGTGAGAAGTATTTGCTTAGAAATCCCAAATCCCAGAAGGAAAACCACGGGTGCCTTTTGTTTATCATTCACTCCCTTTGTATGGATTTAATGCATTTCTACTTTTTGTACATTGCAACAAGGAATGCGGCAGTTTAACTGTATTCCTTTCACAGTGTGCGAGCAAATATAGAGAGAGATACACACACAAAAAGACAGGTGTGAGCAGACAGAATCTGCAAGATGAACCATGTGATGGATCAGCTACGATTAGTTGTTCCTAAGCCAGGTTTCCAGACGTGCATAAAGTGTGTGTGAATGGTTGCGTGCAAGTGTGTGATTCTACTTGTGTGCACAAAGGTGCAACTTTTCATTTAGAATATTAGAGCAAGTATGACCTAGATAAGAAGATTTGACATCCATGAAAAATGCAAATCAAAATATCTGAAAGTTCCACAACTCCAATGGAAAGGAATCTGAATATGGATAGTATTATTTGTTACACAACCACAAATATAATGAAAAATCTAATCCACAAGATACCTTCAATTCTTCAACACGGAGGAGATGCAAGATCATAATATAAGTCAATCGAAACTGGGATTGAAGCCTGGTAGCACTTCCAACTATAACACGTTTCAAATCGCTCTCTTCTGGAATTTCATCGCGGCACAGTACTACAACTGTACCAATTTTGTCAATTCCTCTTCTCCCAGCACGACCAGCCATTTGAGTGTACTCCCCGGATAGTAATTGTCTAAATTCCTTGCCATCAAACTTTCTTAGCGTATCAAATACAACCTAAGAAAGATTTTGAATCAAGTCAGTATTAGAAGAATAAGGTATCCAAGAGTTGCTTAAGTTTATCTAGAACTAGATGAAGTCAAGTGAACGAGGCTCATGGCAATTAGCTGTGTGAAGGTGTTTTACATGTTTTATCTAGTGGCTGCTATTTACTAAGATGAAATTCAATACATTATATATATTTTCCATTAATACCATCACTCCAAACAATGAGTGAAAGGATTAGCAAACAAAATGCTACAATGTGATCTAGAACTAGATGAAGTCAAGTAAACAAGGCTCAAGGCAATTAGCTAAGTGATGGTGTTTTACATGTTTTATCTGGTGGTTGCTAGTTACTCGGATGAAATTCGATGCCTTATCCAAGATTTCCATTACTACCATCACTCCAACAATGAGCGAAAGGATTAGAAAACTTAATGCTACAATATGATCTAGAACTAGATGAAGTCAAGTTAACAAGACTCATGGAAATTAGCTAAGAGATAGTGTTTTACATGTTTTATCTGGTGGTTGCAAGTTACTAAGATGAAATCCAATGCATCATCCTCATTTTCCATTAATACATCACTCCAACAATGAGCAAAAGGATTAGCGAACTTAATGCTCCAATGTGATCAATATACATCATATTAACAATTAAACCTCTAATATTTAACAGTGAAAATATATTATCAACAACTTAAAATTAACAGCAAAGGGTAACATCCCATTCTAAACTGACGAGAAATGTGACATGTGTAACCTAATGCCAGCTATTTACAAGCACCCCAGATATGAGCTATTTCAGAGTGTTATGGTTTTAAATTTGGTGGCTTGGTCCTCAACATATTGTTCTTGCTTGGTTTCTTTCCTAGTCAATATGAGAACACTTCTTAGTCTACTCTGCAGTCTCGGTTCTAATCTACATAAGAATTATAATTTTGACAGGTAGAGATGCTGTCTTATTTTCTTGGGAAATTGAGTTATGAAATAAAATTGAGAGAGTCGACATTTTGTTTTAGGCCCAGTGCACAGGATTTTTTTTTCCCTAGTATTTCCTAGTTTCTTGTTCTTACTCACTTTTCGTGTTGCTGCAGTGTCTTAGTTACAGTACACAGAATCACAACAACAATTCAAAAACAAATCCTTGCATCCTCAAATTAACTTTTAATTTCAAACCCCAATCCTTTCTTAAACAAACTCCTAATTGATCCCAATTTTTCATATACATCAAACCCAACCCTACTCTCAACCAACACCAAAATAAAAAAAAATAAAAAAACTCAATATTCTCAAAGCTATCCCACTTTAAGAGTTCAAAAGTACTGTGCGCATTTTTTTGAAAAGATTCAAGTATAGAATTATTGGAACTTCCAACCCATTATCGCAACCACCTAATTGCCTAGCTGAACACATTTTTCAAACATTTAATCAATAATTAAACAGCACTAACCGTTCTAGCTGGGGCATTAACGCCCATTGCAAAAGTCTCCGTTGAAAATAATACCTACAACAAGAATAGAGATTACCATAACAAATAAAGTATATAAATATTACTATAACCATACAATTTGACAGCATTAATGAAATTTTTAACTGTAGTATATTGCTAAAATGTTATAAAGGAAGTTCAACCAGGGCCATAATTTGTTATAATGATAAAAGGCTTGGTCTTGCAACGATTACAGGTCCAAGTCTTTGGAGCAGCCACTTCATGCACAATGCTTCCCCCCAAAAAAATAAAAAAAATCCTTAAGGATCATAACTGGACAATACTTTCCTTTTCATGAAAGGATGTCAATTGCAGAACTCCTTTAACCTCATGAGGGAATCGCTAGTAACAGCAGGGCACCACAAAGAACCATGCAGAAATTAAAACACCAAGGCACTCCGATGATTAGAAAAAATTACCTTAATCACACCACGACAGAAAAGCATTTCAACGACTTCCTTAACAATGGGAAGCAGCCCTGCATGATGCACAGCAATCCCTCTGCTAAGAAGGCTCCGAACTCTGACAATCTGTGAATAAAATTAGGTATAAACCCAAGTAGGATCGTATGAATAGAGGGTAAATGCGAATGCCAACAGACCTGTGGTAAATTGCGGTCTGATCCCTTTAGTCGTGAGAATGCTTTGTCACAGAAAACACGAATTTCACTTTTCTCAGAACTACTAGTGAGATCAGTCCCAGACATACTGTCAGCTGATTTATCACATCGATTCTTTGAGAAACAAAATATAACTACCTGAACACACAGCAGAAAAACTGTTCAGAATATAAGGCCAGCAAAATCCTGTGCTAGATTTTGAGTTGCAGAAAACTCTGAAGGAAGAATAGTGATCTTTTATATTTATGACTCAACAGTGGAAGGTAGCAAAGGACCATAATCAATTCCATGACTAGAAAAACTTGCAGAGGACAATGATCGACATTACATCTTTCAAGAATTAAATTCGGAAAAAAAGATGTCATTTATCTGTCAGTAAATGCCAAAATTTAAAAAAAAAATCAATAAAACTCTTAGAAAAGGTCCTATCGTAAATTAAGGTGACCAATTCTGTAAGAAATTTCTAGTGTCAATTTCATAAAAAAGCCCTACTTGGTGAGAAACTTAAGAGGACATTATCTGACATACAGGCAATAGAGAATTCTTTAAAAGCTTGCTAACAAGCTGCAACCACAAAGAGGCCTCTGCTCTCCATGACCTCCAGTTATTTTGGCCACTTCCATTATTTTGATTTCCCCAGCTAGTCCCAGAGAATGCCCCCAAATTCTGGGAACCATGCTTGTTTTGTTTGCTATGGCTTTGGTTATCACGTTTCTGACCCCGAACCCCATCATGTGTTACAGAAGGCCCTGTGTATGCTCCAGGACTGCCACCCACTGTAGTAGAATTATTTTTCTTGAATGCATATTTAGCAGTTTTGAAACCTTGAGGCATAAAAAGTTCGCCTTCACATATTCTGTGTAGTTCTCCAGAATAAAATAGGCAGTGCTCCAAAGGGACCGGCCTTTTTGTAGTTCTGATGACAGAACCAGAAACATGGAAACTTATGTCAATAGCCAACAAAGAAATGTAGTGTATCTGCTTTATGTTGCACTATTGCACTTGAAATATTTGAAAGTAAGAAATGATGGGTTAAAAAAATTAACAAATTTATGAACAAACTCTTGGAAATTAAAAAAAAAAGTTCAATATCAATTACAATAAGAATTTAATTCTTACCCAGTAACACGGATTGTCTTCTGCTTTGTCCGGCTGATCCAGTCAGCAAATTCAACTGTGTTTGGTACCTGCAATATAACAACGAACATTTAAATGCATGCAATAGTCAAAAGAGAAAGGGGGCAGGGGGGAAATTTAATACATAGACCTGTCTCCATGCAAGTTACGACCTTCCAAAAAGAAGCAAACAAAATCTACATCGTAGATTGTAACCTCAGCATCCCCCCTTACCAGCACCACCACACACCTCCCCCGCCCCAAAAAAAAAAAAAAAAAATCCAACTCGTTCAGGATAGAGGACAACCTAAACTGTCATCTTCTATCATATAGGCTATGGAAAAGAGGGTCACGAAAAAACTAACAAAAAATTAAAACATAATTTTAAATCGGCTGACTCTTTCCATTGCTTCTGATCTTGTAAGGCAAGGTAATGGAGACTACATTTGATTCGTAAGCCTTGACTTTCCTTTATTTTATTTTATTTTATTTTTAACCTCCAGATTGACTATCTAAGGTAGCAAAGTTGAAATTCACAAGTTATTTATCTACAATGCCTTTCAGAAATTGAAAAGCAAGCAAAGTAACAACATTTGGCATAACTCAAACTGTTCATAATTGTATGCCATGATAAATAAGCTTTCAGGATGTTATAGCTCCAGAGAAGCAATGCATTGCATGCTGGATATTGCTCTGGAAGTAAAAAATATGCAGCTCTAGCTCATAGTGGCACCCTAAGCTTATGATACCTATGAGACATAATTAAATCAGTGTTACCATTACTAACAGTGACTAATTTCAATTGTAACGTGCAGGAAGTATATTACATGAAGAAAGAGCACCTACTGTGGCAGAAAGGAGGACAATATTTACATGCCTTGGAAGCATGATTATAACTTCTTCCCATACAACACCTCTTTCAACATCATTGACATAGTGGACTTCGTCAAATATAACCTATATCACAGACACAGCAATAAAGAGAACAAATTCAATAGTTGATCATAAAAGTGGAAAATGACAAGTAAATCAACAAAAGAACTCAATACAGCAATGCAGAAGGGAGATTATGTTGAAAAAAGCATGGCAGGAAACGGGCCCCTTTACCCATTCAATATCTCGTATAATATCAGCACCCCGGTAAAGCATTGACCTCAATATTTCAGTGGTCATGATAAGACAAGAAGCCTCTGGCCTCACACTAACATCACCAGTGAGAAGACCAACATCAAATTTTCCACAGAAGTCCCGATACTTTTGGTTGCTAATTGTTTTAATTGGAGCAGTATAGACAGCTCTGGTACAGTGCTGCATGACATGAAAGCTTGTGAAAATCATTGCACAAAAACACTGCATTAAACTACTTGATAGATAGATTTTACAACACTAGAAGAGTTCTATAAGATCTGGAGTTCAGCAAAGATGGAGAATCAATTGAAGTCCTAATCAATGTACCAGATTCAGAAAATCATACTTTTGATGCCAAAGCAAATGCATATTCTGCAACAACCGTCTTCCCAGCTGATGTATGAGCTGCCACAAAAACAGAGTCTCCCTTTTCCAGATAGTATATAGCCTGTATTATCAATTTAAAAAAGAAAAAAGAAATGGTAACTCAAGCAAGCAGCAATGCAAACTTTTACAACTTGCCTTCAGGACATAAAATTGGCTGTTTGTTGTCACAAAAGATTTGCCCATGGATTAAACTATGGACAACAAGTGATATCCTAAATGCTAATCAGCACAAGTTTTGAGGAAAATTCCATGTACAGAAGATGCATTATAACAACATGAAAGTGTAGTGAAAAGTAAGGACAAAAAAGTTTCTACTTAAGCCCTCTGGACATATGATGCAAAGCTGACTGATTATCTGATGAAGTTATAATTTAAACCAAAGAACCGTGTGCTCTTGTGCTTCTAAGCATACCAAAATGAAAACGATGCAAAAAAGAAGAGAACCAATCAGATGACTTGTAGATGAATTAAATGGAAATATGATATGTTGCACTTGCAGATCAGTTAATAGGCCTCAAGCATTTGCACAAAAATAAAATAAAAACAAGGGTGCATTGGGATAAGTTGAAGAGAAAAAGTTATAAAAAGCAGATGAAAATAAACATTACATGCCTTAGAATATCCTGGATCACTCCCTGTAATTAAAAATATTCAACATGCACAATTATTAATGAAACAGATCAAACTGCTGCCTTTCATTCATATGATATGGATGAGCATGTCACCTTTTCCTATAACAAAAAGATTACATGCAACCTTCAATCGTGGGAATAGATCCACGGCCACATTTAAATATAAAAATGAACAGCACCTAAAGCTTGAAGTCAAACTTAGGTTAAATCAGGAATTACAGAACCACGAGTTCAAAGATGCAAGCTTAGAATTTACAGTGAAGGTTGTTTATATCTCCAAAGGAGATGAAGATGAGAGTAAAAGCCAATCACTGAACAATCTCCTATTAGTACATAAATAAATAGGAATGACCTCTGAAAACATAATCATAATTCCAAGTTTAACCAAATGCTTTGCACTTTCCATAGTAAGACTGTTTTCTGAATGTGGAAGGAAAAGGATTTGCATTGACCATTACCTCCTTTTGGAATGCATCCAGTTCAAAAGGAAAACTAAGTGCCATGTCAGGAACTAGTTGATAGAAGTGTTCTGCGATCCCTTCACTACTACCAGTGAAAGCTGAGGCCTGCAATTAAATAGAGACATTAAACAAAAAAGTTACCAGAATCATGGAGAAAGGGAGATGGTAAGTCAAAGACCAAATATAGTTCAAATGTGAGAATTGCTATTATCCACAAACCTCTTTCTGCTCGTGTCCACCACTGTCACTAGTTCCACCTGATGTTGGCATCAATGCACCTGATTCAACAAACAAAATCTCATCTAATGCATTTAATTCAGACTTATCCGCGCTGCTGGATAAATCAACCTGGCTCACTTCAGCATCTGGCTTTGTTGAATCCTCTTCAGATAAATGAGCTACACAAGCAGAATAAGTGAGAAATGAAAATCAATTAAATGTAAATGTTAAGGGACAAAATAACAAACTACATGGCACCCTCAGGAAAAAACAAATTACCAGGACTCCAGTTTGCAAGCATATGAACCATTTGCATAGAAAGGATAAATAAGAAGCTTACTTTTGCAGTAATAAGCACAAGTCCAAGGGAACAAATACAAATATATGCTTTCCCAAGCCCCAAAAACAAAAAGCATCCATGTAAAGTTTAGAAAAGGACATTAGGGATGAAAATTCCCGAGATATGAAAAAACAAGTGATGATAGTACTTTGTGCTTTGAATTATAAATCCTAGCTTCTACGAGTTCTTTTCTGGAAGAGAATTTTACAATCCTATGAGAACAAAACTTTCGAGAAATGACTTTGTAGGACGCCAGATAGCAGCCTTCTCGCTAATTGTACTTGATCCAAAGTTATTGCATGTACATAACTGACTGATAAATATCCACATTGCTTTTAACAGTGCGAGGAATCTCTAAACCACTCCAAGTAATTGCATGGCAAATGTAAACAATATAGCCTATTCTGCTGTTTTCTTTTGGATTTTGTGACATTCAGCATCAAATGATATATCATAATTCTAAATTGTTCTCAAATCCCTATGACACGTAATTCATAAAGCTCAAACTTGTCCTGCAGAGCTCTTGACAGGATCTGTGGTTGTTCAGCCCTTCAACCACATGATGCTGAAATCTAGTGCAAACCACAAATCTCAGAATGCCCCCACTTTCTTGCAGAAATCCTATCTATCAACATGAATCTGGCCAGTTAGATAACTTGTCCTCTAAGAAGGATCGGATGCTGGGCATTTGAGAGCATACTTGATCCATCACTAGGTACGCTCAGAAGATGAACATCCTTGAGCTCCATAAAGTACAATATTATTCTCAACACAGCCATCATTGACCATCATCTTCATTGGAGCCAAAGCAAAGGAAAACCTACTGAGCTACTTCACAGTTATTTGCTTATATGATCATAGCTTTCAAAAGATAAACCCATCAAGAACACAAAAATGCATATGATACATACCATCTCCCTCATATTCTGCCACATCATCCTCTTCCCAGGCTTTCTTGAACAAGTCATCAAACTGTACAGATAACTCACTCTACAAAACACGATGCATCAACACAAAGTCTAACAACCGGTATGATTTAAATACGCAAAAGAACAGGAACTGACCAATTTTTCATCTGATGGGTTGTTGAGTGAACCTTTGTCCTTGTAAACATTCCACGTGTAAGGAAATGCCTACAAAGAATTAAAAATGAACTTCTACCAAATAAATTACAAAGATGGATGAATTTTAAAATCTTATTCTCTTTGGATTTCCCAAATTGAATGTTACTTCAAGTTGGTTACCTTAAGATCCCCGAGGTCTAATCCTTGCTTAAGGCTGGGTGCAACTGCCTGAGCTGGACCACCATTCAACACCTCCCGTACCCATTCACCATTAGCAGCGCCATCAGGAAGAAGTCTGTCCACATTTTGAGATTCCTCCAAACCTCCAGGACGAAAAGGGCGGTTGTTTATGCTTCCTCTTACAAAATCTTTTGCAGGCCCAGCCAAACGTGGCAAAGGAGCAGAATCTTGAGCTCCGGGTGACAATTCTGACACATCCACCTAAAACAATATAATAAACTAGTCCTCTAGCAGAAGATAAAAACAGGAATATAGCAAATGATAGCATCCAAGAACCACCCCAACACCTTTGATTTCTCATGGCATATTATTCAACGTAATTCATAAACACTAAAATAAATTACCATGCTAAGCTGAAATTCCTATGCAAGGTTGACTGGAATTCTCTGTAGTGGAACACATATTCATGAACATCACGTACCTGTACAGAATTGGGTTCCCACATTCCTTCAACCGATCCCTTCTTTTTCCGTCGGAATGGTACCTCCCATGTCGGAACTACCACAGACCGTGGCAATGAAGGCTCTAGTGGCAGCTTTGCCATCTCAAACCAGTCAAAATCCCACTGCCTACCAGCCTTTTCTGCTGAAAATTCATCAGGATCTAATCTCGGCAAGAGATATTTCTCCTCTATATGTTCCTTTATCGATTCTTGTGTTTCCCTGGGAAA
The DNA here is from genome assembly GCA_033617975.1 of Populus alba x Populus glandulosa. Lineage (NCBI taxonomy): Eukaryota > Viridiplantae > Streptophyta > Magnoliopsida > Malpighiales > Salicaceae > Populus > Populus alba x Populus glandulosa. The sequence goes on from CM066151.1 coordinate 5,879,250, forward strand.
TGCAGGGGGCTGTATACATATAATTACAGCTATCAACGTTCAGCATGGCAATAACTTTAAGCAACTGATTTACCATTTCAGAAATGGAAACAAAAATTAAAAGAAAATTGATTGATGTTCAGATATCATAGTATGACTCGGAATAGGTAAAATTTCGATAACAGAATTTGTACTGAAATCGCATAACCTGTAAACAGAAAGTTAATTAACACACTCAAGTTGTACTAAAATCAACCAAAAAAGAAAAAAAGCATGAAACTCCAAACCCTAGACAGCAAAAGCCAGAATTTAAATTAAACGGTGAAAACAAAAGGGCGCCAAATGCAACTGGGAAAAAAGGGAGGAAGTTAACTGCGTGAGGTAATTGAAGAAATAATTACAAGGATGAAGTCAGGAAGAGATTTCACGGGGTTGGTGCGCTCCACGGTGGAGAGTGGCTCGACCCTGAGGTGGCCACTGTGGCCGGAGAACGCGACACGGAAAGCGAGCTCGTTTGTTGCCTGGATGCGGTCCATTAGTTATGGTTCGGGTTTCGATTGTGGTTTTTTATGCTGGTTTTGCTATTTTTATTATTGGAATGTGCACATACGAGGTTTGTCGCAGGTTTTGAGTGCGAAGTGGGGAAAAGAACAAGGTTTTCTGACCGTGCTTTTGTGTTTCTGCGTCTGCCCTCCACTGAGCGTGTGATTGGGAATATGATTAAGCTAATTTTTAAAATATTTTTTATTTAAAAAAATATTAAAATAATTATTTTATTTTTAAAAAAAATTATTATTAATACTAACACATTAAAATAGTATAAAAATATATATTAATTTAAAAAAATAAATAAATAATTATTTAAAAAAAAACACCGTTAAAATGTAAAAACAAATACAATCAATTTAAACTTTGATTATGAAAGATATTGTAAGTGTTGAAAAGGTATTTTAAAAAAATTAATTTTTATTTTTAAATATATTAAAATAATATTTTTTTATTTTAAAAATATATATTTTCATTATTAACTTCATAAAACTAAAACAATAAAAAATAATTAATTTTTAAAAAAATAAATTTTAATGAAAACTAAGTTACGCCACATCCCACATGAAATCTTAAATTAATGTATTGAAACTTTATTTACTACTCAAACTTTAAATTAAAGTTAAGATTTAAATTAAATTAATAAATAAAAAGTATTGAGTATTAAATAACCCTTAGTATAATAAATATTTAGTACTTTTATAGTCCAACTGTATGATATAACCTACACCCGTGTTATGAAAGAAAATTTGATTTGTTGTTTGCATACGCTATCACCACGAATACTTGATAATATTTGCAAGTATTGGCATTACTCGAATAAGATAATTAATGTAATTATATTAACAATTTATAATATGATTGGAAACTTCTTTATGTGTAGTTTCCAGTTGAGTAATAAGAATTTATATTATACTTGTTTGAAGTACCATTAGTGGATCCTCTAACCTTGATATTTGTTTTTATCATTGTTTAATTCTCACATTAATCTTACATCTCAAAGTCTTCTTTATTATCACTGTTACTATTACTACCACTACTATTATTTCTATTATTATTGTTATTATTATTATTAGTACTAGTATTAGTATTACTATTACCATTATTGTTGTTGTTGTTATGTTGTTATTATTTATAATTTATATAGTTAACCTCCATGTGGTTCGACTCCGGTTTTGCCGGGTTATTTATTACTTCGACATTCCTGCACTTAGAAGAAGACATCAATTTTTTGGTCGTGTCACTTGTGGTGATGTCACTCTGAGATTACCCACAAACTTTGATCTTGTTAATGTGAAAATAATTTTTTGTTGCCAATATTTGCCATAGACCACTCAAAAGGCCATCCCGTAATCGTGCACCTATAACCTATTTACTTACCACCAAAGTAAGCACACAAATGTGTGATGCATGAACTCCTAGAAGCTTTGGTTTCGTTTGTTTACACGGCTGCGACAACGTTTCAAACAAAACACGGCTTATGTATGTTTGGTAAAAAATAAAATGAGTTTTATTATTCATGGGCCTCGCCTTTTATTGTGTTTAAAATGCAGGGTCGATCGAAGCAGCTTCCCATTGCTTTTGTTACAGCATAGTAAATAATGGCTCGCCTTGCAAAAACATAAAGGAAGGATTCAACCAGCTCTTCTCCTTCTCCTTCCCCTTATTCTTTTTCTTCTTCTTATTCTGTACCATGTCTCAACTGTTCATGTTGAAGAACAGTGGAGACATGGTCTTCCTCTTCCTCTTCCCCTTCTCCATGTCTCTACTCTTTTGCAACGTGAACAATGGAGACTTTGATATTCACGTTAAAGAACAGTGGAGACATGGTCTTCTCCTTCTCATTTTCTTCCTTCTTCTTATTCTGCATAATGTCTCCACTATTCTGCTACGTGAATATTAGAAAGCATCTCCATTGTTAATAGGCCGGATCAGGTCTGGTCCAAACCTAAATACATTGAACCGGGTTCTTCCCAGACCTAAATGCATTAAACCGAGTGTGACCTAGTAAAATAAAAAAAATATCCTGAAAAATTTCCTTAGATATTGTGTTTTATTTGAAAAACCAATGTTTAACATAATTCGATGGCACTACATAATTACATTTGAAGGAAATCATATGATGGCGTAGCATTTGCAAATTTTAATCGCAATCCCAATTGTATTCCTGAAGATATTTTACATGATGTTGTTGCACGCTAAAAAAACCATGGAAACTGTAGTCCTTGTTGAATATATTTCATACGTGATGAAATTGACCATAGTTTAATACAACAATAAAAAATACTTTATTAAAGTATTGTTTATTTTTTGTTATAATAGCATTAGTTAAATTGCTAATATTTCAATTAAAAACTATCAATATTAATATATGTTTTTTTTAATTATTTTATAGCCTCAATTTAAAAGGTATTTTTTAACCAAATACATTATACTAATTTTTGTTAAACCTCAATTTCAACCACAGTTTTAACCAAACATATATTTTTTCAAACCAACCTCAACTAAGATTACTTTTTATAAAATAATTTTTTTCAAACCACAATCATTACCGCCACCACAATACTAAACACACTATTAAATCATACACCCTTTTGTTTTTTTTTTTTGTTTTTTTTTTTCTGTATGTGAAGAGAGAATGATCTAGCGGCACTGAAGCTACTCAGCAAAGCTGGTGCAATGCCTTCACTAGAACCCCCTGAGAATGGAATGTTGGATGGCTCGATGCGAGGATCAGAGAGCAATAAATTGTAATCAATAAGAATTCATTAAAAAATTATTTGACAGTGTAGTAGTAATTTTTAAAATTATTTTTTATTTAAAAATATATATTTAAATAATATATTTTTTAAAAAATTAATCTTAATATCATCACATCAAAATAAAACAATCTAAAAACACATAAAAAATTAATTTGAAATAAAAAATAATAAAAAAATTATTTTTTGCCGGTGGAAAAGTCTCCACTCCTTTTTGCCATAATTTGGAGGGATCAATTTAACTTCCATCTTGCTAAACTGATCTATTACTGTTCTAGACAATAGAAATTTCTTTGTTATAAATGTAAATAGAAACACATCAAGATATATTTATTTATTTATTAGACATGAAGATTAATTGTTGATATATTCCTTAGATGTAAATTAATATATTTTTTAATACAATTTATCGAAATTCAAATGGAAACGCTAATTTAAAAAATATTCACTCTTTTTCTGCATATTTTTAATTAAAAAAAATTTAATCATACAAAATAATTTACATTCAATAATAGAACAAGCAAATTCATTTTATTCTATTACCCCCATATGATATCTTTTCCTTTATTTTCTTTTGTGCTTATGCGTAATTCACCTAGAAGCACCTAGAAAAACCCACGGTACGTAAGCCCATGGGCTTACTTGTCAAACAGTCAAACAGAGGCGAGCCTGAACGCGGCCAGTCTGGACCGAAACAGTGTATCCATAAATATAAAAGCCTGGAATTAATCCACTTTTCCTCTTTATAAAAAATCATACGCCCTACCCTAGATTCTAAAATCCAATCCAGTGTCGGATTCGCGAAGGCGAAGAAGATAAATAACAGTTGCTTTATTTATCACAGGAAAATCTGAACACGCCTGAATCCGGCTTCTTAGTGTAAGATTTCCTCTTCTTTTTTCTTGCAACGATGTTTTTAATGCTTCAAAAGGGGTTTTGTAATTGCTTTTGAGTTGATGTGATTAGGTGAGCCTGAATTAATTACTTGTATTTTTTTTTGAGAATTGAATTTGCTCTATTTTGATTTGTGTGACCAGAAGTATAACAACAATTTCTGGTATCCATCGCAGAGATTAGGGCAGTGGAGTGTGTGTTTGACCTAGAAGAAAAAAGGGAATGGCGCACAGGTTGTTAAAAGACCCGGAGGCTGACGGATGGGAACGGTCTGACTTTCCTATCATCTGCGAGTCTTGCTTAGGTGACAATCCCTATGTCAGAATGGTATGCAATATTAATCCTTGTTCTGAGTTGGGTTTTTTTGGTGGGGAGGGGGTTTGGCTGTTCTGTGTGGATATTTATATGATTTGTTCCTTTGCGGTTGTATGTACTTGTTGGGATGCAGACCAGAGCTGACTTCGATAAGGAATGCAAGATATGTACTCGACCATTTACAGTGTTTAGGTGGAGGCCTGGTAGGGATGCGAGATTTAAAAAGACTGAAGTTTGCCAGACTTGCAGTAAGCTGAAAAATGTTTGTCAAGTCTGTCTTTTGGATCTAGAGTATGGTTTGCCTGTTCAAGTTCGTGATACTGCTCTCAGTATAAATTCCAATGATGCCATTCCAAAGAGCGATGTGAATAGAGAGTATTATGCTGAGGAGCATGACCGAAGGGTATGTTTATTTCATGTTTTAACTCTAGTATGTTTTAGTTGCTTTTTTGGCTGTATGTGATGTGAAGCTATTTACCGTGTTGTGTGTTAGAATTCTCTGATTGTCAGGGTATCACCATTACTGGGTAACCGATGATTTCCAAGTAAATGTTTACTTTCTAGTGGCTGTTTGTTGTAACTTGGTAGTTATGAATTTCAAACTAGCGAATAGCATAATCAGTGTGCGGTCCAGTTAGATATGCATCCAAGGTTGTTCCACTGAGGTGGTGATTGTTGCACTATTTCTGTTCTGTTGTTCTCTTATGCTGAAACTGATATGATTTTGCTTGATGCAGGCTAGGGCGGGTATTGATTATGAGTCTTCATATGGAAAGGCTCAAGCAAATGATACTATCCTGAAGCTTCAAAGAACAACACCATACTACAAAAGAAATCGAGCACATGTTTGTAGCTTCTTTGCACGTGGTGAATGCACACGAGGTGCTGAATGCCCCTATAGACATGAGATGCCCATAACTGGGGAGTTGTCACAGCAAAATATTAAAGATCGTTATTATGGGTAAGTAGAATGTTGTAATTTCATCCTCCAAGCATAATTAGCTTTATTTATATTTTTCCTCTCTCCAGTCTCTCGAATGCATGCAGGGGCATAAACTCACGTTTACTAGCTCTTGCCTCTTTTCTCCCCTGTTCCTAAATTGCTATTTAAGATCATGAAATGGTGCTAAAAATGCTTCATAACATATTTTACAATCGGCATCAACTTCATTATCACTTTTGGATTCACTTTAAGTTTCAAAGTTGATTTCTTTTTTTGTGGTCCTTAAGGCTGATTTTGTATTTTGGGCAATTATATGAGCATGCGTGATATAATACTTAGTTTAGCTGATGACTTTGTAATGTGTCTCACGATCGAACTGAAAACTCCACCTCTACTCAACAAATGCAGCTTCTTGACGTATCTTTAACTCAATTGCCCATGAACTTCAAACTTGTGAATGTCAAAAACAATTTTTGTAGCGTCAATGACCACACACAAGGTGATTCTTCATGCATGCATGCATGCATGTATTCATCCCCACTGAAACTAAGTACAAAGGCATATGATATCTGAATTTTTAAATGTTTGACTTCATCTGATTTTTTTACTTGTTTGTCTAAATGCTTGAAGAGTGAATGATCCTGTGGCAATGAAGCTACTCAACAAGGCTGGAGACATGCCCTCATTAGAACCACCAGAGGATGAAAGCATTAAAACGCTCTATGTAGGTGGGCTTGATGCGAGGATCAGTGAGCAGGACCTAAGGGATCAATTTTATGCTCATGGCGAAATTGAATCCATAAAAATGGTGCCTCAAAGAGCAATTGCTTTTGTAACCTACACAACCAGAGAAGGAGCAGAAAAGGCCGCAGCGGAGCTCTCTAACAGGCTAGTCATCAAGGGTCTGCGGCTGAAATTGATGTGGGGTAGACCGCAAGCACCAAAACCTGAGTCGGAAAGTTCTGATGAAGCAAGGCAGCAAGCAGCAATGGCCCATAGTGGGATGTTGCCCCGTGCAGTTGTATCTCAGCAACACAACCATTTAAATCCACCTGGCATGCAGGACCAACATCCTCCAATGCACTACTTCAATATTCCCCCACCACCTCAGCAAGAACGAACATTTTACCCGTCAATGGATCCTCAAAGAATGGGTGCCCTTGTTGGATCCCAAGACGGTACTCCTAATGGGCCTGCAGGATCAGGTGAGAATAAATCTGGATTGGAGAAGCAGCTTGGGCAGCACTATCCATATCAAAGTATGCCACCACCTCACGTGCAATACCAACAACAACATTATCCACCATATGGTTATATGCCGCCAGTGCCACCATTTCAGCAGTATCATCCGCCGTATCACACTCCTGTGCCTCCGCCACAGGTGGTGCAATCCACACAGCAGTATCAGCATCTTGTGCCACCACCAATGGCTGCACCTGCAGAGTCCAAGACCTCTGTGCCCCCACCTCAGGGATCCCGAGCACCTGCTGGGTCCATGCCCTCCGAACCCTCATCTCAGGGATCTGAAGCACCTGCTGGGTCCATGCCCTCCGAACCCTCATCTCCAAGACCTGGAGAACCTGAAGAATCTAAACCCTCAGGGCCCTTACCTTGAATGCTGTTTAAGTTTTCTTGTGCTTGTATTGTTGGTTGCAGTAATTTGTTCAACATACTATCTGATTAAGAAGGCGAGGACTTGCATCAGAATCTATGATCCATGAGAAGCTGTGATGCAATTTATAAGGAGCGTTTGTCCTTGTTTAGCAGGCTTCATGTGCAAGTTTGATCAGGATCAGTGATCGAGGTTCCCATTAACGTCTAGCCAAGATTTCATGGGAGTTGGGCATTCTAGCCAAGGTTTAATTTGAAAATAGTATAGGTTCTCATGACATCGTGGTCGTTTAATGTTAACTTCAATTTTACGGAGTAATAAAAAGTTTGCTTTATTCAAGCACAGATGATAAATATTGTTCTTTAAAAATGATGCTTTAACTTTTATGAAATAAATGTTGTTCTTTTCTTTTCTGATGTGATAAGGTGCTTGTGCATGGAAATCATGCTTGATCACTTGTTGTATGTTGAAATTATTCTTGATCATCGGCGATCATAACAGTTATAATTAAATTGGTTGAATTAAAAAAAAATTTGATAGGAGTAAGGTAATTCACAATACAGGAAGTAAAGAAGCATCTCCTGTTTGTAATCTTACAATTTGAACAATATTCTTTTAATTTTCAGGATAATCCCACTTGTTGGATCATAATAATTAATAACAATTAAAATAAATATTTGTATGAATTCCAAGGATTTAAATTTCAAATAAGAAATGTGTTTCTTAAGTAGAATTCCACATTCCTTATTTATACATTTTTGTTTATTTTAACGAAAAATGTCTTTTTCTATTAACATCATTTTTTTTAATTAAAACTCAAGATAATTAATATAAGTATTTGCAATAAATTTAATAATTTATATTAAGAAGGGAGACAATTTTATTTCTCGAGGCAAAACTCCTCCTCCTCCTCGTATTATAATAATAATTTTTGATATTATTATTATTATTATTTTCTCTATGATTTTTTTATTAGCAAAATGGTTTTTTAAATTAAAACTTATTATAACCTAAAAAAAAAGGTTTCAAACAAAAAAAAAATCATTTCCTTAAGATTTTTATCTCGTGCTATTAAAAAATAGTAATAAAAAAATTATCTATTTTATTCTCATTAAATATTCATTTGCAATTTTTTTTTATGTATTGCATATTAGGCTCATTTATAATTATTAAAAAAATCAATTCAAATATAACCATAAAAATCTCTAACTTAATTTAAAAACACATGGTATAATTTGATGATTTTTTAAATAATATTGAAAATATTAATTTAAAAAGGAATTTATTTTAATTTTTAAAAAATATTTTGGGCCTCAAAGACCAGGCCCACATGCTCTACATCTAAAAAGGAAAAGTCAGCCTTCTCGTTTAACTCTTATGAGATTATTGAAAGACCTTAGAACAAAAACAACCAGGAGGCTCTTGTTGCAGCAGTTGAATGCTACCTAAATACCTATGCTGATCTGCTCAGAGTAGCATGCCATTGTGAAATAAAATCACAATTGCTCACGTGTTTTTACCAAGTTTTGCATTTTCCTACACATGGCCTTCCATAAACTGGTATTTAAGGATTCTGAAAAGCTGATAACGTGATTGAGCAGGTCTTCCTTCGTAGCTTAGTTGTATTGGTATTAGAATACCAATACAATCAAGCTATGAAATCATAAATCTTATCTAAAAACTTATGTTAGATCCAGACATAGTTTTATCAAACATGTGGTGTTCATTAAGCCAGAAAAATAACTTGAGATTGCAAGTTCATCCAGTTTTAAAACACACATACAAATATTAATACAACTTGAATTTTTCTTGTCACCTCCTTGTTAACACTACCTCCACATATGGACATGCTTACTCCTCGTTCGATATTTTGCTTTGTTGATCATTTGTGTTTCTTGCCATGTCTTCCAACACTCGTTGCCAGATTATTATTGGACTGGAGTGCCTGGGTGAAGCATCGCCTCTGGAAAACACAAGCCCCGCCTGTTGTAATGGCTTTCACTGTTCTGTGTGATTTGCCAGTAATATTTATGATGGTATGCAGTTCATAGATTGGGCAAATCTAAGTGGGGTGCGGGTGCAATAGCAAGAGTCATGATTTCCACGAATAAGGGTTACTTGCAAGATTTGTTTTTAAATTTGCATTACCTAAAACCCACAAATTCTCAATACCCACATCCTAGAAAATGCCAAAATTCTTTAACAAATAACAAGAATACACAAAACCCAATTCAAATTCCGAATACCCACGTCCTAGAAAAATGCCTAAATTCTTTAACAAATAACAAGAATACACAAAATCCAATTAAAAAAACCCAATGCAAAAGTGATTCACTATCTTGTTTGGTAGTGTGATTATAATTGCTTTTTAAATAATTTTTTATATTAAAATACATGTTAATAATTTTTTTTATTTTTTTTAAAAAATATTTTTAATATCAGTATATTAAAATGATTTGAAAATACTAAAAACATATTAATTTGAAGTTAATAAAAAAATAAAAAAAAATTCGAATTTTTTTTAAAATATTTTTAAAATACAAAAACAAACCAATATAAAACTTATCTTTTTGCCCGTCTCATGCATAGTACTCAAACCCATTATTACCAAACTGAATAATCCATTTTATCCTCTATATTGTCTACCTAATCTCTCAAGGAAAGGCCATATGGGTCGATCTATAAAATGAGAATCTACAAAACCCAAATCATGAAGAAGAGATGGAGAAAAGATTAAACAACTAGTTCTTCTTAAGCTTCAATTTGGGTTTTTTAAGGTTTTTTTTTTCTTTAAATATGACTAATTACTTTAGATTTGGGTTTAGATAGTCGCTTAGAAGAGAAAAATCAATTAAAAACACCGAATTTTAATTTCAATCCGAGTTCAGATTCTCAAGAAGAAAAATAAAATGATATATAAAAAGAGAAATGGTATCTTGAAGAGAGAGTTTTCAATCCATATTTTATTTAATTTTCTAATATATTATATACTAATGTAATTTGATTTTTTTTTATCAAATTTAAAAACTTGTATTAACTGAAAATGTAAATTGTAATTTTTTAAAATATAATAAATAAATATATTTTTTTATCAAATTATAGGATGACATGATTATTTTCTCTTTTATTTTTTTACCCCCATGTAATATCTTTTTTTTCTTGGAAAAATCACTCTGTTATTTTATAGTTTTGTTAAAATTGTAGTTGTTTATCAAATTTTAAAAATTTATATATTACGCATCACTTGTGAACAGACATTTTAATGTAAAAAAATAATTAAAATAACCTCGTATATATTGTAACCACGAGTTGGATTCACAACTATTGATCGAGATCCGTTTCCCATCTCTTTTTCTCTTTAACAACAATAAGAAATCTATTTTTCATGTCTTCACCAAACAAAATTATTTTTTTATTTATTTTTGAATACATAGAGAATGGGACTCGTATTCTATTATGTTTGTATTGGCATTTTATCAAACAGAGCAGCAAGAAAAACAAAAAGGCTTAGTGAAGAAAAATAAAATGCAGAAGCAATTTTAGAACAGATCAATGAACTGGGTCGTTCTTCTTTTTAGCAAGGAACATGGGAAGCACCTGTGAGTATTTTCGGCCTTGGCCACGTGTTCTCATATTTCCATTTCTCCAAAGCTTTAGCCAAAGCTAGAGTCCATGTCTCGTTCGTATAAACTCCCACCACGCTCAGTACCCCTGATAAAATCAGTGGAACCTCGTCTGCAATCTTTGATGTTAAGTTTGCCTGTGATCTCTTGAAGCACCCCTGCAAGCAGTTTGTCGCCGAGTAATCATCCAACTGGATAATCAGTGATTTTTGTTTTCATTGGGTTTTTGATATTGCAGAAGAATATGATCTCCTAGTAATGCACTTTTCAATTCTCTGTGAAACCTTGAAAGATTTCCTGGGACCTGCCGAGTATCTTGTTGGTGACCGTCTAAAATCAATTTAATTTGGGTTTCATTGGAGATCTAGGTTTGGAATTGTCTAAAATCAATCGAATCAATTCTGTAAGAGAAACGGGTCAACGAGAAAAGGGCTCTTTTTTTAATTAAATGGCTATTCTGTAATTTATAATTTTAAAATTCCAAAGATTATTGTTGGTTTGTTTTTTTATGTAACTTGTGGTTGTGGTTTAAAAAGATAACTTTAAAAAAAATATGGTTAGGTGTATCTAGTTGGATTTAGATATGTGTTTGATAAAAATTATAGTTGACGTTTATGTATAGTAAAAATCATGTATAAAATGTTTAGTAGTTATGTAGTGCGATTATTTTTCAAATACCTTTTACTTGGAAAATGCATAAAAATAATGTATTTTTATTTTTAAAATATTATTTTTTATATCAGCGTATCAAAATGATTTAAAAACATCAAAAAATATTAATTTAAAGTAAAGAAAAAAATAAAAAATTATCAATTTTTTTCAAAAGCATTTTTAAAACGCAAAAACTAATAGTATTTTACGAATTTCGGTTAAAAAATATATAAAAATTACTTTATAAAAACTGCGTTTCAAACTCAATTTTTTAGTAAATTCTACAATATAAAACATAGTTTTTATATTTATCAAATACCTTGCTGTATTTTTTGCACCATAAATCTAAAAACAGGTGCAAAACCTAAATAAAATATAATAGTAATTATATAAATAATTAAATAAGTTTTATTGACTTTTCTGGACAGTAGAGGTAGCGAATGTAAACTATTATACTGACGACAAAGTTTAGAATTCAAATTATAATTTTTCACTAAACTATATAATTTATTTTCATTCCTTTTCATTTGGGCCTACGCGTATTTACCTTTAAACACCTTGAAAAACCCATAGTACGTAAGCCCATGGACTTACTTGTCAAACCAGTCAACAAAGGCAAGCCTAAACACGGTCAGTCTGGGCCGACACCATATATATATAAAAGCCTGGAGTTTATCCACTCTTCCTCTTTAACAATTTAAAGAACACCCTACCCTAGATTCTAAAATCCAAATTGATTGTCGGATTCGCGAAGAAGATAAATAACTGTTGGTTTATTCATCACAGGAAAATCTGAACACGGCAGATTTCGGCTTTTAAAGGTCAGATTTCTTCTCTGTTTCTAGCAACGCTGTTTTTAATGCTTCAAAAAGGGGTTTTGTAATTGCTTTCGAGATTATGTCATTAGGTTAAGCCTGAATTAATTACTTGTGTTTTTTTTTTTTTTATACATATTTTTTTTGAGAATTGAATTTAAAATATTTTGATTTGTGTGAAGTATAACAACAATTTCTGGTATCCATCGCAGAGATTAGGGCAGTGGAGTGTGTGTTTGACCTAGAAGAAAAAAGGGAATGGCGCACAGGTTGTTAAAAGACCCGGAGGCTGACGGATGGGAACGGTCTGACTTTCCTATCATCTGCGAGTCTTGCTTAGGTGACAATCCCTATGTCAGAATGGTATGCAATATTAATCCTTGTTCTGAGTTGGGTTTTTTTGGGGAGGGAGGGGGTTTGGCTGTGCTGTGTGGATATTTATATGATTTGTTCCTTTGCGGTTGTATGTACTTGTTGGGATGCAGACCAGAGCTGACTTCGATAAGGAATGCAAGATATGTACTCGACCATTTACAGTGTTTAGGTGGAGGCCTGGTAGGGATTCGAGATTTAAAAAGACTGAAGTTTGCCAGACTTGCAGTAAGCTGAAAAATGTTTGTCAAGTCTGTCTTTTGGATCTAGAGTATGGTTTGCCTGTTCAAGTTCGTGATACTGCTCTCAGTATAAATTCCAATGATGCTATTCCAAAGAGTGATGTGAATAGAGAGTATTTTGCCGAGGAGCATGACAGAAGGGTATGTTTATTTCATGTTTTAACTCTAGTCTGTTTTTGTTGCATTTTGGCTGTCTGTGGTGTGAAGCTATTTACTGTTTTGTGTGTGTTAGAACTCTCTGATTGTTAAGGTATAACCTTTACAAGGTAACCGATGATTCCAAGTAAATGTTTACTTTCTAGTGGCTGTTGATGTAATTTTGACATTTAGTTGTTAGAATGAACTGATGATGCAGCTACTATATTTGAAACCCACATTTGTTATTTGCAGCATGATTGTTGCCATGGGACGTCTTTTTTTCTTATGAATGAATCATATTGCATATACCATATAATAGCAGTGAAAGATATCAATTACCCATTTTTATTTGTACTGGTACTTTTTATTTAAGAGTCGTGTTTTATATGAACTACTAAGCGTGTTTTATATGAACTAGAAGCTGAGATTCACATTAGACTAATATGTTTTAGATGAAACTTGGCAGGCCTTTTATCTTTAAATAAAATGATAATGTAAACACAATACTTGATGTTACACTTGCAGATACTTAACAATGTGAGTTATTGTGCAATGAAAATTATATATTTAGAGGGGTGAAGCTCAACTTTTCAGGCTCTAGGTTTGCTCCTTAGAGGTCACCAGTTCGAGTTTCACAAACTTCAGGGCCATTGGAGGCTTACATGGTTGTTAACTTTAGGGCCCGTGAGATTAGTCGAGGTGCGCGTAAGTTGGCCCGGACACTCATGTTAATAAAAAAAATAAAAATTATGTATCTAAATTATTTTATTTAACTACAATTAATGCAAGTTATTTGATTCACATAAAGTATGAATACTAAAGTTAGAGTTACATACCAAAACCTTTCTCTGTACCTTTGATCCTTCATTTAATAACCAAGGAGGTCCTTTGATCTTGTCTCCCTCCTGTTGTAGTTATGGATTTCAACCCATCTAATAGCCTAATCAGTGTGCAGTCCAGTTAGTTATGCATTCAAGGTTGTTCCACTGAGATGGTGATTGTTACACTAATTCTGTTCTGTTGTTCTCTTAAGTGAAGCTGATATGATTTTGCTTGATGCAGGCTAGGGCAGGAATTGATTATGAGTCTTCATATGGAAAGGCTCAAGCAAATGATACTATTCTGAAGCTTCAAAGAACAACACCATACTACAAAAGAAATCGAGCACATGTTTGTAGCTTCTTTGCACGTGGTGAATGCACACGAGGTGCCGAGTGCCCCTATAGGCATGAGATGCCCATAACTGGGGAGTTGTCACAACAAAATATTAAAGATCGTTACTATGGGTATGTCGAATGTTGTAATTTCATCCTCCAAGCATCATTAGCTTTATTTATGTTTTTCCTCTCTCCATCTCTGGCATGCATGCAGGGGTATACACTCTCACGATTGCTAGCTCTTGCCCTCTGGCTCCCCTGTTCCTGAATTGTTATTTGAGTTTCAAATTTGATTTCTTTGTTTGTGGTCCTTTAGGTTGATTATTCTATTTTGGGCAATTAAACAAGCACGAATGATATAATACTTAGTTTAGCTGATGACTTTGTAATGCTTCTCACGATGGAACTGAAAACCGCACACAAGTTGATTCTGCATGCATGCGTGTATTCATCCCCACTGAAACTAATTTCAAAGACATATGATGCCTGAATTTTTAGAAGTTTGAATTCATCTGATTTGTTTTTTGTGTTTTCTAAATGCATGCAGAGTGAATGATCCTGTGGCAATGAAGCTACTCAACAAGGCTGGAGACATGCCCTCATTAGAACCACCAGAGGATGAAAGCATTAGAACGCTCTATGTAGGTGGGCTTGATGCGAGGATCAGTGAGCAGGACCTAAGGGATCACTTTTATGCCCTCGGCGAAATTGAATCCATAAAAATGGTGCCTCAAAGAGCAATTGCTTTTGTAACCTACACAACCAGAGAAGGAGCAGAAAAGGCCGCAGAGGAGCTCTCTAACAAGCTTGTCATCAAGGGTCTGCGGCTGAAATTGATGTGGGGTAGACCGCAAGCACCAAAACCTGAGTTGGAAAGTTCTGATGAAGCAAGGCAGCAGGCAGCAATGACCCATAGTGGGATGTTGCCCCGGGCAGTTGTATCTCAACAACACAACCAATTACATCCACCTGGCATGCATGACCAACATCCTCCAATGCACTACTTCAATATCCCCCCACCACCTCAGCAAGAACGAACATTTTACCCGTCAATGGATCCTCAAAGAATGGGTGCCCTTGTTGGATCCCAAGACGGTACTCCTAACGGGCCTGCAGGATCAGGTGAGAATAAATCTGGATTGGAGAAGCAGCAAGGGCAGCACTATCCATATCAAAGTATGCCACCTCCTCATGTGCAATACCAACAACAGCATTATCCACCATATGGTTATATGCCTCCAATGCCACCGTATCAGCAGTATCCTCCGCCATATCATTCTCCTGTGCCCACCCCACAGGTTGTTCAATCCACACAGCAGTATCAGCATCTTGTGCCAGCACCAAGGGCGGCACCTGCAGGGTCCATGCCCTCCGGGCCCCCACCTCAGGGATCTGAAGCACCTGCTGGGTCTAAACCCTCCGGCCCACCATCTCCTAGACCTGGAGAACCTGAAGAATCTAAATCCTCAGGGCTCCCACCTTAAATTTTGTTTAGATGATGATATACTTTCTGGTCAAGCGTTTTGGATTTAAATTTTCTTGCTTGTATTGTTGGTTGCAGTAATTTGTTCAACATACTATCTAATTAAGAAGGCAAGAACTTGCATCAGGATCTATTATCTATGAGAAGTTATGATGCAATTTATAGGGAGCGTTTGTCCTTGTTTAGTAGGATTCATGTGCAGGTTTGATCAGGATCAGTGATCGAGGTTCCCATTAATGGGGCAAGACCATTTAACTTCTAGCCATGATTTCATGGGAGGTGGGCATTCTAGCCAATATTTAATTTGAAAATAAGCTAGGTTCTCGTGACATCTTGGTTGTATAATGTCTACTTCATTTTTACGCAGTTATAAAAAAGTTTGCGTTATTCAAACACAGATACTTATTAATCAATGATCCATTACCATCTAAAAATAAGTTTTATGAAATAAATATTATTTTTTTCTCTTTTCTGATGTGATAATGTACTTATTTATGGAAATTAGAGTTGGACATGGGTTATATATTGAAATTATTCTTTTTTTTTTTGGTAACCCGAGGTGTTCAGGTTAGCTTACACGTATTACGATTAATTCTTGGACTCAATGAATATCTTGCAAATCCAATAAACATGTAAAGCACCGCAGGGATGACGAACATGCACAACCAAAATTTAAACCCTATTACCGAAAAAGGATATAAAGTCCTTTCTACACGCTCAAGTGCAATTATTCTTGATCAGTGGTAGTGATCGCAATTATAATAAAGCTAGTTGAATTCAAAGAATGATAGGAGTAGGATAAATGTTCACAATATAGTAGGTAAAGACACTTCACCCGTTCGTAAGTCGTAACCTTCCAGTTTTGAATAATATTTTAAATTCTCAGGATAATACTACTCGCAAAATCATAAATACTTGATAATTAATAATTTAAAATTTAAAGGGTTGTCTTAGTGGCTAAAAAAGTTTGCTTCAATTAAGATCTTTAGAATTTAAATTTAAGAACATGCATCCATGATAATTTTTTAAATTCATTTGAATATACTAAATTGATGTAAGGATTGCGCTTTCAAAGTTATATAATGAAAAATTTAATCTTAATTAATATATAAATTGATTCAAAAATAACACACGTATGGTTTAGTGGTCCTGACAAATATATCTCTCAAATCTAACATTTTAACACAAAATTAAAACTATATATATAAAAGATATAAAAATATTATGATACCAAAGATTGTGGTTGGACCATGTTTAAAAAAAATTAATTTTTTATTGTTTTAATATAATGATATTAAAAATAAATTATTTTAATATATTTTTAAATAAATTTTTAAACAATGAGGAGGAGGGATGGAGAGATCCTCGTACCTTTGATTATTGATAAAGGAAAGAAATGGACAAGAATCACGTGCAGGAGCAATCACGTAAAAAAGAAATTGGTGAAGCAAATACCTATGAACAACAAACCTCGAAAAAGATAAGAAAATAAATAAAAAAATCAAGGGTCTTTCTGTAATTTAGTATCATTATTCTAACCAAGCACTCTCACAACTGAGCAATCGATATCCAACACGTGTTATCCAAATTCTTATTAATTCTGTGGTCTCAATTTCACGTTAATAATATCCTCTCCCAATTAAACGGGATGGTACTGTGCTGACACGTCCGCGTCTCCAGAAACTTCTGTTTCTCTCAGAATACTGAATACTTAAGCTGTGAACTTCTCGCCATTTCGCATTCTTTAAAAACGACTGCAATCTTTCTCTTGATAACCATTAAAAAAAAAGATAAACACAATCAACAGCCTCAAATCTCATTATTCTAAAGGTAAGTTTCTTCTATCATCTCAATCGTTTCGATTTTGTTTTGTAATCCTGTGATTTCTTTTTTCCAATTTTCATGAATCCTGATTAAGTATCGTGGATTGTAATTAATTGAGTTCTTGATTGTTATTCATGATTAGGGTTAGTTGCTTGGATTTTCATCAGTTATGCATTACTTGTGATAATTAAGTGATTGCTTGGGATCTTAGGAGATGATCTCTTAATTAGTAAAAGATCGCAATATTTGTGGATCAAATTCGATGCACGCTATTAAATTAAAATCAAATCACAAAAAAAAAATTATATATGGAAGTTAATTGAATTATAAGATATAAAGATTCCTTTTAGAAATGGTGAAATTTACGATCTCAGTAATTAGTTATTGACAGTGTGTTCTTTGTAATTGTTTATTTATGCCCGTTTTTTCTTATTGAATTTGGTCCAGATGTCGTACACCAGAAGGTCAAGGTATTCCCTTTCGCCCTCCCCATACAGGCGAGACAGCAGGCCTGACTCCAGATCATTATCGAGGTCGAGGTCAAGGTCAAGGTCCAGGTCCGGGTCCAGGTAATGTCTTGTTTCGTATATGCATTTTAAGCTGCCTACTTTTTGGCAATCTCTCTATATACTGTTTTCTTTAGTCTATGTCTGTCTAATGTTGTCATTTCTTCTATGTTCTGATTTGGTTTGTAGGAGCTACTCAAGGGATGTGGAGAATCCTGGTAACAATTTGTATGTGACAGGGTTGTCACCTCGGATTACCAAGAAGGAAATCGAGAAGCATTTTTCCGCCGAAGGAACGGTAGGGATACCATGCTATTGTTTTTCCTACTAATTTTGGAATGCTATTAATTTCATTGCATAGTTGAATCTTTCTAGTTTTTGAATTAACTAATCAAGTTTTCTTTTTCTTCTTGTTTCTAGGTAATTGATGTTCATCTTGTCGTTGATCCACGGACAAGAGAATCTCGTGGGTTTGGGTTTGTTACCATGTCTACTGTTGAGGAGGCTGATCATTGTATCAAGTATTTGGACCGATCGGTTCTTGAGGGTCGTGTCATTACAGTGGAGAAGGTAAAATCTTCATTTGTTTTATTCTTGACGAGTGGTCCTGGTTTTTGCATTTTGGTTGCTTAGCTCTATTTCAATTCCTACGGAAATTCTGGATGCCTATAAATTCTTATGAGATTGAAAGTTGTTTTCTTCTTTCCACTTGAAGCTTCTGTGGCAGCAGGTCAGCTGTATGTAGCAGCTCTTCATCACTCTCCAATAAACAACAAATCAAACACTTCAACGAGTGTCAGACTGTTAGGGTTGGATGCCCTGAATCTCTCTCTTTTCACTGTTAAATCATGTGCAATTTGAAGTTATTCTATAATACTGATTTTGCTTGTTATATGCTAAACATCTGTTTTTAATATCCTATAAATAAGAAAATGTTTTTTCAACCTAATTAATATGTGCTGTTTTTGTAAAAGAATTGCAATTCAATGAACTCATTTCTCCAATTTGTTGCAGGCTAAGCGGAAGAGAGGACGGACTCCTACTCCTGGAAGGTATTTGGGGCTGAGAACAATTCGTGGTATGATGACTCACTCGCTTATTGTAATTTAGTTTTATACTGGCTTGTTCATTGGTCCATATGTTTTTTTTCTTCGTTCCCTGCAGTGCATCGCTGGACTCCTAGTAATTCTCCTCGTCGATCTCCTAGCCACTCTCCTTATCGGAGGAGCACGAGTCGGTCGCCATGTTATTCATCTGAACATAACAGGAATGGATCCTACTCCCCACGTTACCACCGACACAGATCATATTCTCCTTACTACTATAACCATCATCGATACCTCTCTCGATCTCAATCTCCATATAGCAGGTCCCCTGTCAGCGGGCATGACCGGTCGTTCTCACCTTACTACTCAAGGCATTACTCACCAGATGACAGATACTATAGAAGACACCACTATTACTCTGTATCTCGCAGTCCTACTCCATGCAGGGCTCGGAGGAGTTATTCACGAAGCATCTCCCCTAGCCCATGGAGGAGGACCTCAAGGAGAAGCTATTCAAGGAGGAGTCATGCTCGAAGCATCTCCCCTAGCCCATGGAGGAGGACCTCAAGGAGAAGCTATTCACGCAGTGTATCCCCTGCACCAAGGAGGAGCTCAAGGAGAAGCAGCTATTCACGCGGTGAATTGTCTGCACCAAGGAGGAGCTCGAGGAGGAGCTATTCTAGAAGCGTTACACCAAGGCTAAGGAAGAGCTTGAGGAGGAGAGGGCGCTCTCGAGACAGCAGCAGTGCAAGCCCTACTTCCAGATGTGCCTCTAGCTCTGTCACCCCTAGCTCGGAGCTAGCTTCTCCATCTCATTGAAAGTAAATTGAGGCGCGTGCAGACCCCATATATATATATATATATATATATATATATATATATATATATAAGCGAGGGTCCTGTAGGTTTGCGGAATTTGTCTTTTGGGAGCTAAAAGTGTAGGCATGGGTGGTAATTTTCTGTATATTAGAGTGGCTTAGGTGTATATCCAGTGACAGTTACAATAAGTAATAACTATTGGCTTATTAGAAATAAATAGACTTTCCCTTGTGCATTTTTGTGGCTGATATGTTTAACTAACCTCTTTTCATCTACGCTTCTTCTGAATATAATCTGCTGAACAAATCACCTATTAATATTTATCTACATTTCACAGTAACAAATACCTTAATATTTCGTATTTTCTTTTTTATTTTTCAGATTTAAGGAGAGGACGTAGATAGTTGGTCTATAAGACTATAACCATGTTGTGGGTGACCCGAAACACGAAATTAAAAAAAAAAAAAACTCAATTGGGTGGAAAGGTCTAATGGATCCAAACAAGAAAGAAAAGAGAGAAAAGCCAAAAAAGAAGGATAAAAAAAGAAAGAAAAGAGAAAAAAGCCCCGATTGACCCAACTTGAAAACAACAAAACACTAAAACAGAATAAAACTGTTTGTTTTTTAAAAAATACTTTTTGAAAAATTATTTTTTAAATTTTTTTATATTTATTTGCTATAGAAAAATTAACGGAAAAACTTTTCAGTCAACAAAAAAATTTGACTTGGTTTTTAGAAAAGTGTTTTTCATTTATTTTGGACGGAAAACACTTTTTAAAAGTTGTGAAAAATTTAAAAATATCATATTATTTGCTGATTATATCAAATTTGATCCTTAAATTTTTTATTGCTATATATATTTTGTTTTTAATATTTATTTTTCAATTCCATCCTTTAAAATTTAATTTTTATATTAATTTTGATCTTTATTTTTATAATTGTTATTTGCTTTTCCCTTATCATTTTTTAATTGAAATTTTTTATCTATGAAATTTGGTTTTTTGATTATTACTTATTTTATTTGAAATAATTTATGAAATGTTAATTATTATTATTATTTTAATTTCTTCATCTTTCAATTTTTTTATTTTTTACATTTGATATCTATTATTTTGATTATTATTTATTTTATTTGAAATAATTTATGAAATTATATTTTTTTTTCAATTTTATTCCCATTCAACTTTTTAATTTGCAAGATTTGTTCCTCATTATTTTAATAAACTTGAAAATAAAATACAATATTAATAAGTTATTTTCTAGATTATTTTTTATAATATAACCAAATACTGTAAAGTATTTTCAATTTATTTTTCATTACACTATTAAATATAAAAAAATTATTTTTCATCAAACAAATAAGAATTAAAACAAATTAGATTACCATCAAAGGTTTAACGGCTTCGCATGTATCACCTTAAAGCAAAGGGCTTAAGCACGTGTTAGCATGTTGTTACACACGCCACACACTTCTTCACTAATTTTTTTTTCAGTGATTGATTCTTTAAAAAAAATAATTCAGTCGTCAATTTGACCTGACTTTCCCAATAATGGAGAGAAGAAAAATAATAAAAGGAAAGAAAGAGCCAACCCTAGCCCAGCTGAACCCACCAAGAAAAGTAGGGGAGAATAAGAAAAACAAAGAGAGAGAGAGAGAGAAAAGGAAAAGGTGGCCAGCCGGCAAGCACATTGACTCTTTCATGTTGGCAAAGTTTCATATTAGACATGACATGAGGTTGAAGACATGCCCAATATACCATTACCATAATTCTCCTTTTCACGAGTTATCAGTACAACACCTACCTAACAGCTCTGTCTCAAAAGTTAACAAGATGGGCGCTCGCTCAAATGAACTTTTCCTAACATGTTAATTGCACGGTCGTTCGTGACCCTAAGACCTCCAGCAAAAATATAGGTGAAGCAGGGTATATAAATTACCTAAAGATCACCTGGTATAAAACACAACAAATCCACTTACATAGACCAGCATGCGTTCTCCTTCGTTTTCACTCTTCTTTTATACATTATTTTCCTCCTACGTTTTGTTAACTTGGACATTGAAGGTTCTCTTCTTTACATAAGAGACTTGTTTTTGTAGAATAATATAGTGATAAATGGATTAATGTTTAAAATGACGAGTGCAAGAAATTTGGAAAGAGGTGAAAAGAAAAAAGAGAAAAACGCTAACCAGTTGTACAGGAGCTAGGCATGTTCTCCTTTTGATTACCTGTAAGGATCTGTTGTTGACCGTTGGATTACAACTCCATTTTGCTGAGTGTGATGGCTATCAAACCCATCTCTGTTCCTTCCCCTAGCATGAGAAAGTGTTTTCTTATTTGAATTACTTGTGTTTTTTCTTCCTTTCTTCCATCAAGCAACGAGGGATAACCGCATTATGTAAATATATTGACATCATTACTTGCTAGAAAAGTAGAACGCTGTGGTGAAATAGGAAAAATATAGTTCATAAGAAAAAGTATCACAGAAGCGTGACATCTGGTTTATTGATATTTTTCTACAGATTCATGTTTTGATAGAAAGATATGGTCCCTGTCTTGTTATCCTCCGTTTATTTGCTCACTTGACCTGACTACAACCATATACATCATAAATTGAACGACAGCGTGTGGTTGTGGTAGCAATTATGGTACCCGGCACTCCTCTATGTTCCAAATTTCCTTGGCGTATTGGGAAATTGTCCGATCACTGCTGAATTTGCCACTGCCAGCGGTGCTAAGTATAGACATCTTCAACCACCTCTTACGATCCCTGCAAGCAAAACATGGGAAAATTTTAGAGGTCAGGGCCATTCTGTAACTTTTACAAGTCAAATAATCTCTCTTGCGCAACATTGTAGCACAAGTCAAAGTGTAGACGGAATTAGTTTTTTTTACATTTTCTAGCTATTTCTTTTCCATTTTAGTTCATGCATTTGGTTTTGGCCAAAGCTTTCCGTCTTCTTTTGTAGCCTGCAATTCTCATAATAAATAGCTAAAAAATATCGGCAAAGGAGTTGGCTTTCTAGCTATGCTTGCGTTATTGAGTGGTGACATATTTGTCAACCAGCTTACAGTTTCAAGCAATAGTGGATATAGAGCCTTGACTGACAAAATAACAATCATGTCAAGTGAGTTACAAAATAATTTTTTGTTGTGTTGGACGCTTTATCGCATTTAAGACATAGTAATACTGGGAATATAAACCTCAAACATTAAAACTGATGAAATGTGAAACTTGGGAAAGCAATTCCTTACTTGTAAGCTTCATCTACTCTTTCCTGTGCATCCATGTAGCTTGGGAAATCATGGCCAACAAGAAAATAATCCCCACGACCATAACCGGAGTTCCCTTCTAGAGAATCAAGAAGTGGGTTGTAGTCATAGCTTCCAAATGTTCCACTTCTTATATACATCTTGGCCTCTTCAAACCGAGGATCTGGTTTAAACTGTGCAATCAGCAAGGACTAGTGTTAGACAAGAGAATAAGGTCCTAGAAACACCTGTATACTAACACTTTAAAGGAAAGGTAGAAGGAGGATTAGATTAAGCTAAGAAATTATGTTGAGCATTATAGTCTTCATC
Organism: Populus alba x Populus glandulosa; assembly: GCA_033617975.1. Taxonomy (NCBI): domain Eukaryota; kingdom Viridiplantae; phylum Streptophyta; class Magnoliopsida; order Malpighiales; family Salicaceae; genus Populus; species Populus alba x Populus glandulosa. Next base: position 5,902,555 of record CM066151.1, read on the forward strand.
CTATTTCACAAGGATGCCATCCATATTTCTTCTTTTGAAGCAGTGCAGGCAGTCAGGCACCAGTCTTATGATTCAAACAATTTAAGGAAGCTCCTTGCAATAAACATAATTTAATTGAAATCATGACTCCTTTTAGGAAGCAACGGCTCCAGTATGGTTTTATCATTTTTGACTTGCTACTAAAACCTACTGCTCTAGTCCAAGTTTCTGGCTCTAGTAAGTTACAGCTTCAAGACTAATGCTCTAGCTACATTTCTCTGACTAGGATGAGGAGTAGTCTTTCAATCAATAGATGCCCTTCATAGATTCTTCATCGAGTGTCAGGTAATTCATATTATATAGACGAATGTTTGTTGATCTGAAATTGCTAGTTTCTTACCAATCCATTCTCTCTTTCCTTGCGCAGTCTGGGGACTTCATCTGCTGTTGCACCGAAGAGAAAGAAATTCTCCTCTCCTATTTCTTCCCTGATTTCAACATTAGCACCATCCAAGGTTCCTATTATAAGGCAACCATTGAGTGCAAACTTCATGTTGCTGGTGCCACTTGCTTCCATGCCTGCTGTGCTGATATGCTGTGACAACTCACTTCCAGGAATAAGCATCTCTGCCACAGATACATTGTAATTTGGAACAAATACTACCTGCAAATTCAGTCATTCATGGTACACAGGTTTAAATATGCCACATGGATGAAAACAAATATTCAATAAAGCACACACCAACCAAAATCTCATTGGGCAAGCTGAAACACACAAACACACTGGCTTGCAAAATCAAAATAGTAGAAGCACATACAGAAGTTAATCAAGGGGTAAATGAAAGATGAGAAGGTTAATAACATCAACAAAGATTTCAAAATGTCTCAATCCTTATGGGAAAGAAACTGTTGGGTTCTTTATACACAGACTACAGAAAATTCGAATACTGAGGTGAGAAAAAATGTGCTACATTTCCTGGAAGAGAAAAATGGGGAAAGAATCCAACAATCCAAGCATATTGCATAGCACAACTTGTTTACAGAAGCAACTAAGAATAATTAAAAAGATAAACAAGCTTTTGGAAAATCCAAAATTCAAAGTGAATTAGTCTAATAGGAAGTCCATTCCATCTAAGACTACTTGATTCAGTATATGGCGCATCCACTATCAGTGGGGCATTTTTTTGTTGACACTTTTCCGATCTAAGGTCAACTGGTTCAACCAATCTGGGGGTCTTGACTTGTGTTCAAAGATTTAACCCCATAATAATGGCAAAAATCATTTTTGTCAACAGTGTAGCTGCCTTGTTTTCCTACTGCTGAAGATTTATTTCAGTGTTTGCAGACGGTGAAAACTTATTTTCAGAAAGATCAAATGTAAGAAAAAAATACCTTTAGATAACTATTGACTTCAGGATCGGTATTGACAACAGTGCCAACATCATTTACCAGCTTTACAATTCTTTTAGCATTTGTATATGTTGCAAATGCTTTTCCTCCAAACATAATGGTACGTGGAGTTGTTTTCTTCCGCCCTTCAGCGCTCATCTCCTGCCATAGTTCAGTTTAAGGGAAGTTCAGAGATAGACAATGCGTGTTCTATCTCCCAATCACACATTGGTAAGAAAATAGAAGAATTTAAAGTCGGCCACAGATGATATCATCATGATCACATATAATAGGTGAAGTTGTACAGGTGGATTGCAATGATGACAATAGGTGATCCATGCTGAAATAACCTTATTTTGGCCTACAAACTGTTTAATTTGAATGATAAGCACAGATCAGAAGGAAAAGGATGTTTTGTATTTTGTACCTTTAGTTTCTTGTACCTATATATTGCACCCAAAATATTCAGCAACTGTCTCTTATATTCATGGATGCGCTTGACTTGTATGTCAAAAAGACTATTTGGATCAATGCTCACACCTGTTTCTCGCAATATGTACTGTGCTAAACGCTGCTTATTAGCCATCTTGGCAGATGACCATTCAGCTTGTAAGTCTGCATTTTCAGCAAACTTTTGGAGGAAGCATCAGTGTTGAATCTGGATCCATTACAATAGCAAGAAACCATCCCATGTACAGAATTCACATGAATTGTAAGTACTCACCTCTCGAAGACCTACAAGTAGGTCAAGGTTGGTAACCCACTGGTCAGTTTTCAACCATTTTGTAATTATATTACTGAGCTCAGGACTGCAAAAGCGAAGCCACCGGCGAGGAGTGATTCCATTGGTTTTATTTTGGAACTTTTTTGGCCATATAGAGATATAGTCTGCAAATAGCTCAGCCTTTAATATATCACTGTGTAACTGAGCAACACCATTCACCTATATGTAAGAAATCACAGTGTAAAAATTAAGAATTTGTTTTTCAAATTTATCAAAGGAGTTTCAGATGAAGCCAGGTTCAGCTTAGAAGTGACTTGTATGTGGATGTTTAGGGGCTCCAGAAATCACAAAACATCCTACTTCACATTTTTTCTTCTATGATTGATCATTGCAACAACTCTGAACAGGGTTTTATGGTTGGTCCATGACCCCTGGTTGCCGAATGCATCCATGGGGCAATCTCATGTAATGTGATAAAAAATCATATTATTAGAAAATCATTCTAAATTCTAATTTAGAATTAAAATATGCTAATAAATTCTCAAAAGATGGATGACAAATGGGTAAAGAAACGACCATTATGTATGTTGCAAACAAGAAACCACTAGAATTATCTTGCAGCACTAGGTATTTGGGCTCTAATTTGTAGTCTACACCTGTGACGATTTTGTTTTCTAATCAAGAGAAATTTAAATTTAAGGTGAGAGATCTACCCTCAGGGAGAAATTATGGCATACCAAGCAAGAGATGACTTATGTTTGCAGTTGAAAGGTGACCCAAAAATCCTATCAGGCCCAATCATTATTTGGTGGAGTTAAGAGACAGTTAATGGTTACAGTTAGCTACTGTGTGATTAGATTTCCAAATGACCTCTTACCTTATGTGAAGATACCACACATAGATTTGCCATCCGCACAACTGGTTTCTGAGGATTATTATCCAAGATGCACATACTAGGAAGCTTGCTCTCAAGATCAGTTCGAGTGGTGCGTATCATTGTGATGAACTGCAAGATTTTCATATTTTATTCCCAGATCACAATACTGCAAAAACAGATGTTGAGAAATAGGAGGAGAAAAAAAGGTGATGTACCCTCCTGTCTATCTCTTCTATGATTTCCATATGCCGCGGGAGAAGCTTCCACATCACAGACTGTGACCATTTTTCCAGTGCTTCAGGAAGGACTGTATGATTGGTATAAGCAACTGTCCTGTTTAAAATATTGATGCTAAATATTCAATGAATCGAATAAATATGCATTGAAAGACATGACCAGAAGTTGCAAGATGAAAAATATAGTTGGAAAAAAAAATTAAATCCTGAAAAAAGGCACCTAGTTGTGACATCCCAAGCTTCATCCCATCCAAGTCCCTCATTATCCAGCAACAATCGCATCAGCTCTGGAATTGCAAGAGTAGGATGAGTATCATTCAGTTGTACAGCAACCTTGCTAGAAAATTCAGACCACTTCCATGATCCGTTCTCATTTTTTCTCTCCTTAAATCTAAGAATAATATCCTGCAATTGATTCCAACATCAGGGTGAACTGTCATGAAGATTTGAAGCACAAGAAACTGAACTTTATAGTTATTGCATTTCAACAAAAAAAGAAGTTATCCTTCAACAGATATCATAGTGGTGCTTGTGACAGAAAACACATTGTAGAACATTAAAGTGAGTGACAGTTCAGAAAAAAAAATCCGATTAAATTCTCTATAGTCAACTGCAACTTCACATCATTTGAGAATGAAAAGCAGCATAAAATCCTAGAAAACGTTAGTTTTCTCCTGGACCAATAAATCTAAAAGTACTCTGGGTTTCCTTTTACAAGAAAGTTGGCATCCCATTGGTTTGATTCAGCATGCACAACGGCTGATTGCAGATTCCCTTTTGACAAAAAGTGGCTACCATTGCCTTTCATGAAGTAAGATGCAGTAACAGTGCAGCAAAATAAAGAAAAAAAAGTTAAGTGCCCACTTGACCAGATATGTCCAGAATGCAAAGACATAACTATTCTGGTAAAAATTCTTAACGTGTAACCCCTAGACCCCTCTTCCTCTTGTCGCCACTTTCAAGGCATGATGGCAGACTTAGATGCTAAGGCATACATTAAACTATGAGGAATGAAGCCACATTAACACTAACGAAGAACAAATATCAAAAGTAAGTTGCCAACCTGAAGTGAAGCACTGCACAGAAAGAATTGTTGCTTCAGCCGCAAAAGTTTTCCATTTTCTGTAGCATCCCCAGGATAAAGAACAGCACAAATCTGCATATGCACAATTTTTAAACTAGTGTTTCAGAAAACATGTGAAATCTGCACGGATGCACTTACTTTATTGAATCTGAAAGAATGTTAATCTGAAATAAGCAACAAACTGACAAAAAGAGAGAAACAAGGTCCACTTTGGTTTCCCGAGTGGGGTCTGTTCTTAAAAAACAAGCCAAAAATGCTGGCCAGAGCATCCTTTCTGATGTGATAGTTGAAAAACCAACCTGCTGAGCTCCAGAATGAAGCTGTGAAGCGGATTCATACTGTCCATCATTAAATAGAAATAGATTGAAGTCGTCAGAAGAAGCTCTTGCTTCCCAGAGACGAAGACTATTGGTGTTCTTGGTTTTGTATCCTGGAATTGGCACATCATAGGCTAGAGCTTGCACAATGTCACCACCAACCCATTTTCGGCTGTATTTTATACACAACATGAAACCATCACGTAGTAAGCTCCATATCTTAAACAAAGCAAAATGAACATAAGCATGAGAAAGAAAAGCACACTAAAAAAGAAATTCCGGTCCCTTCATCCATGAAGGCAACCTGAAACCACATTAAATTGAGCGATAATCTATTCAATTCTTTTTATATATATAAAAAAAAAAAATTACAATCAAATTAGCACTTACGATCCATCAGGATTAACCTCCACATGACCAAAAAACCTGACAGGAAATACAACATCATGCCTGACAATTTCCCAAGGACTGAACTTCTGCGCAAATCCAGTAAAAAGAAGAAGAAAAAAAGCATCAACAACTTTCTATAAAATATACAACATTTATCACAGTAGTGTAAGGCGCAACCAAACAAACCTCCAGCCAGTCCTCAGCAATTTCTTCTTGGCCCTCTTTGGTGATCCGCTGCTTGAACAGCCCATATCTGTACCTCAGACCATATCCCCATGCTGGCAAATTCAACGTTGCCATCGAGTCTAAAAAACATGAAGCAAGTCTTCCTAGACCCCCATTTCCAAGTGCAGCATCTTTCTCCTACAAAACCACATTACTAAACATTATACATATTTTACTCAATTAGACCAATATTAAACTGAACTCCACCGTAAATGCAAACTAGCAAGTTTCCTCCTCTCAAGACAATTCACCAGCCCACAAGAGTAACTAGATTCATTTTGGCTATGTCGGTTATCTTAGAATAGGATTCCCATTAATTATTATTTTCTTTTTAAAAAAATCATCTACTTGTCATTGCTTGTGGAGTTCTAATCCAACCTGTATTGGGAATGCAATTAACATTTCCAAATAATTCCATTAAACCAATTATTAGAATCCAGTAAATAATAATAGAAAGCTTGATGTAGAGAAGAGGAAGAAATGATAACCTGCTCAACAATGTCCTCAAGCTGATGCCCTAACTGATTCAAAGCCTCACCATAAGCATCTTGAATGTCAAGATTCCCAATTGCATTAGTCAAAGCTCGTCCTTGAAGATATTCCATTGACAAATAGTAAGTCTGCTTTGGATCCTCTTTGTGATAATGAACATAAGTCTCATTCCATTGCTGCGCCACCAATCAATTTATCATATCCACAAAAACAAACAAACAGTTTGCGAAATTACTATTAATACAAAAAAAAAGAGAGTTAGTTACCTGAATGAGGCGATCGCGGACGCTTTCAGCAGTGGCAAAGTAGGCTTGTTCAGGTTCGAACTTGAAAGGAGAGAAATGAGGACTGAATTGTGCATGGTAATTTATATTTGATGCTACCTCTTCTGGTTCACCAGCTAATGGGCGTGCGATTGGAGGTACTTTAGAAGAAGAAACCGCGGACACTGTTGCTGTACTAGAGGCAGCGCCAGCACTATTGGGCTTAACACTAGCAGGAGCCATTATTGATCCTCAAAAATCCCAACTGATTCTCAATAGGCTTTTCAAAGTTTATTTTTAAAAAAGCGAGCGAGAGAGCGAAAGTTTTTGGCAATCAGCGAAGCAAGTTGGGGAAAAATCAAGGAGAGGAGATATTTATTTTGCAGAGAGAGGGGTGGGGTCTAATACTAATCGAGGAAAAGTGAGAATATGCGGAAAGGCTGAGATTTTTAAAGGGAAGAGGACAAAATGTGAACGTATAGGCAAGGGGAAAAAATCTGCGTAATTGGAGAAGAGACGAGAGAGGTTTCTTTCCTTCTTTTGCCTTTATTTGAATCTCAAGTCACATGAGTGAGTGTGCGAGCGAGCATGGGAGTGAGTGACGGGGGGGGAGACACCGCACGTTATTGGAGATAGGGGAAGCGGTCATCGGTCCGGGACACGTGGCGGCATCGTGTGAAAGCGTGAACACCTAAGATGGCTCGAAATCCGGATCTCAAATGAATTTATTACCTCACTCTCCACTGGTCGCCTCCACACACGAGAAGATGGGTCATGTCATGGTCACAGGATTCTTGGAGAGGGGTCTTTATGGACAAGAGCCGTGATTGGTTAAATCAGCCAGCTTTTTGTCACACGTGATTTTGATTACGTGTCTGTTGCAAGATTCCAGTTCTCTTCTCCACCATATCACCAGCCTTGGGAGCTTTGGATCATTCGATACAGCACCCAGCCACATTCAGAGTCATCGAACAAAATTAAGAACCAGTTAACCTGTCATGGCGTTTCTGTCGCAAAAGACAGACACGAAAGCCGACAGAGAGAAAACCCCCTGTTAATAGAATGAATGCAGGCAGGCTTTGAGATGTCTTTCAGTACTTCTGTTAGAATAACAATTAAACAAAATTAGATTACAGGGAGGTTACTGATGCCAAAGAGATTGCAAATGTCAAAGGCACAACCACTCAGTTCAAGAATTTGGATTCTATACAACCTGTTAAGTATTACAATGGGGTATCCGACGTGGAGAGACCATCCACTTACACGGCTTAACTGACACTCATGTCCCTCTCCTACAAGAAGTCTTGGCGGTTCCTTTTCAGGGGAAAAAAAAAAGGTTCATCTATATTTTCAGCATCAATATTATGCGTAGGATTCGGGTTCTCCTTTTCTTCACGGGAAATTTACAGAAGAGAATCGACAAGCAAATCCCATAAATTACCGCTTCATGCAGAAACGAATTTATAGCCCCCGCCATCTTCAATACCAAATGCTGCTTCTCGACTCTTTTTTTCTTCTCTCCGAGGATAGTCTGCAGATTGGTGAGAAATGAAAGCAGAAGAAGATGAACCACTTGCTCTCAAGTCTTTTCGAATTCCCCATAGCACTTCACTGCATTCCTTCATGGAAGGCCTTGATTGTTTTGAAGGTGCCAGGCAGTGGCGTGCTAATTTAAGCACCTTCTCCATTGCCATGGTTGATCCAGGACTCCTCCTTAGTAATGGATCCATGACAAAAATGGCGTCTCCTACTTTTAAACTCTGCATTGCCTGCACAGGAAAGGTGTTCTTGCGCATTACATCATAATGTTATGATAGCAACATCTTATGCATGATGGTATCTCATTAATCTACGTACAGCAACAGCACATGGATGTCCCATACACAGGAAGTGGATTATTTTGGTCGAGCTCCACCCGTGTGATGTTCAACATGTTACCTATATAATCCACATAGCTTGCATTGATGGGCCAGTCACCAAATATTGTATATCCTATCCTATGAACACATGAAATTGTTTTAAGCAAGAATTTGATTTGTTTAATATAACTTTCCCTTGATATCCATGTACGAAGTTTTTTTCTATTTTAAATAGAACCTTGCCAACGGAAGTTTTGAGTTGAGGGAGAATTTGTAAGTGCTAACCAAAATAATGCAGATAAGAAATCAGGATTAATTAGTGGATTATTTGGTACAAAGGCATAGTTAAAGCAGAAAATGAGCCGAGACCTTCTGAGCAGAGGAATTCTCAAAACTCATCTTCAGCATGAAAGACAGATGAACAATATTGTTATCAAGCGGCTTCAGAACTTGAATCCATGTATCATCCATCATTTCCCTTCCCTACTGTCAAGACAAAACCTCATTTTTCTAATATTTGTACCAATAATATTTATGATTATTATAACCACACAGGCTGGTTGATAGAAACGTGAACCCAAAGATCAGCATAATAGTATTTATTGAATGCAAGCACCTTCTAATAGACATGTTTCCAAAATGTGATCAAATCTATGTGAACCAGGCATGAATGCTATATATGGTTTGATCGGAGTAAACAAAATACTTGCACCGCAGATTATGCTGTATTTGCAGGACTGGCAAGTTGCAACACTGCTGTAATGCAAGTATTAACTCATATACCAGAATCAATTGCCTAGCATATGTCAACCCGGAGATCTAATTCAGAAACTAAAACAAGCTGTCTATGCTACCTCGACTGATAGAATGAACGACACCTTAATGGCCCTGACTGCAAACGCTACCATTCCTAAATTCTTGGTGACAGAATGTTTGCAATGTGTACACAGATATCCAGGTGTTAATTCATAGTTTGTCATATCTAAAGATGAAATATCCGGGGATGCTCCAATACTTACCCATTTTATGGTGACTCTCTCTTTTAACGATCTCTTTTGTTCAATCGGGTGTCTTCCTGTCATCATTTCAACAAGAAGCACACCGAAAGAGTAGACATCACTCTTTTCCGTGAGTTGATATGTCCTCAAGTATTCAGGATCCAAGTAGCCTGTTGTTCCTTTGACTTGAGTAGAAATGTGAGTAGCATCAGAACCTTCTGTGGTCAATCTCGCAAACCCAAAGTCTGCCACTTTGGCTCGGAGTTTCTCTGTGATGAGAACATTCGATGCTTTTATGTCTCTGTGGATTATTGGAGGATCTGTCAATTAAACAAGTGAAATTCAGATTTCTGAAAGCTTCTATGATCCAGAATATGAATCCTGAAGATGTTCCGAATAAGTGAACAGATACACATCTCAAAACGGTTATGCTAAGCTTTTTAATAATGTTTTATAACCACACATGCTGGAAAATTTCAAACAAGCAAGCTACTTACATTTGAGATTATAAATCCATTCACTGATACCAAATATAAACTAAATGCAACATCCATCCAGAATTGATCGGTCACGATGCTGCTAATGTTGTATGATTGAATCAGATCAGCACAAACTTTGAATGAAAACAAGCTTGTACCTGTATACGTGTGAAGATAAGTGACTGCATGAGACACATCAATCGCAATATCTAGCCGTTCAGCAATTTCAAGTATACTTCCTTTCTTACCTGCATCATGCAATGCCATCCTAAACACATTAGTAAATAGTTACAGGAGTACTTTTTCTGCTGCTGTAATACATTTCCAATTGATTGTTAAAAAGGAAAGCGAATTGGTAATAATTGGGTGTTATAACTATAAGCTTTAAGCTTCTGGCATAACAACCTGCAATTGTAGTGTGATAACCATGTATTAACAGCTGAAAAACATTTAAGGGCTTGTACCCTGTATCTGATTTTCTGGATCTTACAGACTAAAATCAATTTGTTGGAATTTGAAAACTTACTGCTCCTTCACTTACCATCCAGATGTTCTCGAAGATTTCCATTGCCAACATATTCAACTACAAGGATTCGCTCATCTCCTTGCTCCACGTATCCATAAAATCTCACCAAATTCAGATGTTCAATCTTGGACAGGGTAATTGCTTCATTCTGGAACTCCAGTAACAAACGCTTGTCATATGTGTTCTGCGACACAGCTTCAAGTAATTACCAACAGCGGTAGCAGATGGACCAATTCTATGCTTCTAAAAAAATAAACAAGAGTTCACTTTCTTCCCCTTTTTTTTCTTTTTTGTTATAATATTCACATCTAACCAAAAAAACAGAAACTGATTTAAGGGTTACTGAAGTCATATTTCTTGTTCTGTCGTAATATACCTTTTGAGCACGCTTCACTGCAACAAAAGATCCATCCCTGAGCCTCCCCTTGTATACGGTAGAAAAGCTACCGTCTCCAATCTTATTTGCAGGCGAGAAATTATCGGTCATCTTAAAAATCTCTTGAATGGAGAAACCACCTTCCCCAACCATTCCACTTGTGGCACTGGAAGATCCACAGGTACTAGAGGACTTGAATATCGATGAACTCTTACTTCCAGTTGAAAGATCAGTTGAAACTGCAGGTTGTAAGGAGGGTTAGTGTCTGATGCAATAAATTGTTGAAAAACAATCAGAGAATGAAGGTTGACTTTTGATGTCATTCGACTTATCTCAACTTCCAAAATTCCTGGAATGCTGTAATTTCATAGCCAAACTACGAGTATTTTCATCACACTTAATTGATTAAACTGGGTAATTGTTTTGTATATCATGGAGAGAGCTTGTCTCTCTTTAGGAAAAGGGTACTCAGCATGGCATGTTCTGTGAAATATGCGCCGGCCCTCCAAGCACAGATATAAATGGAGATTGCGCGAAAATTAAGATGATAACTTACAGGATCTCCCTCCGACTTGCTTGTTGCTTTTGGCTGCGTCATTTACAATGCCGTCGGCCTTGCTTTTCCTGGGAAGCAAAATTGTGAAGGATCCAACCACTCTTTTGAATGCAGTTTTAACATAGCTCAAGACAGAACGATTTTTGCTAGGGCGCTTGTTCAGTTCATGTTGGGGATAAGAGACCTGTTTTGTTGGGTTCGTGTAAGGGGGATGGGGAGAAGATGCTTTCTTCATTTTCATAGCTATGGCCGTCTTGTATGATTGGGTTGTGGCTTTCAATCAAAGCTTGGAGCTTAGTAAGTGGTTGATTTTTGTTTAAACCAAAAAATAAAGGGAGTTCGTGGCTTTCATGTCCCCTGATTTATTCTTCCAGCGACCATTTCAAACAAAAATGTTATTTAAAGTTTTTCGTGAACCTAAATAATTGCAGTGATCTCCCACAGTCCCAATAAGAAACTTAAATTGAATGGCCGGGTCAACAGAACCAATTAATGATACCGAGTCACCGACCTGATCTGTCCTCCAGGAAGATTAGAATCTGGAAGTATTGCACAAAAAATTCAGATCAGGTGGGTCATATGTTGACGCGAGGACGTAGACCCTTTCGGCCTTTTTACGGACTTCGACCAGATTCTAGACCACTTGTGGCAGTTTCACAGGGCCTGCTCTGTTGGCTTTTAGTTTTTTTATCTTCAACCGAAACCCAGTTCTTCCCCCTCCATGATCAGGTGGGAGCATGATGGAATCCGCTTCTTATTTTCCAAGTGTATAGATTGTTAGCAATACTAGCTAACAGATGGTTATTTTTCAGGGTTTTGAGACATCATCTCAGTTGCTCTTAGCCATGGAATTGTATTCTTCACCATGGACTTTCTTAGGGAAAGAAATTAGTTTCTTTTAGTAGTTCCAATTCCCAACGCTGTCTCCTTGCTTGGCTATGGTGGTTGCATTTACGAGTACATCAGAAATGAAGCGATGGGATGCTATGGCATCATAATGAAAAGGCCAGCAGAGGAAAGATGAAGAATGACATTCTTCGGAGAATAAGCAAACTGAGAAGGAGGAGCTGTTATACAGGCGAATGAACCTCGGACCATACCTCTGGAAATCTTACATTTTGTTGGTTGAAAACCCCAATGCACCTGAAACAGAAGCTCTGGATACTTGAGACCGAGGGAGTTGCACAAATAGCCACTGTACATTCTTTGATTTTATATAAGTAAGAAAAGAAAAGAAAAAACAGACTAACAGCCTATCTCTTTAGAAGGGGGATGATAATTCCCACTGCACAACATTCTCTAACATTCCTGAGCTTCTCTATCTCTTCGGTAGCAATTGCTAGAGATTTCAAACTCATTCAGGGGCCTGAAGAGCAAAAATACTTGCATTACAAAACTAAAATTAGTAATTAAACTGCTTAAATATGACAAGAACGAAATCATGTGACCAGCTCAATAGTTCAGAATTAAAACTTTCAGAAACTAAAAAAAACGGAGACCAATCATTGATTTGCATGTCATGTATGCAGATGGGAGGCAAACATTGCCTTTTTAGTAATGTTATCCCTGACTATTGTCTTGTTGAACATGTTGTTCAAATACCAGCATGTTGTTACTGCGAACTGTGCTTCCAAGCTTTTACAAGACAGTAGCAATACAATCCAGTACAACAGTTGGAAAGCAAGTATAAATAAAACACGAGCTCAGTGGAAATCATGAGAGCAATAGATTGATCCAGCTAAGAAGAGGAGAGAAAAATGATACTTGCCAGTTTAATCAAAACTCATTCTCTCCAGTGGAGAAGATGTTGTTGAAAAGAGCAGCAAGAAAATATAAGAGCGAAGTGAGCATCAAGAATCCATGAAAAGAACCCACTAGTTCAGCAAAGAAACCAGCTCCAACAGTTCCCACAATGGCTGCTAATGTTCCAGCAGTATTCAATATTCCTACAAGGAAACAATGAGCAGTTGTTAACATACCACGCTAAATTAATGTTTGAAGTTATCAAGTACTATTCTGAACAAGTAAAATCAGACCAAACTCATTATATATAACAGAGTTAGTGGTACCACGTAAAACACCAGAATCATGTCGTGGATCTCCTGGAAATAGAAAGAAAAAACATTAGACAAAATCAGAGAGAGAAATGACTAGCATCTTAACCTTTGCATCCTTCGTTACACAAGCCTGAAGATTCACAAGAAAACCTGAATGGAAAGACTTTAGTCCAACAGAAAAAGCTAGCCAAGCTGAAGCAAGAGATGGACTTCTAGCAGTCGTCAAACCAATAAGAGCAATCCCAGCACCAAAAAGGTTTTATGAGGAAACCAAGGTGGAATGCATGCAAACAGACAACGAAAACAAAATATAAGGCATACAGAGGGAAAACAAAAATCCGACTCAACTCTCAAAAACCTATCTTCCAGAGTATATAGTTCAAACATTGATTTTCATATATTTTTTCACGAAATGTGGGAGTGTGAGCAAGAGGAGAAAGAAATGAGATATGGTTGCAGTCATATGTAAAAGAACTTAAAATTAACATCAATCGTGATGTAGTTCAGGACTTCAGTCATACTTCAACAAGATAACAGTATTTTCATGGCGCCTACAATTTGATTTGAAGTACAGCACCATATTCCACAATCACTTTATGTAGAGAGGTGTTCAAAGAACTTATCTGAGAGAATAATCTCCACATGAAAAGACTCGCTTTTACTGGAGCATGTCTGGTTGTATCACAAGAAAGTACAGGCTGGTAAAACAAATATATGACAGAATCTTTACAAAAGAAGTAAGAATTCTTTTTTTATTTCAAGCCCTTCGCATCCAAAGGAACATATAGATGATAAATCAAGAAACTTCTGCAAGGTCATTAAAATCATAGACTGTGTAAATAGAACATGTAAATATGCATTTTAATCGTATAAAAAAATAAACAGGGAGAGATCTGCACAATTTTTCGACTCAAAGTGACACTTATACAACTGCGTATCAGCATATCTGACCACGTACCACCAAAGTATCCCATGAATCCCATCACCCTCCATGGAACAGCACTAAACCATGCTGCATGTTTGAGGTCAACATAATATATCTGTTCACAACATTCACTATAGCATATCTTCCTCTAGTAAATAGGTGCATACAATGCAATAGAGAACCACAGTTAAAGCGATAAAGTTGGCCTTACTGTGTTAAAATAAATGGGCATCCAGGAGAGAATAACAAAAAATCCCTGCAGACTTTTTTAAAACCATTTCAAAATATCAGTACCAGAAGGTGATGGTGTTCGTCCTCAGTAGAGCTGAATCTAGATACTGGAAGCAAAGACTTCCACATAGTACAATCATTCTAAGCATCATATTCAGCACAAGATAGGAAATTAATGACAGATTCTAGATTAAAGTATGATGTGTGAAGTACCCAGCTATGTATGGTGTTGGCAACAATTAGGGACCAAGTTAGCATCTTAGAGAGCAAGCGCCTGAAAGAAGGGATTATTCTTCTTGTCTTAGATTTATTCTCCATGGGAAAAGATTTCCACTCCTTGTTTAATATGTACTCCAATTCATACTCTGAAATCTGGGAACTTCGGTCAGAAGTACATGATATTGCAGATAACCAAACCAAAACCCATAGGAATCCAGATAGTCCAAAAATCACAAATGGGCCAAATATACTGCCTTTTGACAAGAGGATTGGAGATTGCGTGAGTCCTATTGCATTTCCAAAATTGAAATCTAGCCATTGCAATCCCAACAGCCCTGACTCGTTCTGTCTCCGGGAACCATCTAAAAGAAAAGGTTTGTACAGTTTCTTCAACATTTTAGCTTTACCGCCTTTTAAACTACAAAATAGAATCACGCAGCTCATCGTAAAATCATACTGACCGGAATCAAACAAGAGAATTAAATGAGACCAACAACACCTTGCTATCATGTTGTTCACACAAGGAAGAGCCACGCCTTCAGCAATGCCAAGCATTGCTCGCGTAGCAAGTAGAGCCCATAATGAAGTATCCGCCGCCCATGGCGTAAGGAATGTAGCTAATGACCACAAGGCAACACCCCATCCCATCACTACCTCACCACCATAAAAATCCACTCGCGTCCCTACTGCTACTGGCGTAATTAGATATCCCCGCAGGAAAGATGACTGTCAAGGATACCATCCTTCAACGAATCAGTAGAGCAAAAATACGCCTAAAGTTTTTTTTTTTAGGAAATTGCTCGTATAATTTGTTAAAATTTATCCGATTGGCACGGTTAATCATATAGTTATATTTTTTATTCAAAAAAGTGTCAGCACACTTGTATTTTGCGTTAAGGAAACAATTAATTAAATTTATTTCACATTTCTAAGCAACTAGCATGAGAAATTCAAGTTTAAATACATAATTAAATAAATAAAAATCACCTGAACAATACCGGAGAAGGATCGGCTCCAGCCGTGAGCAAGAGACATGAGTGCAATCGCCGCTCACATAACCACACAATCAGCATTACAAAGAGTCAGTGCCAAGGCAAGCATCGGCACCACTTTAATCCTCTCTGATGTTTTTTCGGAGTCGTTAATTCGCGGTAGAATTGGGATTTGGGAGTGAACTCGGTGGAAGGAAAGGGGAGTAAGGAAAGCGTGAACGGTGTCGTTTCATGGAAATACAGGCATCCATCTGAATTCTATTATGACTAACTAACATCAACAATTAATTAACAAAGAAAGTAAAGGATCTCATTTTTCATGATGCTTCTACTGTTTATTCACTCACATTTTATGGTTACTAGGAATGTTCATTGACACCTTTTCTTTTCTAGATCTCTTAAAGTTTTATCTTTTTTGCTTTGATCATTAAGTTTTTCTTCTTTTCAATTTGATCCTTACAAGCTATGTTATCATGGTTTTATTTGTTGGGATTTATTTAGATTTACATGATATTGCATATACAGGATAAGAGTATTTCAACATAAAATGAATTATCTCTTCTTTTTAATTTGATCCGTTGTCATAGTTTTATTTTTTGGAATTTATTTTAATTTACATAACTTTACATTTGCAAAATGTCAGAAAATATGTAGGTTTAAAATAAATTATCAATTTTATATAATAGGATTTTAGATTATTGTGTAAAAACATTAAAACAATAAGAACCATAATCAACATAAACCAAAAAAAAAAAAAGCTTGTTATTTTAGATTTTATATTTCAATCATAAATTTTATTTTTATTATATTTTAATTCCTAAATATTGAAAAATAAAAGAGAGAATTATTGGAAAATGGAGAAAAGAGAAATGATTCAATTAGTCACATTTCAATAATAATAAAAAATAGTCATTTGTGATATCAATCAATTCTGTCTTAAATATGAGAATTCAATTAAAATGATATGGCATTTTGAAATATCATAAAAAGTAAATCTCTGCCGGCAAAAATTTTATTAATTTTTTATTTTGAACCTGTTTGAAAGTGTGGTTGTTTTTTAAAATACTTTTCATACCAAAATATATTAAAATGATATTTTTTTATTTTAAAAAAAATATTTTTAAAATAAACGTATCAAAACGATCCAAAACATATAAAAAATTATATATTTTTTCATAAAAAAAAATAAATTTATTAGAAACACAGGTTAACCTATATTTCCAAACGCAGCCTTCCCTCGGGGTTGGTTAATCGAGATTACTATAATGTTTTTGGATATATTCAAGTAAAAAAAAATTAATATTAAGTTTTCACATAATTTTTTAGTCATAAAAAATGATCAGAAACTTCGTACTAAAAGGTAACATTGCTTACAACATGTCTTAAAACATTTGGATTTGTATGATCGAGTCTCACTGTCATATCCAAGTGGCGGAATCTTTGGATGTGTGCGTGTGAAGAATGCAGTGATTCATTCAAATATCTTATTAGCCTATTCATGCATCCATTTCTGTAAAAATAAATAAATAAACATCTTGTTGATGGCAACTCACAGGATCACATATGAAAAGAATTATCGGGAGAGTTCGTTATCCATGAATGGCAACCAATCCATAATCGAAATGGGACAGAAACCAAAAATGTTGCTTCGTTTTACATCTCCAACGCTCGATTTCTAGTACTGCCGCTCTAAACACTAATTTAACTGGTTTGAGCATGGAACAGCCCTTTTGTCAATATACTGCTCAATTGTCGGAAATCTAGTCTTCCTCTGCACATCATGAGGCACCCATTTTCCATGCAAAAAACCCATCCATTTTCAAGCTTGACAATCAAGATCTCAACATCAAAATGAATGACAAACCGAAATCAAACTAAGTTACAGAAATTCATCTTATTGGCAACATGCAGGTATTTATGTAGATAATTACTGGGAAGATAAATATGCTTGACATACTCTTGTCTGGCATCGTACTTGTAGTGAAGTATAATCTGCACCCTAAACTTCAAGCAGAACTCAATACAGTCACATTTTGCTATTATGTTTGCCAAACAGGGAGTGTCGACCTTCAGCAATTAACTCCCCTGTTGCTTTGTTTTTCACAAGAACAATTGTTCCAGCATAGCCTCCATTTCGTCCTAAAACCCTCGCAGTGATCTCTAATTCATCCTGCAATTTTCCCAGAAAAAAGATGGACAATAAGTTAACACGCCAATCATATCAGCACAATGCAAGATCTAAATCCCAAGCTATCATTACGTTATGAACAAAGAAAAAATAGCCCAGATACAGATTGTGAAAATCATCACTGGTGGCAACAGATTACACATTACATGTAGCCAAAATTAACATGACATATATCAAGGTGCTAATTTTTTAAAAAAAAAAGTTATCTGTGTCAAACGCAAAGTGAGATTTCTTCTTTCGTATACTGAAAGGAAAGAATTGCGCTTACATTAACGTTTGCAGTGGAGAGAAAAGAGATGGACATATCCACGGAGACAAGAAAAGGGATACCCTCAGCTTGGGCAACTAAAGCACCTCCTTCGTCAACGAGGTTTGCAATTGCCCCGGTTGCTAACTTCCCATTTCTATCCTGCCTCGAAAAATAAAATAAATCCCAAAATATGATCCATAAGTAATTCAACTCAATTCGACTGTGAAACCCAATATACAATTATCCATAAAATTAAAAATCCCACAATTTATAAGGCCTCTGGCAATCCAATTAAACAGAGAGAGGGGAGAGGCTTGTGTATTTTCTTACAGTGAGGCGAGGAGGGACCTTGAAAGTGGTAGAGATGAACCCGGGTTCAATCCGGTCAAGTTGGATTCCTCTAATAGAAAAATCTTCATAGAAACTGCGTTCAATCCATGGTCGGTGAGGGTGAAACTTGATTGAGGACACGCTCTCTGATTCTTCATTGCTCAGATTCAAAAATTCCCTGGCCTTCTCCATCTCGATTCTCGTCTAAATCTTTCAACACTCCCTGTAGCTGTGATGGTTCTGGTCAATCGTCATTTCCGATCCCATGAACCTTTTTAACCTGATGAGTTATTAGGCGTGGCGTCCTTATCGCAATTAAGCACGAAGCTTCGTATTAAACAGAGTTAATTAAATAATTAGCTGTAGTTCAACTGATATGATGGTTTCTTATGTTCTTGATAATGTGGTATTGGATAATTTTTAAAAATGTTTTTTAATTTAAAATAATATTTTTAAAATTTTTTATTTTTAATATTAACCAAACAAAATTATAAAAAAATCATGAAAAAACACATTAATTTAATATTTTTTAAAATAAAATTAAAAATACTTAAAAAATAAATTTATCCGCGGCATCGCACCAGTAAATACTAATTTCTTGCTTTCAGATACAGGGACATGCTGCTTGCTGACAAAAGCAGTAAATGAATATGACCCATTTTGCTTCCATCTCATTCTATTCTTTGAATCGCTAAATGCTCTTCTCGAAAAGGGAAGGGGCAAAAAAACAATTACTAAAATATTGTAAGAGGTTAATTTTATTTTTTTTCAATCCCTTCCCTGTAGGCTCTAGCAAAAAGTTTAATAGGGTTTGGTCTTTGACAACTTGTGGTAATTGAGGCAGTAAATATAGAGTCAATAACCAGAAATACGAAGTGTAAACAAGCACACAATAATAACTTAAATTGAAAACTGAATGTTCAAATTAATTATATTTCTCATAAAATGATTTAACGTGGCTAACAATTCTGCTAGGAGTTTGAATCCAAAATGTTTTCACCCATTTTTGGAGACCCTAGTGTAAGGTTCAAAAGTACCTAGGAATTTGAGAGCAATTAAATCCATAGATTATCATGAAGGAGATTAGCTGTAAATATAAATACATCCACGCACCCTTAAAATTTCTGTCAAAATCCCATTCATCTTAATAAACAAAGCTGATAAAAATCAACAGAAATATGACATGATTTTAAGAAGAAGAAGGCTTCAAGATTCACCAAATAGTTCATCGAAGAGAACAATTAAATATAGGAAATTGAAATCCGATATAGCTAATTAAAACAGTTCCAAAAAGAAACAAAAAACTGGCAAGAGCCAGAATTTCTAGACTTCATTCTGCAATTCAGAAGAAAATCATAAAAACAAAAAAACAAATCCTCTAGCTTGTAATTGTAACCTCAACCTCCACACCAGGTTCAATGGTAATAGAAGTTATCTGTTTTACCACATCAGCTGAGCTAAAAAGATCAATCACTCGTTTATGAATGCGAAGCTCAAACCTATCCCAAGTGTTTGTTCCTGAAAATTAATAAATAAAATCATTGAACATCTATATACACATTGATATCCTGCCATGATCGATCCAATATATAAAAAAAAAACCAATGACAATTAACATGCAATAATTAAAATCAACACAAAGACATTTAATTTTGATAGCAATAAAACAAAAGTACATAACTAATCAAGTAAATCTAGATTTTGTATTGATACCTTCACCACATGGAGCTTTTCTAGTAGTAATTCGGAGAACTTTGGTTGGTATTCTTACGGGTCCCTTCACTTTTAAACTTTTATCCTTAGCACCACGAATTAAATCGGCACATACTATATAAAATAACAAAAAGTTCACCCAATAAAATAAGAATAAGCAAACAAAAATAAACAAAACATCATAAAACCTTAATTGATAAAAAAATACACACCTTTCTCAAGGTTTTTGACATTCTTTGAAGAAAGAGTAATCCTAACACGTTGAACTTGATCATGATATTCCTCTAAACCAGGCTTCATAGGTTTTATTGCAGCCAAAGCCATGATTTTAGCTAGTGTTGGTAGGGTTGAGCAGAGGAGGTAAAATAAGAGTGATGTGTTTTGTGATTAGGGTTTCGTGTTTAACAAACTATATATAAGTTTTGATATTTTTTTAGGTTTTCATAAATGCCCTTAAGGTACTCTTCAATAATAATAAATAAATAAAACCATATTTTCCAGTATTTTATGCCATGTAATCCTTCAGCGATTTTTATTTAAAATTTACTATTGAAAAACATGAATGAGGAAAACTTGATTATAGAGGACACAAAATTTCTTATATTGAGTCTGGCCTCCAAGAACAGAGAAGAAACCTAGAATAAAAGAACTGAAACTAGCAACAGGAGATATAAACAGACCACCAACATAAAGCACAAACTGAGGAGACCCAGTATGTATATATATATTGAGTCCTGTATCGAAATATTAATAATCATCACATGTATTAAGAGAATTTTATTGTTAAATATCAAATATGTTGTTTTATCTTTAAGAAGACCCACATACCAAAATGAAAAAAGAATTATAATCTACATGAAAGGAAAATATTTATAATATTTATATGGAATATAAGATATATTTAAATTGATCAACTTTATCTAGAAAATAAAAATAATATAGTAATTGTTAAAAATATATTAATCTCATTTTCATTATATTTCCATTTATATGTCACGTAATTTACTAAATAAACTTATTAAATCACCTTTAACACCTATATAGTAACTTATTGAAATTTTGTTTTGACTATCAAAACTACATAAATATTTAAAAATGGGTAAGAAAAGACAATAATTAAAAATATAACAATAATGAAGGTATATCAAAATTTATCAAATTCTTAAATTGAATCCTTATATATATATATATATATATATATATATATGAGATTCTTGTTTATTGTTTCACATTACTTTTAATCTTTAAACAAAAAGATTTATAATTTTTTTTTTTACCTTCATTGTCAATATTAAAACAAGATTCCTTTTAGCTAAGAGCTCTTTTTTGTTCTGATTGAAACTTTAGTCAATCTTGCTGTTTAAATTTTTTTTATGCTATATATTAGGTTTAGCACCTTATCCTTAATTAGATTCCTCATCTAATTATTATTAGCTAAGAGGTTCATTGAGTATGTTTTTTATTTTGTAAATCTTGTATATGAACTTACTAATTCTCCAGTCTTATATATTTTTTAATCTGATATATATTTACTTATCTTTGATAAAAAAAAAAAAGACTCCTTTAATAAGATGATTCAATTTTTTTTATTCATACCCGTATTTCCAATATCTATCCACACTATATATAATTTAAAATAACAAATAATAAAATCACATCAAGATTCAACAAATTATTAAATTGGAGTTTTGTTATTTTTTTTATTGAAGATCCTTCATTGTCTTATTTTGCGTTATCTTTGAGTTCTACTAATATATATATATATATATATATATATATATATACTTGTTAGTCAGAAGGAAGGATAAGATTTTTGTTAGTGTCTATATCCTTAATATTTTTCTCGCGCATATTAAAAATTAATTTTTAAAAAATAAAAGAATTTATAAAAACTACAATGGTAATACAATGATGTTTAAACTTAGTGGAGTTTTAAATAAAAATATCATTATTTACACCTCATGTATTTATATAATATATAAATGGTTTTATTAAAAAAAATATAAATTATAATTTTTATTTTTTTTAAAATTTAATATTTATATATATAAAAAATTATTCACACACATGCAAAAGCATGTGCAAAAAACACCAGTGTAAAAAATGAAACTAAGCAATACCCTAAATCTATTAAAACAGGCCCAAGTTTTGAAACCTAAAGTGAAACTATTATACGAGAAAATGATATAAAGGCCTAATAGGCAGGCCCAAACACTCGGACTGTAACAATGATAGAGCAGCCCAGGTAAATTCGGCAGGTTATTATAACATCTAACTTTGGGTTTTATGTTTATTTTTTTTAATATTTTTGTTTAAAAATAAGTTAATGTTTTTTTTAAATATATTTTTTATATCAACATATTAAAATAATTTAAAAATATTAAAAAAAATAATTATTCAAAAAACATGATTGAATCGCAATATTAATTAGTATTAGGGTGCTTGAGAGTATGATAACGATTGTTTTTCAAAGTGTTTTTTATTTTTAAATTAATAAAAATAATATTTTTTTATTTTTAAAAAATTATTTTTTATATCAGTACATTAAAATGATTTAAATACACTAAAAAAATTAATTTAAATTAAAAAAAAAAAAAAAATCAATCTTTTTAAAACATTTTTAATATACAAAATCAAACCGGCCACCAGTTGATTCAAGCAGCAAAGCACTTGTTTTTCTAGAACAAGATCTGGGGTTCAAATTTTATAAATAGAGTATATTATTACTAGAAAAACCTTTTTTTTTTTAATGTACCGTACTGACTCGACTGAATTAATGACGTCAAATCTTCAAATGAACTTCTAAATACCATAGTTTGGACCAAAAAAAGGAAACCGGCGAAACAAGTTGAAATTAAGGAATCCTTGGTTTAACACTTCTCCCAAGAATGGCCTCGTAATTTCAAAGCATTGTTTTGGTGCGTGGGAGATAGACACGAGGGGGTAAATTTCTATGCCAATTGTAGTGTCGACGGTGGAGTTGACCAGTAAGTGTTTTGGACAAACTTGATAAGCATCGGTATCTTTTTAAAATAATTATACTCTGGTAAAAGCGATGGAATCTTTACATCAACAGTTAATCATCTTAATTTAAAATTTCATTTTTTTTTAAAAAAATTCCCTTTTATTTCCCTTTTAAATCTCTATAAAAAAGGTTGAAAACTGATATGATGCTTTACTATTCAAACTTTTTTTCCTATTTTACTCTATTAAATTTTTCTTTTTCAATTTTTTTCTTTTTCAATTTTATTAATTTTGAATTGATTGTTGTATTTTTTTGTGAAGTATTTTAATTTTAAACAAATATACCGGCATTTAATTGATACTTAATTTTTATAAATATTTATTTTTGTTATTATAATATTAAGGAAAAAATAATTTTTAAAAACAAAGTTTTTAAACCAAGTGAAGTCCATGACCCAATTCTCATGTTTTAAGAATCAAGTTGTAAATTTCAAATCGATTAAATATGTCGCATTCTTAGTATTTAAAAAAAAATGTCATCTTGAAATCTTTTTCAAAGCTAAAACTTGTTGTTATTGGTTATTTAGGTTACCTTCATACTCGCCAAGTCAACCGAGTTACATAAAATCAACTTCCATGTAGGTTAATTTTAAACTCAAGTTAGATAAGGAGTCAAGTTGGATAGGTTTTAATGTTATTTTGTTGGGTTTGATTTAATAACAATGCAAGATAGTTTTTTTTTTAAAAAAAATCCATTTTTAATTTTTTTCTTTTGATTGATTTTTTTTAATAACCTCATATTTTAATATTTAGTTGATTTTGAAATGAACTTTATAATTTATTTTAGTTTGTTTTCTATGAAGTTACCGTAGTCTTTAATAAATATCACAATATTTGATTGATACTCAATTTTGCGAGTATTTTTTTTCATTATCATATAATATCATTAAGTAAAGAATAATTTTTAAAAAATAAAGTTGTTAAATCCAATAAAGTTCAAGATCCCGGTCACGAGTTTGATGGATTAAGCCACGAATGCTAGTTTGATCTAAATATCACCATTTTAATATTAAAATAAAATAAAATATTATCTTAATTTTTTTGAATTCAAGCCAAGCATTTTATAAGTTATTTGAGTTGTTCTTTGCCGTCAAATTAAACAAATCATGTAAAAAAAATTCCACATAATTCATTTTAAATTAGTATTAAATAAAAAATTGGATAGAAAGAATTGTTAAACTTTAAAGTGAAGTTTAATAATGATACTGAACAATTTATTAATATATTATTTTAAAATAAAAGTTTTTTTTTTGTTTTTTTTTTTTGATTCAATCTGCAGCACGGAGCATGCATGAAAGTAGGCTCAAGTAAAGCAGAGAAATAAAGCTTTGGACAAGACTTCTTCTGCTACATTTTACTTCTGCACCAAGCGATGCTCGTTTACTTTAACTGCTTTACAAGCATAAAAACAGTGAAGGTGAAAACAAAAGAAAAGGCAATGCTTCGATGACTTTTTCTTCTTGCTTTTTTCTGTCAGTCATCAAATCCTTTCTGCCTCGCTCGATCATGGTTCAAGGTTCCAACCATCATCTTCTTATCCCTCCCCTCTTTCATCTCTTCCTCCTTTTATTCCTGCCACAAAAACTGTTCATGCAATGCCTGTGACATAAGTGAATTGTTTTGTCCATCGTCACCGAAGGCTTTCCGCAAGTTTATTTGTCGAGATTCGTGACACTTGACATACTGGTTGTTTTTTATACATATTTTTAATTTTTAATTTTTAATTTTTTTTTAATATCAATATATTAAAATAATTTAAAAATATATAAAAATTAAAAAATTTATTTTTTAAAATACTTTTAAAATATTAAAACAAACATAGACATCTTCGATAACTTATGTGTGTTATAGCTCTTCCAGGTAGTGTTTATCATCATGGTTGTATTTTTAAGTATTTTTTATTTAAAAATAATAATTTTTTAAAATTTATTTTTAATATTAACATATTAAAATGATATAAAAATATAATTTAAATTAAAAAAATTTAAAAATATTTTTTAAACACAAGAAAAGAGACGGGTTTAAATTGCCCTTTTGAAAAAATAAAGTGTATTAGTTATGATATGGATATTTGAATTTTAATCAAATTAGGGATGTAAATTTAATTTCAATGCATGAAAACCAATTATAATATGTGTCTCAGTGAATTTTTCAAAATAAAAGAATGAGAAAACTTTGAAGCAAAATTTATTGTTGATTTAAAGAAAAGAAAAAATAAATTGCATAGGGTTTATTAATTTTTTTAACCCGAGTTGATACTCTTTGAAAAGAAAAGAAAAGGAAGGAATCTTATGAAAAAAGTTTTTCTCGTTTTTTTGTCTTTAAATCATTGGTCATTGGCTAGATAGATTGCAAATCCCAAATTTAGAAAGGGTTTATGCAGGGGTTCTCTATCATTTTCACTTAACCAGCCACCATCTACTCACTCCGACACGCTTTTGCTTACTCTATCCCTTCTCCCTCTCTCAAGCATGAGCTTAGCTTCCACTCCACACCACCAGCCATGACTCAACCACCGCAACCTCACCCCCCAAAGCACCGCCACCCTTCCTGCCACCGCCACCCTTCCAAACCCATTACTGGATTCTGCGCCTCCTGTCTCCGAGAACGCCTCGCCGGCATCGACCCTGACACCCACCAAGAAACCCCCGTGACCCATCTCGCCGCCGAGCTCCGTCGTAGCAAATCCTACTCCAGCACCACCACAAGAAACAACCCCAACAATAACAATGCCTCCACCACTGCCACCACCTCTGAGCCCCGCCGCAAATCATGCGACGTTGGGCCGTTTCGTAACAGTCTCTCTGATCTCTTCCACGTCGATGATAAAAGAAGAAGCTCCTCGATTGAAAATACAAAGGGTTTTGATTCAGGGCTTGAATTAAAAGAAGAGGATAATTTAGGAGAGATTAGGGTTTCTGCGCAGGATGCGAATAACAGTGAAGGGAATGTGGAGGATCTTGAAGAGGATGGAGAGTTAAAAACAATGAAAGAGTTTATAGACCTTGAATGGGAGAGAAAGAAAACTGGAGGGAGAGATCTCAAGGACATTGCGGGGAGTTTTTGGGAGGTGGCTTCAGTGTTTAGTAAGAAATTAGGGAAATGGCAGCGAAAACATAAAAGGAAGGAGAAGATAGATGGGGGAAATCTTGGTGGTTTGGTGAAAAATGAGAAGTTGAGTGTCAGGAAATTGAGAGAGACGCAATCAGAGGTTGGAGAGTATGGATTTGGGAGGAGATCTTGTGACACTGATCCAAGATTATCTGTGGATGTGGCACGGTTGTCTGTTGATGATTCTCACTATTCGTTCAATGAGCCTAGGGCTTCTTGGGATGGAAACTTAATTGGTAAAACTTATCCGAGGCTAACTCCATTGGTTTCGGTTATGGAGGATGTCAAGCTGCCTAGTGGTGGTGTTGAGAATGCAAAGGAGAATGATAGTCTGAAGAATGAAGGGGAAAGCAGTCCTGGAGGTACGATGCTAACTATGAATTATTATTCAGATAGGAGGAGGAAGAGTTTTGATCGCTCCGGATCTAATAGGAGAGTGGGGCTAGGGGATGAAGAGTTTAAATCCATGTCGAATGCCAAGGTGTCTCCTGAAACAGTTGGGTTATTCCATGGGGCAAAGTTGTTGGTCACAGAGAAAGAATTGAGGGACTCAAATTGGTACTCTCTCAAAGATCACCGTGAGGAGAATGTGGATGCCGTTTCCAAATCTGTTAGTTCCATTACTGGTGGCGGGGTTAGTAAGAAGGGTTTCAAATTCAAGAAGTCGCATAAGTGGTATGGCGTGGGGAATATTTGGGGTCTGATGCAGAGGAGTAGTCAGTGCAAATGTGGAGACGAGGAGAGTCGAGTTAGTGGAAATGCGGTTGATGGGCCAATACCAGAGTCTTGGCAGAATTCGAGTGGCGTGGCCGATGGAGAAGCAAACAGGATTGTGAGCCCGAAGCTTATTCGGAGCTATACTGTGAGTGCAAGGGATTCCTGCCAGATGGCTTGCAGTACAAATGGTGCTGAGAGCAAAGCGAATGGCATTAAGAGAGGGGAAGAGCTTTTGCTGCAGCGGAACCGGAGTACCAGGTATTCTCCAAACAACCTTGATAATGGCCTCCTACGGTTCTACCTGTCACCATTAAGGAGTTATGGAAGAAGCAAATCTGGAAAGAGTAGGCTAAAGAACACAAATTCCATGTCAAGGAATGTTTTGTAAAGGTGCATCAATTGTTTCAAAGAAATCTGTTGCTGTAAAGACACGAGTTAATGCGATTCTCCCCCTTCAATAGATAAAAAGACAACATATTTGTTACCTGTTCTCTGCTGAAAACGTGTTTCTGATAATGCAGCAATGATAATCAGAAAAATCTTTGTTTCCATTTAGATTATGTTCAAGAATGGTGCTTGTTTCTTTTTGTGATACATTCGTGTAGAACTGAAGTGTTCCTGGAACTCGTTACTAATCACTCCCTCTCTATAGTACAGTAGGCTCTGAGCCTTGGAAGTGCAGTTGCTTGTGATGTAGTTACAGAGAATGTATTTGCTTCTAGAAAGATTGCGGGTGGCTTTTGGATGAATGGAAGCATTATTACAGACAGGGATGCAAGCAAATTAACGTATCTGGCACAAGGCTTGGGTCAAGTTAACTTGATCCTCCATTGTCTTCTTATTGCCATATTAAATCTCTACAGTGAAATCATTGTCCAAGCTCTCCTTGCGTAGCTGTGAATTTGTAACACTCTTATCTATGTAAGTGCAATGCATTTGATGCACTTAAAGAAGATTTCTGGTGCTTAGATGTCCTGCTCTTCACTACGTGGGATTGTGCTTCACGTGTATAGCTGCAGGTTGCCGGTAGAAGATCTTGCTTTTTTGCTTTTTGGTGTAGGGGAAGATGCTTGCGCATAAAGGATCCAAAATTACTTGTGTGTCCTACCAAATGCTGCCAAAACACATACCACTTTGTTATATCCTAGTCCACTCACTTTTTCTGAAATAAATAAATTAATTAAAAACTGACATGACTTTTGTTGACTGTGATGCTCTTTCAATATTCTAGAACTCTTGCTGCACACTTTTTAGACATTTATCCAGTCTGCTGGACTGGTAACTGAAGTCTTCCAACTTCCTTGTTGATAATGGATGGGATGGTTGGTGCAGCTGCTTCACACGGGCAGCAACTTCAATCCTATACCGGAAGTTGTAAGATCAGATGTGTTGATTCGGTTAAATCCCCCTCCTCTCTACCTTGTACCACGGCGGCTAAACGGTAAGCTTTTGTGGGGACTACATTTCCAACCCAGGCGCTTGTTACAGGTTTCCAGTAATTGCTTCTCTGATGAGTCATTATGTTCAGTGGACAGAATTGATTGGTGGGATCCTGTTGGAGTTTCTCGTATGATTCCCCAATTTCTGCTGAGCAACGCCTGGGCCCTGGAGACTGGAACGGTATTGTGTCTAATGCCTGCGTCCCAGCAAGTGCCCCTGACTGACGAGGACCTACTGCTTCCCGTCGCTATATATCCAAATAATTCAACGCAACCACCGTCATCATTAGTTTGATAGTGGTCAAGCAACTTCTTGCACAAGTTGTCCCCCATCTCAACCTTGAAAAGGCTAAAAGATTGTGTACTAAACCAGAGTTGATAAATAACAAAAGTTAGTGTTTGAATTTAAAACAACCTTGGACAGATATGTTAAGGTTTCCATTTGATCTTGTGTAATGAATATATAATCTCGTAAAATGAACATAATTTTTCAAAGGTGACTAAAATATGAGTAAATTTTACAATGGTGGCATCACTAAATATTTATAAATATAAATAATGAATGTCTATATTACCACTCAATCAAAGACTTGGTTGATTGCGCACAAGCTAGAGACCGTGAAAATGAAAATTAAACGAGGTCTAAACTTTCAGACTGTTGGAAGTTGACATGGTAAGCTTTTCAGTTTACTGTTGAAACTTCTTTGGACGATCGTGCTGCAAATTTCCAATCTTCCCAAATTTTACTGCAATCAAATTTAGATTTTGATGGATAAGGCAAAGCAATCCTTGTCTATTTCACAAGTAAAAAAAAAAAAAACTAAAAACGGTGGTGAATTCACACAATACACCATGGACTAGAACAATATATTTACTGTATTGCCCTTGTAGAAAAAAGTCCAAGGTAAATGTTTAGGGTTTAGATTGTCTGCGCAATGAGATCATTTTGGTATTTTACAATTGATCATGAATAAAATGGGAATTTAATTTCTTTTTTGCACGATAAAATTATATTGGTGCCCTTAAAAGAAATAAAGTGGTGGGTTGCCATGAAAGGTTTTATATATATATATATATATATATATATATATATATATCATTTGGTTATACAGGGTAAAATATCCGAATCACTCTTAGAATTAGTAAAGAATTGAACTGACACTTGAGGCTTTATTTATCTTTTAATTTTTATTAGCATAATAAAAAAAGACTTAATTGCCTTTGGAGTTTGTATTCTTAAGCATGGGCTATAAGGTATTTAGGTCATTGAGCATCTAACTTTATTGTTGTTGTTGTTATTGTGTTAGGTTAGAGGTTGTTTTGTCTTTTAATAAACAAAAGAAATAATATAAAAAAATTCGCTGATGCTTGTTAAGCACACGTCAGCCATTCCGTCATCTTTAGACGGCGTATGTGGCTAATTACAGTGGCAAAAAAAGTTGTTTTGAGGTTGCTTCTACTTCGTCCTGGCATCTCCTACATGAAATTAGAGCACATGGGAAGAGAAGGACTCCAGTTTGACGCCGGCGGACATTTGTTTCTTTTTCTTCTTTTTCTTCTTCTTCTTCTTTTCTTCTTTTTTCCTCGGTGTTTGCGTCATGCCCCTTGGATTTTCAAATCATCCCCTAAACTTCTCTTTATTCTTTATTTAGTCCATGTTCTTTTGGTTATTATTATTTTTATTTGATTTTTTTTTATTTCATCCTCGTTTAATTTTTTTAGTTAGAGATTGAGCTTTGGTTTTCTTTTTCCTACTTTTTATGATCTCTATCTTATCCTTTTTATTTATTTATTTAACTGGGTTATCTTGAATCTTTTTATTTGTTATTTTTTTAAAAAATAAATTTTATTATTGAATTAAATAGAATTGAATGATTGAATATAGACAAATACTAACTTTATTTTGTTTTATTTGGCTAGCTTTTTTGAGACCTTATTCTTGCAGTCGATGCAACTTCTTCTAATGTCATCGTCCAAACTTTTATAATGGAGTTTGAACTATTTCATCAAACCCCTTTTGTGATGGGTGATATCCAAAATTAAGTGGCGATGGATCTTCACTGATTTTTTTTCTTCTTCTTCACGGTATGATATTGATAGCTCATTTGTTTTAGTTAATTGTTGTCAAATATTTTTTTTGGGTTCATCTATTATCATTGCCTATAATTTAAATCAGATTATTAAATTACACAATCTTATTAGATCCAATCAAGTTGATGACTTGAGCATCAAATTTTTTTTTTATTCTTTTAAAAAATTATCATTATATGAGTATCATTCTATATGCTAAAAATATTTAGACCAACATGCAGCATAGCATAAGTCATCATAAAAAGCATATGGTCAAAAGATAGGGTCCATGACCCCTCTCCTCAAATGCGCTTCACAAGGCACAATTCAATGTCCATGGAAACCCAAAGTTGGCCTCCCCTCCTAGTTGAGCTCGGTCATGGCCAAGGCTATATTTCGAACCCAACATAGATATGCTTGGATCTAACATTTTTTTTGTTCACTTTGCTCACCATCCTTCTGGATAATTAATGCTAACATCACACTATTGCTCTATGCAAGTAGACGTGGCATCACCCTGTTGTCCCATGCAAGTAGACATTACTTGCGAGTCTATAAACTCTCATGAATCACTTGCAAGCAAGATAACAAACTCATTCACAAACACACCGAGAGCTTACATTCTCTTCTTCAACCTCTAAATATTTTTTACACCCGTGCAATCAGACCAGGAATTCTATAAGAAATCGGGTGGGACAACATAACCTCAAAGGCTTACCTCCTGCTTCTAACTACTATCTCACACATAAGACTTGTTTTGCAGAAGATCAGCAGAGTTCTTCCTCAACAATCTCCAAAGCCCATCGATTAGTTATGAAAAGACCTAGAATCCAATGAGGTTTTCCGTAAACCGCATCAATTTTATAGACAAATAGACTCGTATAGCCTTACATCTCAAATCAAACGAAAAGGAAGTAGAGGATAAAACATAAATGACAGAGACTAGCTTAAGAATAAGAAAGAGGTAAATTTCTAATTTGAGTGACTAACTGAAACACACACCATCTTCTTTAATCACTAGCCATTCTCAATGCATTTTGCATAATGAATTGCATTACAGATAGCAGCATGCAGTTACCTTTAAAATCTTAATCATTACAGCAAGCAGCATGCTACAACACAAAGATTAACTGTCATATTCTCCATTTACAATCATCAAACATAAACATTAAACACATTAAGCATTCAAACATGCAAAATGAAAATCTCCCATAATCAATCAACCAACCACTTTAACTCCCCTCGCATAACATAAAAATTAAAAAAAACTCTTTCACTCAACATCATACCCTTTCTCTTGAAGCTCCTGAATAACCTCATTCCTCATCCTAAACCACATCTTCTGTGCTTCTTGCTCAAACTTCTTATCCTGCAACTGTTTCTGATAATTATACGAATCCTTATCAGTCTCCACAGTCCCTTTCGGCCCAATTGTCGTGCCAATCATTCCTCCCTTTGCAACAAACTCTTCCATTGCTTCAGCATCGCCTGGATATGGAAATTCTCGCCTCTCATACAAATGGGCAAGCTCTCTTTCCTCCTTTGGTTTTGGTTTCAGTGTCCACCAACCAAGTGGTGATGTTTCGTTGTAAACCCACACAACACCGATGAGAGTGTATGTGCAGAGTAGCGCCTTGCCTATTTGCTTCCAGAAGTAATGGTCCTCTTTTCCTAATCCTGCTTTCCTCAGATACTTATCGTAATCCACTGATTTCAGATATTCAATACCTGAAATTGAAAAAAAATAAAAATAAAGAAGGAAACAGGTTCAAGCATTTCATCGAGCAGTTGGAGCTCAAGTTTATTTTTTAAAGGATGAGAGATCACCGATTTTTGTTCCTGATTTTATAGCTTCTAAAAAATTTCTTTGTTGTGTTGTGTGTGTTTTACCTGTTTTGGTCTCTTGAAAACGTTTGCGAACCATTTTTCAGCTATGAAAAAGGTGGTGAGAGCAGATTCTGTTGTTGTTAGCAGAGAGATCGATGATCGTATTCGTATGAGCTGAACTTTCACAGTTTCAATCCTGCCTGGGGCCAAGGCATTGGTTAAAGAGGGGGGAAAAGAGAGATAAAAGATAGACCACAAACACGGCCCATGTGAGTTATACTTGATCAAATTAGAAGCCCACGAGCTTTCCGAGTGACCACATCCAAGCATTTAGCCACATATATATTTTTAAAGTATTTTTTAATTAAAAATATATTTAAATATATTTTTATTTTTTATATCAAAACTATTTAAAAACATCTTTAAAATATTAATTTAATATTTGTTTATGTAAGAAAATAATTTAAATAACAAGTTGGAATACAAAAATAAACAATTGAATTTTTTTTGAAAAACTTCTCCCTCTGTGCAATGCAGTTTTTTTATTGCTGACCCAACATCATTTCAGCTCCCAAATCAACTCGATTAGTCGATTGCACGGGGAAGATTTTAGTGTTGAGGCTGCTGGGATTTTACAAAAATAATTTAAATCAGTTCTTGAATTTCTAGAAAATGTAATTCCATTCCCTTCTAATAGATGTAGTCGGGTTGTTTGTTTTTATAGTTGGAATTTTGTTTCGTGATTTTTTATTTTTTTACTTAAAATTATTTTTTTGATGATTTTTTTATCCTTTTAATGTATTAATTCCAATAATAATTTAAAAATAATAATAAAAAAATTATTTTCATGCATTTCTAAAAAAAACATTTTTAAAAAAACAACTACACTCTCAAATACTACCCAACATTTTCAATTTTGATTTGCTATAAAATGAGCAAAAGTTGTCAGTTAAATCATTTAAATAATTTAATTTACCAAGTCATTCTATTTATTATTTCCATATGCTTTGTTTTTTGCTCATTACGTCTTTAAGTTAAATAAACTGCTGACTATGGCATTCAAGTAGATTAACATTTTAAAAAAAATTGAATTTCAGGTGATTTTTCTTATATACAAAACAAAATATGAAAAAACTAATAAAAAAACTAAAAACACATTAAAAACCTGCCCTCGTGTCTTGATCCATCAAAAATTAAATTTATAATATAATTCTTTTGTTTTGTATTAAATTTAACGGTGCTGCGTCATCAAATTCAAGAATATGACAGCCTCCACAGCCACACCTCCCACTGTTCCTAAGAATTTGTGTAAAATTATAATGAATGATACTTTTTAAAATAGTTTTTTATTTAAAAATATATTAAAATATTTTTTTATTAATATATTAAAATTACATAAAAATATTTTTTGATGTCAAAAATATTTAAAAAAAATCTAGAAACACAAACAAAAACTATGCCAATTGCCAAATACCCATTAATATAAGTGATTCTGAAAACTTTACTTGTCCACGTCATGCTATAAATATAGTCTTTACAGCTTTTCTTGGCCACATCATGCTATAAGTATAGTCTCTACAGCTTTACTTGGCCACGTCATGCTATAATTATAGTCTCTAAGGTACAGCTAAGGTCATGCTGACGTGAGCCGAAGGGCTGGAGCCTGAAATATATAATTCTTGATGAAATCATAAAAATAATTTTAAAATCATGAATTTATACGATTTCACTTAAATTTACCGATTATAAACTTATTTCTCATGATTTTAATAACCTTGCCCGCATTGTCACACCACCACCTACCCACCAGCCGTTGTGTCACCACTACCATAAATATAATCCTCACCATGACCCATTTCACTTTTAGAATGGCAGTTTTATCACTTTATCTTAATATAAGATTGGTTTGTACGTTTGGTTTATTCTAATGTCAAACCTGAACAAGTGGATTTATTAATGGATGCTTTTTTTATTTTTTTTGGTGATGGGTTTTTCATAGTTAGGGTGAAATCAGTAGTGAAGTTGAATCGCTCTTCTGAAAAGAAAATTTTTTTGATTTAAATTAAATTTTTTATATTTTTAAATTGTTTCAATGTGATAATATCAAAAATATATTTTTAAAAAAAAAAATTATTTTAATATATTTTTAAATAAAAAACACTTTAAAAACTAGACTTTATCATACCCTTAACATGTTTTTAAACAAGCGGGAATCAGAAAATGGCCTAGAGATTTGTTGTGGGTTTGTTTTTTAATGAAGGTGGAGTTTGGTGGTGGTGAGATGTAAGAGCCATTTGAGAACATATTTATTAAAAAATTATTTTTTTAATTATTTTAATATGCTAACATCAAAAATATATATATTTTAAATATATTATTTTGATGCATTTTTGAAAAAAAAATTAAAAAAACAATCACTATCACATCCTTAATCACATTCTCAATCGAGTTGCAATCGAGTCAAAATAGCTTGATTGTTGTTACTTGCTACTAAAATGTGGTTAGTTATAACTAGATTTTTTTGCTTATGGCATAGTCAAAATTTTTCTAATGTAAAAAAAGATGTTTAGCCAATGATCATCC
Organism: Populus alba x Populus glandulosa; assembly: GCA_033617975.1. Lineage (NCBI taxonomy): Eukaryota > Viridiplantae > Streptophyta > Magnoliopsida > Malpighiales > Salicaceae > Populus > Populus alba x Populus glandulosa. Next base: position 5,937,001 of record CM066151.1, read on the forward strand.
GAGTTAATAGTAGGTTAACTTGACAATCATGTAACCTAGAATGTGAGATTGAGATATGCTTCAAAAAAAAATCACAAAATTCAAGATCTAATAACCTAATATTAAAAGATGAAATTGAAAAAAAAAATCAATTTAAAAAAACAAACACATCAGAAAAAAATTTCAAGTCAGCCTGAGTTCACTCTATTATCACGATATTTGTGATATGAGATAGGGATAAACAAATTTAAATACTTAAAAAATAGCTAGAAAAAAGGATTGAAATCAAATAAATAAATAAATAATTAAAAAAAATATAAGTCAATTCGGGTTAACTTGAATAACTAACAACCTAGGATAACCTCAATGGGAAGAAAAGAGGGGAAAATTAGAAAACTCAAGGTCAAATAACCTAATGTCAAAGGATAGAATTAATTTTTTTTAAAAAGGATCTAAATAAAAAATCAAAGTTAAATTAGGCTAATTTTTAAAATCACTGACTTGAGTTATGAGACCAAGATAACCTTGTACAAGGAAAAAACAAAAAATACCACTAAAATAATTCTCAACCATTAAAAAATAAAAATAAAAATAAATAGCAATCAAAATAATAAGAACCAAATTTAGTATAAAAAAACTAATGAAAGAAAATAATGAGGGGCTAAATTGAAAAATAAATTAAATTAAAAAAGGATAAAAACAAAAGAGCAATTAAAAGAATAAAGATCAAAATGAAATAAAAAATTAAATGAAATTAAATGTTGAGGGAAAAACTGAAAAAACAAATCAAGAAAAAGATAGAAAAAACAACAATAAAAAAATAAGAACCATATTTAATATAAAAATAAAATAAAACCAAATGATAATGAATTTTTTTTTTTTAAAAAAACCAATCAATAAAAAGTTCAAAACAAATAAAGATTAATCAAAATAATAAGATCTACATTTGAATGAAGAAAAATAAATAAAAGGATAACTCTGAATTTTGATTGATCTAACATGGATTTCTAGTAGAGAGGAAAGAAAAAAAAAGTAAAAAGAAAAATATATCACCACTGCTGAACTCTGAGAATCTCACTACACTTTAGATGACACAATGGTTGGGTGTTTTTGGTTGCAGGAAGTTGCTGTCTGGGCTACCCAAAGGTGTGAGCAACATTTGCGCACGTGTTCTATGCCAATCTTTTATTTAATATTTTTATTTGTTAAAAAACTAGCTTCTAACTCAAATAGATCATAATGAAATAGCCGTATTGAAAATACCAAAATACCATTGGGATCCTTTAGGGTTTTTGATTTTAAAAGCAATGAATTAATTTAACTGTTTATTTTAAAAAAAAAATGGTGTACAAGTCCCTCTTAACCCGTTACTGTTTTATTGATATGTTATTTAACTGTGTAAAAAAAAATGATAAACAATCATTAATTTTATAATAACAAATAAATCACATGTAAAGATCATCTTATCCATAAAGACATGCCATTTGTTTTTTGTGGGGAAAGGCAAAGACTTCTTTTTGGATTGTAGAAATCCATAGCACAATGAATTTAGCCCTACAGTAAAATATTGATGGGGTTAATTCCTCTTCTTTTTTTTAATACGTTGATGATTGTGAGTGGCTATACCAAGTTGATTGAGTAATTCATCAATTAAAAGTTAAAATTTTGTAATAATTTTTTATTTGAGTACAAAGTTATTTCTAATCAAATACACTCAAAAGTTAAAAAAAGAAAGGAGTTAAATCACTTTGTAAAAATCATATGATTGCGTGTACAAACGAAATAGACGCTGGCTTAACAGTAACTTGCATATATCACTTCACTTCTTTCTTGACAATATTTCATTTACTGGTACAGTTATTAGAGAAAACAAACATAAGAAACTGCTGTCCTGCAGTAGCTAGACTTTTGTGCTATCATTACAGACAAATGGCTAAAGAGATAGAAGAAGTAGAACATTCTAAACCAGTGATGCAACTAGTTTTACAGTTGTTTGACAATCGTAGCGGAGGTCAAGTAACGATCAACGCAGAGTTCCTATAGCCTTCTTATAAGTGTACCAATTTGAGATCAAGAGAAAGACACCTAAATTCAGCACACTGAGTATTCCTAGTAGCCAGAAGAAGTAATCAATGTGACCGTAATTTAAGTTGTCCGGTATCCATCCGGCCTTTCCATTCTTAGTGCTGATGCTTGTAACAATGGTTACCAGAACAGAGCTCAAGTAATTGCCAAGTGCGCCGGTGGTGAGTGACAGGGCAGAACACATGCTCCTCATTGCATCAGGTGCTTGATCGTAGAAGAATTCCAATTGTCCGATGAATGTGAATACTTCGGCACAGCCTATCAGGAAATACAGTGGAACTTGCCAAAATATAGACATGGGCACGGAATCAAGGTCGTAGTAGTTGTTATTTCTCACCATTTGGAGTCTTTTGAGTTCCAAGATTGCTGCATATACCATGGAAAATATTGATATGAATAGACCAATGCCCATCCGCTGCAGCTGCGTTAAGCCATTTTTATGTCCAGTGAATTTTCTTGCAACTGGAACAATAATTCGGTCATACACAGGGACCCAAAAGATGACACTAAGGGTGTCAAAGATGGATAAAGATGCAGATGGTATCTCGAAGGTGGAGTTTCCAACAAATTTATCCATTGTTTCACCTTGCAGCACGAATAAGCTCCCCATTTGGCTGTACACTGCTGAAAAGATGATACCAGTGGCCCATATAGGAAGCAACCGAATGATAGCCTTTAGCTCCTCGACTTGGGTTACTGTGCAAAGATTCCATGGGTCTCCTGTCCCCTTTTTGTCGTCCTTTCCTGTTTCCACTGCTGCCTTGTCAAGGAAACTGAAGAGAGAAGATTACTAAAAAGTTTAGAAACTAATAAAACGGCTGGTTCGTCAAGAAAACAAAGTTAAGTAACCCTACAAAAGTTCAATTCTAGAAGCCTGAATAAATTATTGCCTGTGTGTTGCTAGAGCATTGTAAATTATTTAAGTTCTACGCTCTCGTTAAAATTTTAGATGGGAATTCTGACCGAATCACATTGACATCGAACCATTTATGTTTTCATAACACGTGGTATGGATTTAGTTTTATTATTTTGCTGAATGCTGCACATCAGAGCAGTTTACTAGCAGAATTTAGCCCTTAAGATCTGGAATAGCCTCATTTCTGTATGCTTTCTTAGGAATAGAGATTGTGGAGCTTGATAATAACTTCAGAACACTAGTTGAGGAATGGATCCTATCAAATCACTTCCGTGATGAGCAACGTTGATTTCAAAAGAAAACATCAAACTTTAATTAATTAATTGCTGTATCCTGAACTGCATGCAAGTTAGACTAGACCACAATTATCTGCTTTCTTTAAATTCAGCTATGTCATTATACATGTAATCAGTAAAGACACCAACCTAAATTCTTTAGTATGATCGAGCTTGCGGCTTCCTTTAATGTTGGATTCGGCATCTGCAGTCTCATGCAACAGAGACTTGTCAGCAGGAACTTCAACTTTCTGTTTTCTGAAGGACGCTACCAGCACCTGACAGATGCGTGTAAGAGGGCTGCCTCCAGGCTTTTGATACCTGAACAACTTGGTACCTGAAAAGAAGCTCACAACAGCAATTGCCATGGCTATTGCTGGAATGCCAAAACCCCATCCCCAACTCACATTTTCTTGTATCCAAACCAGCACAGAACCGGCAATAAGAGCACCGACATTAATCGAGAGGTAGAACCAGTTAAAGAAAGAACTCTTGTGTTTCTTCTCAGTTTCGTCTGCATCATCAAACTGATCTGCTCCATAGGTTGAGACACAAGGCTTAATACCTCCTGTGCCAAGTGCTATCAGGTAAAGTGCTACGAAAGCTACTGCAGTTTGACCATCTGTTGGATGGCAATGATCTTTTGAATAACATTCTGGCCTGAGCCCGTGGACAGTTGCTGACATTGTCAAAAGCGTCATCCCCTGTGAAATTTGAAGCTCAAGGTAAAACAAACTTATCCCAGAATAGTTGATCCTTTCCCAGGACTACACGGTCGAAGATAATCACAAAGAATGGATTAAGTTTGACAATAAAAAAAGTGATGCGAGGTATAAATCGAAGACAAACCATCCTTTTTCTTGTCAATTATTTGACTGCACACAATTTTTCTTAAAGAAAGAAAATCCTAGTAATATGATTCCAATACAGTGATGCATATCAAAATCAAATCAATGGAAAGCTCTTTTGAGTTTCAACCTCTTCATAAGCAGAAGTTGAGATTGAACAATGATCAGCAAGTTGAAATTCAAAGCATGCACAGTAGAAATGATTAAGAGTTTCGAGCAAGTAAGACTTACTGCAACATATATGGTTGAGAAACTAGCAATCGTCCAATATCTTCCTAGATAAGCATCAGCAACGAATGCTCCGATCAATGGAGTGATATAGCATGTTCCACCCCAGTTCAAGTTATTTCTAGTAGCTGTAGCACTGCTCTGGTTCAGTCTGTGCTTGAAATAAAGAACCAGATTGGAGCTCATCCCATAGTACGCCAATCGTTCACAAAATTCATTTCCTGTTGATAAAGGCTAAAAGTGTTAAGCATGTCTCTTGTGATCAGATTGCCTTAGTTGTAATAGAAAATCAAGAGAAGGTACCTATAATAAAAGGGCAGGCCCTCCAGGTTCCAGTCTCCTTTCTGTTAGCAGGATTCCCCAGATAATCCACAGTTCCATCTTTTGTATAAACATCCTCCTCTGCCATGGTGCTTTAGGTATTCTTGTGCTTTGCTTATTCTCTGCAATCTACTTGAGATATTGCAGTCTTAAAACTGCACTGCGCTGAGAAATATAGCTGTATTGAATTTCCTGTCAAATATGGAAACGAAACAAATGTCAGGTGCAGCGGCAGAGGTTTGCTTCAGTTAAGGCCACTGTAGTTTTGGGACACAATCGTAGTTTAATCGACGAGAGATGCACTGAAGAATGGTTCTAACTAATTAATGTAAATCAATATGGCTTGACACCCTCAATTACAACCTTGACATGAAAAATTGAAAACCATCTTCCTGGTGTTTTTAGAAACAGAGGCTTATCAAGGAGAAAACAGATGTGGGATTTTGCAAAACTCAATACAAAGGAAAGACAAAAGGACAGATTAAGGAAAGAAAAAGAAGAACTCAAACCTTATGCTTGAGACAATCACGTAATGTTCCCAGGAAAAAGCAGCTAAGCTCATCAAAAATGGAGAAGCAGACTTGTAAGAGTCTTTAGGATGAGAGGGGTAAAATTCAGAAAGCAACGCTGGTGTGCCCCTGAAAGGTCAGCAGAAAAACCGGCCACGACGTCAATCGCATTTTTGTGCGCGCCAACACTGATAGGATACAGTGATAAGATATAGATGGAGTAGTATTGTGGTTTAATTGTATTTTTAATTTAATTTTTTTATTTTTAAATTTTTATTTTTATATTTTAAAATCATTTTAATATATTATATTAAAATTAAAATTTAAAAAATAAAATAAAAAAACACTTTTAAAGCTATTACTAATTGATTCCACCGTTCCCTGTGTTTTTCCAGTTGCTTCACGTTATGCAGCCGTTGAAAGTTCAAATCTCTCTCTCTCTCTCACTAGAAAAATAACACGGGTCCTCTTTTATGTGGAAAGATCTGAGTGAGGTATTAAAATCAAGTGTTGAAGAGAGATTAGTCTGGAGTTATCTCGGAATCCATGGCATTTTTTTCCAAGGGTAAGAGGTCATGGTAAGATTGGCATGAGATAAAAAGGCAAGCTAGACTAAATCGAGTCAGAAATTTAACCTAACTGGTTCAGAGCTTAATCTTACCATTCATATACGCAAAAATATTTACACACAGAGAAACATGGAGTGCCCAGAAAGATACACTAAGTTCTTACCTTGTTGAATCTTGCGATCTACCATTACACACAGCAAAGTGAAGGTGAAAAGCAAGGGCTACACTATCTCCCAGTGCAAATCCAGCTCTTCGAGCAGAACTAGATATGTATATTGACGGGGAGAGTAGAGAGCGTCAGCTTGAATGGCCCTGACCGGTGACGGGCTCAAGGGATCTCCTCACAAGCCGACTACCCCGGCCAGTTGCTAGCTTGCTATATATTCGCGTGAGGTCCCTGCAGTTTCCAGCTTGAAATGAGTTGCTTGGAACGTGTTTGACGTTTAGTTCGTAAAAAAAATGATTTTTTAAAAAAAATTAATATTTTTTGATATTTTTAAATGATTTATATTTTAAAAAATAGATTATTTAATTATACTGCATGGACTCCTACGATAATTTATCACAACTCCGGCAGCGACGCTGAGATAATGTATTGGTGAGCAATTTGCCCAAGGAAGGTACGGATCCCATTATTTTATTTTTTGCACAAATCATTTCTCACCAACAAAACGATATTTTGAGTATTAATTAATTAATTAATATATTATGGTACTGAAGATTCCAAAACTTGACAGGGAATCGCGCTCATAATAACAACCAGAGCATGATTTTGTCATACGGGTAATATAAATTCAACGATTAGGTTTTTAAATGCTTGTAGGAGATCACACGCATACACAGATATGTACATAAGAGAGTTCATGCACGTAAAATGGACGAGTAATGCTAATTTTTACTAAAATTTCTTCCTAATTTACTTCTCAAAACATTTCAATTGTTGGATTTGTGAGATTTTTGTAGTGAATTCCACTTGTTTAAAATGTTATAAATTAATCCATTAATTTTTCAAAAATTAAAATCAGTGGAAAATTAACAACTATTTTTTTTTAGAATAGTGGCGAAGCCAATGTAAATTATTAACAGGTACTATATTATATAGATATATATTAGAAATCAATTCAAAATATATATACTAATTTATATCAAATAAAATTAATTTAAAAATATTTTTAAAATAAAAAGACTTACATTATAATTGTTTTTTTCGATTTTTTATATTTTGAAACCATTTCATAATATCTTTATTATCAATCTCATCGAAAATATTTTTCTCAATATTTGATAAAAAATCATATTTGATATAAAAATAAAATAATAATGAAATGTTTTTTTTTTAAAACAATCAATAAAGAGTTCAAAACAAATAAAGACCAGTGAAAAGAATAAGAACCATAATTAAAAAAAAAAAAAAAAGAGAACAACGCTGAATTTTGATTGACCTAACATAGATTTCAAGGAGAGGGGAAAGAAAGAAAGAGGGAGAAGAAAAAAATATCACTGCTGTTGAACTATTGAGAATCTCACTACACTCATAGTCCCATAAGCTTTTCCACCACTGAACGCTTTAGACAATACAACGGTTGGGTGTTTTTGGTTGCAGGAAGCTGCCGCATGGGCTACCCAAAAGTGTGAGCAACATCTGCACTCGTGTTCCGCGCTAACCTTTTTTTTTAATATTTTTATTTGTTAAGAAACTAAATTGCCCCTAACTCAAATAAATCATAACGAATAGCGGTATTGAAAATACCAAAATATCATTGCGATCCTTTAAGGTTTTTTATTCTAAAAGCAATAAATTAATTTAACTATTTATTTTTTAAAAAACAAATGGTGTACAAGCCCCTCTTAACCTGTTACTTCTTTATTTGCTTTTATATAGGTAGATATGTTATTTAACTGTGTAAAGAAAATTGATAAACAATCATTAATTTTATAATAACAAATAAATCACATGTAAAGATCATCTTATCCATAAAGACATGCCATTTGTTTTCTGTGGTGAAAGGCAAAGACTTCATTTTGGACTGTAGTAATCCACAGCACAATGAATTTAGCCCTACAGTAATATATTGATGGGGTTATTTTTTTTTTACTACGTTGATGATAGTGAGAGGCTATACCAAGTTGATTGAGTTACAAAATTAATATTTTGATTTAATCCAATATTATTGTATAATTGTTGACCAATCATATATTTCTCGAATGAATTATATATTTTTATTAATTTTTTTAATGATGAGAAATTACAATTAAATAATAGTATCAAAATCAAACAAAAAGCGAGTATCCAATATTTCATTACATCCTAGTTGATTGATAAATTATCTTTCTTGGTTGATTTCATTATTATTATCAATTTTAGATTAATAAGTTATTTCTAAAAAATGAACGTAGTTTAAAACTATAAGTTATAATTCATAAATTAAATGTTAAAATTTTTACTTTTTAATTAAATAAAAAATTAGTCAATTTTGTAATAATTTTTTATTTGAGTACAAAGTTATTTTTAATCAAATATACTCAAAAGTAAAAAAAGAAAAAAAAGAGTTAAATCACTTTGTAAAAATCATATGATTACGTGTAAAAAGAAAACATACACTGGCTTAACAGGAACTTGTAGATCGTCCTTAAGAGGCGTGTTATAATAGCAAAGGAATTAAGATCTGCACAACAGGTTTCAAGTTCGAGTATCGCTCACTTGGATACACAAAGTACACAGGATGGGGTTTACTCGGAAAAAAAAAAAAAAGGTAACTTGCATATCACTTCACTTCTCTCTTGACAATATTTCATTTACTGGTACAGTTATTAGAGAAAACAAACATAAGAAACTGTTGTCCTGCAGTGGCTAGACTTTTGTGCTCTGGTTGTATATCATTACATACACATGGCTAAAGAGAGAACGTTCTAAACCAGCGATGCAACTAGTTTTGCAGTTGTTTGACAATCGTGGCGGAGGTCAAGTAACGATCAACGCAGAGTTCCTATAGCCTTCTTATAAGTGTACCAATTTGAGATCAAGAGAAAGACACCTAAATTCAGCACACTGAGTATTCCTAGTAGCCAGAAGAAGTAATCAATGTGACCGTAATTTAAGTTGTCCGGTATCCATCCGGCCTTTCCATTCTTAGTGCTGATGCTTGTAACAATGGTTACCAGAAGAGAGCTCAAGTAATTGCCAAGTGCGACGGTGGTGAGTGACAGGGCAGAACACATGCTCCTCATTGCATCAGGTGCTTGATCGTAGAAGAATTCCAATTGTCCGATGAATGTGAATACTTCGGCACAGCCTATCAGGAAATACTGTGGAACTTGCCAAAATATAGACATGGGCACGGAATCAAGGTTGTAGTAGTTGTTATTTCTCACCATTTGGAGTCTTTTGAGTTCCAAGATTGCTGCAGATACCATGGAAAATATTGATATGAATAGACCAATGCCCATCCGCTGCAGCTGCGTTAAGCCATTTTTATGTCCAGTGAATTTTCTTGCAACTGGGACAATAATTCGGTCATACACAGGGACCCAAAAGATGACACTAAGTGTGTCAAAGATGGATAAAGATGCAGATGGTATCTCGAAAGTGGAGTTTCCAACAAATTTATCCATTGTTTCACCTTGGAGCACGAATAAGTTCCCCATTTGGCTGTACACTGCGGAGAAGATGATACCAGTGGCCCATATAGGAAGCAACCGAATGATAGCCTTTAGCTCCTCGACTTGGGTTACTGTGCAAAGATTCCATGGGTCTCCTGTCCCCTTTTTGTCGTCCTTTTCTGTTTCCACTGCTGCCTTGTCAAGGAAACTGAAGAGAGAAGATTACTAAAAAGTTTAGAAACTAATAAAACGGCTGGTTCGTCAAGAAAACAAAGTTAAGTAACCCTACAGAAGTTCAATTCTAGAAGCCTGAATAAATTATTGCCTGTATGTTGCTAGAGCATTGTAAATTATTGAAGTTGTACGCTCTCGTTAAAGTTTTAGATGGGAATTCTGACCGAATCACATTGACATCGAACAATTTTATGTTTTCATAACACGTGGTATGGATTTAGTTTTATTATTTTGCTGAATGCTGCACATCAGAGCAGTTTACTAGCAGAATTTAGCCCTCAAGATCTGGAATAGCCTCATTTCTGCATGATTTCCTAGGAATAGAGAATGTGGAGCTTGTTGAGGGATGGATCCTATCAAATCACTTCCGTGATGCAGCAACGTTGATTTCAAAAGAAAACATCAAACATGAATTAATTAATTGCTGTATCCTGAACTGCATGCAAGTTAGACTAGACCACAACTATCTGCTTTCTTTAAATTCAGCTATGTCATTATACATGTAATCAGTAAAGACACCAACCTAAATTCTTTAGTATGGTCGAGCTTGCGGCTTCCTTTGATGTTGGATTCGGCATCTGCAGTCTCATGCAACAGAGACTTGTCAGCAGGAACTTCAACTTTATGTTTTCTGAAGGATGCTACCAGCACCTGACAGATGCGTGTAAGAGGGCTGCCTCCAGGCTTTTGATACCTGAACAACTTGGTACCTGAAAAGAAGCTCACAACAGCAATTGCCATGGCTATTGCTGGAATGCCAAAACCCCATCCCCAACTCACATTATCCTGTATCCAAACCAGCACAGAACCGGCAATAAGAGCACCGACATTAATCGAGAGGTAGAACCAGTTAAAGAAAGAACTCTTGTGTTTCTTCTCAGTTTCGTCAGCATCATCAAACTGATCTGCTCCATAGGATGAGACACAAGGCTTAATGCCTCCTGTGCCAAGTGCTATCAGGTAAAGTGCTACGAAAGTAACTGCAGTTTGACCATCTGTTGGATGGCAATGATCTTTTGAATAACATTCTGGCCTGAGCCCATGGACAGTTGCTGACATTGTCAAAAGCGTCATCCCCTGTGAAATTTGAAGCTCAAGGTAAAACAAACTTATCCCAGAATAGTTGATCCTTTCCAAGGACTACACGGTTGAAGATACTCACAAAGAATGGATTAAGTTTGACAATAAAAAAAGTGATGCGAGGTATAAATCGAAGACAAACCATCCTTTTTCTTGTCAATTATTTGACTGCACACAATTTTTCTTAAAGAAAGAAAATCCTAGTAATATGATTCCAATACAGTGATGCATATCAAAATCAAATCAATGGAAAGCTCTTTTGAGTTTCAACCTCTTCATAAGCAGAAGTTGAGATTGAACAATGATCAGCAAGTTGAAATTCAAAGCATGCACAGTAGAAATAATTAAGAGTTTCGAGCAAGTAAGACTTACTGCAACATATATGGTTGAGAAACTAGCAATCGTCCAATATCTTCCTAGATAAGCATCAGCAACGAATGCTCCGATCAATGGAGTGATATAGCATGTTCCACTCCAGTTCAAGTTATTTCTAGTAGCTGTAGCACTGCTCTGGTTCAGTCTGTGCTTGAAATAAAGAACTAGATTGGAGCTCATCCCATAGTACGCCAATCGTTCACAAAATTCATTTCCTGTTGATAAAGGCTAAAAGTGTTAAGCATGTCTCTTGTGATCAGATTGCCTTAGTTGTAATAGAAAATCAAGAGAAGGTACCTATAATAAAAGGGCAGGCCCTCCAGGTCCCAGTCTCCTTTCTGTTAGCAGGATTCCCCAGATAATCCACAGTTCCATCTTTCGTATAAACATCGTCTTCTGCCATGGTGCTATAGAAGTTCTTGTGCTTTGCTTATTCTCTAGAATCTACTTGAGATATTGCAGTCTTAAAACTGCACCTCGCAAAGAAATATAGCTGTATTGAATTTCCTGTCAAATATGGAAACGAAACAAATGTCAGGTGCAGCGGCAGAGGTTTGCTTCAGTTAAGGCCACTGTAGTTTTGGGACACAATCGTAGTTTAATCGACGAGAGATGCACGGAAGAATGATTCTAACTAATTAATGTAAATCAATATGGCTTGACACCCTCAATTACAACCTTGACATGAAAAATTGAAAACCATCTTCCTGGTGTTGGTGATTTTAGAAACAGAGGGTTGTCAAGGAGAAAACAGATGTGGGATTTAGCAAAACTCAATACAAAGGAAAGACAAAAGGACAGATTAAGGAAAGAGAAGAAAGAACTCAAACCTTATGCTTGAGACGATCAGTAATGTTCCCAGGAAAAAGCAGCTAAGCTCATCAATAATGGAGAAGCAGACTTGTAAGAGTCTTTAGGATGAGAGCAGTAAAATTCAGAAAACAACGCTGGTGTGCCCCCGAAAGGTCAGCAGAAAAACCAGCCACGTCAACCGCATTTTTGCGTGCCCACACACTGATAGGATACAGTGATAGTATTGTGGTTTAATTGTATTTTTAATTTAATTTTTAATTATTATTTTTATATTTTTAAATCATTTTAATATATTATATTAAAATTAAATTATTTTTTTAAAATACACTTTTAAAGCTACTACTAATTGATTCCACCGTTCCCTGTTTTTTTCCAGTCGCTTCACGTTATGCAGCCGTTGAAAGTTCAAATCTCTCTCTCTCTCACTAGAAAAATAACACGGGTCCTCTTTTATGTGGAAAGATCTGAGTGAGGTATTAAAATCAAGTGTTGAAGAGAGATTAGTCTAGAGTTATCTCGGAATCCATGGCATTTTTTTCCAAGGGTAAGAGGTCATGGTAAGATTGGCATGAGATAAAAAAGCAAGCTAGACTAAATCGAGTAAAAAATTTAACCTAACTGGTTCAGAACCTAATCTTACCATTCATATACACCAAAATATTTACACAGAGAGAAACATGGAGTGCCCAGAAAGATACAATAAGCTCTTACCTTGTTGAATCTTGCGATCTACCATTACACACAGCAAAGTGAAGGTGCAAAGCAAGGGCTACACTATCTCCCAGTGCAAATCCAGCTCTTCGATCAGAACTAGATATGAATATTGACGGGGAGAGTAGGGAGCGTCAGCTTGAATGGCCCTGACCGGCGATGGGCTCAGGGGATCTCCTCACAAGCCGACTACCCCGGCCAGTTGCTAGCTTGCTATATATTCGCGTGAGGTCCCTGCAGTTTCCAGCTAGAAATGAGTTGCTTGGAACGTGTTTGACGTTTAGTTCGTAAAAAATTTGATTTTTTTTTAAAAAAAAAATATTTTTTTTATATTTTTAAATGATTTATATTTTAAAAAATAGATTATTTAATTATACTGCAAGGACTCCTACGCTACTATTAAATAATTTATCACAACTCCGGCAGCGACGCTGAGATAATGTAGTGGTGAGCAATTTGCCCGAGGAAGAAACGGATCCCATTATTTTATTTTTTGCACAAATCATTTCTCACCAACACAACGATATTTTGAGTATTAATTAATTAATTAATTAATATATTATGGTACTGAAGATTCCAAAACTTGACAGGGAATCGCTCTATAATAACAACCAGAGCATGATTTTGTCATACGGGTAATATAAATTCAACGATTAGGTTTTTAAATACTAGTAGGAGATCACACGCATACACAGATATGTACATAAGAGAGTTCATGCACGTAAAATGGACGAGTAATGCTAATTTTTACTAAAATTTCTTACTAATTTACTTCTCAAAACATTTCAATTGTTGGATTTATGAGATTTTTGTAGTGAATTCCACTTGTTTAAAATGTTATAAATTAATCCATCAATTTTTCAAGAATTGAAATCAGTAGAAAATTACCAACCTTTTTTTCTTAGAAACAGTGGTGCAGCCAAAAAAAATTATTAACAAGTATTATATATAGATATACATTAAAAATCAATTCAAAATATATATACTAATTCTTATTAAATAAAATTAAAATAAAAAAAACTTATATTATAATTGTTCTATTCTATTTATTTATTTTTGAACGATTTCCTAGCTTTATTATCAATATTATTGAAAATATCTTTTTCAATGTATATAATTAAATGACTATTATTTATTTATTTATTTTTCATTTTATTTCAGAATCTACTCTTGACAATATATATAATAGAAAAAACTCTTTCTATTATAACAATTGTAATTGGTATAAGAATGACAATCTAATAAACATATATACTTATTAAAATATTAAATTTTTCTTTGTTTTTATTTTTTTCCCGCAAAACTTGCAATATTTTTAATATCATAGAACTCATCACCACTATATATATCAAGTTGATCAGCTAATACCATGAGTTCACTATATATGTATACATAATGTACTATCCCGTTGTCGGTAATAGGACTCCTCTTATTTTATAAATAATAATTACTTTAATAATCCACCATTATCGCACAATCCATATCAACCTCCCAGCAAAATTTAAAGTGGTCCACGGTTTCAGACCATGCGGGGATATATATATATTAAACAATCGGTCTGCTGCGGAACAAATTGTAAGGAGGAAAAAAACAGAATAATTTGCGTTCATGCCGTTGGTAATTGAATGGTGTTTTCCAGAAAAAGTCTATACGAAATAACAAAATTTAATTTAATAAATTAGAAAAGGGAAAAGGCCCACTTTGATCTCAAAAAAAAAAAAAATGTAATGACTTCAATATGAAAAAGAATTAGCTGGGAAAATGGCAAGCCAATCGAATTGCTAGCTGAATATTCTTTGAAAAGTACCTTGGAATTTTTAGCACTTGACTGGGCGTTCACATTGAAGTCCTCCTGAATCGATCATCCAGTGTGGACAAGATTTTTGGAGTGACATGGACGGCACAATGTGAACTGAACACGGATTCGGCATTGCTTTTCAAACGGGGAGTTTACTAAAATTTGAAATTTTTTTATTTAATTTTAAATCATTTTAATATATCATATCAAAAATAAATTTAAAAATATATTATTTTAATATATTTTTAAAAAAATATTTTACCACTAGATCACTTCCATGCTCTCTCAATGCAGTCTTCGTCTAAAAAAAACAAACAAAAACTGAAAGGAAAGAGAAATAATTCAATTGTAATTAGCTGGGAGGCACTAAATTGTTCATGATTATAACCCTCTTTTTGTATGGAAGGGTTTGTCAATCTCCACGTCTCTCTCAAGATAGCTTGAGCTCCCCGGCTGTATCAATTAGCTTGATCCCAGGGGATTAGTCTCTTTCTATACAGCTTGCAGTGCCTGGTTTTAACCTGATTCTAAGCAATTATTCCATTTGATTAATTAGACAATCCGTTTGAATGGCTTCGCTAAAACCAATTTGATTTTATGTTGTTGGCGTTCTCACTGTGTGGGCTGCTGTCTCGTTAAGCGATTCCATTTTTTACGATTTCCATGGAAAATCTTCCAAGATCCAGAGCTTTCCAAAGCCTGGGTTTCATAAACATCGGCAAAAAAAAGTCTGTTGTATGTTTAAGTTGACATTGATGCATATGGTTGATCCTCTAAGAAAGGGGGGCATGGGCCTGGTCTCGTTTCGGGTGATATGCAGTCAGGCCCTTTAAGAGAGGACGCTCGGCCCATTTTCTCTAAATAAGGGGATGTGCAGTCAGGTCCATAGTTTTTAAGACCCGGCCCGGTGGTCGGCCCGGTCCAAGGCCCGAGTTCCGGGTCTTGACCGGGTCGCCGGGTCGGGGGTCAATTTTTTTTTTTTAAAAATCAAAACGACGTCGTTTTAGTAAAAAATAATAAAAGTCAACGTGTTTGAGGCCGGGTTAGCCGGGTCCCGGGTCGGCCGGGCCAATTCCCAACCGGATTTTAGCCTCCACCCGGACCGGTCCCATGCCCGGGTCGGCCGGGTCCCGAATCGACCCGCCGGGTCGGGCCGGGTTTTAAAACTATGGTCAGGTCCTCTATGAAGGGATGCTCGGCATATTCCTATTTAGTGGATTTTAGAGAAGAACCCAAATCCCATCCCTCATCATTATCAACCTTTTATTTTAATATTTATTATTGAGCTTTTAATTATTAATGATTTATAAAGCTTTTAGGAGAATATAGTGAAAATATTGATTTACCATTATTAAATGATTATTTAAGGAGGTGGTTCTAAATCCATAAAATAAAATCTTGAATTCACAGAACTAAAAATTCTAATTAAATGAGCTTGTAGTCAATTAATTCATCTTTATCGATGCATCATTAATATTGAAAAAAAATACCTGGTGATTTAGCATAAAATGACAAGATGTTTAAATTCTTGTATATCCATTTTCTTTGATATGCTCATCTATTATTATTTTTTAATTAAAACTAATAGGTTTATATTCCACACATAATAACGTTGAACTAATTTAAATACCACTCTAAGAGCATAAAATAAGCCACTTAAAAAAGGAAGCGAGGATGTGTTACTTCTATTAATATCTATACTATTTGTCTTACACTTTTAAAAGGTTTTTAAGTAAATTTATATTCAAGATTCACACTATTATTAATTTTAACATAATTTAACAGAACAAAAATTGTCCATAAATATATTATAAAATATGAATAAATAGAAGGCTACGAATTGATTAATTTTTATTTTTTAAAAAAAATATATGGTATGTTGATAGATTTCTAAGAAAAAAATCATAGAATTCTAGAGGTGGCTGCTAGTTAAGGTATCAAAAGAGGCATGAAAAGGGATTAAAAAAAAAAAAAAAGGAATCAAATGCTCGCCAAGATTTATTAAGAAAGAAACCCATAATATCCCACCAGGCCCGTAACTTTTAAAAGGACCATGGGCGTTTTCTTCTGGCCCATAATCAACTTCAATACTCCCAACCCGTCTTTTTTTTTTCTTTTTTTTCCTAGGGGCCCGGAAGCCCAAACATCAAACAACAAGACTAGACATCAGCCCAAAGAAGCTTAAAAGGACCACGTTGAGGTTCTTGCTTACTGTATAATTTTGTCCAGAGAAGCGACTGGATCTCACCATTCAAAACAGCTCCATGTCACCTAAAGCACACGGCAAATTGGGGGTGCTAGATGGCTGCTCGAGGTGGCGTGGCAGTTCATGTTGCCATAGTTAGCAAATTGATGGGCCTTTTGCTTGCATCTCACCTAGTTTCTAAAAATATGCGAAGCCTTGCATTCAAAGCTACTAGTCCATCCTCGAGGCATGCACCCTCGACTTTTCTATCTAGAAAACAGCCCTGCACTGCACTGCACTATCTAGACCAAAAGAAGCACAAAAATATCCAATCAATTTGCCAACAATAGATATTTTCAAAAAAAAGCTAAATTTGGGATATTTTATGGTGTTTATGGGTTCGGTAGCTTCTGTTTTAAGATGTAAAAAAATATATTTTCAAATAAAAAATACATTTGAAAAACAGTATGCACCAATTAAAAAATAAACAGTGTTTATATGCTAATTTATATATATAAAAAACGTAATCATTAGATTTTGGGTGCACATTATATTTTATAAATATCAGTAAAGCGTTGGTTGTAAGTTGATGGGTTTGGACCTCTAACCTTTCTCTCTAGAAGAATAATAAACCTGTAATCCTATTTATTGCAAATAATAACAAGACAGATTACTCATAGCAACTCAATTAGTTTGTGATTAAAATGTGATAAATTATTTTCGTAAGTGGGATACCAAAGAGAGGTTAGATGAGCTGTTACCCACCCTGAAAAAATCTTTAGCTTTCAGAGAACAAAATTCTCCCACTACAAACATCCATGAAAAGCATCCTTCAACCATAAATACTGATAGTGCTTAGGCTAACATCCCCTTTCATGTATCCATCGTCTACCCACCACGTCCACAAATTTCAACTCCATCAGCCGCCGCCTCTTCTCGAAGGTTTCTCTTCTGTATACAAATGAAAAATGACAATAACATCAGTAATTTAATTATTACATGAATAATCATTATAAAAAATAATAATTAGTGATTATATTGTAGATTTGAGCATTGATGTTTAGTTTATCATTAGTTAGATAGTCCCGGCAAGCTCACTTTTTATTATTATAAAAAAATATTATAAAAATTTAAGACTTAAAGACAATTGCATCATGCGTCATCAACCATGAGGCTTTGGTCCTGATACCAGGACGCATTACCCTTGGATCCTAACGCATCATCCAAGATAATTAGATTTTGGCACAACATATATTAGCTTTGGGTCTTAAATGCCAGACCCAAGACAATTGGGTCTTGACAGGGGGTCCAATTCGCTTGGATCAGGCGTCAGGACCCATTAGACGAAGCACCCAAGCAAATTGGGTCTTGACGCAGGACTCATAGTCGTACATTAGACGGTGCTGCAAGACCCAAGGCATCTGAGTCCTAACGACTAACTTGAAGGATATGGGTCCTGACGCAGGACCCTTGAGAATTGGGTCATGGTGTAGGATCCATTAGCCTTGAGTCAGGCTAGGTTGCAAGACCCCAGGTATTCGGGTCCTGATAACTGACCCAAGGTATCTGGATCCTGACGCAGGACCCATAAGAATTGGGTCCTGACGCAGGATCCATGTAAATTGCGTCAAACGGGGCTATAAGACCCAAGGGATTTGGGTATGTCCTCATGTCACACCCAAGCAACTTGGGTGAGACGTCCTTTTCCAGCCCCAAGTTTTTTAGGTCTAGAAGGGTATTCCTGACCCAAGTTAATAATAATAATAATAATTGATTTTACCCCTTATATGTTTTATTATAGTAATAATTTTATTTCAAATTTATTAATATTAATGAATATAATAATATTATTAAACTTGTCTGATCAAAGTTTTCATAGTTTTTAATCCCTTTAAATCAAATTTATGATTTTTCTTCAATAGCAATAATATTTTTTTCAAATTTATTAATAGTAATAATAATAATAATAATAATTATTATTATTATTATTTTACCCTTCTGATGAAATATTTTTTTTTCAATATTAATAATATTTTTTCAAATTTAATAAGTATTATATTAATAATTTTAGCTATAATAATATTTATAATAAAAATAATAGTATTTTTAATATTAATTATAACAAAAATAATAATATTTATAAGACAAATAATAATATTTTTTATATCAATACTTTTAATTATAAGACAAATAATAATATTTTTGATATCAATACATTTAATTATAATAAAAATAATAATATTTATAAAACAAACAATTATATTTAGAAACCTAAAACCTAAGAACATTGGGTCCTGACACCGGATCCAATAGAATTGGGTCTTGACACAGGACCCAACACGCGGTTCTGGAAATCCTAGGCGTTCAAGTCTACACACCTAGACGGCAGGTCTTCAGGCCCGCTTGCCTGGGTTTGCAGCTAGGGGCGCGTGTCTGGCCCTAGTGCCCAAGGCTTGGCAGCTCCAACACCAGGTGTTTGTTGCCTGCGGCTACGGCCAGGTGCGCAAGGTTGGTCCTAATACCTGGGGCTTGGGAGCTCATTGCCATGTGTCTGCTATTTGGAGCCTACATCCCTGTCTAAATCAAAACTGACAATTTTCTCCCCAACTAAAAAGACTACCCCACCCCCAGTAGTCTTTACAACTCTTTATGGCAAGTGCAACTTTGCCATTGCACCGTTCAAATCCACAGTGCTTTTAGCAAAGTGCAAACTCAAACAGTGCAATGCACAGTGAAATCACTCATATTTTATAGTAATATACAGTAATTCACTGATCCTCCAAACAGTGCAATCGACAATGTAATCACAATTTATAATGATTTGAAATAGTATAATCTACAGTGAAATCACTCAGTCCACAGTAATTTACTATACAGTAAAACAATGATCTCTTTTAGTTATATTTAATAATAATGCATGCTAAACACAAACATATTTTCAAGAAAAGTCGAGAGATCATACAAGTTTAAATCTACAAGTATGTTAAATAATAATTCATGGCAAATATGCTTTCAATACAAAGATAATAATAGAACACTACTATGCATATCAAGTTTATATTCAAACTCAGAATTGTTATTAATTTAAAGTTCGAACATGCTTACTAGTATTTAAAAATATATATGCTTAAATTAAAATAGAGAGCACTTTCTTGTTAAGACACTTTAAAGTAATGAGATTTTTGTTGATATCAATGATTAATAACTTGTTTTTTTAAGGTTTTATTGTTACTCACTTATGCAACTAGAATATTTACAATATACCTCACAAGTTTTTCAAAATACCACCTTGATTTAGATACAATTCTAAACAAAATATTTGAACTAAAAAATATAAAACTTAAATATATCTCAAATCTAGGAGGAAAACTAAAATTTAAAATGAGATGAAAATACTAAAGTATGAGGTTAAGAAGTAAAAATCTGAAAAATCCAAGTCAAAAACTTTTTCTTCACACCCCCTTCTAATTTCGAAAGCTAAAAGGTTGAAGAAAGATTTAATTCTAACCATTATTAGCATTTAATTAGTCACTGTAGTCAAGAGTTCAATCAAGAAAAACTAAGGATTTATTAAACCTGCAACTTGGATTGTGAAATCATGATAACAAATTATAAAATTTAATTTTCAATCAACTTAATATTAAATAACAAAATTGAAAGGAAATAGTCAATTAAAAAAAGATAATAAAAAAAAGACTCGAGTGAACCTACTAAATCCACAATTCGGGTCACACACCCCACTGGTTAAATACTGGTTTATAGAGTCATGCTACACTGCAACTCAAATTAAAAAAATAACATGAAAAAAAATACTCAGGCCATATGAAACTATTTGATATTATTATTAAACATAACCTAACAAATTAACTTTGAAGCCTCTTGACTTAACTTTTTACTTAACCTGAATTTAAAATTAAATAGAATATAAGTTGTCTTGATATAATTCAATTGAATTATTGGTAAAAAAACAACCCATAAGGGAAGTAAAAATTGTGATTTGTTACTTAACCTGCAAAGTTTATAATCAAAGTGAAAGACTCTAGTGGACACTCATATTTACAATTATATCATCAATCGAATAGAAATGATACTAGGGTTTCATTGGAGCCAAGCACCCCTTAAAACGAGGGATTCCATGGAGTAATGTCATCTATAATTTTTTTAGCATTACTCAAACTCAGACTCAGCTTCGTGACTCCATTTAATCATGGCAGACCATAATATTTAACTATAACCTTGAGAAAGCAGGAAACTATAGCCTCCTTAATTCCATCAAATTTTGCAATAATCTAGTAAATAGAATCCCATTTATCAAAAAAGGAAAAGAAAGAAAAATAAAGAATGTTCCCGATCGTGGAGCCTCCCTCTCTTATACTTACCCGCCAATCAAATGCTTAAATATAGTTGCAAATCGTAATTAGATACAGGAATTAACAGGAATTAATCACTGTAATGAAGCGAGGCTCCTTAGAACATAAGCTCTTAGTTCATAATTAAATTAAAGGGAGTTATGTTTCGGTCGCTGCCGCCCACGTCATTTCCTTTGACTTGAACGAGGTGGAAAATCTAAGACTTTATGGTTATGTTAGATGCGATCGGGTGTACTTTACCCAATACGGTTGGACCAAACCCAGTTGCTGACCACCTAGTCAAATGAAACATGGCATCAAGGGGATCGCTTCAAGACGTGTCTTATTAGTTGATGGATAACTGCTTTGTGTGATACACAAGAAAACAATATTGGAATTTCTTGTTTTATTTTGACGAATTGGTTTCTGGTTACCTCAACTCAGGGCTAGCTTGCCCCTCGAATACTCCTGCGTCTACCTAATTGTCTAAAACGACCTGACAGCAAATGAGTATATTAATATTGCCTTTGCCTTATAAGGTGACATAGGTCAGGCATTGCTTGTGCACCAACACAAAAGAAGAAGAAAGATATTCCTCTCTGTCTTTGTTTTCATAAAGAGGGAGGGAGACTAGGAAGAGCTAGTGGAAATGGACATGGCACCATGGATTCGGGTTGTAGTTCTGGTGGCTTGTCTGTTTCCGGCATCTGTGGAGTCCATGGTCCGGCACTACAAGTTCAATGTAAGTTGTAATGGTACCAAGTACTATATTCCTGGCCTAGCTAGCAACGTGTTTCCATGCATGATTAGTTAATTTCCCCTTAATCTAGTTAATCAAATCAATATTGCACCATGCTCATCATTCTGTCATTAAGAACCCAGGTCCTATGTGCACGGTCCTTTTTCTTCCGAGCAAACTATAATGCGAGCCTCTTGGTTATAAACGGCTAATACAATACTTTACGTCACGTGACCTTGAAATGACAGTGTTTTGTCTAGCAATTCCCATGCATATGCATGCCTTGTTTTGAAGGTCGCATGTAGACACGTGATCGGAAGTTCCATGCGAGGATATATACATGAAAACGCAATGTCCCTGGTTCTCTCTGCAAATCTTATTTCAGTCTTCTGAAATTCTGATGAGGCTTGTCATAATTAATTAAGATAATTAAGTTTCCGTCTGCTCTTGTTTTGAGGGTTTCTAGCTGGCCAGGAAGCTCTTGCATGCATGAGCTTCACCTTCAAGCTATGATAGGCAAAGTTTAAATAATACGATTACTTGGTGAAGTGACTATTTTTATGGAGAAAATTTAAAATTTAAGATCAATTGGTGCGTAATATTATGGCAGAAGCTTAGCTGGTTTCTCAATATTACTATCCTTTTGGTTTGTACATCTTAATCATATATATTTTATTCTAGCGAGCAAAACTGCATTGCATTCTGCATGGAATGCAGTTTTCTTCGTTTTTCTTGGCTATAATATTAACGCAGCTGGCATTTCCACTTCGAATTATCGTGTCTCATACTTTCTTCTAATGCTTTCATTTCTTGATGTTTTGTATCAAATTTTTCAAGTCAAATGACTGATAAAACACTTCAAAGATTTTTCACATATATATTCCTTTGTATCGTCTTTAAAACTAGAAAAACACGACTTATGTAGCTCAAAATTTTTATATAATGGACCACCTCCGCGCACACGTATAATCTCAAAGCATGCATACCTTTAAGTTGAGTGAGTCGTCAAAAAGATCACGAATTAAGTTGTTCTTTCTTAATGCACAAGTGATCAATATCCAAATACAAATTAATTTAATTGGTAAAATATAATAAACCTACCAAATCTTGATTATCAAACAGAAAAGTGATATTATTGTTGAGGGCAAGCCACCTAAATCAAGTTTGGTAACTGTAGCCCAATGTTGAACCTCAAGATTGTTACTGTGTCGATGTCTTCTTCGTTGTATCTCACGGCTGTTTAATTTTCATGAAGGTGGTGATGAAAAATAGCACAAAACTGTGTTCAACGAAGCCCATTGTCACTGTGAATGGACAGTTCCCAGGGCCTACTTTAGTTGCCAGAGAAGATGACACTGTGCTTGTGAAGGTGGTAAACCATGTCAAATACAATGTCAGCATCCATTGGTGAGCCTGCTGTGAATTACAGATCTTACTAAATTTTCACGGCGTCCGTTAATTTTTGGCTTGATTAAGATCATTATGCTATTTACAAATTCTGATCAGGCACGGCGTTAGACAACTGCGGACCGGTTGGGCCGACGGCCCTGCATACATAACGCAGTGTCCTATTCAGCCGGGGCAGAGCTTTGTGTACAATTTCACCATTACCGGTCAGAGGGGCACTCTACTCTGGCATGCACATATCCTCTGGCTCAGGGCAACTGTCCATGGTGCTATTGTAATTTTGCCCAAGCGAGGTGTTCCGTACCCATTTCCTACACCACGCAGGGAAAAAGTCATTATATTAGGTGAGTCTAGCTCAACTTAACGCCTTCAAAACTTGAGCTAGTTGATGGCTGACTTGGTAAAACTAAGTTTCATGAGTGCATTGAATGCCTACAGGGAATTATTGTGTTGCTTGTGCTTCACAATTAATCCATATATCAAGTAATTATTAGTTGACAATTATGTATTCGGGTAGAATAATCATTGGTCAACAATCAATCCAATTTTTCCAATTGTAGGTGAATGGTGGAAATCAGATGTTGAAGCTGTGATCAACGAGGCGATGAAATCCGGGATGGCACCTAATGTCTCGGATGCTCACACAATCAATGGCTATCCAGGGCCTGTCTCAGCCTGCTCTTCACACGGTAAAAATTAAAACAACTAGCACAACAAAACAAGCTGTTACATTCTGACGATCGATAGCTAGTTTATTGCATTCGTTATCTTTCTCAATCATTCTATCGATTGCAGGAGGGTATAATTTATCAGTACATCCCGGAAGGACTTACATGCTTCGGATTATCAACGCTGCACTAAATGAAGAACTCTTCTTTAAGATTGCTGGCCATCAACTCACTGTTGTAGAGGTTGATGCCACATACGTAAAACCCTTCAAAATCGACACCGTTGTCATAGCCCCGGGCCAAACCACAAACGTTCTTGTGACGGCAAACCGTGGTTCTGGCAAGTACCTGGTTGCAGCCTCACCTTTCATGGACGCACCCATTGCGGTTGATAACGTGACTGCCACAGCCACCTTACATTACTCTGGCACCCTTGCGAGTACCATCACTACCCTCACCGTACCTCCTGCCAAAAACGCCACTCCGGTAGCAACAAACTTTACGAGTGCTCTACGTAGCTTGAATTCGATAAAATATCCTGCTAGAGTCCCGTTAAAGATCGATCATTCTCTTTTCTTCACCGTTGGCCTTGGCGTTAATCCGTGTGCTACTTGTATCAATGGAAGCCGTGTTGTGGCAGATATCAATAACGTTACATTTGTGATGCCAACAATTGCTCTCCTTCAAGCTCACGTCTTCAACATTAGTGGTGTTTTCACAGATGATTTCCCTGCCAACCCGCCCACGCCATTCAACTACACAGGCACGCAACCAACGAACTTTCAGACAGTGAAGGGAACAAAAGTTTATAGACTTGCTTATAACAACACAGTCCAGCTAGTTCTACAAGATACAGGAATGCTCACTCCCGAAAACCACCCTGTCCATTTGCATGGCTTCAATTTCTTTGAAGTTGGAAGAGGAGTAGGTAATTTCGATCCAAATAAGGACCCAAAGAAATTCAATCTTGTTGATCCAGTGGAGAGGAACACAATTGGGGTCCCATCTGGTGGATGGACCGCTATAAGATTCATAGCAGATAATCCAGGTAATCAAACATTTCTGATTTAAATAAATCAGTACTCCCTCTTTTTTCCCCATTCTGAAACATTTTTCCCCATTTTTTGATGTAGGGGTTTGGTTCATGCATTGCCATTTGGAGGTCCACACAACATGGGGACTTAAGATGGCATTTGTTGTAGACAATGGTAAAGGCCCAAATGAATCTGTTTTACCACCGCCTCCTGATCTGCCAAAGTGCTAGAGAAAACAATGCAAGGATTCTCTTCTGTGAACTGTACATACAGGAGAGGAAAATTGCAAGTCAGATTGAGCAGAGGAAACAAGGGAGGGATCAAAGGGAGAGACCGCTGAATTGTTTAGAACTAATAAGAAAGAGTTCTTTCGAGACTGGCTAAAATCAATGAATTATTGCTCGGGAATTTTAAATAAAGTCACACTGAAACTTTCCTTCCCTTTTTTTTTTTTTTTTTGGTTTCTTGGGGGGGTTGGTTTTTCACAGTAATTTGCTCTTTGTATATTCAGCGATGTAATTATGGAATATGCTGTAATTAATTAAAAAAACCCGAAAGATATTGAGAATTCTTTATATGTTTTACATGAACAATCCCTCGACATATATATTCCATGCTTGCCATTTAAGTTGTCTCGAGAGAATTTTCCTTCGGATTTCCAAAAATATAAATAGGAACACTCGAGTACTGGAAAGAATTTCGAAGGAACAAAGGCGGGCTAAGAGAGACAATCTCTCGAAGATCCATTTTAGGCCCGAGGCCACTTGTGTGTATTTTCTCATTTCGTGAGCCACGAGACCACCGAGAGTTGGAGAATACCACTCATAACGATGTTAGATTATTAAACGTAGGCAAAGCTAGAAGTTGCTAATAATTTTATATAGCAAGATTGGCAGTGGGCTCTTGATAGTTTAATGGGCTGGGCTTTTATTCTATTTTGGTCGGCCTTTCTATTTAATGGGCTATGCCTGTATTCTTTCTTTCCAGTCATTAACAGCACTGGTCTGAAATTAAACACCAAGTGGGCTGCCATCAAATGATATGATAATAAAAGATTAATACATTGATTATTATATCATATATATATATATATATCAATGTAACATATTGATTTATTTACCGTCACCTTAATATATATATTGTCATGAATGTATCGAGAGAGAAAATCAAGAATATTTTGAAAAAGCTTCTGCAAGCACGTTGCCAGAGAGCTGTTGACCTGCGGATGCCTTCCGCGAAAACTAGCCACGAGTTGGAGCACGCGCCTGGTGAGAGGAGCAGACTCGAACTCAATCACGTTGGCTCAAACTTTTTGACTTTTATGAAAGAGCACATAAAGGGAATCTTTCCTTTAATGGAAAAAAAATCGATTGGGGTGCCAAACCTTTTCAATTATTGAGACATTGCTATAAATATTTTAAGCAGCAGCAGCAGTCACCATCGATTCCAACCATCCCACATGGCCTACCCCTACCCCTACCCTTGTGTCAAGGGTCACTACCCCAAGTCCAAAGGGAACTCCAAATGGATGCTTCTATACATAAAGAGACATATTCTCTATGAAGTAAATAAAGCATATTGTATAGAAGGGATAAAAGATAGCCCTTAGAGTCATCGTTTTTAAAAACGGAAAAAAAAAAATACTTCAGGACACAGGAGTTTGTTTTATAAAAAAAAATAGCACAATGCCAAAACCATCATAGTTGTATATTTATTTTTAAAATACCATAATTAATTCATAAGACACACAAATCACACATGCACAGCCATGAGATGTTCTGATAACACTTGCGCAATCTCAGGATGGGCGGGTAAGAGAGCAAGGAGTTCTGCCAAGATAAACGGAAAAGGGGCTTTCACGGCGGAGAGAAAGATCAAGAGAGGGAAGGTGAGGTTAGGGCGGCGCACTTGAGCATCTAAATAGAAATAAACAAAAAATGGAAAAATCTGTTAATTTTAATTTAATTAGATGTGAAGGTCGCACTTGAGCATCTAAATAGGTTGTACATGCATGACCTGTGTATTTAATAAAATTATATTATTTAACTATTTAATAGGTAGTTTAGTAGTAAAAGTTTGGAATTAAGGGGTTTGATTCTCCTATAGTTTTAAGTTTGAGTCTCGTGGTTGCTAATATAATGGCTGTTGTAAACTTATATGGTTGTTAATTTTAAAACCCGTGTGATTAGTTTAGGTGCGCACAAGCTGACCCGGACATCCACGTTAATAAAAAAAAAACTATATTATTTTAAAAAATAAATTTATAGCTTTGATAATTTATATACATTTTTTAACCATTATATTTATAAAAAAAACCTCCAAGATCCGTAAAGGTAAAGGCGGAAGCAGCTATTTTAAAATATGGAATACGTGTTTTCTGCCTAATTTATAAGGATACCATTATAATTTTATACTTGAGATGATTTTTCGAGATTGACGGTATTTGTTTTTTTCTCGTATTACTTTGATTCCAATTTCTTAAGTTTTTTTTTTCCTCTGTTAGCAAGAGAAAAGGAGTGAAGAAGAAGGGAGAGAAAGAATAAAGAAGACAATACTGTCGTGTGGAACAGTACACGAAAGAACCAAGTACTGCTTTCATTGTTGTAGGATATTTAAAAAAAAAAAAACAATTGTATATAATTAAACAGCCAGAAATAACTGTTTAACTAGCTTTTATTTATTTATTTATCATGTGACCCATAATGCACTACCCGAAAACAACTAGAATATGTGACAAACGCAACAATTTTCAAGACAGATTTCTTCCGAATAAAATTTTCAAGACGTGCATGAATAAAGAACAACATCATGCGGCAGCTATGTTTTATTGTCGTGCGTGTCGCTAAAATCATTCTAAATTAAGTGAATTTAACCGGGTTAATAACTTGTTTAGTTTAATATTAAAACCCTAATCTAGATCAAGTCAGCCCATCAAACTTTGACCAAGTTTAATATAGAGATCTAGAGACAGGAACTTATTAATTGGTTCACATCATTCACTTCCCACTATGATTTTCTAGTGTCATGTTCGTATTAAAAAGAGTTTTAATATTAATTCACCAACACAGCTGAATGTTCGTATTAAAAAGATTAATTTTTTTTTTCTTGATTAAGTATCCCACATCAATATGATGTATTAAAAAGATTATTTAAATTAATTTTAAAATTCAAATTATATATAAAAAAATAAGAATAACCAATTACTTTTACTAGATTAAAAAGGCTATAACGAATTAGAGGTTGAGAGGGTATTTCAGTGAAAGTTTTTAAAAAAATTAAATTTTTTATATATGTTTTCGAATTATTATGATATATTAATTTTAAAAAATATTTTTAAATAAAAAATAACAACTGCTAGTTTCCTAAACAACTCCGAGTAGAAATTAAAAGTCTTAAGACATGAAACCGAAAAAAAGGAAGAAAATAATGGCTGTGTGCTCTTGGAGTACCACAAGCAGCTACTATTAATGGAGGGCATGTTGTCCCATTTAATGGGAGGTGCGAGGTTCGAGGTACCCGATGCAAGATGATGGAAGGGCTAGAAAGCATGCTACACGTGCATAAAGCATCTTTTCAACTTGGGCCTCTCTTTATTTCTTATAAAGCCCATCATCACATGCACCCAAAGAGTAAAAATTCTGGCCAATCCCGGGCTCTTGCCTCCAGGACACATAAATTCAATCATTTGTGGTCCTCTATGATCAGAAAATAATCATTTTGTAGTCCTTTTGATTTTGTTTTTTGGGTAATTGTCCTTTTTTATTTAATGAACTCATTAATTTCCACACGTGGCAAAACAATGTTGAGATATTTTTATTCATATCGACGATGAAGTCACTGGAGAATTTATTCAATTAGTTGCATGTGAATTTAAATATCTGGAAATAAACTTAAAATCATTTTGATGGAACTATCTAAAATGATTAGCTGGTGGACGTTTTATCAGACATATATTTTGATAGAAAAATGAATTTAATTTTTTTTTATTTGGATAAAAAGCCCAAATAATATTATAAATTTGATACACACGTGTGGAGGACCCTACAAAATTTATTTTTTAACAACTTGCTAACCTGTGTTCCTTGATATATTTAATATATGTATACACACTCACACGAAATACAAAAAATAAATGATTAAAAAGATAAGTTTTTTAAACGAAATCAAATAATAGGGGAAAAAACAGATTTTTTATGTCATGGAATCTCACTTATTTGGTTCCAGAAAAAAAAACACAAATTATTCTCCTATAGCTAATGTAATGAGACGGAGTTAAGGATATGCTAAAATTAATATAACAAAATAAATTATTAAAAATTTTATTTATTTCAAATAAAAATATTATTTTATTTTATATTTAAATATTAAATAAAAATTTTTTTTGCAAGGGCCAGGCCTGCTTACCTCCCCTCCTTCCGCTCCTAGTGTTACGTATGTCTTAAATCTAGCAATTAAGTAATACAATTTCAAAACTCATAGTATATTTATGTTATATATATATATATATTGATTAAATTTCTGAACCTCATGGAAATAAAAATATAGTCATTTATAAAATTAGAGAAGAAAAATAACAACGAGAATTCAAAAGAAAATTAGCTAGGGTTGATATAATTTTCTTAATCTTTAACGAAGAATAATTTGCTAATAATAACTATGTAAACATCTTTAATGCTGTATGAATTGTCGGTCACTCGTGGAAAGATCAAACAGTGACTGAAGAATGTAGGGACTAAATTAATAGCCCGCGACAAAAAAATAATAATAAAAAAAAAATGATTGATTAATGAAGCCCCTCCTCTCTCTCTCTCTATTGGTCTGGGCCTTAGATTCAGGTCCGCTTCTAGCCGACTAAGCTCTGAACTCCGGGCTCCATGCATGTGGCAATGTGTGAAATACAGCCTAAGAGCTTGTAAATGGAAAGACGCAGGTAAAAGACAAAAAAAACAAAAATTGGTTTTCTATCGCTTATTTTTCCAGCTCAAAAGAGTTGTATTGAAGAGACCAGGTAATATTCCTATATTAGAGAGTCATTACTATATATTGGTTAAAAGTATGTTTAATATATTTTTATGTCAAATAATGTTTTGATTAGAGTTGTATTACTTAGTTATATTTAAAAAAATAGTTTTATTAATATCAAATATATTAAAATATCATTGGTTCTTCTAAATATATTTTTTATCATTAAAGTGCATATAAACAAAAAACAATTATATTTATACCATTCAAAAATCTATATTACGACACAAGTTGGTTTGAACAACAGGGGTACCTCATGGTTCTTAACGACACAAGTTGATATATATATTTTTATCATTTTGATAACAATTATATGTGATAACTTATTTGATTAACCCGTAAAATTGAGGCAAGAGATTGCAGGTTCAAGCATAGGGTGTGCAATAATTTTTTTCATGTGAAAAATAAATACTATTTTTCTTTTCAAAAAAGGGTTATAGAGAAAAACAAATGCAGGCCCAGCGCAGCCCTGCTGTTGCACTAGCCTTTTGTTTTGTATTTTTTGTTTTGGTTTTTGTTTTTGTATTTTTGAAGAAAATAACAGTTTCACTTGCTCTTCACATTTAACATGATTTTTAAATATTATTATAAAATTTTATTTGATTTTAATATTTTTTTTAATTATTATGTTCATGATATGAAAATAATAATACATATAATAAATTGTTTGTGAAAAATTGATTTGTATTTTTTTTTTTTAAAATTCTTAAATAGATTTTGAATGTAATTTTTACTGCATTTATGATTTTTTTTAACTTTCGATGTCATATAAAATATTAACATACTATTTTGATATATTTTATTTTAATAGTTATAAAATATATTTTTTAGTAGAAACAATGATTATAGTTAAAAACATTATGTTCATTAAAATAAACAAAACAAATATTAATAAGAAAAAATATCTCGATAGAAAAAAATCAAAATAATTATATTTTTTTATTTAATAATAATGTTAAATAATTATATGATACTTGGATGTTATTTTTTTGTGTTTAAAAGAATTCTGATCCTTTTTTATTGTAGCTTGATTATTCAAGCTATTATTATTTAAAATGGACTTAATGAGTCATTACATGTATGTTTGTTATTATGTTAGCTTACACAGTTAGATTTGAAAAAAAAATAGGTTTGAGAAAACCTACAAATTATATTTTTTTTATAACTAAGGTTTTATGAGAAAGTTTTTAGTAGAATAATGAAAAATAAAATATATATTGATTAATTAAAAACTTTAAAACTATGGTTGAGCTTCAACCACATTACACTAAACGGACCAGGCAGCTTGAAAAGGGAGCTTGATGGCAAAAGAGACAGCCGGATGGATACATATGAAAGGTTATGCTGTGACAAGGACCGAGAAAGGCGGTTGTCTGGGAGCCTATAAGAGTTGTTGTTTTTTCTTTCTTTTTTTTCTTCCTGGTAGTTTAGATGGGTAGAGAGAGAGAGAGAGAGAGAGAGAGAGGAACAGTGGAGCAAGGGGACCGCTCGGCTGTATTGGCCGAGGCTCGTTAAGGATGCTCAGACTTAGAGCGGAAGAAGATATTTAGGGAAGATCGTACACTTAAATTACTCTGTTTCATACTTTCATGAATCTAAAACATTTCAATTTTTTTTTTTGATAGGTTCTATAATTTATTTCATGAATACACGCCATTTAAAAAAGTATATGGATATCCCTTTATATCACATATATAATAGAAACAAGTATGAAAATTATGAAAAATTCATGAAAGTCATAAACAAAATATACTTTCTCTATTTTTTAAATCTCATGCTAGAGGAGTCCACTTGTATAAAATATTTAAGACCACCATCATCGTAAAATTAAAAATTATAAATGTTAATCTAATATAAATCTAAGTAGTTCATTCAAAATAAAAATTGTTTTTTAACGTGTTTGATATTATAATGTAAAATAATTTTTTATTTAAAAATATATAATTTTTTATTTTTAATATTAGTACATCATGACCATAAAAAACACTAAAATAATATCAATTTAATAATTATTTTAAAATTAAATATAAGCACGTTAAAAAACAGAAAATAAAATGATACTATAAAAGATAACAAATTTTTAAGTCTTTGTTTACCAACTGAATTATTTTCTTAAACAAGGTATCATGAGTTATTTGTTGTTCTTCTGCACTACATATACAAATTAAATGAAGGTTTATTAGAATTTTAAATATTTCAAAAAATATATTTTTTGGTAATTTATTTTATTTATTGAAGGATTATTTAGAATGTTCACATTTTAGCATAAAAAACCCTTTATTATCCCTAAAACCATCTTTTATGGTAGGAATTATTGCAAAATGCATTATATAAAAAACCATAACTATTTATTTGGTTCTTATAAATAAATAAATACCAATGAAGTGTTAGTCTAACTGTTATTGTATTGTTATATCCTTGCAATGGTGATAACACAAATTTAATTTTTAAAAAACGTATTTATTGAGAAGAGCAACCATAAATCTTAAACGAGATTAATCTCATTATTTAAAAAAATATGAGAACACTCATGTAAGAACAAAAAAAAGAGAAGTAAATCAAATTTGTGTTTGACTAAACAAAACTAATTATTTTATTCAAATCATTGTGATAATTTATTTAGATTTTTATAGGGTTGACTTGTTGATTAAAGATGTTATTCTTTTTTAATTCTTGAAATTTAAATTTATAAATAAATAAATATTTTCGGTCCATTATTAATTTAACCTATCTAATACATAATTTCCCATTCTAACCTTAATTAGCTGAGAGCAAAAAAAGGACTTCCACTGCTTTCTGATCCTTTTGTTGTTGGTAAGTTAGATGAACACGCGCTTAAAAGGAGAGTGGGGAATTGTAACATTCTCCTACTCAATTCCACTAACAAACATTTTGAAAAAGGAGGAGATGTGAGACGTGGTGGTTGGCTGGCTGGAGGTGGCCACTGGCCCGGGAGTTGCTTATGATACCCTATGCTCGGGTCTCATAATCACAGTCTTAACCTGTGACGTGGATCCAGCTCATTGGGTTAACTCTGTCCTTCACTTATGATTTATTGGACAATTATAATTAGTCAAATATAGCCAATAATATTGTGCCAGATGTCAAGATCGAGGGTGCTTTGCAAGGACCCTACTTCCGTTGCTTGAGACGATAACAATGCTCATTGATGTGGGAGGCTGCCCAATAAGAGGTGTTGTAACTGTGTTAGGGCCCACCTGACCAGTGTGGTCTTACTATTGATCTGGACCGTCGTTTTGGCGGCTACCATTTAAAAAAACCGACAATAACATAAACAAGAGATGGGGAAAAGAAAAAGTATATCACAGTTGTTAATTTTCCTTAGATAATCATAAGAAATGATTAAAAAATTATTTATCTAGGTAGTTCGATCCGAGGGCCTAAATTAGAGGATTTATGTGCATCTGTTGACCATGTTTTAGCACAAGGAAGCTCTTTGGAACAGTTTGTTTTTTCTACGAGAAAATGTTTCTGAACAAATTTTTTTTTATTTTAAATTATTTTAAGTTTTTTTAGGGTTTTTTAATATGCTAATATTAAAAATAAATTTTAAAAATAAAAAAAATTATTTTCATACATTTTAATCGAAATATTTTTTAAAAATAACAATTATCACAATAAGAAACTTCTATTTTCTTTACAGTCGTAACTAAAATTTAAAATAAAATTTAAAAAAAATTCAAAATTTAAAAGAGAAGGATTTTTGTTTTTAAATTTTTTTGAAACAGAATCTTTTTGGTATGTTGCTGTTTTCTCGTTTTCTGTTTTTATTCTATATTTTGAAACTATTTTCAAAATTTTCACTATTCATCTGTTTTTTCACCAATTTCTTTTACTTTCTTTTTGTTTCTTAAAGTTGTCTAAAAATTAAAAAAAGAATTAAAAATAAAAACGACAAGGGTAACAAATGTACAGTTGTTATTGTTCTTATGTTTCGAAAGAAAACAAAATCAATCAATTTTTTTTTATTGTTTCAGAAAATTAAAGAAAAAAGAAATGGAAAATTACACCAAACATCTTCCTAGAAAAAAAAAAAAGAAGGATGAAAAAAGAAAAAGAAAAAAAGAGAGTGAGAATTATGATAAGAGGGGAGGTACTTTTTCATTAAGTTGCAGGATCTACAGACCCCATACCAGCCAATAAGAACCCACCACCTTCAATCACTGCTTCTCTCTCTCTCTTCTCAAGATTTAAGCCACAAAGAAAAGGCAAAAAAGAAAAAGAAAAACTCGTGAGATTCATTCCTTGAAGCTAAGCTAAGCTAAGCGAGGTGCTTTGCTTTTGGGCTTGTGATTTCTGCTACTGTTTATGTTCTCTCCTCCTACTCATTGAAGTACCTTTTCTTTTCTTTCTTCTCTTTTCTCTGTTGCTCAGGCCTCAAGGAAAAGGAAGAAAGAAGAGATCTTTTGTTTATCATTCCCACCTTTTCTTTTCTCTCCAAGTTTCTTTCTGTTGGGCTATCAAATTCATTGAAGCTACAGAGACAGAGTGTGTTTAAGTTACAAGCTTTCCTCTTTTGGAATTCTTGTCAGTTGGTTTTTCTTTTCAGGTGTTATTGTTTTTCTGTGTTTTAAATGTTTGCTTCAGTTAAAAAGTTTTTTAGAGCTTAATCAGATCTCACCAGTGGTTTTAAGGGTTTAGGTGCTTTACTTCTAGATTGCTTGTGCTAAATTTTCTTTGCTTTTTTTTTTTTGTCCTTTGTAGATTCCCGAGGGCATGCCTACGCATAAAAAGCGATTCTGATTCCTTTCAAATGCCTTCTTGATTTAACGCTGATATTTCTATGGTGAAACTTCCATCTCTCTGCATTTCCTCTTCTGGGTTCTCCTCCTATTCCTCTGTTTTTCCTCTCCTTCATACATCCAACTTCTCTAGCCACTTCTTGTAATCATAGTAACTGGGAAGTGAATTTGTTTGTTTGACTTCACTGGCATGTTAACATAACAACTTGATACAATGAAGTGGGAAACGGAAACCCTATCTCCTGGATCGTACCTTTCCAGCTCGAATTGGCTTACAGAAGAGAGCAAGAACACAAAATGGACTATAGCAGAGAACAAGGCATTTGAGAATGCTCTTGCAATTTATGATAAGGAAACTTCTGATAAATGGCACAAGGTGGCAGCTATGATTCCAGGGAAGACGGTAGAGGATGTGATAAAGCAGTATAAGGAACTAGAACTTGATGTTAGCTACATAGAAGCAGGGTTGATTCCAGTTCCAGGATATAGCTCCTCTCCATTCACATTGGACTGGGTTAATGGCAATGGTTATGGCTATGATGGGTTCAAACAATCTTATGGCCTTGGTGGAAAGAGATCTTCGACAGGCCGACCTACCGATCAGGAGAGAAAGAAAGGAGTTCCATGGACAGAGGAAGAACACAAGTAAGTTTCCATATGTATTCATATTATTGGTTAATTTGTGCTTGAATGGGAATTAATATGAAGTTATTGATTCGAGAAAAGGCTAGTTTCTTTTCTCTATTTTTTTTTAATTAAAAAACCTTGTAGTTTTCCGTTGTATACAGTGAATTTAGTGTAATATGGTGGTAGGCCATACTACTCGAATTGGTGGTGGCTGAGAATATAATCCGTGGAAGAATCTAATCTGGAGGAGAGCATTATTGTAGTAGAATCTTTAAATTCAGTTACTGTGGATATGTTTTTATCGCAGTTGTACTTTAAATGAGGATGTGCTTGCCAGTTGCCATAACTTCGTTTAAAGTTTCTGTTTTGTAGTTGAGATATTTGCAATGGCTTGTTCCTTCGCACAAATTACTGGACCTAACGATTCAATTTACCGCAGGCTGTTTCTGATGGGCTTGAAGAAGTACGGCAAAGGGGACTGGAGAAACATATCTCGCAATTTTGTTATCAGTAGAACACCGACTCAGGTGGCTAGTCACGCACAAAAGTATTTCATCAGGCAGCTATCTGGAGGGAAGGATAAGAGAAGAGCTAGTATTCATGATATAACCACCGTCAATCTCAACGAAACGAGAACTCCGTCACCGGACAACCAAAGAACATCACCTGATCAATCTGGGGCGATTTCTCAGCAGCCCAATTCTGCTGCCATGCCTCGAACGCATTTCCAATGGAACCAACCCAACAGTGGAGCAACCATGGCTTTTAACTCAACAAATGCAAATATGTTCATGTCTTCTCCATATGGGATTAACTCGTATGGGCTTAAAATGCAAGGCCAGAATCCGTATAGAGGTGCTGTTCATAACTCTTACATTGGACAGCAGCAAACCATGGGTTTTCAGATGCAATCTGCGCAGCACTACCCTCATGGATGAGAGAATGGTTGTTCTTTAATCCATGGCTCATAAGTCCGCGTCTTCTTTTCAGTAGTATAGTTTTGCTTATGCCTTCTTTACTGTTTTTTTTTTTCCCTCTGGTCTTTTGTGTATAAGCTGTCAAGAACTTAGTCAACAGTACGTGAACTTGGAGGGGACAGGATTCTGTTTTGCTTGGAATTCAAATTCCTGATTGTAAAACTGAGGCTGGTTATCCTTGTATTCAAGAACACCTTCTCTGTGATGTAGGGGGTGGTGGCCTTACCCAAATGGGCACGGGGAATGTGTTATTTGGATCTTGTTTTAGAAGAGCGTAGGAATAATCTTGAAGGGAAAGCAAGCGATTATGTTTGACAAGATGGTAACAGTTGCTTTTTAATTTGAAAACATATTAAAATAATATATTTTTATTTTTTTAAAATTTAATTTTGATACCTGCATATTAAAACTAAAACGATGCAGCTCTTAGATTTTATTATTACCTGTCTATCCCATTATTTGAATTTTGAAGTTGATACCTTAAAGATGTGCCCTTCAAGATCAAAGATTAAAAGCACGCAGAAGGGGATTTGCATGGATCAACAAGCAAACACAAGGAATTCCAAGTTAAGGTGGAGAGAAAGCAGTAAAGGAATCAACGTGATTAGCATCTTCTATAATAAGTTGAAAGCTAAGCATTTATAGACCTGCTTGTGCAGTTGATGCACAAAAAAGGTTGACTATTATGACGTGTGTAGTGTTAGTATCTGTAGAAGATGACCACTAAAAGCTTGAATTCAATATGCAGGAGGATCTCTGAACTTTTCAGTATTCTGTTTTCTTTTTCTCCATTCCTTTAGATCAATAGTTGTAAATTGCATCTTGCATTTTAGCCTCATTTGATTAGCAGCACTCCAGAATCTGCAGCTGCACTTGAATTTGAGAAACGATTGCCTCTTGCTCGGTGGTGTGGCTTGTGGACAGCCACTGTGGTTCTGCACTTTCTGCCTGGAAAGTCCAAACTCACTCCACATTGAGGATAGATGATAGGAAAATCATGCCCCGAGGTTTATATTTTCATATGATTTATAATAATAATAATGTAGAATAACACAATTTTTATATTATTCAGTTTTATTTGTTAGGTTTGATTCAGTGGATTATAAGTTTATTTTAGTTAGAGTTTAAATAGTTATATATATATATATATATTTTTTTTTTTAATGTTAGATACTTTTTACGAATTGAATAAAAATTGCTACGGACTTTTCCAATCTCCATTTTTTTTTCTTTAGCTTCTTTTTAATTTTATTTATTTGCTTCAAATCTTTATTGTCCTGAATTTTAGTATTAAATTCTGTTTTTTTAATTTTTTTCATAATTAAACTATTTGTGCAAATCCTAAAATTCAATACAGTTTCTAGACCCTAGGAATTGTGAGAAATCTTCACCAATAATGACAAAAAAATAGATGGTCTCTTTGACTTGGGCTTGACCTTTGAAACCGTAGTCGAGGCTGACTCTCCATTCCACTACAATTCCCTTCTCTTTTTTCCTCGAGCAATCTTTCTCCACATGGATCTTTCTTAAAAGATTCTCTTTAGGAAGAAGAAGATCCTTCTCTGGGGCTACAAATTACTTGATTAAACTATTATGTACCACAGTACCAAGCAAGATCCACGCCAGATTACCTCCGTCCTTAATTAATCACTTAATCCGTACATCTTTTGTTCTAACCTCTCTTAGCATATATAATTATGATCCTGCCTAAGAATGTTCCAAGTTCATGAAAGCTTTACTGTTTTGTGATCCTAATTGTACGGTTTAACTTATTAAATAAAACTTCTCAAAGATTTCAATCCAATTTAATCACAAGCTTGGATAGGGTACTTTTATATATATATATATATATATATATATATATATATATTTTATGTGGCAATAAATTCTGTTTTTAAACACGTTTTAAAAATATATTTAACTTTAAAAAGTATTGAATTAATGTTTTTTATAATAATTTTTTTTAATGATTTTGATATAATGATGTAAAAAATAAAAAAAATGAAAATTTATTTTAATATATATTTTTTTAAAATATATTTTTAAAAAACATATTGCATCACACTACATACACATGATTTTATACTCTTTTAAGTGGACATAGAGATTCTCTCTTGGTGGGGGGGAATTTTCATTTGACCTTTTAAGCATCCTTCACTCCTTCAGAAGAAAGAATCTCGTTGTTAATTAAGTGTTTTGTTGAACTAATGACTGCTGCCAAATGAGACAACTTAGTGATGATGAATTATCACTGCTGCTGCCATGAAATTTCAGTAAAGTAACTTCGCTTTTGTTAATGTTAGGTTTTGCATCCATGGCACACACAGAATCTTCCTATGAATCAATCATGGCATTGAATTAATGATTTACAATGCCTTGTAGACATAAAGTTTTTCTTTTTCTTATGATGCCACATACATTAATTTAACCATCCGTTTCATTTCGATGAATTAATCATCCTCGCAATGATGATCTGTGAGCTATAAGTAACTTCAAAGAGTTCACTAGAAATGTGTTTCAAGTTTCTTTTGAACTTAATCTTGTTTGGCAGCAAGATATCTTGTGTTCCACACAAGATTTCTTCTTCTTTTCTCCCCTGTTCGTTTAACTAATTGCCTAGCGATGCCTGCAAACTACCAGAAAGAGGAACAGAGTGAAATCCACCTCAAGATTTCAAGGATTGGAACTTGGCATTTAGCCAGGTTGGCTGGTGTTAAAAGCCAAGCCTGCTGCCTTGTTGCCATTGATACCACCATTGCCATTTCACCGTGCTTTAATGGAGCAAACATGGTGAAACCCTAGTGACCACCCATGTCCCTTGCATATAGATGCTGTCATTCTCTTCAATCCATCCGATACAGGACAGCATATATCTACTGCGATCAAATTCAATAGGCGTAAGTGATACAGTTTCATTGCTGGTAGCAACAGGGCCATCCCAACTAGCTTTTTCAGCAATAAATGACAAAGAACAGCCACTATCCTTTTTTCTAAAGGAGGAGAGACCTTTCTGCAACTTGCACATGAAAGCACCTCCATTCACTTTATTCCTATTTCAATCAAGACCTTAACTGCTTACAAGTTACCAATTACAACCACAAAAATTATGTCAATTATTAACACTTTCGGTTATCTAGTGCTCTCTATTTTCTCAACTATATATTCTGATTCCTACAATGGTTTTAGTTGAAATATACTTCATACTATTTTCGACAATAATGCAGCTCTAATTTTCTAGCCATATGTTAAAAGGGTTCGTGAGGTTGCCTGATGAAGTAATTTTGATTCCCTACGAAGCTTATCTGGTCATCAGAGATCGAAGAATAATTACTTATCGAGGGCTTACTTTTACACACAAGCAAAAGAAGAAGCAATGGAAAGCAGAAGCAGCATTCCGTCTATATATAACATTATTGCCCTTTCGAGTAAAACAAAGAGACTCCAGTACCACAATTAGAGGCATCTTGGGACAAGAGAAAATGGATGAAAAAAAGGAGCATACCATGATAGATTATTGTGGTTGCGAATCTGATTCTGCAATTCTTAGTCTTCCGAATTCCCTTTCCTTTTATTGACAGAGATTTGCACACTTGCAACATTGATGTGATATATCTATCTCACATAACCTCCTCATTATTGTCATCGCAACACGGAGTTCACTATTAATTACATGTCGAACAATGAAACAGCTTGGAGAAAATACGGATATGGACCACCGAGGGTTTGCAGACCGAGCTTGGAATGAAGTGTATGACAAGCATAGAATTGGTTCTCGGAATTTAACGATAGGAACACTTATTTGCTGCCCTACCTGATCCAAAATATTGGACCTTGGGCTTATCTGGGCCTTCAATTTATTCAGTCAAAATAATTGCCCGCTTTGCATGTTAACCCAAAGCCTAATGGAAATAGAGGTCCATCTGAATTATCTCTGAAATTCATTGGCAATTGCTCAACCTTTCTAAACCATGTCACGGGCAGTCGGCCACTAAAATCATAATCTCCAAATATAACATCTGTAATCCCCTCTCCTTCAGTTCCAGGCAACCAAGCAGCAATGAGACCATCTATCTTTTCCAAGAGCCATGGTTCTATAACCAAAGGTCTTCCAGATATCAGAATAACCAATGTGGGGATTTTATCAGCGACTGAGCTTATTATATCAGCCCCATTAAAGGGGATTGCAAGCTCTGAATTGTCACCAGTGAATTCTGCATAAGGATCTTCACCAACGGCTACAATGGCAAAAGAAAAATCTTGGCTTGCTAAGGTGTCTGGTGATGGAATTTTTTCATAAATCACCTCGGTTTCCTCTCCTATTGCTTCCTTTATGGCATCCAAGATAGTTGTCCCTGAAACATAAGCGACATTAATAAGTGTAATGCTTGCATTTTCTCACAGCATCATGTACTAAAGAGTGTGTGTGTATTTTTCCAGTAACACAATTATTATTGCGATGGCATTTCAAAATAGCAACAATTTAACTACTAAACTCGAATTTGCATAATTGTAGGGACTCACCAGGGATCTTACAAGAATCATGAAAGGGTTCAATGGTAGATGGAGAGGGGAGGGCAGGGCATGAGGACTATTCCCTGTTTGTGTAATTAGTAACTACTTAACAGACAAAATCTTGTTCCCCAACATGATACCGTAGTGATCAATACAAGTTAAAAGGAGAGTTAAGACATTAATTACACGTTCCAAGTCTATAAGCTGGCTTCTTCTCTTTCTTTCTTTATTCTATTTTCCTCTCAGGAAAGGGGAGTGAGAGGAAAACACAGAATCATTAGCGAGAAAAAAGTAACACACTTTGACCTATCACCTACATCACACCCGCTCACCCACAAACAGACACATCCTGAGAAAGACGCAAATGCAATTTTTGCAACCCATGAATATTCCAACAAGTGATCAAAATCAACTTGAATAGATAGTTGTTAGCATATCCAAGTTAAGAACTAAATGAAATCCGGACAAGGAACTCACACGAATAACTTGCAATAAAGTGTCACTTTGTACTCATGCAGCAAATGCATGTGGCAGGTGGATTATATATGCACTTCCCCAGTAGTAGAAATTCCTACCAGGAAGCATCTTCAAAGAAAACTAGAAACCCCCTAGGCATCTGAGGATCTACATGCACATTCATTTAAATTTCATCATTAGGGATAAATCCACAGAACTGCATACCAATGGTGATTCTGCCACTCATCCCATTCCAGGCTATGGTCCAACCTCCACATTGGTATCCAAGATCATCAGCATGTGTTCCAGCAACAAGAATCTTCTTAGCACTTCTATCTAGTGGAAGAAGTGGTTTCATTGGATCCTTCCCATTTTTTAAAAGAACTAAGGACTTGTGAACTGCTTCACGTGCCAATTCTCTATGCAGCTGCATAAAAGCATTAAGATAAAGAAAGGTAACTTAAGGAATATACTGAACAGTGTTATCTGCAACTACAGGTGAAGTTTTAAATCTGTTACAAACTCTAGTGGTGAAAAAAAATGATATAGATGTACAAACTGTATGCACACACACAACTTTTTCTAATACTCGGGATTTAATCTCCTCATTCACATTATTAAATCAGTTTCCAGTATTCCAACTGGTGGCATTATCATTACTGTGTTGCCCACCTCCATAAATATTCAAATTCAACATTTTTTCCTCTCTTCCCTTTGTATGTTGATCAGTCATCTCCCCATCCACAGATGGATTCAGCATTCAAGTACCCAAAATATTATTTGACAGTACCTAAAAAATTATTTTAAGTGTTGGTTTTACCATTTCAGTTTTGTGATTAAGGTGTTGGTTACCACCTCAGATGGAAATTAGATCCAGTGACAATGATGCATGATACAACAGTGGGAACCTCACTGTCTACAAGTATACTGTGTCTACCTCTCACTTGTGATTTTAAAACCTAAACGAGATGGAAAAAGTAATTCGTCTTGGCTGGAAAATGGGGAAATTTTGTATCTTCTAATGAGAGAACTATGCAATTACTATGTGTTGGATATTCTGAAAGTTACCTTGCAACCAACTATATCTAGTAAAGATCTATCAGCAAAGGGATATTCGAAAAGACCAGCCACAAACTTCACTCTCAGTATTCTTTCAACAGCATCATCAATCCTGGTCATCGGGATCTCCCCTGATTCTGCCAGAAAAATCAGATCTTTCATAAATTCTCTATGTTTCTGCCCCACCATTACCTGCATATTTTGCACATTGGGAAGTAAGGGCATAAATCAAGGAAAGAAACTTTTATTATAGGCTTGCTGGAACTTGAGTTCTATCTCTACCATGTCAATTCCAGCATTAACAGCAGTGGAAACACAGCGACGATAGTTTGACCCGAGAGGTTTACTAAGTCGGTCTAGTGCTTCCCAGTCAGAAATCACAAAACCCTGCAACAAAAAATTGCTTCCCAGTCAGAAATACCCAGACGTTCAAAAATTCATTTCCATAAAAACATAAAAGTATTT
This sequence comes from Populus alba x Populus glandulosa, assembly GCA_033617975.1. Classification (NCBI taxonomy): domain Eukaryota; kingdom Viridiplantae; phylum Streptophyta; class Magnoliopsida; order Malpighiales; family Salicaceae; genus Populus; species Populus alba x Populus glandulosa. Next base: position 5,979,605 of record CM066151.1, read on the forward strand.
GATGAAAGCAGGAGTGATATTCCAACACAGCCTGCTATCTCCTCCCTCCAGAAAAGAAAAGGACGAAAGAGAAAAGGTGGAAACACTTCAAAAAGAAAACTTCGAGATTAACAAGCCAGCAAGAAATCAACCAAATTTTGCATATCATTGTTTTAGTTTAGTGTCAGTTTAACATTCATTTTACAGATAGAAGATTCTGAAATAAAAATTAGAGGCAATCTTTACCTTAAAACCTAACTTATCTTTCAAAACTTCTGTCAGGAGAAAATGGTGAGCGTGCAGTTGGCGTCCATTCCAACTAGAATAAGAAACCATAATAGTGCCAACACCCTGGGAAATACAGTCTAGATATGGTGCCATGTGAATCCTCTCTAGATCCTCATAAGACAATATAGTATCCCCCTCATTTAAACCTTTGTGAGTACCCCCATCTCCAACAAAATGCTTAGCACAGGCAATAACATTGTTTCTGGGATCAAATAATCATCAATGAAAAAGCAATTACCAATGGGGTTAGAGTAGCAAGTCAATTTACAAAACAACATATATAGGTCGACATTATGCATGCAGGAGAATGGAACTGATCTGCAGAATCCAGGCGGTGTAGATTGAACAAGGAAATAAATTTCAGGCAATGGCTTTCTTGCATTAAACTCCAACAAGCACAACTAGAGCCTCATTGCCAGTGTTGTAAGAGAAGTTTCTAAGGCTTGTAGGTTGTATTATCAGAAAGCTGCTCACAAAAGTTCCTAACATGAAAGAGAAACAACATTAACTGCACAACATTTGGTTATGCAGCCACTTGTTCTAGAATTTGCAACACTATAATCAACACCCTTTCGTGTGTAGATATTACTCCACAAATAGTAAGCCCAACACATGAATTAACATGTGAACTCAAACACAAGTATGAAAATTTTCTCCATGCGAAAACAAGCCCTCAAGAACAGATCAACCCCACCCCCCACCCTCCGGAAAAAAAAAAAAAATCATTTGGTGTCCAGAGAAATGTGATATTGTTATTTAACTTATTAAAAATAATGATCCAAACAGCTCAAGATCCACTGGAGATTGGCTAGTTTGAAGATTTTGCAAGCTCTTTCATGATGTATTTCAACCAAATACATTTACACATCTTTTACAGATCAACTCATGGTGTATTTCAAGCTCAAACAAATTTCTATGCTTGTTATATAAACAAGTTGAGTCCCCAAAATCTGGTATTCGGCTTGATTGATTCATGAATATAACTTTCCTTTAAATGTTTGACACTAAATTATCATGAGGCATGTCTTGGAGTAGTTCAGTTCCACAGGAGTGTAACCCATTGGGCAACGGATGCTGCATCACCTCGACAAGGCTACAGGGGTCTACTTTTTTTTTTTTACTTTGTTAAGTATTTTTATGAGGCTGTAGTCTCTAAGTTGTGATATATCAAACTTCAGCTGAATATCCACTCAAGCTATAGCTTATAAGTTATAACAGTCATTGACCCAAGTGAACTGAGCTCAACTTTGGTACAAGTGTGATAAGCTTAGGTAAGCAGGGTGACTTAAAAGTAACTTAAGCTCAAGCCAAGTTTGATAGATGTACACAGACACTAGAGTTGAGTCCAAACAGTTTCACATTTGTCTCGGCCCAGTTCCTATGGCTCCTAGTAAAGATGCAATATGCAAACCATGATAGTAATGAAAATGGAAAAATGTTTGATATTAACTTCTCTCTACCTTCCTGCCAAAAAAGGGTAGCCATTTGGGTGTCCTTCAGGTGGCTGTCCCTGCAAGCCTGTAACAATAGAGGCCATCTCTCTAACTATGTTAGTGTCTTCACTGTAGCTTTCATAGCATCTTCCCCACCGGGGATCCCTGCATACCTGTCAGCACCCATTGAATAAATTATTCTGCATACTAGCATACTATAGCTCTAAAGCAAGAAGGAATATAAACAATGAAGAAAAGAACAACGAAGAAAACCAACAATACCACTATATGTTAATTCTGGATTTTCTTTAAAGATACCATACTATTGTGCTAGAAGCACCGCATCTTTTCACAATAAATGATCTTCTAAGATTAGTACCAAGCCAACTCAATAAAAGAATTATTTACGTCATTAAATTTAAAGAACCCTATTTTCATTATATTATGGTGGTTAAGTTCTTGTCATTTTAATTATTCATTAACTCATGTCCATTTGGTTTGAATTTAATAGTTCAGATTTAACAAATATAACAAAAGGAATATGAGAGGATCCCAATCCAGTTTATCAAGCATTACATCTGGTCTCCAAACAAAGAGTTATTTTGAATCTTGCAAATATTCACCGACCATGAATACCACATTGATTAAACAAAGGTAATAAAAGCATCTACATAAATTTTTACACTTCTTTCTATCACTACTTGCACGCTTTCAATGCAAAAACTTTTATTTTCTTAGGAAGAACTAGGTGATTCTATTGGTTTCTTCTTGGTGATTTTGCAAGTTGTACAAAATTTCATATTAAAATGATTAGACAGTCAATTAATTCAGCTAGAAATCCTGCTGCAGAACAAATCATAACCAGAGAACTCAAAAGGAGTACCCAATTGCATTTACAAGAACTTACAGCCACACACGGAGCAAACGTATACTGAATGCCACAAGCCCTAACTTCAAGAGCTGTTGCAACACCTATCCTCCGCACCAAATCTGCATCTCTATATCACATTTTGGCATTACAGTTCAGGACAAGCAGTGACACTAATAAGTTGACTCTGAAATTAATCTTTCTCTAATTTCTCAAATGATGTAAATGTATCAGAAATGTTAATCTGAACATCAAGCTAGCTATCCCACTCAATAAAAGAACAGAATTAAAAACTCACCTGGTGGCTCCAAGGCCAACATTGTGAGGAAATATGGTGGTACCATAAACACCATTATTACCATGAACAGCATCAATCCCATATATAATGGGTATACCAAGCCGCGACTGAAGTGCTAACTTTTGAAACCAATCAACCATATCCGCCCAGTCAGACGACTTTGCATTTGGAAAAGGTGCGCTGCCTCCAGCGTTCATTACACTCCCTACCAAATAGTCCACTAACTTAATGAAGAAATGCTTAAAAGAAAGAAAACCCGAAAACAGAAAAACGACAGCAAACGTAAACTTCATTGAATCATTTAGACTATAACATATAAATTGAAGAGGATATATATATAAAATACCAATTCCAAGATCCTGAAGATAGTGGGGAGTGGCAACAGAGCGTTCGATTTGGGTCATCTGGGCAACCTTCTCTTTCAAAGTCATTCTTGAAAGAAGGTCCTTCACACGAGCTTCAATGGGTGAATTGGGGTCTTTGTAAATGCAGCTGCTGCTTTCCATTGGTCTGATCTAACTGTCTGGAACTAATCTAAATGTTTGGGCCCAATTTGCTTTGAATGATTGAAAAGGAGAAAGATACGAGCAAGAGAATAGAAGTAGACAAAGGTACTCCTGACGTTATTTTATAGCGGGAAAATGGCGGTAGTTACAGCCTACAAGAAGAGAACCACTGGCAAGGCAATGATAAGGTAAAGATGTGGTCTGGATTGAATGACAACGGCGAGCCTGTAGTAAGAAATATTGATCCAAAGAATTCGACTGGTCAACTAGAGGACTATTGCAAGATGATTCGTCTAATCAGCTAAAAGATGAAGATGATAAAAATATCATTGTATTTTCTTTTTGAAAAAATAAATTAATTAAATGGAATAAACTAATTTATGCATATAAGCAAAATTACAATAATCTTTTAAGTAAATTTTTAATTTTGAAAATTTTTTCTCTCTCTCTCTTTTTTCCTTTTATTACAGATAAGTGGTTATAGAGGGTTTGATTTCTTTTTTCTTTTTCCTTTCTTCAATTACAAATAAACATGATTGATTTTTTTTTAATTTTAAAAATTAATTTTTTATTATAAATAATTTTTATTACAAGTTTTTTTATTGTTTAATTTTAAAAATCATTTTCACATCACATTGTAACAATGATTGATCAATACTAAATCAACTAACAACATAAAATCATAATTATTAAATCTAAATCAACGCAACAAGTTAATCCAGGACTTAACTGACTTGATGACTGAACTAATTCAGGTAAAATAAAAAATTAAAAAAAAAAAACTAAGGGTAAAAACCAATGAGATTCTTTTTTTTTCAAATGCATTTTTTTTCCTAGCTAGAGACCTTTTATTTATTTATTTTTAGTTGGTTATTAACCATTTTTAAAGTTCATTATATAAATACTAAAAATATATTTTATTTTTTCAATGAGGGATTTGAAACCATTTAATATATATATTTTATGTTCATAAAAAAAAAACTATTTTTCAATGTGAGATTTAAAACCCTTTAGTATATACTTCATGTTTATAAAAAAAAAATTATGTTTATTTAATATGGGATAAAAAAACCTTTTTTATTTAAATATTTTAAGTTAAAATAAAACATATTAATATAATATCTTTTTAATGTGAGATAAAAAATCTTTTGAAATAATCTTTTAAAACTTTATTATTTATAATATATATAGTCTATATTCACATGGATTGTTTTTTAATTTTTTATACGAAATATTAAAATTTTAAATTTTTTAAAATTTTTTTTTCGAATTGACTCGAGTTAATTAGTGTAACCCAAGACCCAATTTTTTAGTCGAGTCTGAATCGGGTCTGATAACTATACATGAAATCAAGTATAAAAATAAAGGAAAACTAGCGCATTCTAAAATTAAAAAAAAAAGATTAGTATCAATAAAATTAAATAAAATAATTAATATTATTGAAACTCAGTAATATATGAACATCCAATAATATTTATCAAGAATTAATTGAGTCTTGGAGATGGTCACATCAATTAACAAATGAATAAAATATAATTATTATTGTAAATCATTTTTTAAAACAATAAATTAATCAACTGTTATAATAAGCAGAGTTTTTTTATGTTAATCTGAAATTGTTTTTGTTGGTAAGAAATCATGGATGTACAATTAGCTATTAAAATGAAATTTAAGAATATATGTGAATAATATCCTCCGGTGGTTAAGAGTTAAAAAAATTACAGTACATGCTAGCTGTCCCGGTCCGAATTTAATAATTATAATTGGAATGGTAATTTGAACGCTAATCGTCAACAAAAATGTTAAAGTGCATTGTTACCAACCGTCAGTTTCAATAGGTATAAGCAAGTATATATATATACCGGTTTTTTTTTATAAATATTTTTTATTTAAAGATATGTTAAAACAATATATTTTTTTAGTTTTAAAATTTTATTATTAAAATAATAATATTTAAAAAATATCAAAATATCAAAAAAATATTTAATTTAAAACAAAATATTTAAATTTTTATAAAATTACTTTCCAACCACAAAAACAAACAATAGTCAATAGTTGCCTCTTGAATTTCGATCTTATCACCCACTTCATTTAATTTTAATATCTTCTAACTTTTTATTTATTTAAATTAGGACATGTTATTTTTTTTTTCATTTTCTAATGAAATTTGGTTAGTTTAACCTCATTTCATTAATTGATTTAACGTTAATAAATAAATAATTATATGTACGAAAATAAAACAATCAATTAGAAATATTCTTAATAAAATCGAAAAAACTATGTCTTACAAGGTTGGATTGTAAGAATAAAAAACTCATGGATGTCCAATTCTTATGCATGAATTAAGTTGTTTCTGAACTAGTTGATCATTATCATCTCTGCATGCGTTGCAAAAAAGAAAAGAAAAATCTGAGTTTGGACTTTCATCTAACTCCTAAAATCTCTCACAATATCCTTTATTATGGATAACTTGGACTGTACTCATTATTATCACTGATGGTTTTGTTTGTTCATAAAAAAAACTTACTCAGTGATGGACTCTTGAGGTTTGATCACTATCTTGTTGCAATACACAAGAGTTTTTGTTGAACAAATCTTGCATCTTCCTCGACAAGATTTAATACGAATAAAAGGGCATCAACAAGGAACATGTTTTGTCATAAACACTAAAACTCAAGCTATTTACCATAATCAAGATCATCTCCAATTTAATATTTGCTATTAAAGGGAATTATCTCAGTGCCAATCAAGACATGAAAAATAAATACTAAGGAAAACCCTATGGTTAAAAGAAACAATAAGAAATTCTATGCAATTGTATTCTCCTCATGTTTATCTTGGATTTCCAACCCTCCTTTACCAGTATCATGATCCTTGTAGTACCTCTTCCAGAACCAGTGCTGCTTCCACACTCTCTCCACCATTTCATCAATTGGGATTCCTTTCGTCTCAGGTAGAAAGTATTTGGCAAAAAGGCACATTACAACGAGCATAGCACAGTATAAGAAGAAAGTCCCGGCTCGCATGTGGCATAACATGGTGAGGAATGTTTGAGCAACAAGAAATGTGAAAACAAAATTCATAATAACAGCAACGGAGAAGCCAGCACTTCGAGTCTCTATCGGGAATATTTCGCTTGGGATTAGCCATCCCAGGGGACCCCATGACCATGCAAAACCAGCCAAGAACACACAGACAAAGACGATCACAAGTACGGCATAATGTTTCGCCACAACGTTTGTGGAGTGCAAATGCACTGCGAGGATTACTCCAATTGCACCCTGTAAGGAGCAAATAATGAACTGGTTTAGTAGTGCTAAAACAGATATCAGCAGTGGAAATTGAAATCATCGATCGAGACGTTTGTTTTTGGCTCACCAAAGAAATGAACATCTGAATGGCTGCTTCAATGAGCAATGCTCTTCTACCAAATCTATCAACCACAACAATTGCAAACGCAGTGCCTATTGGTTTAACTGTATTAGTCATTATAGCCGACATCAATGATGCATTCTCACCTAACCCCATGGTTTGAAAGAGAACTGGGGCATAAAGCATGACCACACTGATGCCTGTGAACTGCTGGAAGATTTGAATAAGAGCACCGCATACTAGTTGAGGCCTACCTGACTGTTTCCAAAGGTTCTTGAAGGGATGCCTGATTTGTCTACTAAATTCAACAGCTTGCGAAATTTCTTCGTACTCTTTATCAACATTATCAACGCCTCTAATCTTCTTCAAAGTATACAACCCTTCTTCATTCTTCCCTCGTTCTATGAGGCTCGTCGGAGTCTCCACGATCATAAGAGAGCCAAGGAGGAGAAGTAAAGCAGGGCATGCTGCACCACCCAGTGAAATTCTCCAACCATAGGGGTGTAATTTTGAAGTGGCATAATTGATCACATTAGCTGTTAGAATGCCTATTGTGATAAGGAGCTGAAAACAAAGATTAAGCCCTCCTCTGTACCTTGCAGGTGCAATTTCTGATATGAATAATGGCACTGCCTGCATTAGAATCTCTCTTATAAGTTATCTGGAAGCAGCAAACATGCTGAAAGTGATGTAAAAGTTGAGTAAAATAATGTGGTGTTCTGTTATTCCTTTCTGTACAAAGTTGAAGATCCCACAAATCACTCGAATATATTGTGTTATAATATGTTATTCGACCACAATAAGAAGCAATCCTAAGCAAGAGTAGGTACCTAAGCAGTGAGTGTTCATTACTATTCTCTAACAACCTTAAAAAATATATGAAGTAGCTTCTCAAATAATCGGTACTGCCTGATAAATATGTTTGAATTTCACCTGGTTTCCAAAACCAATTCCAGCGCCCAGACAAAGCCTTCCAGCGATCAACATGCCAATGTTGAGAGCAGCAGCATTTAAAATGGCACCAACAAGAAAGAAGACGGAGGCAATCTGCATGGTGGGTTTGCGGCCCCTTTTCTTGCAGCAAATTGAGCCGATAAAGCAAGCTACAATGGCTGCAAGGTAGAGGGAAGATGTGAAGAGCTGGAGAAGTTGACTGTTAAATTTGCAGTAGTTGTTTGCTTTAGCTTGATGCTTCTTGACATAAACTTCAGGGAAGAACTTTTCCAAAAACATATCCATTCCTGTCACCCCTCCTAGAATCATATAAAACCACAAGTACGAGAAAACAATTAACATAAGATTATCTGTGCTTTGTCAGGCAATAAAAAAAAAAAAACTAGCATGCCTGATCTAGTTTAGGTATGTACCCGAAATTCCAATGTCGTAGCCAAACATGAGACCACCACAGGCTGCAATAACGGTACAAACAATGACCTGCCATGTAAGCTCGGCAGGTAAGTCCCGACGAACACCAGATCCATCGATCAGGGTTAACTCGGGCATGGTTTCACCTAAATCCGATACCTCCGAAAAATAAAAAGAGTTTTCACTTAATAACAATATCAGATAAGGTCACTTTGCTGCTGGGATGAATAGGAAAAGCTGCAACATATATTCATGAGAGTCATCTTTAGAGCTTGAAGTTCAGAAGAAGTTTGTTACCTAGGAAATTGATAGCAGATCAGAAGCATTTAGCCAGGTGGCAGAAATTAAGCAAGGATAGAAGTTTATTTATGAGAGCTAAATAATGGCTCTTATCGTATCAAACTCTTTCAAGTAGTATCAGATTTCATTAACCGATTCCTAAAATCTCTCTTTTGGTTAATTTTTTTTTTCTTTGTTTGAGATTGCACCTGTGGATAACTTTTCTGGACTGTCTTTTTATCTTATATAATTATTCTCTCCAAATCAGCAACCAGCCAAGTTAACAATAAAAATACCTCCTTCTGCTCTCTGATTGGAATTCTTCAGCATGAGTTAGCCATAAAAAACAATAAAGAAACACAAATTAAAAATGAGTTATGGTAATTTAATTTGTCAAATTAAAATGGCCACGATGCCTGCAACTCAGGCATGCATAGATATTGTAACTCATAAACAACACTCAGCAATAGATTGATAGTCTGACAGATGACAGGTACATTCCTGCTATCACTTGTTGGCTTTGCCTCAAGGTGTTTGTAGAAGAATGTTGATGGAGATTGCCAGATACTGTTCCCGTCTCTTGTGCATTGGATTCTTTTAAATATCAATTATATCTCACAATGGGGTCTCTCTGTTCATTCTAGACACTGCAAAATCTTTGGCAATTTTATTTTTTGAATATTTTCCTGTCATCTAAATCCTTCACTACTGATGACTCTGCCACTGGTCTATATTCTGCAAAAATATCTTTCTTGGCCTTTTCATAACGAAACGATCAGTTTCCTTCCAGGAATAGCATTAATGCGGTTGAGAAATACTTTCTACAAATAAGCATTTAAGATTGATGCAACATATACTAAAAGAAAGAAAGGACATGAGACCTAGTAGTAAAGGTTTGGGACCAAGAAGTTTGTTTTCTTTGTGGTCTCAAGTTTGAATCCTAGGTTGCTCATATGATGTCATGATAGCCACTGGAGATTTACATGGTCGTTAACTTCAAGACTCGTGGGATTAGTTGAGGTGCGCGTAAGCTGGCCCGGACACCCACGTTAATCTAAAAAAAAAAAAGGACATGAATCTTAAGGAAAATAAAGAAGGAAATAAAAAAAAATGATGTAGGAGCTTTTTGGAAAAATAGATATTTTCATTGATTAATTTTACTTTTTTATTTTTTTTAATTCCGTATTATTATGTTTTTCAATTTTTATTTATTCGAAAGAAATAGTTTTACTAGTTTGTTTTTTTTATTCATTATTACTAGGGTAATGAAAATCAAGTGTTGGTTTTGGTATTTAAGGTTTTTGACTTGTAATAAACTTCTAAATTTCCATCAAAAAGCTTCGACGTGTTTGGATTTGAACTTGTCTATATATCTAATAGATGTTACACTTTGCTGGTATTTTGGATCACATCCAGTTTAGGATTTCTTTTTACCTGTGGTATCCTTAATTTTTCACGTAAATAGAATATGATACTTAATTCATCTGGGTCCATTATCGGGGATGTCAAAATAAAATTCCAGTTAGCGCTTCAATTTATTTATAAAATTCCAGAATATGGTCTCTGCTGTACCTGAAGAAACTAGGAACAAGAAATGGTTGAGAAAAGCCCTCTAAAATCTTTCCAACACTAGAGGACTAGTGTTCTGTCAATCAAATGAGAAAAGGTAAGTATATGTTCAAATATGCATCAATGTATACATATGCACGCAGGAAATAAGTTGATCGGATTCGTACTTAGCTTCATAAAGTAGCATTGACATGTGATCTGATTTAGAACAAAACTTTCTATTTACTATATAGAGAGAGAGAGATTGGAAAGTTGGCTATACTGTGGAGAATGAGAGAAACTAAGGTTTTAACCTTGTCAGTTGCTGTCAGCTTGACTCGACAACTGATGTCATTTTAACTCCTCTCGTGTACATTTGTACAGAATTATAATATTTGCCATTATATGATACCTCAAGCTGACCCGTGTGGCTGTCACTTGCCTCTGATTTTGTAATCTTAACTTCAGAGTTCATAGTGTTTTTGAGTGATTCTGTGACTGGTGGATCGGTCCATCAATCTCAAGTTTTGTCTTCAGGTTCCAGGATCCTGCTTGACATAACCCCTGCTTGGCTCGGATATGGTCATAACAGTTAAATGAACAGTTGACTTTCCAGGATCCTCTGTGTTTTCTCTGTCATTTGAACTGCTAATTTCCCCTGCCGGATACGATGGGATGACATTAACTTCATCTTCAGCCAATATTTTTGATTCACTTTCAAGGTCCCTGATGGATTCTGAATTTGTAAACGCCACTGCTTTAAGTGGTTTCAAAACATTTTCTTTGTTACTTTTAAGGTTTTAGGGTTGGATGTATCCTTTGCATCTTATTCTTCTCCTGTGGAGAGATGCCTTATATAGGCAAATATATATGTCGGTTACATCTTTCCTATTCTGAAAGGAATACTGCAATGTATATCCTTTCAGGACTCCTATAGAGTATGTCTTTTATATATAGAAAACTACCTTCTAATTCAGCTAATTACATGTTAACACTTTCCCTCAAGTTGGTGCGAAGATATCTTCTAAGCCTAACTTGTTTAGAGACTTACGAAGAGCTTCTGCAGGGACTGCATGGGTTAGAATATCTGCTAGTTGCTCACTTGATCTGACGAAAGGGATGTCCACTAACTTTAGAAGTAACTTTTCCTTGATGAAGTGTCGATCTACCTCAATGTGTTTAGTTCGATCATGTTGTACTGGATTATTAGCTATCTCTCGTGCTGCCTGATTGTCACAGTATAGTAACATAGGGTCTTTGGGTTCAAAACCTATTTCTATGAGTAAGGTCCTGAGCCATAACAGTTCGCATATTCCATGTACCATCCCTCTATATTCTGCTTCTGCCGAGGACCTTGCTGTCACATTTTGTTTTTTACTTCGCCATGTGACAAGATTTCCTGCAACAAATGTAAAATAGCCAGAGGTGGATCTCCGGTCAGTGAGATTTCCTGCACAATCTGCATCAGTAAATCCTTTCACTTCCATAGTTCCATGTCTTTTAAATGTCAATCCTTTTCCTGGAGCCCCTTTTAGATAACTCAAAATTCTCATTACAGCTATCATATGATCTTCACTTGGAGCATGCATAAACTGACTTACCACACTAACCGCATAGACAATGTCTGGGCGAGTGTGAGATAAATAAATTAACCGCCCTACCAATCGCTGGTATCTTTCTTTGTTTGTTGGTACCTGATCTGGGTGAATGGCCAATCGATGATTTTGAACAATAGGAGACTCTACTGGTTTGCATTCTAGCATACCCGTTTCAGATAATAGGTCCAGTATATACTTTCGTTGTGACAAGTATATACCATCTTTAGTTCTTGCAACTTCAATTCCCAAAAAATATTTCAGTCCTCCTAAATCTTTCATTTCGAATTCGGTAGACAAACATTCTTGTAGCTTTTTTATTTCATCTGTGTCATCACCAGTTACGATCATATCGTCTACATAAATAATGAGTAGTGTAACTTTACCATTCTTCTGTTTGATGAATAGAGTGTGATCAGAGTTACCTTGGTGATAACCAATTCGTTTCATAGCTTCTGTGAATCTCCCAAACCATGCTCTTGGCGATTGCTTCAAGCCATACAATGCTTTTCGTAATCTACACATTTTTCCACTAGATTGTGAGTTGTTAAACCCAGGTGGAAGTTGCATATAGACTTCTTCTTCCAGATCCCCATGGAGAAATGCATTTTTCACATCAAATTGCTTCAAAGGCCAACTGAAATTTGCTGCTAAAGACAACAAGACTCTGATGGTGTTCATTTTTGCAACTGGAGCAAAAGTTTCTTGATAGTCAATGCCGAATGATTGTGTGTACCCCTTTGCTACTAGCCTTGCCTTGAACCGATCAATTGTGTCGTCTGCTCTATGTTTGAGGTTGAATATCCACTTGCAGCCCACTGGTTTTTTTCCTGGAGGGAGTGATACAATACTCCATGTGTCATTTCTTTGTAATGCACTCATTTCAGCCTCCATTGCTTCTGCCCATTTCGGGTGTTGTAAGGCATCCTCAACCTTTGTAGGTATTCTTATATTCGCCATCTCACTTATGAAGGCTTGATGCTGTGGAGGTAGTTTGTGTGTAGAGACATACTGTGTGATTGTATATTTTGCTTTTCCATTCGGTGAGTACCTGTCAGGGGCCTTTCCACGGTTCTGTCTAGGAGGGAGAGAGTAGCATGGGGCAGATAATAAAGGGAAAGAGGAAGGGCTTTCAGTGTCACTTACCTCATGGATATCCGATCGATCTTGAACATGGATTTGTGGAGAGGAAGGGGTTATTTCATCATGCATGTATTCTTCTTCTGCATCACTGCTGCTATGTGTATTGTACTCTATGTGTTCTTTCCCTGCATTGCCCGTTGCAGTTGTTCTGGAGCTGGGCTCTGTATTTCCTTCCCCAACATTACTAATTGTGTGTGTACTGGTTTCCATTTCTTCCCCTGAAGTTGACTGCTGCTGCTCCGTATTTCCTTCCCTTGAATCTGTGTTTCCTTCCCCTGAATCCAACTGAAGATCAATCCAGTTGTAGGCATCATATTGCAGCTCCCCCTGAGGACTAGAGATGGATGGATTCATATGGAAAAAATATTCTGTTTCAGAGAAGGTAACATCCATACTGACATGCATCTGGCGAGAAGAAGGATGGTAGCACCGGTATCCCTTTTGGTGAGGATTGAAACCAAGAAAGACACACCGTACTGTGCATGGTTCCAATTTTGTGCGCTGAGTTTTCTGCAGGTGAACATAAGCTACACATCCAAACACACGGGGTTCTAAGTGTAGGAGGGATGGAATCTGAATGTGTTGAGTGAGAGTCTGCAAGGGAGTGCTGAAGGAGAGGACTTGGGATGGCATCCGGTTGATGAGATACACAACATAGGTTACTGCATCAACCCAATAATGTTGAGGGACATGGGCACCAATGAGAAGAGCTCTAGTAGTTTCAAGAATATGCCTGTTTTTGCGTTCTGCCACACCATTTTGTTGTGGAGTGCGCGGGCAAGTAGTCTCATGGAGAATACCATTGTTTTGAAAGAAACTCAAGAGTTCAGAGTTAAGATATTCTCCACCATTGTCTAATCGAATAATCTTCACCGGCAGGGAGAACTGAGTGCACACCATGCGATAAAAAATTGGGAATATATTACGCACATCACTCTTGTGTCGCATAGTATATAACCAAGTCATTCTGGTGCAATCATCGACAAATGTAAGAAACCATCGAATTCCAGATTGGGAAGTAATTGGAGCAGGTCCCCAAACATTAGAGTGGATCAATTCAAAAGGCTTTGTTCTTTTATTCAAGTTTACAGGATATGAAGTTCGATGGCTCTTGGCCAAGATGCAAACATTACACTTAAGAGAGGAACTTGGATCCGGAATGTCATCAAAGAGGGAAGGAAATAATTTTTTTAAGTAGCCAAAGGATGCATGACCCAGCCGACGATGCCATAACCAAATTTTCTTGTGATTATTACCATTGTGACTCTGAACTTGATGGACGTGACCTGAAGCTACGTCATCTACATAGTATAACCCCTTCCTCTTAGTACCACGTCCAATGATCGCTTGAGTCCGGATATCCTGAAGTAAGCAAAACGTGGGAAACATTAATACCACACAATCCAATTCTTCTGTAATTTGACTAACAGACAGTAAATGATTTGAAAGTGAAGGGACAAGTAAACAATTATGTAGTGAAAGATCAGGAGTGAGAACAATTGATCCTGCTCTAATGACTGGGGTAGACTCCCCATTGGCTGTCATGACCTTTTCCTTAGACGGGGGAGTCATGTATTGAAATAATGATTTGTTATACGTCATATGATCTGTGGCACCCGAGTCAATGATCCAACCTGTACCATGAACCGTGGATGTCGACAAAACCACTCCAGTTTTACCTGTCGCTGAAGTTTGGTCAGTTTTTGCTAAGGAGAGTAATTCATCCGGTTTAGTGTGGTCTTTTTTGCTTATTGCCATGGCAGCAAAACTGGAAGGAATTTCTGTTGCAGTGGTTAATTTTGCTTGGACTGGACGTTTATTACTTCTTGCTTTACTTTGCTTCCGTTTTTCTAGAAACCAGTCAGGGTAGCCATGAATCTCAAAACAAGTGTCTCTGGTGTGGCGACTTCCATTACAATGGCTGCAGCGCAACTTGTCTTTTTCTGCTTCCTCAATAGCTCGAAGAGTGCGCATGTTGGAAGGGGTGGTGGATTTGGAAATCATTGCAATTGATGAACCTTCACCAGTGTTTTTTGCTCCCAGCATGGTGACTTGTCGCTGAGCCTCCCGTCGAATTGTATTGAAGCACTCTTCAATACTTGGAATAGATTTTTTTCGAAGGAGATCACTGCGTATTGAATCAAAAACTTCATCCAAACCTGCAAGAAAGTCATAGATCCGGTCCTTTTGAATTTCTTCTTGTCTGGTTCTAAGATCTGCAGCACATATCATCTTAATTGGTCGTCGCTTGTCAATTTCCTGCCATACACTATTCAGCTCTGCGTAATACAAGTTAACTGGACGCCCATTCTGTTTCATCCTCGTGGCTTTACAGCGTAGCTCATAGAATTGTGACTCGTCAGCCCCATCATAAAAGGTTTGAGTGACACTATCCTAGATTTCCTTGGCTGATGACAGGTCTATAAATAAACCAATAAGATGAGGCTCCATGGTTTTCAACAACCATCCTCGTACCACTGCATCTTCAGTGCACCACTTTGAGTAACCAGAATTTCCTTCTTCCACTCTAGCATTCTGCCCAGTTAAGTAGCCAAGTTTGTTCAATCCAGCAGCATGCAGTTCAAGCATACGTGACCAGATTTTGAAGTTTGTCTCATTCAATTTAAATCCAAAGGGTAAGGTGTTTAGGTTAGGTGTTTCAGCAGAGAATGAAGTTTGGTTTATAGGGATAATAGAAGTATTTGTGTCATCCATGGTTGGTCTCTTGTTTCAAGACCAATTCCCAGGAGAAGATTAATGTGGCGGCTGAAAAGTTAAAGGAAGATTTTAGCTTTCAACCTTGCTCTGATACCATGTTACTTTTAAGGTTTTAGGGTTGGATGTATCCTCTACATCTTATTCTTCTCCTGTAGAGAGATGCCTTATATAGGCAAATATATATGTCGGTTACATCTTTCCTATTCTGAAAGGAATATTACAATGTATATCCTTTCAGGACTCCTATAAAGTATGTCTTTTATATATAGAAAACTACCCTCTAATTCCGCTAATTACATGTTAACAGTCTTTGATATTCGTCATCTTCTTCATTCACATTATGAATTATGTCAGCTGTAGAGTCCTGCAAATGAGGAGTATATAGTCACGGTCAATGTCACAGAGCTGGAAAGGAGAGTTACTAGTATTCAATTGCTGTGAAAGCAAAAGAGAAGAACTTGCAAGTGAGAGGAAAATGAGGGTATACCAAATTTCATGCTCTATTTAGTTTAAAGAATGAGAGGAAAAAGAAAAGAAATTCAAATCTTTACAACTGCAGTTCCATTTCATGGCAGCTTCAGAAGCAAAGTTTCCCCCCCTTCTTTTACACCCTCATTTTAGCAGTAGGATGGGTTGTAAGGAAAAACACTGCTTAGAACATCATATTACCTTTGCTTCAAGAGTCGCTAAGACATTTTCACCATCAACTGCCGGTTTTGATGGGTCAACGACAGCCTTTTGATCTGTTAAATCTTTAGGGTTCCCTTGGACATCCTTGGTGGTTTCTGAGGTGCCAATGGCACCTGCTGGCTTTAACAAGTCTCCAATTTCCTGATCTGCTCTACGTGTTCCAAACCCGTCAGTTTCCTTGCTGTTGCTTGAATTATCAACATCCTCCATTGCTTGAGATGATACGACAATTGATTCATTTTCAGTTAATACTCCAGGACTGTAGTCATGGCCCTCTAGGGAAGTGACGTTGGCTGGTTTTACTGGTTCCACAAATATCTCCTGTCTGGTTGGAAATTGAGGTTCACCTTCACTGCCTTCAAAAGACCTTGACTTCTCCAAATCTTCATTTTTATTTATCGATGGATCACTAACTTCACTGATGAGGT
Organism: Populus alba x Populus glandulosa; assembly: GCA_033617975.1. Taxonomy (NCBI): domain Eukaryota; kingdom Viridiplantae; phylum Streptophyta; class Magnoliopsida; order Malpighiales; family Salicaceae; genus Populus; species Populus alba x Populus glandulosa. The sequence goes on from CM066151.1 coordinate 5,996,115, forward strand.
TAACTTCTCCAGCAACATCTCTTGGACGATTTGTTGACTCCTATTCAATGTCACATAGCTTAGTTTTTTTTCATGTTATTTTTACTAGCTAAAAATGTGAAATAATTCTTTGGTGCAGAAGTTAGAAGGAAAACGAAACAATACTAGTAAAAATGATCCATAATGTCAAGATGACATAAGTGCAATGATAAGTGGAACAATGTAGGGAACATAATACAGGTTGGCATGTGACTACCTCTTCTTCTACCACGAGTCCAGGAACAACTGAAGTAGAATGCTCCCCCTCGGATTTTGACACATCAATGTTTGTTTCATTGTCAGCGAGTCTTGCAGATGCATCTTCAAGATGCTCGAAAGATCTGGGGCTAATTTCCTTCTGTGGTTTTGACAGTTTTACAGGTGCCTCATTACCAATCGATGTTTCTGAATCGTCATCTATGTTTTTCCTGGATTTTAAATCCTCCATGGTTTCCTCGTCATCAAGCGATGATCCTTTCATGTTCTCCATCTCAATAGCTTCTTCAGTAGGCTTCCCTTGAGTGTTAGATGGTTCCTGCTCAACGCATGGTGCATCTAGTTCAGATATCTTACTAAAATGGGCTTTTGTGCCTTTATATCAATGCCGAAAAAACTGCTGTATACATGCATGGGAATGAGAAGAATGGGACATTTGAAAATTACAGGGATTTAATCACAGTTGAAAGCAGTAGAAAATGATATATGAAAACGAAAGTTATGTGAACACAATTTTACTGGACTCCCTTCATAAATATCGAGCTACTGAAGGATCACAGACCTCAGATTTTTCAGATTTGTTATCAATAGATGGGTGATCTACCGAATCATTTTCCACATGACTGGTATCTTGAGTTGCAGTCAGAGGTAATCTTTCCTCCATATCGGTGGACACCAGTTGACTGAAACCTGATGAAGAACCTATACCTGCTGGGATCCTATATGCTAAAACAGACTTTGGAGATGAGGATAGACTTGAGTTGGTAGAAGCTTGTTCAACTATCAATTCTGGCAGTATGTCTGATGTAGTGGGATCATTAAAACTTTGGTTTACCCCAGAAACCCCAACTTCTATTAATGTACTTTGATCTTCTCTACTGCCTTCAGTTGAAGTCGGGTTGTCTTCAACCTCGACTGGCATTGAAGTGCTCTTAATGTCAGAATGTTCAGTCAGCTTTTCATAATCTCGGTCAATATCTTCAATAGATTCTAATTCTTCCACGCTATTCTTAATGTGAACTAATGGATCCTTCACATTGTAAGTAATGTTTGCATCTTCTCCAGACTTCTCAGGAGAATTTACTGACTTGCTCTCTATATGCTTTCTAGATTCTGAATTACTTTCAACATCTGGTTGTGACTGATCACTTACGAGTACTTGCATGGCTTTTTCAGCTCCACTATCTCTGTCTTCATTTGATTTCGAGTCTTCTAAGTGGTGATTTACGAGGAGCCTCGAGTAATTTACATTGCAACTGCCGTCCATACCCGCTACAGACTTCTCAGGATTAATCAATGATTCGCTCATGATATTGCTGTTAGATTTTGAATTACTTCCCTCAGCCGGTTCTGATAGATTGGCTATAACTACTTGCATCATGGAGTTTTCAGCTTCAACATATATGTTTTCATTTGATTTCAAATCTCCCCTGTCATCGTATGTGGCCGTGTCATCTGCATCGCAATTTATGTTCATCTCTTCTGCAGAATTCCCAGGAGCATTCCTTGATTCCTGTTTTATTTATTAGGTTGCAAAGATGAGTCCAACAGCCTTTTTCTAATTATTTTCTTATGGTAGATAAAGATGAATTACAATATACAAGATACTGTGTTCTAATATTAGGAAAGGGAGTTAAATACACTGAAGTCTAAACCTGTAAAAAAAAATTGATGGACAGTAAGCATAAGAAACTGTAATTTGATCCAAGTTCATCCGCAAACTGTAATAATGTATTGTATTAAAGTTATTAACTGACCTGCGGCTTCTGAAAGTATACCTCAGAAGGTTTTTGTGGCATTGAATCCTCCATCAGTTGCATTCCTTCCTGGGAATGTTCAGGTGGAACTACATCTGAAGGATTAGAAGGCCTCTGCTCCCTTTCCTCTTCGACTACGTGTTTGACATAATTAAAGTGTTTTGGATCAATGCTCATTGAATGGGCTTGATCCTCCTGAGATATTTCAGCTCTTGAAGATGATAGCGACCAAAGTGATGATGAAGTTGGATCCTCGGGTTCATTCCTGAGCCTTGAAAACCCTTCTTCTGTAATATCCCCCTCCCCTACATCGTATATTTGTCTAGTCACGTTTTCATGTTCTTGAACCTTTGGAGCAAGAGGCGAAGCTCCCCACATATCTTCACTCCCGGAAGTAATTTCCTGTTCACTATCCCCATCATAAACCAAGGACTCACCATCATTGGATGAAGCAATTCCATCTGCTGTCAGAGGGGGTGAACCGATCTCTGAGACCTCCACTTGCATGTCAGAAGCTATGGAATAGGTATGGGTATGCCAAGGATCCTTGTGCTTGTAAAAAAAATGTTCCTCCATTCCTGTGTTGTAAATTGCAGACGGGCTGGAATCATATGAAGGTTCAGCAACAGCACTAGCCTTAGGAACTGGACAAGGGAGAGAGTTCGGTGCACGATTACAAAACACTTCGGGAAATTTGAACGTTGTTGGCTGTAGGCTTTCTGAATTCTCAGCTGTCTTAGCATTAAAAATGTTTTCTGTAGAAGAAAATGGTCTTGGCCAAATTTTCTTGTGCTTGATTAGATCTGTGTCCCTTTGAATATCATTTCCATCACCTAAACTTGGATCCTCGTCATGATATTGTCCCATATTTTCACCTTTGTGTTTGACTCTACTGGTTTCAACTTCTCTATCCCGTTCCCGTTTGTTAGTAACCTGATTCGAAGATCGGGCTTCTTCCGTCACAAGATCAGTTACAGTTAAATCACGGCGCAAGGTTTCACCACGTTGGAATAATGAATGATCAGCCAGCAGGCCATGATTTTCCTTGTCTGCAAAAAAGTTTATTGATTCAGTCTTAGTAGCAGAGGTCTCTGGTATTTTTTTTTCTTAGTTGATGAAGAAACTAAAACAGAAGTCTGTCTTACCTGATTGCATTTTAGATCTAGAATATCCTGTGCCCTCATGTTGATCTAATTGTGTGTTCTCCAGGGGGGGAGAATATCCCAAAGAGAAGCTCTCATGCCTGCAGAAGAGCATTTCTTTCAGGTGATCTGCCATAAATTCTTGCTGGAAACTGTCTGCCATGAGATTAGGTTTTTCTTCAAATGGTTCATATGGAAGGTCAAATGGATTTTGGGTTGGTAACAAAATAGAAGGGGCTGAACTAGGTATTCGGTCATCTGAACTCTTAGAAACATGAAAAGTGTTGCTTCTTGCAACCAAAACAGGATGCATTGTACCTGGAGCAGCACTACTACTCATTTTGAATGACTTTCTTGCTCTACGTCTTGCAATTAGGCTCTCCAGCCTCCTATTTCTTTCTAGCTCAGAATCCCCAAGATCCATGAGATTCTTTTGATCATTCGCAGTCCATTCTACAGCGTTTTTGCGACCCTTTTCTGATTCTTCTTCATCATCATCTACTTCAGAGCTTGAGCTCTCCGACTCCACCTCACCACGAACAAGAAGTTTTGCAGGCTGCTCATTAAAGCCATCAAATGAGACAGTCTCAGGATTTGATGCCTCGCTGAATTCTGAAATATTCTCACCAAGGGAAACATTGTGAGAGGAACTTTCTCCACTATTCAAAGCATAGCTTGCTTTCTCCTCCATGATTACTTTCGGTTTTTGTTCGACCAAGGCAGTTCTGCCAATGAAATCATCATTTGAAGGCATGGAGGAAACCATGTTCTTTTCCTCTTTAACAGCGTGTGTATCCGATTTGTCTTTATTCTCGTTGACGTTTCTCTGCAACATTCTTCGAGCTTCAATAGAAGAGTTATCATCTCTATTGGCAGCATCAGCTGCGTCAGATGAAATTCCATGTTCCTTCCTCTCAACCACCCCATGTTTTTGCGAATTCAAATAATAACGGATAAAAACAGCAGTGCAACCAAGAAATGGTAAAGAGTAAATCAAGAAATAGAAAACTGAAGGAAAAAACAAGTATAAAGCCAGCAAGGTTAACGAAAAACCTGAAGCAAATGGATATTTTTGTACAAATGCAGAGCAAGAACTCATGGAAAGTTTAAGAACTCTCCACATGAAAGCTTGAAATTCCTTTGCATCAATACCCATTTTAAAATTTTATCCCTAAAACGATCTAGAAAGAATAAAAGAGATTGACATTAATTTAAACATCTAATTCACAGGCTGCCTCTTAACTATCTGCAATTTCAGACTCCCAGTAATGGAACTCATTACATAGGATAATAATCTACATGTTAACAGACTAACATTTCAAGTATAGTCTTTGAAAAGGTTTTCTTATTGCATCAACCAGAAGATGGAATATCAATGGCTACCTAAACAAGAAGAAGGATTCAAGCCAATCTTCTGATCCCAAAAAAGAAAGGGGAGCTTGACAATGAGACCTCAGCTGTAACCAAGAATGACAGCCAAGAAAAATCTTTTAGCTGGTTTCATTTTTAGAAATCTTTGGTTGGTTGTGAGCTTTGAGAGATCCTTTTATTTAGGACTTCCACTTGTGTTTTTCTCTTCTCCTCCTGATTCATGGGTTGACAGGGGACAAAAACGAAAGAAAACAGGTACAGGGAGTCAGGGACAGTTAGTATTGCTTTCAAGAGATTGGACCTGCAAGATCTTAGCCCATTGTTTCACTCCATATCTCCAATTTATTTCATTTCCTTGCAGGGCAGGCCTTGGCGTCGGTGGAAACTGAGATTTTTTTTAGCTCCTGATTCCCATCTCCTAGTCTCATTCGCGTGTTAAAAGGCACAGAGACTGTTAAAAGATTTTTCTTTTTCCACGTTCTAACGATGCAGGACTCAATTTATTTATTTATTTTGGTTACAAAAGAAAAATAACAGAAGAAGTTAAACATTTTCTTCTTCTTAGAAATGCATATATTTTTAGAAATGCAATAAAGAGAATAAGCAGTGATTGGCCATGATACTATCTCCCTTTCTTCTTCTTTTTTCTTCTTAGAATGCAATGGTTTTAGATAATCGTCTTTTGCCTGGGTTAAATATTTTGTTTTTTAATAAAAAAATTATATATATAGGTTTTTTTAACATGTTTTTGTAGTTAAATTTTTTTTTTAGTGAAAATTAAAAAGTTCTATGTCTTCATGTAATCAAATAAATCAAAAACTATGTATGTTAATCATAGTTTTTAAACCCAGCTCGATCCAAGGCTCAGGTTCTGAATTTTGATCAGGTCACTGGATCACTAAGTCAATTTTTTTTTAAAATTAAAACGATATCATTTTAGTAAAAAAAAAAAATCAACGGGTTGCAATTCAGTTTTTGACCGGATCAGCCTGCCTGATCAGCCGGTCACCCAGGTTTTACCTTTTCCTATTTTTTTCTTAAACCAGGCTTGGTTCCAGCCCCGGGTTGACCTGCCGGGTCGGGTTTCAAAACTATGAAGTTAATAAATGAAAAAAAAAAGTCATAAATTATAATTAAAAATAAAACTTGAAAAATTAAGAGATAAGTATAAATTAAGATGTTAGATTTTGTAAAATGAGACATTTATCCAGTTGTGCTTGCTAAAATTATTTATTAAAATATTTTTTTATTCAATCAAAATGATAATAAAAATAGATATACATTAAATTTATTAAATAACATAATAAAAAAATATATTATGTAAGGCTACATACATTAGAATTAATATAAGAAAATAATTGTTTTTTATTTTAAAAATAAAGTTCATCTATACAAAAAATTAAAAAAAAATAATATAGATGAATTAAAAAAATATCTTCAAAAATTAAATGTATACTAAATAACAAAAAGTAATTTTCATTTAAAAGAGACTCTCTAAACAAAATAAAATTAATAATTTAAAAAAATATATATTAAAAAACATTAATTTTTAAGATAATAATTTAAAAAGACGAGTATTGCTAAGCCTAGCCCATTTCTTTAGAGTCCGTGCAATTAGACTAATTTTTTGTTTTTGTATTTATTTGTTTTTGCATTTAGAGTTGCTTGCCATAATTGTTTTTTGGAAAAAAAAGTGTTAGATTACACATCATCCGTATTGTTCAATTTTTGAGCATTATGATTGTCGGGTAAACATGACTAATGGTTTTTTTTCTACCAAAAAACTATATTTTTAATCTATTTTTTTTTAAAATATCTAGAAAATAGAAAATATTATAGACATCTTGGTAAACATATTTATGGTTTAAAAAAATTAAAAATTCATCTCAAAACCCAAAATCAAAATTCTTACCAAGATTATATCAAATTTGTTTTTCTTGGCAATAACAAAGTAAAAAACCATAATATGAAATCGGTTCCAACATAATATTTTTTTTTTTAACGCTAAAATTTGGTGATTTTCTCTAACATTTCTCATGTCAAGAGTTAAAAAATAAAAAAAATAAAATTTAGAATTAAAATTGATTTTTTTCTTTAATTTTGAAAATTAAAAAGACCTAACAATTATAATTTGTAAAGTATAGAGACTGTAATAAATATTTTTTTCAAACGTTTTAAACACCCATTCCCTACATGTATTTTAGTTTGGTCTCTTATTTTTCAATCCCATAATGTTTTAACAAATTAGCTTATAATTTGATCTAATAAAAACAAAACTATATATATAAAAAAAATAAAATTGGTGAATAGTTTGTCAAAGGTAAAGGGGATCCACTACTGCATAGCAAATCCCTCCCGATTTATATTTTTTTAGTTAATATTTTTTTTTTAAACTAAGCAAACATCACGTAATAGATTTTTTTCAGAGGACAGACCTAAATGGGCAAACCAATGGGCGATTATGGACAAAAATGGGCTTAACTTGAGTGGCTCGGAAGCCACCAAAACAATTCCTATACTTCGCGGGAGTGCATAACATATTCTTTTTAGATATTTTTTATTTAGAAAATATATTAAATTAATATTTAAAATATGTTTTTTTTAATTCTCAAAAAAATATAAACTATTTTAAAAAGTATTTTCCATGCAACCCTTTCAGAAGCAATATTATATAATATTATAATAATTATTTATAGAATTGGATTTTATAAATTCTAAATTTATCCTATTTTTTGTAGCCAATTATAGATGTATTAAAGTCTTGTTTATTTTTGTATTTTAAAATTTTTTTAAAAAAATTTTAATTTATTTTTTTTACTTTAAATTAATATTTTTTTATATTTTTATATACTAATATAAAAAATATATTTTTAAAAAACTATATTATTTTAATATATTTTTAAATAAAAATCACTTTAAAAACAGCAACATCCCTTACGTAATCATTCTAAAAAAGTTTGTCCGGGAATCAGTGATACGTCAAAGACCGGGGACTGATCTGTAATTATCCTTAATAACACGGGGGAAATTTATTACCATATCCAGCAGCATTCTCTCTTTAATATCTCCATTTCGCTGCAATATCTTCCTAACCAAAAAAATTCTCTTTCGTAGCAGGGAACACGTATAACTAAATTTCATGCATACCCAATCGATTCTTTATATCTGTTATGTTAATTAGGGTTTCAAAACAAATCAATTTCAAAGATGCTAGAAACTCTAAGACCAATAACATACATTTCTGCAACTTCTTCTACTGTTAAATTTCAATACTGTAGACTCCAATCTAGGGTTTTCCACCACCGTTTTATCCCTATTAATAGTTCCCGTACTTTGCCTTCAATTAACCCTAAATCCTTCAATTTTTTATCGAATACCAAAATCAGAGACTATAAAATCTTAGCCAGATGTCAAGATAGCGATTCTAGCGAGGAAAGAAGCACCGAAACCGAGCCACAAAACAACCCACCGCCATCACCGCCATCGTCGAATTCAGGGTCAAAGCAGAAGAGAGAGAAGCAAGGGAAAAGCCAATGGTGGTTTTCCAAGAAGCAGAATTGGAAATGGCAACCTTTAATTCAAGCGCAAGAAATTGGTGTCTTGCTTTTGCAATTAGGGATTGTTATGTTCGTTATGCGGTTGCTTCGACCCGGGATTCCTTTGCCCGGGTCGGAGCCAAGGCAACCCACTACTTTTGTCAGCGTGCCGTATAGTGAGTTTTTGGGTAAAATTAGTAGTAATCAAGTGCAAAAAGTGGAGGTTGATGGTGTGCATATAATGTTTAAGTTGAAAGATGAAGGAGTTAGTGGTCAAGAGAGTAGCAGTGAAGTGGTTGATAGCAAGTTTCAAGACTCGGAATCGCTGTTAAGGAGTGTGACGCCTACTATGAAAAAGATTTTGTATACTACGACGAGGCCTACTGATATTAAGACTCCGTATGAGAAAATGCTGGAGAATCAGGTGGAGTTTGGTTCGCCTGATAAGAGGTCCGGTGGATTGTTGAATTCAGCATTGGTGAGTTTTTACTGGAAGTTAGTTATGATTTGATGTTCTTGATTTTTGAAGTTAATTTGGAGCAATTGGTGTAAATCTTGTCCTCTTTAATTTCGTTTCCAAGTTGCTAGTTGAATTTGATACAACTAGTGCAAGTTTATGTCTTACATTAGTTTGATTTTTAAGAGCATTACTGAGTAGACTAGCATTGATGTTAAAAATAGGAAGCACGCATCCATTCGATAGGGATTGGACATTTACGAACTGATTGAGAGAAGCAAATTTTTATCCTTGAAATTTAATTATCTGGGGTTCTGTTTACCTAGGAGATACTGTTATGTACATTAATTGTTAAATAGTTGGTTATGGAACCTAGATTGATTCCCACTTATTAAATTGTACTTTTTAACAGAATTCTCATTAGAACTGGCGATTTGAAAACCCTCATAGGGAATTTGCAGCACTTTTTAGCTAATTTCCTCGTTGTTGCTTCTCTATTAGTATGACTTATATCACATTTCTTCATGTGAGTTAACCTTTTTCTCTCCGATGTTGTTCTTGTCTTCTACCCCATTTATGTTGATCATGGATCACTAGCACTTGTCTAGCATGATGCAAGGGTTATCGCTTGTTTTTTTGGTTCTTTGGATAAAAGTTAAATGTTATTAGAGGAAAATGAAGAGAAGAATACAACAAGGGGGATAAGATGTGGCATGGGGTGATCACAATAATGAGAATCTAGATATTTGATTGCCAACATCTTACTTAATATTAACTGAGGAAACTCCCTTGAAAACCCCAACAATAAAAAATAAAAATAAAAAAGAACTTCCCTTAACAATAGCTCAAATTAAAGCGATCATTGAAAATTCTTGGGTTTATTTTCATCCAAATGTGCCACACAACTTTGGACACTACACCTCTCTCATATGTGCATGCACAGTTGTGCAGTCATTTGTTCTTGTTGCACTGTACTAGGCATGTGTTAGAAGGGGAAAATAAATGCATCATATGCCTTGAAAGTTGGAAAGAAAAGTTATAAGTTTTATGATGTGTTGTTGCAGGAGTTATCTCACTGTATGAGGCTTAACTTCACGTACTTTCTTCTGTTCCTTTCAGATAGCTTTGTTCTACGTAGCTGTGCTTGCAGGGCTTCTTCAACGTTTCCCTGTTACCTTTTCTCAGGTGCGAACTTTCATCCTACTTTTTCATTTGTCTTGAACCTAATGCAATGTAGCAAGATTTTGAGTGGATCTATGTAAAGTTGTGCAGCATACAGCTGGTCAGGTTAGGAACCGCAAGTCTGGGGGTTCTGGAGGTTCAAAAGTGTCTGAGCAAGGTGAAACAATAACTTTTGCTGATGTTGCTGGGGTTGATGAAGCTAAAGAAGAGCTAGAAGAAATTGTGGTATGTTATATTGGATCTATTTGTTACTCCTAGTGGACCATCATGTCTTGCTTGGTTTCCTGAATCCACCCTACTAATTCAGGAAATGATCTTTACTTGCTGATGTTTACTGTGCAGGAATTTCTCAGGAATCCAGACAGGTATACAAGACTTGGTGCTCGTCCTCCTCGAGGTGTTCTCCTGGTGAGTAAAGAAAGAAAAGCTTGAGATGGAAGTTTATTGCCTGAAAACGCGTTGACTGTTGATCATATCTCCTGCAAAAATCACCCTAATTAGTTGTACATGTCAACTTTGCTTGTCTCAGTTAAAATAAACTGCCATACATGACTCCACCCAATCATCTCATTGTCCTCTTCAATGTTCACCTGATCAGACAATCTACAAAGATAACATGAGAAAGTAAACTCTGAACCCAAAAACTGGAAAGTTGTTGATAGACATTCATTCTCTTTCACCAGCCACTGTATTAGCAGTGATTCTATTCCTTAAATATAAATGCTGTATTTTATCACTCTTGCACACTGGGTTTCCCTAATTTTGTTATTGCTCAGTTCCCCAACCACTGCTGGCATGCGTGTGTGCTGAAATATTGTGTGATGACTGGCCTGATCCGAGAAGATAAATATAAGAGGCTGCAATGATTGATTCCTTAGTTCAAATTTTTCATAAGTTTAGTGAGAATTATATGTCTATCCAACAGGTGGGCCTTCCTGGGACAGGTAAGACTCTTCTAGCAAAGGCTGTTGCTGGAGAAGCTGAAGTTCCCTTTATAAGTTGTTCTGCAAGTGAATTTGTTGAGTTGTATGTCGGCATGGGTGCCTCCCGTGTGAGAGATCTCTTTGCCCGGGCAAAGAAGGAGGCACCATCAATAATATTTATTGATGAGGTAAGATTATGGGAATCCTTATTGTGTTTGGATGTTAAATGTTTAACACCATGGACTTCTTAACATGAGTTACATTTTTCATTGTGCAGATAGATGCTGTGGCTAAAAGTCGTGATGGAAAATACCGCATTGTTAGCAATGATGAAAGGGAGCAGACTTTGAATCAGTTGCTCACTGTATGCTTCTTGTTTGAAAGTCTTTTCATCTCTGAAACGTCCTCGCTATGTCATTGTTGAAGTTGAAATGTTTGAAATGCATTGCAGGAGATGGATGGATTTGATAGCAACTCTGCTGTTATTGTTCTTGGTGCAACAAATCGCTCAGATGTGTTAGACCCTGCACTTCGCCGACCAGGAAGATTTGATCGTGTGGTTATGGTTTGTACTTTGATTCACTTGCATCTTGGCAGGACACATGCACTCTGTATAGTTCAACTATGTCTGATGTCTTAGGAATTTGTCTGATTTTTCGTCATTAGGTGGAAACACCTGATAGGAATGGAAGAGAAGCCATTTTAAAAGTACATGTTTCCAAGAAAGAACTGCCTCTGGGAGAGGATGTTAACCTCAGTGACATTGCCTCTATGACTACTGGTTTAACTGGGTATTCCCCCCTTGATTAATATTAGATCTTCTATCTCTTATTTCAGGCAAAATTAGCTTGTGTGACCTTTTAATTCTTACATCATGCAGGGCAGATCTTGCAAATCTGGTAAACGAAGCTGCTTTGTTGGCTGGAAGGAAAAACAAAGTAGTAGTGGAGAAATTTGATTTCATTCAGGCAGTGGAGCGGTCAATAGCTGTAATTCCCTCTCTCTCACTATGTGTGTGTGTGTGTGTGTTTGGGGAAGGTGATGTGGGTGCAGGAAATTTGTGATCAATTTTCTTGTTTTCTCTGGTGTTGCTCTTTCTTGTTTGATTTATAGTTTAGACATTTTTTTTCTTTGTTGACAAGAGATTAACAATTGATAATAATTTAACCTCTCGCATTTTAGTTCCTGTTGGTGATTTAGGACAGCTATTATAGAACTCCCAAAAAGACATGTAGGACACCTGCAGAAAGTTTTTGAGTGACTTTTACCTAGGTTTTCAACAGCCAAAGTGTTTATATGTGTTAACACTTGTTGTTAATGAGGTAAAAGTTGATATTGATTCACCAAGAAAAATCAAGATTTGCCATCTGTTCTGCATCAATGCTGAGACAGTGCTTTGGGGTTTTTCTTCTTTTCTCATTCTGAAAGATTGATAGATAATTAGGGTTTACCGTGTGAAGTTTTTTACTAAGGGTTGTTTTGATGGAGCAATTTAATTTGACATCTGATGCTTATGAAATCAAAGCCTATGCTGCACATGTAGATTTTCCTAGGGCATCACAGCCAAGGTCCCATGAGCATTACATATGGAAGTAGGGTTGCATTTAACAGTCCTGAAGAGAGCTTAAAGCATTTGAAATTTCTGCACAATTGCTGTGGAATTGAAAAAATTACATAACTGTATGGAATTCAGGATTTCTTGTAATCGTGAATGTATATGGACTTCCCTAAAATGGGAAATGCAACTTGCAGAATATATAATAAGACCCACAAACATTTGTAGACCAAATCTAAGACCCAACACAAATAACTCAGCTGATAGCTGTGAATATAATTTCAAATACCCGTGATTTATAAAATTTAAGAAAACTTTATTTAAAGTAAACAACAAGCATGTTCAGCTAAATAAATATAAAACAGGACTCCAAGCTAATTCAACAAGACAGGCCCTTTGTTCTACAACTGTTGGGTGATCTTTGCTGCTTTTATCTGTATCTTCAAATACTTTGAGCCTGAATATAATGTTGCTACAAGCCTGGAGAACATTTTCCACTTGTCTTTGTATTACTCAAGCTCCTCTGTTTTGCAAGTAGTAATGTGTATTATGCTCTACTATCTACTTATAATTCAGAGCACTTTCTATGTTTTCTCGATTTTGGTGACTTTGTGCTCTAAGATACCAAGGGTCCCTTCTTCCCTGACTCCTTGATGGTCATAAATAGTCAGCTATAATTGAAAAAAAAAGTGAGTTTTTAAACCTTGTGTATAATGGAAGAACTGAACCAATTATTTGTTCTCATAGGGCATTGAGAAGAAGACTGCCAAGTTGCAAGGAAGTGAGAAGGCTGTGGTTGCACGTCATGAAGCTGGCCATGCAGTAGTAGGTACTGCTGTTGCTAATATTCTTACTGGACAGCCACGTGTGGAGGTAATAAACATCACAGGAACTCTAACTGTTTGGTGTAGGTTTCTATATTTGTTACTTTTCACAGTATTAATTTGCAAATTGTGAAGCTGTATCCATGGAAATTATGACACCTTTAATGGCATATCCATACTGGTGTCATATTGTCATCTGCGTGAGGACATTACTTGAGCCCAAAAACGATGTTATAATTGATTGTTAACTGCATTTTCAATTTTTTCTTGTCTGATTTTCTAATTGGCCTGGATATAGGCTTTCATGGAGAAATTTTTTACATATGGAATACTGGGAGATCCAAATCCTATTAGTTGTTTGCACACATAATTCTAAAGGACTCATTGAATTGAACTATCAAATGAAAAAAAAAATCTAATCTTCTAGGAAGATAAATAGATGGAGGTAAATACCAGTAACTTTGCTAATATTGAAAAGTAATATGGTTTTTTATTAGAACTACTGCCTGGGTTTTTGTGGGCGTATGACTTACAAAAAGTTAGAAATGGAACATCATATTTGGACCACTTAGCATTGTCCAAATGGTAGATAACACAGTAACAATTACTTCTTTCCATGTCATTAGAAGTTGAGCATATTACCAAGGTCAGGAGGGGCTTTGGGCTTTACTTATACACCCCCAACAAACGAGGATAGATATTTGCTCTTCATTGATGAGTTGCGTGGCCGCTTGGTTACTCTTCTTGGAGGACGGGCAGCAGAAGAAGTTGTTTATTCAGGTCGTGTCTCGACTGGTGCCCTGGATGATATTCGGCGGGCTACTGATATGGCATACAAAGCAGTAGCTGAATATGGTCTTAATCAGACAATAGGTCCTGTGTCTCTAGCAACACTTTCTGGAGGAGGGATGGATGAATCTGGAGCTGCTCCATGGGGAAGGGATCAGGTGTTGTGCTATTTAAAATTCATTTCCTTCACAAGTAGTCTGCTTAAAAACTGAGTTGAAATTGAACACCACAGGGGCATCTTGTTGATCTTGTTCAAGGAGAGGTGAAAGCATTGCTGCAATCTGCCCTTGATGTAGCACTTTCAGTTGTGCGTGCTAATCCAACTGTCTTGGAGGGGCTTGGTGCCCATCTGGAAGGTAGTTCTTACTGCCAGCTAAATTCACTACCAGAGTGTGCAATGCATTATATTATTGATGAATTGCCAAGTTGGAGTCCAATAATTGCTGCACATCCTTTTTATTAGGACTTTTAATATGTCTACGCATCTAGTAGAACTTTTAAATTTTTAATATACCAATACCTTTAACTATGGTTAATTTTAAAATCGTGAAACTGCTTAAGTGGTTTTTGCGTGTACTTTTTCCTCAATGCATTCCATTAGATATCATAATTTGTATTTGTTATCTGATTCTATCCAGGTTATCTAGCCCACAGAAGTTGATGTAGATTAGATTCTGGATTTGCATATTGAATTGTTTATGATGCTGAATTACTGTATATTCAGTGTTTGTATTGTTTTGAAGAGTTGCTACCTGTAATTTCCATGTTCTGACATTCGCTCTTTTTTATCTGCTGGTTCAGAGAAAGAGAAAGTAGAAGGTGAGGAGCTGCAAGAGTGGTTGAAGTTGGTAGTTGCTCCAAAAGAGCTAGCTCTTTTTGTCGAAGGCAAGGAAGAGTCATTTCTCCCGCTACAAGCAGGCGCCTAATGAACAGTGATTGTGCTCTCAGCTTTTCACCATCATGCAAACAATGGAGCTAGCCTGTAGTGCCTCAAGCCATTATAATATGAGCTTAATGGCATAAACTCTGAACTCCTACAGCATTATGTTTCAATGAGGTAAATTTTTGATGTCATTTTAACATTACTGGCTCAAATGCAGAAGAAATGGGGGAAAAGCTGAATATCTGCCGCTTGCTGCTGCTGGAGCTTAGCCAAGTCTCTCACCATCTTACATTGCCCCCCTTTACACTACTGGTTGGTTTTGAAATCTGTTGTCCATTGGCAATTATTTAAGTTGGTACAGTTTCAGGTCATTGGCAATTGTAACTTTTTTTTTTCAAGTTGTATAAATGATTATTCTGTGAAAATATACATAATAATATGTTAAAGAAGCTGTTTTGGTGACAAACATTGTGCCTATTTTCTCACAAGAGTTATAGAAGTCATATCCATGTTACAGATGCTTGCATCTGAAATATGGGTGGAACCTCATTGTTTAGGACCATCAGATGTGAAGATGAAACTCCATTGAAATGATGATAACTGGTTCATAGCTGATGTCATGCTTTCTGTTTCACCATAGGAGAGGAACTGGATCAGCCTGGCAAAAGCAAGTGTTTGTCTGGGGGCCGATAATGGGGAACAGACATTAAATGGATAAACATTGGACGGATAACTAAAATGAAAAACTAGAAGTTAATTTTAGTCCGAGTTATTTATCCGCCAACTACAGTTATTTGGTCGGGTCATCAGGGTATAGGGAAGGGAAGAAGACAAGTGCAGGGGTCCGTAAACACTCTTGCACTTGTTTTTTCTTAATATGATCAGTCATGTAGAATGATGACGATTGATCACATTGATATTTTCATGAGTCTAAAATATCAGCGTTGCTTTCAGGAAAAATGACTGATCTTCCCTCTCTTCCTACAGGAATATACAGAGGACCACACGCCTCTGTACTGTACTATTTGTATCCGATAGGTATAAAATAATGAATTTGTTTAAATTTCTCACGATTTTAAATTTCTCACGATTTCCTTGGATAATGCTTGACACTTCAAAGGTATATTATTGAGAATTTTCTTTTTCAACTAAACATAAAAATTATATTTCCAGTAATCATATCTTAGAAGGATATCTTATAATCCCCATATCAAATGCCACCTTAAATAGGAAAGTGGCAAAATGGAGTAAGATGATATGGAAGAAAAAATACCAGTCTTTGTATTTTGTACTAAAAAAGAAACTTCGGGTAAAAAAATCTGTAATAAAATTGAGAATTTCTTTAAATAGCTTGTTTCTAAACTTATTTACCAAAATATGACATTTGCTTCACATCAACATTAAATAATATGAAATTAAAATTAAAATAATAATAAAATAATTTCAATAAATGATGAAAGGGTTTGTCTAATGGATGTTTTTAATGTACTTGTTAAGAGTCATTTTATATTTCTAATCAATCACTATATTTATTTTTTATTTATTTATTTATAATTTATTGTAAATACTTAAAAATAATATCATACAAAGGAGAAATTATTTAATGTATTTAATAAAAATAATTAATTTTTATTTAAATATTTGATTTTTAACTTCTTTTTAAAACGAGTCAACAATAAATGAGTCCAATAAAATACACTTAGATAATATTTAATGGTTGCCATAACGTCACTCCTTACCTTTTCCCATGATAAAAAATATATTGAGAGTTTTAAGAGTAGGTGAAGATATTCTAGGCTGTTTGTTACATGGAAATAGTTTTTTGAAAATTATTTTTTAATTTTTTTATTTATTATTAAAAAAATAATCAGTAGAAAATACTTTTAAGTCAAAAAAAAATTAACTTGCTTTCAGGAAAGTGTTTTATTTTTCTTTTATTTTAGGTGAAAAACATTTTTTAAAAGTTATGAAAAATTTAAAAATATTATATTATTTGTTAATTATATTAAATTTAATCTTCAAATTTTTTATTGCTATATATTTTATTTTAATTGTATCCCTTAAAATTTAATTTAATTTGATTTTTATATTAACTTTGATCCTCATTTTTATGATTGTTATTTACTTTTTTTTATTATTTTTTTAATTAAAATTTTTTATCTATCAAATTTAGTCCTTATTTTTTTATTGTTATCTATTTTATTTGAAATAATTTATGAAATTGTTATTATTATTATTTTAATTTAATCATCTTTTAATTTTTTTATATGTTAGATTTGATGTTCATTATTTTGATTATTATTTATTTTATTTAAGATAATTTATAAAATTAGATTTTTTTTTTCAATTTCATTATCATTCAACTTTTTAATTTGTAAGATTTATTACTTATAATTTTAATAAACTTGAAAAAAATATTAATAAGTTATTTTTTAAATTATTTTTATGACATAATCAAATATTAAAAAATATTTTCTAATTTATTTTCTATAACATTACTAAATATTAAAAAGTAATTTACTTTCAAAAATCTATTTTTTTAAAAAAAGTTATTTTAAAAAAAAAAACAAGCAAGGACTATAAAGTTACAGCAAGTCTGGAACAAAAAGCCTTTTAAATAAAAAAAAAATTCACTGGCTAAAATGATTTCAAGCATAAAACTTTGGATTTTTTAAAATCATGTAGACAGCTGTCATCAGTGAATATATATATATATAAAAACTCTATTTGTGCGCATTCCCAAAACGGGGGCGAGAAGGTGACTGAGATTCAGTTATTGCTAAACAGGGAGGGAAGAGGACGCCACGTAATAGATATTCAAAATCCACGTAAGCGACCTTTTCATCTCCTTAGTTACCTCCTTACCGTATCAAACTATCAATGCCCTCCTCCCTATAAAATAAGCCCACATCAGTGTACCAGCTCTCTCTTTTTATCGGTTCTCTCTCTGTCTCTCTTTCAACCGCTCGCTCGCTGATACGAAAGAGATAAGTCCTCATTTTCCATCAGGTTCAGCTTCTCTCTCTTTCTTACAATTTCAGAATTCGATTCATCTGCTGAATTTGTTATCTCTTGTGTTCTGCCTAGAAATGGCGTCTGTCCAAGCCACTGCTATCTTGACATCCTCAGCTGTAACCAAGAATGGCAATACCATTGCCTGCTTGCCACTTGGATTTGTTGTTTCAAGTGCTGCATGGAAGAAGGAGTTTTGCGCTCACTCTATGGCGTCGGGAGCCAGAGCTACTCTCACATTTGATCCACCAACAACAACTAACCGAAAGAAGCACACAGTCGATCCTTCTTCTCCTGACTTTCTTCCTCTTCCTTCTTTTGAACAGTGTTTTCCAAAGAGCACCAAAGAATACAGGTAATTTTTTCACAATCTACTACTTATAGATATGGTGTCGTTCGTCATCCGAAGTGGCTTTTGTCACTTCTTATTTGATTTGATTTCAGGGAAGTTAAACATGAAGAATCTGGTCATGTACTAAAAGTTCCGTTCCGGCGAGTCCATTTGTCCGGCGATGAACCAGGTTTTGATAACTACGATACCAGTGGTCCTCAAAACATCAGTCCCCGCGTAGGTATGCAGCTTGTCTTGTCTATCTTTCAAGTTTCTGTTAATCACCTTCCTTGCCTTTACTACTAATTTACTGACTTTTGTTGGTACTTAACAAATTTGGACTTTAGACAGTGGACGAATCCAGAATCTGCTGTTTGAGAGGGCCAAAATGTAACATTTTTGTTTTGGGGTGGCCATTAATTACATCAGAACTTACTTGAAAAGTCTCAATTTAGAAGGGGGATTTTGAACTTCATTTAAACTTGGCTCTGGCCCCCCTTTTGCTCCCTCTCATTTAGACTGGTTTTAATCTACTGTTGCTTGGGTTATGTTGTTTTCTAGTGCCACCTTTTCTTTTTTTTTTGGTGTGTGTGTGTGTCTTGTCATGGTAGTTTTCCTGGGTAAGCAAGATTGACCTTTATCATCAACTCAATCAGCTAGTGTAAATGAATGATGTTGTATCTTCAGGACTTCCTAAGCTTCGTAAAGAATGGGTTGACAGGCGGGAGAAGCTAGGTGCACCAAGGTACACTCAGATGTATTATGCGAAGCAGGGAATTATAACCGAGGAAATGCTGTACTGTGCTGCTCGTGAAAAGCTTGATCCGGAGTTTGTGAGGTCAGAGGTTGCACGTGGGAGGGCAATTATCCCTTCCAACAAGAAGCACTTGGAGCTGGAACCGATGATTGTTGGAAGAAATTTTTTGGTTAAAGTTAATGCAAATATTGGAAATTCTGCTGTTGCGAGCTCTATTGAGGAAGAAGTTTATAAGGTTCAATGGGCAACTATGTGGGGTGCCGATACTGTTATGGATCTTTCCACTGGTCGCCACATTCATGAGACTCGGGAGTGGATCCTACGTAACTCTGCTGTGCCAGTAGGTACTGTGCCTATCTATCAAGCACTTGAGAAAGTAAATGGAATTGCTGAAAACCTTAGCTGGGAAGTCTTCAGAGAAACCCTGATTGAACAAGCTGAGCAGGGTGTAGATTATTTCACAATCCATGCCGGGGTTCTGCTGCGGTACATCCCCTTAACTGCAAAGCGCATGACAGGAATTGTTTCACGAGGAGGATCAATCCATGCGAAGTGGTGCTTAACTTATCACAAGGAGAACTTTGCCTATGAGCACTGGGATGATATTCTTGACATATGCAACCAATATGATGTGGCCCTGTCAATTGGCGATGGACTGAGGCCTGGTTCCATATATGATGCCAATGACACTGCCCAATTCGCAGAGCTTTTAACTCAAGGGGAACTGACTCGTCGAGCATGGGAAAAGGATGTACAGGTAATTAGTTTGCTAGTATTAATATTAGAACCTCTAAGCCTCATGTATTGTCTGCAACGGCGGATAAATTTTTTCGAAGTCTACACTTCATGTTTACTGGTTAAGTGGTACACTATTTGGTTTTCAAATCTTCTTGTGCACTTGGTGTAAATAATAGTGGCTTTGATGCATTGAACTATCAAACCTGAGATGACACCGATAGATGCCCAAGATTATTTTTTTTCCAGCCATGCTACTCTCTGAAAGATTAAGTGCTTTCTTTTGATTTTAACATGTGACCTACATTTTCATGTGCTTTTTCAGGTTATGAATGAAGGGCCTGGACATGTTCCAATGCACAAGATTCCTGAGAACATGCAAAAACAGCTAGAGTGGTGCAATGAAGCTCCTTTCTATACTCTTGGACCCCTAACAACAGACATTGCTCCTGGATATGACCACATCACCTCTGCCATTGGCGCTGCCAATATTGGGGCTCTTGGCACTGCACTTCTCTGTTATGTCACACCAAAGGAGCACCTTGGACTGCCAAATAGAGATGATGTGAAGACTGGGGTTATAGCATACAAGATATCCGCTCATGCTGCTGATTTGGCTAAAGGTCACCCCTATGCTCAAGCCTGGGATGATGCTTTAAGCAAGGCTAGATTTGAGTTCCGATGGATGGATCAGTTTGCTCTATCATTGGACCCCATGACGGCCATGTCCTTCCACGATGAAACCCTCCCATCAGAAGGTGCAAAAGTGGCACATTTTTGCTCCATGTGTGGACCCAAGTTCTGCTCTATGAAGATAACAGAGGATGTTCGAAAGTATGCAGAGGAGCATGGTTATGGTAGTGCAGAGGAAGCTGTGCAACATGGGATGGATGCCATGAGCGCTGAGTTCCTGGCTGCTAGGAAAACTATAAGCGGAGAACAACATGGTGAAGTTGGTGGAGAAATTTACCTGCCAGCAAGCTACAACAGTTCCTCTGAGAGGTGAAGGTGAGTTTTTGCATGAATGCTAAAACGTGAATCAAAGTACAGGTAAAATATAGTCAAAGTAAACAAAGTGCTTCTGTAATACTAGAACATACCCTCTATCCATGGGGGGAATGACTCCCCTCAGGCAATTGCTAGCAACGAATGCTGAACATGTGTCCAACCTGCGATCTAAATTCACTTGACATTTGCTGTAAACGGTCATGAATGCTACTAATTGAAGGACTATGCTTGCATAAAACACGTTGTGTTTGAATACTGTTCATGTTTGTGGTGCTAATACATGGCCTGTCAATAGTAACCTAGCCAGTTCCTTTACTCATAACTGCTCATACCTGGAATATGCAAACCTTTTTCACTCAAAAGTTACGGAATTTTCTTGCAGGAAGCATGAGTATTGAGAGTTTCTCTAAACATCCTTGCAGTTCTGATGCATCCTAGCTTGTCAAGAACAGCAATGATTGGCCTTATCTTTTAAGTAGGTAAGTTAATGGTTTATTGTGTTTGGTAGCCTGGAGACATTGATGTTTGTTGTGCTCCATGTGTGTTGCAGTAATAAAATGCAGTTGATACATTCTCCATTAAAGTTTTATCCTTTTATATTCTGTTAACGAAAGAAAGCACCAGGGGTGCCTGCGTCCTGCTTCAAAACTGGCCAACTGGCTAGAGGAGGCAGCTGGCCAGGCTGAGAAAGTCCCTTTGAACCTGAACAGGATAATGCCTGCGTAGGGAGTGTGCATTTTTCTGTCGTTTTTTTTTCTTGCACAGGGAGGCACCTTCCTTCCAGGCTCGGGCTAGCTGATCCATGTGTGCGGATTCATCATCAAGCCCAGGCTTATCACTTTGATGGCTGAGGTATTGCTAAGGGTAGCTATTTTCAATCTTCAACCAATAATAGAAAAAACCTAAAATGAAATCTGAGAAAAATAATTTTAAAAATACTCCCAAATAAAATAAATAGCAATTAGAAAAATGAGTACTAAATTTGATAAATTAAAAAATTATAGGGGGTGAAATTAAAAAATATTTATAATTTGATATATTATTTATAGATTAAAAATAGCAAGGGTGAAATTGAAAAACATTGTAGAGGGCTTACCTAATAGAATAAAATCGAAAAAAATAAGAAAACAAAACCCCCAAAAAAATTGATAGAAAATAAGAAAACAATAGCTTTAAAAAAGAAAAAAAATACAAATAAATTCGGGCGAATCTTCTAAATCTGATTTAATCTCTAAAACTCATAGCCCTTGAAATCTTGAACCTGGATCCAATAAAAAAGCTCAATTATAAACAAATTTGATTTTAAAGGATGAAGTTGTGAAAAAATCAAAAACTCACAAAAGAAAAAAAAATAGCAAAAAAAGAAAGGATAAAATTCAACAGAAAAAAACATGAGGGTGATTTTAAAAATAAATAAATAAAATGATCACAAACAAATTAAATAATAATTATTAAAATGAGGATCAAATTTGAAAGATTAAAAAATATTTATAATTTGATAGATTATTTATAGAATAAAAAATGATGGGTGAAATTAAAAAAGATTGTAGTGAGCCAGCTCAATTGAATAAAATCGCAAACAAATAAGAAAAAAAAACCAAAAAAGAATAAAAAAAATAGAAAACACCACCTTTAAAAAGAAAAAAAAATCATGCATATCCGGATGAACCTTCTAAACCTGGTCTAATCTCTAAAACCCACAACCCATGAAATTTTGGACTCGGATTCAATTAAAAAGCTCAATTCTTAACAAATTTAATTTTGAATGATGATATCGATGAAAACATATTAATAAAAAAAAATGCTACAAAAATAGTAACACAAATAATAAGGATAAAATTTAACAGGGAAAAGCACAAAAATGATGGAATTTTAAAAAAATGAAAATGAGTAGACAAAATTAGTAGCAATTAACAAAATGAGAAAAAGACTTTAAAGATTAAAACATCATAAGAGTTGAAATTGAAAAATATTTATAATTTGATAGACTATTTATAAATTAAAAAAATAGCAAGGGTTAAATTGAAAAAAACAATTATAAGGGGCAACTCAACAGAAAGCAAACCACAAAAAATAACAAAATAAAACAAAAAACATAAAAGGATAAAAATAAAAAAAAATCGTCTTAAAACAAAACTTAGACAAGGTCGACCCAAGGCTAGAATTGGGTCATGTTTAAAAAAAAATAGAGAAAATCAAAACCCAAGGTGACCCGGTTAACTTGGAAAAACTCGGTCAAACCTGACTGCAACCCATTAACTTTTGTTTTTCTTACTAAAACGATGTCGTTTTGATTCAGGAAAAAAAATCTTGCAAAGAAAAAAAAAGCATAGAAAAAAAATTTGATAGAAAAAAAAAATCTAAGGGTAATGAAATTTGAAAAAAAGAAGAAGAAGAATTTTAGAAATGAAGACAAACAAAATAAATAGTAATTAAAAGAATGAAAAAAAAATTGAAAGATAAAAAAATATTAAGCGGTGAAATTAAAAAATATATATAATTTCATGAATCATTGAGGGATTAAAAAATGGCACGGGGTGAAATTGAAAGACAACGATAGACAAACTGAAAAAAAAAATAACATCACCTTAAAAAAATAAATAAATAAACTAGTGCATCTGGGCAAATCTTATAAACTTAGTCTAAAATATAAAACTCACAGCCCGTAAAATCTTGGATCCGAGCTTAATATAGAAGCCAATGAAGTTGGTGAAAAAATATCAATAAAAAAATTACAAAAGCAAAAACAAATAGCAAAAAAAAACATAATGATGAAATTTGATAGAAAAAACTCTAAGAATGATGAAATTAAAAATGATGTTACACAAAATAAGTAGCAATATTGGATTAAAAACATTGATCAAATTTAAAAGATTAAAAAAAATATAGGTGGTACAATTTAAAAATATTTATAATTTGAAAGATTATTTACAAATTAAAAAATAGTAGGGAAATGAAATTAAAAAAACATTTATAATTTTATAGCTTATTAAAAAAATAGTGATAAAAAACATATGGATCAAATGTGAAAGAAAAAACAATTGCAAGGGCTATTATGAAATTTTGCTGAGGTGGTACAAAATTCAAGAAGAAGAAGGAGAGAGAGAGAGGAGTCAAAAGAAAAGAAGAAAAAAAAAAACAGCATTTGACACAAAATTCAAGTTAGATGATAGCATCTGTTACTGGATCATCGAAGGGAGGTATTTTCTCGCAATCTTGCAATAAGAGAATTCAATACTCTACCATCTTTGGATACTCGGAAGAAACCGAATACATGCATGACATCCTGCTAATTACTCAACCCTAAAAAAAAGCCACTTGCCATGCTTTCTCGCTGCTTGTCTCCAAGCAGAGAAAACCTAATGTCCTTGTCATACACTTCATGATATTTGCTGCACAACGTCTCAGTTCCTCTATTGACCTGGGTTACAAGCGTCTGTGGCTAAACGGATTAAGCTTTGGCCAACTGCTGTTCGTGGATTGATGATGAAAATATACAATGGTTGTGTTTCCTGCAATTGTTTTTTTTTTTAGTGAAGTAGGTTCAAGTTTTAGTCACTCTAATTTATTTTGTTAGTATTTATAAGGATGCCATTGGAAAAAATAGATTTTTTATATAATTGTTTTTGCTAAGAAGAAGAGAGGCATGGATGATACAAAACGAGTGGAAGTTGAGGTAATGGAACTTTCGCGGAGATGAGATATATTTGTTATGTTATTCTCAGCTGGAGGTGGTGTTGGCCTACTGAATTGAATCTTCTACTATACAATAAATGTACAATTATAGTCCTTTTTTTATTATTATAAATTAGTTAGAAGTTATTATTTTGACTGTTTTGTATAAAATATTGCATAAGAAAATATTTGTTAAATTTTTTATTTTTATTTTTAAAAAGTACTTTTTAGAAAATATTTTTTTATCTTTGTTTCTCATAAAATATTTAATGGAAAAATTAGTCAATATAAAATATTTTACAGTCAACTTTCAAACTCAATTCATTTATTAAAAAATATTTTTAGTTCGTGAATTCTATAAAATATTTTATAAATTTACTTAGAATATCATTCAATTATTTTAATCATCACCTCCATCTTATAATTACAACATTCATCTCGCCATCACCATTTTCTCCACCACTAACTTCTCTTTTATCATTACTATAATCACTTCACTATCATCTCCTCTACTATCATTATAATCTCACTACTATTTTTTTTTCTACTATCACCACTACCACAATTATAATCATGGCATCATTACCATTTCTCTTCTCCACCACCAGTCTACCTAATCACCATTATCACTGTATTACCATCATCTCCTCATAATTTATTTTTTTCACCGCAATTATTATCACAATCACATAATAACAGCCACCATTATTATTTTATTGTCATCATCATTAAAAAAAAATGTTTTTCATGTAAAATATTAGGAGAACATTTTAGCTGTAAAATATTTTTTATTTGTAAATTATTTTAAACAAAATGCAGGTCCCCTTAACGTGGTGATTGGTTACACATTACATTTAGCAATGCTATGCTTTTCAAGCCCGGACCAATGTATAATATTTCTTTTAAATTTCACCACATCTCTCCCAAAATCCATGTAAGCCCTAAAATACTCCCTTTCTTTAAACACCACCTTTAACCCTTTCTTATTCCGTGATTCTTCTGAATTCTTAATGCACCATCTAAACTAAAGTCTTGAAAATGCTGCCATTTTATCCCAAAAAAATGAAAAGCAAATGTTAAATTATAATATTTTCAAAGCTTAACTATTCATAATAAACGAGATTTATATAAATTTTAAATTATAATTTTTTTATCAGATTTGTGATCACATATTTTCATTTATTTCCATATTAAACAAAATCCAATATTAGCCATTCAAGAATAAAATATTTGACGAGTAAATCTTATAATTATTTCTTTAACAAATTAAGCGTAATTAGATCTTATAACTAAAAAAGATTTATTACATACAGTTATTTATTTATTTTATAACAATTAACTTCAAATATATAATTACATTTTAATAATGATATAAAGATAAAAAAAATACACAATGTTGGTTGCTTTAATATTTGATTTAGAGTCGTTTGAAAATGATATTTATTAATTAAAGTATTTTTTATTTAGAAATATATTAAAATAATAAAAAAATATAAATAAAATTTAATGTTCTAAAGGATACCATTCAAACACGCTACCAATCAGCTCCTTAGTTAGGTGGACCTACATCACTCAGCATGACGAAAAATCATTATCCACAGCCAGCCAAAGTAGTGCTCTTCTCTTTTCTTTATCTTTTCGTGCTAATTCCTCACTTTCGCAGCAACAACCACCAGCATAGAAAAATCTCATGGCTTCCTCGAAGTCTCACGATCTCGAGATCACAATAATCTCAGCTAAACACCTCAAAAACGTTAATTGGCGAAACGGCGATCTCAAACCATACGCAACCTTCTATCTCGACAACTCCGACCACCGACTCGCAACTCACGCTGACGACTCGCTCTCAACTCGCCCAGTCTGGAACGAACGATTTACTCTCCCCATAACTCGCCAGATCTACGATTCAGTCCTCACCCTCGAGATCTTCCACTCCAAGCCATCGGAAACCCCCCAACCTCTCGTAGGCACCGTGAGATTCCCACTGAGTAATCTCATCGTCTCAGATGAGTCGCTGTCCTGCGAAGTCCGCACGCTCGAGCTCCTACGTCCCTCTGGTCGTCCACAGGGTAAAGTCCGGGTGAAACTAGAGGTGAAAGAACGGCCTTTGCCTCCGCCAGTGCAGGATTACCATACTGCCCCTAATTACAGTCACTATTACAACCCTGCCCCTGCCCCTCCTCCTCCCCCACCACCTCCTGCACGTGACTACAGAGAATACGCTCCATCTCCATACGGCTACGCCGATCCGTACGGTTACTACCCTGCCTATTATCCTCCACAACCACCCCGACCTCTCTACAATCGAGCATCCAATTACAGCTTGCCAGGTGGGCCTTCTGCTCCAGTTGATCTATCTGCCCAATCATCACCATCGCCCTACGATCACAAGCCGCCGCCGCCGCCGCCGGGATTGTTCCAAAAGACGTCCAATTATGGTGTGCAAAGTGGACCGTCGGCTCCCGTCGATTATTCACATGGGAAAGGTAGTGGGTCCCTTATCAGCGGGGCAATGGGAGGGTTAAGTTTGGAAGAAGGGAGTAACTACGAGAAAGAGAAAGTTGCTACTGATAAGGAGAGTCACAGCTACCATGATTATCGTCGCGAATATTGAAGGAATAGAGAGACTCTGTGCGTGTGTGTGTGAAGGTATATTTGATCTTTTTATACTCGCATTGTGGCTTTGACTGATGGATATACTTTTGTATGTACATGCAAAAAATTATCATAACTGCTAGATGCTGCCCTCAGTCTTCCGTTGTGCTTCAATTATTTCTTATCTAGTGTGTCTGTTTCGCTTACTTCTGTAATGGATGTTTGGTTCTATACTTGCTTCTTTGTTTCAAGTCTTAATTTGAGTTTGCTAGCTTATACACTTGGGTACTACATTGATTGTTAATTGTAGTATAAATAGTGAATGATTAGAGTATGATGGGGGAACTTAAGATTATCATTTGCTTATTCTGTTGCCAGATTTTGACCTCTTTGTTTGTTTGGTGTTTAAGTTTCCTTCATGATCTCTTCCTTGTCGCGTTTCTTAAGACGATTTCTTGTGAGATGGTTGTTGGTGTGCTGAGCTCGGTGGGAGTATAGATTACACTGAATGGCAATGACTTAAGATTATCATTTACTTATTTATGTGTGGACTGTGGAGTTTATCGATGTGGACTAAATTGATATGGCTTTGTGATTTACACGCCGCACAATATGTTAATATGGCTTTGTGATATGGGATTAAGGGGGTGTTCGAGAGTGAGGTAATTTTGGCCAATCTTTGCAGGAGCGCTGCAATTTCAAACGGGGGGCTAAATTGACAGGTTAAACCATCTCTACTGTACAAAGAAGACGGATTGTTGTGTGAATTGGCAATGGTGACACTCTTCTGTCTGCAGGCATTAGCTTTGCATCTATTGCTTGTAACCTTTCGTCTTATGGAGTTGCCAGAAGCTAATGGTTATAGGTTTTGTGAGACTAACAAACAAAGCCCAAGTGTTTTTCATAGGCGATTTAGTGAGTTTCTGCATTTGAATTCGAGATACTGAAGATACCTGCGAGCAGCTGAAGAAAGCTGTGAATGTAACCTGGGGAGTTGAAGATACTGAAGAGACCGTATCTCTTTGTTTTTTTTTTTTTTTGGTCATAGCAAGAGTGCTATAGAAAAGTGAAGGACTATTCTAAAAACCATTTTAATTTGAAATAGAAACTAAAAAGAGATCGAGTGATATTGAAAAATTAAATTAAAAAAAAAAGGAAAATTTTGGTGAGAACGGGAAGGAAAGTAATTTTAATTCTGGCTCCTGTTGCGATACGTCGTCGTAGGTGAAACGAAAACGCGCCTGGTTATCCGCGATGTCCCTTGAACTTGTCCGCTTTGCTTTCTCCCAGATAGATATTTATTCGAGTGAGATTGAATTAAATTGTGAGAAACTTGTTCTTGATGATCCTGACGAGCAGACACGGACAACATTATCTATTGTCTTCAAGCCTCAACATAATTCGTTTACTGGAAATCATGAAATTATTGTTTTAATTGCTGCACCTCAAGAGAAAGATAAGAGTACTGTTGCCTGGCATGACCGGCGTAATGCAGCTTCCATTATTGATCTTGATGGGGCTGATGATACTTTGTTTGCTATTGTGCTCAATTTTTCCGGTTAGATTGTATGCTGGGCTTTGGAAGAGTAGGCGTTGGATCACTTGGATAGTGATCTTTCTAAGTCTGGTCTCTTCGAAGATACTGAAGAGGTCAGGGGACTTTTGGATTTTTTTTTTAAAGTCATGGCAGGGAGGTTTTGCTTGTCATGAACAAGAAAGAGTGAATCCCTTTTACTTTTAAGTTTTGGGTTGCGGTAGAAGTAGAAGCTTTGAATGTCTATAATTTGTATAGCAATCTTTATCTTGTAATTGGAGGAGAGCTTTGAAGAATTTAGCAGTTTCTATGCATTGGCTTTAAAGGATCTGGAGTTGAATGAAATAGCTCATTTTGGAAATGAAGCCTTAACTGTTGCAGGTTTGACTCTGCTGCTCACAGAACTTTTCTGGTTCGTGCTGTGGTGTCTTAACACAAAGCAATTTATACCTGAAATACAATTGATCCAAATTGTCATACCGTCTGCATTTGGAATTTGATGCCCATCTTTCCCTGTCGATTTCTACTATTCACGATTTTTATAGATTTTTTCTCATAAGTTTTCTTGAGCAATCATATTAGTTGATTTTTCGTTTTGTTTGCTGGATTTAAGTGTAGTTGAAATATGCGAGCGCGTTAATGTTCCTTCAAAACAATGCAATTGCTCTGCAGTCAAACATTCATTTCCCAGTCAAGTTTTTCACGTAAATATTTCATCCTGTGTTGCTAAATGTGTTTTTTGCTCATGGCCTCAGTCTAGGAACCTTGTTATCATTCAGACATTGTAACCATAGGTTTTGCTTATATCATCTGCCGGAACAAGGGCCAGTTAAGAAGTGGTGGTAGTATCATTTGAATGCTTTTTCTAGTGACATTTTTCTATGAGAAAAGTTACCAATTGCAGTAGCGAGGTCAAAACAAGTAGTGACTGCAGAAACGTTATTTTAACTTTACAGTTAAATTTTGCCTCTCTGTAGATATGAAAATAAGTAGATAGACTGTTGTCTCTGCATAATGCCATGGACTAAAAGAAAATCCGTCTTCGTTAAAGTTTAATCATAATGCATCTTTTGTCATGTTAGTTGTTTGTACCTGTATGTATTCTTACCCAATTTTTGTTTCAACGTACATGAAGGGTTTCCTTTCTTGATGGTTTCGTGTTTGGAAGTTTTTAGGCTGTTGGTATCTTGAAGTTGTAGCCGGATTTATATCATTTTGGCATATTGTCATCACCGCCGATCGTGTATTTCGTTTTTAGTGGTCTCAAAATGAAGAACAGCATCTTGAATATGGAAAAGGCACTGCATTAAAAAGGCCAATCTCCAGTCAAAAGCTCTTATATATTTTATACATTCAAGATAAACCACCAAGCAGACTCTGCCGAAAGGTTGCCCTATCTAGAACCCCCTTCCGAAAGCAGAAGATTAAATTAAAATAACATGGACCGTTCACTTTAGAAGCTCTAAGGGGACCAAGGCCGCCATGAAAGAGCAAGCAAATTGATGCAATTCTGGTACGGCGTGTTGTCTTTAAAGACAAGTTTTCAAGGTCCTGCTCCATGAATATTGCTCAGTAATCATGCCTGTCCTGATGATGCTTTCACGTAAACTTTGGGTTTCATTGTCCCCACTAAATATCAATATGTAGCCATCTTATATTTGTAATGTTGCAAGAAGAGTATCTTACTTTTTCTGTCACTAGATTCACCAGGCGCCTTTCATGAAGAGAATCGAATCAACATTATTGTTTATTGACTTGGAATGTGTGTAGGAGCTCAATTCCTGTACAGAAATGAACAAAGAGAAACTGATCATACCTACCTACTACTACTGTTATTTATAAGACAGGTGCTAACGTCCTCAATGATCTTAAAGCCATCACTTTGCTGTATACTATAACAATTTATAGAGTCCTTTTGCTTGCACGTCACAGGAGTGGAGTTTACGACGGTGCAACCTGGACTCCTAGAGCGGTGAACCCTTTGATCGGAACCTGCAAGAATCGAGTTAGATTCCCGGCTATTTGAATGCTTCGCAAGGTTCCTTTCACATTCAGTTTCTTTCGATTGAAGTAAGAGTTTCACAGGCAATCATGCCTTTCTTTCTCAACCAATAACCTTTCCAGCATCTTTTCTTACCCCTCAAAAGGCTCAAAACAATGACCCTTTTCATTCTGTTCTAGTGTTCTCTTGTTTTATATTATTATTATTATCATTTTTCACTCTCTTACCTTCATTTTCCATAATTAAACATCATCCCTCTTACCACTACTTCCAATCCAGGAGGGAGTACATTTTCTTCTTCTATGTGTTAAGCTTTCACAAAAATCCTGTAATCATGTCAACAAGGATTAATCAAGTGAAACACAAACCTGCTGGTACCAACAGAACACAATATCCATCAACTAGAGACAGAGTTTCTGGGAATAGATGGCCTGGTCGAACTTGTGGGTTCAGGCTCCTGAAAAGATCAATAGTCTCACCAGTGAAATTTCTCAAGCATTTTGGCAGGAAGGTCGCAAAAGCTCTGTGTTTAGGGAGGCGATCTTCACCTGGAGTTTCTTCTTCAGGAAGATCAAAACCATCTGTTGCTCCTAGTGATACTCACATAGCTGAAGCCATAGAAGATTGCATCGACTTCATTAACTCTTCTTCTCTGCCGAGGTCAAATTCTGTTTCTGCAAATCCTAGTTAAATTATTGTTGCAGCATCAGTTATATTGTCTTAATTTTTTTTGTTGTAGCCCTTAAGGAAAATGAGAAGAGAAAATAAACAGTGCAAACTTCATTTAACCTTGCTATGAAAAAAAGTCCTGTAAGAATCTCAGTCCACAACTCAACTAAAAATCAATCCTGTCATAACTAGTTGGGTGTAGCTGCATAAATTTACGTTCTCCATTCATCCTGGCATTGACAGAGAAAACAATTTTAACGATGCGCCAATTTACATTCTTCATTTAACTTTATGACAAGCAGATTATTGCCATAAGATCAGGTTATCGGTATCACGGGAGAGAAGTAAAGAAATTTCACAAGGTTTGCATATACATGCATTCCCTAACCACACCCCATCATGCAGTAAGATTGATAAACAAGCTAGAGTAAAGGTAAACATGGAAGTAAAGGTGATCGTATGTGAGGAATGATAGGTCAACAGGTACAATTTTTTTATTTGTTCTCGGAGGGTGGTGTAGCTAAACCAATAGACAGCAGTTACTATTAAGAGTTTGAGTACAACACAACCAGAAAAAAAGGTTCTCTGTTGAGAGAGCAATTGTTGATTGGAATGCTGAGTTTAATTGGGCTAAAGTCAACATCCAGAAACACACTTTCTACTTCCAAGTTGCATGTGCGTGTGTATTTCATTTGGGAGAGAGGAATCATAGGCTGCGTTTAGACAACCTCCGTTCTTCTAGTTTGGTTCAAGACACTAATATCACTGCGGAAGTTAGATTGTTCCACGAAGATCATCAAGTGGCAGGCAATAAACTAACTTTAGTAAATCTGCAGGTATTGAGCTTTTCAGAAAGTTGATTGTTCAGTTAATCCAATTTT
Organism: Populus alba x Populus glandulosa; assembly: GCA_033617975.1. Classification (NCBI taxonomy): domain Eukaryota; kingdom Viridiplantae; phylum Streptophyta; class Magnoliopsida; order Malpighiales; family Salicaceae; genus Populus; species Populus alba x Populus glandulosa. Next base: position 6,027,967 of record CM066151.1, read on the forward strand.
CCTTTTCTTGGTTAAGTCATTTCCGGAGTCTGTTTGTAGCAGATTTTGTATTGTATAGCAAATATGTGCTCCTTGATCAGTCTTTTTGGAATGAATCATTTCGTCCCACGAAATAGAAAAGGTTCTGATAAGGATGCAAAATGCACCACCATATTCAGTTTCAACTTCAACAATGACAGATTCTTCGCTAAACTAGTATCAAGTTGTTTGAATCAATATCATGGATATCAAGCCTATGAAAATCCAAGACTTAATTTGCAATGAGCAAGCCGACATATTTGAATTGGAGAGCCACATATGAAGTAAAAGTGAATTATTTTCTATTAATTATAAAAAAAAAATTCAAAAAAAAAAAAACTGCAGCAAGAATCACTACCTGCTAAACGAAGGACATACAAAATGAATTTAGAAGAGCTTGGTTTCATATCTTGACAATTTCTGTTTGTTTCTAATGAAGATTTACTTGTGGAATCTAGAGTAAGCATAACCAGTAAACAGACGCAAAACATGATAGGTTTGCGGGTGGATGTTGAACTGCTCTCTCCCCTGCCTTCACTTCAATGAAAGTGATGATGCTGTTGTTTCTGGTAAAGTGTGGATGCTTGTAGATAGGTTATTCTCATTGCTACTGCAAAACATCAAGAAAATATATTATGTGTATAATGCAAGTGGTGGATGGTACGTGCTAGCTTTGGCATTGGATTAGTGGCATAAAATTGTAGAGCTGCTGCTATCAAGTGGTACGGTGGTGGTGATGAATAGTTGATGGTGTTGGTGCTGGTGCTGGTGCTGGTAGCAGAGGTTGAGAGGATGGCTAGGTTGTGGTTGTGGGTTTGGGCTAAAATGATCCTGGAAGGCATTGGTAAACCAGAAAGAAACTAATTTCTGCAGTATTTGGTAGACAGTGGCGAAGCTGTGATGGAAGAGGGGTCATGGTGTCACGACCCGAATCCCGGATCCATGACCGGCACATAGGCAAGGTTCCCCTCCAAGGTTCCGTACCTATGCGAACCCAAACTTACATACAAACTTATCCTTTAAACAACTCAATCAGAGTTTAACGCATAATTAACAACAAACAACTTCATAATATAATTCGATTGTCTTAATACAAGAGTTAATAATTTCATAGTTTTGGAGCACTAACTTGACACAAAAGGAAGGTATAAATTACAACAAAAAAGGCAGGTTCGGAAGGTTCAACAAAAGTAACCTGCTATCAAGCTATAAGCCTGAAAAGGATAAATAATGAGAGGGTGAGTTCAACAACTCAGTGAGTAGATAACATTCAATATACACATACGAGGTAATATAACAATGAGAAATATATATACAAGTATGGCTTTAGTTCTTATACGAAGGTTTATCAAATAGGCCATAACAAGAATATCATATGGTAAAACTCGTCAGAAAATCAAAATGCAATGAGCATGAGGCTCCGTACTGTGGGATGATCAGTCCACACAGGTTGGTGACTCCCCCGACCAACTAGGGTTCAGATACGATGTGCACAAAGACTAACACTACCCTGTTAGCATGGGTATTCTGATTGACATACCATAGGTTCATAATCATAATCAAACAAACATATTCATATCTCAAAGCTCAACTCATGACATCCATCAAATGAGGAGTTATCAATCAGAAGTCAATTCAAACTATATACTGGTTCATATCAAGAATTCAGATTCAATAATTGATCATGCTTTTATCATAAGGATAATAATCAACATATATATTATCAAGAAGCATGATCCAATTCATATTAACAAATCAAATATTTATAATATTTCTCATGCATATGGAAAATTATCCACTCACCTGACTCAAAAGCAAACAGCACACACAAGCTGAAACCGAAGGAAATTCTACTAACGTCCTGCCGGTAGAATATCAGGATTATCTGAATACAAAGGAGACATATTCAAAAACGACTCGAAAGAACATTTAACCTATTTAATACACTTAACTAAGGGTGTATTCCGTAACCCTATATATTATAGTCAATTTTCTTAAAAACCCAAAATCTAACGGTTTTCCCGAAATCTAATCCATAATAAAAACAACTAATAAAATTGGTAATAATTCACTAAATAACCCTTAATTATTCATCAAACTAATCTGTAAAAGCTAATATTACAGCTAGGGACTAATCTGGAATTTTTCCATATTTTTAGGGCCAAATTGTAACTTTTGTCAAATGGAGGACCAAACTGAAATTTGTCATAAATCCATGAATATACTGAAATTCTGACCTTAAATAATCCTCAATTCTGTCCAGGATGTATCATTATGCTTCAGGGATCATTCTGGAATTTTACTAAATTTTTAGGGTCAAATCGTATTTTTTGTCAAATTGGAGGACTAAATTGAAAGTGTTAAATTCTCTTATCTATACAGTAATTATGTCCATAATTCATATGTTATTCTTTTCAGAATCTCGGAATATGCCCCAGGGACCAATTTGTAATTTTCCAAAGTTCGGGGACTAAACTGTAATTTTCGGAAATTGAGGGACCAAATTGAATTTTCGTCATCTTCAACCTCCAGTCCAGATTTTAACAGAAACCCCACTGTTCTCCCCTGATTTCTAACTCAAATTTCACCATTTACACAATTCTATAACTCAAAATCATCATAATCTTCCATAATCAACTAAATCATCAATTAACCACAACAATTAACCTTATAACCTTCAAATTAATTCATCAATTTAAATCAAACACAAATTCTCAAAACCCTAACATTCATAAAAACTGAAATTAAAGCTTAATTAACATATTATACACATTAAACAACCTAAATCTTACCTTTTTCACTTATTTCCTCCAAAACTCTTCCTTTTTCCCTTATTTTCCCTCTTTTCTCTTCTTCTTCTTTCCTTTCTCACTTCTGCCGATTCTCTTCCTCTCAAAATCAGATTTTTTTTTTTTTTTTTTTACTTCCTATTTATATTTATCAACTATTTATCCAATTACTACTATACCCCTCATTTAATTTATTCCTACATCTAAGCCTTCAAGGGCTTTCTAGGCTTTTCCTATCCCTTTAATACAAAACATCACACATGGTGACCCCTATCCTATCCAGGGGATGCCAATCATGTAGTTATGCTCTCATGTCAGAGTTGAAGTTTCTAATTAAATCATGACTGAAAGCTGTTGAGACATTGATTTAATCTTCTTCATTTATCAGGTTATTAGCAATGGTTCTGGCTGCAGCAATTTCTTGTTCGTAAGTTTCAGTTTCATGTGTTGGGGTTAAAATAGTTTCAGTTCACTGGATTTTCTATATTGCATTAACCAATAAATCATTTCATGTAGTAATAAGTAACAATAATGAATTCATAATTCTTCGACATGGAAGAGAAGGGACCAAAAAGAGTAAGCAGTGTACAAGAGATAGAAACATAAAACTGAAGAGTTCAAGAATCATCAAATGCAGACAGGTTAAGATTAACAGACAAATTTAATCTTTCTTGGCAAACAGCCCACCAAAGCCACCATTCTTCTTCTTCTTCTGAGGTACAGCAACAGAGTTCCTGCGGCCACTGGTGGTGCCACCGCTGTCCTTCTCCTCCACTTTCTTGAGGATGGGATCAGTCTCATAGAACTGATCTTCCTTTTGCAAACTCCCAAGAATCCAATCAAGAAGCCCCTTCTCCTCTTTGCTTCCTCCTGCTGCAGTGGCTGCATACACCCTAACAGAAGGAGAAGCAAAGACAATGGGAAGAGAAGCCATTATCTTATCTACCAGGAGCACGTACCTCCCTGTTATCCTCTTGATTTCTCAAAAATGTGGGAGCAAAGATAGTAGCGAAACTAAGATGATTGCATGGCTATGGTTCCTGCACGAGCTCCCCACAAGTGGCTTATCCTCAACCTTTTTCCATAGGTTTGCGAATTTCTCCATCGACAGGAAAATGGAAGATGAGAAAAAATAGGAGATATGGATAAAGATTTGACACGTGGCAGAATGGTACTATTATAGATAAATAATTTTAAAATGACAAGAACAACTTGTGGGTGGTAAAACAGCATTGAAAAGAATCACAAATTTTGTGATGAAAATCAGTAAGAGGCTGGGCCGCGTAAGCCCCGGAGGACACCATCTTGTTGCCTTGAGGGAGAAATAAAGATCCAAAGAGAGAGGAACAAAGGCTCGGCCTGTTTGCGAGGATTGCTCTTGTTAGAAAAATAGGTTATCTAACTCTGACTTGGGATTGATTGCTTGCTTCTTAACTCAAGAGAAACACGAACTACTACTTTGCTTGCGTTTACTTCTTAATACATCTTATTTGGTCAAGAAAGATGCTCATTTATTATTATTATTATTATTATTATTATTTCTACTTGGGGGGGGGGGGGGGGGTCATGCTGTACACGAATAGAGATGATCGCCCCCCCTCCCCTCACATGCAGCTCCGCCCCTGATTTTAAGGATTAACATTTGATCTTTAACTTAGTGAACAAATCGCTAGCTACCAAGCTAGTTGGTACGTGGCATTCATCAACTTTTTGCCTGCCCGGTTGTAAACCACTTGACCATGACTCGCTTTTAAAAACGAGAGAAAAGGTGTTTTTTTTTGTGTTCTAAAATTATTTTTAAAAAGATATTAAATTTTTTTATTTAAAATTAATATTTTTTAATCATTTTGATATACTAATATAAAAAATAATCAAATTTTATTTTGATATATTTTTAAGAAAAAAATATCTTAAAAAATAACTGCTATAACACTCACAAACATCCTCGACGTTACATCGTAGAGTATGACGGTATATTTTTGTATTTCAAAAGTTTTTTCAGAAAAGTTTTTTAAAATTAATATTATTTTTATATTTTTAAACCATTTTAATATATTGATATAAAAAAATTTAAAACACAAAAAAATATTATTTAATATGTTTTTAAATAAAAAACATTTTAAAGAAATGTCCTCTCCAAAAAACCTTAAAAACTGGTTATGTTGCAATGTGACCTGGCAGTGCCGAGGGAACGGTTGAGATTGTTGTGGAAATAAGAGGTGAAGTGCAAATAGTTGAAGGGAAATTTATATGATTAATAAGGTTTTTTTAATTTGGAGATGATTAATAAGGATTGGACGTCAGCTAATATTCAAGGAGTAGGTGTCGGTTTTCCCTAAGAAAAGGCAAAAGTAGGGTGAGCTTTTTAATGTCTTTTTCTCGACGTTTCCTCTCTTCTCAGAACCACTACACTTAGAGGCCGTTTTAGTCAAATCAACTTATTTACATGTCTCTCGTTGCATGCATGCTTTAGAGATCTTCTCCTCCTTTCAGAGCAATCCCGTTTTTCTCAGTGCGGGTCAACCGTCTCTAACAACTCTCTTAAGTTCTAGAACATGCACAGTCGGCAAATTAATTGCGGAAATGCTTCTGGAACAATTAAGAGCTAGAGCTGTTCTTCACGTCCTAAATCAGAGAACAGCTAGCCTGTCTTCGAAATTAACTATTCCAAGGCAGCCTCGTATCCCTAGCTCTTTAGGGTTTGGATGGCTAGATTAAAAAACTATGAACATGTAATGAATCCCAGCATCGTGCTTTTTATTATTATTAGTTTGATGTATATTAAATAAATAATTTACTAATTACGCATGTACTATATGCACAATTTACAAATTATATATATAGTAAATGAGATGTGATAAAAGTTATATATATTGATATAGGTCGTGCATGTACTATCATTGGTTTGTTTCATTTGCTGTTTTTTTTTCTTTTTCAAATTCTTGAAAACAAAAATAAAAACCGTTTATGATTTTTTAAAAGCTAAAAAAAGTAGTTTTAAAAGTTATGTTTTTTAAAAATATATATATAATATAAATAAAGAAGTTCTTACATGGCTACACTATCATTTATTCATTGCTGGTCCACGATCCCTACATGTTTAAAAATACGATTCATTGATACCATCCACCAATGTCCTTTCATAGGATTTGGAGCGTTTATTGAGTACCTCGAGAAGCTTTATTTTTATTATTATTATTTTGCATGAAAAAGCTGAAGGGAGGGTCCATGTTGTGTCGCAGCCACTGAGCTCCTGCAATTCTTCAAAATAATTACATGTTGGTGGCGCGTGCGGGTTTCCCATGTGCGCGATCAGGTATTGCGCACGTGTTACATGCGCAACTTCATCGAAAGTGTTAGTGCTGCGTCACTATTGTATTGTTTGTAAGCTAGAATAGAAATTATTTTTTTAACAGTGTTAATTTGAAAAATAAGTTCATTTACTGTGTTAATGTGGAGAAAAACTCCGAAATTCCTCAACAAATAGGATAAAATATTCAACCATTCCAGCTTAGAAACTTGTCGGGGTCTGTTTGCGGGCAGAAAGTCTCTGAAACAATGGCAGCGAGTATTTGGCACATTGCGCACCTACTCCGGTGACCAGAAATAAGACCACTAAAATTAGTTTGCTTGGTTTCGTGTGCTTCTCTCTCACAGTTCCTATCAACCCAGCAGTGACCGCCATGCACAAATTTTCCTAACAACTGCTCCTAAGACTTTCCTTCAATGCCATATTATATATAGAACATCTTTATACAATCCCTCTCATTCAGTGTCCTCTGCAGCCCCTGTCAAAAAAGAAAGAAAAATACACCAAACCTTGACATGGAAACCTCGCCTTTCCTCTTAACCCTCGCAGCTGCTACATCAGTTTATCTTCTATGGTTCTATCTCCTAGCCCGTAAACTTACCGGCCCAAAAGTATGGCCTCTAGTGGGTAGCCTTCCATTACTGTTCGTGAACCGGAGAAGATTCCATGATTGGATTGCTGCTAACCTCCGGGCAACTGGTGGTGCCGGAACCTACCAGACGTGCACGATACCACTTCCTTTCTTGGCTCGCAAACAAGGATTCTACACAGTCACTTGCCACCCCAAAAACATGGAACATATTCTTCGAACCAAGTTTGATAACTATCCCAAAGGACCCGAATGGCAAACTGCGTTTCATGATCTTTTAGGCCAAGGGATCTTTAATAGTGATGGAGAAACGTGGCTCATTCAACGCAAAACTGCAGCTTTAGAGTTCACTACTCGGACTTTACGGCAAGCCATGGCTCGATGGGTGAACCAGACAATCAAGAATCGTCTGTGGAACATTTTGGACAAGGCAGTTACAGAGAAGCACTCGGTGGACTTGCAAGAATTATTGCTTCGCTTAACCTTCGACAACATATGTGGACTCACATTCGGCAAGGATCCAGAGACTCTCTCGCCAGAAATGCCAGAAAATCCATTTGCTATTGCCTTCGACACGGCCACTGAGGCTACTCTACAGAGGTTTCTTTACCCTGGTATCTTGTGGAGAGTGCAGAAGCTTTTAGGAATTGGAGCAGAGAGGAGATTAAAGAAGAGCCTCGAAGTTGTGGAAACATACATGGATGATGCCATCGCAGCACGCAAAGAAAACCCGTCTGATGATTTATTATCACGATTCATGAAGAAGAGAGACGTTGAAGGTAACCACTTTCCAATCTCTGTTCTGCAACGAATTGCTCTCAACTTTGTCCTCGCCGGCCGCGACACCTCATCTGTTGCTCTTAGCTGGTTCTTCTGGCTAGTCATGAACCATCCTGAAGTCGAAGCAAAGATAGTCAAGGAAATATCAGCCATACTCACGGAAACACGTGGAAATGATCGCCAGAAATGGCTTGATGAGCCTTTAGTCTTTGATGAAGCTGATAAACTGGTTTATCTCAAGGCAGCATTAGCTGAAACATTGCGTTTATACCCGTCAGTACCACAAGACTTCAAATACGTCGTGGAAAACGATGTTCTGCCCGACGGTACACGTGTACCTGCAGGTTCAACGATTACTTATTCGATTTATTCTGTTGGAAGGATGAAGAGCATATGGGGCGAGGACTGCATGGAATTTAAACCAGAGCGATGGCTATCACCAGAAGAGGACAGGTTTGAGCCACCTAAAGATGGCTACAAGTTTGTGGCCTTTAATGCTGGACCCAGGACTTGCCTAGGGAAGGACTTGGCTTACTTGCAAATGAAGTCTGTGGCTTCAGCTGTGCTGTTGCGCTACCGTTTATCACTGGTTCCCGGTCACCGTGTAGAGCAGAAGATGTCTCTTACTTTGTTCATGAAGAATGGGCTCCACGTATTCTTGCATCCACGTGCTCTTGCATAGGAGTGTTTCACCATTCTCATCAAATCTCTGGAGCTTGTCTTGCTCAACTTTGCATTGCTTGGTGTTTACAGGAGACGACCAAGACAGCCATTCAGTCACAAATCATGGGGGTATTCCTGCCCATAATTCTGTTAAAGGGTCATTTTTATTTGTTTTTGTTTCCGTTTTTAAATTTCTTGTTCATTGCTGGGTTCTAAATCCAGTGCGTACGTATACAAGCCATTCAAAATTAAGAGTGTTTGTCGTGTAATGTTGTATATTCGATATCAACAGATGTTTCTTTCATATGATTATGTGAGTAAAAAAGAACTGTACACTACCATTATTAACTCTTGCCTGCTGTGATGCTTAAGAATCTGCAACAAAAAGATACATCTAATAAATGGCTACCATTTGAAAGTTGCATCAACCTGGACAAAAACTAATTAAAAACAGAGATCCACATGTAGTTCTTTCAATTTCTCTGCGTAAAACCATTGAATCAAGCTCACTCTTCAGCAGAAATAAAACACTTGGAAAGAATTACCCGTTGTCCCACAGATTATGCCAAAAGATGTATACACGAAAATAAAAAATTACCCTGATGAAATTTTCACTTGGATTGATAATTAGATAATATAACTACTGCGAAAGCAAAAACAAAAGAAGAAACATGCTGTAAAATCATAGAATTGATTCATTAGGTATTGAATGTAAACATTTACAAGCAGCTTTGGAGATACTTTACAGGTATATTCTTCATTGAGGTGTATGCAATTGTTTCATTTGTGCCAGAGGCCCTGACATTGCATGCAACACAAACTTTGAGCTCAATTTTGGCGTTCAGAAATTTTGCCAGTTCTTCAAGCTCAAGAGTTTTGTATGAAGTTATTTGTCTAGTTGTTCTTCCATTTAATCTCGTTCACAATTTCACTTTTTCCCATTCAATCAACTGATCCTTCTGTATTGGTGCGGGAATCACTGGGCTAGCTTGAGCTGTCACCTATGTTAACTTCCATGAAAGCTAATCCAATATTTTCTCACCCGTTGAAAAGAGGTTCCAGACGACTGTTCCAACCAAGTAGAGCCCAACTGAAACCTTGAAAACATCATCCCAAGAACCTGAGAAGGTAACGAGGGAGTGAATCAATGCACAAGAATCAGATAGTGTAGGATTCAGTGTCTCAAATTTCAATAAAGAAGGCAGGGAGTGGGTCACACAGGAAACGGCGATGTAAAACTTAGTTTCTGAAGCATTCAAAAGCTTGAATTAAAAGGCGACAGTTAACTAAGGCAATGAGAATCTAGCAGGGTAACACGGCCATTTCCCTGTTCTCTTTTCTGTATTCAAAATGAGGACCATGTCCACAGAAGTTTTCTTATCAGAAAATCTAATGGAATCCTTAGTTTTTAGCTTCTAACAGTTTGACTTTCTTTTTTAGAAATAGAAACAGATTCATTACAATTTACAACTAGAGGGATTGAACTTTGAAGCCCAAATAACTGTTACTCCAAGAATGCAACTTCAGTGTGAAATAGGCTACATTTTATGATGAGTGACGCTAGGCGTGACAACATTAAATTTCCCTCAAGAAACGGTTTCAAATCCTCTCATGTTCAGAATTCCAAGTTATCTAGATTAAAAAGGAGAATAGTAGCTAGTTAGTTTTTGCCATCTAAAATATTCTAAAATCATGACCATTCATTTGAATTTTATGATTTAGATTTAGTGGACATGATAGTGCGAAATACAAACATGAAAAAACCTGAATCTGAAAGAGTGAAACTGTCGTATCATTTCATTAAATAGATGACATATCACCCTTTTATAGTTTGCCACATTAGTAGTTATGTAAATTCAGTGAAACTGTTAGTATCCTACCCCACGCAGTAGGGGCAATCCTTTTTTCTTTTTCTTTTTTCACTTTTGCTTTATCTAGTTTTACTAAACCTTGCACTAGACGATGGGAGGCAACCCTCTTCATCCTCTAAAAACCTATTCTAGAATTTGAATATGAGACCTCCAATTTGAAAATCCCAAGTTTTAACCATCCAATTGTCCTCTTGGAAACTAGGAATTAACTCTGATACACAAAGTTAAAAACAGCTGTCTTTAAAACCATAACAAGGTTAATTTGAACGAAAATTCTATTTTTGAGCCTTCAAATTGGTCTTGACTAAATTTGATCCAAATCCAAGACCAGAATAACTGGGCTAGAAGTGACTTGGACAACTTTGGCATCCTAGAAAATTTCAAAAAAATTTCTGTTGGTTTTCTTCAAGGATGGTATAGTAGACTTTCGAGTTTGTCTTACCAGCAGCAATAAATGCCAAGGATGAGTTCTTACCATGTTGCAAGATGTAACCAGTGGCTGCAGTTCCAAACACCCCAGCCAATACTCCAGCTGTATTGGATAGACCAAGCAACACTCCCTGGAAAAAAATTACAAATAAAAATAGAAACAAGTAAGAAACATTCCTAGGAAATAGAAGCAATGACAGCATATAACAATACAACAAAAACAGCTATTCGACATTGAATTTCAAAGACCTCTTGAAAGGCACCCAATGGTAGTTGATTCGTGACAGCAATTAAAACACAATTAGTAGCCCCCACTACTAAACAAGCCAGATTTAGGACATCAACAGACAACAGCATTACAAGGATTGATACTCACAGAATATCGAGGGGCAATATCCTGATGGTTTGAATATAGACCAGACTGGGAAAATGCATCAGTTCCCTGTTGAAGAAAACGAAGCAGTTAGTTCAAGAGAAGAGAATTTTTTTTTAAAAAATGATCTCATTCCACTAAAGCCTAAAAGATACAGAAAAATAATTAAACTCTTAGCAGAAATTTCTCTAAGTTGAGATGAGACAACGGAACTCCATGTATGGGTCGGTCAATAAATAGAACTTACAAGACAGAAAAAAGTGCGAACAAAAAAACCATAACAAATGGTAAACAATGTGCACTACCTTTGCAAGTCAATACATATAAATTTGAAAAGTGGAACGGTGCATGTTTTGATGTAAGAAGCAAACCTGGCTGCATGCCATGCACAGAACAGCCATTGCAGGAGAATCAATGTGGCTCAACTGAGTTAGGAAGAAGGCAGGGCCAAGAAAGCCAATTGATTGCATGATCTGTTAAGGAGGATGGAGAGCATGTTCAATTATCCAGACAAAGTTGAACGAGTGAAGAAACATGATGAAATAAATAGTGCTTAACATCACTAGTATAATGCATGTTTCATTTGCCATGTAAAATTGAATGAACGATGAAAGTACAGGAAATAAATAGTGCTAAGAAGAAGCAAATAAAGCAGAGATGATAAGAGAGGGGGGTTGGTGAATTTTGCACCACCCTTAATGATACCTTACGGACTGTTGTTACAGATAAACCTTTGCTCACAAGAGTATCTGCAATCCAACCTCCCAAATTTGCAGAAAATGCCATTGTAAGCCAGGGCAAGACACAGAAAAGGCCAGATTCTGTAAGATTGAACTTCAAGACCTGTATGGCCAAAAGGAGATTCTGCTCAGTGGTATTATCAAGAGAAAGGTTGCTTTTATAGAAATGCAATTGCCAAGCTGTAAATCTCTTCTGCAATTTGTCAATAAGAAGATAGCAAAACTGAAGGTCAAAGAGACAGTAGCATGTACTTCCTTGATTCAATGCATCGTTAGCAGAATTTGACAAGAAGGTTAAGGTACGGGATAGATGAATTGTAAATGAACTGTGCATCTTATAACAAGTAGCCTTTTATGGTTTCGTTCCTACCTGTACCTCACATGTTACAATGTGTAAAGATAACATCAACAAGATTTTTAAAATCCTTAGAGAGTCTATGACATATAAAGGGTTATCTAATAAGAAGTAAACGATTCACTTGAAAATAACAGCTTCAAGGTCAGCGATCCCATAGTAAGCAGCGAGTCACAACACCAAGTTTCTCTTGTCATGCAAGTGATACATGGTTTCCCATTGATTCTCACCACTTTTCGATTGATTTATGACGACCTGACCATACATTATTCGTGGTTAATGGTTACTCCATTGACTATTTTACCAATTAGCTAGCTAAGATAAAATCACTGGCTGCAACTCATGCACAACAAGATGAATGGAGTCCAAGGCCTTCTTTATTTGCTGGAAAGTAGTTTTTTTTTTAAAGTGAATTCCAAGAAAGTGAATTATTTTTCGGTGTTTGGTAGTGTAATAGAAAATAAGTTGGAAAACACTTTCCAGTGTTTGGTTATGTCATGGAAAATAACTTATTAATGTCTTATTTTTTAAGTTTATCAAAATAATAAGGAACAAATCTTATAAATTAAAAAGTTGAATGAGAATGAAATTGAAAAAAAATATAATTTCATGAATTATCTCAAATAAAATAAATAATAATCAAAATAATAGAGATCAAATCTAAAAAATAAAAAATAAAAGATGAAGAAATTAAAATAATAATAATAATTAACATTTCATAAATTATTTCAAATAAAATAAGTAACAATCAAAAGAATGAGGATCAAATTTGATAGATAAAAAATTTCTATTAAAAAATGATAAAGAAAAAGAAAATAAAAATTATAAAAATGAGGATCAAAATTAATATAAAAATTAAATTCTAAGGGATGAAATTGAAAAACAAATATTCAAAACAAAATATATATATAGCAATCAGAATTTTGAAGGACTAAATTTGATATAATCATCAAATAATATGATATTTCTAAATTTTTCATAACTTTCAGAAAGTGTTTTTCGCTCAAAATAAAAGGAAAACACTTTTCTGGAAATCAAGCCAAATTTTTCTTTGACGGGAAAGTGTTTTCCGTTGACCAACGTTCTTAATGACAAACAAACACGAGAAAGTTTAGAAAATAATTTTCCAAAAATCACTTTTCGAGAAACAAAACAAACGCAGCCCAAATGTCAAATGAACAGTTTAAACTCTGAGAATTCTCAAGATATCTGGGCTATGTTTTTATATGTTACAACAGGTCAAATCATTCAATCTCGTGATGGAAAAAAACTTACTTGGTTATAATATGTTGGCATCCATGTCAAAAGAATAAATGTTCCCCAGTTGTGACAGAAGTGAGACACTATTAGGGCCCATACAGGGGCTTTTGACAAGATTAGTCTCCAAGGGATCGTTTCAACAGGTTCCTTGGAAAAACTGTTCGCAAAAATCAACTTCTTTTCTGAAGGCCGCAGCTGAGGATCGTCGAGAGGTGAACTGTGTGCCTATAGGTAGAAAGAATGAAAAATGAGCATCTTGAAAGGTGACACATTCTTTATTAGGGAAGAGAACCCTTTATTTAAAGCAAATTTTGCATGAGGAATCATAATTTCCATGGACAGAAAAAATAAAGGCTAAACAGAGGTTTAATCATCTAGATTATGGAACTTGTTAAATACCAAAAGGCTTCTTGTAATAGTAATGGAATTATAATCTTACTATCTCTGCAACTTCCAATAAGTTGGCAAGAAACATGCCATATGAAAAACAATGATAATCTACAGAGTGCAAAATTTACCTTACTGAGCCATGCAGCAAACCAAACCGTTCCAAGAGAACCAAAGGAGTAGAAAACCGATGGCCATCCAAACTGATGTATTAAAAATGGTGAAAAGGCCAGGCCAGTAACTGATCCAAGGTACATCCCGCTGTACACAAACGCTAATGATCTACTCCTCTCTGATACAGGAACCCATTTGGACAGAATGTTATTCATGGCAGGCATCGCAACACCCTGAAGCAGTACCAAATTAATTCAACAAACATCCAACATAGAATATGACACAAAGTCACTCGTTTTTTTTTTCTTTTGTTGCTAGATAACTTACCTCACCAATCCCCATGAAAGCGCGAACAACGAGTAGGAAGGGCAATCCAACTTTAGCAGCAACAGGAGTAAGAATCGTAGCAATGGACCACCAAATGACACCAAATCCCAAAACCTTCTTCCCGCCCACTGTGTCCGCCCAAATGCCACCAGCAATCTATCAATTAGAACAAAAAAATGTGAAATAAATTATTAATAAGCAAATACATAATAATAATAATAATAATAATAATAATAATAATAATAATAATAATAAAGGGGGGAAAAGCAGTTAAAGTTACTTGGGTGAGTAAGTAGCCCCAGAAAAATGAAGACTGGATCAAACCGACAGTGGCTGGGTTCCAATTGTTCTCGGCTGACATTGGAAGTATTGCAATGCTCATATTTACCTGCCAAGCAGCATCTGCTCATAATTTACTTCTTATTACCCAAAAAAAATTAAATATACTAATTATTTCCCATAATCGGAGTTAAGAGTACTATTTTCTCCTCTTTATAATAATTCAACATAATAAGAAGGAAAAAGAAAAAAGAAAAGCAAATGTGGGCAACATACTCTATCCATATTGCAAAGAAGAAAAGCCGAGAAACAAAGAATGACAATGACCCATCGTTTGGGGAACTCTTCCCACCACGGCATCGTACTATCCAGAACAACATCGTCCAAAGCATCCTCCTTCAACTTCACCGATTCCGGAACCGACTCCAATATCTCATACGGCTCCGACTTAACATCAGCATACACTTTCCCTGTCTCGCCCCGACCCGAATTCCTCACCGAGACCCGGGAAACACAGCATCGGTGATCAGTATGTAACCGGACTCGAAAATTAAGCCGCTCTCTAGGTCTTCTTTTAGGGGATGAGATATCGGGAGGAGATTTTAGAGGGCGAAAAGTACGGTCGGTGAAAGAGTAGAGAAGAGCTCTGCTAGTGTTCATGGTGGTGACGTTGGGAAGGGAAACTGTTATTGTTTTTTACCACATTTGAGCAAGAGAGAGAGCAGGATATGATATTTTGAATAGTAGTAGTGGAAGGGATGTTTATAGGGGATTGGTACTGGTTTTGACATGTGTCCTCCTGTGATTGACGGGGATTTTAGGCGGGGAGTATAACGGAAAATAATATCAGCTGCCAGTTGGCCGTTGGGGTTATACTGTATAATTGGTGTTCTGCCGGGTTGTTTAAATTTTTTTTACTATAAAATAAATATTTAAATATTATTAACATATTTTTTAAAATAAAATAAAATTAAAATAAGATAACATTTAAAAAATATATTAATACAGTAACATATTGGTTGGTATTTGTTTATAAATATTTAGATAATAATATATTAAATAGATTATTTTTAAATTTACAATTCACGGATCATGATAACTTTAAAGAAAAAAAATTAAAATAAATTATCAATGTCAATTTTTAATCAATATAATACTAAATAATAAAAATTAAATAAAAAATATATTTGAATCATTATGGGTTAACCTATCAAACTCGCGACTTAAATCGTGAAATTAAGATAATCTTATATAAAAAAAATAAAAAAAAAGCACTTACAAAATTCAATTTTCAGCAAACTCAATGTTGAAAAATAAAATTAAAAAAAAATTAATTAAACAAATGATAAAAAAAACAATTTAGACCATTCCAAGCTAACTTATTAAACTCGTGACTCGCTTCTTAACCCTTAAGACCAAGATAACTTCATAAAACAAATATGAAATTCTATTTCCAACAAATTTAATGTTGAAGATTGAAATATAAAAAATAAACAAATGAAAAAAAGATAACTAAATAGAAACCCAGCTGAGAAAATAATATGAAGCTCAACTCTCAAATAATCTAATATTCAATGATAAAATTAAATATAATAATAATAATAATAATAATAATAATAAGATTGAGTTGTTGAAAGGTGGAATTATATATATATATGTTCAGTTAAAAAGAAACCCAAAAAAAATTGAGTTAATTTGTCAATTACGTGATCCAATTAATGAATAATCTCATAAAAATAAAATTAATAAACAATTACAAAGCTCGGTTTAAAAAAAAACATATCAAAGGATTTAAAAAAATAAATTGGGTCAACTTGTCAAACTCGCAGTCTAAATTATAAGATCGAGATAACCATGTAAAAATCAAATTGAATTTTTTATATAAAATTCAATTTTCAACAAACTCAGTGTTGAAAAATAAAATAAAATTAATTAATTAAAAAGGTAGTCTAAAAAAATTCAAGTCAACCCTAATTTATCAGTTAAACTCGTAAATAGAATAAAATTGAGAAAAAATTTATATAAAACAAATAAAAAAGATTATGAAACCCTACTTACAATGTATATAAAATTAAAGGTTGAAATCTAGAAGAAAAAAAACTAAATTTATAACACCTATATATAATCCAATATTAAAAAGAAAACGAAGCATAATATAAAAAAATTATATGATATCAGGAGATAAAAAAAAACTAAAACCAAAAATTTTAGGGTTACTAAAAGGTAAAATTTTAAAAAAATAATAACGAAAAAACATTATTGCAGCGAATATTATTTTATAGGCATTGCCATAATGATCTAGCCTGTTGGTGTCATGTTAATGTTATTTAACCAAGTGTGTTTTTATTTCGTGGGCTAAACATAACAATAAAGTTTAGGCCCGTTAGTGATTTGCTTAATTTTGAGTTCGACGGGCTTTGGTTACGTGGAAAAGAACCTAACCCCAGTCATGGGCTTTGGTTTGGATCCAAACTTCAAGTGCTATAGTTTTTTATTTGGGCGACAGCCCATGCTCTGCTCCAGGTGATTTATCCTAATTATTAGTTAAGCTTAGCTGAGAGGAAAAGGCCAGCCATGAAGTGAAGTGAATGAACTATTATGTACTTTTAATTAAATAATGTTGGATAAAGAAGCATTTTTACTTATTATTTCAGTAACTGATATTGCATTGTGATGTGATAGATGGTCTTAAGTCAGTGATAAATGATTCACAGTTAATTTTTTAAAATAATAATAATAAAAGACTATGCCCAGTTACATTTTATTGTGAATTCACACACTCGAATGACTGTTTCGCTAAAATCATTTAGTTATGTAGGGTATTGTTTTGTTACTATTATATTAATTATAAATAATTTTTTTCTTTACATTTTAGATGTGTAATGAAATGACTTAAATATCATTTAAAATTAAAAAAATAAGGTTGGGGTCCTTGGGAATTTTTATTTTTTAACTATTTGATCACACGATAAAATGACTGCATTGCATTTAAAAGGAAAAAAAATATAGTCCAGGGGCATTTTTATATCTTCGTCATGGAATTTTAGCTACAATTAATTTGAATGAGGGGCAATTCAATCTTATAATAAATATAAATTTAATTTTAAAAAATAATTAGTTCATATTATGCACGTGCCAACAAGTGAAATGAGCTTGTACTTTTTAGATAGTGCCTCCTAGCAGTCCAACGCTATCTTTGGTGACGATGTTGGAAGCATCACATCATCCTCTTTTTATTGGTCAAGTGTGTGAGCACATCAAAGAAACGGTTGGGCTCTGGTAGATTTTTTTATTCTCTTTCCTCACCTTGAATTTCTTGCTAGTCATTTCAAAAATCAAATATGTCTTGTCAATTTGTATTTCTATCTGCTGTGATTAGGATTGAGCAAAAAAATTAAAAAACAGATTAAACCGAGAAAACCAGAAAAAAATAATCGAAAAAATCAAATCATGAAAAACAACCGATTAAAAAAATTAAAAAACTATTTGGTTTGGTTCGGTTTGATTTTAAAAGACTGAAATCAAATAAACCGAACCGAATCAAACCGGTTTGAATATAAATAACAAACTCAGATCCCAATGGTACTATAAATACCTTTCCGATCTCCCATCTACTTTTTAGTTTTTTTTTTTAAACCCTGGCAAGCCCTGGCCACCCCCCTTGCATAGCTGACTGCTAGATAGGAGAGCCAATGAATTAAATAACCAAACAATAACCATGAAGCCCTCCTCTTCAATCTTCATCTCTCATCTCTCAATCTCTATGTCCCTTTCTCATCTCTAAATGGATTAAACATCCACACAGTAGCCTTAAAGGCCCCCTCATTCAATTTTCATGGCATTTACGAATGTACTTTTTGGTGACAAATCACCTAGGAGTCCTTGAAAGCATTGGTCTATTGAACTGCCATAAACTTATCCCCAATGCATAATCAGAAGTGGCACACAAAATATTCTCATCGCTGAGATCTCTCTTAACAAGAGGGAGACTTATCAGATTGTCTAAAGCAACTACTAACTTTTCTTTTGATTTCTATAGATCTATTATATATTCATTTCCCATAATTATTTTACGAGGTTATTGGTTTGCCATAGTTTGTTGCGACTACTGTCATAGATGTTGTTAGAAATGAGAATTATTTTTTCCAAATCTTTGTTTGATATGTGTCGTTTCTAGCTTCTTTCTTTTCAATTTCAGAAAAACCTGTTCAATATGCTTGCCCAAGATGAAATCTGTTTTTTCTGGTTTTTCCTTTCAATTAACCAAACCAAACTGAAACTGGTCGGTTTAAACCGGTTTCGGTTTTGATTTTTTAAAAAATTAGTTTTGGTTATTTTTTTGGTGAAAACCGGACCGAATCAGAAATGTTCACCCATAGTTATGATTCTTGTTCTTTTGATTGTTATTTGTTTTTCTTTTAAAGCTTTTTGAAGTTGATTTTGTTTTTAATTTCACCGCTTAACATTTTTTTTATTTATTATTTCTATCTAATTTAGTTCTCAATCTATTTTATTGTTATTTTGTATTGTTTTTAAATTTTTAAATTTATTTTTTCTTAATTTCATCCCTTAATATTTTATTTCATTTAATTTTTGTATCCAATTTGGTCCTCATTATTTTGATTATTTTTTTTAATCATTTTCTTGAATTTTGTTTTTGAATCTCATCTCTAAACATTTGAATAACACCAGTTCTGTTATAATACTAAAATCACATAAAATAAATGTTTTATTGTGATTTAATAATAAATAAACGTCATTGTCATTACATTAAAGTTAATTTCATCCATAAATGTTACATTGTAATTTGTGGCATTACACATTCGTGTTGTGTAAATCCATCAAAATTGTGTTTTTCTTTGTCATATCAATCGTAATCTTCTGCGTTGATTTTATCGCTATCATAATCTTCATCAACTTGTGTATATCTATTGGTTCTTAAAACACTATTTAACTCCTCAATGTCAACATTAACAAGTATTCTTGACAACACAAAAATTTAAATTTTCTTATGAGTCATTAGACAAAGCAACTTGATATGGATCTACTAATTCATCAAGTTGAAAAACATCATCTCTTACAATTAATTCATCGCTGTCATCCTAAACAACCTGAACGCAACTCCTAAACTTGATTTTGACTACGGATAACCAATCAACTATTGAATAATCCTTTCTAAAGAAAAGAGTATATGTTTGATAAACTTGTTGGCATTACTTGATGAAAATAAAAACAACATGTATTAATTAATTGCGTAAACTATATAAATAACATAACATTGATTTAAATTAAACTTATTCAAATTATTTTAATAGTATAACTAATTCATTGTTAGTTATCTACATAAATTCAAATTTCTATATATTTACCAAAACTTTCAACTCAACAATAAAATTGATAAAATATAAAATGAACTCGTTAAATAAGTCATTATTTATTTAATCACAATACATCTAAGTCACAAATTCAAATTAAATCTCATCAATTTACAAACAAATATAATTTTACAAAATCTCAAACAAAACCTAACACGAATTAATCATACATTTATACAATAAATTTCCATGAAAAAATACATATATTATAGAAACATGTAATAAAAATTAACATTTTAAAATCAAGTTCAACTTAAAAATGAGTAGTTTTGTTTATTTGAAATCAAGAATTCTTAATAAAATTTGAATCAGATCAGGGATGTTGACAAATTGAGTGTTGAGTTAACTGAATTTGTAGTGGGAGGTTGATTTATGATAAAATTAAGGTTTTGTAGTGTCTTTTTCCAGATTAAATGAGGGAAGAAGAAGAAGAAAAAACAGGGGGGCAAGCAATGGTCGCTCGTTATATCATAAATTAAATATTACAGACAGGTCTAAAAAAAATTAAATTTGTCAGTAAGTCTATATATAAAAATGACACGTCATTATATATTTTGATTTTTTTTATTTCTTCTCTTCTCATTATAATTCCTTTTTGGTATTAATGGATACAATAAGGAAATATTTTATTTGTAAAATTAACTATAATCTACCGCAAAAAGAAGAAGAAGAAGAAGTAGAAGAAATCCCCAAATGTACAAGAAAATTAAAAAAAAAAAAAGTCATCAATGGCGTCAGAATTACAGGCCCCGTAACTGGGTCCGAATAGACGCTTCATGACCCAGCTGCCCCCCTCTCTTTGACGAGGGAAAGAAGAAGTACAAGGGATAATTTTTTCCATTTTGATAATCATTGCAGGGGTCAGACGACCGTGGACTATAGACTATATAGTATAGAGTGAAAATGCAGTGCCATTTTTTCTTTTTCCACTTTAACGCAACACAGCCCTCAATTATCGTAAGAGATGCAATGACTTGAAACTAAAGGCTAGTTTACATGTAAATGTGCCAGTGCTCATGATTACCATTGATAGTACCAAATTTCATGGGTTCGAGTCCATATTTAGATTGCCCTGGTTAGAGAAAATGAAGCACTTTCCCAGCCAACTGGCTGCAGTCCCTTGGCATTTTGAAGGTCTGATGAGTCACTGGCGGTGCCTCCTTCGAAAAAAGAAAAAAAGAAAAAAAATCTTCCACAATATTTCATAACCTATAGACGAGGGCAAGAGGCAAGAGATTCACGTGATAAAGGGATATTGATTCATATATAAACGAGAATAATATGCATTGCAAAATATTAAAAGGATAATAAAAAGTTACAAACACATTGTATGTATGTGTTTTCCCCCCTTACGAATGTCGTAAAAATTGTATGGATTTTCAAATTAATTAAATCTCCGATCACATGAATAAAAAAGAAAAAAAAGAAAAATAACACACTGCTCTTGTGTGTAAATAAATGATATTTTCTCATGACAAATTGTTAACTATTTTACTCTAAAATATGTGGGGTTTTTTCTTTTTTACTATGCAAGGCTTCATTGTTACCCCCCACACAGTATTGTAGATGAATTGTGTAAAATATTGTATTTTTTTAATATGCTTCTCAAACTTTTTATCATTGCCAATATAGTTCTAATTGAAAACCATTTGATTTCGATGACTTGTTAAAAAATATAGGATTGAAAGATGGACATAAATGAAAAAAAAAACATCAAACATAAATGGTATGCTATAAATCTCGTAGAAGATACACTTTGATTCTTGAACTTTAAAAACAATGCAAATTATATGATTTCAGCGCCTTGATATTTTTTCTCATTTATTCTGGTATAATAATTCATTTTTATTATTTTTTTAGTTCCTAGTTGAGAGGGGGGAGAGAGAGAAGATTCCAAATTTTGTCAATAAAAAAAGAAAAGTGTTGTTGATAGACTTGATACCGATTTAAGTCACCAAAATAGATGATATTTGTGTCAAATGATTCTATTTGATGATAAGAGTTTATATTAAGTGTTTTTTTTTTTACCTTTAAAGTCAGTAAAAAAATAGATTTGAGCTACTTTGATTTTTTTATTCGGGTTAATTTTTAGTTTTGGGATGGTTTTTTGAGGCCATAAAGAGACTTATCATAATTCTTACAGTGTTTATAAGTGTTTTGGATAAAAAAAAAACAGGGTTGAAAAACAGGTTTTTAGATAAAAAAACTTAAATATGATTTTTTTGCTACCGCAATGTTCATAATCTGGGTATAAATCACACAACACATAATCTTATGTTTTTTAAAAAAACATTTGAGGCGGTTGATTGCAAACAAAAGTAAAATTAAGACCCAATCACAAGGGCCTACTAGGATTGGCCTGCACATAGGCCTTGAGAAAATGGGTTAGGCGGGCTGACCTAACTTACTAGAACTAGTAACGTTTGATTTTGCTTTTTTTATTATTATTATTATTGTTATTTTTTTTTAAATCAATTGTTATTTTTTATGATTATTCTCTCTTTTTTTTTTAATTTATATGTAAATTAGTACCTTTTTTATTTTGTTCGGAGAGCCTTTTTTAAATGATAATTATTTTTTTTAGTTATGCATTTAAATTTGAAAAGTTTTTCTGATTCATTTATATTTTTTTTTATCTTTTGTAAGGAAAAAATTTATTTTGAAAATAAAAAATTTATTTTTAGATATTATTTCTAATATATGTAGCTTTGTGTGATGTTTTTTTTTTCTTTTATTTTACTCTATCAATTTAATTTGTATTTCTATTTCTATTACTATTTACTTCAATAAAAATATTCTAATAAATAAATTTAACAGACACAATCAGGTAAATATTTGTTTTTCAAGATTAAATATTTTAATCTACATCTATTTCTTGATTTTTTAAGTTTTATTTTTAGATATCATTAATAAATTTTTATTTATTTATTCATATATATATATATATATATATATTATAAAAAATAAAAATATCTAACTTGCGCGAATCACCGTCACAGAACTAGTTCACCCTATCATACGTTATGTCTCTCTCTCTTTCATACACTCGTGTTCAAACAGAGAACTGCAAAAAGAAATATAGGAATTACACCGGAAGAAGCTTGTTTATTGCCACACGCTAACAATTGTATTTTCTTTTTTAGTTTTTTATC
Organism: Populus alba x Populus glandulosa; assembly: GCA_033617975.1. Taxonomy (NCBI): domain Eukaryota; kingdom Viridiplantae; phylum Streptophyta; class Magnoliopsida; order Malpighiales; family Salicaceae; genus Populus; species Populus alba x Populus glandulosa. Next base: position 6,050,778 of record CM066151.1, read on the forward strand.
TCTATTTTCTGATTTTATTTTTAATTTTTTATCACTAATTTTGATACCTATAGGTGGCTGCTCGATTGCATATATAATTAATTAAAACTTAGGATAAATATAGAAACGCATGCAAGGAAAATGAACACATCTGTAGTTTTTGATGTTGATATAATTAAGAATTTTCAAACTAAAGCTTTGAAAGGAACAAATTGTAAGCCATAGGGAAAGTATCATTAACAGATAAAGATTATGTTAGATTTAAGCCTTTTTTATGTTTCAAAAATTATTAATTTTTTTTTATGTTTTTAGATTGCATGCTAATATTAAAAAAATTTAAAATAATATTTTGATATATTTTTAAATAAAAATTATATAAAAAAATCATTACTATAATATTAAAAATTTGCATGTATCATTTTGTTTGTGTGGCGTGATAAAAATGATAGCTTGGACATGGATGAGTAAAAAAAATTAAAAAATTGATTAAATTAAAAAGACCTGTAAAAAATAATTGAAAAAATTGAACCGTGAAAAAAATCGATTAAAATTATAAAAAAACTGACTGGTTTGGTTTTGGTTTTTTAAGCTTTAAACCGAAAAAATCGAACAGAACCCGAACCGAAAAACAGGAAAAACCAAGCCAAACCGGTTTGAACTGGTTTTTATTCTAAAAAACTGAACCGGACCGAAATTGATCGATTTGAATCAGTTTCAGTTTTATTTTTATTTTTTAAAAAATTCAATTTAATTATTTTTTTTTATAAAAACTGAATTGAATGGAAAATAATTACCCTTAAGCTTTGGGTGTGTGTAACACAAATAATAGAGCATTAGGATTTGTTTTATATTTTTAATTAAAATCAAAATTAAAATGTTTACCAGCCAACCCATAGAGCAGAGTTCACCATTTGTGAACTGTGAGTAATGTCGGCAGCTTTCTTTCTTTTTTATATTAGGAGGCTCGCTCGGAAAAGGGAAGGAAGAGATAACAGTGAAAAGGTTCAAAAGAAGCAACGAACCAGGAACCGAGGCCTTTTCTTATGCTTTAAGTCAATTTTATTTGTTGACCATATCTGTTCCTGTGAGGTATAAATCAACATGCTCTGGATGTTGACCTATTGAGTTGCCTGGTAAAAAAATGCCATGCACAACTAGGTTTAGCGGTGTTTAGTATTAAGGTTTAATTTTTTTTAAGTGTTTTTAAATTGTTTTAATATGTTGATGTGAAAAATAAATATTTAAAATAAAAAATAAATATTTTAGTATATTTAAAAAAAATACTTGAAAAAAAGACCTCAAACACTGTAATAAGCTTGTCAATGTAATCATTTGGTTTCATATCCTGTAAGCTAATTTAAGGTGACATTTCATCAACAGGTTATTGATGTTGTTCAAAGACATAAAGTTTGTTCCGAACTCACTTGATAGTATTTGTCTCAATGATAGCTATTAGTCCTCTCTCAGTCTATGTGAAACGACATATAATGACATCAATAATTAATGTTTTGTGTCACAATTAACCCAGCAATTAAATCTCTTAATTCATGGTTATTATGACTGATCAACAACAATGGTAAAGAAATTATCGAGCATACACATGATAATTTTGTGAGGGTGTGACAAGGTAATTTTAACATATGAATTTGTACTCTATTTATCCGGCCAGAATATAATAGATTTTTTTCCCTAGAATTATATCAACTTAAACCAGGCTTTAAATACACTCAATTCAGTATAATAAAATTTAATCTATTATTAAACATGGGACATGATTATGAATGATTGGTGTTGTAGTATAATATATTTTTTAATTGAAAATAAGTTAAGATAATTCTTTTTTAATATTTTATTTTGATTATTAACATATTAAAATTATTAAAAAAACATCTAAAAAAACATTAATTTTATATTATTTTAAATAAAAAACAAATTAAATAGTAGAAAAAACAGTCATGTCAAACAGGCATCCGAGAGTAATTACTGACCTCATAGAAAAGATCATATTGGCCCACTTGGAAAGAAAAATTAAAATTGTGTGTTATTCAATGAAAAATAAATTAAAAAGCATTTTGAAAAGGTAGAAATACCCTGTAAAGCAACAGGCATCCGAGAGTAATTATTGGTCTAATAGAAAGATCATATCGGCCCATGTATAAGATCATGTGGCCCACATGATATTCTGAAAAGTTTGGCTTTGTCTCCCAATGTCTCGCGAGTTGAAGGAAAGATTCAGAAACCAAAATAAAACAACCTTAATAAAAAGATTTAATTACCATTATTACTGCAGGAAAATGCAAGAATGGCGACCGAGGGCCGACTTCTGATATCTGTGTTAAACCGAGAACTACTCGTCAGCTAGCTTGGTCGGGGTTGTGGTACGTGTGAGTGTGATAAAAATACCTGCACGATGCTAAAAACAAATCGGATTGTTTTCCTATAAATTGGGAGGGAGGGCAGTAACTAAAATTTACTAGCTAGTTATGATACAGAAATGATCATTTCCTCAAATATGGTTTGAAAAGAAGAAAAAAACTTCACAAAATTACTTTTAAAGATTCTTCATACGATACATGGTCACTTCTGCTCATGGGGATAAGGAGATTTGTTGTTGCTACTTGCTATAGTCAAGAACTCAACTAGAGGCTGAGACTCTGCAGAAGATCACGTGTTATGGGTCATATATATGCTGAAAACAGACGAGAAAACAAGGATAAAGGCAAAATTGGCAGAGAGTCGTACGTAGTAGAACTGTAAGCATCGGATTCTTCTGTAAAGCACGGGAAGAGTAAGAGTGGTAATACCTGTGAATCACTACAGATTTATAAATAAAGATTTTGAGAAAACGTTACTGTAATTAATGTAGTTAGGAGCTCGTAAGAGTCAGGAAACACACACACACAAGCTTGTCTGGTTAACCAGGAACCCCTGCACGTGTGGAGATAGCCACGTTCATTTCTTATCTAGGAATTTGAATTACGCACATTCCTCCGATAATTAACATAAGATGCCATCAATGTTAATTTGCAGGTGATGGATGCATGCATCATCAGCATTTTTGCAGCTAATGCATGCATCATCTGCAAACTTCTCCTGTTGATAACGAGGGTATTTTAGCTAAGAAATTAAATAAACTGAAATGAGCTGAATGTAGGTTTTAATGCATATGGACATCTCTCATATATAGCCATAGATATGAATCTTACCCCGGCCCCAGCAACTTTATAATGTTGGAAATTGTTCTTGGGCCGGGAAGATGTTGATCAGGATTAATTCCGTTCCATATATATCGATCGACCTAACTAATTAATTAAGGTAATTAAACTTTCAGAACTTGATTGCCAGACCCTGTTCTTGGAATCTTGGGTACTTCAATTTGTTGAATTTAGAGTGTGCCTGTTGAGTATTAATGAGAGCTCAAAGAAATGTTGATGAATTGAATGAAAAGAGAGCTCCTTTATTTGACGAGGACTTGGCTGTTACATTGTAACTGAAATAACAAGAAAGTAACAGAAAAATAACAGCAAGCTAGCAGTAACAGTCAGTTATTCTAACTGTTTCTTAACCGACTTTCTTAACCAACAGTTAGTTATTCTAACTGTTTCATAACCGAGAAGATCCCTTCATTCCCTCCCTTAAACTAAATGCTATATAACGCAATTAGTTTACTTTCATATTCTCTATTTCACAGATTCCCATCAATCTCCGAAGTTTGAGAAATTCTTCAAGCTTTAGTGGCTTAGTCATTATATCTGCGATCTGATCTTTACTCCCACGGTGTAATAATGCAATCGTCCCTTCTTTGGTAAGATTTCTCAAGAAATGAAACCTCACATCAATATGTTTACTGCGACCATGCATCACTGGATTTTTGGACAGTTTGATAGTAGAACTGTTGTCACACATTATAGTCATACAACCTGTATCTGCGTGACCCAATTCCTTCAAGATTCTCTTTATCCAGATTCCTTGGCAAACACATACTGCCGCTGCTACGAATTCAGCTTCTGTGGTTGACAATGTCACAATGGGTTGTTTTTTCGAACACCATGAAACTGCACTTGAACCCATATGAAATACATATCCATATGTACTTTTCCTGTCGTCCATGTCGCCAGCATAATCGCTATCTATGAATGCTAACACTTCTCCATCTTCTCCCCTTTTGTAATGAATTCCATAGTTCACGGTTCCTTTTAAGTATCGTAGTGCTCTTTTAGCCGCCTGTAAATGAATTTCCATAGGTTTTGCCATGTATCTGCTTATGAGACAAATAATGAACATCATATCGGGCCTAGTGGCAGTCAGGTACATCAAGCTGCCCATAAATTGTTTGTAATACATCTCATCAACGGGATTTCCATTTCCTTCTTTGCTCATCTTAGAACCCAGGACTATTGGATTCCCCACCGAATTACTCTCCATCATGCCGAACCAGACTTCCAACGCATATCTTCTTTGACATATATAAATGCCATCAGACTTTTGTAAAACCTCAATTCCAAGAAAGAATCTCATCTTTCCCAAGTTGGACATGTCAAATTCTCTCAACATGGAATCCTTAAACTCAGACAGCATTACTTCATCATTACTAGTAAATATTAAGTCATCGACGTAAATACTTACAATGATGATTCTCCCTTCTTGATTCCTTCTTGTGAATAATGTCTGCTCACTTTCGCACCTTTGAAATCCTTCACCGATGAAATGTGCTTCAATTCGGCTAAACCATGCCCGTGGAGCCTGTTTCAATCCATACAGTGCTTTGTGTAATTTGTAAACCAGATGCTCACTACCTTTCTTTTCATATCCTCTTGGTTGCTCCACATACACATCTTCGCTTAGCTTTCCATGAAAAAAGGCTGATTTGACATCTAGTTGAGAAATTACCCAATTTTTGTGCGCCGCCAAGGCAATAATCATCCGCACCGTGTCCATCCTTGCTACTGGTGCGAAAACTTCTGTATAGTCTACTCTATATTTTTGGGAGTATCCCTTCGCCACCAAGCGAGCCTTGTATTTATCAATTTTTCCATCCTCATTGTATTTCGTTTTATAAACCCATTTTACCCCAATTTTTTTTGCTCCCGCAAGTAAGTCAGTGAGCGTCCACGTGTTATTTTTTTCAATGGACTCAATCTCACTGTTCATGGCCATTCTCCAATTGCAATTCTTTATGGCTTCTTCATAAAACCAGGGGTCTGTTGATACTGCAAATGCCATCTCCGTTTCATCTTCTTGCAAATCCTCACCACTGAAATAATCACCCAACCATGCTGGAGGTTGTCTTTCCCGTGCTTGTCTTGCAATTCTCTCTTCACGGCCTGTTTCAGCTTCAGCACCGTTCCTTACTGTCTCATCCTCAACATTAATTCTTTCTCGTCTCCCTTCATCAATGGGATTTAAATCTTCATCTACATCATGTTGAATGATTTCTCTCGCATTGCATGGTTCCCCATCAATTCATTCTCTGTTTCTGTCGTTTCCTTCTTCTTCCCCATTTTGATCGCCCCATTCCAATTCAGCCACTGGACCTTGTATAGTGTCCTCGTCCCACTTCCATTTCTCCTCTTCTTCGAAAATCACATCTTTGCTCACCATGATTTTCTTAGCTACAGGGTCAAAGAGTCTGTAGCCCTTTGATTCATCACTGACTCCCAATAGAACGCACATAATGCTTATATTATCAAACTTGGTTCTCCTTTGTTCTGGAACATGAACATGTGCCCTGCAACCAAAAACCCTAAAGTGACTTACTGAAGGTTTTTGTTCAGTCCAGGCCTCCTCTGGCGTGACCTCCTTTACAGCCAAAGTGGGACACCGATTGAGAACATAAACAGCCCAATTTACTGCCTCTGCCCAGAAAATTTTCGGCATGTTTTTGTCAGCTAACATGGATCGCACCATGTTCATCACCGTTCTGTTTTTCCTCTCTGCGACACCGTTTTGCTGTGGTGTATATGCAGTTGTCATTTGTCTCTTGATCCCATTGTTTTGGCAGAAATTGTTGAATTCATTGGACACAAATTCTCCCCCTCTGTCAGTTCGAAGGCATTTGACAGATAACCCTGTCTGTTTTTCTACCATTGATTTAAAACTTTTAAACCAATAAAAGGCCTCTGATTTCTCTGCCAAGAAGTATACCCAAGCTTTCCTGCTGTAATCGTCTATAAACAACAAAAGGTACCTTTTATTGCTGTTTGATGTGGGAGTAATCGGTCCACAGATATCGGCGTGAATGAGTTCTAATTTTTGTGTTGCTCTCCAGGTACTCTTCTTTGGAATTGGATCACGATTTTGCTTCCCCTTGATGCACTCAATGCATGCTGAGTCTGAGGCTGAAATATGAGGGAGACCGTGTACCATATTTCTGTACAACAAGGTCTTTAGACCTTTGTAGCTTAGGTGCCCATAACGTCGATGCCAGAGGGAACCCAGGTTCTGTGTTCCTGTATGAAGGCACTGTCCAACTTGTTCTTGTGAGGAGGATTCATTGTCTGGGAACATGATGAACATTCAATTGATACTCATTGTGGTTTGAATTATCAAACCTCTTTTCGGATGAAATATCTTGCATTTTCCATCCTTGAACAAAATGTCCAACCCCCTTTCCTGTAGCTGACCTATACTCAGCAAGTTATTCTGTAAATCTAGGACATAATACACCTCTCCAATGGTGTGAATTATTCCATTCAGTAGAAGCTTCACACTCCCTTTGCCCATCACGTTTATCCTTGTGTTGTTTCCCAATTTCACAAACTGTCGAAACTTTTCATCAAAGTCACAGAACATTTTTTGATAACCACACATGTGATTCGAGCATCCCGAATCAAGGAACCATGCGTCTTCTCTTCTGGCTTTATGTTTCTCCACATAAGTCATCAAGAGCATCTCCTCCTCATTGTCAAGCTCTGTATATAATGATTCTCTGTTTCCAGAAGAACATTCCCATTGAAAATGTCCAAGCTGTTGGCAACGATAGCACTGCACTGTTGCTTTATTAAAATCTGTTCGTCCCCTTCCTCTTCCTCTGTAAAAGTTTCGACCACGGCTTCTACCTCCTTCATATGCACCTCTGCCCCCTCCTTCATATGCTACTTTCAATGCTTGTTCCTCACCCTTTCTCCTTTGAAACTTTTGTTCATGAACAACCAATGAACTCTGCAGTTCATCAATGCTAAGAGCATCAATATCCTTTGATTCTTCAATGGAACATACAACATAGTTGTATTTCTCAGTTAAAGAACGTAAGATCTTCTCTACCACTTTCACATCCTGCATATCTTCTCCATACGTTCTCATTTTATTTGCCACTGTCATGACCCTAGAGAAGTATTCTGTAACTCCTTCACCAATTCTCATTTCCAGTGTTTCAAACTCTCTGCGGAGAGTCTGCAGGTAAGATCTTTTAACTCTTGCATTCCCTTCGAACTTCTTCTTCATTGCATCCCATATGTTCTTGGCAGTATCCTTTCTAAGAATAGTGTCAAGAACGGTTTGATCGATTGCTTGAAATAGGTAATTCTTTACCTTCAAATCCTTTAGTTTCATCTCATCGTTCTTCTTCTGTTGTGCATCAGTTTGCACTGATCCCTTTGCCGGCTCAATGTATCCAATCTCCACCAGTTCCCACATTTCTTTGGATCGGAGAAAATTCTCCATTAATATACCCTAGTGATCGTAATGGCCATTGAATCTTGGAATGGCTGGCTGAACAAAGCTGCTTCCTTCTGTCGTCATGCTGCTGCAAGAGTTTCAGATGATGAAGGCTTTGATACCACTTTGTTGAGTATTAATGAGAGCTCAAAGAAATGTTGATGAATTGAATGAGAAGAGAGCTCCTTTATTTGACGAGGACTTGGCTTTATATAGCCTGTTACATTGTAATTGAAATAACAAGAAAGTAACAGAAAAATAACAACAAGCTAACAATAACAGTCAAGCTAACAATAACAGTCAGTTATTCTAACTGTTTCTTAACCGACTTTCTTAACCAACAGTTAGTTATTCTAACTGTTTCATAACCGAGAAGATCCCTTCAGTGCTGCAGTAATATTTTTAGTAAGTTGAAAGTCTAAAGATCAAATTAATGCGTAGTTCAGTTCGGGGAGGAGATTTTGTATAAGATTTTATAATTTTATAATTTTTCTTGGAGCTATATATTGGCAGTTACTTTCGGTTGAAGGTGATCTTAACAGACAACCTCTGCTACAATGATATTTTGTGCTTTAATTAACTCCATCGTTATCTAAAGACAAGAAAGAGAAAATATCATGCTGTGCCCACACAGGAAAGAAAATATAGATGACTGGTATATGCTTGCTGTGAAGTTGCGTTGCACCTACTCTTAACTTTATTCTTCCATGCCCCCACCATTGAGGTCAGCTTCCTTTACATTCATTCTTTCTTTCCTTTGCTATTCTTTTTCCTAGCTTCTTCCATCATTCCTTCTCACATGATCCCCCCTTTCTCTTGGAGAGCAATGCGTCATTGATGTCCTGAAGAGTTAATTGCCAGAGCTCAAGCTGATCGCAAAAACAATGGCACCCAATATAGGATCAGTCTTCAACAAATTCCTATCTCTCTTTGTCCTTCTTCTCCATCTTGGTTGCTTTATTTTCACAACCAAATTAGATGATCACCACCCTAATAACCCTCCGCCAACCGAGAAACGCAAAAAAGTCTCTCCTCTTGTTTCCATCTCTTCTTCTCCTTCTCGCCTAAAATCCCACAAAGCTCTATCTTCCTCTTGGTCCTATCTCAAAAGCATTTTCTCTTCTAAATCGTCCAAAACTCAAACTCAATCTGGAACGTCTCCGACTCTAACCTCGGCAAGATCATCACAGCAATCCATAGTCACCACGATACCGCCTGAAACTCACCTGCCCGAAGTTCCACCACGGATAAAGTCAAGCACTGGGTCCTGCGAGGAATCCGATCTCTCTACAGATCACCATTTCTTTCCTTTAAGAAATGATATCTTTCCATGCACTGCTTGTGGTGAGATTTTCCAAAAACCTCAGCTTCTTGAACAACATCAAGCTACCAAGCATGCTGTCACACAGCTTCTAGATGGCGATTCAGGCAAGAATATAGTCCATATCATATTTAAAACCGGGTGGTCATGCAAAGAGAAGAGCCCAGAAATCCATAGAATTTTGAAGATCCATAATAGTCCAAAGATACTGTCAAGATTTGAAGAGTACAGGGAGTTTGTCAGAGCCAAAGCTGCAAGAAACAGTAAGAGAGGAGACGAGAGGTGCATTGCTGATGGTAACGAGCTCTTGAGGTTTTACTGTTCAACCTTTATGTGTGATTTAGGACTGAATGAGGATTCTAGCATTTGTAACCAGCAATATTGCAGTGTCTGTGGGATAATCAAGTCTGGTTTCTCACCCAAGATGGACGGAATTTCTACACTATCTACTAGTTGGAGAGCACACATGGCGATACCTGAGGAGATTGAAGAGGAGTTCAAGTTCATGAATGTGAAACGCGCTATGCTAGTTTGCCGGGTCGTCGCGGGTCGGGTCGGGTGCGACCTGGAAGAGGATGTGGACAAGCAGGATGGCGGGTCTGATTCTGTCCTGGGAAGAGGTGGTAGTGGGGTCCACACCAGGTTGGATGAGGAGGAGCTGTTGGTGTTTAATCCAAGGGCTGTGCTTCCTTGCTTTGTGATTGTATATACTGTGTGAGTGTGACCATGATAATAGCGTATGATCCCTTCCTTCTGCTTTGTAGTTCTTATAATTTTGATGGATTGTCTATGTGGTGATGGTGATGGAGTCATGCGAGCTTGTGACTTTTCCTGATCTGCGACCGTGACCAAAATATGGTCACCGCCCCATACCATTTCCCCAAGGAGTAGACTACAGAGTCTTAACTAGTAGATAATTAATGCCACCTGGCTTGCTTTGCTTGTGATTTTTTTCTTTTTTATTTATCGATTATTTATTATTAACCATTATCAAGGGCTATGTTCACCATACCTGTCATGTAATAGATAACTCGCCTTCCATTTGGATTTTGGGAGCATTAATTGTGTGTGTTGCTTAAATTGCAGTCTATGATATGCATAGGCCAGTAAACACGCTCTTGGTGTGTTTGTGAATTTTGAGCATTATAATTCTCAATAGATTCTAAATTTGTGAAAGTGGATTTTAAATTAATAAGGACGTGCTATTAATTTTATATGTGATTAATTGTTAAATAACCATCTTAATTAAAATTTTAAATGAGGTTACATAATTTAATTTATAATTTTTTAACACATCTTTTTAAATCAAAATCTTTTAAACTTAAATTTTTTATAAACTTATATTATATTATTTTATCAATTAATTTTAATTAGAAAAGATAATTGGAGGATAACATTTGAACTCTTCCAGTCAGTAAAGTTAATTCTCATGCCAAGTTAGAAAACTATTTCAACAAAAAAATTTAAAAATTTAATTTATATTATTTTCTATAAGTTAATTTTTCAGTGAAATATTTTAGATTTAAGGTATCAAGTAAGTAAAAATATTTCACTGAACCGGGACAATCCAATAACTCATGGTTTTTTTTTTTGAAATATATCAAAAAATATATTTTTTATTCGTAACAAATTATTTTTAATATTAATATATTAAAATGATCTAAAAATATAAAAATAATAATTAATTTGATGCAAAAAAAATAATATATTTTTTAAAATATTATTAAAACACAAAAACAACAAATTTAAAATAAACTTCAAAGATAACCACAAATAATTAAATCTTGGACGTGGAGACTCTCTCCTAGTCATTCATAAGAAGCTAATCCCATCCATACTTCTAAAGAGGCCTTACATTTTCCAGGCATTAGTAACTAGTCCGGTCCAGCTTGATGCATATCTCCTGGGCTGGCTATGAAATGGAGGTCTCTGGCGAAGTCAGTGCCGGAAGATGTTTTGGAATTGGAGTTAAAAAAAATTTTAATTTTTTTTTAAATATTTTTAAATCATTTTAATATATTAATATAAAAATTAATCTATTTCATATTACAGCTGGAGTTTAGCTGAAATTGACCGATTTTACAGCAAGGCCAGTAGGCGATGCCTGTATTTCTATGGAAAACCAAAAAAAAAAAAAAAACCATGCCATTATTTTTTCCAAAGTTGCATGGGTTATTGAAAATTTACATTAAGAAATACCTACGGTAAAAAAACCAAGTAAACTAGTTTATAAACGAGTGGAACAAAGCTAAATTCAATAAAACATTTGTTCCATCAAATAAACAATTAAAAAAAAAGCTCGTGGATTGGGCTACAATTTAGATGTAATTAGCCAAGCTCGGCTATTAGAAGAACTTTAAATTAGGTTATGAAGATATAGTTTAATTGAATTTTGTTATATTTTTTTCATTTTTCAATTTTATGTTTTTTTTATTATTTAGAATTATAATTCTTCTATCTTGTAAAGGCCAGCTTATGGACTAATTAGAGAGGCAAATTAGAATAACAATAATAATTCAGAAATTACATACGAATTAGGGATCTTTGGATGAAAAGTATTTTCAGTTCTAATTTTGTCTTTCTTGTTGCTTTCTTTTCTTGTGTTTTGTTTTCCACATACACCAACAAGGATCTATTTCTAATCAGAAAGATTTTAAGATTTTAATTTTCATTTTCTTTAACCCTTTTTAATGCCAAAATTAAACTCATTGCCATCCCCTCTATTTCTTCTACAGTGAATTCTTGGGTTTGAGAAAGAATAAATTTTATAATTCACTAAAAATAATAAAAATACGAGTCCCTTCATATTTTCTATAATAAAACAATAAAAATTTGTTTAGATTTCTCATAAAATTTAAAGATAAACCGAATTTAGTAAAGATATATTTTTAAAAATTCTTACACACACACAATCAAATTGATCTCATTAACCGCATTAATTTTAAAAGAATGTTGAGTTCTTATACAGAGAGTTGTGTTTGAATGCTCCGATACGATGCTGACGTTTAAATGGATATATAGTACAGATACAGGTAGATATCATTAAATGCATGGATTGTTAAGTTCTTACACAAAAGAGTTTTTCTTTTCTTCTGAGCACTGCTCAACGCCTCAACCCATCAAAATCCGACCCACCTCCATTTCCGTGCCAAGAAGCAAGGCAGATTTTCCGTGCAAAAAGCTAGAGAGAATTCAAAAACAAGTACAATCTGATTCCCAAGCTTTCTTCTTTTCATTCCAAGTCCCTTCTTTCTCACAATATCTTCGATCCATTCGCAATAAACAAACCAAGAAGTACAGAGAGACACTCAAAAAAAAACCTGTAATCAATCCATCCATTTGACTTTTAAATCCTCGAAAACTGCACTTTATTTTTTCGATGCTCAAACTCCATGGACGGTGCTCTCTCCTACTAGGATCTCGCTCTGTGATGCTAATGTCAACTCCTGTCTTCTCTCCTTCAGCCACTTCTTTTTCTAATATATTCAGATCCACGGTTTTTTTTATTATCGGTTAACCCTTTCCCTTTGCGTGCTCTCTAAAAAGATCCTCTAAAACATATATTATTCACGTCTTTTTCATGACCGCCAGATTCTTTCAGCTACCAGAACCGGCATCAGGTTTGTATTGCAACCGTGCATGGGGTTTTCAATTCCAATATGCTGCGTTTGTTTTCCTTATCTCCTCCCTTCTTTTCCATTTGCAGGCTTGCGGTATGTCTGATTTTAAGTTAGATGTAGTTCTTGGCCAGGATTTTCCGGAGCCTGGTTTTAGGCCTGAAAAGGGAAGAACGATTTCAGGTGCTGAAAAGATTAATGCTGCAGTGTACAAGATTTTCAGTTTTAATCATGCAGGACGGAGAGCTACAAGTAACGGGTAATAATGGGAATTAGCATTGATTTTTTTTAAATGCAGTTTATTAGTTTGAACTTTGGATTGTTATCAATTTGTTTCTTTTTTGCAGGTTCTTTAGAGGGAACGGAGCAGATAGTGAGAGTCTCGGTCTCCCAAATGGCGGGGATGGAAAACGTGAACATGGATCAGGAAAAAAATATGGGCCTCTTGTATCTGGAACGGCTTACTGCATTTCGTCTTGTGGCATGATACTGTTGAATAAAATTGCTTTATCAACTTACAATTTCAATGCAGGGATATCACTTATGTTTTACCAAGTACGCTATACCCTCCCTTTGCTTTCTAGTGTGTTGATTGAATTGTACAAAAGTATCTTGCTGCTGCAAACTTTCTTTATCTAATCAAATATTAAATAACAGAACATATCGAAGCCTCTCGAAATTTGAAACCTTCGTTTTGATGCAGAATTTGATCAGCTGTCTTGTTGTTGCTGTACTGAGCTTGTCTGGGGTAGTTTCAGTTGAAAAACTCAACTGGAAACTAGTAAGGGTATGGATCCCTGTCAACGTAATCTTTGTTGGCATGCTTGTATCAGGCATGTATAGGTATGTTATGCGAAGCAGTTTGTTTGGGTTTTACAGATACAGTGGAGAGGAGTGAACCCTAACTGTCATTTGGATATTGGGGGAAGCAATACGTGGTTGTCTTTATTAGTTGTCGGGCATGCGTGTTGCTGGATAGCAATATGCTCTTTTTTTTTATGAGAAATAGTAGTGCATTCAATTATTATTTTGCAGTTGATTCTGGTTCGTTTCTGCTTTCAGTTTGAAATACATAAACATAGCGATGGTTACAATATTGAAGAACGTGACAAATATTATAACAGCAATTGGGGAATTGTATATTTTCCGGAAACATCAGAATCAGAAAGTATGGACTGCCATGTTTTTGATGGTACGTGACAATCCCTCTCTTGTTTCCCATGAGCGAGCAAAGCTATATTCTTTAATTTGTGGCCAAAAATCATATCGCAGATATGATTGTCTTTGATTTGAAAAGGATACAACTGTTTATTTCAGACTGAAAGTAACAGAGATATACTGCACAGAATAATTTCGATAGATTTTATGCTTGTGCATCAATGGTCTTATTGTTGCTGGAAACAACTTATGAGTGTCTTCTGGATTACTCTTATCATATGGTACAGCCAGTCTCAGCAAAAATAACAAGTCCTTGATTTCTCCTTTCGTTTTGCAGATCATCTCCGCCATTAGTGGTGGTATCACAGACCTTTCCTTTGATTCCATGGGTTACACATGGCAAATCATGAATTGTATTTTAACAGCCTGCTACTCGGTATGTAGATTAAAAGCCTGTCATTTCACTATCCCTCAATCCCTGATCCTGTTAGTTTAGTTATCTTATTAAATTGTCTGGGAGGTACATATAAAGTTTTCAGCTTGGAATATGGAGCCGTGACTCTCGCTATCTGTGTCAGTGTCAATGGCTTTCTATTTTTGCAATTTCCAACCATTAATCTACGACATTTGTACCCTGTCACAGCTTACCCTGCGGAAGGTGATGGACACGGCAAAGCAGTTAACAAGAAGTGGATCTCTTAATGAAATCTCAATGGTCCTGCTGAATAATTTGTTATCTCTACCTTTCGGTATCATCTTGATTCTGCTATTCGATGAATGGGAATACATAATAACCACGTAAGTGATGTAAAAATCTATATGCTTTTTTCTCTTCATACCATCGTCCATCGGTAGATTGTAATTCTGACATGTGGTTTTAATTTGCAGGGATGTGATTAAATTACCAATGTTCTGGGTTGTCGCAACAGCCAGTGGATTACTTGGACTTGCCATTAGCTTCACCTCCCTGTGGTTCCTACATCAAACTGGCCCCACAACTTACAGGTAATTCTGTGCTCCCTATCCTTTCAGTATAGATGATTTTGCTGTTTTCTCGTTGGCATGTGTAAGCTACATGTTTCTTCTTTCCTAGGACACATTGTACAAGTCCTCAGATTGATAAATACGTGGTTGTTAACTTCAGTTTACAGAGTTCTTCTGAGGAAAAGGAACTCTGTTTCTTTTAGCATCATATTCACTCAGTCTCTTGTTCTACTACAGTCTGGTGGGTTCCCTTAACAAGATTCCCTTATCTTTTGCTGGTCTTGTTCTGTTCAAGGTTCCACTCAGTCTACCAAACCTTTTCAGTATACTTTTCGGTAATAGACAACACTCTTCAGAACAATGTACAGTTATTTTATGAGCGTAATTCCCTTATCATGTTGTCTGTTTCTCGCAGGTCTTTTTGCTGGAATATTCTTTGCCAGGGCTAAAATGTCCTGATCCCAGAATCGGATTCTTGGTAATCTTGTTAAGCAATTATACTAGTAGTCAAAATCAAAGCTTTATATATAAGTGGATTTACTAATTATTCGAGGAACTAAGAATTAAGGGATTTGGAAAGCAAGCTGCTTTCGAAAACCGCAAGCCTGAACAACATGAATACTGTGGTTGCTCGTTCATGAGGGTGAGAGTTGTCGTATGGGAAGGTCTCCGCGTCCTTTTCTTTTACCGGAAGAAGCGAAAATACTGAATGTCGTCTTTGGATTCATTACTCAATGTTGCTTATGCTCTATGATGATTTTCCTTCCATAACTTTTACTTATACTTGACAGATGCCATAGAAAATGGGCTGCTAATTAAGCTTGTTCAGAAATCAGACAAGTCATACTTATTGCCATGTTGGCATCCGAATATCATGGGCTATGTGCACATCGTTGATGTAATATTTATCATGGATGCAGTTCATAAATCGTACTTTCTTCATACCTTCTCCTGGTTTCCGTAGTCAGATCGATGGTGGGCCTCGCTGGAAGCTCATCCGGAAAACGCTAATTTTCTAATTCTCTAACAGCATATCGATCGTCTTTGCCGTTTGGTGGAAGCATTCCAATATCTGGTTTCTCACAAAAAAAGAAAAAGAAAAAAAGAAAGAAGGCCAGCATGTCAACCGTAGCTAGTCCAAGTTTTTCTGTTAAATTTTCTCAGGATTGCCCATAAAGCTGATTCAACGACGTAACATGTTATCAGAATATGTTATCCTAAGTAGGCAAAAACTCGAGTAGTTTCCATGAGAAAACATGGATCAGGAGCATGTAAGAATTGGATATGTCTGGAGTGTTCGAATGAGCAATTTTTAATAATAAAGACGAAACGGAAAAATAGAACACCTATAAAGCAGAAATTAAACACCACTTGCCCACAAACCATTGCAATGAACAACCATATGATAAAGAAATGCTCCTCTCCAGTCACCTTCCACAAAACCATAAGAACAAGCTCATTCTTGACAGTTTATTTGGCATCTCACATGCCTAGATTGCCCCAATAATCACAAGCATTAGAAATAGGATATATAGTTCTTTAAAAACAAGCAGTTAACCAAATTAACATCCTTAAAAAAAGGAGGGAAAAAAAGGACTACAATAATTGGTTAAATCACAATGTTGTATCAGGCAGCAAAAGCTAAATATTGTCAATACCCTGAGAGAATTGAGATGAAGAAATCATCTCTATCAAATCCATCTCCTTCTTTCCATTGAGAGGATGTGTTTGATCCATGTCCATGTCCATGTTCGTGCTATTGTATCCATATTCAATATAAGACGAACCTGGAGCATTACTTGCTCCATTCAATAGATACGAAAGGTAGAGATCAGAATGGAGGTGGTTATAAGTGGGTGTTTGCTGATCTGTTACTGCTTGGAAACCGTTGGTGCACAGCTTCGGATTCAAAGTAGAAATATCAAAGTCATTGTCACTTAAATCTTTAAGCTGCTGACATCCATTGTTTTGATATAAACCACAGGAATCCAAGGAGTCATTAAAAGAATCCGGATTGAAGTTGTCCACCTCCATTGTTGGATTCTCTGTAGCAACCTTATCTGTTGATGATGGCTCTTTGGAATTTTTGCCAAACAAATTTTGGATGAACAGAAGTTCATCATCATTACATGATTGTGCAAGTAATGATGGAGAGTCATCCGAGGCGGATTCAGATAATTCAGGGAGAAAATGGTTGAATTGGCTTGACCGGTCTTCAGATATGGAGCTTGATGGGGTGTTAGTGGTTGTGCTTTGTGTAGAGGTAACAGAAGTTGAAGCATTTTTAAGGTTCTTGCTTCTAATATAGTCCTGAAGTATTGAGGGTTGAGGTTTTCCACTTTGGCTTCCTGTTTGCTTGTGCTTTCTCCTTGAATCCTGCCTTCTTTTCGTAGCGTTCCAATGATTTTTTATAGCATTTTCTGTTCTTCCTGGAATAAGCTTTGCAATCTCCGCCCATCGGTTCCCAACTTTAGTGTGAGCTTCGACCAATATTCTCTCCTCTTCTTCGCTCCAGCTATCTTTCTGCGGCAAAACGTTAAACACAAGAACCGTCATACTCTCTTAATAGTAATTAACTACAAGACAACACAAGATAACAATATTGGCATTATTATCAATGGGTTGTTACAGAAAAGGCAATAAAACTTTTCAAATGAATGATTAAAGTTAATGCCTTTTACGTCGACAGTGACGATGTTTTGGAAAAAAGAAAAAGAGGGATCCCACATCACATGATGCTGAACACTCAAAGATAGAGAAACGTCAAGAAGATGCTGAGCAATATCTGAAACATGAATGTTCCTATGATAAATCTAAAATAAAATTCCAGACACTTTCCTAAATCATATTCTGATATATATATAAACTAAACAAAAATAACCACGATAAAAAACGTGGGAAGACATCGAATGACTTGTGTGAAAGGTATTTGCATGTAAATATGTAATGTGTGGTAATTTAACTAAAAGTCATCTGTTTTTTTTTTAAAAAAATAAAAAATTGGTTACCCCAGAAAAGTATAATTAAAAAAAAAACATTAGAAATGAAGAAAAAGATTCAATTGCAGATTCTTAAAATAAATAAATAAAAATGATAGATCCATCTACAGTCTGAAGCGTTGTTGCAGTTATTTTTTCAAGTGATTTTCACTTAAAAATATTTTAAAATATAATTTTTTTATTTTTAAAAAATTATTTTTTTTATTGATGCATCAAAATAATTTAAAAACATCAAAAATATATTAATTTAAAGTAAATAATAAAATAATTTTTTTAAAAAAACTTTTAAAACATCAAAACAAACTGTTAATTTTCGACCCATGTAATTTATGGAATTTCTTTTTCTCCGGGAATGTTGACCATCTTCTGTAGAATTGAGAAGAATTAATTAGGATATTTGACTAAAGTGTTCGATTTGGTGCTAAAATTACTATGAGGTGTCTTCATATTCAATAGACTCACAAGTCTTTTGGTATTGAAAGGCTGATCACCTCATGAGTTGCAGGTGTAGAAGAATTACAGAAGGACTACGATTAACGCCATGCCTGTATTGGTGCCTAATGTTATCTATACTGTCTGTTGCGTTTTCACCCAGAAAAAAAAAAAAACTTTAATTTGATTTAAACTGTGATGTAATTGAGATTTATTCTATCATCAAAAACAAAAACAGAAAAAAGGATTTAAGTGCATTATTCTTGGTTATATTTCTTCACGGCAATAATCTGGCTGATCATGTATAGTATTTTTTAAAAAAAGAAAACATGGAATATATAGGAAAATAAAATCCACATCCTTGATATTGTACTTGTAAGACAAATCGGATAAGGCTATCTAGGGTTTGTCTTGTCAAACACTTGGGAATTAATAGCCCAGAAAATGAGAATCTAGCCAATATTTTAGTTATTAGGGAAGTTCCGGAAATCAAGAAGGCAAAAAATCTCAGAATCTAAGTCCAAGATTGTTCTTAGATACCCCATCAAAGCTTCTCATAAAAAGAAGCCCACAGAAAAGTTTAAAAGATCTAAAACAATATATCTGTTAATTATTATAGAAATCACCAACGTGAAGAAAGACAAAACTAAATTAAAAAACCCTAGAGGAAGTGAAAGGAGAAGAAACCTTGATATCAGGCCGCAAATGGTTGTGCCACCTCTCACGACACTGCTTCCCAGCTCTACCAGCCACCCTTTCAGCTATTTGAGCCCATTTTCTCACTCCAAATTGCTTCACCAACCTAATTAGTTTCCTTCATTGCAGAAAGAAGAATCCATGATGTCTCACTCGAACCATCAAACAACATAAAATTAAGAGGATAAAAGAAATTCTAAAACATTTTAAACAAAGTGTTTTTTTATTACCTATCTTCTTCCTCTGTCCATTGCCCCTTGATCAAAGTTGCACAAGATCCTTTCTTGGTTTTCTTTCCCATCCCTTTACAACCCTTCCCTGAAACATTATTCACTTCTCCACTCAAACCTCCATTAGGGTTTCCATCATATGCCCGGTTAAGGCCATCTCCATCAACAAAAAGCTCATCGACAAAACTTGTCTCTGAAAAACTTTGCCAAGGAACAGCACCAATTGCACCACTAGGTGGAGAAAAACCACACAGCCCATTTGTTGAAACAAGGGTTTCTTTGCTTTTATCATCGTTTTGAATATTTTGGGGTGTGTAATGGCTTTGACAGAATAAAAACCTATCTGTGGCTGTTGATGGTGGAGCTGGTTGATAGATGGAACGGCTGTTTTGTAAATATTGATGGCTAAAACGGCCACCGCCACCTCCTCCTCCTCCTTCCATCAAATCAAAGAGCTCGAGTTAAGAAGAAAAGGAGAGAAGATTTTAAGCGTAGAAATGAGCTTGATTTATGGAGTTGTTTCGTAGGTTTGTACTTCTTTACTTGTAAGAAAACCCCATGACAAATGCTGGTCATTTTGCTTGTACCAAGCCTTGTAATGTGCATATAGCCTAATAGCCGTTGATCACCTGGTTGATCTAATGGCTGAGAATTAGAGCTGAGTGTAACTCCTGAGCTTCCTCTCTCGGACAAAAGTAGGAGAAGAGGTGGAGAGATTAGTGGGTTCGTTATTAAACTCACAATTAACTAATCATTTCGTAATAAATCCCAAATAATGGACAACATTGGAAAGTTATCTTGAAGGTTGTGGGCCCTACCAATTACGAAGGCATTTTTCACGCCACCAATACGGAAAAGACAATTTTGCCCGTATGATAAGAACAATTTCATGCAAAGCCCACTGCCATATATAACCGCCAACTTTATAATTATTATAATTAAATTTAGATGGGATCCAAATATGGTAAGAACAAGGTGTGCCCATGTAATTTTTGGAAATTAAATCTAGTCAATAGGGTGATGAAATACTGGAGAATTCCAAGCCTCGGAATTTAATTTCCTGGTTGGCTATCTGCCAAATGGCTAGCTATTATTGATTAATTAATTATTAATTCTCAAGTCATTGGACACCCAGGTACCAATGTAATTACGAGAATTAAATTTTATTTTGCTACGTAGCTGGAATAGTGAGAGTGTTGCTATGCGCAAGCATAGTGATTAGTGAGTAAAGTCTGTGTCTTGCCAGGTAAAGATGATTTTCTTCCTAGTATTCAAAAACTCTTTATTACGAGGGCAAGAATTCGAGGCATGATGTCTCAACAAAATTGAAGTAGTTTAATTGGAGGTAAAATTAATTTTTTGATTTTAACAATTTAATTAATTTTTTTAACTAAAATGATTGATAAGTAGTGTCTGATACCAGTAAAATATCAACTTTTATGAATTCAAGGACTCTTCAATTTTTAAGTTAATATCTTTTATAAAAAAAAATATATATTTTAAAAAAAGAATTAAAAAATAAATATATAGTAAATAATAAAAATTGAGAGCCTAGAACTTGAAGAACTTATAGGATTTCATATAGCCTAAAAGTTTTATTATTTTATGGAGAGAAGATGCTAGAATATAATTTTGCATCGATAGTATTAATGAGAGATAAATATTATAGTTATTAAATTTAGGCTGGCTCAGTGGGTCAACCCGATGGCTAGCCGATCCGGATAAAGTGAAAGACCAACCATAGCAAAAAAATATCAAACTGGTAATCCACCTGGTTGACCTATGACTTAGACGACCCGACAAAACTTGGTAGAGACCCGTTTTTTTTCAAAAGTATTTTTTCTCCTAGTCAGGGACCTTTTTTTTCATATTTATTAGTTAGTTATTAATCATTTTCAAGGTTCAGTATATAAATACTAGAAAAATATTTTATTTTTCAATGTGAAATTTGAAGTCCTTTAGTATATATACTCTATGTTCACAAGAAAAAGATTGTTTTTTCAATGTGCAATTTGAAACTCTTTAGTATATATACTCTATTTTCACATAAAAAAAAATATGTTTTTTCAATATGGGATAAAAAAAACCTTTTTTGTTTAAATACTTCAACTTAAAGGATAACATAATATCTTTTCAATGTGAGATATAAAATATTTTGAAATAATTTTTTAAATTTCATTATTTACAACATGTATAGCTTATATTCACATGCATTGTTTCTTAATTTTTTTTATATAAAATATTAAAACTTAACATATATATTTTTTTAATTTTTTCGGGTTGACCCGGGTCAACTTGTGTAACCCGCTGGATCAACTCTCAGGTTAGGTTTGATAACTATGATAAATATTTATTACACAAGCATTAATTAGTGAAAATATCTCTAACATATCTATTAATGAGGATAAATATCTCTTACGTGAAAATATCTCTGACATATACATTAATGGAGGATATATATTCCTTACACAAATATTAATGCGATAGAAATATGGTGGACTATTGAAAAAAATTTATACATCATCTCGTACACAACATTTATATTGATAGAAATATGTTGGGTTTTTGAACTCAAGAGTGTAACGAGAGTAGGACCAACAATGTAATTGAGCCCATGAAAACCAGACTATTTCCCTATAACGTGGGTCATTCTTCAAGTCTAAGCCCATGAGAGTTAGGCTATTCTATAAGACTGAGATTATAGAGACTTAAGTCTTTTTCCCATACTAGGCCTATTAGGGTCGGGCTTGGGCATATTACTTATAAAATCATGGGTTTTATTTTATTTTTGAAAGATTTTTATACTCCTTAAATTTGAGTTTATAATAAGGGGAGATGGGAGAAAAAAATATTTATAATTTTGGCATTTCACTTCAAAAATGTTGTGCCAATAGAATCCCTTTATCTATAAATTAGTTTTTTTTTTTTTATGATAAAAGATATTCTATGGTTATGAGCTTTTTCAATATTATTAATGCACACCAAATAGTTTATATAAAAATTCCTTAATTCTAAAATTTTGAATTCAATTTTTTTTAAAAGTTATTTTCTTAGTCGTCAAATCAATCCCTTAAAATTATGATTTAGAATGGATACTAGTTATCAATAGTTATTTACAAGTGAAAGAGAGATGAATGACATGAGAGGAGTTGAAATGTTATACTTGGATCGATCGTAGTCCATTCAATCATCCACTAGCGGGTCGTTTAAGCAGCCAGGGGAAGGATTTGCATACTAGTAAGCTATCATATTAGCCCATGAACACAAGATATTCATGTAGCAAAACATTTTACTCTATTTTTCAGAACATGAGCCCCTATAAAAAGCAACTATTACAATTTACTCTTTTTAAATTTTTGAAAAATAAAATCCGTTTTCTTTTCTAAGGCTCTCAGTTTTAAAATTTATAGAAACATAAATACAATTTTCTATATTTTTCTTCTAAAGAAGTCAAACTTATTATGTAGCCTACAACACATTTAAAAACTTGTTATTAACATTTTTGTTTGCTAAAAAAACTTTATTGGAAGTTTATTCAATAACATTTTTTAGACAAAATGATATCATTTATTTTATTTTGAATTTTTGTTAAAAAAAATAAAACAATTCACTTATATATCTTAAGTTTTTTATCTGTTATAATTTTTTTTTAAGGGAAGGGATTTAGAGAATTTCATTTCACTAATATAATCATTATATTTTCATTTAAAGACTAAATTTACTCGATGTAATATCATAATTTTATTAAAAGCTTTTATAATTCATAATAAAAATATATTATACTAAAAAAATATGACACAATCATAAATTGCAGTACCAATAAAATATTAGATATTCAAGATCATGAAGAAAGATATAATGAGAAACCTAGAAAAGAGAAACAAATCCACTTGTATCGAGTATGAAATATAATGTCATCAATAAGAAAAAAAATCCCTGTCATTACCAATGGTGCTGTTTATGAGAACCTTGCACAAAACCTAGTTCAATTCATTTCATTTCTCACAGTTTCTAATTTCTTTTCATGGTAAATTAATAACCCAAAAGTTATAAACTATTCCACTACACGTGCATCATTAGCTTCTCCAAACCCCCAATAACTAGCATAACAAGTGAGAGTCCACACAAAGACCCTTTTAGCCACACAAGAGTAACTTAAAGTTTTTTCTCTTCCTCAACAGATGACTCAATTGCTAGCTTCACCACCTGCGCCGCCCAGTACATGTGGAGAACTATAGTTCTATGAACAGGCAAGTCAAAATGACTTACATGAGAGTATGAGGAATCTTTTAGAGGGAGAGATCTTCCCTAGATAGATCAGTTTGGGCACCATTTTTCTCTTCAATTAGCTATTAAATTTGGGAAGGAATAAGCCTTATTTTTAGCTCCATAGTTGGAGTGGTTGGTGCTGCTAAAGTCAAAACAACCTAGAAAGCTCAGCTGTATAGACCTTTTAGCCCAATCTCGTGTGCCTGAATGAATTTTATTTTTTTTCAAGTGGAAGATGATTTTTTATTTTTTCAATGACAAAATAAATAGACGAACTACCAAGTTTTATGTAACTAAAAGGTCACTAGAAATTTAGGTCAAGGATATTTCTTGCTAAAAACTTGATTTTCAACACGTCTCAACTTACAATACCTATAAAACACTTTATACACTTTGACAAATCTATCTATGACATCATAGAACTTAGAAATTGATCTAAAAACTTAAAATCAACTCCAAATAATAAACCTTTATGAGTTCAAGTCTATCATCTCAGACAAGGTTAAGGGAAAAGAACACCTAAGTTAAACTCCTATCATCAAATAAAACTTATTGACATCAAGATTATATTTTTTGTGGCTATAATCGGTATCAATCGAGACTTTCTCTTTCTAGCACCAATTGAAAATCAACCACTTTCTCTCTACTCTCTCAAACCAAGAGCTAAAAGATAAGGGAAATAAATTTTTGGACTAAAATTAAAATTTTGAAATATTGAGGTGCTGAAAAGTTATCATGTGAAAAGCAGGAGGATAAAAGTGAACTTTTCATCCATTTTTTGAAATTGCCATCCAATTTCTCCTTGTTTCAAAATTTGGTCCCCATTTTTTCAATCATGACCCACCTTAATATTTCTTAATAAATTGGCAATTAATTTGGGTGTAAAAGGATTAAATTTATGAGAAATAAAGTTTAAGGACTAAATTGAAAATAATATCATAGTGAATTGCTACCCTGCAAAAAAACCCATGTGTTTTAGTTTCTTTCTAATAAATAAAAGACTATTAAAAACACAGTGTAGAGCACTATATTTTAGAGGATATTTTAACAAAATTAATAGCTTGAGGATTTGGTCGAATAAGTAAAATAAATCAACATTTATTGAGTAGAAGTTACAAGATTGGGCGTTTAATATAAAAGGAACATTAGGTGTTTTTTGGATGAAAGATTTAAAAGGTTTTTCTTCGTAGTTATACTCCATCAAATGAAACTCTATATAAAAGGTTTTATGATTGTGTTTATAGGTGTGTCTATAGAGAATTTACCGGTTCATATAAATATATAGAGATAGGTTAAAATTTGATTTTTTGTAATTTTAAATTGTTTTAATATGTTGTGTTAAAAATAAAAATATATATTATTTTAATATTTTTTAAAATAAATAAACAAATATTTTAAAAAGCAACCATTATTATTATACTCCTGGTCGTCCCATGTTTTGCTGCATTTACCTATAAAACAAAGAAAAAGTTAATTTAAATTATCGAAAAAAACCAAATAAAGAATGTCTTTACCCTTACAAATTCAATGGTATCCGTTCTTAGGCGGAAATGGGTGGGGAGGTGGCATAGCATGGAGGGTAAATGAGAAGAGATGGGAGGAGCTCAGTACCACCATCACTCCACGTGGAAAACTGTTACTTTGGGGTTAGAGAAGCTCCCATTTGTTTTCATGTTTTAGAAATTATAAAAAAAAAATTAATTTTTCTTATTTTTTATTTTAAATTAATATTTTTTTTATATTTTTAGATTATTTTTATGTATCGATATCAAAAATAATTTTTTAAAAATATAAAAAATATTATTTTAATATATTTCTAAATAAAAAATATTTTAAAAAATAATTATAATTACATTCCCAAAACATATCCATAATATACATTGCATTCAATATGTTTGATATTGAAGTTTTTTAGTGCTTTTGTTCGGTCCAATTTTCCATTTGATGCGGGCACTGGGGCCTTATTTGGTTTTCCCGTGTCCAAGAAAGCTATAAATTGTATAACTAATGATAACAACTTAAAACACCATGTTAATGTTTATTTTTATGTTTTTAAATTATTATTTTTTAATTAATAAATATTAAATTGATATTTTTGAAGTATTTTTAATTAGTTTTAATGTGATAATGTTAAAAATAAATAATAATAAAATATTTTTTAAAAATACCTTAGGCTGTAATAACAAACACTCAATAAATAAGCCAAGACAAGAACAACAATACACAACAATACAAATTATCGACAATAATTCGAACAACATTATGTAAACTTTTGCATGTGCATTTATTTATGTATAATTTTTGCCGATTCGTCTTGTTCTTTCTTTCCGGGAATAAATCTTTGGCTGAAAAGAGAACGAAATAATATAATCATAAAAAAAAAAAAAAAAATTCTAGGCCTGTCTCACTGCATTGCAAATGAAAAAAAAGAAAGAAGTGGAGCATATTACAGCTAAAAATATTTATTTTTTAAAATATATTTTGTTTTAAAATATATTAAAATAATGTATTTTTTATTTTTTAAAATTTTAGTTTTAATATTAGCACATAAACAATTTAAAAATACTAACAAAATTATTTTAAAATAAATAAATAAATTTGATTTTTTTTATAAACACTTTTAATACATAAAACAAACAAGATTTAAAAAAATTTAAAAATTTAAACAAGCACTAAAAAAATAACTGAGATTTAAAAAATATTTCGAAGATCATCAACTTAATTGTGAAAATGGCATATATTGACAAACGGAATAATTACACTTTGCCACATGATAATGTCGTCCAAAAATTAAAAGCCGAAAGGCCCGAAACTACCCCTCCTATCATTGTCCTCGTGAGCAAAAACACATGTCTAAGCCTAATCAAAAGGCTAATGTTGCCACGTTCAAGCGCATATGACCACTTAATCCTCTCCATGGTCACGTGCATCCCTGCAACCAAACACCGCCGGCCACTACCCGCCCCCACCTTTCACCTTCCATTCCCCTTCCGAAGATTCCCTCCACCCTTCAAAGGAAGTTTCTTTTTTTTTAAAATCTCATTTTCTTCTTTGTTTTTCGGCAGATATATCATAATTACTGCAACTTTTTTTTTTTGGTCAAGGGGTGGAAAACAAGGGGAATTGTGATGAGGTGTTATGAGAAATAGTCTGAGGGTTTTCATGATTTTTTATTTTCTTTTTCCCCTTTAGCCTATTAGACTTCTTGGGCATTATCTTGGGAGCTAAGAGGGAAACACGTGTCCTCTCCACCAGTGTTCCAAAGAAAATGAGCATAGTTAGCAGCATAATAAGAGTTTGTAGGGTCAGCAGAAATGGCTTCCAAGAAAGTCTCCTCAGCTGCCCACAAATCCTTTCTCACGTGCCATAGAAAGCTTGCGTACTTGCTATACGCCTCTGCATCCGGTGGCTCCGCCCCTATTGCTCGCTTAAAGTATTCCTCTGCCCTGTTAATTTACACATGAAGAAAAGGGTTAGTTATCAGGCAACCAATTTGCTGACTTAATAGTGTAAAAGCTCTAGCTTAGCAAAATATCAAGCCCAGAAATATTATATAAATAAACAAGAAGTGGTGGTCAACAGGCTATGCTACACGCAAGTTGAAGATATTTATGGCCGGCGAAGCGCGTAAAGGGTCACGCGCAGAAGATGATATTTGCCATGAAGGGAAAACTACAACCACACATTCCCTGTCAGGATTCAGAAAGGGGATCGAACAGAAAAATATACAAGACGACAAGTCAAATTTAAAGCAGCGTCCTCGGTATGGAAAATGTTGGAGAATAAACCTAGGAGATATTCCGACTCGGTGCTTGACACCCTAACATGAATTTCTGGACTCAAAAACTTGATCAGTGCCCAACTTGCTAAAATATCATAATACTTGACAAATTGGCTTCTGAGAAAGTCTCCACTGACAATAATGGAGTTACAATTTGCAATGGAAGGAACTAAGAAATGGAAGGCAAAGATGGTGTAAGCTTTTACCTGTCGTAATCGTGGACGACCATGTTGAGGAATTGAGCGTAATTGGCAAGGAGGAGAGGATTGTTAGGGTCTTGAGACAATCCCATTTGATATTGTAAATCTGTTCTAAAATACTCTGCATAATCATCCGCCTCGATCTTGGCGTTAATAGGTGAAACAAATCTCTGAATGGTCTCATGATCAAGGGATTCATCTCTCAATGGAAAATATTGCATTTTAGAAGCCTCCTCTACGATTGAATTCCATCGACTCAACTCCTCTTCTCTACTCACTTGCTCTGACGCTGACTCGGCCTCCCTTGATGTCCCTAAAGATGACAATTGAGATGCCCCGTCTGGGACAATTGTTCTTATTTGGTTCGACTGGTCGAACCATCCATCGCCTTCAGTGCCACTGGCGAGTGGCCGGACCTTTCCGCCACCGCCATTATTGCCCCCAATTGAAGTTGTTTTGCCACTTGAAGATGATACCGAAAACATTTTTACTGATGAAGAATCAAACTTCTGATTCTTTTGGTCTGGGGTTTCAACGACAGATATACTCTCTGTTGTAGCTGCATAAGACCCTGACTTTGGTGGAGCTGCAAGAGCAGTGTTATTGGCCATGGAATGTACAGTAAAGTTTGCAAGGAGAATCATCACATACACCATAAGAGTAGGTGTATGTGAAAACACTTGCTGAAACAACCACACGAAAGAAGCATGCATTTCTTTCTGTACGCGAGCAAGAATCCCTTGCAAATCTTCAGTGAAAAGAAACTCTCTCATTTGCAAACTAAAAGCGTGAAGTTCTCGAATTATGAACACCATGGAAGAAAACGCCTTCTTCACTGAACAATAAGCAGATTCCCCTGCTTCTCTAAACCCTTCTTGCCATTGCATCTTTCTCCTTATCATTCGAAGCGAAAGTGGAAGGTCGACACTATTCGCCTTCCGTTCAATACTTGCTGGAATTATATCATCTCTCCCTGACCAATCTGGTGGCTCTTGCCGGATTTCTGGCCACGGAGGCTCCATTGAATCCAGAGGAAACTGCCTTTGGTCCTGCACTAAATTTGACGAATCTTCACAGATAAAGTTACTATAAATGTCCCCGCCATTAATAATGCCAAGGTTGTCTCCAGAATCAGAAAGAATCTCTGATTCGGAATCCACTGCGTCACTGCCGTCGTCGTCGTCGTCGGAAAGCTGGAATCTGAGAGCCAATTCTTCAATTTTCTTGGAAAATTCTTCATCAGAAAAGGCATCCAAGCTAGCACTGCTAGCTCTTTTTATAGTCTGACCTCTTGATTTCTGAAACTCGTAAGAACGAGCCCTCTGTATCTTTGTTGTTAATGGAGTTCCAAACAGAGTCCGTCGGTCTAGTCTCTGTAAGCATCTGCACAGGAGCACACAACCTCCAGTTCCATCGAAACGACGCTGTCGTTTAGACGATGGAGATGAAATTGCAGAGGCTAGAGATTGAGAGGAAGATGGTGAATGATGAGTAATTGGCTGCGACCATTGAAAACAGGTCGTTGTAGCAACTTTCACTCCCATTTTTTCCTTCTTTTTTGTCCGAGAAAAGCTAAAAAGAAGCTTATAAAAACAGAATCAAATTCCCTTAGATCTGCTGCAGCTCGTTAAAGACTTGCGTTCTTTTTCTCTCCTTTTAATTCACAGGAGCCTAGAAAATAAACAACGACTATAAAATAAGCCAATATATCAAACAAAACAAAAAAAAAAACTTTGAATCCCGGTAAACAATCATTACTTTCCATGAAAATCGGATCGGAAAAGGAATATGAAAACGCAGTTAACGGCACGAAAAACAATGGAAAAAAAGGAAGTGAGATCCAAGAAATGATGCAAAGTTCAAGAGAGACTTTTGCAGGAACTTACGTTAGATTTGATGAACAATTTTTCGATTGGAAATCCTGAGATGGAATCCGGCGAGAAACTGAGAAGTGAGAAGCGAAGTACAAACCGTATCTTCACTTATCAAGAAGAGTGAGGAGAGGCTATCTCTGTCGCTTATATATAAACCCCACTGAGACACCCACGCACGAGGCGAGCTAGATTTCGTCTTTTATTTATTTATTTATTTATTATTATTAAAAAAAATCTCCCAGACTGTAGCCAGTTTTGTTAGAGATCGTTTAGTTGTAACTACGTTTCATTAATTTTTTTTTTATTAAAATTAAGTAAGATTTATATTTTTTAGATCATTTTGATATACTGATATCAAAAATAATTTTTAAAAAATAAAAAAAATATTATGAACATATATTTCGACACGAAAAACTATTTGAAAAGCAACCGCTACTACACTGGCAAATATATATATATATATATATATATATATATATATATATTTTAATAGTCTTTTATAAAAAAAAATATTTTATTTTTTTTTATTTTTTTTTATTTTTATATTAAAATATTAAAATCATATAAAAATATTATTTTTT
Source organism: Populus alba x Populus glandulosa (assembly GCA_033617975.1). Classification (NCBI taxonomy): domain Eukaryota; kingdom Viridiplantae; phylum Streptophyta; class Magnoliopsida; order Malpighiales; family Salicaceae; genus Populus; species Populus alba x Populus glandulosa. Next base: position 6,080,555 of record CM066151.1, read on the forward strand.
TCAACTAAAAATATTTTTATAAAATAGAGGCACCAAACACCTTCAAAAGAGTAATAGGGTATTTGTTCAAAAGTATATTTGACTTTAAAAAATAAATTGATTTTTACTGTTTTATAATAGTTTTGATGGGCTAATATTATAAATAAATAAAATATTTTAATATCCTTTTAAATAACAAATATTTTTTAAAAATACCTTACCGTATAATATAAAAAACACGCCAAGTGCCTTTTCATAAATTACCAATTTAGATATGGTTTTTGTTTTAAATTGTGGTCGTTGGTTTTTAAATGTTCAATAACATTTTAAAAAATAATAACATAACCATTTCATATGTTATTTTCAGAATCTATCCCTACCTGTAAGCTATAGTTTTTTTTAGGTGTTTGTTTGGTGTTGTGTTTTCACTTGTTTTTAGTGTTATTAAACCCGGCCCGGCCTTGCGGATCAAATCGAGACTCGGTTAATCCGGTGGCTAGATTGATCCGGGTTTAATAAAAGACCGGCTGTGGCAACAACCCGGCCAAACCTAGATGACCTGGTTGAACCCGGACGAGACTTGATTTTTTTTTTTAATGTGGAATTTGAAACCTATTTATATATATACTCCGTGTTCCTAGAAAAAAAAAGTTATATTTTTTTAATGTGGAGTAAAAAACCTTCTGCTTTAAATACTTCAACTAAAAATAATAATACCTTTTGTATATATACTCTATGTTCTTAATAAAAAAATCATGTTTTTTCAATGTTGAATAAAAAACGTTTTGGTTTAAATACTTCAACTTAAAATGATAACATAATATCTTTTCAATGTTGGATTTGAAGCTATTTTGTATATATACTCTATATTTCCATAAAAAAAGTTATGTTTTTTCAATGTGAAATTTAAAACTCATTAATATATATATTCTATATTCCCAAAAAATAATCATGTTTTTTCAATGTGAAAAAAAAAATTGGTTTAAATACTTCAACTTAAAAAGATAATATTATATCTTTTAAATGTGGGATTTAAATCCCCTTTGTATATATACTATATGTTCCCATGAAAAAAATTATGTTTTTTCAATGTAGGATAAAAAAAACTTTTTTGGTTTAAATACTTCAACTTAAAAACTTAACATAATATATTTTTAATGTGGGATAATTTTTTTAAAAAAATATTATTTTAAACTTCATTATTTATAATATGTATAACCTATATTTACATGGATTTTTTCATATGAAATATTATATAGTTATTATTATTTTTAATTTTTCCAGGTTGACCCGAGTTGACCCATAAAAACCGGGACCTGGCCTCTTGGCCGGGTCAACCTCCAGGCCGGATTTAATAACTATGCTTGTATTTTGATGCATTTTAAAATATATTTGCTTTAAAAAATATATTAAATTGATATTTTTTAGTATTTGTTTTATAATTTTCAAGTGCTAATAAAAAATAAAAAATATATTTTTATTTACATCTAGATAAAAAGCATTTTGCACCACAATACCAAACATGCGTTAAAAAAGTGTTTGATATTTTAGTAACAATTACTTTTCAAAGTGTTTTTTACTTGAAAATGCATCAAAATAATATTTTTTAAAATTATTTTTTACATCAGTACATTAAAACAATAAAAAAATATTTAAAAAATAATTTTAAGTAAAACAAATTTAAATTTTGGTTTGGAACACAATTCCAATAGTTGCATTTACAATTTTAAAGTGATGATATAAAAAAAATATAAAATATATTTTAATTTATTTACAAATAAAAATCTTTTTGTATGAATTATGCACTAAATTAAAAAAAAAAAAAAAAAGTGTGTTCTGAAGGGTAAACAGGGAATGCGGGTAACCAGTCATTTGATTACTTAATGGGTGTTTTTGTTTCTGTTAATGTTTGTTTTAATTTGGATCCGGGTCAGCTGCCACCATGTAAGGTAAGCAAGACGAGGAACCTGATTTTCGAGTTCTGAGCGGCCCGTTTCACGGATGATCTGGATCTCATCTTTGCCGTTCTTAAATTGCGCCACGTGTTCACACCGACCACTACTGTTTTAAGACCGTGAGTTCACCGGCATGTTTAGGAGGGTTGTAAATATTATTTTTTAAAGTATTTTTTAATTAAAAATAAATTAAAATAATATTATTGTTTTAAAAAAATAGTGTATAAAAAACTAAAAAATATTAATTTGAATTTCTTATAAAAAAATAATTTAATTTTTTTTAAAATTACGGTAAGATCGTTGGTTCGCCGACTCTACAGTTTGCTCCTTTGACAACGTGTCAATATTTTTTTTTTTCTTCGTTGCTGTCTGCAAAATTAATAAATGTAGTTAAATCTTAAAGCACCTAGAAAATAAATAAAGCAAAATTAATTAATGTTAATGGTGACTGAGAATGGAGAGCCAGACAGGAAACATGTCTGTCCCAGCATCTCTAATGTTAATTAATGTTAAATAAAAATCATTTTAACTTACAATCATAACCTAACTCACAACCAGGCCCGCCATCTCTCAGAGCATGCACTGCCAAATTATTGATCCCTTCACCTACTCTATAACTCTTTAAAAGGTTAAAAAAAGTACAAAATCACAAGTTGTTTTTAAAGGCATATTGGCCTATATCATACATTGGAATCTTTTCCACTTTCATTCAATACAGAAATACCTATAATTACCTTTCTTTCTGCTTCAAATCATTTGTTATCTTCTCGTCGGGAGTATACATGGATATACGTTTGAACATGCATACTCCCTCTATCTCTCTCTCTTTTTTTCTTTTTTTCTTTTTATTATTATTAATGTGGGTATTTATAAGGAGGGCCAAGAATTTTTTTTATCTTGGGCTATTAAATAAATATATAAATATTTTTTAAGATTGATTATTAACTCATGTACATAAATTTTTAAAATTAATAGTAAAGTTTTAATTCAAATACACTATTTAAAATATTAAAATATAAATTTAAAAATACATAAAATTAAAGCGAAAGTAAAAATAAACTCACTATTAAAGTTACATCCTTCGATATTTTGTGGAATATAATTTATCTATAATCGAATCTGAATCGATATTATAATAACCCCTCAACCGGGATAAAATAACAATCTCATATCAACTGAAAAACAAAGTAATTAAATTTTTTTTCTCTTTTAATTCCTTCTTCCTTCACTTGATTCTTCCCTAGATTAATATTTTATAAGTTGGACTTTTTTAGTTTACAAGGTTATTCTCTCACTTCTTATTTTTTTCCTTGGAATTTTTTTATATTTTCCCCTTATTTTTTTCTATTTCTCTCTCGCTTTTTCTTTTCTTTCTTCTTCTATTCTACTTCTGTTCAGTCGACAACATATAAAAGGAAGGAAGAGCTGATTTATTTTATTTTTTAATGGCAAATAACCATTTTACTCTTAATGAGTCATTTTGCTTTTATTTGACGGTCCTTTTTTTTTTTGTTAGCACTACCAAGCTCCGTTTATTTTAAACTCTTATCTAGATTTTATTCAATATGTTTTAAGATCCCTTGTAAAATTTTAACTCGATCTGATGGTTGGATTGAAAATTATGTCCAATAACGTAAAACTGATTAAATTGTGATTTTTCATCAAATTTTTAAATTTCTCTAAAAATTCTGAAATTTTAACCCAAGCTAAAGCATCATATTAGAAGGCTCCACACAAATTTTCAGAATTTTTTGATAACTTGATTGAGAATTATAAATTATTTTTACATAAAACTAGTTAAAAAATATTGATAAATCTTAACCTAGGCTAAAGCCCACCCCAACCTTTGTCATGCCTCCTCTTATAGGTGTTCAGGCTAGTTTGTGCGCACCTCAATTAATTTCATAGGCCCTGAAGATTGAAGCTAACGATCATGTAAACCTACAGTGGCCATCATATGAGCAAACACAAATCTCAAACCTGAAACTACAGAGGAAACAAACCTCTCATGCTCTCTCTTGTTTCATGCTATGATTAAGGTCAACAATCAACTTCTTTTTTAGAATATGATACCTGTGGTCCAGTTATTTTGAATATTATTACTGTAAAGTAATGTTTGTTGTTGTATAATTATTATTTTTAATGTGTTGATATTAAAAATAAATTTTAATAAATTAAAAAATATATTATTTTAATAAATTAAAAAAATATTTTAAAAAATAAATATTATTACTGTTTCATATCTCGAAATGATGAGCAATTAAATTGTAAAAACACATGATGTTTTATGAAAAATGCAGTACATCTAATATTTAATTTCATAAAGAATAAAATATACTTAATGATTTCTAAACAAAACAAAAGAATTCTGTTAAATTGTTTCCAAAATCACACGAGCTGCGCATTTTTGGGCCATGGACGATGGATTTAGTCTGTAGGCTTGACTCTTCATATTTTCTCGAAATGTTGAAAATTCCAAAATTGAAGGGAAAATATTTTTTGGGAACGTGTTTTTCAACTAGAAAAATGAATATTCACTGAATCTTCCTCTGAAGGTTTAGCCTCAATATTGGTCTAAATTGGCTTATTATCAAGATAATTACAAAAATTCCATTCTCGTTGACAATAAATTGGAGCAGACTATACTTATTCAATTAACTTGAGATAACACTCGAACAAGTGCTGATTCATACTCTTCAATTGAAAGGTAAAATTCTACACTCCTCGACAGCAAAGACATCTCCTTTTTTATAATTATGACTATTTATACCTCATCATATCACTTCTGCTCTAGCAAAAACCGATGAAAAAAAAAAATAACCCACCTGTGGGGATGCTTAAAGAAGATATCGTGTTCCATGCGATGCTTTGAGCCCCTGTTTTAGTGAAAGATTCGAAATATAATTGTAATAGTATTTTTAAAAATTTTAATTTTTTTTGTATGTTTTTTTGATGTGCTAATTTCAAAAATAATTTTTAAAAAAATAAAAAAAATCATTTTGATGCATTTCGATAAAAAAAACACTTTGAAAAACAATTGCAACTACACTTTCAAACAGGCTTTTAAAAACCTGCGGGGATGCTTAAAAGCATCACATGGTGTTTGTTTCCGTATTTTAAAAGTATTTTAAAAAAAATTATTTTTTTTAATTTTTATTTACTTCAAATTAATATATTTTTAATATTTTTAAATCATTTTAATACACTAATATTAAAAATAATTATTTTAATGCATTTCGACACGAAAATTATCTTTTAATTTTATTTTTTTAAGAAAAAACTCTCATCCAATCATCTCACAAGGTAACCTTAATTTTTATTTCCGATTATTTATTTATTTATTTATTTATAGGATGATGCTATTCTAATTTTGCTAATTGTTGACCTCAATCCATTTTTAATATATAAACAATAATGTATAGGTTATATATTGTCATTGTCTTCAACACATCCTCGGGAATATATAATTTTGAAATAATTAGATTTCATTCAAATATTTTATTATTTTTGAATTCCAAAGTTAAATCAAATTTAAAAAATTAATTGTTAATGATATAAAAAAATAAATCGATGTTACCAACACAACCAAAAATACTTGACAAAAAAGAAGAAGCAGTATGACAATTTTTTTAACAAATTAAATTTTGTGATAGGAAATGACCAAGAAGGTGGATGGTGGAGGATGGCTAGCAAACTAACCAATGGGAATAACATTGTTTCTAATAATTATTGTCGAAATTTTCACAAAAAATTAAATATCAGAGCATACAATGTTTGGTTTTATAATCATGCAAAATTATAGGTTCATTATAAACTTGTAATCATAATATAAGATTAGTATATATACAAAACAAACATCGAATCATATATAAGATATTGAAATTAAATCCTAATATTTATACCGAAGCATACATTGAAAAGATACTTCAAGTAAAAACAAGCAAAATACTTGTGAAAACTCTTAAAATTTAATCAAATTAAAATTTTTATTGTTGTTAATAATTAATTATTTGTCATTAAGATTTTATTACTTTTCATTTAGTGTAAAATGACTAATTTCAATAAAATTTTTAGAATTCAAGCAATCCCTATTTATTTAAATATATTCTTAAATAAAGTTTAACAAACACAATAAAATTATATTTAACTTCTCTCTACAAAGACCAAATATAAACTCTCTACAGTAAAGAAAAAAAAAAGTAACGTGTCTAAGAAAAATAATTAGCAAATGAAGGAAATATATAACTCTATAAGTTTCATATGACTTTCCATACATCCAATACACTATTTACAATACTTAAAAACCAAAACATTATTTTCTCATGAGATGTTCATAATCTTCATAATTAATCAATCTTCATGATTAATTCATATTTATTAATTTTCATGAATTTTCATATTCATAAATATATATATATATATATATATATATACTTATGAAATATATACATGAATGTTAATAATTCATAAATTATTTATAATAACATTAATTTTCATCACATAATTAATGTGTTGACTAGAAAATTAAAATAATTTATAGATTAAAAAGAATCATCAAAACTTGATAACAAATATTTTTTATTAATTAAACTCAAGTTCATACCAATAAGCTCACCGATCCATTGTCCAATCCACGAAGATATTTTGAGTTTTAAACTTTTGTTATTCAAAGTTTAGTTCAGAACAATTCTCATTTATTTTTAATTAAATTTTAAATTATGTTAAAATTTCATGTTAAATTACTTGTGTTAATTAGATTATAAAACTCAACATATTCCTAACCACAAACACAAGTGAGTCTAAGATATAATTTAGCTTCAAAGAATCCATTACGTGTTTTATAATTTAATTGTAATAATAACAACAACAATTCTTTAATTTCTATGTTGTTATCATGAAATCAAAACAATTTAGTAAATTACAAGATAGAAATAATAAAATAATAATATTTCCAACAATTAATCACAGTTTTACAGGTTAGGTTGAGAAAGAATATAAGATTCAATGTACCAAATGCAACCTATATCATTATTCATTAAGGCAAGAATTTACTCTTATAAAATAAAAAAGTAATGTAGAGGGGTGTAATGGAATACTTATAGTAAATAGGAATATCGAGCCTCCATGACAAAAATAAATGATAAACAACAAGATAAGAAATTTAAAAAGATTACGAGTCATTGGGCCTCCATAGCTTTGTATGTATTATTGAATTTGTTTTTTTTATTTATTAATGTAGATGTTCGAATCAACTTACGCGTAGCTCGATTAATTCCATGAACCCTGAAGTTAACGATCATATAAGACTGTAATGGCCATCATATGAGCAATCACAAGACTCGAACCTGAAACCACAAATGGAACAAATCTCTTAATCTTAAGCTTTTATTATTGTATCACCTTTTAAATAGTTGAATTTGTTGTTTTTTAATATCTACCGTCATGGATCTCAGTAAACTATATATATAAAAAATTAAATATAAAAAAATAAAATAAAATAGTTTAGAATTTAGACTTTAGACATGAACATGTGATTTACATACCATATCCGGAAAGATACCCTTTTTAATTGAACTTCTGCACAAGTTGGTAAACAATAATATCTCTATTATGAAAGCAATAAAAATGACACCTGGTGTTTTTTTTTTATTACTTGATTCTCTTCGAGTTTAATTATTTATAAAATCTATGAAAAAGGACAAATAAAATGCAAAGACAAATATCTAGTTGGGGAGCTAAGAGGTGAGGCATGGACGGTCCAAAATCACCCAACTTGCCCAACAAGGTTTACATCAGGAGAAATAGGCTGTCAGTGATGGCGACACCTTTAAGTTTTAAAATTAACGAATATAATTGCTCTTAGTGGACGTCTTGGAACACACTGTTTTCGTTTTTCAATCTTTCTATCAAATCTTTTGTTACTTCCTACCATGACAGTCCACGTGGTTATTATATCAATTCTTTATTACAATCACTCACAATCATTCGTTCATACGGAGAATAATGCGTGTCTGTTTATAGCTGCGATTCGACTTCAATCTGTTTTTTTATTTATGTAAATTTGTTTTTTTTATATATAATTTTAATATTAAAAAAAACATTATCTTCATATATTTATAAAATAACTTTAAAAATCAACATCTATCATAATCTCAAACACTCCTATATTATCAATCCACATTTTACTGCAGGTTACAACTAACTTTTTATTAAATATAAAAAATATTTAGGTATTCCTAATATTTTTTTTCTAGTGAAAAACAAAATTTAAATTATACGGGGTTGATTCAATATGATTTAGTTGACTTTACGAATCTAAAAACAACATAGATGACTTGTAAGAACATAGTTTTACTATTTTTTCAACATGAAATCTTTTTTTAATATTAAGATAACAATATAATGGATTGACTTAAATCAACTCGGTTTAGTATGTCAAATCCACAACTTGGAATATGAGACTATGTTAACCCCATAAAAAATAAATCAGAATAAATTACGAAACTTTATTCTTAATCAACCCAATATTAAAAGGATATAAATAAATAAATAAATAAATAAATGACCCGAGTCAACTTGTTAACCCACGACTCGGGTCATAAGACCAAAATAACTCTATAGAAAGCAAATTAAAACAAATTACGAAGTTTAATTCCCAAAATATTAATGGATAAGATTAGAAAAATATCAATTCAGAAAAAAAAACATAAGAAATGAACTATGTCAGTCCACCAAACCGATAACCCATGTCATGAGACCGAGATAATCTCATATAAAAAAATAACTTGATTTAACATGTGTTAATTTGTAAAATCCACAACTTTGGTTATGATAATGAGATAACCCTATAAAAAGTAAATCAAGAAAAATTACAAAGATTAATTTCTAATTGACTTTGTCAGACACAATATTGAACAACGAGATCTGAAAAAAAAATTATTTTAAAAAATAACACAAAAAACAAGTCAAGTTAACCCATTAAGTATTATTTATGAATCATAATGCTGAAATAACCTAATAAAAAATAAATCATGAAACTTTGTTTTCATTCAACACCATATTAAATGATGAGATTGAGAGGGGGGGTGGAAGTTAATTAAAAATAAAAAACAAACCGAGTCTATCGAGTTAACATGCCAAATCTGTGATCTGATGAGTTACGAAATATAAATAATCCCATAAAAAGAAAATCTAATGTTGAAAGACTCGTGATCCAGGTCATGAAACTGAAATAATATTCTAGAAAGATAATAATAATAAAAACAACTTGATTTAATCAAGTTTAAAAGGTGAAAATTCACGATCCTAATCACAAGACTATGATATTCTCATATAAAAAAAATCAAAATAAATTATAAAACTCAATTTTCAATCAACTTAATGTTGAATGTTGAATTTTAAAAAAAAATCAATAAAAAAAACACAAAAAACGATTTGAGTCAATTCGGGTTAACTCATGAAACGCTATTTCTCCTTTAGTTTTAAACCCCAAACCTATAATTCGTGTAATAAAAGTAATATAATTCAATAAAAAATAAATTTAATATTAAATTAAATAATCAAAAAATAAAATAAAAAACTATTATTCTAATGAATAATGACATGTGCCGAGGGAACAATAAAAACCTCTTATTATTTAATTTTTTTTTTATACACGCTGGCAATTTTATTAAATGAATAATATATGCTAAACTCTTACATAAGCGTAAAATTCTTTTTAAATTAAAAAAAACCAAAACAAAACCAAAACAATTTTTATTTATAATTTGTACTCAAAATTTAATAGTGTATTTAGAAACATCAGTATTTTGTAGACTCCCATTCTAGATTTTCCCTACAGCTTATTGGCCCATCCATAGGCCCTGTGGATCAACTTGAACCCAACAAAACAAAAACAAAAAAGGTTCTTTGCAAGTTGCAACCACGGCACACTAGGGAGAAGGGACAAATATTCCGATGCATGTAAATTAATAATAATGAAAAATTAGAAAAACTAGAGCACGGAATATATAGACAGGCTGGCACCCCTCAGGACTCCAGATTTTCCCACTAGAGAGTCTGGTGATCGATTGGTTGTCGTTTTGAGTAAACAGGTGCGTACAGTGTCATCTTCAAAGATTCTGTGTTATTTCAGAATTTGTGATCGACTCAAACTGTGCGTCGTGTTTTGCTGTCCAGTCTTTATTATTTTCTTCTGGGATGCTAGGTCCAAGAAAAATCCTGAAAAATATTTTGAAGGATGAGAGCAAAGTGCCTGTCCGTGGAGGGTTACGTGGGTCGATAGGGATGATGGCAGATGACCTGTCTGCAGATCCAAATTAAGAAAACAATTCATAAGGACTAATCTTTGTTTTTCAGTTTTCCTCGAATAGTTTTTCAAACAAAAGTAGATTAATATATGATTAAATTGCTGCCATTCATGGTTTGAAGCAATTAACCTTGAGATTATCTTCTAACCACAGGAAAAGTCAACATAGGATTAAATATTTATCTTGGTTGAGGATGACGAAAGAATTCATGTACGTTCGAAGAAAATCATTAAGAAACTACTCTCACCTATCCTCTACTCTATTTCCTCCAGTAATTTCCAGACATGATGCAAAATCAGAAGGAAGAGGTGATGCATTTTGAGCCTCAAAATTATTGGCTGAAAGACGCATCACATGATAACCTATCCCTTGCAAGGAGCAGTGGAGCGCACTCCGACTGCATGATGGGAGCATGGAAGGTCTGGACAAACAAGAAATTGCAGAGAGAAAAGGCCAATTAATAAGTATTATCGTAGATGCTCATGGACGAAATAGTCAAAAAGAAAATAGCCATTATAGAGGATGGGAAATGGGAAATAACAGCGCGTACTGTATTGATGAGCATTGTATGTGCATGTACATTCTTAAATAATCATTTTAATTTAATAGTTTAATATATAAAGTTAAATTATAATTTATATTATTTTTTAAAATATCGACTTGAAAATTGAACATATTCATATTATTTTATACTTAATTTTTTATCAAATAAATAAGAATGGTAAGATTCGAACTCGTAATCGCTTAATCATTAAAGTTCTAATATCATATTAAAAAACCGTAACAATCCAATAATTTAAATAATGAAATAAAAATTTAAAAAATAATTTATTTTATTTTACTTGACTACCAAAATCCTTTTCCATTTTTTTTTTTAGATTAACGTGGGTGTCCGGGTCAGTTTGCGTGCACCTCGACTAATCTCACGGGCCCTGAAGTTAACTACCATGTAAGCCTCTAATGACCATTATATGAGCAATCCAAGACTCGATCCTGAAATCACAAAAAAAACAAACATTTTAATCTTAAGCTCTTACTACTGTATCAGTACCTTTTCCATCTTTGATCAGTGTGGAGCTTACAGATTAAATGTTCATGCTAAAGAAGAATGATAACCAAAGTGTACCACTTTGATATGGGCACGGCTAGAATTTGCCACGCAAAAACTTACCAAATGGGACCATAGACAAGAAGCTGTTAGCCAATTATTTGCTCTGAGTTAATGGGTTAGGTGCATCAGCAAGCCTCTCTTGCCTGCCTCTGCAGACTGCAGACCTTGTCTCTCTCAAAGAATTAAAAGTTGAAACTAGTGAACTACAACACCAGGTCATTTCCTTCTTGTCTGCGTTCCGGTTACTTGATGATCTATGGCAGCCATGGATTAAAACAATATTGCAGTAAATTTGAGATTATCTTTCTTAATTTCGAGGGGATAGAGATGCATGTGGGGCAACTGCGTGCACCCGATCTTCTCTTGCACTAATATGCTGCACATGCAATGGAGTGGCAATGGAGTCCATGCAGCCCAGAGGAAAATGAAGGATTGGTCATCACAGTACTGGTTATTTCAGAATTTCAGAATTGCAGGAAACGGCAAGACAGAGACGATCACTTTAGCTGGTGAAAGAAAGTGCAAGCTGGAGGAACCCTAATCCATATCCGACAAGATATAGAATCATCAGCTAATCTATATATATATATATATATATATATCTTTTTTTATTCGAGAAAACTTCGTCCCTGAAAAGCATATTTTATAAATTCAATGAATAAAATCTTGATTGTCTCAAATTTTTACAAGAAATATATATCTTAACTCGATCTTAAAACCTGTCATACAGATTTTAAATTTTTTACCATTATGCTATGCCTCATGGGACTGGGGACCAGCTAATCTATATCGTCATGCACCTGTACAGAAATTAATGAAAGCTCAGTTCTTGCTGAGTTGATACACAGAAAAGAAGGCTCAGCTACCACTACACTATTTCTTTATATTTTCCACGCTGGGGTCTTCGATCTAAGGCTTCTACTAATCCATGCGGCGTGTGAATTTGCACCGTTAATTAAAGCGGCAGTGATCGAGGGATGGAGGCCTGTGACGCTTAAGTGCCTCTACTAGACACTTCGATTGATTTACTAATATAACATTAATCAACAAATCAGTGTAGTGCTGCGTTGAAAAATATACTGACGTGATGATATTCAATAAATCAACTTATCAAGCTACATTATACATCATCATTACTTGAAAAACACTATATGAATTTAATTTGTTAACTGCTATATTTTATATGTTAATCAAGTTAATTGTCCATAATTTTTTTTTTCAAGCTACATTTTGAATAAAAACTTATTCAAACCAATTTGATTTGATTTTTTTCTGGTTTGACTTGGTTTTGTTTTTAATTTTTTTTTATTTGGATTCGGTTCGGTTCTGTTTTTTAGTTTTAGATTTATAAAACTGAAATCAAATAGGTCAATATTTTTAAAATTTTAACTGATTTTTTTCATGGTTTGATTTTTTTGAATTTTTTTGAATTTTCTTGATTTAATCATTTTTACTCACCTCTAATTAAAATTTTAACCCAGTTAACTAGGTTTTGCTATATTAATATATTATCTCATTCAACTAAAAATTCAACTAGAATTAAACTCCATGTTTTGATTTTTAACTAACTAAGCCAGGTAATTTCGTATCAGCGTCAGTTGCGCACAACATACACATTTACTTATCTTGTTAATGAACTTCAAATTATAGCTGTGCAAAATTATTTTTTAAAAAACTTAGAATTGTGAAATACACACACACAAACCAAGACATGTTACTATATATATATGGTAGTATATATAATGAGGAAAATTAACGAGAACATGTCTAGATCATTGTGCAGGTGTTTGGGATAGTATTACGTGTTCCTGTTCAAAATAATTTTCACTTTGAAATATATAAAAAATAATATATTTTTTTTTAAAAAAATATTTTTAACATTACCAAGTAAAAATAATAAAAAAACATAAAAAATCAAAGAATTTTTTTTTTTAAAAAAGGTTAGATGATATAACAATTACCTTTCAAATTTTTTTGAGCTTCAAAATATATCAAAACAATATATATTTTTTTATTTTTTTAAATTTATTTTTGATATTAGTATATTATATTAGAGAATAATATAAATTAAACTTGGGATCTCATCCAGTAGTTTAAATTTTTTGTTGAATTGATTCTTTAATAAAATATCAGAGCTTTGATGACTAAGTGGTCACGAGTTTGAATTTCACCATCCTCATTTATTCGATGAAAATTAACCACAAAGAAATATAGGTTTATGCAAGTTTCAAATCCAAATAACTTTTACTTAAAGGGATATGTTAGAGTATAATATAAATTATTCTAACAGTTTAAACTTTTAGGTTGAATTGATTTTTTAACATATTAGAATAATTTAAAAATATTAATAAAAAAATTAATTTAAAACAAATAAGGAAGTAGAATAACATTTAATTTTTTTAAAAATATATTTTTAAAATACAAAAATAAAAGCTCTTGATATGTTGTTTCCTTATTGGTGGAAACATTTCTTCTGGAAACAGGGAGATTAAGCACCGGTTATCTCTCCCGGTATTGTATGCGCGCACGCATCAAATTAACTGTATGTATTGTATTATCTCACAGTAAAGTCACCGGTCCCATCACATACCTCGATCATGTACGGAATTTCTCTGTAACTTTCTACGGCTATAGCAGCGGTGATCTCATGCCGGCCCCCAATGCTGTTGACAGCGTTTTGACTTAATTTTAATTTTTTATTAATTTTAAATTAATATATTTTTAATTTTTTTAAAATTATTATAAAATGCTGAAGTTAAAAATAATTTTTTAAAAATAAAAAAATTTATTAATATATATTTTAACATATAATATTATTTAAAAAATAATCGTAACCGTATTATCAAAGAAGCTCTCATGTTATTCAATACTCACGTAACAAGGCAGCCTGGCACGACAACAGATTTTAAGGTCAGTGGTGCCCTTTCCTGTTCATTCCTGACCATTTTAAAGCCTATTTGGAGGCAGGAAATTTGTGGCACAATGATCTTTTGAAAATGAAATAATAGTTAATTTTTAAAATATTTTTTATTTTAAAATATATTAAATAATATTTTTATTTTTAAAAAATTAATTTTGATTTTAATATATTAAAATAATCTAAAAATATCTAAAACATATTAATTTAAAGTAAAATAAAAAATAAAACTTTTTTTTTTAAATACTTTTCTATCACAGTAACAAACACCAGTATTTGTTAAAAACTTTGAAAAACCGACTCAAAATCCCTGTTTGGAAACAAAAACCTAGAGCTCTATAATGGATACTAGAAAGAGCAAGAAAAACACAAGAGAAGGAAGGAAAAGGAGCTAATAGCTCAAGTCCTTAGCAACCCCTTTCAATCCTATTTGTATTTATTTTTAAAATTAAATTTGATGCATAATTAATTCCCATCATTTTTAACACTTAGATACCCATCATAAAAACAAGAATTTTGATGATGCTGTATAAAATTTAAATGTGTCAGTGATTAAATTTATTATATAGTTTTTTTAAAAAATATATTTGGTAACTAATATTTTTGTTGAATTGTGTATATGTGTGTGGCATTTGTTTATGATGGTAAGTGTGTAATTCTCACCATCATAATTTCTTAGAAAAAAAATAATTTCTCATCGTATTTAGTTTATCATCTATCTACAAATATTTAAAGACATTATATTCTTGTATATTCTTCTCAGGTTTCATTTTACTTTCTGTCTATACCCTACTAGCTCATATACGCAAAAAATACTGATAATTAAAAAGTTTAGAGAATTAAATACTATATTATATTTAAAATTATTGTTGTGTAAAATGTAGCGTTTGTTATCATTAATTTTAGTTATTTATTTCATTAAAAAAAATCGTGGTTGCATTTGTTTTGTTTGCCTATTTCTTTCCATTTAATTTCCTAACATTTCCAACCCTTTGAAAGTTCAAATAATTAAAAATACTTCTCAATTGAATACTTTTAGACATATTTCAATGATTTAGTGTATATATATATATGATTCCATGCCGTGGCCAAATTAGGCGTGACAAAACATCCTTTTCGCTAATGAGGTCAGATTATTAGGTTTTTTCAAATTTGGAACTTTTCTTGCATCAAAGTGAGAGTGCTGACAATGATATCTATCCGAGTAATTAATTGTTAGAAAAAAATTCATCTCATTTAAATAATTTAAATTATTATATAATATTTTAAGATATAATTTATATTAAACTCTAACATATAATTTTGAGATTAAATATAAAAAAATTAATTCTACTTAAAAATTTAATCTGTTAAGTAAAATCTTAAGATATAATTATATAATTATCTAATATATTTTTTCGAGTAAAGACACTTTAAATTTGCAACTTCTATAAAATTATACTAATTTATATTTAATTTTTATCAAATGATATAAGAGTAATAAGATTTAAATTTATAATTATTTAATTAATAAAATTATAATATCAAATTAAAAAATTATCTCAATTTAATAATTTAAATTATTAAATAAAATTTATATTATTTTATAATATGGTTCTGCAGTTAATCTCACTATTTTTTTAACCGACGTCTCCCAATAATAGACTACAATCCGCTCCACTTTTTATCTTAAAAAATTCGTTCCCTTCTTATCACTTTGGATTCGCTATCCCTTCCGTGTAAGACGATCTTCCAGACAATGCTTTTAGACATGACGTTACTACAACATAATCCAGAACTCTCTGCTCGAATGGAGAAGTGGAGTGATCAGTTGCAGTCATTGTAAGAAGATAATTTACATGTAAAAGTTTTGAAAAATTAGTTTAAGAACATGGTTAGTGAATTTATTTGAAGTCTTACTAAACTCAGGCTCAAGCTAGGCGGCAGGTTTGAGTTAGCAATAAAATAATTTTCTAGCCTGAAAAAAAATTGGTTTTTTATAAGCCCTCTTGAATCTAGCTACCCGTGTGATCAATTACAATTCCACTACTTGAACAATTTATTTTTAAGAAAAAATAATATGCATTGTTTTAAGGAAAAGTTACCAGGTTTATTTGGAAACTATTAAGTCAATAAAATTTATTAACTATTAAAAATCACCATCGTTAATTATAATTTTAAATCACAATTCTAGCAAGAAATTCTCTTCCTTTCTATTAGAAATTTAAACAACAAATACATTCGCAAAGGTAAGGGTAAAAGGGCCACATGGGGTTTAGAAGGTTACCTTTTCCCTTCATTGATTCTACAAAACTCTCAAGCCAAATTATATAATACATACAGCTTAAGTTCAAGAACTTGATCTTAACAAGAAGATGGAAACCACGGTAAATGATTGCTTGGGCACAAAATTAAATATTCATAGCTAAGTATTGTGCTCTGTGTATATATATGAGCATATATTAATGAGAAATGATCATATCTAGATATAGTGGATAGCCCTCGGCAGAATTAGGTTGAGATCTTGGATATTTTTTTATATGCAACAGCCATTTAGAGATGTGATTCATGTCCCCTGCACTAGCAAGATTAATTCGGAGTAGAAAATTCGAGAGCAAGCAGCTTGCCAGGAAGCTATGATCAGACCTAAATGTTCGATCTCACACTTCATATGTTATCAGTTTGGTTAAAGTCATTATCAATATTTCTATACACAGGAAATGACCTTTTCAGAATTCCAGAAAAAATTCTGAAATGAACAAACTTGTATAGTAAATGTAATCTCGCATTCTTGTTCTCTTTTTCAATATGTTCTTCAGGCAGAACTACATACACTTAATGAAGTTCTATAATCTTCAATAAAATTCGACTATTATATATATATATATATATATATATATATATATATATATATATAGAAACCAGCTTGACAGGAATTCTCATGTTTAATGAGCTCGAACTTGTCTACTATTCAAACAATAGGAAAGAAGAGACCGATGAGTTCGTCGAGACTCGATTGTTGTCGTTTAAGAGAAGATAGCCAACAGAAGGAAAACGTCGAGTGGCCTCTGTTTCAAATGGGGGACGAAGATTGGACAGGGACATGCAGACACCGATGCCACGCCAATCTCCTTATCTCCTCATCTACTGATCTTCTCTCTTCCTCTCCCGCCCAATAAAAAGCCTTCGATAGTTCCATCGTTCTCTCTCAGCAATTCTTGGTTCCGTTTTCACTCCAAATGACAAAAACACCTTCCCTTTCATCGACAACATGTTTTTTTTTATTTTTTCAAGCTTGTGCTTATCAAGAAGTGTAAGAATCATTAGGTACTTTGAGATTTATAAATTCGTCGCCGAGCTGGAAGTCTGGATTCATGCATGGTACATGTATTTGATAAATCAATATTATTAATCTAACAATTTTCTTACAACAAATTCCATATAATCGCTGATAAAATGTGGATTTTATAAATTCTAAACAGTTGATTTCTTATATATATATATATATATATATATAAACAACTATCGGGATTTTGTTTGTAAATTAAGCATCATTACATATGTCTTTCGAGTTTCTGCTCTCTTGAAGAAATGGCGAGGCTGTTATAGTGATGTAGCAATTAATAAAAATATCTTAGCGAGGTGGGATTTTCGACACGCCAGTGATCGTTGTCACCGACGGTGTCGTTGTAAGGGGGACCACGGTTGATTCTTCGTTGGCCATGGTTTGATATTCAACATACCACTAGCGCTGTTCAAGAGCCATGCCCATTCAAGTCCATACAAAATATAAATTACAATTTCTCTGTTGCGAGGGCCATCGAATTTTTGTGCCAAGGTTTTCATGTCTACTGATATTCCTGACATTGATTGATACCCACTCCCTTAGTTGCTCTGTATATATACCTGATACTGCTATTATATATATGAACAAAAAAGATAAAGTTTTTGTCGCTTGAATTCATCCATTTTTGTTTTACCCGGGGAACTTTGTTTTTTGTTTCTTTCACTCCAAGTCATTGCCTGTATCATAACGTTAATTACATATACAATGAACGGCTGCTATATTTTTAGAGACTAAATTAATTAAATAGTTAAGCATCCTGCTAAAGCTACGAGACATCGAATGTAAAATATAAAATATTATCTACAAACATGCATAGCGGGGCGAGAAAATAATCTTCAACTTTTCAATAAAAGATCTATGAATGAAAATCTTTTGTTTTTATTAAATAAAAGATCGTATTATAAGTTTTCATTAATTTAAAATGTATATTACGTGTTAGTTTTTAAATATAAAACAAGTAAATTGTCTCTCTAGTATCATATCAATCCATTTTAAAGTTTCTTAAGTTGTCTCAAACTTTTATCCTGATATAGAGGTTGAATTATACTTCATTCATACTCTAATTATTTTTCGAATTGAATTCTTTCTAAATGAGATTATTAAATCATTTGTAATTAATATAATTAGTAGTAAATCCTTTCTCTCTTAAAAATAGAGTATAACTGATAATTTTAAATAGACATGCATCGAATATATAAAATAACTTGTATGCATATTTTTATTAAAAAAAATCTAATGATTTTTTTATTTATAGTTAATGATGTTAATTTTCTCATTCAAATTCAGTTGATAAAAAAATATGCAAATAGTTAATAATGGATATAAAATAAATTTATTATAGATAAAAATAATTTAAATTATAAACAAGTTTATACAAGTTTATAAATATAGGAAAATATAATTAAATTAATTTGCATAACACGGGTTATATATACATTATGATACAAAACATTTATATAGATATAATTAATTAGATCAAACTATGATTAGTCATCAAGCAGAGAATAAGCCCGCATGCTCTGCGGGTCCACTTAACTCCTATTAATTTGAATTGAAACTAAGAATTGACTGATTTGGTCTAATTAGACACAGTCTTCGAGGTTAGCTCATTTTCTCTGAAAGGCATATAAAAAAGATAATATTTTTTAGTTTTTTTCTTTAGTTATTTTTTCAAAGGCGAAAGCATATTTGTTAAATTATGCATGATTACAAAAAATAAAATTAACCTATGCATTCTATGATAATACATTATTAATTATCTTATATTTTTTAATGAGCTTTTTTTTTAAAAAAAAATACTCGCACGTATTTTATTTTAGAATTAACCAAATAATTTTTAGGCTATTCACCTTACATTTTTTGCTCAAGTCTCTGTATGATCTAGAAACTAGCTAACAAGACATCGAAAATTATGTAATTCAAACGTTTTTTTTTTAATATTTTAAGAGCAAAGATATTTCTTAACCATATAGGTAAATAATTAACTGGAGTGGATAATCACGAAATCCCCCTTTAAAAAATCTTTTTTACATATAAAAAAACTCATCACAATAATCTCAGGGTTTCGATTTTTTTTAGTATGAAAACTTTTATTTTAGGATTTTTAGATTAAAAATTATATATTAAAGGGCCGGGTTTTGTGATAAAAACAATCAAGAATATCCATCATAAGCAAGGATGATAATTATAATGGAGGGGCTTTAATTTTCTTTCACGAAAACGGGTAAAAACCCATGATCTATTCGGTTATGGAAGTGGAGGGGTTTTCCGACCAGATGGAATTCCATATCATCTAGTGTTCGGTGTCGTGAGGATGAGCAGAAAAGGGTCTTTGATTTCTGTAAGGCGTGTATAGAGCAGGAAAAGGGTTTTAGTAATATAGCGATTAATAAAAGTATCTTAGAGAGGTGGGCGTTTCGACATTCAAGTGATCGGTTCCACCGTGTCGTTGTAAGGTGGCCACACGCCACAGATGGTGGTTCCTTGGCCATGGTTTGATATCCCACACACCACTAGTACTGTTCAAGAGCCATGGCCATTCAAGTCCATACAAAATGTAAATTACAAATTCTCACTTGCGAGCATAGCCGCTTAATATGAATGGTGATTTTTTTATAAAATTATAAATGAGATTTTTAAAAAATTTAAAACATATTTTATTTTTTTTATATGTCTGGTAAGGAGGGCTGGTCTTGGACAATTTTTATTTTGCGCGTGAGAATAATTTTTATTTCATAAAATATAAATGATAAATATTTTTTTTTAAAAAAAACTTTTTATTAGATATTATTATTCAAGTGGTTGCTAATTTAAGTATGCTCTGCTTGTGACAGCCAACGAATTTTTGTGACAAAGTTCTGCTTTCTATTGATATTCTTGACATCGATTGATACCCACTACCTTAGTTGCTCTGTATATATACAGGATACTGCTATTACATATGAACAAAAAAGAAAAAAGTTTTGTCGCTTGGGTTTCATGCATTGGAATTCGATCCATTTTGTTTTGCCCGGGGAACTTGTTTTTTGTTTCTTTCATTGACGTTATATATATATATATGAATATGAATGGCTGCTTTATTTTTAGAAATTAAATTAAATTAAATTAAATAATTAATCTTGCTAAAGCTATGTGACATCAAATGTAACATGTAAATTTTCTACTAAT
The DNA here is from genome assembly GCA_033617975.1 of Populus alba x Populus glandulosa. Lineage (NCBI taxonomy): Eukaryota > Viridiplantae > Streptophyta > Magnoliopsida > Malpighiales > Salicaceae > Populus > Populus alba x Populus glandulosa. Next base: position 6,101,319 of record CM066151.1, read on the forward strand.
ATGCACATCTGTAGAATAGATTTATTGTAAATTATTTTTATTTCTATCAAATAAAAGATCATAGTATATGTGATAACCCAATTTCAGATTTTTCAAAATTTTCTCACATGTTATTTTATTTTTATTTTTATTAATATGAATCCAAAAAATTAAAAAAAATTACAAATTCAAAAAAATATTTTTCTCGGGTCAACCACCTTTTATCCATTAAAATCAAGTTCACCAAGTTAATATGGATCAAATCATGTTGACCATGATAAAAAAAAAAAAAAAATTTCGGATCATTTTAGTTCAAAACTATCATTTTCGATCACAACTGATTAATATGGGTCAAACCATGTTAACCGAGGTAAGAAATTAGTTTCAAACTGTTTAGGGTCAAAATTATCATTTTTTTAATCAAAATCAGCTCCACTAGATAAATATAAATCAAACTATGTTGACTGAGATAAAAAATAAGTTTCAGGCCGTTTTGGGTCAAAACCATTATTTTCATTTAAAACTAAATTAACTTAGTTGATACTCGTTGAAAAATAATGGTATTTGAAATGAATTTTTTGTAATTAAAATTGATTTTTAATGATTGGAACAAGCTTTTTTTTATATTGATTTGAGTTTAAAATTTTACTTGAATATATATTTATTATTATATATAATAAAACAAAAATTAATAATACCAAAGATTTTTTTTTTTTAACGGAGTAGTTGATGCAGGTGAAGATTTTCATCAAGATGATCTATGTCTCTTGGAGTGTCTCATAGATATAAATGTTGCGTCTCTTCACCACCAGCTATGATAGGAAAATAAGGGACAACGAATATGTAATATGGACAGTTAAGAAGTGCAATTTTTTTTTTTTTTTTTCTGCACCCTAGTAGGATATTGACTTGAAAAAACAATTAAAAAAACATTTCACCCGTTAGATGTAATAGTAATTAGATTTGAACTCTTGATTGGATTTGATATAATGAAGCTTACTACACTATATTAAAACTTAAATCCATCACATCCCTTAAAAAATTTATCATTTGATCTTATCTTGACACGTTACTCGATGTACCAAGAATTTAGTGCATTTTATTATACTGAAGCAAATATATATTAGGACCATCATATCAATTTTTATATATTAGAGCTATCATTTACTTATTGATATTTAAGATAAAGCAGTAATACTTTTGAAAGTAGAAATCTCATCTCTATAAATGCGGGTAGAATTTAAACTAAAAAAAGTTGAATGGACTAAAATTAAACATGAGCTGCTAAACATGATAAGTAATAAGAGATTAGTTGCAATTTGCTTTCACTAGTTATATCAAAGAAGAATAACCAAAGCATATGACTAGAATATCTGATCGAGAATTAAAAAAATAAAATCTTGTATTAAGAAAAATCTTACCGTTACTAAATGAAAACCGAAGCTAGTGGGTACCAAACAAATGGGGGCTCATATGCATTGAAGAAGACATTCTTTAAAGGGGCTATACTATTGATGAGGATAGAGAGAGACGATATACATAGACCTACAAACTCTATTTTTTTAAAAAAGTATTATGTATGATGTGTTCATTCAATTTTCTTTTCTTTCAACGAGTAAATGTGAAAATTTTGTTTGAGATGTTCTGTGTCGTGTCTCCTGGATATAAATATCATGTCTTTTAACTGCTAGTAATAAAAGACAATGCAAAGTTGGCGTAACAAAAGGGAGGATGAATGTAATACAACTCTTAAGAAATGAAAGATAATATTCATGTTTTTTTAGTTTTTCTTCACCTTAGTAAGATATTGACATAAAAAATAATTAAATAAATACCAAAAATATGACAATTAGTTGATGTTGTAAAAACTAGATCTGAACCCTTGACTGAATCTAATCTAACAAGGCTTACCACACTAGATTAAACCTAAATCCATCATAACCCTTAAGAAATATATCTCTTGATCTTGTTTTTCCACGTCACTCGGTATACTAAGCATCCAACGTATCTTATCACATCGAAGCAAATATCTATCAATCAGGACCGTTAGATCAATTTTCACATCAAGCAAACCATAACCAAGACATCAATTCAGAAGGAATCCAATGGTCTACCAGCTCCAGGTGCACCCAATTACCATGCTTGCGTTCGCACTGAAGCACTTCTTAAAATATCTCACTCTTCATCTTAACAATTCTCTCTCCCATCAGATCTCCTAATTTCAACAACATCTCATGACGAAACCACCACATAAAGACTCTTATACTCATATCGAGCTAACACTAGGTAGTCTTCATAGCCGTCGACACCATATCGCGCTGGAAAAAGGTTGCGATTACCTTCGGCCAGTTGAAGCTTTAGACTATCAATTCTATCTCCTCATCCATCCACGAACAACAAAACCACCACCATTGGAATCCTCTCATTGAGATCTAATAGAACTTGCCCTTTTTGTCATGCAATATTGCCAAAAAATATCACCCCTTCCAATAATGTCCGCATTTGAACTACACGAGCAACAAGGGTATTTTCATAATTTCCATGGAAATTCAAGGTTACTTTGGTCTTTTTCCTAGCAAGTGACACTTTGGTAATTTGTGGGGCCTCCAAAGGTATTTTATTTTATTGTATTTTGTAAAATACCCAAAATAAATATAAAAAATAATAACGATGTGGGTCCAACACCCGGTCTATCTCGTTGTCGTGCGCGGGTCTAAAACTCATTTCTCAAACATGGGTTATACCCATAGTTTTAGCTATTCCAACATAATCTTCATTTTCAGGTATAAACATTATTCGTCAACATGTCACTTTAAAAAAAAAAAACTAATGTCAAAATTTTAAAAATACAAATGGATTATGCCACTTTGTTTTTTTTTACAACTTGGACATAACTCTCATTTTTAGAGTTAAATGTCAACATTTTAACAAGTTTCTTATTTTTAAGGACCACCATTATTTTTTGACGTGTCTTCTATTTCTAGAGACCGACATAAACCGTTAAAAATAAAATTATAAATAAACTCAAAATATTATAGCATTTAAATAAAATTAGAAAATCATAAGTGAGAGTTACCTTTCACTTGAAAAGATGTTTTAAGGGTGGTGTTTTTCTTCTCTTAATCATAACTAACTCAGTACTTGAATCTTTGAGACCAGTATCTAATTTAGGATTTGTAGTTCTCTCATATTACTAAATAAACTCCAATAAAATCTTTTTTTCCCTGAAATATTTTTTTCAATACTGAAAAAAATATAGGTGTACCGTGATTTCGTGTATTGACAATATAACTTTTCATTTAAAATATACATTACATGCTATTTTTTTAATGTAAAACAAGTAAGTTGTCTCTAATATCATATTAATCCATTTAAAAAAAATTAAGTCGTTTAAATTTTTTATCTTGATGTAGAGGTTGAATTATGCTTCATTCATACTCATATTATTTTTCAAATTGAGTTATCTGTTAATAAAAAATAGTATAATACAAAGCATCGATATAGATACAATTAGATCAAATTATGATAAGTCATTAACCAACAAATAAGCCTGCATGCTATGCGATTCTATTTACAAAGACGTGTTATAGTTTGTGCTTAACTCTTATTAATTTGAATTGAAATTAAGAATTGACTTTGGAGATTTTTTTTAACATTAGACACGATCTATGAGATTAGCTCATTTACTTCGAAGGACGTATCACTAATTCTTTAGTTTTTTCTTTAGTTATTTTTTCAAAGGTGCAAAAATATTTGTTAAATTTTGCGTGATTGCATAAAAAATTTAATGTATGCGTTCTATTAGATTAGATTATAAATTATCTGATATTTTTTAATGAGCATTTTTTTTTTAAAACTCACTTGTATCTTTTTTTGAAGCCAACATCAATAGCGTGACAATAATGTAGAAAAGAAAAAAGAAAATGAAGTATCTAAATTATGAGTAAGTTGAACATGAAAGGATGCAACTATAGGGGAAGAGAGACAAAAAAAAAAAAAAAAAAAAGTCAGGTGTGCTCTTAGGCCTTGACACGTGGTTCATTCATAAAGAGATATTTTTAGCGGGCTATCTATTGGATGAAAATAAAAAATAAACTTTAATGTTAAATAAAATAACAATAAAAAAAATAAAAACTTAAATCAATACAGGTTAACCTATAAAATCTACAATATTAAACATGAGACCTTAATAACCTCATAAAAAAAACTAAAAAAAATTAATGAAATTAAATTTTCAAACAACATAATAATGGATGATGAAATAAATAAAAGAATAATTAAAAAAAATACCTAAAAACAAATTGGAGTCAACCCATGTTAATCTTTTAAACATGTCACTTGGTCCATGAGATTGGGATTAACTATGAAAAGCAAATATGAAAAAAATAATGAAATCAAACCCCTGGTATAAAAAAAAATATTAAAAGATAAAATTAAAAAATATATATAAATCAAAAGAACGAGGGTAAAAACTAAAACAAAAATTAAATTAAATTGAATGTTGGTGGGTTAAATTGATAAAAAATAGAAATGAATTGAGGATAAAATAAAAATAAATCAAAACAATAAAAAACAAATTAAAAAATAAATAACTTGAATCAAAGTTGAGGGAGACAATTGAAAAAAATAAGATTCAAAATAAAACAATTAACAATTAAGAAAATAAGAACCAAATTGAAAGCTAAAATAGACTCAAATGATTGAAATTAAAAAAGAAGAAGGATAAAACAAAAAAAATAAAACAATGAGGATCAAATTTTAAAAAAATTGAATTGAATCAAATATGTGGGATGCAATTGGAAAAAAAAACTCAAAATAAAACAATTAGCAACCAATAGAATCAAATTAAAAGCTAAAATAGTATCAAATGATATAATTAAAGTCTAACGAAAAAAAAAAAGAGAGAGAAAGGTGGGAGAAGAAGAAAAAATTCAATCAGAGGCTAACCATAACTCTATTGTCCAAATAAGTTGGACCACCTTGAAGAGGACAACCAAAACTTTCAAATATCGTCGTGGAATATGGGTAAAGCCATCGTAACATGCCTCACATGCTGACCAAATAAGATAGATAGAGACGATGAATCACTGCATGTTGGTAAACATCTAGCTCACTTTAAAGATAATAAAAAATATCTAAGTAAAAATATAAAAAATACCTTGAAACTAAGCTAAAAAACTGATGCAGAGGACAATCTAAGTATTTTTATTGTGCACAAGAAAAAGAAAAGGTCAATAAGTCCTTGGAATGATTGTAAAATTTTATTTTGTTTTTAAGTAACAATTTTATTATGTTTTTAAGGGTATTTCAATCACTATATTGTACCCAAAAAAAAAAAGTAATATGCCAAAATACCCCCAATAAATTTTACAAAAACTATTTTATCACGTGAAAAACTTATTATATCCTCAACTTCAGAAATAAAAAATCAAAATGCAAAATGATAATTTGACCAAAACAATGACAAACCAAACGGGCCTAATTTTATAAAAACGAAAAATCCTTTGTAAAGATAGAAGATACATCCTCAAGGCTACAGATCTCCATTACTATCACTGGAGCCCAACCTCAACTTCAAACGTGCCTAATTATAATTATAAAACATGATAGCATGGATGATTGGAGTGGCTACTTATCAGGCCTCACTGAGGCCCAAGTAAAACATTTAAATCCAAAGAATCCAGCCCAAACACGAATTGATTCAAAAGGTAACAGTTACATGCGCGGGAGACGAATTTGTTACGGTTACCTTTCCCGCGAAAATTATTTCACCAGCCCACCAAAAACCCTCCTCTACTGTCCATTTATCCATCAACACCAGATATAACGGCGATTTCTTTTTGTTTCTCTAAATCCTAACAAACACGCAAACTCAGTTGCCAATTCCGTCAATCGCAGGTTTCAAGTCTTCAATCATGGCCGTCAAATCCGAGGAGATCTCCCGTTCCAACGGCGAATCTAGCTGCTCCTCAGAAAGGGGGATTAAGATCTAATGCAGATCTAGTGATCCACGAGAGTCCGATTTCTTCTCCTTTGAAGAGGAAATCTCCTCGGCGATGCATTGATTCGAGTCCCAACACTCCTACTAATGGGAGCTTTTAATAGATCTTAATTTTACAACTATTTAAGTTAAATGGAAAAGAAATGGAAATCACCAGTGAAGAAAAAAATGTCAAATTATCAAGAAATATCATATTCTGGTCCGGTTGAATTTTTTAGCTTGAACCGGAACATGAACACCCCTAATAAAATTACAGGAGAGGTGTGCTTTCTTTTCTTAAATAATGATTACATGCACATCTAGCAGGTATCCCTGGTATTGAACTTGTTACATGGATGCAGCTGAATAAATCTTACATGGAGATTTGCAAATCAACAATCATACCACCAGTTGGAATTTTTGAATATGGGCCTAGTAGTAGCTGACCAGGTAAAGCAATAGAAACGCTTGTTCAGTTTTAGCTTGTTCCTTAGAATTTTTATTTAGGCAAAGCGAAAACCAATACATATGCTCATAAGAATGCGTGAATATCATACATTAAATAGGTTAAAGCACAAGATTCTTACTTAATTGTTAGATTCACCAACAATGAAATGATATTGCGAACATTGTGCAGGGGCTTCTTAAACTAGGCCAGTCTCGTGATGATAAATTAAAGAGAGCAACCTTAAAAGTAGACGAAACAGATATCACATTTGAAAAGAGAAGCTAATTGTTTTTATTAGCTTATGTTCTCCTTGATCATCAATTGGATTTTTATCATCTTCTTATGTGTTTATTTGGTCAGAGAATCCGGTTCTTCAGGAATTGTCTTCAGTAATGCAAATACTTGACAAGTACGTGGATTGCTTCTCTTTCAGCTTCATATTTGGCTTCAATTTAACAAGAACTCCACCTATTCCAAGGGTGGTATCCTTTGATTTTGGGTTAATGCGAATATGCTTTGTTTCTATAAGTTTTCTTGTATTTCCCCTTCAGAATCAGATGGCAGTGCCGGAGCAAGTTTCAGTCGTTTAGCTTTCTCACATACTAAGGTAAATACATTGATGGGAGCATGCCACAAACAAAGGAGATGGAGTAGACCTGGATTGCATGGACGCCATTCTTTTTCCCGCCAAAATGAGAGTTTCCATTACAGAAATGTCGACAGGTGAAGGGGGCTGATTCAGTGAAAAATTATACATGGTACGTGACTTGAGTTGGTAAAAAGATTGTGCTTCTGATACCCCACTAAGAGTGTGTTTGGTATTGTGGTAGCTTTTGTGGTTGCGGTTTGTAAAAAGCAGTTTCTTAAAAAGTACTTTTTGTGAGGTTGATTTTAAAAAAAGTTGGTGTTTGGTTAAAACTGTGGTTGAAGTTGTGGTTTTAAAAAAAGCAGTTTTTGGTGTTTGGTTACAAAACTGTTCTTCAACAATTATGGTGGAAAAAAAGCAATTTTGTGTTTGATAAAAATTGTGGTTCAAAAAAAAATATTTTAATTTTATTATGGTTTGTGTTTTATATTTGATTGAAATTAATTAAAAGGACATTGATTGGAATTAATTAAAAGGACATATATATAGACACGTATATATAATTCCAAAACATAGGTGTTTTGTAATTATGATTACATAATAAAATGAAAAATCGTTATATATTAATGTACTCTTTTATTGTTCCATCAAACTATTTGCAATTCCATCGCGTATAAAATCCATACGTGAAGGCCTCTGTGAGCCTTGAACGGCTGAAGCCTGAACAGTATCAGGCAAAAAGTCATCTGGAATCAAATTGGGGTTGCGATCATACTCAGAAAAAACTGCATCATCTTGCGATCTCCTTCTAATATAATTATGTAGTGCCATTGATGCAACTACAATCTCAACTTGTGTTTTGTATGGATAAGCAGGCATGTTTTGCAAAATTTTTCACCTCTGTTTCCATACCCCAAAAGAACGTTCGATCACGTTATGTAGTGACGAGTGTGCACGATTAAACATTTCTTTCCGACCACTTGGTTGTCCACGACGTCTAAATTCTTGGAAGTGATACCTCTCGCCTTTGTAGGGACCCAAATATCCATACTCGTTTGGATATCCAGCATCAACCAAATAGTATTTTCCTGAAAAAAATAACATTGTAATTTTAAACAAAACTTAAAAAAATAATTATATTCCTTCAATTACCCAATCTTCAATTTAGTCAAAATCACAACCTTCTGGAGGTTTTGGAAAGTTGATATTGCTATTGTCAATAGCCTCCAAAAAAATACGAGTATCGTGTGCACTGCCTTCCCATCCTGCCCACACGAACATGAATTGCATGTCGAAACTACAAGCGGCCATTACATTTTGTGTTGGTACACCTTTTCTTCCAATAAATGGAATTTGATTCGCAGCAGGTACGCAGGCACGAACATGTGTTCCATCAATTGCACCGACACAATTCTACATGCCACAAAAACATTTATAGTACTTATATAAACTTTTATAATATATTTCATACTCCTCTGAACAACTTATTTAAACTACTTAATTATATATATATATATATAAATTAATCTTACCTTGAAATGTGGCATAAATCTTGGATTCATAGCAATTTCTCTTGGTGTGCTCGTAAATTGTGGATCTACTGGTTTTATGATTTCCACAGCAAACAAACGTAATGATTTAAGCACTTCTTTAAAACATCGACTAACAGTTTCACCTGAATGTTGGAATCTTTCCTGCACTTGTCTATTTGACGCCCCAACTGCTATTGTAAATAGAAACATTGCTACCTTTTCAATAACGCTCATTCTTCTTGACGTTTTTAAGCCATAGCGCGTTTCCAAGTCGGTGCACAAACTCAAAAAAGTGGTTGCGTCCATCCTGAACATGTTAACACTTCGTTTCCAATGCCCTTTTAAAACACCCGTCAACCAACACATCCCTGTGTTATATGAAACCATACATGGTTCTTTAAACATATAATTATTATAATAATAATTTATAGCTCCAGCTACGCAAATAATTAATTTTTTCCTATCAAGATGCCTCCTTATAATAAATGCATCGTCACCATCACTGTCACTGCCACTGCCATTGCCACTGCCACTACTATCGTTGGAATCGTTTCCATTACTGTCATCTCCAGCACCATCAACTGAGGCACCACTACCTTCACAAGGATAATTAATTTGATCTACAATGCGGTTCATTATAGTATCATAATTACAATCAAAATCTTCATTCAATATGTCATTAAATCGTGGATCAGCCATAACTTCAATTACATGTAAAAAAGAAAAAAAATTATATGTTGTTAATAAAAAAAAACTTTAAATAATTATATATCATTCAATAAAAAAACTATCAAAAAGTTAGTTCAACATAAGTTTTTTCCATACCTGTAAAGCCAATAAAAAAGAAGTATTCTGCTGAGAGGTTTTTTGAAGCTTGTTATGAAGAAAGCTATTTCATTGAAAAATATGATGCAAACATTCATCTTTATATAGAAAATTTCAATGCAGCTCACGTCTATTTTTCAATTTTTCATCTTTCAACATAAGTACATTCATTCACATGTATGCATGTGCTGTAAAAGTAGCATATAATGTTACTTTTACAGCTCATATATGTACACCATCCTGCAAAAAACAGAGTTCACAGCTCATATATGTACACCATCCTGCCAAAAACAGAGTTCACATGTCATATTTTTCATCTTTCAATGTGCTGTAAAAGTAGCATATAATGTTACTTTTACAGCTCATATATGTACACCATCCTGCAAAAAACAGAGTTCACAGCTCATATATGTACACCATCCTGCCAAAAACAGAGTTCACATCTCATATATGTACACCATCCTGCCATTCATTTCCAATAAAAATAGAGTTCCAAGTTTCTGAAGCAGTAGGACGACCAACAACAAAGAAAAGTAAAAAACAGCATCAACATTTGTCCCATCACCTCACAGCAACAATGAAAAAAACACAAACAGTAACTGCAAAAGGGGTTGCTTTTTCAGACCTCACAAGATCACAGTAGCTAGCAAATGGAAACAATTACAGCCAATTAAAAATTCACCTGCAACATGTCAAGCTCACAGTAGCTAACCAATTGAAAAAAATCCAGTAAATGAAAGAAACACAGCAGCATGTATTATCAAACCTCATGGCAGTAAAGAAAAAAGAATTAACAGTAAAGGTAAACAATGTAGCAAATGTCATCTTCTTATCTCAACCCTCTCTCCATCTCATACAAAGCTTATCTCCTGGTTTCTACATGCATGCCTAATGTTTCCAGAGTTAGATGTATTCCTAATCCACACAGGACATACATGAGCATCTAGCTAGCTACCTAATGGAAAAAAAAATACAGCCAAGGATGGAATGACCAGCAGCATGTCAATCTCACAGTAGCTAACCAATTGAAAAAATTACAGCTAAGGAAAGAAACACAGCAGCTTGTAGTATTATTCCCAGCAGACCTCACGGCAGCAAATAAAAATATACAGTTAACAAAACAGTTAAGGTAATTTTGAACAACCATTTCATGTAAATTAACAAGCAATTCCATTAAAGGGTCAACCATTGAACATTGTAATTCGTAGATAAAATACAACATTACAACCACCAATTTCTCATACAAGTTTGTTTACTCCCGCAAAGCAGTTTAATAAATATAACAGTACATAAATTACCGCAAACGCATATGCTCATATGCCTTAAAATCAAATGTGGAATAATACAATGCCTCGAACAAACTTCGGCAAATGGAAACTACTCTTTTAAAAACCGTCATCCCATTACCCTGCCACAAAAAAATAAACATGTATAAATATCGTAAGCACTTGAACATACTTTAATTGATTAACAGTTAAGCTACTTAAATCATACCATTTCAGCTAAGCACGTTTAGTTCGTGCATACATTCGCTGCAACCATCTCAACTTCTGTTGCTTATCGCCCATACTGGCCCACATTTCTCTTTTCCTTCTTGAAATGAGAAACTCCGTAGTGAAGTCGTGGAAGTCATCTTCAATTGAAACTCCAGGAATTGAGTGCAGCTCAGCTATCACCTCGGGGATGCTACAGCCTTCGCGATCCAAATTAATCGACGTCGAATCACTCTTAGTCGACATACTCTCAAGAAGATGATTGCACCTTGTCATCAGCTGAACACCAATTCCAGATGTTTTCTTCTTTCTACATCGCACATCGACATGATCTCGTCCTTTTCTTTTGCCGCTGCTTTTTGTATTGCTGCTGGTTGACATATTTATCTCTCCAACCATTCGAGCCATGTCAGTCTGGAAATCTAGATTGACATCTTCCTCCAAATCATCGCTGCCCTCTTCCAAACCATCATCAACAATGTCGGCATTGCTTGTACCAGGATCAACACCACTGCCGGCAGGTACACCTGATGAAGGAGCCCATGCAAACGCTCCAGTTGCGACAATGTTGGAATACATTCGATCAAATTTATTCTTCAAAGATGGCTCAATACCAACATGTCTGAATTTTTTGGCTCCTCTAATTTCCTGCGTATAAATTAAATTAAGTAATGAAGGATCAATACTAGAAAAATTTAAGGGCTGGAATTTGACAATAATAAAAGAAATTATTAGGATGACAAGGAATGTACCTGAATTTTTTGTTTCCACCACTCATCGCTAGCTGCAATTGTGCCTATTTCATTATTCCAACCAACACCGGTTTCTGAAACCAGCTTATTCCATATCCTCCAATCCTTTTTGCATCCATCCCATTTGTTTTTCAATTGTGTTTTAGTGAATGCATGCCCAGTTTGTTCTTTGAATGATGTTATAAGAAATTCCCACCCCGTTTTATCGAAATGAGTATTAGGTCTCATTCCCATATCAATTGCCTTAATGCATATATCACAAAATATATGCAACATGTCTTTTGTCCAAGCAGCCTTATCAAAAGATTCAAGACTTTCCATGATATCTTTTAACACATTTAAAAAAAATTTGAAATCAATAAATGATATCAAATAAATAGTGGCACATACATAAACCGTTGACTATAACAATAATATAACAGTAAATGTTCAGCACATACATGTATTTGAATGGGAATGTTCACGTTCATTTGTAATGAAATGTTAATTGCAACCCATTAATTTTGAACTGCTTAGAAAACTCAGTTTCAGCCATGATAAAAAATTTGAATTATCAAGCAACACTTCATTGCCATCATGTTGTTTGGAAGACAAAAATAGAGGGAAAAAACAAATAGAACATAATATATTTGCTACAGTACATAAACAAAGAACAACAGACAAGCAGTATATAGAAGCAATTAAATTTTGCTAAATTCAAAACAATTGATGAAGGCACAGTAAACAGAAGACAATCAACAACAGCTATGAAATTTGTCAATTGCAGAACACACGGTAATTGATCATGCAGGTACAAAGACATGCAATTTTTCATCTAAAAAAATGAAAATGAAGATGGAGATAGGGCAGGAACTTACATCAGTCTATAGGTGTCCAGACCAGTGCAGTTCTGCAACTTTGTACTAGAAACAGATACACAATGGAGACCCAGAAGATAAATTAGATTTTGAGCGACGATTACTACAAAATTGACATGGTATATCAACACAGTACACAAAAGCATCACAGAAATGAAGGTTTTCAATTCCAGAATAGTTTTTGGAAGTAGTTCCGAAGAGACAGAACACATTTTTTCATGAATGGAGAATCGAAACATTTGTAAGTCCTTTATTCTCCATTCATGAAATAAACTTGCATGGACTGTGAGCAGTAAAGATAAATTTGTAATCGAAACATTTGTGCTGCATGGCACTAGAGAATTGATAAACAAAGACAGATTCCTGAAGTCACTAGAGAATTGACACTTTTTAAAGCAACTCATGCCAGATGCAAGTGGACTGGAACCTTTTAATAGACATTTACAAATGACGAGTGGTAACATCAAAGTTGCAACTATAATAATGTTTTAAAGGGCTTCAAAAGGTTCCGAAGACCGAAACCATTATTATCTCTTTCTCATAGATTGTCCACAAGTTCATTCAATCACACTAAGCCGTACATGTCAAAGGAAATTATTAATTATGCTTACCAAAGCATTTCAGAAATTGAATTGCCATATCTTAAATACGCTGCGGTTTCTGCAATCTAATTTGTTTTTAGTTTCAAGGTAGCCTCAAGCATGTGTCGATTTCAGAAATAGGTGAAAATCATGCCTGCCCAAAGCATCTCATAATTGAATTGCCATATCTTAAGTAAACAATTTTCGCGGAGCCTAATTTTTTCTTATAGTTGCACTATAGCATAAAACATGTGTTTGTTTATGCAAAATTGCAAAGGTAAAATGGAGAGACTAACTAGTTCAACATAGCTTAAGAAATGACAAACTTGTCTATGTTGGCAAGCAAGCATGTTTATCTGAAAAAAATAATTACACTGCACCATTTTCCAAACCACCATCTACTTAACTTTGACAGATTAACCAAGCAAATAATTGGGAGTCAGCTATTTAACAGACAGGTTTGTGTAAATTTCTAACTTTCAAGATAGCTCAGTCAGCTGTCATTGCACACTTTATTATTTATCTATACGACCTCTCTACTAAGCTATTTAACAAACCGGTTTACTCAAATTTCTAACTTTTTGGATGTAAAAATAGCTAAGTTGTCCTCTCATACTTAATTATTCATCTGTGTGAGCCCTCCACACTCTCAGCAGAGTAAAAGAAACAGAGGAATTGATCACCTGATGAGAGAAAGAATAAGCCTGTGCTCTTTCCCTTCTCACAGCTGCCTCAAACTTGTTTAACAGGTTAGCTTCAATCTGTTCCTTTGACTGTAGACTGTCATCCCATTCCTCTCCAATCTATCACAACATCAGAACGCTCATACTTAGCACAGGGACTGAACCACCAGAGATATTATGTTAGTTCATCAGATAAGAAATATGTTGTCGGATACTGAATTAGGAACTTAAATGAAAACATTGCATGCCCTGCTAAAAGTCCAGCTGCGTGGTCATTTGGAAAACATAATTTTAGTATGAATACCGCTTTTACTATTTGGCATTCATGTGCTACTATTTATAGGAATAATTCTCAACCCACCATCACTAGTTCTTTCTATATCACATGATTTTAGGAATATCAGCCCCTATTAAACAAGGAAAAAAGGGTTCATGAAGTCCCCAAGAGCCTTTAAGAGTTTCATATCCATGGCAAAAATAATGAACAAATCCATGATGACTAAACAGAAAATAAGTCAAGAATGATATGGTCAGGCGCAGATCCTTACATTTTTGGTGATTCTGACCCAGCAATATTTTTCAATGAACGCTTCTTTTTCAAACTGTAGTTGCCTGAGACATGCCGGATAAATTGAAGCTGCAAATACCAAACAAGAAACTGTGACCATCAAGTAATTCCAGCAAAAACTCTTTGCAGTTCCTTTAGACTAGTAACAGAACTGGAAACTAATAGCCTTTATCAGCAAACAACTCCAGGGACACCCATTATCATTTACTGAATTTTATTCTTCGAGATTTCATAGACATCAGTTAGAGCTCTAGTAAACAAGCAAAGCATTGCTAACTCCCGACAGTACCAAGACCAGATACTGCAGGAACTTAGCCATTCTCATCTCAGTTTATAAAAGACCAGAATCACAAAATCCATTACATCTACGCACTAAACCCATGAATGCAGTTGTTTTCATCTACAATGCAGCGATCATCCATCCAACAAACAAATTAAAAAAAAAACCTACAGCAGCATAGGAAATACAAAAAACAGCTGAAAGCAAAATCTTGAAAAACAAAATAACACTGTTATTTTTTATGTTTTCTCATCATGCTATAGAAAACAAAATCTTGAAAAACAAAAAAAAAAACTAAAACCATTCAAGCCTCAGACTGTCCTACTTCATGCATTTCAACAGTTAGGCAGATCCATAGACATGCTTTCAAGGGAAAATAGTATTGTCATCCTTGGCTGCCAGCACAGTAATAAAAAAAAAAACCATGAAAGCAAATCATAAGAACCGAAACCCAAATAAGAGGCAAAGCATTCAACAATTCAAAAGATTCATCATTTGCCTCTCCAGATTGAAAAAAAAACCATGAAAATAGTATTGTCATCATTGGCTGCCAGTAATTAAAAAAAACCTATTGAAGCCGAGACTTGAAGACAAAAGCCGAGAGCATCAGATCTTCCTATTCAAGAATCAAATCATAAGAACCCAAACCCAAATAAGAGTCTGAGCATTCAACAATTTAAAAGATTCGTCATTTGCCTCTCCAGATTCAAAAAAAAAATTCAAGGAATTGTTAAAGCAATGCAAAAATCAGAAGAGGGGAAGATAAAGGGGGTTTTTGGAGAAGGTGAACGGCGGTTTATAAAGATTTACAAAAAAATTTTTTGGAATCAAGCATGCAGCAGCACAAATATTAAATACTTCATCTAAAAATCCAAAAATGAAGATGGAGATTAGGGAGGAACTTACCTCAGTCTCTGTCTTTTACAAACCCAAAACGGTGTAGCAGCTGTGTTCTGCAAAATCAAAAACAATAGAAACCCGTTAGATTTTGAGACACACGTTAAACAAAAATTGACAAGGGGAACGCACATTAACTGGTATCTCTTGGTTTTTTTTCTGCAATTGTAACAATGGAGGGACAATCAAGTGACGGTTTGTGTTTGATGGACAGAGGGGAAGAAGTGTTCTGGCGTTGGTGTTGGGGAAAAATAGAAACGAGGTTAGCAGGAGAAGAGAGAGGAGAAATAGTTTGGGGAAGGGAATTTGGGTTTTTAGCTGGTCAGATCTGCAACCGTTTTGGAGGTTGTTTACAGGGGAAAGTTTGGTGGTGAGAGAGAGGTAAGGAACCGAAGGTAAATTAGGTAAGGAACCGAAGTTTGGGGAAAGTTTTGGAGGTTTTAGCTCGTCAAAACATTGATCTGTGATGTGGGTTTGTAACCGTTGGAAAATGGTTTGCAAATTGATGAGGGACAGGCAAATTGATGAGGGACGACAGAGAGAAGTTGGGAAGTAATTGCAAATTGAAAAAGCAAATGTAAATTGTCGGTGATGAGAGAGAGTACAGACGCATGAAAAGCAAATTCATTCTGCTTTTCACTTTTTTCAATTGTAACGTGATTTTTAATGGGACCCACGTCAAATTAAACTGTGGTTTGTGGTTAACCAAACGGGTGTTTTACTGCTTTTTAACCAGCCGCAACCGCGTAAGCATTGCCAAACACCATCTCAATAACACAGGGAAAGCTTTCTCTCGGGGGTGCAAAGCATAGTTATTAAACTCGGCCCGGGGGTTGACCCGACCATGGGGCCGGGTCTCGGGTTTCATGGGTCAACCCGGAATAATTAAAAAAAAAATTAATATTTCATATGAAAAAATCCATGTAAATATAGATTATACATATTATAAATAATGAAGTTTAAAATAATATTTTAAAAAGTTTTTTATCCCACATTGAAAAAACATAACTTTTTTCTTTGGGAACATAAAGTATATATACTAATGGGTTTCAAATCTCACATTGAAAAAACATAAATTTTTTTATGGGAACATAGAGTATATATATGAAATGGCTTCAAATCCCACATTGAAAAGATATTATGTTATCCTTTTAAGTTGAAATATTTAAACTAAAAGATTTTTTATCCCACATTGAAAAAACATGATTTTTTCTTTGGGAACATGGAGTATATATACTAATGGGTTTCAAATTTCACATTGAAAAAATATAATTTTTTTCATGTGAACATATAGTATATATATGAAAGGGCTTCAAACCCCACATTTAAAAGATACTATGTTATTATTTTAAGTTGAAATATTTAAACCAAATTTTTTTTATCCCACATTGAAAAAAAAAAAAAACCCGGGTCTCGTCCGGGTTTGCTTGGGTTGCCTGGGTTTGGCTGGGCTGTTGCCACAACCGGTCTTTTATTAAACCCGAACCGGCACAGCCACCGGGTCCTGGGTTGACCCGCCGGGCCGGGTCGGGTTTAATAACTATGGTGCAAAGCACGTATTTCATATAAAATAAACCCTAAATTGAAGGGTGCAATTAAAAATATTCAATTTTAGGACTAAATTGCAAAAACCTCTAAACTTTGGGTGTCTTTGCCCACTTACGGTTAAATGTAGTTCCTCCGATGCATCTTAATAAGAACATAGATGCATGGCCACTATATATTTCTTTATGGTAAATGGAAATAAAAAAATGTTAAGTTTACTTAGTCCCTAGTCATCGAACTTTGTGTGATATTCATAAATGTCCTGGGCAACTTTAATTACCCTTTCAGGTTTAAAACCTTCAGAGGAATGTCCCTATCCTTTTTTCTAGCTGAAAAATGTTGAGCACCATATCTCTAAGATACAGGGTCAATCTTTATGGCTGGAGATTTTCAACGAGTGATTTCAGTTTCAGGTCTGAAACTGAAATCACTTTTAGGATATACATTTTTCTTCCCTTTTCTAGAAGTTATTGTGGTAGAAAAAAAAATATATTGAAAGAGGTTTTACATAAGCAAAAGAAAATAAGATCTCGTTTACTTAGCTATGAAAATCTTTTTTGCTGTAAAATTGTCCTTTTCTTGTAAAAGACTAGAAATTTCTAAGTCAGGAAATACTGGAAAAAAGGTTAAGTGATAGCAAAGGCATTACCTTAGGGAATATGATCTCTTTCACTATGTTTACTAATGTGTCTTCGGATGCTTTTGCAAGAGCGTTTGCGGCTTGTAAATCGAGTGCTTCAGCTTCGTGGGATTTGGATAAGTGCTTGTACACTATCATAGGTTGGGTGTGCCATCAAAGGAGAGCCCTTGGCTATAGTATTGTAATTTTGGTTGTCACCCTCAAAAACCTGCTTTCTCTATTTAAAGTGGTTGACTAGGAAAAGACCAATAATGGAATTCCTTGTTTGTCGTGTTCTCGCAGGGGAAAATTTATTATACTTCATACCAAAACAAAAGACAATAAGAGGCTGGTGAAGGGGTGGCTAGTCCGATCCGGGAGAAAGAAGGGAGGGAGATAAGAATGAAAGATAGATGGCACCTCATTATAATCATAGAAGGGATAAAAGCTTGCAATATTTTTTTGTGCGTTGTTAAGCAGTCTTCCCCAAACTTTTTGCTTCATGTTCCCTAGAAAACCATTTCAAATCAACAAAGCCTAAGTGCATCCTTGCCAAGGAAGACAAGACGTGTTTTGACCAATTGTCACTCTAAAAATCTTTTAATTCTCTAGTGTAAGATTACACATTAAAGACAGGGACAACTGATAAGTCAATATTTTTTATTATAGATTTTTATAAATAAAAAAAATTTAAAAAACAAAATGGGTCTAACAAATATATCAGGCTTAAAAAACTTGGGCTCGATAGTCAATCAAACTCAATGTAGTGTAAGTCTAGCAAACTTGCTATGTCTAAAAGACTTGGGCTCATCGGTTAGCCAAACCTAAGGTAGCTTAGGTCTTGTAAATATCTCAAACCCAAAGTACTTGGGTTTGATAATTAGCCAAGCCCAAGATATTGTGGGTTTGGCAAGCATGCCAGAACTAAAGCTTTTAAATTCAACCATTATCAAGTTCTAAGGCTGTATATATGATTTTAGATGATCTACTAAATTAAAAGTATTGTAAGCATAATAAACCTCCATGCCTCTCCATCTAGAACAATTATGTGAGTCATTCATATTCAATGTAATCATTTTCCTATATTTATAGGTGTACATAAGATCTCTTAAGGGATCTACCATATTTACTATTTTATTAATAATATGTAAGGAATATTTGTCTCTTATTAATGTCATCAAAAGCAGAGAACTTTTTAGTTTCTTTATTCTCTAAAAATGACAAAGTTCATGGGGTATAAATATCTTCTGAACCATTCAGGTAAGGGTTCATAGCTTTTTATCTTTTAAAATAAACTTATATAAATTTCATAGCATTAATCATTTTAAAACTCAAGAACAAATATATTTATTCCTAGAATTTAAGTCTATTTTAAGTTATTTATTGTTTTTTTTCATAAATATATTAACTTTATTATCGGATGTTTTTAAGCCCCTAGTTGAGATTGTTTTTGCAAGCACTCAAACTTCTACTATTGACTTAGAATTCCATAGTCTAAAGAAAAAAAATTATATTATCTAAATATATTGACTAACCACTATCTCAAAAACTAAATAACATATTATTTATATATTTTAGATTTTGAGATATAATCATAAACATAACTATATGTGTAATTGTGTATGAGTTTATTATAACATGTAATTTCTTTTTTTCTTTTTCCTTTCTTTTTAGTATCTTAACAACCAATTAAAGCATAAAAAACACAAGGATAGTATCTGGTTGAAAAGAAAAGGTCAAAGTCCCATATGTTAGGTTACGTTTGTAAATATTCCATATCTAATACTCTGTTTGTTTCAACTAAAATCAAGTTTGGCAAATTTTAAAAATTTAATTAATGAAAAATATTTTACAATAAAAAATTAAACTTATAATTCTCAAGAGATGAAAATTTGTGACTAGATAATCCATATCTTCAAGCATCTGTTTAACGTTGCGGTTAAATCATTTGAATCATTGTTTGATATTTTTTAATCTTTTTTTATCAAATTATTTTTTTTATGTTATTTGATTGTTTTAATATGCTGATGTTAAAAATATATTTTAAAAAATTAAAAATTATTATTTTTATGTATTTTCAAGCAAAAAATACTTTAAAATGCAATCTCTAATACACTTCAAAACATATACCAAGTCACGGACCCAATCTATAACTTATTCTTGTTTTTTCCATTTTAACACTTACTTTACATATATACAGATAATCATAAAATCATTTTCAAGTAGTTTTCATTAACCTAACCAAAAAATAAAAAATAATATATATATATATATATATATATATTTAAAAATAGTATTTTGAAAAAATACGCCTTGTTTTTTTTTTTCCCGTAAATGGACATATAGCTTAATTTTGAAAGGAGATAATATATCAATTAAATATGTAGCAGTATCATAATCTAGAAAATCAATAAATTTCAATCTAATTTTCCATTCCAGCCATGTAGAGACAGATACCATAAAAAAACATTATGTACATATAAAAAATTTCCTACATGAAATTAGGAGGCACATTTGATTCTCATTATTACCATGATTTAGGGTAAACTTTTAGCCCATTTTAATGGGCTACCATAATTAGGGTTTTCTTTTTTATCAAATCTAGCCAAGCCCAAAACTTACCCAAACTATATATAAATAGTAGCCCGAAATTAAGGAAGTTTGTTTTGGCCTATCTTTCACGAGGAACACTCACACGTGTTAATTCAAACTTGCTAGGAATCAAATATAGAAGAAGGGCGCAGTCGCATTAACACGCACAGTACTTTGAGCTCTCTCTGCCGCAATGTGCGAAGTCTCTCAGTTTCCCTTTTCTCTCCCTAACAAATTCTCTTTGAAGACCATGGACAAAACCCTAGCCGTCACTCATCGTCTGCTTCCGCCAAGTTTCCGCTTGCCTGCAGCTTCCTCTGTTAATTTCAACGTTAGACTTTCAAGATCAAGCTCAAGGTCTCTTGATCTTGTTGGTTCAAGCTCGCGTGGCTGTACTTTAAAATGCTCAGCTTCAACACTTGGTACTTTATTCTCATTTTCACTTTCTGAATTGTGTTCCTTTTAGCTATTTTTGTGTTGTGTTTGTGTGTGAACAAAATAATACAAGTGGAAAAGACAATGAATTGTACTGCTTGGTTGTCAAGAAATGAAGGAAAGGAATGGGATTGGAAACTTCGGTATGTTTGTTTCATGTCAAGTTGGTTTTCTCAACACAAGTTAAAGTTTATATGCTAGCTTAGTCGATTATGTCAATGTAAGTTCTGTTTGGTTGCTGAGACATTAATCTTGGCAATAGAAAAGAAGATAAATCGAAAATTTCAATTTGACACTCTGTTTGCTTAAAGTTGCCGGGGCTTCAAAAGAGAATAAATTTATTGATTTTTAATTTGATCAAAATCCAATTTTGCAATGCTGAGGGAACCACGAGTACTTAGGTCCTAGTAAAGAGAGTACAGGATGTGGAAAATCAAATAACCAGTGGTCCCTGTATCTTCTTTTTGTTACTATTTTCTCAGAAACCTAAAGGTCTTAAGGCAAGGCTTCTCGTAACTCAAAATATGCTGTCTACACACCATGTGTCTGCATGCATTAATTCATTTGCTTGCATATATTTCTTCATTTTCTTGTGCATGAGAATTTGGGTGGGCCCTGGTCTTGTTATCTCCTTTGATAAATTATGGTAAGGGCCAAATTCAGATGCTAGGGACATCTATGGCTGTCAGGGGAGACACCTTATACCCCAGAAAAGGGTGGTGGCTTGGGTTACAAGGATTTGGAAACTTTTGATTTGAGGCTTTTAGCTAATCAAGGGTGGAGGATTTTGACAAACCCTTTCCACTGCGTGTTTGGGTTCCAAGAAAATATTTTTCTCGTGCATAATTGTTAATTGCAAATCCTGGACACTTAAGGAGTACAAGTCATCAGGCTCTTGAAGCTGGTTTGATTTGGGGGATTGGTAATGGATGCAATATTTGGATTCTGGAGGATCGATGGTTGCTAATAAATCCTTAGTATTTTAAAGCGGTTTCCCCAGTGAAAATTTTAGATGTTTGGGAATGTGTGGGATCTCTACCTGATAAGACCAATTATCTCACTTCACAAAGCTGTTATAATTTGTCAAATCCCTAGGAGCACACAATGTGAGGAAGCTCATAATTCCAAAGGCATCTTCACTGTGAGCAGTGTCTATCATGCATCAATATGTGTTTGCGTATGGTGCATAGGGGAAGGTAATCGAGCTTTTTCTATTGACAAGATTTTGGGATTTGTAGCTGCCTAACAAGATCAAACTTTTCTTATCAAGGTTCTGTCATGGTATTCTTCCAACAGTATAAGCTTTACACGGGAAGGGTATCAATGTTGGTTCTTGTTGTAGCCTGTGTGGAATAGCATACGAGTCCCTTGTGCATGCGTCTTTTGAATGCGGTCATGCAAGAGCTACTTGATTGGTTTCATCTCTGGGGAGAGAGCCTGCTCATTTTTATGCTCTTGATTGACTGTAACTCTTCCTGCAGATTCAGGTTTTGTTGGAATATTTTTTTTTTTTTTTTTTATCTTTTTGGTTATTTGGGGGAATCAAAATAATTTACTCCATGCCAAACCTGTCAAAGACCCCTCCATCCACCATGACAGTCACAGCTTCTTATCTTGCTGAGTTTCACAGAACAGTTCTGTTTCACTCTCAATCAGTAAGGAATCATTTATCTGCTGTCCAGTGTTGGCAGCCTCCTTCAGATCCTTACAAGAAGATAAATGTCGATTATACTGTTTTCAAGTCCAGCAGAAGTGGAGGTGGTGGTGTTTTTTTTTAAGAAATTACAATGTGAACTTATGGAAGGAAGGTCACTTCATAAAAGCCTCTGTCTTGGGTCCATCTGTTATCGAGGCTTGTTCTGTTAAGGAGGATTTGGTTTTGCTGTAGGTTGTGGTTTTCTAGATCTAATCCTTGAATCTGATTCAAGTCATCCATGCAAGGTGGTCAAGGCTCATTCATTGGAAGATTTTGTGTGGTCTCTGTGATTTGTAAGGATATTTGTGTTGTTCTCAGACGGTGTCTTCATTGCACATTATCCTTGCTCCTGGTTCCAGCAGCAGAGCTGCTCATCTTTTGGCTAGGCAAGCTAATAACTGATTGTATTAATTGGATGGAAGTTCATCCAGTTTTCCATACTCAACGATGTACCGACTACTCACTGTACTAGTTATTTATTGAGCTAATGTATCATCATCATCTTCTTCAAAAAAATAAAAATAAAAAGTGAGTGCTAAGTATTTTGTTTGATTTTTTTTTTTTCAGATAACCAAGTAGCAAGATTTCAAGAAGCTTCAGAGAATGGGAATTTAATTCCTCTATACCGATATATATTCTCAGATCACCTAACTCCAGTGCTTGCTTATCGATGTCTGGTTAGGGAAGATGATAGAGATGCTCCAAGCTTTTTGTTTGAATCAGTTGAGCCTGGCTTGGATGCTTCCACAATTGTATGACCTTCAACTTTTGCTGTTTTTATACATGTCAAAATGCATTTTTATGTAACTTCAGTCCTTGTATTTGTGTTAGGGGCGATATAGTGTCGTAGGAGCTCAACCAAGAATGGAGATTGTAGCTAAAGAGAACATGGTTACAATAATGGACCATTATGAAGGTCGTCGGATGGAGGAGATTGTGGAGGATCCAATGGAGGTTCCTAGAAAAATCATGGAGGGCTGGAAACCTCAACTTATTGATGAGCTTCCAGAAGCATTTTGCGGTAAGATAAGTTGATAATTATCTCCTTGACGTGCTGTAATCTTCCATTTCAATGTATATCTTAGGTCTTGTTTTGGTTTGCGGGAAGGATAACTTGTTGAAATTGCCTTGGATACATATGTATGTATTTATGCACTTGAAGTATTGTTCATTGTTCATGCTTCTTTACATTTTCCTTAAGTCTGGTACAAATCAAGGAGAATTTTTTTGATAGAGTCCTGTCTATATATTTCTCTGCATGTTGTAGGTGTTCTCTCTGGAGAAATTTTATGCTTCAAAGAGTAATGTCCATGAATTTTTTTTTTCTTGCTGTCCTCTCTAATTTAGCCTTGAAATTATGTTGACTTTATTCTAAGGGTGATAGTATGTTGATATGCTCCTTTCTTGAATAGGTGGATGGGTAGGATATTTCTCATATGACACAGTGCGGTATGTAGAGAAGAAAAAGCTGCCTTTCTCTGGTGCCCCACCTGATGATAGGAATCTCCCCGATGTCCATTTAGGCCTTTATGATGATGTGATTGTATTTGATCATGTGGAAAAGGTGATTGTATATTGCTTTTAAACTGATCCAGGGCCCATTTCTTTTTTTCCATATATTCTGCTTATAACTCCAAACATGGACATGTTTGTGGTGTCTTCTCTTCTTTAATTTGAGCCTTTCTTTCATTTGAATGAAATGCAATTTCTCATGGTGAAGCCTCGTTTCTGACCCAAATTTTGCACTCTATGTTTTCTTGCACTAAGATGCAAGAACTTGTGGATCCAAGTAAATTATATTTACACTTCAATTACAGAATTCAGGGAACAAAGCATGTATGTCCATCATAAAGTATAATTAAAAAGAAAAAAACTAGCTACATGTCATGTCATTTTTTATTATAAATTTTATTGTGTCTAATTTGATAGTTTCTCTGGTGATACTTCTTTTATTAATTTTGTAATATTCTTGACCTCAGAAAGCTTGTGTGATTCACTGGGTGCAATTAGACCGATTTTCTTCTGTCAAGGAGGCCTATGAGGATGGAATGAATCGACTGGAAAGTATCTTATCAAGAGTGCATGATATTGCTCCGTAAGTAATCCTTTTCTCACTTGTTCTGCCATGCTATATTTTCCTCTTAGGGTACAAGTTCAAGATTAAAATCTCTGGCTCAATTCTCAATTTCAGACCAAGGCTACCTGCAGGTTCAATAAAGTTGTTCACTCGTCTTTTTGGCCCTAAATTGGAGAATTCAAGCATGACGAGTGAAGAATACAAGGATGCAGTGTTACAGGCAAAGGACCATATTTTGGCTGGTGATATTTTCCAGATTGTATTAAGTCAGCGTTTTGAACGTCGGACATTTGCAGATCCTTTTGAAATTTACAGAGCTTTGAGGGTTGTCAATCCAAGTCCATACATGACATATTTACAAGTTTGTTCTCCTTCCCTTGAAACTATTTGTTCCAAGATTTCTGACAATTTTAAAATCTGACATTTGTTTGCTTTTCTTGTGATCAGGCTAGAGGATGTATACTGGTTGCATCTAGTCCTGAAATTCTTACACGTGTGAAGAAGGTATTTCTTACTAACAATGTGATGAATAATCAGAGTTGTTTTTCTGTATCTTTCTTGTTTCTCACTTGAATTTGATGTTTGTTGACAGGAGAAGATTACAAACCGACCCCTTGCTGGGACTGTCAGGAGAGGAAAGACCCCTAAAGAAGATCTAATGTTGGAAAAGGAGCTTTTGAATGATCAAAAGCAATGTGCAGAGCACATTATGCTTGTTGACTTGGGGAGGAATGATGTGGGCAAGGTTGGTTCTTGTTAATTTACATGCATGGAATGTGTTAATGAACTAGAAAATGAATATGCAATTTTGTGAATAGTATTCTTTAATGCTCCATTTAATGAGCCATGGCAGCAGTTTCTGAATGTTTTCTTAAAATTTTATACTTGTGCCAATAAATCAGTGCTGAAGACTGGTCCTTCATGCAGGTCTCCAAACCGGGTTCTGTGAAGGTTGAAAAGCTCATGAATATTGAACGATATTCCCATGTTATGCACATCAGCTCAACGGTATGTAATTCTTATCACATTCTATGATTGCAGGTGGCAGTAAGTAGATCTACATGTTATCTTCTATATGTTTTATTGGTCATTTTGATGAATCAGCTATTCCTGTTAATGCATAAAAACTGAATTACATGAAGTTGGTTCTGGCTAAATAAAAAAACTGGCCAGTTCTTTGTTTTTATTGGTGACTGTCGGGATCTTCATTTCTCTTGTGAAGCCCTTTTCATTTAATTGATTCATCTTTATAGGTCACTGGAGAGTTGCTTGATAATTTAACTAGATGGGATGTGTTGCGCGCTGCACTGCCTGTTGGTACTGTTAGCGGAGCACCAAAGGTATATATTAATCAGCTTTCCTCTGCTTATATCTGCATCTATGTTCTTTTTGCTGATGTCTCTTCAATTCAAACTTCGATCCTGTTTGGGAGTGCAACTGAAACAGAGGTTTGCTAAAATTCATTTGTTTTGTTTAAAATTATTCTTTTTATGTTTTCAGATCATGTTAGTGTGTTGACATTAAAAATAAATTTTAAAAAATAAAAAAATATTTTAATGTATTTTTTAATGAAAAACACTTTAACTCTGCATAGACTCACATAAAAGCACTTGGTTTGACTTGAAAGGAAATTTGACTCTAAGCCTTCACGCAGGTTGATTGTTCTTTGTTCTCACTATCAACTCTGGTGGAATGCAGGTGAAAGCCATGGAATTGATCGATCAGCTGGAAGTGACCAGACGAGGGCCTTACAGTGGTGGATTTGGAGGCATTTCATTTTCCGGTGACATGGACATCGCCCTTGCTCTTAGGACTATTGTCTTCCCCACCAGTACTCGTTATGATACAATGTATTCATACAAGGATGTGAACACTCGTCGACAATGGGTAGCTCACCTCCAAGCCGGGGCTGGAATTGTGGCTGACAGTGATCCTGCAGACGAGCAGAGAGAGTGTGAGAACAAAGCAGCCGCACTTGCTCGTGCCATTGATCTTGCAGAGTCAGCATTTCTCAAGAAATGATTTAAAATTTGTAGCTTGTGTTGCAATATTTCTATATTCAAAGGAGATGTACTGTGTAGTATCTGTACGAGTACTGACTTGAGTGTTTTTGTTCTTTTTTTTTGGTTAAATGAGGAAACTATAATGCTGTCAGATTGTACAGTCGGGACTGGAAATGATAAAGGCAACAAGAATCTGATTTTTCAAAGCGGCCTGCTACTGAATAGCCCGGTTCCCGGTTTCTGCAGCTTCAACCAAATGGACCAAACTGTGTTCTTGATAGATGGTGGCGTGGGCCGCGTCGCTGCCATGTTCGTCAGTGTTCATCGTTAGCTTCTTGTTTCTACGGTCGTGCTCGTCTTCGGGGTATTTTTACTTGCTCATTTCAAGTTGACCACAGGGTCAAATTGTTGATACACAACATCAATTTTATTCTTCTTAAATTGATCAAAGGCACTGGATTTCGTCAGGTGCATTATTGTGGACGTCCTGTAGCCTCCAGATAAGATAACGTAGCTACCACTATTATGGAATAGTTTATAAGTGTGGTATTGGTTTATTTTTAAAATAATATTTTTATTTAAAAATGTATTAAAATAATTTTTTTAAAAAAAAATATTTATAAAAAAATATTAAAATTTCAAAATTTATTTAAATTTTCAAACATAATACGAAACAATAGCTCTGTCACGGTCCCATGTCATTTAATAAACAAAAGAAAAACTCAACCTCCCACCCACCCTCATTTACCTCAAATAGCTTTCCAGTGGCAATCAAATTGATAGCATAAAAATTTTTGGTAACGTTGTCACGTGGACTGTGCAGTGTAATTTGCATTTTGAAATTATATTCTAAACGGTTATTTATAAAAATTTATATTTATAATTAATTTTTTATATTTTTAAATTATTTTAATCTGCTAATATTATAAATAATTTTTTAAAAATAAAAAATTATTATTTAAATATATTAAAAAAAATACTTTAAAAAATATCTATAATAACACTAATCACCCCAAAGCAAAGAGTGAAAGTAGCAAAATAAAGACGGCCTTGTTGGGGAAAAAAAGAAGGAAGAAGATTCATGAGACAAGTGGCTGTTTTTTTTTTGTAGTTCGCATATATATATATATATATATATATATATATATATATAAATAGATGATGATATTTGATAAATCTTTTGCTTGTCACGCCACGCAACACCATACTCGTTTTACAACACACAAGAAGCCGACAACTACGTACCGGAAAGCTTTAAAAGATGCTTCATTCAATACTCTCTATATCTGCTCTCTGCATTTTCATGGCAATTGCTTCTTCTTAAGGTCACATATATATCATCTCTTATATTTTCCCTTTGCCTATATAATATTTAGATTACGTAGCTGGAATTAAATTTTATCAAGTTTCACGTAGATGAAATAACTCTTTCCTGTGCCTATGTGCTATAAGGTTATGTTTTTTGTTTCACTTGATTGCTGTAATTTTATCATTCAATAGCTGACCTTTTTCTATGTGGAAAACAAGAATCCAACTTTGTGCTTTTGACTGTTTCATTTTTGAAGATAAATGTTTATTGCCTGGTGGGGTATAGCATGTAATTATAATGGGAGGAAAATCTCATGAACTAGCCAATCCAATTACTATAGTCATCTTCTTAAATATTTTTTTATTGAGGATCGGTTCATTCTTAACAGCCAAAAAAAGAAAAGAAAAAGATACTGGAGTCTGTTCTTCAACCTAATCGAGTGATTCTATTGGTATGCGATGACCTGGTTGCTGATAAACAGGATTGACTGGGAGTTCTGGCTCTCAATTTGATTTTTTTAAACCCGCTCTTTAGGTCCCTTTCTTCTTGTTTTTAATGGTTGATGTGTTTATGTTGTCAGTTAAAGCTATTGATTTCTACATCAACCTTGTAATGATCTTGACCATCCTCGTATGTGTGCTATAAAATCGGTGTCTTGGGATAGCTAGTTGTGTTCTAATCACGTTGAATTTCGATTAGAGTGAAAGAATGGAATTTACAGAATGATGGGTATATGCTTTTTGGTTTTGTGAGTGATGTGAGGCAGCTCAAGTCAAATATTGATGAAGTGGTAGATAGACCGCAGTCCCGATTTCACCTCTCCATTCCGATTACAAATGGGTTCCGTGCAATTCATGAGCCATTTTATTGCCATTGTTTGTGACAGAAGACATATTTCAACTTGTTAACGTGTTACAAATTGTGTGTTGCCTTTATCCAGAGGAGCGGGCGTGGTAGTAGCTGGTAAATTAGGATTATACTCTTTGTCTACAACTTAGCTATGGGGACCACAAAGATCTACATAGTGTAAGTTCCCCCCCTTCCTTGTTGTGCATTAGCTACTTCGAGTTTGGATGTTAAGTTTTCCATTTTTTCCAGGTTTTACTCCTTACATGGACATGTAGAGATTATGGCACGAGAAATCCAGCGAGGAGCTAATGCAGTTCAGGGTGTTGAAGCAACACTTTGGCAGGTAAATTCTGTAGTATATGAGGATCAGTCAATGCTAGAAGGGAATGAAAACTTGTGAACAAGAGGAAGCAACCTTCAAATTCTCGTGTGTCTGTGTGTGTGAGTGAACGTGTTGGGGGTTGAAGATTAGACTCATAAGATACTCAACAAATTTCACATGGTGGCATGGAACAGGT
Organism: Populus alba x Populus glandulosa; assembly: GCA_033617975.1. Lineage (NCBI taxonomy): Eukaryota > Viridiplantae > Streptophyta > Magnoliopsida > Malpighiales > Salicaceae > Populus > Populus alba x Populus glandulosa. The sequence continues at coordinate 6,130,423 of CM066151.1, forward strand.
ACCTGAGACACTTTCCAACTCGATATTGAACAAGGTGAAGGCCAATCCTAAAGCAGATGATGTACCAGTTATTGTGCCAGAACAACTTTTGGAGGCTGATGGTTTTCTCTTTGGTTTTCCTTCTCGTTTTGGTGTGATGGCATCCCAATTCAAAGCCTTCTTTGATGCCACCCATGAGCTATGGGCAACCCAAGCTCTTGCTGGGAAACCTGCTGGATTCTTCTGGAGTACTGGTTTCCATGGTGGAGGCCAGGAACTTGCTGCGTGAGTCTATTCATTCTTCAGTCTCTACTCTCGGAACCTTTTTTGTTATAACTTTATAAATTTTAGCATGACTAAGCTTATAGAAGCTTAGGATGTTGTGGTAAAATTTTCCTCACTCATTGCTGCAGGGTAAGAGGAGCAAATTAGGATTTTGTGGAATAATTGATATCATAATTGAATATGAGATGCAAAGTCAATAATTGCAAGCTTTAGATAGGTTATGTTAAAACATAGATAGGATGCTTTTAAAGATCCAGGAGGCAATGGTAAAGTTTAAGAAAAGATACACTCCTTAAGGCATTGAAGGAGTTCAGGTTTTATGTAGAACATTGATGGCTAACTTATAACCAGGCTTGTAGCAATGATAGCAATAGATACCGAATCACTAACGCATGCTGAAGTACTGTAACGCCTTCTGAGAGATAGTGCAGCAGCTGCAAGTTCATTTACAGACAGAAAAGGCAACTCTTATTGAGAAATGAAGTGGCATGGAATAATTCATGCTCACTGCCCTCTGATATTTCTTTTAGAAACTCAAAATGGCAACTTTAATCTGTGAAAAAATAATAACCAACCAGAGTCAAATTCGCTCTTTCAGCTACAATGAATAAAAACTCATTCTTTATAACCTTTTAATCTTAATCAATTTTAACATGTTCTAAGCTTATAGATGCAATATCATTGAATGCCGAGCAATTTCATCCCGTTGCCCCGTGTGCTTGTTTTTCCTCATCCTCTTTGTCAACATGAGAGGCATGAGAAGTAAGAAAGACCTTTTTTCTTGTTATCAAATCTTGCTGAGAGGTCGGTTTGTCCATCTCACTCTAGGAGCGGCTTTTCCATTCAACCATCAAAAAAAGAGGAAAAAGGATTGTTTCCATTGAGCTCTGCAGCAAAGAAATGCTGCCAAAACAGTTGACAAAATTGCGTGAATAGAATGGAGGCAAAGGAAATTAGGAAGTTCGCTTGTCTTCCTGCTCGTACACTTTATCCTGCACTTCTCCTCCTATCATTGTCTTGATGAATAACTAGATTTAGTATGAAACTGGCATGTTTTAGTAAATGTATGTTCTTAGTTAATGTTTTTCATTTTTTATTCCATATTCATGCGTGCAGACGATGTCCTGTGATCTCCCACTTGCTGTGAAAAGCTGACGGTCTCTTGCTTGTTTGTTCACCTCCTGTTTGCAGATTTACAGCCATAACGCAGTTAGCACACCATGGTATGCTATTTGTTCCTCTGGGTTACACCTTCGGCAGTGGCATGTTTGAGATGGGTGAAGTGAAAGGAGGGTCTTCTTATGGTGCTGGAACTTTTGCAGCGGACGGGAGCCGTCAACCCTCTGAATTAGAACTCCGACAGGCCTTTTACCAGGGGAAGTATGTTTCTGAAATAACGAAGAAGCTCAAAGGTTAGCCTCCCTGAGCAAACTAAAACATCTTCAAAATGTAGTAAAAACTGATCATGATCTAAATGATCATTTCACTGAAGTTTAATGAAAGAAGACGCTTGATTCAAGAGAGAAGTACGTGTTACTTGTTCCATCAACGTTATCTTTTCTTGAATATCTTTCTGGGAATTAAACTTTGATCTGTGAATTCATCTCACCAAGAAAATGGATATAAGGAACTGGAAGCAAAATGGTATCTTGCTCCATGGTAAATGCTGCAAGTCGTAATCCGTGTGATATCACCGATGGTTTTTACCCCTCGTATTATTGTTGATCCTCACAACTCTATTTCACACGTTTAATGTTAGAAAATTGGTATAAAAACATGATTAATTATCACATGTGAGACCAGTTCAATTATGGGATCCATTCAAATTTCGAGTTAAGAATTTTCTTTTAATATTAATATTTAACATGAGAGATTCATTTTAGTTCTCAACAATTTCTTTTGTTTAGTAACTAGACTGTTTAGAGTCATAAATTTTTTTTAAATTAATTAAAAAAAACGTTATAATTAATTCTGTTCAATATAAACAGGGGAGATGGTGCTATCTAGAACAAGTTTTTTTCCCTGAGTATTTGCATTTTAATCATAATTTTAAAATTTGATCCGGTAGCGGGTCCATCAAGAACTTTTAAGACCTAGGTAAATCCAAATAAGACTCTACTGTTTATATATATATATATATATATATATATATATATATATATATATATATATAAATGAAAGCAAAGCGCCACTGTTTTAACCATTTATTGTCAAACATTTACAACATGAAGACAGAAAACCTAAGCTCTTCAATCTACAAAGCCATATCATGGTGAAAATAATGTCATGGGTTGGTGGATGGATGTGTTGGCGGTGCAGGCAGAGTTTGTTGAGCAGTTGTTTGGAGGGGGTTAGATCTTGTGGTGATGATGGCAATCCGGTTTTGATTGGTGTGGAAATGGGTATAGGTTTATTTTTACGTTTTAAAAGTGTTTTTAAAAAATTTTAAATTTTTTTTATTTTTTTATTTGTTTTAAATTAATATTTTTTGATATTTTTAAATCATGTTGATACACTGATTTCAAAAATAATTTTTAAAAAATAAAATAAAAAATATTATTTTAATACATTTTAAAATAAAAAATAATTATAACTATAATTTCAAACACGATTCTCATTTACGGTGAAAATCAACGCACGTTTGCAAATGAAGGATTTTAAAGGTGAAGAGCGGGGAAGATAAGAGAGAAAATGGAATGGTGGGTTTGTTGTGTTTGTCGTGGAGGTGGCAAAGTAGAGAGAATAAGGAAGTGGCGCACGTTAGCCAAGCAGGGATCTAGGGGATGAAGGATAAGAGAGAAAGAAAAAGAGTGTTTTTATGGCTTGGAACAAAAATAAAAAAACTGTAAAAGAAAAAAAGAAAGTACAATGCACGCAAAAAAAAGGTTGAAATAAGTGGTGGAAAAAAAGAATTTCGCTCTCTCTTTGTGGCTTGGTTCATCGAAGCTGTCACCCTCAGCAGCATAACCGTCGTGTGTGATCTGGAGTCGTGTTGGCATGGCGGTTGAAAAAGAAGAGAGAGCTATGGAAGCAGAACAATGAAGTTGTACTCTGCAATAGCGAATCCACCATCACTTGGATTTGATGATAGCCTTTGACTTCATTTCAATCACTTACTTGCTCGTTAAATTATTTAATTTAGCGCTAATTATAAATCTTGAAAAAAAATACACACACAACAGATTACTTCGGTTAGCTGAAGATCCTGCAAATCGACTGGAGTTTTATCGGAGAGATAATAACAAAAAACTTAAAGTTCTTTATTTTATTTTGAGATGATTAAATCAATCCATTTAACTTGTGATTCAATTATTATATTAGATTAATTATCACATCAATTTAAAAACTATAATTTTAATCGATTCTTTTTTCCCTTGGTTGATTCTGGCTGCTTCCTATATCTAGCTAGAATTATAGGATCTGGAGTTCTTTAATATAAGTATTCTTATTGCTTCACTATTATTATTTTTTGTTGCCTAAACATTTTGTTTTTTCCTGGCGAAGGTGCACGAGAAGTCTACACCTACTAGTTTAGTTTAGACATGAACCTTCCAGTAGTACCACTCTTTTCCAACGAAAACTCATATAAAGTTCAGTTGATGCAAAGAGAAAAAGGAAACGCATGCCAGTCCCTAGTCAATGACTATGATAGCGTGAAACGCGGGTTAATCAGTGTTTTTTTTAAAAGAATATTAGTTAAAAAATAATTTTTTTATATATTTTGAATTATTTTAATATGTTAATTTTAAAAATAATTTTTTAAAAATAAAAAAAATATTATTTTAATATATTTTAAAATAAAAATAATGAAGGTAACACAGGAGAACAAGCCGCTTCCCTGCTTTGATCAATCATGGCAGGCAATGGTTGATTTGCTGACGTTTTTGTAGAAACCTTAAAAAGTAATTTGACTTTGGGTGGTGGTTGGTTATTTTTTATATAAAAAAAATTAATATATTAAAATAATATTTATTTTAATTTTTAAAATTTATTCTTTATATCATCACATAAAAATTTAATTTAAAATAAAAAATAAAAATTATAAAATTAGGTTCAATCATAGCACCAAACACCTTCTTAAAATGTGATTGATATTATAATAACTTTCATTGTTTTTCCCAACTATATAGAAAAATTATTTGGTTATTATATAGATTTTTTTATATATACTAAACTCTACATATAATTAGGATTTATTAATAAAAACATGTTTTTCATTTATTTTTTATATAAAAATTTATTTCACAGTAATTTTAATTAAATATATATTTTTAAAAATTATAATTGCAAAAACTACATCTGTGTAAAATATACTCTTAGATACCACAAACACAATTTTTCAGTCCCGATATATATATTTAATTTACATCTTGAGACGATGCTAGAAAGTGTTAATCCTAAGATTTTATATCTTGACTTTTTACCATTTTACAGCTGAACTATTTTTATTTTTATTTTTACTTTTACTTTTTACAGCTCTAGGGGTCAATTTTTAACTCTTATTAACTGTGAATTAATTGCTCCCATCTAATAAAACTAAATTTGAAAAAAAAAATCACATTGGAGAAAATAGCATTGGAATAGTAATCTCATCAATCAGCAACACTCCACCGATTTAAAAATAATTAAAAACGACCCTTTTATCTCCTTGGCATGGATGCGATTCGAATAAAAAAAAATCTCCTAAAAAAAGATAAAGATAATAAAATAAAATAAAAACGACCTCGTTTTATCTCAGCCACCTCTGACAAATAAACAACAATCATACGAGGACAAACAGTCAAACAGAATCACATCTCCATCTCCTCCAATTCCAAAAGAAAATGGAGTCCATCTTGCGATCCTTAACGGGTCAAGACCCGAACCCGGATGATTACAGAAACATCGAGTTCTGGTCAGACCCGGAACGGTCCGGTTGGCTAACAAAGCAAGGAGACTACATAAAAACCTGGCGACGTCGCTGGTTCGTTCTCAAACAAGGGAAACTTCTCTGGTTCAAGGAGAGAAGCGTGACGCGAGGGTCAATTCCACGCGGGGTGGTCCCAGTGGGCAAGTGCTTGACCGTGAAAGGTGCAGAGGATGTGCTTAACAAACCTTATGCTTTTGAGCTTTCGACGAGCCAAGAAACAATGTATTTTATAGCAGATTCGGAGAAAGAGAAAGAGGAGTGGATCAATTCGATTGGGAGGTCAATTGTTCAACACTCACGGTCTGTTACTGATTCTGAGATTGTTGATTATGACAGCACTCGCTGATTAATCTGTTTTTCTTGTATCAATTAAAAAAAAAGGTAACTAAATACTATGTTTGTTTTTGTTGCTTCTGCTGTTGTGTATGTAATGATGAATCTTGTGCTTTTCTTATAGTTTAATCTGAGTGTTTGTTCGTTTAATTTTTGGAGATTTTGATGTTTTGTAATTGAATCTGCTTACTTATTTTGTGATTTAACTTTGTTGCTTGATTGCAATTATCAGGTGGATAGTTGACTGTTAGAAAACTCAGTTAGAAGGAATTTACATTTGGGGTTTTGATAAATGTTTTATTCTTCTTGATTTTTTAATATTCGTGCTTGATTGAGAATGAAGAGTTGTGGAATCTGTTCATTCATTAAAAAGAGCCTGCATTTCCAGTTACTTTACGGGAAAGCAATAGATTTTTCTTTTTGTGAAGGGATTTGGTATATTGTTATTATACACATTAAGGCTGTAGGGCATTAGCGAGATTTCGGTTTAAAACCAGAAGAAATGAAATAGATTACAAGAGATTGGAGTTTGGTTCCTGTCAAATTATATGTTTTGGCCAAGTAGGTCAGATTGTGCAGATTGATGATGAACTTCTTAGTTCTTCAAAACGCAGTTGGATACCTCAGGACATTAATACTACTGGTTCAGTTCGATCCTTGAAATTCTTTGTGTAGCTGTCATGGGGATCAGGTGGGAGTTCAGCTTCTTGGAAAGGGTTTAGGAAACTGTGTTAGTTCGAAACACTAAGCTTTAGGTGAACAAATCTGATATTTAAAACATATGCTTTAGCTCTGGTATGTTTTACATCTAAACTCATCCGCCTGCAAACTCTGATGTGTTCTTCTTGCCTTAGCTCAGACCTTAGCAGCAAGAACAACCCCAACTCTCAAGCACAACAGTTTTGTTTTGTTGCTAGAATTCAGTTTCAGTCCCACTAGGCTTGTTGCCCGATTGAATGGATCCACTTTGTTGCATCATTTGTCCTGTTGGCTTTGTGTGATTCAACATTGGACATGATAGTTCTTAAGATTAGATGTGTGCGATAATCATTAAACATAATTTTAAAATCCTAGAGAAATATAACGAGTCAAAAGGGATGCTTTTGACTTTGTTTTCTGAGTTGCAATGCAAGCAGAGTGGTCATTGGTGTGATGAGAGAAGTTTTGAGCTCACTGCCAAAGATGGCTAGGAAAATTATGGACAGGTCTAGGCTTTGGGTCGGCTAAGTCCCAAGTTGACTTATTGGGTGAATTCGAGTTTTCAAACATGGATAGAGGATCTTGGTTTCACAAAAAAACATACATGCTAGTGCTTCTAAAAGTTAATTTATTATTTATTCATAATTTATTTTAATTTTATTAATGTTTCATGTTAATGAATTTTTATTAAAGAATATTTTTCAACAAAATGAGTGGATCCATTAACAAAATGGAAGGAGATCAGTATTTCATTGTGGATGGTCTCATATTTCACTATAGTTTTGCACAGTAAAAGACCATTTTACCCTTCACATTGAAACCTGTGTAACTTACCTTTAGGGGCCAAAACATCTTTTCAACGAGATCAATTTATTCATAATTTATTTTAATTTTATTAATGCTTCATGTTAATGAATTTTTATTAAAGAATATTTTTCAACAAAATGAGTAAATCCACTAACAAAATGAAAGGAGATCAGTATTTCATTATGGATGGTCTCATATTTCACTATAGTTTTGCACAGTGAAAGATCATTTTACCCTTCACATCGAAACCATGTAACTTACCTTTAAGGGCAAAAACATCTTTTCAACGAGATCAATTTGTCATTTCAAGCTTGGAAGGGGCTAGAATAGTACTTTTATTTTTAATTTGCATAGTGTATTGTCTAAAATACCTTTATATATTAAATTTTCTTAACTTTTGGTTAGGGGTATTTTTGGTTTTTCCTTTTCAAAGCCCAATACAATTACTAAAGTGCCCTTACAAACAAAAAATATTTAACTTGCATTATTTTGGTCTTTTCATGTTGGCTTTTTCATTGATATTATGTTGGGTAAAGGGCAATATAGTATTTTGAGAAATTAAAAAAAAGTTGTCAGCACGTGCAACACATGAATCGACGAGTAGAAGAAGCTCGGGCCCTTTGAGTGACATATGTAAACTTCTCTAGTAAAAAAACACCTCCATCAATAGTGGTGTTAGGAGCAACTCATCAATATCTTTATGGTGGATAGGCGCATGTTAGCGAAGGATGTACGGTTTGGCTCTAATCAACTCCACCCCCCCCTTCTCTTCTTTATTCTCTCTTTTTTTTTTCTTGGTAAAATATAAAGGTGACTTTTAATTTATTTTTTATATCCAATTTAGTTTTATTCATTTGATTTCATGTTTGATTTCTTCTTAAATATTATGTTTTTTTCTTCAATTTAGTTCCTCATCAATTGATTTTATTTTATTTTTATATCAATTTAATTCTTATTATTTTAATTATTGCTTATGTGCCTTTAATTTTTTTATATTGGATTGTTTGATAATTTAACGTTATTGTTTTATTCAACTTGTTTTTGACAAAGTTGTCCTGATATCACAATCAAATTGGATATTTAGCATCCTAACTCAATTAGTCTCTATTTAATTTTTTAATTTTTTTTTCTATCAATTTTTTTTATTGAATCATTGTTTTGTCGTATTTTTATTTCATGTTATAAAAATTATACAATATTATTAAACTTACTGAAGTTAATAACCTGAATTATTATCTTTATAGAAAACTTACGTTGTCTTGACATTTCTTCTATTATAACAAATTAAGCTATCTTACATCGTATCAAACGAACCACCTAATTTTAACTAAAATATATTTATTAACCATATTTTTATTAAAACAAATTTCTTGTTTTTTGGTAAGCAATTTTACCAAATCACTAACAAACAAAATTGAGAAACCTAGATTCCACATGTGGGACAACCGACTCTGCATCATGGCAGATAAAATATCTTATAAATGAATTCGGCCCAAAACTAGAGAAGATACATTGCGAGCTGGCAAACAATTAGTGGGTGTTGCGTCCTCTTCGATAACAAAAAAGTAATTTGGATAGCACTTCAGCATTTGAATGGCTACGTTTTGATAAAAAAAAATATATCACACTTTCATTTTCTGGCCAGATGTCCCTTTATGACTTTTGGAGGTAGATGGAGTTTGTTTTTATATTTTAAAAAAGTCTTAATTTTTTTAAAATTAATATATTTTTTAGTCTTTTTACTTTAAATTTTAATAATATATTATATTAAAAATAATTTTTAAAATATAAAAAAACATATTTAAAAAATAACTACAGCTATAATCTCAAACAACATAAATACATAAATAAAAAGGAGAAATAGGTGGCAAGAAAGATCAGGGAAGAAGCAATGATGAAAGTAGAGCTGATTTTTGTTCCAGGCCCCGGTATCGGTCACTTAGCATCTGGCCTTGAATTAGCAAAGCGCCTGCTCGACCATGATGATCGATTATCAATCACAACACTTGTTATGAACATGCCCTTGACTCCATCTATTAATTCATACACCAGATCTCTCACTGCATCACAACCCCGCATCAAACTCGTTGATCTTCCCGAAGTGGATCCTCCCCCACCGGAGCTCTTCACGAAATCCGCAGAAGCTTACATCTGTGATTTCGTTGAAAGTTACATACCCCATGTCAAAACTACTGTCACGGATATTATATCATCCCTGTCTAACTCGGATGTCCGAGTTGCCGGGTTTATTTTTGATTTCTTTTGCGTGTCCATGATTGACATTGCAAATGAATTCAGTCTCCCTCCTTATATCTTCATAACCTCCAACGCAGGATTCTTGGGTCTTATGCTAAACCTACCCAAACGCCATGATGAAACCAGCGAGGTGATGCAAATGTCTGATCCTGATTCGTTAATACCAGGTTTTTTCAATCCTGTTCCAGCACGAGTCTTGCCTGATGCTGTATTTAATAAACATGGTGGTTATGCTGCTTATGTTAAGGTTGCTCAAAGGTTCAAGGATGGAAAAGGTATAATCGTGAACACATTTGCTGAGCTGGAGCCTTTTGCGCTTAGGTCCTTCTCTGATGATCACCGAATCCCTCCAGTTTACCCTGTTGGGCCAGTGCTACACCTAAAGGGTCAGCCTCACCCTGAAATAAACCAGGATCAGTTGGACAAAATCATGAAATGGCTTGATGAACAGCCTCAATCATCTGTGGTGTTTCTATGCTTCGGAAGCTTTGGGAGCTTTAGCCCCCCACAAGTGAAAGAAATAGCACTTGGCATCGAGCAAAGTGGGATCAAATTCTTGTGGTCCATGCGTTTTCCACACTCTCCGTCTAATCAGTTCGTGAATCCTGAAGATGTGTTACCAGAAGGATTCTTGGAACGCATAGAAGGACGAGGGATTATGTGTGGATGGGCACCGCAGGTTGAAGTCCTAGCTCACAAGGCAATAGGAGGGTTCGTGTCTCATTGTGGGTGGAACTCCATCTTGGAGAGCTTGTGGTACGGTGTTCCTATCGTTACATTTCCTATATATGCTGAACAGCAGCTTAATGCTTTTAGGATGGTGAAGGAATTGGGACTCTCAGTGGAGCTGAAACTGGATTACAGGGTAGGTGGTGATCTTGTGACGGCAGATGAGATAGCAAAATCTGTAATATGTGTTATGCAAAGTGATAGTGAGGTGAGGAAGAAGGTGAAAGAAATGAGCGAGAAAGGCAGGAAGGCTGTGATGGATGGTGGATCTTCTTTCACTTCCATCACACAACTCATCCAGGATATAACAGGAAACAACTGATATGAATACCGCCTGCTAGCAAGGGTTGATTTCCATTGTAGTTGAAGAAATTGTGTGTGAAAAATAAGGTATTCCTGGATGTAAAACGTTAGCAATGTTTTCCATATATAAGCCTTTCATTTTGCTGTCTCGTGAATCTCTCTAGTTGTTCTTCTAGTTTCCAAGGTGTGTGTTGTTTTCTCAACTTGATCTTCTATATTGTTACAGAGTCCTGTTATAGCTCCTTCTGCAGAAACAAATATATCAGATTTGAAGTCTTCAAATTTCATCATGCAGTCTTTACAAGGATAGGATTGCAGAGTTGCTGTCTTATTTATTTATGTCATATGGACCTCCAAGTCATTTTTGCAAGTCTTTTTTTTTCCCACCAATCTTTGATTCTGCAAGACTAGAAAGCTCTCTGTGTTTGTTGTTTGGCATTCGAGGAGTGAGCTCTAGAATTTTTGTTCAGAAGGAAAAAAGGCTCTAGGATTCTCTGTTTACTGTTCACCCTATCTTGACAACGTGACACCATGGACGTGGTCTTGTTTGCCGAGCTGTTTGGATAATTACGGGTCCGTCGGCCAGTTAGAAAAAGGCGAGCCAGTCCAAAGACTTAAGTGAACCAGTCTTTTAAAATGTTTACTTTTTAAAATATTTTTTATTTTATATAAAAAATTATTTTTTAATTAACATATTAAAATGATTTAAATTATAATTTATTTCTCCTTGTACTCTATCCAGAATAATTATAATTTTATTGTCTATAAAAATTGAAGAGTTATTAAAAACTAAATTGAACAATCCGGGAATTAAAAACTGTTACCCGATTAAATGGATCCACTTTGTTGCATCATTTGTCCTGTTGGCTTTGTGTGATTTAACATTGGACATGATAGTTCTTAAGATTAGTTGTTTGCGATAATCATTAAACATAATTTTAAAATCCTAGAGAAAAATAACGAGTCAAAAGAGATGCTTTTGACTTTGTATTCTGAGTTGCAATGCAAGCAGAGTGGTCGCTGCTATGATGAGAGAAGTTTTGAGCTCATTGTCACAGGAGTCAGTTTTGAATCATGAGATATCCACTTCATGCAGTTATGAATTAAGATAAAAATGCAAAATTTCTGTAATAGAATTTTATTTGGGTTACTTCTAGATCAAGCGCACATGAGAATTATAACAAAGATGGCAGGAAAAATATGGACCGATCTAGGGTTTGGGTTGGCAAAGTTCCAAGTTGACTTGCTTGATTAGTCTGAGTTTTAAAAATATAAATAGAGGATCTTGGGTTTCATAAAAAAGCATACATGCTAATGCTTCTTTAAAGTCAATTTATTATTCATCCATAATTTATTTTAATCTTATTAATGTTTCATGTTAATGAATTTTTATTAAAGAATATTTTTCAACAAAATGAGTGAATCCATTAACAAAACAAAAGGAGATAGCATAAATATTGTGGACGTTCCACATTTCACTATAAATTTGCATAGTGAAAGACCATTTTACCTTTCACATTGAAACCCATGTAACTTACTTTCAGGGGCAAAAATATCTTTTCAACGAGATCAATTTGTCATTGCAAGCTTGGAAGGGGTTGGAATAGTAATTTTACTTTTAATTTGCATAATGTATTTGATTAATATTTAAAAGTGTATTTTTATCAAGGTTTTATATCATCATTTTGCACTTGAAGTATCAATAACTCCTGAACTAAAGCATGTTTTATAATAATATATTTAATAATATAAGATACTTTTAATTTATGGTAAATGTTCATCTTAAATGCATGTCTATCACATAAATAAAAGAGTTGATTGATGAGTTTAAGTACTGAAATTGAAAGGACAAAGAGATGGCCAAACTTAGAAAAGATATTGTGGTTCAGTCCAAACTAGAACATTATTCGGTAATTAGGTCATATCTAGAGTTGTAGATCTCAGATTTAGGTCTGCTTTATATGGATGGAAAGATAACACATATTCCTAAAACTTTCATGTAGAGTCCAAGATTTAAAAAGGTCGTTTTCAAGTCTAAATTATAGCAGCAACGGAGAAGTCTGAATCTGTCCTGCAGCCCAGATACTATTCAGTGTTCAACCCATATTTCGAGTTCAAAAAGTCCAAATGACCTCAATTTTTTTTCCTGAAAAGATGAGACAATTTCCTAGAACTTTCATGGTACAGGTGGTTCAAATTCAGACATTATCAATGATATTTTATTCAGACTAGAAGATAAAGACTCTCACCAAGTGAAGTTGTGGCCACCCACTCAACAATTAGTCATCAAATCAATAGTTCTAAATTTTGACATATAAAAGGAGGCATTTGCCATGCATTTAGGCATCTTGGTTTCCAGATCAAGATCATGCTCTTTATTTTTTTTCTTTATATTTTTGTAATGTTTAAGTTTTATTTCATGTTATATTTTTTTTAATCTCTTGTTTATGCTTTTCATTTCCTTTACTATACTTATGTTCTTATGTTGTTTATTTATGTTTATCTTCTTTATTATATTTAGCTAAGTTTATTATATTAAGGTGAAAAGGTTTCACTAATAGTGTTAGAATATGTATAATATAAACTCAACATGGACTTCAATGTTTATATCTAAGAAAATTTGTTATTAACATATCTTATATTTTTATCTTACTAATTCTCAATACCTTGCTTGTTAAATGGTTAATCTAGATTTATGTTATATACCATTTGGTACAACAAATGCTTGGCACTTTCATAACCAACTGTATGGTATAACCTACACCTACGATATGAAAGGAACTTGATTTGTTGTTAAAATAAGTTAGCATCATGAATTCTTAACAATATTTAAAAATTTGGTGTTATTTAAATAAGATAATTGATATGATCATGTTAAAAATTTATAATGAACTATTAAGGATAAATCATCCGTTTGGAATCTTCTTTGTGTGTGGTTTTCAGTTGATTAATAAAAAGAGTTTATACTATATTTATTTCTAATATTATTAGTGAATCCTCTAACCTTGACAATTATTTTATCCTTGTTTAATCTTCACATTAATCTTACATCGCAAAGTCGTCGCCATCGTCGTCGTTATTATTTATAATTTATAATTTATAATTTATATAGTTAATCTTAGTGTGGTTTAACCACGGTCTTTCCGGGTTATTTATTACTTCGACACTCCTGCACTTAGGAAAAGACATCAATATTTTGATCGTGTCAGTATTATCTAAAATACCTTTAAATATTAAATTTTCTAAACTTTTGGTCAATGGTATTTTTGGTTTTTTCTTTTCAAAGCACAATGCAATTGCTAAAGTGCCCTTACAAACAAAAAATATATAACTTGCATCAAGGAGCTTTTTGGTCTTTTCATGTTGGTTTTTTCATTCATATTATGTTAGGTAAGGGGCAATATGATATTTTGAGAAATTAAAATAAAAATATAAAAGTTTTATGCACGTGCACACACGCATCAGCGAGTAAAAAAGGCACGTGCAACACAAGTTTTTTCGACGGACAAACACCTCCATCGATAGTGGTGTTGGGAGCGACTCATTGAGAACTTTATGGTGGATGGGTGTGTGTTGGCGAAGGATGTACGATGTGGCTCTAGTGAACTCCACCCCCCCTCTTTTCTCTTTTATCTCTTCTCCTTGGTAAAATTAAAGGTTGCTTTTCATATCGATTTAGTCCTTATTTATTTTATTTAATGTTGGATTTCTTATTTTTCTTTTTAAAATATTTTTTTCTTTAATTTAGTTCCTCATCAATTGGCTTTATTTTATTTTTGTATCAATTTAGTCTTTATTTTTTAGTTATTGCTTATGTGCCTTTAATTTTTTTTACATTAAATTATTTGATAATTGAACATCATTTTTTTATTCAACTTGCTTTTGACGAGGTTACCATGATATCACAATTAGGTTGTATATTTAGCATGCTAACCCAATTAGTCTCTGATAATTTTTTTAATCTTTTTTTTTGTGTTAATTATTTTCATTGGCTCATTTTATTGTCGTTGTATTTTTTATTTCATGTTATAGAAATCATATGATCTTCAATCAAGTTAATGATACGAGAATGATCTGAATTATTTTTTTATAAAAACACTTATGTTCTCTTAATATTTTTTTATGATAAAAAAATAAGCTAACTTATATCATATCACACCAACCACCTAATTTTAGCTAAAATAGGCAAGTTTACCAAATCACTAATAATCAAAATTGAGAAACCTCGATTCCACATGGGGGACAACCGACAACATCTCTCCAGATAAAATATCTTATAAATGAATCGGCCCAAAACTAGAGAAAATACCTTGCGAGCTGGCAAACAATTAGTGGGTGTTGCGTCCTCTTCAATAAAAAACAAATAAAAACAATTCATTTTCCGTCGATGTTCGGGCCAGAGGAAATAAGGCTTTGACCCTTTATGACTTGTGGGGAGACTACGAGTAAGTAGATAAACGAAAAGGAGAAAGAGGTAGAAAGGAAGATCATAGAAGAAGCGATGAAGAAAGAAGAGCTGATTTTTGTTCCAGGCCCCGGTTTCGGTCACTTAGCATCAGGCCTTGAATTAGCTAAGCGCCTGCTCGACCATGATGATCGATTATCAATCACAGCACTTGTTATGAACGTTCCCTTTATTCCATCTATTAATTCATACACCAGATCACTCGCTGCATCACAGCCCCGCATCAAACTCGTTGATCTTCCCCAAGTGGATCCTCCCCCACCAGAGCTCTTAACGAAATCCCCAGAAGCTTATATCTGTGATTTTGTTGAAAGTTACATACCCCATGTCAAAACTACTGTCACAGATATTATGTCATCCCTGTCTAACTCCGATGTCCGAGTTGCCGGGTTTATTGTTGATTTCTTTTGCGTGTCCATGATTGACATTGCAAATGAATTCAGTCTCCCTCCTTATATCTTCGTAACCTCCAACGCAGGATTCTTGGGTCTTATGCTAAACCTACCCAAACGCCATGATGAAATCAGCGAGGTGATGCAAATGTCTGATCCTGATTCGTTAGTACCAGGTTTTTTCAATCCTGTTCCAGCACGAGTCTTGCCTGATGCTGTATTTAATGAACATGGTGGTTATGCTGCTTATGTTAAGGTTGCTCAAAGGTTCAAGGATGGAAAAGGTATAATCGTGAACACATTTGCAGAGCTGGAGCCTTTTGTGCTTAGGTCCTTCTCTGATGATCCCCGAATCCCTCCAGTTTACCCTGTTGGGCCAGTGCTGCACCTAAAGGGTCAGCCTCACCCTGATTTAAACCAGGATCAGTTCGAAAAAATCACGAAATGGCTTGATGAACAGCCTCAATCATCTGTGGTGTTTCTGTGCTTCGGAAGCTTTGGGAGCTTTAGCCCCCCACAAGTGAAAGAAATAGCACTTGGCATCGAGCAAAGTGGGTTCAGATTCTTGTGGTCCATGCGTTTTCCACACTCTCCGTCTAATCAGTTCACGAATCCTGAAGATGTGTTACCAGAAGGATTCTTGGAACGCATAGAAGGACGAGGGATTATGTGTGGATGGGCACCGCAGGTTGAAGTCCTAGCTCACAAGGCAATAGGAGGGTTCGTGTCGCATTGTGGGTGGAACTCCATCTCGGAGAGCTTGTGGTACGGTGTTCCTATCGTTACATTGCCTATATATGCTGAACAGCAGCTTAATGCATTTACGATGGTGAAGGAATTGGGACTGTCAGTGGAGCTGAAACTGGATTACAGGGTAGGTGGTGATCTTGTGACGGCAGATGAGATTGCAAAATCTGTAATATGTGTTATGCAAAGTGATAGTGAGGTGAGGAAGAAGGTGACAGAAATGAGCGAGAAAGGCAGGAAGGCTGTGATGGATGGTGGATCTTCTTTCACTTCTATCACACAACTCATCCAGGATATAACAGGAAACAACTGATATGAATACCGCCAGATAGTAAGGGTTGATTTCCATTGTAGTTGAAGAAATTGTGTGTGAAAAATAAGGTATTCCTTGATGTAAAATGTTAGCAATGTTTTCCATACATAAGGCTTTCGTTTTGCTGTCTCGTGAATCTCTCTAGTTGTTCTTCTAGTTTCCAAGGTGTAAGCCTTTCGTTTTGCTGTATCGTGAATCTCTCTAGTTGTTCTTCTAGTTTCCAAGGTGTGTGATGTTTTCTCGACTTGATGTTCTATATTGTTAAAGAGTCCTGTTATGGCTCCTTCTGCAGAAACAAATATATCAGATTTGAAGTCTTTAAGTTTAAATTTCATCATGCAGTCTTTACAAGGATACGATATCAGAGTTGCTGTCTTATATATATATTTCTGTCATATGGACCTCCAAGTCATTTTTGCAGGTCTTTTTTTTTCCAATAATCTTTGATTCTGCAAGACTACCAAGCTCTCTGTGTTTGTTGTTTGGCATTCGAGGAGTGAGCTCTAGAATTTTTGTTCAGAAGGAAAAAAAAACAAAAAGAAGCTCTAGGATTCTCTGTTTACTGTTCACCCAACTTGACAACGTTAAACCATGGACGTGGTCTTTTTAGCCGAGCTGTTTAGATAATTACGGGTCCGTCCAAAAACTTCAGTGAACCAGTCTTTTAAACCTTAAGTTTATGTTGATTTTCGTCGAATTTCATCTTATAATTGTTCTTCAAATCTTCTGTAGATATGCCATTAGAGAAAACTATCAAGACTTAATTATTTTTACTCTTTTTTTTTTTTTTTTTACAGCTAGATTTCGATCCGATGACATGATCAGTCATCAGTGTACGGATACAACTGGATCTGTTAAGCTAATTATAATAAGCTCAGGTTGAAATTAATTACTAACAATTAGGGTTAGGAAAATGCACAGGAGGATTTGATTTGATGGACTTCTTTGCATGGGATTTGTAAATTGTGTAGCTGGACACGTGGTTTTGTTTTATCGAGGAAAACTATTCATTTATTCATTCTTCCAAGACATTAGCAAATTACGAAGTTGGATCAGGGCATGTGCCATGTACCAGCAAGATCGTGAAGCAAGACAGAAGTTGTCGATAATTACTGGCTTTGATAACCACGTGATGCTGCAGCTGTTTAAATTCATAAGTTTTTTTTTTTTTTGAAAATATTATATAACAAAAGATATCACATTCATAAAGTTAGTTGTAAAAATTAAATAAAGATAGTTAAATCCAAGTATAACAAAAATATTTAGAGTTAAATATTTTATGCTTTATATATATAGATAAAGAACTAGATATCAATGAGCGGCGGAGTATATTACAAAGCAGATAATAAAAACGTCCAATCAATTTACTATGTTGGATAAAAAAGCATTGATTAACTAAATGATAATTGTTTTCCTAGAGCAAAAGATAAGTGTAACTGTAAGTTATAAATTTTTCATAAAACAATAAACATTAAATATTCTTAAAGATAAATTAGAAATGAAAAATAAAGATATAATTGTTGCTGAGTAAATGAGTTCATAAAGGAAAGTAATTAGAAAGTGAGAATGATATAGTTGATTGTAATTGATCTAATTTTTGTTAAACAAAGAGGTGATTTGTAGATGCTTACCTTTTCAGGTGATGAAATGGAGAGGCGTTGCTTTTTTGAAAGTCCTGGTGCAGGACTGTCATCATCTTCGTAGAGATGTTCATTTGATGAGTCTGTATAATCTTTCAAGGGTCTTGACTGGAGAAGTTGGGTGCTGAATCATATATTAAAAGAAAGTACTAAGCAATGGCAAGTATAAACAATAGGAATGAAAGGCAAAACAATTTATATCTAAAAAAAACAAAATGTCTTAATGAATATATAACCCAAGTTTTAATTGTGATGCTAAAAACATATATAAATTAATATACAATATCATGAATCATTTTTGTCTTACAAACCAATACTTATGCGCAAAGTTTGTTTTTTTTTCCCCTGTAATGAATGGCCATGCAAATCGTTTCAAAATTAGTGTGAAAGAACAGTCAATGAGCAACGGTTGCTTCTTTTCATTTTTTGCATAATGACTGGCCATACTCTCCTTTCCATTATTCTTATACATGTCGTGTCCCTAAAGTTTTATGAATAGCATTTTCGATGGAGTTTCGAGAAACAAACTTAGCATAGCTGTTCCAAAACTAAGAAACTAAGCAGCAAGCAAACATCAAACTTCTATGTCCGTCAAGATTTTGACCTTTTGCTCTTTATATTTTTTTTATTTAAAAAAAAAAAAAAGCAAAAAGCATTGTTGCGTGCTAGATAAGTGGATATTAATGATAAGGTTTTCTTACATAAGATAAATAATTTAATATATATTGTGATGGGAAATATCAATGACCCCACTAATATGTGATTTATGATTGACAGTAGTAGTATTTCTCGCGCAAAGATGTTAAAATATTCGAGAAAAGCTCGGTTCAAATTCTATCTTTTCAACTGAATTGTGACCCTAATCAATCTCAAATCAAGTTGATTTCAATAACAACTCTACATGCATTCTGGATAGAAATATATATAAATTTGTTGAGATATTTTAAAGATACAGATAAAGTTATTATTTAAATCTTGGATAAATCAAGTACAATATTTCTGTTTGGATTTGCGAGTGGTACAAATACTTAAATCAACTCACTATATATATATATAGCATTCCACCAATCATACGCAAAAGAAACAAATAAAAAGAAAGAGAGATTGTTGGAGGGGCTTTCGCTCCAACATCTGGTGGAAAGGAATACCCTGGAAAGTTAACATTCAGAGTGTTCTTCACTTGCCTTTTTGCAGCAACAGGAGGTCTGATTTTTTATTATGATCTTGGTATTTCAGGTGTGTAATAATGTAGAATTAAGCAGTTTCTTTTTGAAGATGTAATAATCGTATCTTGATTTTTGTGTGTTTCTAACCACTTATTTATTTTGTATACTAATTTCACCTTTACGATGTTTCCTGGTGTTGAAGAAGAAAAAAAAAATTACAACGATTTGCACTGGTTTTGTTTTGGTTTAGTGCCAATAAATAATTAATTGTAGCAATTCGAGGTTAGTTGTTAAGAGGCTCAAAGATCGAAATTAGACTTTTTTTTCTTCAGTCTTGTGTTGACTTATGATCCACATCTTGTTCATGAGATGTTAATTAAATCTAAGTTGATCTCTTGAGAGTTTTTTTTTTTTTTTTTTTGCAGCCATTGAAACTTTTTTCTTTATTAATTGTGTTTACTGATAGAGAAAATTGAACAATTCAATTACTCATAGTTTGATTCCCTTGTTGTTTCTATTTTTTGCAATGCCTCTTCGTGATTTTCGCAAAGGAGAACCTGTTTCCCTTAATGTTCCAATTTTGTTAGGACAATAGCATGTATGTCTATAATCTGAATGAAGACATGAATTATTTTGTGTTAAACAAATAATAATTGAGATAGCCACTATCATATTTCAAGTTCAGTCCAATTGATCATGCTTAGTAAGTGTCTACTGCCCACTGAAAACTTGTTTCAATGTGGCCATTGATGTTTCTTGGAACCTTTGCTCATTAAGTTTTGTTTTGACAATATAATCACTATCTCTATACATAAAAAACAATAAATAAATCAATAAAACATCAAATATAAACAATATAGCTCGCATGTTAAGATTTTATAAAATATGTTAAGAGTTATAAGGAAAATTAGAGAAATACATAACTGAAACTTGTAAATTACAGCATTGAAAAATAAGTTTACATGGAGAGGCATGAAATAAGAACAAAACAAAAATATCTTGCGAATCCTATTTTCTTAAAAGAAACTGGGATGACTTGAAATATTAACAGAGATTAACGGAACAATTGGTGGTAATCCCCGCAAGTAATCACTAAGCTCCAAATAAAGTTAGAGCAATGGATAATATTTTCTATTCTATTTTAATTGCTACAATTTATTTTTTAATAGTGTTGAGCAAAATAAATGACTAACATATTGTAATGGTCTAGATCCAGTATTCAACGACCAATATTTTTTGAGCAACATTTGTATACCATAATAGTTGCATCATTCACTATACAAATATATAATTACAAAAATGATATGTGACCCTATATTGCGGCATGTAACCAAAAAACATCTCTGCAAATTTTATAAAAAAACAACAAAAGTAGTTCTCAAAGCTTACCAAAAGCATAAGATTTTGTATGTACAAATACAATTGTCCGTGATGGTGGTTTTTTGTAAAACTAATTACCATGCACAGTTGTTGGAAAAACAAAAGCACAGAACTCACGATGTGGTGTGAGACATATGCACCTGATACGGGTGCACCAAGACGGATAAAGAAAAGAATATGAAACCATATGCGTTAGGATTTGACGAAACCAAGATACGCTGCAGAATCACAAAAACCAGAAAGAAAAGAGAAAAGAGAGAAGTCCCTCTTTTGAAGAACATGGCAACGATGAAAAGAGACACAAAGGATGCATCACTAAACTGCAGAGTCAGACACAAAGGCAAAGATACTTGATGTTTAATGAAATAAAATCACTCATTTGTTAGGTGGCTAATTTATGTAAACGTAAAAAATGATAGGGCATAGGCCATGCAAAATAATTTAAGATGCAGACAGCAACATAAGCATAGTTATTTTTCACAACACGGTCTTAAAAAGCAACAAACAGAAAAATATTCTAACCTTGAAGTCTAAGTCCTCTCCTGAAAGATGATATGATAAAGGAAATAACGAATTGTAGAGGAAAGCATAACAAATTATAGCTGCTATACACTAATAAAAACAAAAGGACATCCCACCCGAATCCTCAACAAACAAAAGTTGCACAAAAACATACATTTAAATATCATAAGAGAGGTGGGAGCCGAGAGAATTGATTTTCTAAAAAACCACTTCAAAAGAACACCATCCTATGCAATAAAACAATTAGAAGTGGCTAACAACTACACTAACCAAAATAGAAATGCCAACTAAAATAGAACATGAAATAATGAAAACGCAAAGGCAAGCATGTGTGTATAATGATGCCAACGTCACATTCATTTAATGCACTATTAAGAAGACTGGTTGGCTTGACTTTATCTAAATGGATCCTGAAGGCATTTAATGCACTATTAAAAAGACTGACTGGCTTAACTTTGTCTAAATTAAACCTGAAGATATGTAAGTTTATTGTCTCTTTGCATGCCCTTATAATTATTTTGAAGGTGATGAGATGTCAGATAATTTAGTATCACCTTCAACTCTATAAACTTTACAAAAGGAAAAGAAGACCCAGTTACAGAGAAAGAAAAAACGACAACGTAATTTTTCAAAGCATTTAAGACACTGATATCATGATGTCGCTTTTTTCAAATCTGTGTAGTGATAATATATGTTTTGTTGGAAAGCGAGCGAGACACTTCACTACAGTGTAGTGATGATATTTGTTTTCGTTGGGAAAGCTACAGTGTTTTTCCTTTTTAGAGTTATTTAATAGGGTAATGTTTATTTTTTAAAATATATATATATATATATATAATATTTTTATATTAATACATTAAAATGATTTAAATTATAACTTATTTCTCCTTGTACTCTATCAAGAATAATTATAATTTTATTGCCTATATGTTAAAAATTATTAAATAAGTTTTTAATCTAAGTTAATCATCCTTGGTTATACTCTCTTTGTCTATTATTATCGACCCTTTTTGGCTTTTCAAAGTCAATATAACATGATTTTGATATATTTTTTATATTGATTATAAATTTAACAAGAAAAATGTTATAAAAAAATATAATAAGCTTTAACTAATACTTAATTTTTCAAATATTAGATCAATAAAATAAATTAAAAATATCATGTCAATGCTAAACTCCATTGACTTCTCAAAATTAATGAGGGATAGTTGTAATGAACTAATAGATAATTTTATATTCTAAATATACCTTATTTTCAAATTAAATTTTTTTCATCTTACTGATTTCATAATATTCAAACCATAACTAATAACATCATATTACTTATTTAATTAAATACACTTCAAGGAATGAGACAAAATACAAGTGAAAAGGAGATTAAAATACATGACCCATAAAAATGATTAAAATATTTATACTTGATATTTTTTTTTCCTACTCGTATCTATTTAGTTTTATAAAGTGAATCTTATTACATAACTAATAAAATATCACTAATTATATTTTGTTATTCACCTTTTTTTTATTCTATTCCACAAAAAAAAAAGCACAAGGTTTTAATCGAAGGATTATGTTATAAATGTAATTAAAAAGAAATAAGGATTGATAATAAGTTCTTAAATTACAAGGACTAATTAATTAGTTTTGTTAACTACAGAGGCTAAGGTATAATTCATCCAGTGCTGACTGTTTCTGCTGCAGCCTGTACTTTGCCAGCTTCAAGTCAAAATGATCAAATGTCGGCAGTGAGATACGTCTGCAAAAGAAGATGATGGCAGGTACCTGGATGCTGTCTTCAAATCTTTAAATTGGAAAAATAATCTCAACATCCATGGCAACCCTAGGGAACCCTCTTGCCTCTGTCCCAATTAGCTCAAACGCCACCCTCTTAACTGCCAATAACGAACAGAAAAGCAATCCCTCCACAGTCCCAGTACTCATTGACAAATGTGCCAACAAAAAACACCTGAAACAACTCCATGCTCATATGCTACGCACTGGTCTCTTCTTCGACCCTCCATCGGCTACCAAGCTCTTCACTGCATGTGCTTTGTCCTCTCCCTCGAGCCTCGATTATGCTTGCAAGGTGTTCGACCAAATTCCCCAACCAAATCTCTACACTTGGAACACCCTCATTCGTGCTTTTGCTTCAAGCCCCAAACCCATCCGAGGCCTCTTGGTATTTATCCAGATGCTTCATGAGAGCCAACGTTTTCCTAATAGTTACACTTTCCCTTTTGTTATTAAGGCTGCCACGGAGGTTTCTAGTTTACTTGCTGGACAAGCTATTCATGGAATGGTTATGAAGGCATCGTTTGGTTCGGATTTGTTTATTTCGAACTCACTTATTCATTTCTATTCCTCATCGGGGGATTTGGATTCGGCTTATTTAGTTTTTTCGAAGATTGTTGAGAAAGATATTGTATCATGGAATTCAATGATATCGGGGTTTGTGCAAGGGGGTAGCCCTGAGGAGGCATTGCAGTTGTTTAAAAGAATGAAGATGGAGAATGCGAGGCCCAATCGTGTGACAATGGTGGGAGTTTTATCAGCTTGTGCAAAGAAGATAGATTTGGAATTTGGTAGATGGGCTTGCGATTACATTGAGAGGAATGGGATTGATATAAATTTGATTTTGAGTAACGCAATGCTTGATATGTATGTGAAATGTGGCAGCCTTGAAGATGCTAGAAGATTGTTTGATAAGATGGAGGAGAAAGATATTGTTTCGTGGACAACTATGATTGATGGGTATGCAAAAGTGGGTGATTATGATGCGGCTAGGAGGGTTTTTGATGTCATGCCCAGGGAAGATATTACTGCCTGGAATGCATTAATATCTTCTTATCAACAGAATGGTAAGCCAAAAGAGGCACTAGCCATTTTCCGTGAATTACAGCTTAATAAGAACACAAAACCAAACGAAGTTACACTTGCAAGTACCTTGGCAGCATGTGCTCAGCTGGGAGCAATGGATTTAGGTGGGTGGATTCATGTGTACATAAAGAAGCAAGGCATTAAGTTAAACTTCCATCTCACAACCTCGCTTATTGACATGTATTCTAAGTGTGGCCATCTAGAGAAGGCACTTGAGGTGTTTTATTCTGTGGAAAGGAGAGATGTGTTTGTATGGAGTGCCATGATTGCTGGGTTGGCAATGCATGGGCATGGGAGAGCTGCTATTGATTTGTTCTCAAAGATGCAAGAAACTAAGGTAAAGCCCAATGCTGTGACATTTACCAATTTATTGTGCGCTTGTAGTCACTCGGGACTAGTGGATGAGGGCAGGTTGTTTTTCAATCAAATGAGGCCAGTTTATGGTGTTGTGCCTGGTAGCAAACATTATGCTTGTATGGTTGATATTCTTGGTCGTGCTGGCTGCCTTGAAGAAGCTGTTGAATTAATAGAAAAAATGCCAATAGTCCCAAGTGCTTCTGTGTGGGGTGCTCTACTTGGAGCATGCAGAATTTATGGAAATGTTGAGCTCGCTGAAATGGCTTGTAGTCGTTTGCTTGAGACAGACTCCAATAATCATGGAGCTTATGTGCTCTTATCCAATATATATGCCAAAGCAGGCAAATGGGACTGTGTTTCTAGATTAAGGCAGCACATGAAAGTTTCTGGGTTGGAGAAGGAACCAGGTTGTAGCTCGATTGAGGTTAATGGCATCATTCATGAGTTTCTCGTTGGAGATAACTCTCACCCTCTCTCCACGGAAATCTACTTTAAGTTGGACGAGATTGTAGCTAGAATAAAATCAACTGGTTATGTGTCTGACGAGTCCCACCTTCTACAATTTGTTGAAGAAGAATACATGAAGGCGCATGCCCTTAACCTTCACAGTGAAAAATTGGCAATTGCCTATGGGCTTATTAGGATGGAACCATCACAACCAATTAGGATTGTGAAAAATCTTCGTGTTTGTGGGGACTGTCATTCAGTTGCTAAGCTCATATCTAAACTTTATAATAGAGATATACTATTGAGAGATCGGTATCGGTTCCATCATTTTAGTGGAGGGAATTGCTCATGTATGGATTACTGGTAAAGAAGGGTGGAATATGGTTTGAAGATTTCACCTCAATTCTCTACAGAATGACATAATTCCTCATTGTAGTCTGGGTAGGAAGCAAGAGTGATGGGGTTGTAGGAGAACTGGGAGTTCCAAGCTGAAAAACTTTCATCAAGTCTTCAGCACTTCTCTTGGTGTTTGCTCAGGGCTTCAAGCTTAAGTAAGAAAGAAGCATCTTGCTTGGATGGTATTTCTGTTTTTAACTGTGATGCAAAGCAAATGTATGGAATGTGAAAATCCAGATTTTGTTTTGTTTTCTAGTTATTTCTTTTCCCCAGCACGTTGTCAGTACTGAAGTTTAAAACTTGGAAATTATATTCTCGGTGTTATTTTGTGCACTTTATGTTCCCTGAAAATGATTACACTCACGGACACTGATGGGCTCTTAGAGGAACTTGTCAACCATTACATTTCTGGAATGCGCCATGAGGATTCGATTTCTTGAGTAAAGCGTAGTTGATCGCAATCCAGCTCAGTTAAGAGTAGTAGATTTTAGGAGGAACTTGCAAATATTGTAACCTTGGGAAGTTTGAAACATATTTACTGCTGGAGGCTTTCATTTTGTTTTGTTAAATGATGAGTACAAACCTCTAGTTGATGATAGCTTGTCTCCTGACTGCAGGGATGGGTGCTGCAGTAACCATTGTTACTATGTAGAACTTGCTATTTTTACCGTGGAGTTATAATTTGACTACTCTTTTGCTGATTTCATAAAGAGTCAGCAACTTAGCTTGTTGCTTGAAGTTCAATGATTATTTTGGGCTCCAGATTCTTTGAAGTGAGTTCGAATATCTTGAACACATTTGTCCTTCCAGGTGCAGCCACATCTTAAACCTCCCATTGGGAAGCTCTGCGCTGTTGAGGGTTCAGTACCTAAACTGCAATAGTTTCTTCACCAGGACCATCAATTCCTTTACATGCACTGTTGACAGTAGCTGAAATGTTGAAGTTTCTGTAATAGAATCCAGTATCCAGCAACATGAAACGAGATTGATCTGATAGATGAAGTGTCGTCCAATCCCGTAAATACAAGGTTTCTTAGTAATGGACGACACGTCATAAAGAAATACCCTAGTAAAAAATTAAATTCATCCTGGCCAGCAGAAGGTTAAGTTTTTTTTCCTTCTTCTTCATATTCTGAGCTCTAAAGAGTCTTGACCGAGCACCAATACAAAACAATGAAAGATGAAGCTAAAAAACCTGGTAAAGATCCTTGAAACCCTCCAGTTTGTTGAGTTTAACAGAAAATGAAACCAGCAAGCTCTTGTTGATATGCCACATGTCAAAAACCCACAACTTGATGTTAGATCCGAAGCCTTCTCATTCCTTGGTCTTCCCAAAGTGTATATAATACACCCCGCCACGTTCCTCACTCTACAGATACTGAACGTCTCTTCTAGTTCAACAAGACCCAAGCTTTGGCCTTTTTGTTTGTTAGCAATGGAAACTTTAACTGGCTTGTACACTAAGGTCTTTACAAAAAACACTAACAAAACTCTATCACCATCAAGATCAGCTCAACTGGGTCGATCTGATATTAGCTTTTCTCCATCTCCAAGTCTAAAGAGAGCACATTTTGATCATTTGGCTTTGTGTCGACGCAGAGATGCTCCATTGCTGGTCATGAAATCCCATCCTGCATCTAATGCGGAGGTGCCTTGTTTCTTTAATAAGTTTCTTGGATTCTCATTTCTTTGTGTATTTGTATTGATATCTGAAGATTTGGTTCTGTTTGTTTATATCATGTTTTTCATTTAACAATAAACAGGATAAGAAATAAAATCATATGTTTGCCTTTAGAAACAGGACAGGTTCATTTATGCATTGTAATCAGAAAGGATACATTACTGTGGACTTTTTCATATGAGCATGTTTGTATGCATAAAAACCTACGTTAAACATTGATTACTTCCATTTCCTTGATTATAATTAATCAACAGTATTGCTTAGTGCATTTCCCCCTCTAAAGATACTCTCAGGTTCAATGTTGACAAAGAGTACTAGTTATTGTCAATTAGCTGATGTGAACAACTTGAAAGTCATCGTTGTGATTCTCTGATATCAGAGGTGCAACAATGGTGCCACTTCAGTAGTATAAGAGCACCCTTCATATTTTGTTTCAAATTGGTAATGA
Source organism: Populus alba x Populus glandulosa (assembly GCA_033617975.1). Classification (NCBI taxonomy): domain Eukaryota; kingdom Viridiplantae; phylum Streptophyta; class Magnoliopsida; order Malpighiales; family Salicaceae; genus Populus; species Populus alba x Populus glandulosa. The sequence continues at coordinate 6,157,554 of CM066151.1, forward strand.
GTTATGTTCTTGCTCCACTGAGGTCACTCTTAAGATTAAGATAACCTGGAGTTCTTTTTTTTCTGCTGGAGTTCGTTTTTATCACAACATAGGAGCTTAATCAAGTTCGTATAATAGTTTCATCTTGATTGACTTAAATTTTCAAATAGGTGTTGACTGGTTTCGGGACTGCAGTGTCTGGGAACCAAAAAATAAGTAAGTCAATACTGTGTTCCAAATTCTTATATCCAAGTTTGTGCTTACTGTGACCTCAAAATATTGATTGTAGCTTCTCTGCCTCCCAGCACCAGGAAAAACTGTTCACGTGAAGTTCCAGTTGCAGAAGGAGTGTATGTTCGGTGAGCAATTTCTCCTGGTTGGGGAAGACCCAATGATTGGTCTGTGGGATCCATCAAATGCCATACCACTCGACTGGTCAGAGGGACACACATGGAGTGTTGAGCTGGTAAGGAGGAACTATTAAAAGACACTATTCTACTGGTATTCAATGAGGTATATGATACAAACTCTGAATTATGGCAGGATGTGCGCATTGATTTGACGATGCAATACAAGTTTATTCTTAAAAGAAGCACGGGAGAAATTGTTTGGCAACCTGGTCCAGACAGAATATTCAAGACATGGGAAAGCAGTAGCAGTGTAGTGATTGCAGAGGATTGGGAAAATGCTGGAGCTCAAAAAATTATGGAGGAGCAAATGATCAATACTCCAGATTTGGAGCCTGCTGGTGCTGGAAATGTTTCTCTTCAGGGGGGAGAAGTTATGTCTGATGTCAACAAGGATTTAATGCTTTCAGGGCACATTGCCTGTGCAGAAGATAAATCAAATGGTAAGTATGAGGTTGTCAATGGTATTGCCTATCCAGCGGAAGGGCATATAATTAATGCAGACATAAAACTTGAGTCGGGGGAATCTTTTGGTAGCAGAAAAGAGGTGCCAGTGCCAGTGCCAGCAGACAAGAATAATTGTACAACTCCAACTTGCAAGAACCCAGTAACCATGGAGGATGAAGAAACCTTGTTGACTTATGAACAACGCACTGTTCTTTTACCTGGTTTGAAATCCTCCACAAGCAGTCTCTAGTGAAGAAGCACTTTCCAAGGTACTAGGCTCCATCTTTGCTGAAACCTCAATTGGAATCCAAGCAACTAAGCCCAGAACGTGCCTGAGGCAACTTTTTGATGAACCAAATTGTTATTATTATTATTATTATTATTTTCAGACTTCGGCTTTGGGAGCAATAATCCACGCATTCTCCCTGTTTCTGCTGAAATATATTCGGGACTTGATTATGTAAATATAGCTTCTGTTTGAATTTTATCTTATTGAATAATGTACTTAGTGCCCCTCATTAAATATATATCGCAGCCCCTTCGCTGTTTGCTGTGTTATGCTACTGAATTTGCTGCACGATGGAAGGATGCTAAGGTCTTAGACATCTTGCACCCGAGATCCAGTTTGCAATTTGCTAATTTGCCGATCCAGAATTTTGCTAGCTGAATCTCGTCAAGTTGAACTCCTGGTTCAGAGGACTCCACCTAAATTTTTGCTAGCTCTATGACTCAAGAACTTGACTCTCATCCTGGGAGTGCATATGCTTCAAAAACAGCTTCCTGTCTGAACGGCTTGAAAAGCATACTGCCATTTCATTCCTGTACTTCTAGGATAGCATTTCATAATGTTAAACCGCTCAAGTCAGTACTGCTCGTCTCTGGATCAAGTCCAAACCTTGAGGCTCATCAAAGAGGGATCGGCGAGCTGCTTTGCTATCGAAACTTGGGCTGGCTATTGCATTGTTGCTTTCATTCACCATTTGCAGAGTCGAACAATCCATTCAACTCTCGTCGATTTGAGCAGCTCTCTGCTCTCTCGTGTAAATTAAAAGGGCAGCTGTGATTGAGATAAAATGTGATAGAACAGGATCAATCTGGTGAAAGGCGTATAAGCCTGTAAAGGGTAATATCAGAGGCAAGAACTCAGTTTTCTAGTCTCCTCTGGTGACCTCCTGGAACCTTCTGAATTGTTGGGATCTATTCACGTAACACCTACAGAAAGGGATTACGAAGACTACAAGCTATGCGATTCATCAGCTTTGACACCCTCTAACCAACATCCTAGATGAAGCAGGCACCGGGTCAAAAGGATCATGCCCTCAAGGAGGCGTGAGTACCGAGTGCCTGACGGTAAATGGTGTCATGACGAAGTAAGTGAGACCACACTTGGGCTATCGGCCATTTGGCCTGTAGAATACAATGAAATAGTATCAGATGCATAATACAAGCCATCCATCCCTTGCATGTCGATCCAAGTTGCCTGTCATATATACCTGTGAAAAATTTGAACCAATCATAGCACAAATATCTATGGTAATTACCGCTCAGAAATAACTCAAGAAAAACAGAGCAATCATCCATATGACTGACCATAGGGTGTTTCTTTTTTAAAGTACTTGGAACTTGCAAGCACCCATTGGTATCTTACAGTAGAAAAAAGGGATTGAATGCCACCACAATACAATGAACCAATTGCAATTAACATTCTACGTATTATATAGATGTGAGATTGCCTCTTCCTAAATGACGTCCAACTGTTCTACAAACCCATTCCTTTTGAAAAAACATATCATCAGACACTCTGCTCTGTCAAGCTGCAACTACGCAGATTTTGATGCAAAGTTTCCCAATACAAAGTCTGGGATTAACCCTAGTGCCCAAAACAAAAGCCATTGTCACTATCAGAAACCATGATAAGAATCACCTGGTTGCGTACTGGCAAAGTAAGCATATCTAGTAATGTGAGCATTATCTCTCTGCTTTACGCCTGTGATCATCTCTTTCTTGATGACGATTGGAGGAAGAATCCCTCCCATGTGCAGACAATTTGTCCCCTCGTCTCTTATCTTGCTCTTCTCTAAAATACGACTCTGTTTCATTCCTTCTTGATCTCCTTTCTACCCTCGTGTCATCATCTTCTCTTGACCGGGGTTCAAATTCATCACGATCATGCCTCCTCGATATTTTTTCCTCCTTTCTATAATTATCTCCTCTCAACTTCGGTTCAGGTACAATATCCTTGTGCCTTTTCAATTTATTTTCATCTCTCTTATAATCATCTTCTCTTGGCTTTGGCACAAATGCATCATCTTCGAGCCTTCTTAATTTCTTGCCTTCCCTTCTGTTATAATCTTCTCTTGGCTTCTGCACAATCTCATTATCATCATGCCATCTTGATCTCTTTTCCTCCCTCCTATCATCTTGTTTAGGGTGGCTCTCTGAGGGCATGTTATAGCTAGGTCTTTCCTCACTCTTCTTAGGACCATCAAACATTTCATGTCCCCATCTAGAACTTTTATCTTCAGCACCCCAGCCTGTGTTTGCAGCTCTCTAGATACAAAAAGAAAGCAAAGCATAATTATGTGAGCCAGCTGTATTGAAATGCAAAATGAGTTGCAAGAACCTAATCTGCACAGCACATTCAACAAACTTACCCCACAAAGTAATTTAAACCAATAACATAATTCTCTTGGTCAGGAGATGAATTAAAATAAAATAAAAAATAACAAAGCAGTTAAGAGGATTGAGTGATGATTTCCAAATCAAAGAAACAAATCCCCAGCCAATTAAGAAGGTATGTGAATAGGAAGTAACTACATCTTGAAGGCTTAAAGCAGCAACTAGAAAAGACTCTCAATCATCATTGTCCAGCTCAATGAGCCACCTTTGTAAGCAAGAAAGAAATTTTATCTCAAACCACAATCAACTACTAGCAATACTGATCTCAATGTTAGTATTGGAATCATTATATCAGTGCTTATGATGGGCATTTCCGATGCATGGACTATTTCATGGCATGGGCAATATCTCTGGTCATTGATTCAAGGATTCATTCTAAATACACATTAACAAACACTGACTACTAAATAATCAGACTTCAAATCAATGGATATGCAAGTCACTTTGTCACCAATTTGACCACAGCTAACTACAGACAGGGTGGTTCAATTTCATGGGCAAATTTCTAAGAGCAACCTTTAAAAGTAGAGCAACCAGCTGCATGTGGATAGCATGAAAGAACGGTTTAGATTTTAGAACATCAACGAGTTACTTTTAAAAAAAAAAAAAAAGGACAGTAAAATTATACTGAAAAACTTATAAAAACAAACACTTGAAAAATGATTCTCTTATGTAAGATGAGTACTGTGCAATGAGCATTATCATCCAATTAATTTCAAAAGGAAATAAAGAATAAGGTTGAAAAGGAGAAAATATTAAAATCAAATGTTAGTTTTTAAGACCTTTAAATTCATTTTGAAGCTTCCATGCCTATTTATTGCGTATAAAAGTAGACTACTAAAGGGACAGCCATCCAAAAAACAATGATATATCAACAAATGTCTTCCCCAGGGATCTATGAACCTTACTTGCTCATCATGGGAAAATCTGCACCCAGCTCCACGATTACATTCACCTCTCTGGAACGCATGACAAACCCCCCGGGCCTCCCTCTTCTGCTGCGCTGTCTCTTCATCTTCTTCTTCTTTCTTCTTGTACTTAGTAACGTGGTCAACCCTTATAATTCGGCCAAGAACCTGAGCTCCATTCAGATTATCTGAAAGAAAGCCAAAAAGATTTGTCCAATGCAGGCATATTAGAAAGCAAAAACACTTAGGTAGTAACTACTGTCCATTGCAAGCATATTAGAGACAAGGGGAACCAACCTACAGCGAGATTTGTACTTCTCTGATCCTCGTATGCAATAAATGCAAAACCTTTTGATTTACCAGTACCCTTGTCTCTTACTAGATTAGCATCAACTACCTCCCCGTATCTGGAAAACCCCATTTTGAAACACATAAATATTAGTGAAAAAAACAAGATCATCTATTAGCTAATCCCTTCAAACTCAATTCTAATTAAGCAGCTAACTCCGAAAATAAGAACAGTAATAATCAACAGAAAACCACACACTGCCTTTTCCGAGACCAAAAAGAAAAAACCCACGAATGTTGAACCCTTTAATCAATAATTAAAAATAAAAACACACAGAATTGAAGAGGGAAAGAGCGAGTTACTGAGCAAAGACAGCGAGGAGATCGCCTTCAGTGAGATCGAAAGGAATGCCACCCACAAAGACATAAGCAGAGTCTTTGTACTTAGCATGCCATGATGCTTCCTCTGAAATCCCTAACGCAGCTTCTTTTGAGTTTATGTTTTGGATTCGTTTCACCAGCGTCAACGGATTCATAGCTACCACCCCCTCTCCTTCTCTAAACCTCTCTTTTCTCTCCTCCCTCTCTCCTCTCTGTTCCCGATTTGTCTTCGATTCTTTTCACCAACGTTAATGGGCCGGTAAGTGATTTCGTCTTTTTAACACGGTTTAACTGGACCGACCTGTCTAGCCCGCCCGCATGGTTCCAGAGTTCCAACACAAGGGCTTTTTGTTTTTTTTTTTTCCTGAATAACAACCAATAAAAGAGATTATTAGGGAACTTGCTCGTATAAAAATGGGTTTTTAGGTTATTATGGTGTTTAATCTCACTTTTATGATGTGAAAAGGGAGATAATCAAAGAATATTGATGATTTATTACAAAGTAGATGAATGGGAGAGGCTGATTATTGTAACCAAAATAAAAATGAAGGTAAAGTATATTTTCCTTATAATTCATATAATTTTCAGCTTCGATTATAAACTTTAAAAAAATATTATCTCATAAATTTTAAAATTATTAAAAATTTATATAATTATTAATTTTAAAGTTTATAAATTTAATCGATATACACTCGGCTTAGTCTAAATACTTACATTAATAAAAAAAAATTCAAATTTTTATTTTTTTTATCAATATTATACTAGGTTACATATCAATTATTCTTTATTTTAAACTTTTAATTGTTTATTCATTTCAAGATTCATGGATATAGAAAACAAGAAGAATGGGTGTTATAAAACCATCGACATTATTAACCGATCGAGTCTTTAATATATACTAAATCAAGAATTATATTTTTCCATAAATGTCAAGAGCGCTTTAACGCTAACCGAAGATTGAGCCGGGAAGCCGGAGCTCTTAATTGTTTTTTAATTATACAAAAATGAAATTGTTCCTGTTTTTAAGAAAACTAATGGTCTAAACTCCAAACTCGGTTGATAAAAAAACATTTTTGAGATGTAATTCATCCTTTTATAAAAAAATAAAAATAAAAAAAGACATCATATTACCTGCAACGGAAAATGAGGCATCGCCTGCTAGTATGATGGTCGATTATCCTGGGCGCCCGAAATGGAAGGCTATGGTCCTTAGACTCCTTATGACCCAAAGAACCTATTTTGCAACCAACTGGCCACCTAAAAAATATTATTAAAACTTCAATAAACTCGTTGATAACCTCAAATCACACTCTAAACTCTTTAAAAATTAAAATAGAAAGTATATTTGTTTTTTTTATTTATTTATTTAAATCTTACAAATCTCATACCACTAAAAATTTACATAATCGTTAATTTTAAAACTCATAAAATTAATCAAGATACACATAAATTAACCCGAATATTTACATTAATCAAAAAAATAAACTTAGGCAAAGGGCTAAAAATATTTTGGAATAATATAAATAATATTTTAATAGTTATAATAGTTTAAATTTTTAAATTGAATTAATTTTTTAATATAATATTATAACTTTATTAAGTAAATGATTTAAATTTTATTATTCTTATTTTATTTGCATGTATACAAGATTCAAGGCTAAAAAATTTAAACTGTGTATTAAAATATATTATAAAATATATCACTTGAATTCTTAAAATTTTAGGCTGGAATGATTGTCTAAAAAAAAATATAATGAAGCCCCTCGTGCCACAATTCACCGTGTTTTCTGCTCAAACTTGTGCGTGATTATTATTATTATTATTTTATATGGTGAGGTATATTTTCGAACCGAGTGTACATCAATTAATATTATACGACTTTATGAACAAACCCATTACTAGTTTTGTCTTTAAAAAAAAGGAGTAATATTTATTTAACGTTAATTTCGAAAATCGAACTCAAGAAGTTAAGAAAAGGATAAAACCTTTTCCACCATCAAACCTATCTCCGGATGTTCTCGTATTTGTGACAAATACACTCCGTGTACAATAAAAAAAGAAAAGAAAAAAAAGTCAATACGTTGTGTTTTAATAATTCTCATTTTCTTTCGTGGAGTTATTAGATGTATACATGAGATAAGAGTCTTGGATCAGTGAGTTTTTTAAAAAACATTTAATATTTTTAATTAAATATGAATATTCAAAATTCTTTATAATGAGTAATAAATAAAATATAAATGTAGTTATATTATATTATATTATATATATGTGTGTGTAAAATATCTACAGTTTTCCATTTAATATATCATATACACAACCCATGTTAATATAATACACACGTAAACATATTATTTTTATATTTAATGTGTGTATATGTTATTTTTAGTCTATATTCAATATTATAAATATCTAAAATCCGGATGAGTTGAGTATAAATATCCAAAAAATATCTAACTAATTAATAAGATATAAATACTTGACTTGGATATGGATGCAGACATGGAGTACCCATCCCAATTGTTTTCATGACTCGCCACCCTCCTAGGAGAAGCTCATGTTTGTCCCACAATGTCAGATTTAGAGAGTATTTAAGAACGTGATGTGATGTAAATTATATTTTTTTAATTTTTTTAAAAAATTATTTTTTTACTTAAAATTAATAATTTTTTAATATTTTTAAATCGTTTCGATGTGATTATATCAAAAATAATTTTTTAAAAAATAAAAATATATTATTTTTATATATTTTTAAATAAAAAATACTCACAATCTTATCTCAAACACCTTTAAACATTCTTTTTAAACTATCCAAACTCCTTTTCTAAATTTTGAAAATATATTTCCCTCTTTTCTTATGCTAGATTTTTTTATGTATTGTATTTATGAAATAAAATAAAACTAATAAATTATTTGATCCTTTTTTAAAATTAACAAAACAAACACTTATTTATGAAAGTGGTTTTTTAATAAATTAATAAACTTGATAATTTTTAATTGAAAATAAATAATTATTTATTCATGGAAACTACCAGGTTAAATTAAATAAATAATCAAATAAAAATATAGCAAGTAATCATCTTGTATAGGAAAAAATAAATAGCATGACTTGAGATGGTTTATTTTAAACATGAATTAACACAGTAAAAAATAACCGGTTATTATTTTATTTACACAGTAAAATAAACAGTATAATATAAAATGATTTAGTTTTGTAACATTAATAATTATTTTTATTTATTAATTCATGTTGAAATAATAAACTAGTTATTTATATGGTTAGCACAATCCACAGAGAATTACATTATTATTTATATATTTATACATGGGACATTAAAAGGATATTATTTTTTAATTTATAAGCAATACTAAATAAAATTAGAAGAGTAACTTAATAAAAAAGTATAAAATATAAATATTTTATTTATAAATAAATAAAAACTAAATAATATAATACGGTCATGTAAAGTGATTTTTTTTGTAATTGAAGTTGATTATTCATGTTTACTTCACGTTAAAATGGTTTCCTTTTATTACATCAATCAGTGCCTTGAATATATGAATTTGGCATTGTAAATATGATACAATTACCAAGTTACAGGAAATAGGACTCGACTGCACAAAGTGAACAAAATATATAGCTTGCTCCAAATTCACAATAATTTTAATCTTGTTTTATAAATTCATCTTGTTTATTTTTTAATTTTTGAGTTAAAAATATGAGATAAAAGGTCATTAGAAATAGTGAAATAAAAAGAAAATAGATGGTTATCATGGTAATAACAACTAAAATAATTAAACTTGGTATCAAATAATTCATTTTGTTGAGAAAAGTTTAATAAATATATACCCCCGATTAATTTTTTAAAAAATATTAAAATCTCAACTTGAAAATAAAATAAGTTAAATTAAATTAAGGATATAAAATTAAATAAAAAATAATGAAATTACAATTAAAAAATTACTCAATAGTTGTTGGAAAAGAGAAAATGTAAGGAAAAATGAAATAACCAAGCAATTTAGGGTCAATATGTAAATATCTCACTTCTTTTCTCTTTAAAGTTGGTAGCAAAAGAAAAGGGGGGTATTTCTCAATTTTATTTACTAAAATTGAGTGGAGATATTATAAATTGAAAGGGTTTTGGTAAGATCTGGGCTAAGTAGCGAGAGAGACAATATTAATACAAGATTCTAAATAAAATAAGTGAAAGAAGTTTAGGAATTTTAAAAGATAAAATGAATATAATTAAGAATTGATGTCTAGATTGTAAATTATAGGTCAAGGTTCATCCAAATATTGATGAAAAATGAGACTTTTATCTTATTTGATGTGATTTGAATGGAAATGGACGAAAACAATATAGAGTGATGAACAAACAGGAAAAAAAATCAATTGTTATGGAAGGTGGTGATGTTAGCCATGAAGGAGAAAAATTGAAAAGAAACTAAAATAATGCATGAATGTTGCTTGCATGTATTTATTATAGCATGTGTTGAAACATAGAGAATAAATTGAAAATAAATAGATTTTTCTTGTTTAATTTGTAACGAGTCAATAATTTGGTATTAAAAATTTTTAAAAAACTCTGCTAGATTTTTGATAGAAAAAAAAGTTACCATACCTTCAATGATAATATAATATGTATGTATGTAATATAATATAAATAAATCAAGGTTGTTACAATGGTTGTAAGTTTTCTATGTAAATATATCTAAAAAGGACAATGAATTCCATTTTAATTTTTCCCTTGACTGATTTTAGTTTTTTGGATGATTTTACAGTGTTTTAATGCTAGTTGGTGGTTTATAAAGATTTTTATGGTGTTTAGTAAATGGATTGAAAAAAATGAATTATTGACCCAAAAAACACCACCCATGATTTTTAAGCAACTACAAATGGTACTCAAAATTTAGGCTTGGATACTTGCAGATGACATGTTGCTTATTTCATTTTTTTTTTTAAAAAGGTCGGCGTCATTTAAAAGAAAAAAATACATAGCTTAGCCACGAAGATCCAACCTAGGCCCATGCCCGGGGTTTTCTTAAGCCTCAAAGTGCCATGTCACTCAGGTGTGCGCAACTAGCCTAACTCTGCATTTTTTTAACCTTCAACATATTTTAATTCATTTTTATTGTTTTTAGTTTTCATTCCCATCGTTTAAATATTGCGTTGATTTTAACTCGGTTTTTATTTTTTTATCATATAATTTTTTAAAAAATGTTATTGAAACCTTCAAAATCCATGGCTCAAGTTATAAATTTAAAGAGTTAACTCAGGTTAATTTCGGTTGATTCAATGTTCCGGTCTCAATTTTTTTTAGAAAAGATACTATTTTTAATTTTTCAAGTCAGATTGTTTATTAGCTCTACATGTTGTCTTTGTATTTTTTTATTATTAAATTTTTTTTTCATATAAATCCACCGAGTTGACAAGATCTCAATGTCTTAATCTTATTTAAAAAAACAAAAAGATATTATTTTTATTTTTTTAATTTAAATTGTTTCTTATTTGTTGTACAAATTGTACATGAACTCACGTGCCTAATCTTTGTTTATATATATATATATATAAAAAAATTAACCAAGTCGAGAAGATCACACCAAAACAATTTTTACTCCATTTAAATTAAAACTCGGACCAAGACAAATATTGAGTCAAATTTTAAAATTTCACCCTATAAATCTGTTTTGATAATAATATGAAAGAGCTTCCCGCTACTTATGCATTTTTTTACACGTTCAAGGAATTTTTGCTCCCGTCTGCAACGTAGTTTAGTTCGGTCTAGTTTTTTTTTTTTGTCATGATTTATCTAATCTAATTTAATCCCATCCCTCTGGTTCTATGACAAGTGCTAACGCACCCCCCCCTTTTTTTTTTCTCTCTCCGGTTACTGAGTTAATATTTCTTTACATCCTTCCACTCTGTCATTTTTTTCCCCTCTCTCTCTTTAGTATTTTTGTTTTTTATTTCATACAAACCTTACGCTTCACGTTTTTTTCTTTTTTACGTTTTCCATCAATTGATTCACTAACGCCGTTAAAAATGGATACTTATCGCACACTCGTAACATGATTTTTTCACTAATGTATGTTTCGGTCCCTACAATTTTTTAAAATCTATTTTGATCCCTATATATTTCTATATAAATAAATCCTTGATTAAAAGTTTTTTGTTCATCATATTTTGTACTCATATATATTTTAGTTGCAGGATGACTTTTTTTAAATAATTATTTACATGACAAATTATAAACTCAGTCAATAATTAAAATGGATTGATGGGAAAGGCAAGAGTTGATTAGATTAAAATAAGGATATTCATTTAAATTAATAAAAAATAAAATAAGTTAAGAAAAATTATCATATCATAAATGCAGTATGAGAATTTCTTCCATTCTTAATTTTTATTTTTTTAGGTTTTAAACAAGAAAATGAATTAAAAGAAAAAAAGGAAAGAAAATAAAATTCTGGCAATGTATAGATGACAGGGGAAACAAGTATTTTTTTTAAATGGAACACCTATTTAAATCCACCCGATTCTTATCTTACTCACCAACCTGTTTAAATAATCGACTAATTTTACTGAGTTTATATCTCACATGTAGGGACTTAAAAAATCATTCAAGGACTGAATTGTATAAGATTTTAAAACATGATGACCAAAACACTTGCAATTAAAGACTCATATGCAAGAAAAGTATAATATAGGAATCAAAATAAAATATTAAAAAAAATATAAGAACAAAATACACACCAACAAAAAAAATCCATGCTATGAGCACCTATCGTGTCAATTTTTAACATAGGGTGTGTTTGATATTGCGGTTGTTGTTGTGGTTGTGATTTTAAAAAAATTGATTTATAAAATATATTTTTAGTTGAGACTGGTTTGAAAAAATATATATTTGGTTAAAACCGTGGTTGAAATTGATGTTGAATAAAAAATAATTTAATATGTTTGGTTAAAAAAATATTTTTCCAATTGAGGTTATAAAATAATTAATATATATATATATATTAATATTAATAATTTTTAATTTAAATATTATAGATTTAATACCCACGAGCAGCATCAAATACTACTTCTTCATTCCTGCTAGTTGGACATCAGAAATGATGTGGGCCTCATCAAATAAAATTAATTTTACTTAATTTATCAAATATTAAAATATATAAACTTCACCCATAATCATATTACCAAACAACATAAAAACCATCTAGGAGTTCAGAGTTCGGAATGTAAGAATCTTGCGCTTTAAGTTAGCATAAAATACACCACGTATAAAAAAAGATGTTGTAAAAATGACAAGATTCTAAAATATAAGGTTGATATTAAATAAAAATAAAAATATTAAAATAAAGAGTATAAAACTGCCTAAAATCATCACTCCTCTGGTCATCTATTGTTTTCCTAAAACGCACGCGTTTGGTGTTTAACCGTCATCTCTCTAAAAAAAGAAAAGAAAGAAAACTCTTGGTTGGTCCAGGTAATCATTCCTGACTCGACTGAGAAATCAACGGCTTAAAAAATCACAAATGGGCCCATGAACGCACTAATCGAACCGTCCATGATTGAAATCAAAGGAGCGGGAACGGCATGAGGCACCGCCTTGTCCTTTTCATCTTTTGCATTCCATCAGACACAGAGTGGGCCCCTCAATTAGCTGGACGATAAAGCCAAACTTGCCTACCCTTTTCATTTTCCCCTCTTTCACTTCCTCCCTTGCATCTTCAACAATCTTTAGTTTGTTTTTACTATTCCTCACCAATCCCTCACACTTCAAAAGTTAAAAATAAATAAAACCTGCCGAAATTCATCAAATCTGGTGAGGCTTTTACTATGGCAGTTAGATTTGATTGATGACGAACATTTATTATTATTTTTTTCTTACTTCTTTTTTTGCCTTTGGATGGCAGAAAATCAGAGAAGAGAATGAGCAGCAATGTCAAAGCTGATTGATTCTGTATTCGATGGCGCAGGAGCCAAACCGTATCCTTATTTGTGCTTGTTTTCGTACTGGATTTTGTTTCTGAAATAGACGCGGTTAATTAATGTAATGTTTTTTGAGGTTATTAATTGCTTCTTCTTCTTCTTCCTTAACGCCACCCGTCCTGTGTTTAGTGGCTTGGAAATATGGTGTGTGGAGAAGCAGCTCCGGTTGGTTCCAGTCCCAAAATCTCTGCATGGCAAGTTTTATTCTGGGAATTCATATGTAGTTTTGAGTGTAAGTTGTTGCTTCTCACATTTCACTGTTAATATATAAATTCCAATTTTTTTTTTTTTGTAATTTAGACAGATAATATTGAGCTTCGTTTCTTATTTGTGCTGTGCGACAGACGGTTTTGCCAAGAAGCGGCCCGCCTCAGCACGACATACATTACTGGTTGGGAAAAGATGCAAATGAGGTCGCTCTCTCTCTCTCTCTCTCTCTTTTAATCTTGCCTTCTTATCTTAGTTACTTGGGATTTAGTCGACCTGCATTGATATGGGAACCACTAAATTTCGAATTGCCAGCTTAGATTATAAAGATCAAATGAATTATGTGAAATATATGCAACCGAATGAATGCATCAAAGAAAGCAATCAATTGAGCACAAGATCTTTAAACAAAGAAACTTTCCGAGTCAAAACATTTTGTTGACTCAATTTATTGTTGTTACCATACTGTGGCGTTTGATCTAGGAGATCGATGAAAAATTGTTGAGTTAGTTGACTGCAGGCCTCGTCCATCTTAAATTATTCATAGACACTTGCCTCGCTATCTTCTCTGACTGTAATGGTTTGTAGAGCGCAAAATTTTACATTTGATAGCTTGCGTTAGTACAACATGTTCTAAGGTTGCTTAATGGTATTTGCAGGTGGAATCGACCCTAGCATCAGACAAAGCACTAGAATTAGATTCAGCTCTAGGGTCTTGTACTGTACAGTATAGGGAAGTTCAGGGCCAAGAAACAGAGAAGTTCCTGTCATACTTTAAGCCATGTGTTATACCCATTGAAGGGGTGTTTTCTTCAGATTCTGGACAGTTAAATGGTGAATCATACAAAATTAGCTTGTTAACATGCAAAGGGGAGCATGTTGTTTCTGTGAAAGAAGTAAGTCACGAACAACTCTATAAACTTTTGCGGAAACTGAATTAGCCATCTATGACTTCAGAGATGCTTAAGATTTGTCACTCATTTACTGTTAAAACCCTCAGTTATTTCAGATAGGTGCATATAGCTATTTTTGATGCCATTGCATGGATTCTTCTAGATGGAGCCTGAAATTGATAATTGAAAAAGTGTAGCTAACATAATTTTAGTCAGCATTTATTTACACACTTCTTTCTTTGTTGGTTAATTTAGGCCAGCTTTTACAAGCAGAATGATTATTTATATTGATTTTTTTTTTAAGATTTATTGATCAATAAATATGCACCTGCATATGTCCTAGTCTTGTTTGGATTTTGGTGAATATGGTTTTAAAGGTGAGCATTCTGAGCAGGTGCCTTTTTCTCGGTCATCCTTGAACCACAATGATGTATTCATACTTGACACTGCATCCAAAATTTTCCTCTTTAGTGGGTGCAACTCTAGCACTCAAGAAAGGGCTAAAGCTTTGGAGGTTGTTCAGTATATCAAGGAGAACAAACATGGTGGAACCTGTGAAGTGGCCACTGTAGGTCAGACTCCTTTCCCCCCCTCTTTCTCTCTTTATCTAAAGAAAAAAGGAATTTGCAATTAATTATTCTGGTGCTCCAGAGGATGGGAAACTTGTTGGCGATCCTGAAGTTGGTGAGTTTTGGAGTTTTTTTGGTGGATATGCTCCTATTCCTAGGGATTCACCTTGTGTTGAGAAACAATCTGATTCTCCATTCTCACAATTGTTCTGGTGAGTTTTTTCTTCATCTACTGGCATTCTCTGCTGTTTTGGACACATGGTCACTCCTGCATATTGCCAAGTCTAGGTTGCCATTCAAAAGCTCGGCTAGTTTGCCTAGGATTAGGATTGGTAACATTCAACTATTGAAGTCATCTTCTATTTGGCCACCAGAAGGATACTGTATCGTGTTCTTACAAATGAAAATAATTATGCTTTGCCCTTAGCTTGCCTAATTTCATAGACGATTCACTTTTTTTGGATTTTGGATGTAGTTGTGTGTGCATGTCTACCAGTATGTGCCTGCATGCTTTGTATGTGTTTGCTGTTTCCCTAAAATTTTCCTTTCATTGAAATAACACCTCTTGCTTCTTTTTCTGAAAATACTTAAGATTCCCTATTAACAGGATAACAGCACAGGCCAAGCTGTGTCCTTGTGAAGGTAGTTCGTTGAACAAAGAAATGCTAGAGACAAACAAGTGCTATATGCTTGACTGTGGTGCTGAGATTTTTGTATGGATGGGAAGAAATACCTCAATTACAGAAAGGAAGAAATCAATTTCAGTTACCGAGGTAAAAAAATGACCACCCTTTCAAATTTTCTTCTCGTGCTAGCCCATAGGGATTCTTACGAGCATTATTCTTACCTTTTTTACTGGCTACTCCTTTGCAGGATCTACTGAGAAATCAGGGAAGGTCTATGGCAACCCATTTAACTTTTCTAACTGAAGGATTAGAGACTTCCATATTTAGGTCGTATTTTAATAATTGGCCTCAAGTGGTGGAGCCAAAGTTGTATGAAGAAGGTCGTGGAAAAGTAGCAGGTTTGTTACCTGTGCAGATAAATTATATGAAAGATTAGAAAGGGTGATAGCAGAATGGGTGGTTTTACTAATTTAGTTGCTTTAATGCTAACTATATAGTTCACCTTTTTTTTTTCCCAGCAATATTTAAGCAACAGGGCTATGATGTGAAGGAACTGCCTGATGAAGAAGACTGCCAGCCATATATAAATTGCCGAGGAAAACTAAAGGCAATTTGTCAAATGTTTTTTTTTTTTTTGAGTTTTGATCACAGCCAAATATTATCCTAGGTTCCTGTTTGATGCAATGTTAATAATTCAGGTTTGGCGTATAAATGGTGAACAGCTGACCCTTATTCCTGATCCAGAGCAGACAAAGCTCTTCAGTGGAGATTGCTACATTGTTCAGTATACATATCCTGGCAATGGGAGGGATGAACATTTGTTTTATGCATGGCTTGGTCGTGACAGTGTACCAGTAAGTGTAAAAAATTATGATAGACTTCAAAGACAGGGATCAACCATAGGAATAATATTTTGACTGGTATCTGCACATGTTACCAAAACTGCTCACACATGATAATGGAACTTGGAGCAAGATTTAGGTGGAAATTCTTTTGTTCTTATAAGATCATGTATGATTTACTATATATTTGTATATTTTGAAATAAAAAAGCTTTTATATTTCTAAAAGTTTTGACAGGTGGGTTGTGAGGTCTTAAGGGTAGAGGGGAAAAAGATGAGAGGAAAAGAATCAGTATTTTTGTTTTTCATTTGAAATAATCTTTCTTCAAAATAAAATTTAAAAAAACGAAAATGAAAACTAAAGTTTTCTTTTCATTGCACATTGTTTCTACTTGAGTTACAAACAAGTCATATTTACCTGGAAATGCAAAAACATATGGTATTGGAATTTTATGCTTGTTGTCCTTCTGAAACAGTTAATGGTTTTCCTTTTTCTTTGAACTTTCTAATTTAATGTTATGAAATCAATATAAAGTGAAAAGACCCCCTTAAAAACTTATAATCATGGTGTCTATCTGATGCGCTAACAATCAAAGCTGCTTGCAGGATGATAGAGCGGATGCTATCTCCCACATGAATGCTATAGCAGACTCAAGCAAAAGGGATCCAGTTTTGGTTTGTTCTTTTTTCTCGCATTTATATGCATTATATTGGAAACCTTCCATCCAGTTATTCAAGAAACTGATTTACTACTGACTGAACTAATATTCTGTATTTAGGTTCAAGTTATGCAAGACAAGGAGCCACTTCTATTTTTCTCAATTTTCCAGACAGTAATTATATTCAAGGTCTGTACTTAGTAAACTTTTATGCTCTTTCTTTTTATTTTCCTTTTCTCTCATTTGTATTTTGCCCTTCATTTCCCAAGTTAATGTACTGTTAAACATGCCCAGTGCTTTTTTTTTTCCTTACTTTTTTTGTCATTTCCTTCAGGGAGGTTTAAGTAAACGGTACAAGAACTTGATTGCGGAGAAAGGAATTTTGGATGAAACTTATGATGAACAAAAGACTGCACTTTTTCGAGTTCAAGGGATCAGTCCAGAGAACATGCAAGCCATCCAAGTTGACCAGGTAAGTTAGCACAGTGGAATCTACACAATTATTGTCACTCTTGCTCTCTTAGAGTTGTCTTGCAGGACATTCTTTTGCACAATAATAATCCTTCTGATTGTAATGCTACAAAATCACTGTGTAAATGCAAGTGTCAACTTTTGACACCAAAACCATGTCCATCACACCAATAATATTTTTAACACAGATATGAACAGTTGTGTGCCTGTATTGATCATGCCATAAATCTTTTCAATACACAAAAGTATGGTCTGTTTTAATTCCATTATGTGGTTTGCAGGATGGAATCAATGAATAACATAATATGCCAAAACAGAGAGTGTTTGTATTTGCTTCTTAAATGCTGTTGCAATTTGATCATTAATTGATTATGAGCTGTGCAACTCGTGCAGGTTTCAAATTCCTTGAACTCCTCGTATTGTTACATCTTGCAAACTGGAACATCCATCTTCACATGGATGGGGAATCTCTCTTCTACTGTAGACCATGCTCTTCTTGACAGAATGCTGGAATTGATTAATGTATGTACTCTGTTGAGCCATCACTAGGTGGCCATATGTTAATGGTTATATGCTTACGCTCTGGGTTTGTTGACTCTTCATTGCATTTGGTTTAGCTTTTAGGAGGGATAAGTGGGAAAATTTGGTGTTAATTTCTAAATGGTTTTAGATTTTACAGTAAAGTTCTTTGATTTCACGGTAAAAGTTTAGCATTTATAATTAAATATTTTAGGTTTTATTCCAAGGTTTAGTATGTTACAGTAAAAGCTGGACATTAAGTCAAGAGTAGCTTGCAAGCCTTGCATCCCAGCTAAATGTCATGTTAGTGCTTGCTTCTCCTAAAAACACACATGCATCAGAAGAAATTTTTATAAAATTTCCCTTCTGTTGCACTTGCTTTCCCTTCAATTTTAAAACCAAACACATTGTAAATCTTCTCTATCCCTCTCTTATTTTCCCTCTGATATAGTTATTTGATTTGAATTCTCTTCTTAACTTTCCAAAAGAGTAAAGAGAATTATAATTTATCTGGTCATTTGCAGCCAACATGGCAACCTATATCAGTGCGGGAAGGGAGTGAACCTGATATTTTTTGGAATGCCCTTGGTGGAAAAACTGAGTATCCAAGGCAAAAGGAGCTAAAACAACATGTTGAAGATCCACATCTATTTACGCTTACATGGGCTGATGGTATGCAAAATACACTTTCAAATTTCATTCATTCTAGAGATGATGTGCTCTGCCTTGGTTCTGAATTATTACAGGTGTTAATTGCTGTCAAATTTTTTCTGATGGTGGGTATTGGATCTTATGCTGCTTGGTTGAATTTTGTTGCAGGAGATTTCAAGGTATAATTAAATGTGGTTTCACAGGCACATATACAATTAGAAATTGGTGGATCTGTATGATATATTATATAAGCTTTGTATACAATGGTTTTGAATGCCTGATGTTGTTCGTAAATTAGAAGCTTCAGATACAAATAGAAGTCACGTGGAGTCTGCCTTAGTAAATTCAATTAGTTTGCAAATTCCCTCCACAAATTTTAAGTTCCAAGGCCAATAGCTGGGTCATGATTTTGGTACATTTGGTGATTATAAACATGTCAACTACTTTAGCAAATTACTCCTGTATGGTACATTTAGGAGATGATTCTTATTTTTATCTGTCACTGCAAAAATTGTGCTAAGCACGTTCCCTTTATTTCAGGTGAAAGAGATATACAACTTTGCACAGGATGATTTAACCACTGAAGATGTGTTAATACTCGACTGCCACGAGGAAATACATGTCTGGATTGGAAGCCATTCAAACATCAAATCAAAGCAGCAAGCCATCTTGCTTGGCATGGTAACTTATTTGCTTAACTTGTTTCAAGTTATTTTCTTGGACACAAGTATCTTTATTTACCAGTATGAGTTGCTCATTTTCTGAATCACTTTATGAAACATGGACCTTAACACTTCCATTCAACTATTCGAATGATGTGCGAGAAAATCTGATGGTTCATATGGCATGAATTGTTTTAAGGTTCCAGCTATTGTTTAATGGTCTCATGTGTGATGGCTTTTTATATACCACTTATAGTCCAATACATGACATTGATTCAAGTGCATTGATTAGCGAAGAATATACTTGAGGCTCTTCAGTTTTCACCTCTATCTGCTTCTGTGTGTGTATTTCTTCTTATAGTTTCACTTGAAAATGGCAGAAATTCCTTCAGACAGACCCGCTGGTTGAAGGACTATCTTCCGAGACTCCTATTTATGTCATTACAGAGGGGCGGGAGCCCCTTTTCTTCACTCGCTTCTTTGAGTGGGATTCATCAAAGGCAAATGTAAGTGGATCTAAATGTGGCATATGTTGCAGATGACAACTGAATGCGCAGATAATTCCTGATGTTCTAGCAAATACAATTTTCCTAACATTAATGGTGTTACATGGGAAGTATCATAACTCGAAAATGGTAGTGGGGGGTATAAATTGTCTTCTGCAGTTAAGGTGATGCATTTGTGTATTGGGGGAGTGGTGGGGATTCAATAAATCGCTGTCAAAACTGCAGCCAATAAACAAAGAAACATACACCCCCAGTTTCTTCTCAGTCTCTTTTTTTATTACTTTATGACTAGACATGCTCACATTTTGAAGTACATGGTGAACTTCAAGGAAACTAGAAGATAGCGATGAAATTTCCTTGTGATGTATACATAATGAACTTTAGTTAACGATTTTAACATGGTTGTGGACCTTGTAGATGCATGGAAACTCCTTTGAACGAAGGCTCGCTATTATAAAAGGAAAGAAGCAAAATCTTGAAGTAAGTGTGGTATCTTACTTTGCAATACCTGTCTTGTGGATGGGTGCATTTCCTGACTCTGAAAGCTCTAGTAAAATGCTGAAGTAGCCAAAGAATGCCACTGCCCAAATATTCCTTTATCAGCAATGACCAATGAGCATTGCTCAATAATTTTTCAGTGGAATGTATAGCCTAAGAATTTCAATGTGGATTGATATGGCATGCATATAACTGATTCTTGCTTGAGGCTCAATCCGGCCATACTGTTTTATCCCAATGTAATCTCATTTCATCTCATGTGGGATGCATTATTATTAGCTTGAGATGATGAAGGCAATGTTGATGATGTTGTGGAAAAAGATAGTGAAGTTTTTAACCTTGCATTTATAGATATCAGATTTGTTTTTGCACATTAGGTTCTGGACAACATTTGGCCTCTTTGATTGTGATATAAGGTTGAATTTATTCATGCTTCATTTTATTTGTTGTGCAGGTTCATACAAGTAAATCATGGAAAGCATCCTCCAAGGAGACAACTCCAGATGGTTTGAGAAGCAAGTCTGTAAGTTCAAATGGGAGAAATAGTACATCTCCAGTATCCAGTGCTTCAGTCACGCACTTTAATTCTCCAACCAACTACCAAATCTCCACCCCAGCTCCAACCGCAAGAAAGCTCTTTCCTGGGTCCCCCTTTCATGACAGTGCTGGTAATAAAGAATCATTCAATTTGTTAATAATGAAACCTTGGCATGCACAATTGCAGTCATTGAAACAAATAACTATCAATATAGGATAATTGCTAATTGAATGCATATCAGATTGAATAGATTATGCCACCAAATGTGTATGACAGGATGGAAATTTGACATGATTAACATACAATTTTTTGTGGATTTTGACCTGGTCATCGAATTGCATGACCTGTTGGAAGAATGACGGACTCAAGTATGAATGAAACATGGAGAGGGATACAATCCTGCTGGATGCTGGCTTTTTACTCTTGCAAACTTGATGACATGTTCTGATTGAAATTTTTATTAAAACTTCATTGTTGGTCATTTCAGGTTCTCCAAAAGCAGAGGCAGAATCCCCTTCTCAGGCTGCAGTTTTAGCTCAGGTTGATGGCAATGATGCTAGTGAGAACTCAGTGATCTATCCTTATGAGCGACTGAAAGTGAATTCAAGTGATCCAGTAACGGACATAGATGTAACCAAAAGAGAGGTAGCCATTTTGTTTTCATCTAAACCTTCTCCATTTATCGTTTCAGCACACCATTTGACTATAAAACTAGCTGCTACAACTTTAATTCATTTCAGGGACATTTTGGCTATATTGAGAATGCCGTGTAAAAATTTTGAAGAATTTTTTTTCAATGATAATGCCAAATTAAGATTTTGAGTGGCTGTTTTTTAGGATTTGATTCTGCTGTGTTTGCCATTGCATTGCTGTGGTGCAATTGAATATCAGTTCTATTCAGCAGCTAATTTCAGTTTCTGAATTTAGGTATACTTATGCGATGAGGAGTTTCGAGAGAAGTTTGGAATGCGGAGAAAAGCATTTTATGAGCTTCCAAAATGGAGACAGAACAAGCTGAAGATATCTCTTCATCTTTTTTAAGGGAGATCAGAGGTACAGAAATATCATCTTTCCATCTTAGAAAAGTGAAATCTTTTCTTCTTACTAGCAGGTTTTGGGCATTGATGGGGCATCTAGGGTTTCTTGAATCTGCTATATTGACTAGTATCCATCTTCAGAGCATAATCATTATGCATGGAGAAATGTTATATATTAAAAAGATCCTCCGAGGTACCTGTTCTAAGTCATGTTTTCTTTTTCTTGTAGTTGAAACCGATTTTTAGTCAGTTACTTGAATCAACTTGCTGAAGAAGAGCTGGCATAAAGTGCCTTGGTCAACCATTCTAATCGACGTGTCTTTTTATGAAATAATTATTAGTAATATACTAGATGATCGATGTTTGATATCTTGTGGTGACAGACCAAAACATTTTTGAGTATAAAAAACACTACCAAGGCCATGAAGAACTTTTTAATAATGTTATTAATCACAATCTAAACCTTGAAATCTCTTGTAGTGATTTTTTGTTCAACTCAGAGTTTTAAATAATATGAGAATTATATTAATATGATTTAATAATGATTTGATAGCTTTAAAGACAATTTATTTGACCAACAAAAAAATGGTTTGTTTAAAAAAAAATTAAAATGATTTTTTTTTATATAAAAAAACAAGTTTAATGATCTAGCTTACCAAACTTGTAATCTAATTCATGAATTTTATAAAGTTTAATTTTTATTTTATATTTAATTATATAATAATAAAAATAATTTAAAATTGAGAACCAACTTAGTTTAAACTCATTATAATCTTATAGAAATAAGACTTAAAATTAATTAAATAGTAAGAATAAAATTTAAAAGGAAAAAACAGTTTAGACAGTAGATAAACACTCT
This sequence comes from Populus alba x Populus glandulosa, assembly GCA_033617975.1. Taxonomy (NCBI): domain Eukaryota; kingdom Viridiplantae; phylum Streptophyta; class Magnoliopsida; order Malpighiales; family Salicaceae; genus Populus; species Populus alba x Populus glandulosa. The sequence continues at coordinate 6,180,169 of CM066151.1, forward strand.
TGGACCTTTACAGCAAAGGCCAGCTCATCCATTAAGCCTCTGTTTGGGAACGTATATGAAATCGTGTTTTTAAAAAATTTAATTTATTTTTTTGTTAAAATTTAATATGGTTTATATGTTTTGGATCGCTTTGATGTGTTGATGTTAAAAATAATTTTTTAAAAATAAAAAATATATCATTGACATGTATTTTGATACAAAAATTATTTGAAAAACAATTACTACCACATTGTCAAATATCTCTAAATCATCTATTCCTTTTGTATTTTTAAAAAAGTGAAGCATGATGTTTGATTACACTCACATTCTATCCACCAAAGAAGTGGCAGAGGGCTAGGGATTTTAGACATGAAAATTTATTTTATCTATTTTGACTCTAAAAAAACCTAATAAATATCCTTAACATCTAAATGAATTGCTCTGTTAAGTCAGAACTTGTTGCTTTAAAAAATTCTCTCTTGACCCTAGTCTATATTTTAAAGCCAGTTGAAGGTTTAAAAACTTCTTTATAAAATTATTTTTATTAAATAAAACTCATTAACATTAACATTAATTTTTTTTATCATTGAAATGGGATCAACCAGTAACTTTCTAGCTCCTTCACCATAATTAGGTAATGTTTTCACTTCTCTTAAACTTTAGGGACTGAAAATAAATAAAATGAATTTTTGAACCAAAACAAAAATTATAAACTACATGGATAAAAAAGGAAGAAAAGGAAAAATAGGTGGACCAAAAGTATTTTTTTGTGCATATTTGAGATTGGCCATGAGATCTTTCTTTGTTTAACACGATTTTGTTGAATTTTGTCTTTCTTGAATAATTTTTAACAAATTAATCATCAAATTGGTTATAGAAGGCTTCAATAAAAAAAAGTTTATGGACTAAAGTTGAAAAAAAACTAACTACTAGTTACAGTGAAATGCCTAAATATTTTAATATATGTTGTAATTTCTAGTATACATGTGAAAATAAATTAAACTATCACATATTATTATACCTGATATTTATGATTTTTTGTTTGTTTTTAATCACATAAAATATGAAACATATCATGTAATAGTCATACAATGTTTTTTTAATATAAACAATAATTTCAGTTAAAAAAAACTAAATATATAGAAGATATATTAATAAGAAAATTATTTTAATGAAAAATATTCAAAACAACCGGATTCTTTGATGGTTTAATAACCATACCAAGATAATAAAATTTTAATATTGCCAAATGGTTGATGCAAGGCGTAGCCGGCTGAAAATCATGTGGGTCTCAAGACTGATCGAAGGGTCATGCGGAGGGGGTGTTGGTTGACTAACTATAATTTCTAAATACTTCTGCTCATCAAGTTCATGATTGTTTTCTAATGGATAATTGGATTCGGGCACGAGGACAGGACTAACCGATGCCTGCCTCGAGAGCGAGCAGGCAAAGCAATCACTTGAGCGCTAAGCTCGGAACAATATTCTTGTCACGAACGCATCACGGAGCAATTACTTGAGGGCTAAGTTGAGCAATATGTGAATAAACTGCAATTCTTGCATTTCCATTGCTTTTTACCAGTGCAGCAAGCTTGATCTTTACAAGAAGCAAGGATCATGGCGGCCTGACTTGTAAATCAAACGTTCAGACCTTGAGAACTATTCGCAGCAAACAAAATCAATTTGTTTATTTCCGATGAATTATTAAAAAAAAATGACGAAATCAATGTTTTTACTTCAATTATTGAAATATGAAACGACCCTTTCATGATTTGAAGACAATACTTGCCTCTCCACCTTCCCCAAAAAATCCTGTGGTATCTCTACCTCTACGATCTTCTATCTCTATCGCAGCGTCACGTCGCGGAAAGAGAGTAGAGAGGGCTAGGCTTTATTATCGTCGTCATGAGTTTAAATTTAGAAAACCCGGCACCACATAAACACCCACTTTACTTCAATTTAAGTTAATTAAATCCCGCCTGCCTGATAATAATTATAAATAAAAGTCAAGTCAAGCATTTAATACTCTTTCTTCCAGGATACATACCCTCCTTGCTTCCACATTTATTTATAAATAAGTCATATAGTACTTTACTTTCCTGTCGTCGTCTACTCCATTATTATACCACCCTTTCCCTTCCCAAACGAATCACTGCAATTTCCCAGTTCTCGGTCACCGGAAATGACTTGTCGTCGACTCCCGCTTGCCTTTTTGTTCTTTCTATATCTGGTAATCTCCTCTCACTCCCTGGACTTTGATAATTTACACAAAAAGCACAAATCCAAAATCAAAGGTCCCATCAAAACCCTAGTGATTCTAGTCATGGAGAATCGCTCTTTCGATCACGTCCTCGGCTGGCTCAAATCAACCCGACCCGACATCGACGGCTTGACTGGATCCGAATCGAATCGAATCTCTGTCTCGGACGCCAACGCCGACGAAATCTTCGTCTCCGACGACGCGGTCTTCATCGACTCGGACCCTGGCCACTCATTCCAAGCTATCCGAGAACAGATTTTCGGTTCAAACGATAGCCTCGCTGACCCGGCTCCAATGAGCGGGTTTGCGCAACAAGCGAACAGCATGAGTGAAACCATGTCGAAAATCGTCATGAGCGGGTTCAAACCGAGTCGGGTACCGGTGTACACCGAGTTAGCGAACGAGTTCGCCGTTTTTGACCGGTGGTTCGCGTCGGTTCCCGCATCAACTCAGCCGAACCGGTTCTATGTTCACTCAGCAACCTCACACGGAGCCATGAGTAACGTGCGGAAAGACCTCATCCATGGATTCCCTCAAAAAACGATCTTCGACTCACTTGACGAAAACGGCCTCAGTTTTGGAATTTATTACCAAAACATCCCGGCGACCCTTTTCTTCAAGTCGCTGAGGAAATTAAAGCACGCAATGAAGTTTCACAGCTACGAATTGAAGTTCAAATTGCACGCGAAGCTAGGGAAGTTACCTAATTATGTGGTGGTTGAGCAGAGGTATTTCGATGTGGAGTTATTCCCAGCCAATGATGATCACCCATCACATGACATGGCGAGAGGACAGAGGTTTGTGAAGGAGGTGTACGAGACACTGAGGAGTAGTCCGCAGTGGAAAGAAATGGCGCTTTTGATTACTTATGATGAACATGGCGGGTTTTATGATCACGTGCCTACACCCGTGCGCGGGGTGCCGAATCCTGATGGGATTGTTGGATCTGACCCGTATTATTTCCAGTTTAACCGGTTGGGTGTTCGGGTTCCTACTCTTTTGATCTCTCCTTGGATTGACAAGGGTACTGGTAAGTGTTTGAATCTTTGTTGTTTTGTAAGTGTTTATTTGGTTGCTTAAGAATCACGCTGTGTAGAAAACTTTTTTGCACAAGTAAATAGGAGGGGGTGGTGTGGAAGTGGATTGATTAGGAAATGATTGTGGATGTGAATGTGTGTTGCACTGCAGTGATACATGAGCCAGCTGGGCCAAGACCATCTTCTCAATTTGAGCACTCTTCAATCCCTGCAACGGTGAAGAAGCTCTTTAACTTGAAATCGAATTTCTTGACAAGGAGGGATGCATGGGCTGGTAGTTTTGAGAATTACTTTTACCTTCGTGACACTCCTCGTGATGATTGTCCAGGTTTGGCATCAATATCCTGATCATCAACCATAAATATTAAGTTATGTTTAGCTTTTCTTTTGAACAACTAAGTTACATTATCTTGTAGTTTGTGAAATGTTACTGAACTTTGTTGATTGCTTGAGGATTAAAGTAGGATATGGTCGTGCACAGGGACCCCTGTTTAATTGGGTGGTATTTATATTTGATTTCGTCCTATAATGCTTTTGTTTGATTTACCTATAATTTCAACCTTTAATGGGATCCCCTTCTTGTCCCGAGATAGATTTTATTGCATACGCCAATTGGTTGACTGCCTTCAAATTCGTGGGTAATATTTTTCTTACTGACAGAGACTTGAATCTTTGAAAAACTTATTGCGTCCGCCAATTGGTTACCTGCCTTCAAAGCCATAGGTAATATTTTTCTAACTGACAGACTTAAATCTGTGCAAAATGTGGGAGTACATAAAGTCTTCTGCATGTTATGCCCTGGGTGCTGATTTCTGTGGCAACATGCCAGACCTTTAGTGGTATTTTCTTGTCGTCTCTTTGCTGGTAGAAGAGCAGGAAGACATAATTAGTTTGAACCAAAAATGGAGATTGGAGACAAGATTTAAGCCTTTAAGTTATCTGCATATGGAAATTTAGATGTAGAAGCCAGTCAAGAGTGAGGAGACCCTATTTTTTGTTTCAGTCTATGTGAATCAGGTAGCTTTCCTTTAGATGGTCCACGGATGCCGTGCATGATATATGTCGACACATCTACTATGGCATTGCAGGAACCGTTGGTTCATACATAAATCTCTTCTGACCAAACATTATTTACAAATATTGATATGTTGTCCCACACCATTATGATTTGAAATTCATCCTGAAATCTGTATACAGAAACCCTGCCAGAGGTGACAACATTAATGAGGCCATGGGGACCAAAAGAAGATGCAAGCCTCTCAGAATTCCAGGTTGAGATGATCCAGCTTGCATCACAGCTCAATGGTGATTATGTACTGACTGCTTACCCAGATATTGGCAAAAGCATGACAGTGGGTGAAGCCAACAGATATGCCGAGGATGCAGTTAGGAGGTTCCTTGAAGCCGGCAGGGCTGCTTTAAGAGCTGGAGCAAATGAATCAGCTATTGTTACAATGAGACCTTCACTCACTAGCCGAATTCCAGAGGGGGGTCTTGGTAACTACCAGAAAGCCTATTGATTCCTCACAAAACCACCAGTTTATATATGAATATAAATACAAATATACTACAATTACCGTGTCTGTAAATATTTAATGTAATTTGCAAATGAATCTGCTATTTGTTACAATGAATACTAGTACTGTTCCTAGTTACATGTGCAAGTGGTGTTTGTATTATCAGGTATGTGCAGTATTTAATCTGATTTCAAGAGCGGAGATTGTGTACCTTGCATCTTGTTCTTGAGAGAACCACAGAAATAAGAGGCCTTGTAGCCATTTTATACTGGGTAGCTGTTGGAAAAATTGCCAGTGGTTTAGCCTTATCATGTGGTATTGACAACCGAGGTGATGGCGAGCTACCAAAATAACTTGTGTTACGGAAATAGAGCATCATATTATATAGCCCTCTTCAATTTCCTCCATCGATGGATTTGCGTCATCTCATATTGTTCAACATCCATATATAGCTGAATCTAAAGTTAAAACGACCAAGTTTTATGCCTATCCATTCCGTAGACGAGTCTTTGAAGGAGAACGAGCAGCCAGTCAACAATCTCCTCTAGATGGTCCTACCAAAAAATAACAAGAAATCGAAATGAATAACTGGCCACAGGAGCACCTACCATTCAACGTACTATCTATACACAATAGCAAGTTGTAGCAAACCAGTCTGTATCTCCCTTCTCCCGCTTGCAACAACCACCCCTCTCCCCTACGATACTAATGGAGGTCTCATGGGAACAAAGTGTTACAGACTCCATCAATACCATTTACTTGCTCTTCTCAGCCTACTTGGTCTTTGTGATGCAGCTTGGCTTTGCCATGCTATGTGCCGGCTCAGTCAGGGCCAAGAATGCCATGAACATTATGCTTACAAATGTTGTTGATGCTGTTGTTGGGAGCATCTCTTATTACCTCTTCGGCTTTGCTTTTGCATTTGGTGATGGCACTGATGGCACCAATTCTAACCCTTTCATAGGTACAACCTTCTTTGCTCTCAAAGATATTCCCAGTACCTCTTACGACTATAGTTACTTTCTTTACCAATGGGCTTTTGCTATAGCAGTTGCTGGAATCACCAGTGGTTCAATAGCCGAAAGAACCCAGTTCAGTGCTTATCTTGTTTTCTCATTTTTCCTTTCTGGATTTGTGTACCCAATTGTGGTTCACTGGGTTTGGTCATCAAATGGTTGGCTGTCTCCTAGTTCAGATATGTTGTTCGGCTCTGGTGCTATTGACTTTGCTGGTAGTGGCGTGGTTCATTTGGTGGGAGGGATTGCTGGACTTTGGGGCTCCTTCATACAAGGTCCTCGAGTGGGCAGGTTTGATGCATTCGGCAAGCCCGTGCCTATGCGTGGGCACAATGCAACTCTTGTGGTGCTTGGGACATTCTTGTTGTGGTTTGGCTGGTTTGGGTTCAATCCTGGTTCATTTGGTAAGATTCTTGTCGCCTACCCCAATACAACCAATCAAGGGAACTGGACGGGTATTGGCCGGACTGCGGTAACAACTACATTGGCTGGTTCGACTGCCGGACTCACAACCCTATTTGGCCGGCGATTGCTAGTAGGCCATTGGGATGCATTAGATGCTTGCAATGGATTGCTTGGTGGTTTTGTTGCCATTACTTCAGGATGTTCTGTTGTGGAGCCATGGGCCGCGATTGTGTGTGGGTTTTGTGCAGCCTGGGTCTTGATTGGGCTAAACGTCTTGACTCTAAAGCTGCAATTTGATGACCCATTAGAGGCAACTCAGCTGCATGGTGGGTGTGGTGCTTGGGGTTTGATATTCACTGGATTGTTTGCCAAAAAGGAATTTGTGATCCAAGTTTATAATTCAGGTGAGGCAGGAGTGGTGAGACCCTATGGCCTTTTATTGGGCGGTGGATGGGGTCTGATCGGATGCCAAGTGGTTGAGTTGTTGACAATAGCAGCCTGGGTTAGCATAACAATGGGACCGGTTTTCTTTGCACTTGATAAGCTTAAGCTGTTGAGAATATCAATTGATGAAGAAGTAGCAGGCCTTGATATCTCTAGCCATGGAGGCTATGCCTATACTACGCATCCGGAAGAGAACCATCCTCGCTTCTACGCAGATTATATGCCTATCCAAGGTCGAAATCATTCATGATTCAACAGCATTTCTCCATTGTATCATTGGCGCTTTGGTTTTTTTTTTTTTTCCTCTTTTCTTTCTGGTGAATTCTGCTCGTTGATTCCTTTTCAATTAATTTGTTGTTCCTTCTTTAAGAAAGAGAACCTGAATGTTCTTTCTGCTGTAAATAGATAGCTCTGTTGAAACTTTCCCAAGCACCTACCTACCTATTACTTGACAATCAATCAGCCGCGCCATGTGCATGCTTCCTGAGTCCTAACACTGGACGCTAGTAGTAACCAAGACTTGGTTACTAACACCGCTCCAATTCGGCCAAAACGGTTTGATATCCGAAATATGTCGCCATGTGCATGCTTCCTGAGTCCTAACACTGGACGCTAGTAGTAACCAAGACTTGGTTACTAACACCGCTCCAATTCGGCCAAAACGGTTTGATATCCGAAATATGTAGTCGATTTCATCGCGCTTAAATTCTCTGTGGATCATTTTTTTTTTTCTGTAAATTAAGGCATGTATGATATCAACCGGGTTGCACCGTGTATACTTTCTTTCCTTGCAAAGCGGGTTGTTATTAATGGTTAGTAACGTTGCAATGGTGGGCAGAGGAAGTGTTTAGAAGATGGCCCGTGAAGGGATTCGACCTAGACCACACTGGTGTGGCAATCTGCCCTACCGTAAAAGATTACAAAAAATCTGACTTCAGAGCTCTGAATTGATACAAGTATTCCTTCAACATTACACCTCGGAGTTGCATAAACTGGAAGCAGATACAGAAACATTTAAGCAAAACTTTTGGGCTAGGCCACGAGTCAATAAACAAAATCATACGATTGCTGATATTACATTTCGCTCCACCAAAATTTGTGTCACATGCTGATATTGATCTTGGCTAATACCTTACAAATTGTCGCTTTTCATCTCCATCACTCTGCCTTCCATACGGATTGCTCTCACTGAAACCATTTCGGCTTCCTTGGTTTGCTTTCTTCCTAAACTTGGAAGCACTGCTGTCCATATTCAGATTCATCTTTGGTGGAGAAGAAAAGCAAAATGACGCAGCAACAGCCTACATATATCCAATATTAGCCATTTCATTGCTCAAAATATAAATATAATCATCTTCTAGAATGCAAGCAACAAGAATGGTACCTGCAGATCAAGTCGGTGGACATTAAAGATGTCCTTCATAGAATGTGAATTATAGGCCAATATGTAAGATCTATATGCATCTTTAGCTGACTGGTTCAAATAGTAGTTGTTGGCCACCAACTTCTCCTGAAACAATCCAGTAGTTCTCTTTAAGTTTATTATAACTTGAGTCACTAGGATGAAACATACAACAGCGAGGAAGTAGGAAAGTACCAGATGTGATTGAACATTTGCCAGCTTCTTCTGATCAAATTCATACTCTTTGACAGGGACTTTTGCTGCCTATAAAAGAGACAATAAGTTTTAGAGTACACAAAAGGCAAATTCATACTCTTTCAACTATTCTTGCTTTTCAAAACCCTAATGCTGCACATCATACTGCGTGATGAAATGAAACCAACTATTTATTGCATTAAGGTGGTGCCCTCTTCATAAAACAAAAGAATTGGGGATGTGTAAGATAAGCAGCCGTGATGAATTTGCTATGCACCTTCAGATAGCGCAAAAATTGCAGCTCTTCCGGAATCAGGAAAAGTAAGGCATTTCCTTTTGCACCTTCTCCTCGGGCTGTTCGACCAACCCTGTGAATGTATTCCTGAAAACAGTAATTTCAGGGCACATGTTACTGAGCATGCATGAACAAGAACATTGAGCTATTAACTGAAACATGCTAGCCAAAAAATATGAGCACCTTAGGTTCATCAGGAGGATCAAACTGCACAATCCAGTCCTAGAAGCAGAAAAGGAAAGAGAAGGAACAAATATCAGCTGACTTAAAAAGGAAATGCAGCTTCCATGGTCTGAATGATAAACTATTCTTTTATGTGGGAGCCTTTAAGCGAGCAATTTTCAAATTTTGAAGCCAGATCCTTTCAAAAATCCCAAAAAACCATGGCAGGTTCAAACAAATCCAAATGTATAACATCTCTAATAGTTGACCGTGTTAATGATCTTTTTTATTCTAAAAAGATCATTTAGTTCTAGTGACAGGCCAACCAAAATATAATATCTGAAGCAAAAACAGAATTCTAACTATGCTCCCAGATGTCCAGGAGTCATTTTCAAATTTCCAGTGTCCCTCACACCCACAAACACAACACACGCTTCTAGGGACATGATCCTGGTAAATATTAGCAAGTCACATAGTTACTTTGAGAAAGAAACATACCACAGCAGGAATATCAAGTCCACGAGCAGCAACATCAGTACAAAGCAAGATGCCCTTCTCTGCTTTGCAGAAATCAAAAAAGGTAGACGTTCTTTTCTGTTGCTTTTGTTTTCCATGGATATCAAAGCATTCCACATGGATGTATCTAAGAAGGTCAGAATGGAACTTGACAGAGTTACATGAAGAGAAGAAGACCATCACTTTCTTTGACAAATTTCTCTTCAAAAAGGAGTACAAAAGAATAAATCTCTTGGCACTTGGCACTACACAATAGCCTTGCTGCAGACCTTCATTTGTGACCTACAACATCCGACATCTTGTCAGGTTTAAAGGCAGGTAACTTGTGCTTGTATGTGCATATGTTTATATGTATGAAAACAGTTAGAGACATAGAAGCAACAGCATGTCTACCTTTGTTCTACCATCATCCACGTCAATATAGACAGGAGCTGTCTGAAATGACAAGCGAGCAAGGTCCTCCACCTGAGATTGAAATCCAGCATTAGTTGGATCAACCAGAAAACAAAATACTGAATTTCACTATCAAAAAAGGAAAAAGGGCTGAATTTGTGTTACAAGCTTAATCATTGAAATTCTGATTAAAGAGAAAAAACTGGTTCAAATATTGAAAGGAAAAGCATGAGTGAACTGAACCAACATCAAAATGCTATGCCTTGGGAAAGATACCTTTTTAGTTTGGGTAGCTGAAAATAGGGCAGTTTGCCTGGCCTGCACATTGATTAGGAAACCACATCAACTAAAAAGCATTAACTATTGCCAAAAAGAAATAACAAATGCCATTACAACCACAGATAGGAGCATAGCTCATTGAAAGTGACCATATCACTGAATATTATCAAACATCAGCATTTGAGCTCAAGTTTTAGCAAAGGAAACATAATCAAGAAAGTTCAGGATAACACTCAGCACTGAAAACAAGAAGAGGTTGATTAGACTTATTTAGTGCAAATATACCAAATACTGTAAGAGCAGCCAAACAAGAACAGGTTGGATCAGCATGGTTAACATACATTGTTTCAGAAAGTAGATTTTATCCAAAGAAAGTACATTTTGCCAGTTTACACAACTTTCAGAGATGCCTCTGCATTATGAACATATCTTTTTTCTTCTAAATAAAAAAAAATCATATATAATTACCACAACTTAATTTACCTTTGGTAAAAGCTTGATAATTTGCTTCATTTCTTCCTCAAAGTTCGCCTCCAATATCCTGTCTGCTTCATCAATCACGAGGCACTACAAGTTCGACAGGTTGTTTACAAATTAGGTCAGACTTCTAAGCGCCAAACAGCTAATTTTTGCTACAGGGAGCAGCATTTGGTTGCTAAGATTTTACATGAGTCTTATACTGCATCTGCTAAACATTATAGCTAATATAGCCATAAGATATTCGATCAATGTAATTAGTTTGAAAATAAAACGAGTAAAACATCTTCTATAACAAGGTTAAAGCTTTATAGAAGTTACCTTTAGGTTCTTATAAATAAATCCCTTTGTATTTTGAAGATGATCAAGAAGCCGACCAGGTGTTGCCACCAGTAAATTTACCCCTTTAACAATGCGTTCTGCTTCTCCTCTTCTTGCTGCACCACCAATAACCAAGCCAAGAGTCTGGGAGTGATACTTGAGAAGGTCTTTTGCCACAGCATGACTCTGCAGAGTTGATTGTTGAATTAGTCAAGGAAAACAGCAAGTGAACTATCCACAGCCACGAAATTTTCTGTTTTACAAACACATTTTTTTGTGTCTTTTCAATAATCTGTGGCAAGTTGATACCAAATTATAGCACACTACCAATATAAAGTCACATCACTTTCCTCTAAAGCTAAAAAAAATAAATTCAAATTGCAAAATTCATCAAAGCGAAGTCCATTAGCAAAGTGACATACTGCCAACTAATTTACAATTCAAATATAAGATGGTAATCACACATAGTAAGAAGCATGGGTATGTCAATGCAAAGTACAGGATTAAATTACACATTTCCATGTCAAAAACATCAAACACTTAGCATGTAACTTCAAAATATCACAGAAGCTTCAACTCAACCATCAAAATTAGAATTTATCAGCAAGTATAATTTATAAGTCGTACAAAGGGGGAATTCAATTTACAAGAAGGAAAGTACATGAATAAATTCCTTTTTTTCTTGGCATCATCTCATAATTACATGGGGAGAAAATATGTAACAACTACTAGTCCATGAAACCCTACTGCTGGCTCCCAGATAAATTCTATAGGCTTCCTAATTGAAGATGAAGTCAGGTTTGTCGAATACTATCTAAAAGAGGATTGAAATGCAGCTTCACAAGGATACATCTGCAGTGCAAGGATTCCTTTACCTGTATGGCGAGTTCTCTTGTCGGGCAAATAACAACCACGCCTAAACCATTGCGAGGGGCAAAACGAACATTATATAGTAACTCTACAGCTGGTATTAGAAATGCAAGAGTTTTCCCAGAACCCGTCCTTGCAGCACCAAGAACATTTTTTCCTACTAGAAGTGGCGGGATTGCCCTGGCTTGAATCTGTATTTGCAATGATACATCAGTTATAGGAAAGTTTGTCGCATAAAAAGGAGAAAATAGGCATGCTATCCTACATTGTATATAAATTATTGTGGACATTATGTTCTTCCTCTAGGCAGAGCTATATGAACTTTCTTTATGTAGGAGTCCCAACAAGACAGCAACATTACAAAGCTAGCAAAAAATCTCGCGAAGAATTTAGAAAGCTTGAAGCTCTAAAAAAAAAAACTAATGCATAGGGCATTGATGCAGGCAAAAGCAATAAAAATTATCAGGTTCCTTGGCAAAAAACGGGAAAAAAACAATATACCTGAGTCATATACTCAAACCCTATCTCTTGAATAGCCTTACGAGTGGGTTCAGATAATCCCAAAGAGTCAAAAGACTCTGTGCTCATAATCCCACCTCCACTTTTCACCTTCTTCACCGTCTCTTTCTCTTTATCTTCCTCTTCACTCATGTCTTCACCTTCCTTCTTACTCTTCTTCTTTTTCTTCTTCTTCTCTTTTACCTCCTCAACTTGCCTATGCTCCTCCTCCTCCTCCTCCTCCTCTTCTCCTCCTTCGATTTCATTGGAGTTCTTCTCTTCTACCTCTTTTCCTTCTTTTTTATTTTTGTTTCTCTTACGCTTTCTCTTCTTCTTCATCTCTTCCTCTTCTGCTGATCTGTTGTGCTTCTCTTCCGCCATGGCGGCCACTGATTTCTGATCCTAGCTAGCTAGGGTTTTGTTCGGATTGAGACGATGAATGAGCTTGGGGTTTTTGTTACTTCGTATGTCAAACGCTTAAACCCTCTAAATACAAATCTGATAGGGCCCAATAAGAGAGATATGAGAATACTTTGGGCTTTTGGGATCACTGATTTCTTGGCTTATTTATTAAAATTTTAATATATTGTTTAGAGTTATTAAATAAATATGTTTGAATTTAAAATAATTTTAATTAAGTTTTATAATTTTAATTAATTTTTTAAAAGTATAAAATAAATTTTAACTGGACTAGAGTAGGTATCAGTGACATAAATTGAATAAGATTTTAAAATTTAGATACACTTAACTCTTTAAAATAATAATTACTATATAATTTTCACTTAAAATTTCAATATTATGAATTTTTTTAATTATATATGATATGAATTTAAATTATAAATACAAGCAACAATTAAACATTACAAATAATTTCTCAAAATCAATCTTACCTTTCTAATATTATAAGTGTTTTTTCCAAAAAAAAGTTTAAAATAATCATGCAAGACAGTAAACTATAAAACAAGTGAACTAAGGATTTAATTTAACAAATCTAAGAATTTAATTTAATAAATTTATGAAATAATTCAATTATTTTTGGATTTTAATTATTTTATCAGCATACTTTTAAGACTTTCTATGAATAAGAAAATAATGAAAAAACGAGAATGATATTCCTAAAAAAGTAGAGTAATTTTTAGAATGGGTCCTAGAAATAGGTCAATCCCATTATGGCACGGTTGAATTTATTGGTACATTATATTATTTTATCAAGTTTATAATAATCAATCAAGAACTCTAAAAAATTTCATATTTTTATGAATATAGTTATGAATGAGTTTGAGTTTGTTTTTGAACTATATGTTAGTTTTATGCATGGTTTTTAGACTCGGTTCGATAGTTAACCCGGTTTAAGGCTTGAATTCTAGATTTTGACTAGATATTTTTTTTTAAAATTAAAACAATGTCGTTTTAGTAAAAAAAAATTAATGGGTTGCAACTGAGTTTTTGACTGGGTCGCCGAATCACGAGTCCCGAGTCGACTCGCAACTAAGGTTTCAAAACTATGGTTTTATGAGCTCATTTTCCTTATTACATTTTCATTGAAAATGATTTAAAGAGGAAATGTTTACTTTTTAGTTTTGGATGGTGTTATTTCTATGAATTATAATTTATAATTTCATAATATGGTATATCAAGAGAGTCATTGGATCTAAATCTCAACTTAATAAGTAAATGAAAGATCATAATACTTTTCGCAGGAAAGGTTTTTACTCTACAACTTCTCTCAAAATTGTCAATTTCTTTACGATAGAAAAAAAAAAGTGATGAATCAACATAATAATTGAAGTAAACAAGCTAAACCCTTGTATTGTAATGAAATTGGCAATTCTTTGTATTTTAATATTTTGAAATCACAGTGAAATTTGTTTCACAATGCCTCTTTTTTAGAAAAATAATGCACAAACCCTTAGCAGAAAATAATATTTTTTGTGATAGTGGTTTTTTTGAAAAAATATTTTTTATTATAAAATGTATTAAAATAATAATTTTTTATTATTTTTAAAATTTTATTTATGACATCAGTATGTTAAAGTGATTTTAAAAAAAATTAAATAAAAAAAATTAATTCTTTTTAATTTTTTTAAAAATATTTTTAAAATATAAAAATAAATAGCTCATTCATCTTGAGTTTAAAAGATACTGGAGAATTAGGATTATACCCCATGTCTTTTAGCATGGATAGTAAAGCAATTTTTTTTTTCCTTCAATTTAATTTTTTTTAGTATAATCAGATTAAATTAGTTTTGAAATTATGATACAACTACTACATAAATAAAAAAAACAGGACTGAAATATAAAATGCAAATAAAATATATATCTAATCTCAAATTCTTAGTAGTTTTGATTTTGGTTAAGTTCTTTTTTTTTTCCGGTTCATGCCTTCGACATGTAAGAGAGAGAGTCTTCTAGAATATAAAATTGATGATTTGACTATTTTTTAACAACGAAACTCATTATTATTGATATTAACAAATTTTATTCGATAAGAAATTAATGTGTTTTAGGTTGCTGGGTGGTTCATAAAGGTTTTCATAGTATTTTTTTTTTCCTTGTGAACCACACCCTAGATGTTTTAGTCATCACAACAGTAGTTGATTTTTTGGCTGAGCAACAACAGGCAATACGTAGCTTGTTTCTTTTATTTTTTATTTATTTTAAACAAGAGGCATACGACATGTCATATGTTCCTTATAAAAATAAATAAATAAATATGCCCAGTCATGCAGGTTTGACATGGGCTCATGCGTATGGGTTTTATTTAAGGCTCGTTTGCCTGGCTTGATTTTTTATTTTTTTGGGCATTGAGTTTTTGTTAAATGTTTTTTTTAATTTTTATTTTTTAATATTTAATTGGTTTTGAACTAGCCTTGATTTTTTCATAATATAATTAAATAAAATTTTTTTGATGAATCATCTATAACTTAAATCACATGCTTTTTTTAAGGTGCACACACATAACTTAGCTTGTTTTTTTTTTTAAATTTAATTTTTCAGTATTGATTTTTTTATTTTTTATTTAATTATTTTATAATTGATCTTCATTATTATCCTATAATTAAATGAGAAAATCTCATTTGACCCATTAAAGTCCATAATTCGATCAAAAGTTTGGTGAGCTAGTTGGGCTTGACATGAGCCCCTATAATACACCGTTTTAATATTTAAAATAAGAAAGATCTCATTTTAAATAATAAAAAATTAAATTAAGTTGAGAGTTTTTAAATTTAACTTGCTTTGACTGAATTTAATGACAATATTATAAAATTTCATACAATATGAACATCGTAATATAAAGGAAACTTCAGGTGAAAAACGGAAGGCAGGGAAGCGACCTCACCAAATCAATAAAATTAAGGAAAATGAGTTTCGGCTAAGGTAAAATAAAGTTAAATATATTTTTCTATATATATATATATAAATGAAAGAAAGGCTTCAATATTAACATCACACAGCCTCCACAAATTGCTAAATGACATTTACATTTTCAAAAGTCACAGTTAAACAAATGTACAGTTGCTCACGCCAGTGCATAAACCACTACTTCACATGAGAATCATAGGGCATATATACAGTATCTGGAACTATAAGGGGCAACTTATCAATGTACATGAACAGCCTCTTGCAATTCTGTCTCGTTATCAAGGCTAAATCGACAATGTCAGACTTATCTGCATAGATCCAAAGGTCGCCAGAATTGACCCTTTTAAGACTACCGCGACAAAAGGGGCATGATTGAGACCGCCCACGCCTGTGATGAAAGCAAAACAACATATCAAGGCACTATAGAAGTTGGGAAAAGACGAAACCATAGGCCCGCTATAGCATTAATTGAGAGGACTCTTTGAAATTAAGAAACCATAGGCCAACAAACCCTTCAAAAATGTAGCAGACCAGTCAAGGACCTCCATTCCTGAGGCTGAAGGGTTGGCCTAACAGCTCTGAGACGATTCAAAAGTTCAGAGGTAAAAGATACCAACAAGAATTCCAAACATGGGGATGCATGAGCAACAGAAAATTATGCACGAAGAAGTAGCTCTGTCCTCTTTACATCAATGTGGGATTAGATGGGTATTACAAGTGAGATTCATAAGAATGTGAAAGGAGTAGCAATCACCAAGTGCATAAAGTGACTGTCCAATCCAATCTTCAATTTCAGGGCAAAGACTAAAGACACATCCACATATTTTTATTTTTTGGTTGCAGTAAAGATGAGATAATCAGAAGTTGCGCTAGGACCAATAGAAAGAAGACAGAAAGCTCACCAATCCCGATAGCACCTCAAACACAAAGAATGACTGCAATTAGGCAACACAACCTTGTTGTTCATTTCCATGCAAATCCCACACT
The DNA here is from genome assembly GCA_033617975.1 of Populus alba x Populus glandulosa. Taxonomy (NCBI): domain Eukaryota; kingdom Viridiplantae; phylum Streptophyta; class Magnoliopsida; order Malpighiales; family Salicaceae; genus Populus; species Populus alba x Populus glandulosa. The sequence goes on from CM066151.1 coordinate 6,196,585, forward strand.
CTTCTTCTCTTTCTATATCGACTTCTGAGAGTTTCCCCTTCTCCAACTCATCCTTTCTTCTATATCTCATAGTACATACTTCTTTCTGTTTCCTGTCATCCACATCCGTGATTCCTCCTTGAAGTTGCAGTAAAGAAGGAAATATCACCGCTGTTTATAGAAAGCAAAATTTGTAAGCTTGAATTTAACCCCTGCAAACTGAAGATGTTTCCTCCAAAATTTGAGTCTGAGTAAAAGGGAAAAAGATTCAGTCCTCTCAGAGTATCACTCACCATAAAATTCTCTAATGCTAGCTTTTCTTTCCTGAACAGACATAGTAGTTTTCCCATCTGCATAGGTCTGCACCAATCAGCACACCGTCACACCCCAACGAGAAGTTGTAATATTATTACTACATTTTTGAAGGTGATGGAGTGATGAAGAGTCACGACAGACAAATTAAATGGATAAATAACTTGGCAATGAAAACTGAAGGGCACATAATAAGGGGGAAACTGACAGAAAACAGTGCAAATCTAAAACAAGAAAGCTGAAATGAGAAACGTGGAAAGAAACATACAAGATAAATAAGAATTCTTAGCAAACCAAGGGCACCGGCAAGGTTACAATCAGTCCACTGCACAAGAAAGAGAAAAAATTGGGCTGCTGGGCTATAGGATAATCGCATCTGAAGGCGAGCTCCGTCGTTCTCCCTTGGATGATCTAAAGCACTGCATTAACAAGATACAATGTAAGACACACAATTACAAAACTTGTTCACTCTTTCTTCCCTTGCATCGAAAAAGGAGAGAAGCAATGATCACGGACAAGAAATTGTTAGCACCAACAACAATCAACATTGCTCTCTAATTAAGATAAGAAAGTCTTATCAGAAGAAACCCTTAAGAAAAATCAGGTCCAACTCTAAGAGATGATACAGTAAAAGTCGAAAAACGCAATAACAGTAGTGTTGGGGTTAAACTTATGACTGCAAGTTTTATTTAAAAGCAAATACTTCCAGAAATATAAATAACATTGCCTTCTTTTTCTCTATTTTTCTATTAAAAGGACAGTTTTGCAGCATGAAAGAAAATTCTAAAACAGGCGCTGTTAAGAGAGAGTATGAGCAACAAGTTGCTAATACTTGGTATCTAACCAGAAGTTCACATTAGCTTTACTCAGGGCCACATGTATAATTTTGTTAGCATCGTGGTTGGCAATATATAATTTCTTGACACTTTGAATCAATAAACAGTAACAAGGTCTGCTTTACCAATCTTGAGGTTTCTAATGAACAAACTAGCTTAAAGACAGAGAACTAAAAATAGTATAATTGATTGCGGAATTTGGGGGACCCAAGTTTGCAAAAGAGAAGAAAACCAAGTGAGTGATAAAGTTTCATCTTTAATAATTGAACACGAGATAATCAAAATGCCATAAGTACAGACATTGATTCATCTTGCTGTTTTAACAACAATAGCTACTTGCCTATAGTCTTTTAAAATCATGTAAAAACAACAATCTTATTCCTTTGTTTCAGAACATGATCACAAGTTTAAAGGATTTTCCCAGCAGAAAACTAGAAATAAAAACAAAAAAACAAAACATTTGCGTTCTCATTGAAACACAGTCTTATTCCTTTGTTTCAGAACATGATCACAAGTTTAAAGGATTTTCCCAGCAGAAAACTAGGAGAAAAAAAATTGCTTTCTCATTGAAACACAGTCCCTCTAAAATCAACTTCAAGACCATAAATCAATTCACCAATTAAATAAAATTCAAGAATCATCGAGACTGCATTTTCTTATAATTCAGAAATTTCTTGGTTTGGTTATTTTAAAATAAAGCAAAGGCAACAAAACTGGATCAAATTCACAGTACACGCATCATTCATGCATTAGTGGTTGATGACTAATATAGAACAATTACGCATTCAAAAACTTACACTTAAACCATACCAAATTCTTTTAAAAGAAAAATAAAATAAAAGTAAGAGAGATAGAGAGAGAGTACAGAGTATTGGCGTGCTGGATATCAGCTTCGAGAGCTTTGAGAGAATCCTTGAAAGACAACTTTCCCATGGCTTAGGCTTGCTATTATTATTTCTCCGAAACCAATTCCCATCAAACAAACAGAAAAATCAATCAATAAAAAACACTCCCCTCGATGACTAGAATTCCATCTCCAGAATCAGATAAATTAGGAAAAGAAATTGCCTGTGATAAACCCTCTCTCCTGCACGGAGTAAAAACACACACCCCCGCACTTGTCGGTTACGAACTCCTTAAAACTAGACGCAGCTCCGTTATATTTCTCGTTTTACCACTTTACCCTCTCTCGACAAATACTGATAAGTTTGTCCTTTTTTAAAAAACTTTTTTATTTGGTTGGTTATAATGTACGGTATCGCTTTTATTATTTTGTTGGTGCTGTGTATATAAGCTTATCAAGGTGCACGGTTGCTTTTAGAGACAAGCAGAGGGCATTTTTTAGAAAAAATAATTACTAAGTTTTACAGCAAAAGCTTTACATGAGGTGACATGTCAAGGACAGACAAAATTTACTGCTACTCGAGATAAGGATGGTTGCTCTAACAGAAAAAAAGCTGTTCTGTTTTAAGAGTTTGAATTTTTTTAATTTAATGTTTTTAGTTTTTTTTAGATATATTAATATAAAAAATAATTTTTAAAAATAAAAATATTATTATAATAATTTTAAGTAAATTTATTTTTTAAAATAATTATTATTACATTTCTAAACATTAAAGTATTATAAAAATAATTAGCAATAATTACTTTATAAAAAATTGATAAATATAAAAGAGAAGGTCTAATAAAGTCTTATTTGTTTTTGCATTTCAAAATTATTATAAAAATTAATTTTTATATTTTTTATTTTAAATTAATATATTTTTAGTGTTTTCAGATTATTTTGATATGTTAATGTCAAAAATAATTTTTTTAAACTAAAAAATATTATTTTAATATATTTTAAAATAAAAAATACTTTGAAAAAAAACTGTTATTACATTTTTAAAAACCCTTTTTATTTAGAGGGGAGGGAATTAAAAAACTATTTTTAAACTTGGGTGACATATAATTTTTTTTCTTTTATGTTTATATCTATTCTCTCTAATTAGAACTATAAAGTAATTATTGATAATAACTACTGGAGTAATATTTTTCTTCGCTGATTTAGTGATGAAATATTAAAAAAAATATCAATTGTAAGGCATGCAATGAAGTTATTAAATACCATGCCTCTTATTATTATTTTTATTACAAAACTCTTTTGTTTCTTAATCACAACCTATTTTTTTATTGAATAATCAATGATATCCATGCATGTCAACATAACTGATTGACTTGTATTGTTTTGTTTTCCATGTTATCATTTTTTGGTCTGTGCATGTTAGTGTTGGACTTTGGTTAGTATTTATTTCCTATTATATAATAAGTGATGTATTTTTGTTGAGTAGTTAGCATTATTCAATTATAGGGGCTGACAGGTGTCCAGCCCTGCAAGAATTATCTTTTCTCCCATGGTTTTTAAACCCAGTTTGATTCAATGTTTTGAGTCCTAACTTTGATTGAATTACTAGGTTCTAACCGAGTTTTTAATAAAATCTTTTCAGATCACGGGTTCATTTCGGGGTTTGCTTTTCCTTATTTTTTCTTAAATTTATTTTGATTTTAGTCCCGGATCGACCGGGTACCAGGTTGAATTGTTAGGCCGGATCGGATTTCAAACCCCCCGTGCTTTTCCGTGAATAATTTATAATTTTAACCTAAAAAATAGTAAATTTTAAATCTTGACTCCTGATCATTTTTCTTTCCTTATTGTTTTTCAAATCATATTATTAACTATTTGTATTTTTTATATATATAAGGAGTCTACTGAACACTGGGTTATACAGTCACTTATAGCTATCGCTTGATGTGTAATATTGGAATAAACTTGAGTTATTTATGTTTAAAAATATAGTAGTGATTACAGTTTAAAATATATTTTATTTAAAAATATATTAAAATAATATATATATTTTTAAAAAAATCTTCTTGATATTAATATATTAAAATGATCTAAAAATATAAAATAAAAATTTAAAATTATTTCAACTATATTTTCAAACATTAGCCGAATCTATTTCAGTTACATATACCATCGTTATAGTATTTATTTGTGTGTCATCGTTTAAAGACGGGTCAATAATTTTTCAACAGATATCTATCAATGCTCTTGACCGTAACATTATTAATAAAATAAAAATTGAAATTGAAACACCCAATTGTAAAAATCTTAAAGGTTTTGCTTGATCCATCATTATCTCCACGTATAGCACTAGCAATACACTAGCTAACTTATTCTTGCTATTCAATGGGATGAAGCAAGAATATTTTACACCTAATAAAAAATACAATTATTGTCAACATTTTTAATAGCATGAAGAATTTAATGTGGAATTCAAAATTTGATATACATGTTCACTAAAATAGAATGAAAATCACATGTATCAATAAATATTAAAAAAAATTATCAATGCTAATCAAAAATCAAGTCATCAAGTTGGAAGATAAATATGATATTTTATTTCATGCCAGGAGGGACATTTAGATTTTCTTAATTTAATTGCATGGCTGTATTTTTTATGCAGGAAGAAAAACATATTGAATTTAATTGAAATAAAATAATTTGCCAGTATAGCTCTTTTTTTCTTATTAATATTTTCTTTTTTTAAAAAATATAACTTCATTTATTTTATTCAGAATGCACGCCTTTGATTAAAATCCATCTATCTTATCAATGCATCTTTTTTTTTTTTTTTTGCAAATTTCACTGAAATATCTATTTCCTAGACAACATGCTATAATAAACATAAAAGCAAGTTTTAAATGAAAAAAAATATATGATTTTAATAATTTTTATGTAAATAGATATAAAAATATACGATCAATACATTATTTTTGTGTCTATAAGAAACTCTTTAAAATATTATTAACTCCCTTGGTTTTATCAATTAATCTGGAAACCATCTAACCTGACTTGTTACCTTACCCGAGTTACAAATTAAACCTTTAAGGAATTGATTCGATGTGATTTTGTTGTATCTGCAAGTCTAGACATGATTTTGCTGGCCACATCAAAATCACTTATTTCATTTTTATTTAAAGTATTATAAAATAATATTTTAAATCATCACAAGTGATGAATTCTACTGAATTTAATAAATTATTTTTAAAAAATATATTTTTATTTATTTACATGAAAATAAAAAGATCACTTGCAATAAAAGCTAATAAATTATTTTCTAAAAAAATATTTTGTATATAAAATAAGCAATTGCTAATATTAAAAATAATATCATAAGTTTATTTGAAAACAGAGTCAAAACTTAATGATGTCTAATAAAGTAACGCCGCCAAATATATTTTTATAAATTTATTTTATTTATATATTTTTTAAATCAAAGAAAAAAAAAAACCAAAAGCCAAGGCTAGTTGGCTGAGCTTGGTTGGGTAAGCATGCTTGGCCCATTAAAAATTATGTCAAGCATGTGTGCCTATAATGTTAGGCCTGCACGTCTAGTTTTGTTTTATTTTTCTTTCATATTGCTTGCTCTTTTTTTCTTTTTTCTTTTTTAAAAAATGATGCATTGTCTTCTAGATGCTTTCCAACAACCTCACGTGGCTAGAAAGTGGACTAAACGTCAAGTTTGGCTCTAATTAGACCTAAAACAATATCCTCTTAATATAAAACACCAAAAAAACACTCTATAAACTTATAACTTGTATCTAATCTCAAAACAATTTTAATTAGTTGAAAAACAGAAAATTCATCCTGATTGAAAACACAATCCCGAGTCTTAATTTACTCTTCTTAAAAAATTAAGGGAAAAAACCTCAATAAAACTTCTCTCTATCAAATAAAATTCACTAATATAAAAAATAATATTTTTTTTATTTTCTAAATATAAACAACTATTTACTTTTTTCTAACCTTTCAAACCCAATGATTGGAATGTAAATAAAATAAAAATTTAGATTAAAATATAAAAATATCAAAAAGCATGGATCAAGCTTGAAAAATAGAAAACCTTTTGGTCCAAATTAAAAAAAGAATCTCATGTAAACTAAAAAGAAATTTTTTTTTTTTAGTATCAGTTTTGATCCCTAAAATTTTAATTTACTTTAATCAATAAAATTAATTTTTATCTTACAAAATCAAACACTAATTTAATATCAATTCTTTTTCATATCTCAATAATCCTATAAAACATTAATTAAAATAAATCAAAAACCCAAAATCTTATTTAATTTGTAAAGGCAATTTTTTTTTTTAAAAAATCGATGAATGAAAAAAAACCTCAAAGTATAAAAGAAAAACAAAAAAATTAACGGCACTGTTCATTCAATGGTGCATAACGAGGGAGTCTACAGTGAAATCCAGGCGTTTGTTCTTGACAAGTATAAGAGCAAAAATGAAATTGCATTTGTTCTTGATAAGTATAAGAGAAAAAATACGTACATTCATACAATACATACATGGACATACATATAATTAGACAAGCAGAGGGTATTTTTGGAAATTGAAATTGCATTTGTTCTTGATAAGTACAAGAGCAAAAATGGCCAATGCTGATGTGTTGGCATTTTAAATATGTTATTGCTTTGATAACTGTCAGCTGACAGGGACACGGCCACACGGGGCCGGAAAAAAAAAAAAAGGAAGATGGGAAGGGGTGATGTATTGGCCGTTTGGTTCTAACGCCGAGATGGCTTCCTCGGCTTTCAGCTTATTATAAATACAAAGTCAACCTAGAATATGGGACCGGCCAGTTAACTTTTTTTAAATAAAAAAAACATTTTAAAGCTTTTCTATTTTATTTTTATACTATTTATTACAACTACAAATTACAAATTTAAATTACAATTATAAATTACTAATGAAACTAGATTAAAACTAAAACAACAGTTGGTTTCACTATTTCAATTACTGTGTACTCATGGACTGGAGTGGTAAAACTATGTGATTTTTTTTTTCATCGTTGAGGAATGGTGTTTTTCCGGTCACTGAGTTTTTTGCAATGCTGATGTTTAGCATTTTGATGGTACGAGAATTGTTATTTTTTAAAGTAGTTTTTATTTTAAAATATATTAAAATAATATATATGTTTTTAGTTTTAAAAAATTATTTTTGACATCAATACATTCAAATGATCTAAAAACATAAAAAAAAACATATTAATTTAAAGTAAAAAAATTAATTGTTTTTTTAATTTTTTTCAACAATATTTCTGAAACATAATCCCAAACACTATAATATGTTATTGCTTTCCGAAGCTGACAGGGATTAAAGTCGGAAAAGCAAGAACAAGAAAAAAAATTGGAAAGGATGTTTTTAAAAAAAGTTATTTTGATGTATTGGTATTAAAATTAAAATTTAAAAAATAAATAAAATATTATTTTAATATATATATATAAATAAATATTTTAAAAAAACAATTATTTTTATAATTTTTAAAAAAGGAAACTAACTTTTATATTTTATTTTTCATAATTTCTGTTTCAGTTATTCTTTCCCAGACACATCGGAGACAACTTCTGAGCCCAGCCCGTCTTATAAAAATGCAAAAACTGGCTGACGCGGTTTCACGTTTAATAATAGACCGGCGGCTTTTGAATATGATGGAAAAGACTACACTACCGATACAATAAATAAATGCTTGAGGACGACATTTTATATATGGTCAAGTGGGGATTGTCGTTCAACAACTGTTGCTGTGGAAGAAGTTATCCACCAACTAGTTGTTGGATGGGGAATGTTCATCTTGAATAGTCCTCTTATTTGTCCACATAAGTCCATGACATGGTATAATTAAAAATAATAATAATAATAATAAATAGAGGCTTGATGTTTCTAGTGTGCGTTTAAAGTAATTAAATATTTTTTTCATTTTTTTTTGGTGCGATATGATCCTTTTATGATAAGATTGGAGGTCAATTACTTCTAATTTGTCAACCAAGAAAAAAATTGAATGACAAGGAATTAAAATAAAAAATAATGAGAAGCTAGAAGATTATTTTAAAATTAACTCAAAACATTGACTTTGCTCGTCTTGCTTGGGAACTTATTTATTTTAAGTCTTTTTAATTTTTATAATTTAACTTTTAATATTTAATTTAAGATGATAAAGAGAAAATCAATAGAGAAAATATTAGTTTACACTAATCCTATTAAAAAACATGATCAATATTGGTGTTAATGAGATTCATTCAATGAGAAAAATTTTATTTTCGAATCATTTTTTAGGTTATTTAAAGCCATAAATAGATTCATTTAGGTCTAAATAGTGTTTTTTTTAATGTATTTTTGAATAAAAAATGGTTGAAAATTGATTTTTAAGGGTGTAAAACACTCTTGCTACTTACCTTACACAAGTTCCAAATTAAACCTAATAGGAATTAACTTGTTATAACTTAATTGATCTTTTTATAAAGTTATCGTGATCTCAAATAAATATTTCATTATTTATTAATATTTAATTTTATAAGCTTCTATTTTATTATTATTTTTTCTGATCATCTAAGGTATTTTGAAATAATCAAATTGACCAAACACATTTAGTTAATTTACACATAATTTAAATTATTTTTTACTAGAAAATATGTTAATAATATTTTTTTTTGGGTTAAAAATATAATTTACCTTGCAACATAACAAAGACCAACAATCTTGTAAGCATCTAAACATTGATTAAGATAAATATTAAACATTGAGTTATATACTAATCATTGAAGATTTCGTGTTATTCATTAGGATGGCAAAATCAAAACTAGAAATTGTTACGCTCACAAAATGATTTCTATCATCATTTTCCGACACACCCCCTAATTTGTACGAGTAGATTTATAGCGAGCTTGGATTTGCCCAATACTTTCTTTCGTTTTCCTCGGAGGATAATAAATGCACGCGATATTCCATGAATTATAGTGGAATATGTTGTTTTCATGTTTCTCATATAATTTGAAGTTATATGATGAAGTGTGATTTTTAGATATTTTTTAGGGAAAATTACAATAAACATAATGTAGTTTAATTATTATTTTTATTTAATTATTTTAAAAATACAAAGGAGTTTTTATACTCGTAATATTTTATATCCTCATACTAGATAGCTCAGAAAGTAAAAAAAAACTTTTTATATTAAATATTATAATTTTTCTATCATAAAAAAAAAGGAACTAAGCCACCAGCCTTTTCTCATTATATTTTCTCTTGAATTACCTGGAGATTTGATATACTCAATAAACCCACAACCCAAAAAATCACGATCAACACCTCCAATAAATATCTTTTCTGTCTCCTATCTAGGAAATATCTTGCATACTCAACTTTCCGGACGGGAGCATTTGAAAACACAGATCAATTTGTATTTTTAATTTTTTTTAAGTTAGTTTTTTTAATGTTTTAAATTATTTCAATGTTCTAATCTTAATAATAATTTCTAAAAAAATAAAAAAAATATTATTTTAATATATTTTAATAAAATATTATTTAAAAAATAACTATAATAACACTTCTAAATAATCTCTTAATTTTTATTTTTAGTTGATTTTGGGGAGATTCCCTAGCTGAAGATCTATTTAAAAATTATATAAATTTGAAAGCCTTGTTGAAACCCATCATCCAAAGCCCTGTTGAACTCCATTACCAGAAATTCGAGTTTCTCCATCTCCATATTTTCCACACCGTAATAACAAAATTCAAACACCACCTAGCTATAATCACCAGGAAGATCAATCAAAAGCAACACAGGGAAAAATTCTTTTGAATAATTCATAATAATAATAATAAACATTAAAAATAATCTTCATTCGATCACCCTCCCCCCTACCTGTCTTCCTTTCTTTTTTCATAATAGTAATAATAATAATAATAATAAGCGAACTCATATTTAAGATTGAGTAAAAAAATAAAAAAACTGAAAAACAAATCGATTAAATTGATTAAAATTTTATAAAAACCAGCCGATTCGGTTTTATAAGTAAAAAACCGAACCGAACCCAAACCGAAAAAACATAGCCAAACCAACAAAAAACCAAGCCAAAATAAAAAAACCGAGCCAAACCGGTTTGACCGGTTTTGATCCTAAAAAACCGAACCGAACCGAAACCGGTCGGTTTGATCCGGTTCCAGTTTGGTTTTGGATTTTTTTAATTTTTTTTTAATTTAAATATATTTTTTAATAAAAACCAAAAGGAAGTGTTTTTTAGGGCTAGGAAATCTCACGTTTTCCACTCCGACCAATCATCTTCTCCTGCAAACATTTCCTGTTCTTGCTCAATCGATTCAATTTTTCTTTCTTTCTTTTTTTAAAGAAATATTGGCATGGTGGAGATTTAATTCTAGGCCAGGGAAGGAAAATTCTTATCAGTACTAGTGTTGTGATAATCTGGATATGGAGAAATTAAATTTGAAATGATCATCCGTCGTCCTTGTTAGTAGATGAGAGGGAATCGTAGAAGAGAATTGATAGAAGAAAATTGATGAAATGGAAATAGTATCAGTGTTTATATTATATTATAAACGATAGTAAGTTTATATTTTCATTGAAATTTAAAAATTGCATCGACCCAAAATACAAATTGTAGAAAAAATAAAAATAAAATAAAAAAAATAAAATTACCAAAATACAGTATACTCAATATAATTTTTTTTTATATATTTTTTAATGACGGTCTTATTATAGAAGATTAATAAAATTGTATGCTCGACTAGGAAAGTATTTGGTATTGTAGCTGCGGTGAGATTCACCAACAAGCATAATTTTTAACGTTTGGTAAGGTTGCTATCACATTTTTTTAATGGTGGGTTCCACCATTAACTGTGGTGCAACCACAGTTTACCAGAAGCAGCTCTTGGCAGCTTCTTGTACCGGGAAAAAGGGATAAACAGTGGAGCATGACTCCACTGTTTATCCATTTAAAATTAATGCTCCACTGTAGTTGTTCACTAAAGTGAACGTTTTTTTTTTTATTATTTTTTTGTTTTTTTATTTGAAAAACCAGTGTGCTACATTTTTGTATAAAAAGTTTAGGTTTTTTTTTTTTTATGAAAAATCAGTGTAATTAATTTATTTCATTCGTACTATTCACGTGAACATGAACAATATTTTTGTTTGTTTATTAAAAAAATAGTTTAAAATAAATTAAATTTATTCGTATTGTAATCTTAATTTATTCCTGATAATATTTGATCTAATTTTATTGCATGCTCAAACAATCATGAAAATTATAGTTTTTATCGAATGAATTTTATACGTAATGAAATTATAATTTTTTTTTAAAATTGAGTTTTACTCGAAAAATTAATATTTAATATTATTTAATAACACTACATAAATTAGAAGAATATCGCATGATGATGTAGCATTTGTGGAATTTAATTGCAATTCTAATTATGTTCTTGTCGTGTCGAACCCAATTAAAAAAAATCAGTTTTTATTTTTTTTAATTGTATTTTATTCAAAAAATTAGAAGGATATCGCTTGATAACGTTAAAAAAAATTTCAGTTTTTATTGTTGCATCCTTAAGAAATCATGAAAAATATAGTTATTGTTGGATAGATTTCGTATCTGATAACATTGCATATAGTTTAATTGAATAATAAAAAATATTTGATATCAATATTATTTATTTCATGATGTAATAATAATAGTTAAATCTATAATATTTAAATTAAAAATATTTTTAAATTATTTTATAACAAAAACATTTTTTTAACCAAACACATTAAACTATTTTTTGTTCAACCTCAATTTCAACCACAGTTTTAACCAAACATATATTTTTCCAAATCAACTTCAACTAAAAATACTTTTTATAAAACAACTTTTTTAAAACAACAACCACAACAACAATCATAATTCCAAACACACCCTAGCTCTGGGCTTCAGAGCCGAGGCTAAATAAATGGCGAACAGAGCTTTGCCTGACAGAGAAGGCATTAATTTGTGTCAATAATTCTTGAAATTCAAATAGCACGCAGTTATGAACGTCGTCCACCATAGCGTCTATGTCTTTGCTGGTAGGAAGTCAAGGCCTCTACAAACTCAGCTTTTCCAAAATCAGGCCAGAGAGCTTCTGCGAAGAAGAGTTCAGTGTAGGCCAGCTGCCACAGTAAGAAATTGCTGATTCTATGTTCTCCGCTGGTTCTTATCAATAAATCAGGGCATGGATACTCTGCACAATTCGTTTCCAGTTCCTGTTCAAGCAGGCTTTCATCGATGTCTTCAAGTTGAACAGTGCCATCCTTTACCTTTTGAGCAATGCTTTTGCATGCCTGCGTAACATCATATTTCCCACTGTAGCTGACTGCCACGATAAGATGAAGTCTGGAGTTGTCTTTCGTCTTCTCCTCTACGTGACTTATCAGTTTCTTCAGAGATTCCGGGAGCCTGGACGAGTCTCCGATTGTAGAGACTCGAGCGCCCTGCCTGCGAGTGGCATCAGAAGCATCAGGACCAATAAAAGCGATGGCAATAAATCAAACTACTGCATACATTTTAATGTTTGTATATTTTCAAATAGCCACGATTGTATCGCATTTCGCAGCAGTGATGCACTGATGCCATACATGAGAAATAATATTCCACTGGTTACCATTTGATGACTTCTCTAACATTTTGATGTTCAAATTCGTAAACATTCAAATCAAGTAAACTATTGACAACCAGAAAGGATCTAGGATCAGGTTAGCATTAAAACATGCTGGTTTGATCATATATATAAAGGCTCACACAGACACACTCAAGAGCATTTTATATGCAAAAGAAGCATTTTTTTGAGCAAAACATTGTAGAAAGTCTAGATGGAAGTAATTTAGAAAAGGGATATTCCCACGAATCAAGCTTGATAAAAGTCTCACACGCAAATGCTTTGGACTTTCTGAAACCAACAAATTTGATAGGGATTTATCCAGCAATTTTAGCCATCTATTATGGTCCCCAAACAAGTAATCTCATCTTTCGTGGTTTCTGATCCGATGTGATTAAAATTAGCCAAAGAGTCTAATCTAACTGCCATTGCATACCAAGATCATTTGAGTCTTACAGCAATTCCCCATGTTTATGCAAAGAAAGAAAACTACAAAAATAAAATAAAATGAAGACACTGGATCGGTGGTAAGAGAAAGAACTCTAGCAGATAGATGGCTACCTGATAAAATTATCCAACTCGGACTTCAACATCCTTTCAAATAAACTCATCAAGAAATCAACCTCCACCTGCACTATATTACACACTCCAATCACAATTAAAGTAAAGAAACATGGAAGTGAATTAGTTTGAGTCTTTTACTTCAAGAATTTGTGAACTCCATCGCTACTAAAATACTTAACAAAAGAAAGGAAGAGAGGGGGGAGGCTACTGACCTTAGGCCTAATCCAATTATCATAAGAGAAGGCAAAAACAGTGAGAACTGTAACCCCCCAGTCACAACACAAATCCACAAGCTCCCTAAGTGACCGTGCACCAGCTTCATGCCCAGCGGATAATGCTAAAAACCCACGCTGCCTGGCCCACCTCGCATTGCCATCCATTATCACCGCCACGTGACGGGGCATCGCCTCCCTCACTAGCCCCTCTGGCAACGGCACAGCCGCCACTCCTTTATCTTCTTCCTCTTTGAGATCCAGGTCATGTTTGGCCGCGAGAAGCAAGGTAGGGAAACGGTGCGTTTGGTCTCTTGTGTTTCTAAAGAGAGAATGCTTGTCAGCTTTTCGAGGAGCTAAATTGTTGTTGTAAATTGGTATTGGGAGGTTCAAGGATTGCATTATCCGGTCTAAGTTTAGAATTAGCAGTATTTAAGCACCTCTTCGTTGCTCTATCGCCCCCTGCGTGCTTGCTATGTATATATATATTGCATTAAAAATATTTATATATTCTATAAATATATATTTTAGGTTCATTTGAAGTTGAATTTCACAATATTTATATCTTTTATAAATAAAAAGAATTCTATTCATTTAAGTCAAGTCAAGTGGAAGTAGCGTCCAAACATCAGTTGGCTGCTAGCTTTATGATTGGTGTGGATGTGAGATGGACTTCTTCCTTTCTGTCTTGTCTTAAAATTATTCTGATGTGGCAAGATCTTTTACACGTTCACTTTTCAATTACAACAATGGATTAAACGTGGTTTCTCTCGTGAATAATGACGTGATTTTCAATTCATGACTTAGCTTGAAGCTCAGGTCATGACAGGTTTATTTAACAGATCAAAACAAAGTTATTAAAAAATATATATTTTTAAAAAAATTAAATTGCTTTTAATTCACCTGATTAACCAAGTGAAAATAAATCAATTTAAATTGATTTTTTTTAAAATACAACTCAAGAACCCACAGGTTAAGTTTAATAATTATAGTTTTTATTAAAAAAAGAAAGGAAAGAACACTTCTTTTCTTGGAAAAAAAGAAGAAAAAGAAATTGAAGTTTGCCCCAGGGAGGTGGAAGCTTCAACTATCCATTTCAGTATAATCCGCCTGCTGGTTCAGAACCTTTGAAGTTTGCCTCAGCATATGCTCAAGGCTCGCAGGCTCAGTTTTTTATTTGCCCTTGGAAACAAAATCTTGTATACTGGAGAAGTCCACAATACAAAGCTTCAACTATGGTGTCTCATTTCCATTCTGTTGAGACTCTCAGAATGTTATTAAATCACACCATGCTGATACTTTTGATAGGGACGCAGCTCAAGCTTTGTTAATTTAGAGAAGAAACTGAACAGGGGATGCAGTAGATGAAGAATATGTGTTTACTGCAATACACTTAAGCATACAAACGTGAGCACACATTCAATTTGTACAGGATACTCTTTATATATAGAGTAGTAATTAGCTATTGCCTTTTCATTACTTATTTCTTTCTATGAATACAATATTCCTTATTTATATATATATTGATTTGTTTCCTTCAACGTGAGGTGTGCCATAGCTGTAGTTTCCTTCTTTGAGATGTAGCCGTCGGTTGAGGTAGCCACAGCTATGATTTCCATGTATGGTTAATTTCCATTCTGAGTAGTAGCCGTTGGAGATGTTAATGGTTGGTGACGAGAGTGAGGATCTTGTGGTGCTGCTGCTGTTGTCTCCTGCTGCTGCTGCAGTTGCTGGCTAAGGTGAGGATCCTGTGCTGCTGCTGCTGCTGTTTCCTGCTGCTGCTGCTGAGTTGTTTTGTTGCTGTTAATACCCTCCCTCAAACGTTGCCGAGGTTGGAGGCAAAGTTTGTGTTGAAAACGAAGAAGAGTAGCTTTGGACACCGGCTTAGTAAACAAATCAGCAAGCTGATGTGTAGTGGGAATATGATGTGTAATAAGTTTCCCAAGAGCTACGCGTTCGCGTACAAAATGATAATCAAGTTCAATGTGCTTGCTACGAGCATGGAAAACAGGATTGACCGTCATATGGAGTGCACTGAGATTATCACAATAGAGTACTGGTGGAGATATCAAGGGAATGTGTAAGTCATGTAGAATGTAGGTCAACCAGGTAAGTTCTGCAGCTGTGTTTGCCATAGCACGATATTCAGCTTCAGTGCTAGAGCGTGAAATAGTATGCTGTTTCTTAGCACACCAGGAGATGAGATTACATCCAAGGAAGACACAATAGCCAGTGGTAGAACGTCGTGTTGTAAGACAGCCAGCCCAATCAGCATCTGAAAAAGCAGAGAAATTAAGATTAGTTTTAGAAGTGAAGTGTAGACCATTATTAATAGTACCTTTGATATATCGTAAGATACGGCGAACCATTTTTAAGTGAACAGTTGTAGGAGCATGCATGAATTGAGAGACATAATTAACACTAAAAGAGAGATCTGGTCGAGTAAGGGTGAGGTACTGGAGGGAGCCAACAAGCCCCCGGAAAAAACTGACATCCACTAAAAAGGGAGCATTTGAGGAAGCTTTTGTGCGGGCTTCAAGTGGTGTAGTCATGGGTTTACAGTCAACCATATCAGCACGTTCTAGAATTGTAAGGGCATAATGTGATTGTGATAAGTGAAGTCCAGTTGGTGTAGGCAAAATTTCTATGCCAAGAAAATGATGAGCAGGGCCTAAGTCCTTCATGGCAAATTCTTGACTGAGTATAGTAATGAAGTCTGCAACAAGTGTATCTATAGTTCCTGTAAGAAGTATATCATCAACATAAAGTAGGAGAATAAGAGAACCATGATCAGAATGAAAAATAAATAGAGAAGGGTCTGCTAAGCTGCAAAGAAAACCGTATTTGAGAAGAAAGGAACTAAAACGATCAAACCAAGCACGAGGTGCTTGTTTAAGGCCATAGAGGGCACGTTGGAGCTTGCAGACATGTTGTGGACGATGAGGATCTAACATTCCTGGTGGCTGATCCATGTAGAGATTTTCATAAATCAAACCATGTAAAAACGCATTTTTGACATCAAGCTGCCGTAGGGACCAATTATGAACAAGAGCTATAGTGATAATTAGCCGAATGGTGCCGGGCTTCACAACTGGAGAGAATGTTTCAGTGTAGTCGAGGCCATCAATTTGGTGGTATCCTTTGGCAACAACACGAGCTTTGAGACGCTCCAAGCTGCCATCAGATTTGAGTTTGGTTTTAAACACCCATTTGGAACCTATGATATGCATGTCAGTGCTACGAGGTACCAACTTCCATGTCTGATTTTGGTGTAGGGATGTAAGTTCATCCTCCATTGCTGCTTTCCATCCTGGATGAGCAAGTGCAGCTCGCACAGATCTTGGTTCCCGTGGTATCCCAGCAGAGATGACAGAGGTTAATGCATACTTGGGATTTGGCTTTATGATGCCATGTTGAGACCGAGTGGTTATGGTGCGAGGAGCTGAAGTAGAGGAATTTGGAACAAACTCATTTGCGGAAGCATCACTATAGGGAGGTTGTGCAACTTGGTGTAGAGCATGTTGTGAACGAGTAACCATAGGGTGAGGAGCTATATTTGAGTGGTCCTGCTGCTGCTGAGGAGTTAAGTTGAGTGGTTGCTGATGATCGGAGGGAGGAGGAATAGAATGTTGTGATTCAGGATTGGAAATATCAGGGTAGAGATTATGGGCAGTCGCCTGCTGTGTGGAAGCTGCCATCTGTTGAATATCATTCTTCGGATTATGGTAGTGTTCAGCCACAGAGTTGGAGATATCAGTGCAAGAAGTGTGCACTGTCTCCTGCTGGAGTGTCTCCAGCTGAGTAATTGAAGTGTCATACTGCTGCTGAAGCTGCTGGCAAGCTGGAGTACTGTCACCATGGAGGGGCAGATCAATAGAAGCTGGAGGAATATTTGTAAAGCACGCTGGCGTATCTGAGATCACGGGAGGAAGCAAGGGTATGAGCAATGAGCTGAGGTATGGCGGGGCTGCTGGTGTTTCAGAGATATCTGCAGGAGAACATGAAGCAGGAATAGTTAGCCAAGAGTCAAATATGCTAATGACATGATTAGAGTGATCAATATTTGCGGTGGTATTAGTTTGTTTATATGGAAGGAGAGATTCACTAAAAACCACATGTCGTGAGACAAAAATTTTTTTGCTTGTTGGATGAAAGCATTTATATCCCTTATGTTGATCACTATATCCTACAAAAATACATGGAACACTTTTTGGATCAAATTTATTCCGTCTTGTGTCCCAAGTGTAAGGGAAACATCGGGAGCCAAAAATACGAAGAGATGAATAAATAGGATGTTTACCATGTAATCGAAAGTACGGAGTGTCAGAGTTAAGAGCAGAAGAGGGTAGTCTATTAATGAGATAAACAGCAGTTGAAAAAGCTTCAACCCATAAAAATAAAGGAGTACCACTATGAAATAACATTGTCATACCTAGTTCTCTTATAATTCTGTGTCGCCTTTCAACCATACCTGTTTGTTCAGGAGTGTAAGGACAAGATACCTGGTGAACAATTCCTGTGGAGCGAAAATGACTTGATAATTTTGAGTTAATAAATTCTCCTCCTCCATCTGAGTGAAAGACTTTGATCTGTTTATTGAATTGCCTACTAACATATGTTTCAAATGATATAAACACTGTTAGAAAATCAGATTTGTTATGAAGAGGAATTATCCATGTATATTTAGAGAAATCATCTACTAAGCAAGCATAATATTTGAATTTTCCAATTGATAAAACAGGGGCAGGTCCCCATAAATCACAATGTATTTTTTCAAAAACATCAGTACTAGAGTGTTCAGAATGCGAAAAAGGTAATTTGCTAAGTTTTCCTAATTGACAACTATCACAAAGTTGCTCAGTCTTCATAGCTCCTGTGACGTCAATCAATCCTTTATTTTTTAATAGCTGCACTGCAGAAGCTTGAGGATGTCCTAGGCGTTGATGCCAAACTTCTGCTGATCCAGTTTTAAAACGATAAGAAAAATGTAATTCTGGCGAGTTGTGCAAGACATAAAGGTCACCCTTACGTCTACCTGTGATCAGAGGTTGTCCTGTTTTCCGTTCCTTAACACAAAAATCGACGTCAGAAAACTCACAGTTCACAGGAAATTGTTTGGTAAGCTGACTTATGGAAAGTAAATTTTTAGTTAATTCAGGAACAAGGAGAACATCATTAATAGGTAATTTAGTATTGTTTTGTTTAATAAATGAATCTCCAATACCAACAATCGGTAGAGAAGATCCATTTCCAATAACAACAGAGTCATTTCCAAAATACTTACGAACATCAGTTAACATACCTGGCTTACTTGTCATGTGATTTGATGCACCAGTGTCTGATGTCCATTCTGTGTCAACTACAGTGTTGTCTAGTGTAAGAGCTGCTAGTGCTTGTGGGATTTCAGTGTCCTGAGCAGTATTTTGTTTAGGTATCCACCAGCATATTTTAGCAATATGACCCATTGTGCCACAATATTGGCATTTGTCTTCACGATACAAATCTCGTTCTGTTTGAGTCATGCGGCGTTCTCCTGGTGGTGGAGGACGGCGTTGTTGAGTGGGATTAACATACCTTCTGTTTTGATCTCTAGATTGCTGGGCTTGAAATCCTCTTCCATTAGATGTGAACTGATATGTGCTGCGTGCTGAGGAAGGCTGTTGTGTTCTCTGTTGATGGCGTTGCTGTTGTTGTCCATAAAACGCAAATTGGTGTGGAACCTGTGTGTTTGTTATGTCTGTATGGGAGGAGAACCAATTTCGGCGTTGATCAAAATTTTGAAGCTGTGAAACCAGCTCTGAATAGGATGGTCTTGGAGGCTTTAGCATGGTTGTTGTGAAGTTTTCATATTGTGGACCAAGGCTAGTGAGAAGACAAAAAACCTTTTCATTGTCTGAAACTGGTTTTCCAATTGCTGCAAGGCTGTCACACAATCTTTTGAAGGTGCGGATATGCTCTTCCATGGACTGATTTTCATGTTTACGGAAGTAAGTAACCTGCTGCCGAAGTGTGAATTCACGTTCTTGTGAATCCTTAGCATATGCATTCTTCAATTCTTCCCAAACAGCAGATGCTGTTTCTAGTCCAACAACAAGACTAAGTGCTTCTTCAGACAAGGTTCCAATAATCCAACCTCGAAGGAGTCGGTCAGATTTTCTCCAAGTGATGAAGGCTTCTGTTAGGACTGGTGCTGTATTTTCTGTGTGCAGGTTGTTGATTGAATCTTGTGTGTTGTATTTTGCTGGTGCAAGAACTTCATTGGTGAGATGCTCAACAAGCTCCTGACTTTCTGCAAGAGCCAAAGCTTGTTCTCTCCATAATGGGTAGTTTGTTTGGTTAAGTTTGAGGGTAATGAAGTTACCAACATTGAGAGATAACGAAGTCATTGTGAAGGATGTGATTGTGTTTGATACGTGTGTGCTCACTCAAGCTCTGATACCAAGAGAAGAAACTGAACAGGGGATGCAGTAGATGAAGAATATGTGTTTACTGCAATACACTTAAGCATACAAACGTGAGCACACATTCAATTTGTACAGGATACTCTTTATATATAGAGTAGTAATTAGCTATTGCCTTTTCATTACTTATTTCTTTCTATGAATACAATATTCCTTATTTATATATATATTGATTTGTTTCCTTCAACGTGAGGTGTGCCATAGCTGTAGTTTCCTTCTTTGAGATGTAGCCGTCGGTTGAGGTAGCCACAGCTATGATTTCCATGTATGGTTAATTTCCATTCTGAGTAGTAGCCGTTGGAGATGTTAATGGTTGGTGACGAGAGTGAGGATCTTGTGGTGCTGCTGCTGTTGTCTCCTGCTGCTGCTGCAGTTGCTGGCTAAGGTGAGGATCCTGTGCTGCTGCTGCTGCTGTTTCCTGCTGCTGCTGCTGAGTTGTTTTGTTGCTGTTAATAAATTTGTGGTTATGGCCGGAGCACTATGTTCTTCATGCATGTTTCTCGAGGTCAATAATGCTTCCACAGAACAGCCAATAGTTTCAATTGAGAGAACTGCTTTCTACAGAGAGAAAGCAGCAATGTACTCTCCATTATCCTATGCAATGACCCAGGTGACTGTCACTGTGCTGAAGAAAGAGCAGTAGATGAAAATATTTAGTTATTTACAATTCAATGTTCATTTGATGAGGTTTGTTATATACTTTGCTCGAGACCACATATTTGTATAGTATTCCATTTTGTTTCGTGGCTATATATATATATATATATATATATATATAATTTGCCTCTTTTCCTCGATAAGGTAAACAACTTTTGATTTCTCCTCAGGACCAGACATTTTTATGTACATAAATATATTTTTGTAAAGACCAATCACATAACATCTCCAAAGTGAAGCACAGTTACACTGTAGAATGGACAGATAGTTAAGGGACTGGGGGAAATAATTTGACTCCTCATACATGAGGGGAAAGGAAGTTGAAGGATTTGGGATAAATTCCCAAATCAAATGTGCACGGTGTACCTGTTACTGTCTGCCCCCTTCCAGGATGGTGGATCTGGTTCTCCTACGTCTGCCCTATTGCGTGGACTCTGCGGGGTATTATCTCGGCTAGATGACGTGGAATCAATAATTGTTAAAAGCAGGAACAAGTAATCGATTAAATTTTAGGTTTATTTTTTAGAAATTATCAGTTTAAGTTTTATAAATTTTATAATTATGGAAGACTTATATATTCATTAATTTTAAAACCTATAAAATTAATCAAAATTATTTCTCAACTAGTTGATGTGGAATCAATAATTGTTAAAAGCAGGAACAAGTTTAATTGATAAAGTTCTAGGTTTGTTTTTTAAAGATTATCGGTTTGAGTTTCATAAACCTTAAGATCATTAGAGACTTATATATTTATTAATTTTAAAACCTGTAAAATTAATCGAAATCACTTCTCAACTAGGTGATGTGGAATCAATAATTGTTAAAAGCAGGAACAAGTTTAATCGATGAAGTTCTAAGTTTTTTTTTTAGAAATTAATAATTTAAGTTTTATAAATTTTAAGATCACCGAAGATTTATATATTCATTAATTTTAAAACCTGTAAAATTAATCAAAATCACTTCTCATACCATTGTTAAAAGCAAAAACAAGTTTAATTAATAAAATTTTAGATTTGGAGCAGGTTTGAAGGCCCTGGAAAAAGTATTTGGATATTACTTTCGGCTATGGTCCCAGTATGATCGGAGTGTCGGTAGCAGTGCTTGTTGGCTTTTGTCTCTTCTTCTTTATTATCTTTGCCGTCTCCATAGAAGTCCTCGACTTCCAGAAACGATGAGGACTTTACAATCCAGGAGCTTTTATGGATTGCATAGGAAAGCATCAAAATCATGACAGAAGACAATGTGCAAGAGACTTCAAGTTGAGATCATGGGGTATGCCAAAGGGGCAAAATACCTACACGAAGATTTATTTCTCTTTAGTGCTTGATCCCACCAGAGACTACCTGACCTGGGAATTTTATGACATGAATCTATCAAGGATGTTATCCCCGGCTCTAAAATAATTGTCTTCTGTTCTAGTAACAGGTCGACACGTAAGAAGATACGGAAATCATTCTTCATGTTTCATAAATCCAAGCTCAAACTAGCCATAGAAACGGGCAGCGGCTGTCTTACTTTGAACAAATTTTTCTCTGAAAATAGAGAACTATGACAAAAGATATACGTAGATGTCATGTACAAAACAAAACAGCAGTACATGGTACTTCTACGCAGAATGCTCTATGTCCCTAAAACATGGAGAAGCCAAGCCAGCGCACCCCCCTGCTTGCTCCGTAAGAGTGGGATTGTGTTGGTGGGAGGAACCACTGGTGGTGGCTTTGAGACACTCAGAGGGGATAAAACACACTGGTTTTATTACAAAATTCGAAGCTTACAATTAACACAAAACAAAAGCTTAAACACGCCCTCTCTTTCTCTCTTTCTCTTTCAAGTGTTTCTCTCTATTCTCTCCACACGAAATAACATAACTGAGCACCCTATTTATACATAAATTCAAAATACGAAAATCTACTGTTCCAGGTGTGAAGGCGGCTGTTGACCGGCGGTGTGAAGGCGGCTGGCGGCTGCGGCTGGTGGCTGGTCGGCGACTGGTGGCTGGTGGCTGGTGGCTGGTTGCCAACCTTGACCTTCTGGATGTTGAGTTTAATATTCAACAAATCTCCCCCTTAAACTCAATCGAGGGATGTCATGCCAAGCATGAACACTTCTCCTTTCAATGCCTTCTCTCTGCTTGTAGCCTTTATCTACTAATTTGGCTTTCGTCTTGTGGACCCATTTGACACCTATTGGTTTCTTCTTTTCTGGTGGGTCCTTATCTGCATGGAAACAAAACAGAGTTGTATCTTCCATGACCTGAGTGATATCGTACAACTCTTCAAGATTCCTCATCCTTCTTGGTCCTTCTGATGAGGATGCTGATGGTGGTGTTGATGATGATGCTCCTGGTGTGTTCCTCCTGTTGAATACAGGGAATCTGTGTACCGGACTTTGTGGTTCAGCTGCTGGTATAAACACCGGACTTTGTGGTTCAGCTGCTGGCACAATCGGTTCTTCTACAAGTACTGTTGGTACTTCTTCACCTTCAAGGATCAAATCAAGATTAATCCATTTGACTGCTTCTTGATCACCATTCCATGCCCAAGATTTATCTTCTTCAAAGATAATATCTCTACTCGTAATCACCTTCTTTGTGATGGGATTATACAGCCTGTATCCCATCCTTCTTTCACCATATCCGACAAAGATGCATTTCTCGCTCTTATCATCGAGCTTTCTCCTTCTTGCATTTGGGATCTTTGCATATGCCACACAACCAAAGACTCGTAGATGAGTAACACTTGGTTTGTGACCACTCCATGCTTCTTCTGGAGTAACACCTTGCAAACTTTTGGTTGGGCAGCGATTCAACAGATACACTGCACATGATACAGCTTCAGCCCAGTATTGCTTGGGCAACTTCTTTGCTTTGAGCAGACTTCTTGCCATGTCAAGAATCGTGCGATTCTTCCTTTCAGATACACCGTTCAGCTGTGGTGTATAAGCTGGCGTCGTCTGATGTCTGATGCCTTGTTGTGTACAATAGGCTTCAAAGTCGTTGGCTGTATATTCTCCTCCTTGATCAGATCTCATTGTTCTGATCGTGTAACCAGTTTGCTTCTCCACAATTGCTTTAAAATCTTTAAAACAATTGAATACTTCTGACTTCCTCTTCAGAAAGTATATCCACGTCTTTCTACTAAAATCATCAGTAAAAGTGAGGAAGTACCTATTTTGTCCAGTCGACATAGGCGTGATTGGGCCACACACATCTGTGTGCACTAACTCCAGTGGCCTCTTTGCTCTCCAGTTGACTTCTTTGGCAAAACTGGATCTGTGGTGTTTGCTGAGGACACAACTCTCACAGACTTCATCTGGATGATCAATGTGAGGCAAACCTTTGACCATCTTCTTGCTTGCTAGCATCTTCATACTCGTGAAATTCAGATGTCCAAGCCTCAGGTGCCAAAGCCATTCTTCACTGTTGGTGATGGCACTCAAACACCTTGTTGCATCATACTGGATGTTCAAAGGAAACATCCTATTCTTGGACATTTTCACGTAGGCCATTAATCTCCCATTGTTGTCTCTAATTGCCAGATGACAATTCTTCGAGTAAAAACTATATCCTCTCTCCAAAAGTTGGCCTAAGCTGATCAGGTTCTGCTTTATGGCTGGGACATAATACACATCGGCGATGTAGCTGGAATCGCCATTCTTTAACTTGACTGGGATGTTGCCTTTACCTTTGAATGGAACCTTTGTGGTATCTCCAAAAGTAACTAGACCTTGCTTGGTCTCATCTAGATCACCAAATAACTCTCGGTAGCCGCACATGTGGTTGCTGGCTCCAGTATCTAGATACCATATCTCCTCTTGTTTCTCGCCATGTCTTTGTTGGACAAGAAATGCAGATGCTTCTCCATCATGCTTCTCTACATAGTTGGCTTGCTCATGTATCTCCAACGGAGCTTTCCATCGGCATTCAGTGCTATAATGCCCAAATTGATTGCAGCTATAACATTTGATATTTCTCTTGTCACGGTTATTGTAACCGCCTCCTCTTCCTCTAGGAGTGAATGCTTGTTGGCCTCGGCCTCCTCTAGTGGTGTTTCTGCCACCTCTTCCTCTAAAGCTTGTATTCCAAGAACCTCTTCCTTGGAATTGCTGGAATCCTCCTCTGGATTGTTGACTTCCTCCTTGAGTGGTGTAGCCACTTGACGAAGTCTCCCCTTGTTCATATCTGTCCTTGAAAGACAGCTTTGCTTGTAAGGCATGCTCAATGGCCTTATCTTCATTTCGCATTACAATCTTCTGCTCATGAGCTTGCAACGAACTCATAAGCTCATCCACTGTCAACTTGTCCACTTCCTTGGACTCTTCAATTGCGACAACAACATGATCAAATTTTGGATCTATGGATCTCAAAATTTTCTCAATAATTCGAGTATCTATGATGGCTTCTCCATTTCTCCTCATCTGATTGATTATCACCATAATCCTTGTATGATAATCAGAAATAGATTCTGAGGACTTCATTCGTAATAATTCGAATTCTCCTCTCAAAGATTGAAGACGAATCTTCTTGATTCTGTCAGCACCTTTGTATTTCTGTTGGAGAGCCTCCCATATATCATGTGACGTTTCAGCGGAAGCTATTATCTCGAATGTATCTTCATCAAGACCTTGATAGATGATGGTCTTTGCCTTGTTGTCCTTCTTTCTGTTGATTTTGAGGGCTTGCTTCTGTGCCTCTTGTAAAGCATCTTCTCTTTCTTTGGACTCTGGTTCATCATAACCAGTTTGTACAATATCAAAACACTCTTGTGACCCAAGAAATGCCTTCAATCTGATGCACCAACTATCATAGTTGTCTTTGGTCAGCTTCGGGATGAGTGTATGTGTACCTTCTGTAGTCATTTTGCTCTTTTAACGCCTATATCGCCTTCTGGGAGCCGAATTTGACCAAACGGACACTGTAGATCGATCCGGAATGGTCCAAATAGTCGGGAACCGGTCTGACTTTGTTGAAATCGGGTCAGAAAATGGGTGAACCGGTCAAAAAACCAATTCTGTACGGCGGGCGGTTCGCTGGGTTGAACCGGGAATATTCTGGGGAATATTCGGGGAATATTCCTTCGGCTCGGTTGAGGCTGGAACGCGGCTCGGCTCGGCGCGAGGTACGGCTCGGCTGGACTCGGCTTGTGGCTCGGCTAGGACTCGGCGTATACGGCTCGGCTCGGCTCAAATATGGCGCGCGTGTGGCTCAGTCGTCTTCAACCTCGGGGCGCGTGGGATGCGCGTGGGCGATCTGGCTGAATATTCAGGCGGCGCGTGTGGGCTACCCCGAACTCCGATTTGGCTGATTTTTGCGGCAGTGAGTTCGTCTTGATGAGCTCTACACTGTGGAATGATCA
Organism: Populus alba x Populus glandulosa; assembly: GCA_033617975.1. NCBI lineage: Eukaryota > Viridiplantae > Streptophyta > Magnoliopsida > Malpighiales > Salicaceae > Populus > Populus alba x Populus glandulosa. The sequence continues at coordinate 6,222,469 of CM066151.1, forward strand.
AAACTTGTTTTTGACAATTTTGAAAATTCGGATATACCCCAAAACACTTCTGTTTTCCGACGAACGGGGCTCTGATACCAATTGTTGGTGGGAGGAACCACTGGTGGTGGCTTTGAGACACTCAGAGGGGATAAAACACACTGGTTTTATTACAAAATTCGAAGCTTACAATTAACACAAAACAAAAGCTTAAACACGCCCTCTCTTTCTCTCTTTCTCTTTCAAGTGTTTCTCTCTATTCTCTCCACACGAAATAACATAACTGAGCACCCTATTTATACATAAATTCAAAATACGAAAATCTACTGTTCCAGGTGTGAAGGCGGCTGTTGACCGGCGGTGTGAAGGCGGCTGGCGGCTGCGGCTGGTGGCTGGTCGGCGACTGGTGGCTGGTGGCTGGTTGCTAACCTTGACCTTCTGGATGTTGAGTTTAATATTCAACAGATTGAACATGAGAAATGAACAATGGCATCTATGATGCAGCTGGCTCTTAACTCTAAGGCATGCAAAATGAGTAAAAACAGGTGGACATCTGCATAATTTAATCAACTCATATCATATGGTATTATCGATATATATATTTCATGTTCATAAGAGAGAACTATTTAATTCAGTCAGCCAAAAGCCAAACAGCACTTATAAAGGCACTATAATTATATTTTTTATTTGCTGAGAGAGCCAACTGGTGGTGCACCACATTCTCTCGTCCATTGTTCAGAAGTCAAAGTCAAGGGATCATCTTCTCCTCTCTCATGGAATCAACCCAATACAAGATCGATTCCAATGTCTTGCATCTCATCGTAAAACCCAATCGGTCAGCTTTCTCTCGGGTTCCTAGCATTTTCATCGGAAGGCGGAACAAGTTATCCAAGAATTCCCAGTTAGCCAAATCTTCCATCTCTGTGTGTAGCAGGCCTTCTTTCACTACAATTTCTTGCCAGGCCTCCTTCTTGTCGCTCATTGCTTTTGCAAACCAGAAGTCGTCTGAAAACATTTCTTCAGGCACTTCTGCTCTAAACTTCTTTCCGAGGACCGGCCAGATCTCCTTCCATGTGAAACTTTGGCCATTAATTGCGTTGAATGCTTGGCCGCCTGTGGAAGATATTCCATCATCGGTAGCTGCCCAAATGTGTTGCTCCGCTACTAGCCGAGCATCAGAGCCATCAATGCACACTTCCTCCCAACACTCCCTGGTCCCTCCAAACACAAAAGGGAGGTTCAGATGTTTGCAAATAGCACCATAGATAGCTAAAGAACCCATGATGTTATACAGAGTCGTGTTGGAGCTCCCCATCAACAAACCAGGCCTTAGCACAGACCATGACACTTTACCAGCTAATCTCTTCTCGAGCAAGTCCTCGAGAACATAATAGAAGTTGTAACCTTCACTTGTTCTTGGGCATTTTTCATCGTAGATAGAGACTTCTTTCACATCAAAAGGGCCTCTCAATGAGAAATAATGCTTCATTCCTGTTTGGAGTGAAACGTGCTTCAACGCCTTAGATTTGGCGAGGAGGACATTCAAGGCATTGGACATCATGGCCTCGTTCTGTTCACAGCATTCTCTGCTATCTAGAGTAAATTCGCCTGTCCAAGTGACCCAAAACATATGAGTCACATCTTGCACCATAGAGAGCTTGTTTTCTGTCTCTTGAGGGTTTAGCAAGTCACATGAGATGAAATGGTAGTTGGGACTTAGGATAGGAAAACTCTCATACCTTCTAGCCACGCCATAAACCTTCCATTTGTTTTTTGAGATTAGCCTTCTGGCTATTTCTCTCCCAACAAGCCCGGTGACACCAAAAATGATGGCAACACAATCAGCAGCAGCTTCAGCTCCGTTATTGAATTCCTCATCCGCCATTTGATATCGTATAGTTAGCTGATCAGATTTTAGAACCTCGCAGCATCTATAAATAAAGGATTTCTTGTATCCTCCCCCGTATGGTAGTTAATGACCCTCTAACAGTGTTTTAGAAGGGCCTGACACCTAATCCGAATCAAACAAGTTGTCCTATTCTTTTGAGGGAGGATATCTGGCAAGGTTTCAAGCTTTCCCATTAAGACTCAATAATTGGTTTATAATATATTGCTACTCAAAATCAAGAAAAGCAAAATCATTATTTAAATAGCTTCCTTTTCATGTCAAGAATACTTTATGTTTTAAATTAACCAAGATCACATGGCGAGTGGCAAATAGTTGCGGCGTCAATGCTTCTAGATCGCCTTGCTTGCCGGCAGATTGTGACCTTTGGCCGTTAATATGCTGGCATTGTGGTTGCAATAAGAGCTTATAATATTATTTCCAAGTTTGTCCACACATGGTTAAGGTAGCCTTGGCACTATATTTGGTATTCAGACATGAACGGTTTCAGGACCCCATCTTCTTGATTGATGCAGCTTACTATTTTTATCCCTCAATTAATTTTCAACAACACATGAAACACCTTGAATCTCTGTCACCAGGTCCGGAAGAGTTGGAGTTTGATTAGACGGTTGAGCTGCTAGTCATCCTGAATTTAGGGTAGGCATAAAGCTGAGATACATTAAAAAAATATCAGGCAGGCCCATCTAGGTTACTTAGTGCACATAACATGTCTAATCCCATGCCTTCTCTGGCAAGGGATTAGAAGAATGAGAGAAACGAAAGAAACAGTCATCTTACATTCTTGTCCACAATTTCCCAAGATGTTTCTACTACACTTTAACTGGATGTCCGAAATGCAAGTTACAACAAGCTGGAATTGTGGGTTAAGATTCATGAGCTTTGGATTTGCATGAAGAACTGAATGGTTCAAAACCAGACCAGGTTCATACTCCATAAACAACGAAAAGGATGCTAATTCTGTCAGTGTATGGGGAATCTGCATCCAAACACTTGTAATGCTAGTTTACTCCAAGCAAAATGCAGATACAGTTGGATGCATGAATCATGACATACGAGTAATCAATCCAGTAATCTATTGTCAACCTTGATATTGCTGTTATTTATGTGCAACTTGGGGTGCAGCATCAAGTTGTTCCATGAGTAAACAGTCAAGCTGTCCTGCCAAGTTTATGCCAGCCACTTGAATTTTGATTCCCAGAGTGTCTCGTTAATTAATTAATAGAATACGGGACAGAACTAGAGATAAGACTCGGACAAAGCCAGAGATAGCCATGATAGTTAAATTTTGAGAATTTTATCCCCTCTCATAATACTTTTGCCTCTGTATTCTTAAAAATTACGTACTGTATAGATAACACTTATACTGAGTCAGCCGCACGTGAACTCGTTTCACAAAAAGTTTAGAAATATTATAAAAATTCTATTATAATTAATTTAATGCCAAAATGATTTTATAACACCATTTCTCTTCCTCTTTCCCAATTAAAAAATAAGTTTAGTTTTTTGAGGCACAATTACTCTGATATTCAAAGTTGTTTTCTTTATTAACTTGATTATTACATTGCAAGAAGTGAAGACAGATTATTCTCGTAAGCAACATGATACAGTGAATTAAATCAAATACATGGAAAATCACAGCTACTAGGTAAAAAACTATATGCATTTTGACACTGCTTTGTACTTCAACTCAGTACCAAAACATTATTAGGAAGACATAAAGACAGAGCTATAAACAAACTTGTTCCATGAGAAGTTCTGTTTCCTCTCCAGAGCTCCCTTCTAAATCCGAAAAAACCAGTCTCAACTTTTGATGGCCTTGTAACTCGAAAGCTCTCATTTACCACACCATCCTCTCTTACCAGAATGCCGATGCAGGTGGTTCACAGATGAATTGAAGAACATAAATTGATCTGTGGACCATTCTTTGCTGGGGATCAAGCCCCGCATGTAAATGCAGCTAAGCTGCAAAGAGTCCAGTGAATGGTTTGCCTTGCGAGATTTGATCTAAATCAGAGTTGTAGGAAACATTAGCAGTGAGCAGTCAATGAAAGAAGAAACTTGGATCATTCGACAACATAGATTTTCGCTAGCTAGGAACTTACTCTGAGGGATTTTGTGAACAAAAAAGCACGCAGCAATCACAATGTAGCACAGGAAAAGAAGCAGTCCTTTCATGTAGTGTGAAGTTCCATCCTGTAAGTAATGAAAATACTACCATAAGAGAATTTACAAACCAACTAAATAATTAATAGCCAATATAGCATGCATTAACACTGGTAATTAAGCAAATATCAGATGACAAAACCTGTAAAGTGAAGGCCGTGATAATTATTGTGAAAGCAAGAGAACCGGTTTCAAGGAGACTGAAATCAAGGTCCATATGGATGTTCATTGTCCACGCAACAACAACACATAAAGGGACCTGAAGCCCACAAAAAAAGAAGGAAAAAAAAAAGTTATCATGATTTCTTTCCAAGGTTAACCTGGCAAAGGATTTTGTTTGCCTGGGATGCTTTAATCTTACCACAAACATTGAAATTTGAGTGGCGGAACCTAGAGCAACACCTAAAGATATGTCCTGCAGAACAGCCAGATAATTGGTGTTATTGAAACTTAGCAGGCAACAAAATATAAGAGTAAGACTACTGCCATGGTCTAACATATCATACCAGCTTGTTCTTGAAAGCAAATATGACCGATCCAGCATGTTCTGCAGCATTCCCCACTATTGGCAGCAAAATTATGCTGAGGAAACTGACAGAAATGCCCCAAGAATCTGATGCAGCCTGGTTGAGATACGTTAAAATTTGAAATCCGCATATTAGAAGATGCTTTAATATTGCTAACAAATAATATTTTAGAAATTCTCAAACGTAATGTACCTCAATTGTGCCCACAACATACTCAGATAACAAAGCTATGATAATTGTCATTCCAGCCAACCAAGTAAATGCACTCCAAAATCCTATCACTGCCTTTTCTTCCTCCTCGTCATCTTCCTGTCATTCAACTTGAACCACTAAGTTCTATGCATTAATATCAACTTTGGATCAAGTATTTCCTTTTGACCTAATAGAATACTGATCTCATAATAAAACATTTTTAAGTGCTGCAATTATGATGAGCCTCATATAGTTTTTATCTTAAGACTTTTTTGCATCTAGAGTTAATTAATTAATCACCTCTTGAGCATCAAACAGTTGCCTGTGAGTTTTTAGCTGGAAGAAGATATAAGCAACATATGCTATAAGCATAATAATGCTGCTCACTCTGGACAACTCAAGGGTAGAGAAGGCAGTGGCAGTTCCTTCCCCTATGGCATATCTGAACATCAGTGGCAACATGTGGCACAACAACCCCAGTAATAAAAGTAAAGAGTTCACATCAGCCTGCTTCTGTTAAAGCCAAAAAAAGAAGAAAAAAAGATTATGAAACGTATTAGACCGTATTTAATAATTACTTACCCAAGTTGTAAAATTAATTGGATTTGTTCTTGAATTTTGAGTGTGTGTCTTACTCTATCGTATTTCTGTTCCTTTTTTAGGTTGGCCAAGCCTCCACATAGGAGGGAAGTCCCAAGAACTAGAAGGAGATTTGACAAAATGGAACCCAAAAGAGAATACTTCAAGACATGTATTTTGTTCTGGTAAAGAGCAAGAATTGCTATTATCAGCTCGGTTGCATTGCCACATGTTGCATTAAGGAGTCCTCCAACTGCAAATGATCGAATTAATCATCTTCAATTTTCAAATGATGGTGTAAAACCAGAATTAGAAGTAATTTGTGGGCAAATTTAAATTACCTGTTGGACCGGTGAAGTATGCAATTTGTCTGGGATTAATAACAGCAAGAACAACAAAAGTTGAAAATAAAGATTAGTATCAGAACAACCAATGGATAAAATATTCCACAAGCACTTGCTTATAAAATTATTAATTTGACTATGCTTAGTTACAGACTTACTCAGTGAGGAAGCTGACACGTTCTGCCAGTGGGGTGAGTCCAAGCAAGCTCAAAGCAAATATCCAAGGCTACGTGTAGCAGAATAATGCAAATTAAACAGATATAAAACAAGAGATATCATAATATATTTATTTAATCCATATCTATCATCGATCTTCGTTAATTTGGTAAATATGCATACAGGAGTTGCTAAATGTAACAAAATCAATTGAAAATAAACAAAGAAAAATCAATGACATGGTTGTGTAACCAAAACAAAAGGTTCCATGATTCTTCCGAAAAGAAACTAATCAACTTACTCTTCCGAACTTATAATAGTCAGCAGCAATTGCTAGAGGAATGGCTGGGAAGAGAACAGCCAGCTTAGTTCCAAGAATCACTTCTTGAAGATTGGTCAAGAAATAGCCAAGAACATTTGATGAAACAAGCATTGGATCGGATTTCTTTCGCATAATTGAAGACGAAACATTCTGTGGTGTCTTCCCATTGACAAAACCCCCCTTAATGTTATTGCTGTTCAAGCCTTCCTTATAGTCAACATCTCCATTTTCCAATTCTGACGAGACCTGTTGATGAACCTGTGAGTGGTACTGGTCCATATTATGGTAAAATATTGTATAGCTACCACCACCCCAGTATGCACCTAGTTTGTTTTGATCACTTCTACGTGAAGGAAATCCAAGCGATCCCTGCTGCCTCTAGCTTTAATTCCTCGGCTGATATCATAAAGAGGAGGTTATATATATATATATATATATATATATATATATATATATATATATATATATATATATATATAGGACAAGAGAAGCTAAATGTTTCTGAGGCAGAAAGACCCGAGAGTGCAGTTTCTTTATAATTAGTGTAGCTTCCTGGAATTTTCCCCCGCTTGTTGCCATTCTTGCATGGGAGTCCACGTACTTGCTAATGAAATTGTCTAGGTGTTGCACTCTTGGGACTATATACTGAGGTTTCACATGTAACGTGTTATACATTACTAGCTATCAGACAGAGTGCAAAGATGGGAATGGAATTGCATCCATAGCTGTATATATAACAGGTACACCTTTGTTATTGTCTTCGAAATATAGTTTTATAAAGAATTAATATTTTTGATTTAAAATTAATTATTTTTTTATGTTTTTAGATTGTTTTGATATGTTGATATTAAAAATAAAAAATATTATTTTAATTTATTTATATGTAAAAACTATTTTAAAAAACAATTGCTATTACACTTCTAATTAAGTATAGTATAATAAGCCAAGTGGTTCTTTGGCTGATCATATTTTATATGAATCATGAAAAAACAATATATTATTGAATATAGTAATTTCATTAAACACGACAAAATATAAAATACATGGCTATTTTTAAAATTCATGATAATTACAGCTTACCAATTAAAAAGAATTAAATAAAACAACCAACAAAATATGAAAACATGAACTTTCAGGTTAATTAATATTAAATATCCATCTATGTACGCAGGGGGCTGACAGGGCCTGGGTCTCTGGAGAAAAAAAAAAACCATACAGTTTTAAATTCTAGAATAAAAACTATTAAAATTAATGAAGTTATGGTCCTTAGAAAATCTTTTATAATCTTGGCCTCAGTAAAATTAAAGATTTCCTGGCCACGCCCTTATGAATGTTGTTGCAGCTTATATACGTGGAACAATCTCAAGTTGTCATCAAGTACTTCTGAAGGAACCGGGTTACAACATCAGACTCCATTGATGGAAAACTTCACTTTTTTATATGATCGTTATTAATCTCTTCTAAATCATAAGTTTTAATAGCAAACCATTTGTTCAGAGAAAATATATATCAGATTTTACCGATATAAAAAAACTAAAAACTAAACCAGATCCAGAACCATATATATGGAACTAGATCAAGATTTGGTAAAAAAGAAGAGGAAAACAATAGAGAAGTGAAAAGTGAGGTGATTCTTTCATTGACGACGGCCATGGTTTTTCTCTTTTAAGAGAACTAAAAGAGAGAAAAGAGAGCAGTAAGGAGAAGAAATTCCTTGACCACGTTGGGTAGGCCAAAGCTACTGTAGAAATGCTGCTTTGCTTTACTGCAAACCTGTTGAATTTAGAGCTGCATGCACAGTGAAGATCTTGTAGCGTGTAGTCTGAATGAAGCAATTGATATTGCTACAGTTAACCTAACTAATGATTTAACAGCCACCAGCGAATGCATATATTCTAACATCTCACTCAAACTCAGTCACAACATGTACGTCAACTCAGCCCGAGTCTGAACAGTGAGGTGAGGGATTCAGAAAAGGGGATTGGATGTTTCTTTCATCTGGTAATTAGAAAGATAAAGATCAAGAAGGGATTGGGGAGATCCCTCAAATTATCCTTCCTAATTTACTCGAATTAGGTAGATTGATTTCTATCCTTCCTAATTTGCTTTATTTTGTTTCTGTTCTTCATCGAATTTTATCTACAATTAATATTGATCCCAAAATGATCTATCATTCCTAATAAACAGTCTTAATTACAGTGGCGTGTGAATAACTTGACGTTGACAGCAAGGAGAAGATGGATCATCGAGAATGGAGAACTACGTACGTGTGCTTCGTTGAAATGTGCTAGCTAGGTTAAACTAGCACATGGCACCTCTTGTCGAATTCTGCTATGTTTGGAAGAACATCACAAGTGTTATGGCCAATATACATGCATGGTGAAACGCAGACCGCAAATGATATAGAAAAAGGTGATAAAACAACAGGCAATATGCCAAGAATAAATCTCAGCCGTAAAATCTAAGATTTAGGAATTTGTTTAACCAGAAAGAAACTCGAAGTCAGGTGATATTGTAGAAGTAGAGTTAGCAAAAATCAAGTCTCGAACTGAAAAGAACTTTTTTTGAAAACCCTAGAAGCCAGTAAAAAAGCCAAGTGAAAAACAAACAAATTAGTAGACCTAGAAAGAAACCCAGAACCAAGACCAAAACTCGAAAGAACAAGTCGGAAAACTCCTGGAACCGGTTTGACCCGATGCTAATTAAGGTTAGAAGAACCTAAAACAAAACATGGGTGAACAAAGTAAAGACATGTGTTTTACAAACAGACACGTCGACTGCAGCGTAGAATCTTATGGACAGAGTGCGTGGAGACTCAAATGATGATGAAATTTCATCAACAAGCTCGCTAGATGATGAGAAATCCCAAATTAAGTGTGTGAATCAAATACTTCTTCATCTTCTCTTCTTATCTCATGTTTTTTTTATATTACAATGACTATTTTCCCCTGATTCAAAGGATATCCATAGTAAAAGAAATATTAAATTCGATGGGTTTGTGGTAGAATTTGAATGCAAAAAGGCAGGTTTTAAGTTGAGGGTAGATATTAATTTGTCCGATCCAAACCTAATCTAACCCTTGAGCTTGACTTGAAATAAATAAATAAATCTAAAATTTTTAAAAAATTATTCATATATCAAGTTAATTATATATTAATAATTAAATTATACCATTCGGGTTTTAGGTTTTGATTATAAAATTATAAATACCCCAAATACTCAAAACATCATCAAGTTAAATTCAGACATACAATACAAAACATTATCCATGAATACAAACTGTCTCCTTTTTAATTAAAAAAAATGAACATGATTTAAATTCAAATACAAGTCACAACAACAAAAAAATTAACTACCTCTTATCCTGATCTTTCCTAATTAAAACCATTTATCTCAAAATTATAGCTAAGATTTGAAGCATAGAAACATGAGAGAATATCATGTGCTTGTTATCATCCAGTTGCATTGCTTTCTAGAATTTAATCATCTATATATGTTAAAATTAGGACTTCAAAACTAAATCATTTATAGAGACATATATGTTTGCAAAAGCACATGTACTATATATAAATAATTAGCTCATTTAAAGAATTAACATTGTCGTACTAGGATATATACTAAATTTCGAAGAATTAATGAACTGAAACAATAAATCCATCGAACCAGTTTCTTAACACAAGTAAAGTCCTTCCAAATCACCTAATGTTTTAATCTTCCAAGTCTTGTATTAAAGAAGGGGGCAGCAGTATCCGTACCCAGGAAAGTTTAGAACTTTCCTGGAATTTTCAAGGCCTCCCCAAGAACAATCAGATGGCTGTGGTTTTTTCACCTGTCTTCGAGTGCTGATGAAGTAAAACAAGAACAAGATCATGCATAAACGCCATTTGATTGGTCAGATTCTCAACAAGCAATGAAATTTGGTCGAAATTTCTCATCCCTACCGTCCAAAACAACCGCTGATCTCTTCTTACTCCCATCCAATATTATCTTACGTAAATGTCGTGCATCCCTGTATTAACACCTGATGGCTACGTGTTAGGAAGGAGGCACTTGTTATTATGACAAGTACGAGTATTTTAGTTTTTTTCTCCATTAACGAGTTATGATATTTTTGCCATCTCTTTTCATGGCCACAAGCGGCATTACCACTTGAGGTTTGTGCGTTTTTGTTCCTTTCTTCGTATAGTTCATGAGTGCACGTATGGGGTACAGACCTCGACATCTTGCATGATTTAGACTCGTCTAATAATGCTATTAAAGAAGATTATTTTCTCTCTCTCTAAGATTAGAAGAGTTAGAGTAAAGGATAGGTAGATAATTAATCTCTAACTCTGTTTTCTTTTAAAACATGTCTCTAATTTAAGCATTTTTTTTAAATTAAGAAGAAATTGCATATAACCTCGTTGGGTTCTTGCTATACACAATTTTTTAGGGCATTGAATATGGGCTAAAATGAGGCCCAGGAATTGGCCTTTTCTTAAAATTATAATTGTAGTTTGTTTTTTGTTTTTAAAATAGCCGGTGGTTTTACTATGATGTTGTTTGGTAGTGTGGCTGCGGTTGAGGTTCACCCATAGCCATACATTTTAATGTTTGGTAACCAAGCAAAACTGATTTTGTTTCGTAGGGTTCACGTTATTTTTGCTGGCCAACCGCAGGAATTGAGATGGGTAACAGCCACTTAACAGTGGAGCATGGCTCCACTGTTCAGTGAACAGTATCACCGTAAGAAAAGTTTATTTATTTTTTTAAAAAAAAATACCGGTGAGCAAAGTTTATTTTTCCCCCCTAAAAAACCAATGCAGTTAATCGTAAACAATATTTTTTTAAAAAAATTAGTTTAAGGTGAATTAAATTTACTCGTACTGTAATCTAAATTTTATTCGTGATAATATTTTATCTAATTTTATTACATGCTTAAAAAATCATGAAAACTGTAGTTTTTGTCGAATAACTTTTGTACGTATGAAATTATATTTTTTTTTAAAAAAAATTGTTTTACTCGAAAAACTAGTATTTAATATTATTTAATAACACTACATAAATTAGAAAGATATCGCATGATGACGTAGCATTTATGAAATTTGATCGCAATTTCAATAATAAATATATCACAATCTTTATTATTTAATAACACTACATAAATTTAAAAAATCAGTTTTTGCTGTTGCACGCTTAAGAAACCATGAAAAATATAGTCATTGTTTGATAGATTTCGTATGTAATGAGATTACATATATTTTAATCTAATAATAAAAAATATTTAATATTAATATTATTTATTTCATGATGTAATAACAGTAGTTAAATCTACAATATTTAAATTAAAAATCATTAATATTAGTATATATATATATATATTAATTATTTTATAACCTCAATTTGAAAAGCATTTTTTTAACCAAACACATTAAACTACTTTTTGTTCAACCTCAAATTCAACCACAGTTTTAACCAAACATATATTTTTTCAAACCAACTTCAACTAAAAGTACTTTTTATAAAACAACTTTTTTAAAACCACAACCACAACAGCAATCGCAATACCAAACACACCCTATATATGCTTGCGTTATGCACACTTTCACACTTCATTATTGATTATAGAAGTGCTTTTTTTTTTAATTTTGATCACTTATTTTTTGTGTGTTTTTTTTTTAATCTTTTATGAGTTGATATTCTCTTCTATTTGCATATTCTTAGATAAAAGTTTTGAATAGATTTCAAAAATTGATTAGATGTCAATTTAATAAGATATTATTTGAATTCGTAGCATGAAGATATAATTAGAAGAAGAATAAGATCGAATTAAAACCCATAAAATTACTCAATTTTGTGGGAAAAATTTTATTTTTATCCATGTTTTTTGTGTTGACTCCTCCTTTGGTTCCTTTTGTTTTAGGATTGTTAGTTTTATTCCATGACTTTATTTTATTCATGTTTTAATTCTTGAGGTTGGGAGCTGAGAGAGAAAATTGATAAAAAAAATAAGAGAGGTGAGAGAAAGTTGTTAATTATCCAAATTTTAATAATAAAAAAAATTGATCTTGTTGATAATGTATTTCATTTAATCAGAAGAGTGTCATTGATGTATTTTTTATCCCCATCTTGCTAAAAAAATAGATTGGAATTCAAGAAATTTTTTTACTTAGGGTGAATTTTTTTAGTTTTTTTTAATTGATTAAAAACTTATTTAAGGTTGGATATGGGGTTAATGAGGTTTTACTAGGTGTTTCTTGAGTGTTTTTAGATGAAAAAAAATATTGAAAATAATTTTTTAAGTCCATGAGATCTAAATTTTACTTTCTAGTCGCTTTTGTAGGTTGTAATTTAAAAAAAATGTTTTATAAAAAGTTTTTTTTGGTTAAGGTTAGTTATGTATTTATATATATTTGATTAAAATTATGGTTGAAATTGAGGTTGAATAAAAAATAGTTTAATGTGTCTGGTTAAATATGTTTTTCAAATTGAGGTTATAAAATAACTAATATATATATATATATATATTAATATTGATGGTTTTTAATTTAAATATTATAGATTTAACTACTATTATTACATCATTAAATAAATAATACTTTGTATCAAATATTTTTTATTATTCCATTAACTTATCTACAATTTCATGTATGAAATTCATCTGAAAATGACTATAGTTTCCATGGTTTTTTGAGTGTGCAATAAAATCAGGTAAAATATCATCAGAAATAAAATTAGAATTGCGATCAAATCCTGCAAATGCTATATCATCATGTGATATTCTTCTAATTTATGTAGTGTTATTGAATAATATTAAACATTAATTTTTCGAGTAAAACATAATTTTTTTTTAAAAAATTATCGGGTCAAACGCAGTCCAATGAATATATGAAACACTATTTATGTGAACAATGCGAATAAAATTCACCTGTCATTATTCACATGAACAGTGTCAAGTGAATTAATTCACCTAGACGCTAAAGTGAACAGTATCCAGGTGAATTATCCACCTGGCATAGATGCAGCCGAACAAAGAAGCAACTCTCAGCTACTTGCACGAATTGATGGTTTCAACATAAAATATATATTTCCACATAAATAGTAAATTAAATTTATATATTACCAAACATGTTATTTACCCGATTTACTTTAAAGTTAAAGCTACTGCATAAATAAACACTCACCTCTAAATTAATGACCGGTTAAAAAAACTCAATGACTGGTTGGCAGAGGATAAATTTGGGTTGTGAGGTGGCGCTTTGGGGGGCAGTATTGAGATTTCGTAATTGTCATTGAATTCCACATCCATTTAAGGGGCTTTCTTAATGACAGGAGTTAATCCGTGGAGTGTCAAGGTAACGTTATAAACGGAAAATTGTCTGGCGTGAAAATCGCATAATTCTTACGTGGGGTTGCGGGCCTTGAATTACACTTGTCGGATTGTTAGCTATTTTTAGCCAGATAGAGAAAGAGGAAAACAGATTTTCTTACAGCCCTCGTACCAATTCTGACCCGGGTTTTGTCCGTATATATCCATTTTCTGTTACTGTAAGAGTCATTTTAGGTTGTGATATAATTTTTTTGTCCAAAAATAAATTAAGAAAGGGCCACGCTAATCTGTTAAACGCCACCTTCATTGATCCATGCACAGCGCCTCCTAAATATTTTTATCAAGAGAGCTCCTTAAAAAACTAATTACTAAACAATTCTTATAGTTTTTTTTTATATAAACATAGTTAAAAATTAAAACATCATCTCTCATGTCATGTTATCCTATTTCTGTTTTTTCAAGAAAATATATATAAAAAGAAGAAGAAAGAGAGCTTCATCTATATATCTGGACTGTTTTTATTTTAAAAAATAATTATATTATATAATGAAAACAAATATAAACTAATTATTTCATAAATTCTAGTGTAGTTTTATTTATTGGTTTTCGTTGATATGTTTTTTTTTTAATAGAAATTTTAGATTTTTAATAGTCAACATGAAGTGCTACTATATAAGGTAATATATGGGTTAAGAGTGATTCAAGAAGCTTTTTTATACTATTAAATTATTTTTCGTGATGCATAAATATATAGACATATAGTGAAGAAATAAGATCAATATATTTTTAAGGAATTATATTAATTTTTTAATCTCTTTCTTAATTTGGTAAAATGGTGGTTGAATTTACATGTTAGTATTGATATGTATTTTGTTTTGTCATTTAAAAAAACATTTATATTTTAGCATGTGGAATTTCTTAAAAAAAGTCAAGACAATATATTTTGTAGTTATAAATAAATTTCTTCCAATGCATATAATTATTTTTATTCGACAATAAAGCTATTTTCAGACTAGTTTAACGTATTTTTTAAATATATATAATTATATTAAAGAATTATATTAAATCTTTAGGCGAGTGTCAAGACACTATCCATTAATTAACCACTGTATTAATTCACCTTAAAATAATACACACGGTCATGCAAACACAACGCATCTGGATAAATATATTTATTTTTATATATCTTTATCTGCAATCCAACAACCATACTTTGGCATAAACAAAATTAGATATATAAAACTAAATAAACAAAGCAATAGATTTAAAATTCTTTGTAAACATAAACCCTAAAAAGGTAACAGGCCCTTTCAACAAAGTTGTTCAGAACTTCACACACCCCAATTACTTCCATGAGAGGCAGCGTTTGCATCATTTGCATGAGATGCTGACCGGTTGCCTACTTCTGGAGCATGTGAAGAGGACGCACCATTGCTGCTGTCTTTCATCTTGCCGTGTAAGGTCATTCGGAAGCCTTCGAACTTCTTCTCCAATTCAATCAACTCTTGGAGGTTGAGCTCTTCGACTGGAGCATTCCACCATTGATCTCTCTGATCATTACCTTGTATTTTATCCTTCAACTTGCAGCCTTTTTCCTTATTGTCATCCAGCTGCTGCTGCATTTCATTATGCTTTTGTGTTAGCTCTTCGATCCTCGCCCTCCTATACTCCTCCAAGAGCTCGTGGGCGCCATAGATATCTGTGTCTGATGGATTTTCCAGAAAACGATCGAGCACATTTTCAATTGAAGGGTGGCCAAATGAAAACGGCTTACCCCCAGGTGAAAAGACGAGAAACGCAACTTCTGACCCGGTTAAAGTGATAAGCTCGCTCAGTTTTTTGTAGATCCCGGATCTACGCTTTGAGAAAGTGACTAATCTGTCATCTTCATTTACAATTCTCTTCATTTCCACCTTTTGCCTTCCTCTTGTTTTCTTGGCTTCCATAATGAAAAGATTAAGATGGAAGATAAGATAAATAGATAGAATATATGTATGATGGCGCTACTTGGCTGGAGAATGGAGATGTAGGAAGAGATATTTGAATGCAGTACTTTGCTCGAGAACGGAGATGTATATATAGGAAGGGAAACTTGAATGTGTTAAGTTTATCTATGGTAATATGGAGCGGGCCACCTTGAAGTATAAATTCTCATTAAGTGGTGGATAGAATTTTTTATAAACAACTTAGATACGCATTAGATATAATTATAAATGTTAGAGTGATTTTATAGTGATGATCTATTGAGATTCAGTTCCATATTATTTTGATTATTTTCCTTGAATCTCTCTAGGATGGAGGGTATATAGTTTTTCGATTAAAAATATATTAAAATAATATTTTTTTAAAAAATTATTTTTGACGTTAGTACATCAAAACCATCAAAAAACATCAACATTTAAAAATATTAATTTAATTTTTTTTTCAAATAAAAAAATATTTTAAAAGGCATTTATAGCGGTAAAAACAAAAACTCTTTAATTGAAGTTATATAATTTTTAAATGGAGAAGGCTAATGATTATTTTTGGAACACATGTTAAGAGTTATTTGATTACTTATTTTATTCTTGCATTTTTTTTTAAAATCAAGTTAATAAATGAATGAATCCTATATATTATATAGCGACTATTTTCAGTGTTTATAATATAAATTATGTTGCAGTATAGAAAACTAGATGTTGATTTTAAACTATAAATGACTGACTCTTGCCAATGTAATAATGGTGTGTATTGGCCACATTTTTTTAAAAAAGATTATGGTATGTTCTTTGTTCTATTAATTTAGAAATGGCAATACATAGACACCTCATTGGTTTTTTATTTTTAATTATTGGTTGTCAGACTATAATATAAAATATTATTCTAAAGTTTCATCATTGATAATTTCTAGTCTCAAATAGTTTTTTAATATAATATTAGAGTTTATAAAATTATATATTAGCAACTCACCCATCATGTAAATTTTTCTAGTTTATGTGCTTCTTTGATATAAATCAATTAGTCTTTTTGTTACTCTCCTCTAATTTGCATATTCCTTCCTCATTAAGATTTTTGGATCATATAGTATTGATCTTAATTGTGATTGTCGGTTGTTAGAGCCGCAAAAAATAATACGAGTTTTAAGCAATCGATCTTAATCGTGATTGTTGGATGTTAGAGCCTGATTATTATTTTTTATATAATACCATTTATAAATTATATAATTTATAAATGATAAAAGCTAATGATTGTTCTTAGAACACATGTTGAACATTATTTGATTATATACATGGAAAATTTTATAGTTCTCAAGCTTTAATTATTGAATATTTACGGTATATACAAAAGAAATACACAAAAAATAGAGAAAATCATATTTGATTTCAACAAAAAAAAAATATGTATTATTTCTCATATTGAAAAAAAATATTTTTGTAATTTTACTCTATTTTTTTTTGTATTTATCTCTCTCCTATGATAGCATCTAACAATTACATTTTAAGCACCATACAATTTCTCTACATATTAATCTTGTTTTTTCAATCAAGTTAATGAATGGAATAAAAATCCAACATTTATAGATGTTAACTAAAGATATTAAATGATTATTATATTATATGGGAACTTTTTAAGTGTTTATGATATAAATTATGCTGCAAAATAGAAAACTATATGTTGATTTAAACTATAAATGGCTATTTAACAAGTGTCATAGTGACATTTGTTGGCCACATTTAAAAAACATTTATGGTTAGTTCTTTGTTCTCTTAATTTAGAAAATACAGGTCATTTGCTGTTAACTTATGCACACCTCATTCAAAACCAAAAACCAAATATATTTATTTTAATTAATTATAAATTATTCAAAAATATATAAAATTATATCTAGAGGGTCATCTATTGACTTAAATTTCCATATTTAATAATTTCTTAACATAATATTAGAGTTTATATCGCATGTTGAGTTTTCTAGTTTAGATGTTTCTTTGATATAAAACAAATATTTTTTCTTTATTTTCCTCTAATTAAGATATTTTTATTTTATTAAGATGTTTGTACCATATGGCATGATTCATCATTTTAAGCTATGCATGCTTCTTATTATGGTAGGGTGTTAGAATTATATTGAGAATAATACAACATATTAATTATAATATACGAATAATAACTCTAATTATTGTTTTTATGCACATGTATGGAAATTTGTTTA
This sequence comes from Populus alba x Populus glandulosa, assembly GCA_033617975.1. Classification (NCBI taxonomy): domain Eukaryota; kingdom Viridiplantae; phylum Streptophyta; class Magnoliopsida; order Malpighiales; family Salicaceae; genus Populus; species Populus alba x Populus glandulosa. Next base: position 6,240,138 of record CM066151.1, read on the forward strand.
ACATTTAAAATTTGTTTATTTGTGTGAAATGTATATTAGGTAATGCGATGTTAAGTATTTTTATGAATTTGTTTTTATTAATAAGGCATCTAAATAATATTATATTTTTAGATTTTTTATTTTTGATACTAACATATGATCAAAATTACAGAAAAACATCTAAAAATATATTAATATGATTTTTTTAAATATTTTAAAAAACAAATTAAACATAAAAAATAAATATTATTTAAATAACAATATCAAATAAGTACACGAGGTTAACTATTAACCTTAATCAGAGTGTGCAGGAACCAAACACTAATTACTTTACTCTATAACCATACATTGTATTTCTTTAACATTACAAATTAACTAAATCAATAAGTATTATTTACGAGTAATATTATACGAATGAATTTTTCATACACAATTATTATACAAACATATTTAACAATTATTTTTTATTGGAGGCAATCATATAAAATTAAATTCACGAAAACATATTTTACCACTTGTAGCTTGACACGTCAATCTGTATAGAAATTTAATTTGAAAACTTTGATTGTTTGTAAATCATTTGCTTTATTATTTTATATTCTATAGTGAGTATATGTAAATCTGCATTAACAAACTATAATTATGAAACTATAAATGATTAATTTAATATAATTGTTAACAGTTGAAAAGATAGAATTTAAACATTGTAAATCAACTGAATATATAAAGGAATACATACAATGTATATGGAGATAAGTGTGTTTTCATAAATAGTAAAATATTTTGCGTGTTTAGGAATGTGGTTGCGCGGTTGCTTCTTAAAGTATTTTTCATACCAAAATGTATCAAAATAATATTTTTTATTTTAAAAAAATAATTTTTAAAATTAACACATCAAAACGATTCAAAACATACAAAAAATTAATTTTTTTAGAAATGCAGGTTTAGCCGCATTTCCAAGCGCTCTACATCTCACAAAAAAAAAAGAAAAAAAAAGAGAGAGAACATTATTATACATGATTAAAGGCTGAAACAGTATAGATTATAAGCATTATATTATAAATTAACTAAATAAAAATTGGTTTGCATACAATACTTTTGGGATTGGAATCCTCTCATGTTTCTCTTAAAAAACGATAGCTAAAATAGAATTTAATAACATCCGGTAATAGTTGGATTTTTTTATATATAAAAAAACGAGAATTTAATTAAGCAATTGATTTAGCCATTAAATACATAGCTAAAATAGAAAAAGAAAAGAAACAAGATAATATCAAATAACTTATAATATAAATATAAACAAGCAAACTTAACTATCTTCCTTATTAACTCATTAAAAACAGACAAATCAAGCAAAATATAAATATATGAAAACAAATTATAACCATGTGTCTTCATGAAGTCCTGCTTTACTAAATTAGACTGTATTGTATTTTATGAATTAGACTCCACAAATTCAATTATTATAATAAGTATAATAATAACTAGTATTCAAAATAAAAATAATCAAATAGTAATCACTTATTATAATAATAATATCCAACTATTTTAACTATTACTTACTTTTTATTATCATCTCTTTTATCATTATCATCGTCTTAAATACCATTGTCGATATCCTATAATTACCATAACCATTTTGCCATCTTCTCTGACACCACCATTATCTTATTATAACCATCATTGTCTTATCATTATTATTTTTTTCATCATTATTTTTTTATTATTATAATTTTTTTTTACTATTATCATTGAAAAATATCTCACATGTAAAATGTTTTATAAAAAAAAATTATATGTAAAATACTTTTTATTTGTCAAGTATCTTAAGCAAAACAAAAGATAAAATAAAATCATGATTACAAATGAATTAGAGAAAGCCCAGTCCACCACTTTATAAAAATTAATAAAAACAGAACCCCCAGAGCGTTTGAGGAAACCAGAGGAAGTCCACAAAGCCCATTATCACCCTCCAAAAAAAAAAAAACACTCCCAAATCCCAACGCGTTTCCGTGGAGAGCAGCTCGCCCGCTCAAATTATTGAGGTTAGTCCCTTTCTTTGATTTATCTCTCTCTTCTCTAATGGACTATGATTTCAACAAATACACAGCTCTGTCTCTTTCTCAGAATAGAAATTAAATAAAATCGGCGAAAACGTCAAAGAATGGCTAAGAAATTGGCTACAGAGAAGCAAATTATATTCTTTCTGATTTCTGATATTTGTGCGCGTGCGATTCTTGTTTGTTTAGATAAAACTGTATTTGAGTGGGATCAAGCCCTTGAAGAGGTGAATATTTACAGTTTTACTGCAAGATTCAGTCCAAACATGCCTTCATTAGCATGCCAAGAAATCCCGACGATCTTCTGGTAAACGGCAAGGGTATTCAGTCGTTTAATTAGCTTACCAGTCTTGTTCCGCTCAGTTTGTTTCCTGCTTTTGCAACTGTAAAGTGTAAATCAAAGTGTTTTTTTTTTTTTGTCTCGATCTTTCTCCCGGTGTGCCTGATTGCTCTAGTTAAAAATCCTGTGTCTCTCTTATTTGGGCTACAGAAGCAAATTTACGTACCCAAACCAGTGTTAACTGGTTTCTTAAGCAAGACTCGAGCCAGCCTGAGTTGAAGCAAGAGGAATTGACATCGGCTATGTTGCGTAACACGTGGATTCGATGGGAAGCAATTAATTAATCAAGAATGAAGATAATCGGAAATTAGGCTGGCCTCTTTTTTTATGGAGGAACAGAAGAGATGAGCTGCCTCTATCTTGAATAAAATGGCCCTTTAAGCAATTGAATTCTTCGGCATTACCTAGCTTTGATTAACCGCTTGGATAATATTATGATAACGATGATTTATTAAAGTATTTTTTTATTCAAAAATATATTAAAATATTTTTTTTATTTTTTAAAATTTATTTATTAAAACGATCTTAAAATATTTAAAAAATAAATTTAAAATAAAATAAATTTAGTTTCAGCACACGGTGGACACATACTGTTAGATTGATTTAAAAAAAAAAAAGTTATTGCAAAATGGATAGAAAGTAGATAATAGGTAAACTGTGTCGGTTTTTTTTATCTTTTTTAAAATGTGTTTTCTAATATGCTAACGATCTAAAAAATCATATTAAATTTTAATTTAAAAAAAAACTTTTAATTTTTTTAAAAATCTTGTCTCAAACACGTTTCCAAATACTACATAATATCCGTAGCCTTTAGGTAATCGAATTCGCACGAATTGTTTGTTTCCTGCTTTATGGTTTTGACGCGCTTACCATCTTTGACTTGCAACCATTTCCCACTAACTCAAAAGGCCACATGGTCCGTTTTTAGTGGGCCGGAAATGCAGTGGAATCCAATTCAAAGGGGAAAGGTTATGATTCGGTGTGGACGGAACTAGAATATTCTGAGCTTATGATAGCCATCGTGAGTGGAGATGTGTGTTTATTAATTATATACATGCTAAGTAATGGATGGTTTGCTTTATGAAAAGTGTTCTCTGCTCAAGCGGTGGTAATTTCTTGTCGGAGGTTGGTCGGTGGGGGTTTTCTTCTCTTCGAAGATGGCCTGCAACCGTTAAAATTCTAAAGGCATAGCGGAATAACGTGGTTGAAATGCTCATGTTTAACACGTGGAATATCCTTCTCTATCTATTGAAAGCATGCATGTAGGACATCCTTGAAGAATGGTTCTTGTAGAAGATTTATAATATTTTATACATTATAAATCTAATTTATTTAAATTATTTTTGGGGTTCAAGTGGGTCAGATATACCTAGTTAAACTAATTTTCTGTGCGAATATTATAAATATTAACGAGTTGAGTTTATATTATTAATTTTTATGAATTTATATTTAAAAATAGATTCATATCATGGACTATAGATATTATAATATTTATCATAACACACTTAATATCATTTGTTCGTATCTAGTTTTTATATTAAATTCTAATTACCCCTTTCATTCAGTAAAGAAATAAATTATTTCTTGATGCGTTAAAAAAAAGCTCACTATAAATAATTTTGGAGCCGATTGACTACTTTGATAAAGTGTTGAAAAAAAAAAACAATGAAAATGAGTGTGTGAGTGGTGGCGTGTGTATGCACCTTTTATGATACCATCATTTTCCTTTTATATGTTCTTTGGATTAGCCTGTTTCCTTTTCTTGCTTGTTAAGAGATTATTTAATACTATAATAATTATTATTATTTAAAATATTTTGTATTTAAAAATGTATCCAAAAAATATTTTCTTTTTATTTTTTATTTTTTTTATTTTTTAAAATTTGAAAATATTTTTTTAAAAAAATTATTAATAATTTATTATCAAAACAATATAAAATCATAAATAAAAAAATTTGAAAAAAGAAATAATCCTTCTTAAAGGGCTGAGCACGGACGGGTCAGTTTTTTTAGGCACGTGGCATTCACTCTTCTCATTTGCCTAGGGAAAGGAAATTGCGTCTTTTAGGAAAATATGAATTTTATATCATTCAAATTAAAAAATTTCATGAAAAAGTTATATTATTAAATTAAAAAAAGTTTTATATTAGATATATAATAAAACTAAAATTTATGATACTACTAAAATATGCATGTAAGAATTAAATTATCAATGAAAACTAATATTGTTAACTACAAATGAAATTATATTAGATTTATAATTAAAAAATAGATTTATGGCACTAACTGAATATAAAAAAATTAAATAATAATTTTAACCCTATACATTAATAAATGGTGCTTGTATATAAGAGAAAAAAAATTGTAGTGTCCATGAATTTTCTTCATTTGAAACACAATGAAAAATTTGTAAGGAAAAACTGTAAATATCCTCATAAATATATTTTCCAAACCCATTAAAAAAATTTAAAACTAAAAAATTAATTTTTTAAATTAATAATTTTGAATTTAAATAGGAAATTATAGTTTTCTTTTTAACTCTATTTTTTCAAAAATAGAATATTACATAACCTCTTTGAATTTCAAGGATATTTTATATTTTAGTAAATTACGAGCACATCAATAACAATCTAACACTAGCATGATCATTATAGTCTTTGTATTGTTCATAAAGAAAGTGAAGTACATCCTAAATATTTTTTTTCTATGATGTTGTATCTTAACCTTCGAATTCGTATTACATCCTAACTAACTGGATTACTTTTGAAAAACAAATGCAGGCAAGATGATAAAAATGGAAATGTTTGGTTTAAAGATCAATTTGGAAGATTTGCATGTTCACTAAAAAAAACTATTTTCCCTTTTCATTTCTAGGTTTCTTTTTAAGTTTTTTTTATAGAAAATTGAAAAACATGTTCAATGAAATTTTTTTAAAAAAATATACATCAAGATTACAACTATCTTTCATAGGAAATAAAACCATAATTTACAATACTCATTTTAATATTTTGTATTTATGATTATCTAATTGTATAATATCAATTTTAAAAGATTTACATGAATTGGATAGTCTAGTCAAATCCTCTTCAAAAATCCTTTTGTACATTTAAATTAAAAATTATCATGAAAAAATTAAATTGTTAGATAAAAAAATATTTATATTAGACATATAATAAAAATTAAATACGTAAAACTAATAAAATATGCATGTAAAAATTAAATTATCATTAAAGACTCATCTTGTTAACTAAAAAAAGAATATCTTTATATTATATTTATAATAAAAACTAAATTTATGGCACCTATTGAACATAAGAAAAAAAGAACATTGTTACTAAAAGTTCATGTATATAAAAGAAATATATTTATAATTCATGAATTTTCTTCATTTGAAAAACAATGGAAAATTTATAAAGAAAAAACACGGAGAACCTTAAAAATGTATTTTCCAAACTTAGTAAAAAAAATTAAAACTGAAAAACTAGTTTAAATTGAGAAATCTTGCATCTAAATAGGAAATTCCAATTTTCCTTTTTGAACTCAAGTTCTTCAAAAAAAATAAAAAATTACACGACCTCTTGAATTTCAAGGATATATATATATATATATATATATATATATATATATATATATATTATGAGCGAATCAATAACAATCTAACACTAACATGATCATCACAGTCTTTGTATCGTCCAACAAGAAAGTGTACCATATCCTAAATAGTTTTTCTATGATGGTGTATCCTAACCTTCGAAATTATAATATTATATATGAGATTTCATAGTTTGTTTTTGTGAATTCATAAAAAAAGAAGAAGAAGGTAGGCAGTTTTTTACATATACAATTGTTAATTAATAAAAGGATAACAAAAGATTATTTAATAAATCCACCTATAAACAGACGCACGGTGTTAGTGCCTGTGTGTGTATTAATGTAAGTGAATTCATATGTTAGGCATACAAGATAAAAAATTGGAAGTAAAGAACCAAGACTTGATAGATTTGGAATTTCTTTATCTGGTGTTTAAAGTGTTTTTAATTAAAAAAATATAATAAAATAATATTTTTTATTTTAAAAAAATTATCAACACATTCTTCTTTACTGTTTTATTATGCATGTCATTTATATCCTTTCAAACTTGTTTTGTATTCGAGATTGTGATAATGATAATGATTTAAAATATTTTTTGTTTAGAAATATATTAAAATAATTTTTATTAATTTTTTTAAAATTATTTTTAGTATAGCACATAAAAACAAACTAAAAATACATATAAAAATATATATATTTAAAACTTTTTTTTAAAATACCACGTTTCAAACATGCTTTAATAAGAGAGTGTTTGTTTTTGCTGGAATTGTTGTGGTTGCGGTTGGAAAAAAGTAATTTTTGAAAAAAGTGCTTTTTCTGTGGTTTGTGTATATAATTTGAGTGTTTGGTTAAAGTTGTGGTTTGACTTTATTGTGGTTAAAAAAATGTTTGGTTAAATTGTGGTTGCGGTTGCTTTTGGAACTAAAATGACTAAAAAGGACATAAATAAAATAAGTTTTTTTGTTAAGAGGAAATAAAATATTGTTTGCACATAAATACCGGCTAAATAATCAAAGTTTGCTTTGTTATTACAGTTACATATTGTTGCCCCATCAAACAATTTGCAATGCCATCACGAATATCATCCATACCCGACGCCCTCTGGTGTGAACTCGTTTGTGATTGTGGAACGACATCGGGGAAAATTTCTTGAGGAACGAAATCAGGGTGGTTATCAAAGTTGTTGAATGCAACATCTTGCCTCGACTTTCGTCGAATATAGTTGTGCAGCGCCATTGATGCGACAACAATTTTAACCTGTGATTCGTAAGGAAACTCAGGCATGGTTTGCAAGATTCGCCATCTTTTCTTCCAAACTCCAAATGTACGTTCGATCACACATCGTAATGATGAATGGATTCGGTTAAATAGTTCCTCTTGACTTCGGGGTTGTCCTCGTCGACGAAATTCTGGAAGATGATATCTTTCCTCTCTATATGGACCCAAGTAACCGTACTCATTCGGATATCCCGAATCAACAAGATAATACTTCCCTGCATAGATGTCAGAATTTTTTCCCACTTACAAAAAAACTTCATACAAAAAAAATTAGAACAGCTGAACAAACATATTTTTTTAAAGAAAATCTACCTTCCGGTGGCCTCGGAAATTGTATGTTTGTATTTCCAATCGCCTCATAAAATATTCTTGTATCATGAGCACTACCTTCCCACCCAGCCCAAACAAATGTAAATTGCATGTCAAAGCTACATGCTGCCATTACATTTTGCGTCGGTATACCTTTTCTACCAATGAATGGTATTTGATTTTCTTGTGAAACACATGCACGTACATGTGTTCCATCAATCGCTCCAATGCAATTCTACAAAAACATAAAGTGTATTGCCGAATCAATTTAATTGCACGTAAATATTTGATTATAAGCTTTTGAAATATTCAACTACTTGTACACAATATTGCTTACCTTGAAATAGGGCATGTATCTCGGATTCATTGCAATTTCCAATGGAGTTGTTGTGAATTCTGGATCGACTGGTCTTATTATATGCGTTGCAAGCAAGCACACAGAACGAAGCACCTCATTGAAATTTCTTGAAACAGTTTCACCTGAATGCTGAAAACGCTCCTGCACTTCCCTATTCGACGCTCCTAGAGCTAAAGTGTAGACAAACATGCCTAATTTCTCAATAACACTCATCCGTCTAGACGGTTTCAACCCATATATCGTTTCTAACTCCAAAGCCAAACTTTTTAATGTGTCAGAATCCATCCGAAACATGTTCACACAACGTATCTAATGACCATTTAGAATTTCCATCAACCATCGCATGCCAGTGTTATATGAATTCATACATGGCTCTTTATAAATATACGCTTCGTGATATAAAGCCATTGCTCCTGCAGTGCAGATGACTAATTTTTTGCGATCACACTCTCTACACCAAAATAATTCTCCACTGTCATCGTCATCATGTTGATTTATGTCGTCATCCTGAACCTCACTATTGTAGTTTCCATAACCATCACTAAAACTTCCTCCAAATCCACTTACAGAACTTGTACCAGCAAACCCATCGGACACATGCCGACCAACATTATTCATAACATTTTCGTAATGTTCATCAAACAGTGCATTAAACCAGTTCGCATCCATATCTACAAAAAACATTTTGAATCAATTTTTAACCTGCATCGTACCGATACAAAATAAATGTTCATTGACTCAATTATTTTGAATTTTTTTGTCGTTCATGACAGTCTTAACATAAAACATCTATGTTCGATCAAGCGGTACAGATCGAGCATCTTTAACGTATACGTAACGCATCCACTATTTTTTAACACAACAATAATTGTAATGTACACGATTATCACCGCCAGGGTAATATCAAATTTTTTCAATTAATATATGAAGAATATAGAATATCTTTTCAATTGATAGCAGAAATTAGCTAACTTTTCAGAACAGTTGATGCAAAAACATTAGAATCCCTTTTTATATAATTAAGACCTGCACTATATAGGGCCTATATTCATATCCCTTGTATCCTATCACGGTGTTCCTTTAGAGTAGTATGCATTCAGAGAACTTGGTTCTGATTTGAAATGCCATGCAATCCCGAATTGGTAGCAAGGTGTAAAACGTAGAAAACAATTTTTAGTTTCCTAGACTTTCTCTTTCAAAACAGACATTACTCCATCTAGTTTTATCATCAAGCTATGACTTTCCCTTTCAAAGTTCAAACAAGGATATTTATAAAACCTAAGACTTATTATATGAAATGTCAATTAGTTTAAGGAAAAAACAATAGATTTATTGTGACTTTTTGGTGGAAAAACTTTCTTATAAGAGTTGAGATTAAAACATTACTTATATAAGAAGAGTCTTCAGCTACTTTCTTATAACCTATGACTTTCTCTTTATGTTAATGCAATATTTTCCATTTTCATATTACAACTTAATTATCCATGACTTGGCCAGAAATTAGATAAGCTTTTTATGTGAAAAAAATGTTGCCGATTCTGCAATATAAAAAGACCCAAAAACAGTAGGGAAATGCACTAGCAGACAAGAGCACATTGCGCATGTGTATAATCTTTCCAAAGAGGCTTCAGAACTGCCTACTCTCAATGACTCAACCCTAGTTTCAAAGCACTTTTGACCACTTGAACTGCACATTAACATGCACATGCATGAAAAAAAACTTAAGGCTTTTCTCAAGTACATGCACAAGCAAGCTCAAAAACCATAAATGCACTTATTTAATTGACAATGACAGCAGCCATAAAGAGAAGGGGCTGCTGTCAGTTGAAAAAAAACCATAAATACACTTGTTTAATTGCAAGAGCAGCAGCCATACAATTGTTTACACCAACATTCTGCTAACAAAACATAAATATAAAGCATTATTAACTAAAAAGCATCCATAAAATAAACAACCAACCTTCTAAAGTCAATGCACTTCACGTTGCAGTGTAAAAACAGCAACAAAACTTCCTGAAACAGCCCTCAATACACGTTGGAATGCTTGCAAATTTTGTGTCCAGCCAATGAAAATGCAAAGGAATTCTAATGCATCTTAAATAGAAACACACACACCAACATATATTTACTGCTGCCAAACCCAACAGCAAACATTTTTACCATCACCAACCATTCAAAGGTACCAACTCCCATTCAACCAACTTTCAAACAGTCATGCAAGGAACTATAGTGCAACCATTCAGCTGCCTTTCAACTCAACATACATTCAACCAATCAGCAGCCATTCAACACATAAAACACAATGCAATCCATTACGTTACAATATAAAATTCAAGGCTGAAAAAAGCCAACTGAAAACAGAATTATCCAGCATTGAAAGTAGACTATTAAACCTACAATAACAGCTTCTAAAAGGAACAACAATAGTTGTTAACAATTTCTCAAACATAACAAACAACCGACAACTACAAATACATAAAAAGTGTTCAACATATGATACGTTACAAGTTACAAAACCTGGGAAAAACAGCAAAGGCAGAACCGTTTGCATAACCCATTTTCCAATTCTACAGCCGTAGCAACACCTCATGAACCTCAAATTTGAGCTGCACTTTAACCTGCGAAGAAACACATAAACATTGAAATTTTTTTTACACAAAACAGAATTTCATTGCTGCAACATACAACACACAATAACATACATTAATGTAAGTTTTCCATGTATGAAATGTAAACTTACTTGAAGGTCGGTAGTTTGCCCTTCGATCGAACATTAATTTCAGCCACTGAAATTTTCGGTCCATATCACCAATTGTTGCCCACATTTCCCTCCTACTTCTAACCATAAAAAACTCAGTTGTAAAACAATACAACTCACTACCGAACACCACTTCCTCAATGGAGTGAAACTCCTTCATCACCTCTTCTATGCTACAACCTTTTTTATCTAAAACACTTGACGTGCATTCACTCTTGGTAGAAACACTATCCACTAACTTATCTAATCGAGTAAATAATTGCGATCCCCTTCCGGCACTCCTTTTTTTTTCTCATTTTGTCTAGAACTTTGTTGCATACCTTTTCTTTTCCCACTACTACCGGTGGGATTGCTTGTGCTATTGGCAAAAGTCACACCAGCCACTATATTCTCCACATCGGCAACGAAATTGGGAAGACTACCCTCCTCGGAATCTCCACTACCTTCATGAAGATGAGGGTCATCATTCATTGCGTTAGTGTGCATTTGACCGCCACCATCTTCATCAGAATTCAGACCCTGCGATGGAGCCCGAGCATACTGACCGGTTGCAACAGTGTTTGTAAACATGATATCATATTTACAACACAAAGCTGGATCGATCCCAGCATGCCTAAACTTTCTTGCCCCGCGTACCTCCTACAACACGGGACAATGAATGAAAAAATGCATAAAAAATTATGTGAAAGCATGCAACCAAACAGTAAAGAACAGCTGTAAAAATACAAAAAAAAAAAACAGACCTGGTTTTTAGCTTTCCACCATTCATCAGGAGCTGCAATTGTTCCAAGTTCAGCACTCCATCCTACTCCTGTTTCGGAAATCAACTTTTTCCATATTCTCCAATCTTTTTTAATTCCGTCCCACTTATTCTTTAATTGTGCTTTCGTTAATGCATGGCCAGTTTGATTCTTAAAGCTATTCATAACAAACTTCCACCCAGCTTTGTCGAAATGAGTGTTGGGTCGCATACCTTGCTCAATTGCTTTAATATATATGTCACAAAAAGCATGCAACATCTCTCTAGTCCAACAAGCCTTATCTTGTGATTGAGAATCGTCCATGTTCTCGTTTTTGCCTAATTTGTGTACATATAAGAGGGTGAGATTAGTCTACAATTGATCCCTACATCCCTAATTATGTCAAACCTTGTCATCCAAAATGACAGATTTTGGACATGAGACTCATGTATGAAATCTAAATAAAATGTTAATGACAAAATTACCACAGCTCGTATGATATGCATGAGCTATAAAAAGAAAATACATCATTTTGATTAAACTAAAAGAAATGGGAACAAAAACAGGGTTGCCTTCATCCTGAAAGTTGCAGCCTCTTTTACTAACAAATTAAACTGTTTTTAACCACCAGTTTAGACACCATCAATACAAAGTGTAAATTCCTATAATAAAAAAGGCATTTCCTTTAAAAGTGAGGATAAAAATAAATCGTAAGTAGCTATGACTTAAAGAGACCAAAAGTAGAAGGGACAAGCAAAAGAGACAGGTTTCTATGGAGCAATAAACCAAAACTTTCCTTCCTATTATATTTTGGATTCTGACTTGATAGTAAGAGCATTATTCAGTACAGAACTACAATAATTGTATCAAAGTTGAAGATGATTACTTCTAAATTCTACATGTACTTGACATATTAATAATAAAAAAAAAAACACTCAAACTCATGAAATTAATGTATTTGTGGAGATAGTGCAAATGAATTGTAACCATAAAGCATACCTCCAAATTCTTAATGCTGGATGCAGAGGAAGTATAATTGAACTAGTTGTGCTTTACAATAAGATATCATAATCTACACACTTTTTAGGTCATGCCTAGTGAAAACTATGTTGAACACAAATAATCATTCTAGTAATGCTAATTGCAGAGAACACACAAGATAATACTTGAAATCTATGTGTATGATCCATAGAAGCAAAGCATTGAGGCAGGCACTCAGGGACTGCAACTGCCAGTAAGAGCACTTGGTTGCATCAAAAATAGAATTGAATTTCAGCTTCAAAACAAATTCAATTCGGAAGGAAATCTAACTAACAACAGATAAGACTATATCTCAATTGTGTTTGGTGACAAGAAAACAAAAAAATAGTGATAAGAGATTCAATAAATAGTCAACTCGGTTTTTAGTCTAAAACTACAGCAAAAGAGACTATAACTCCTCAATAATGGAATCTAAAATAGTAAGTTGGCTAAATTAAAAAAAATATATATATACTGAATTTGAGCCAAACTAAACTTAATCCATGAATTTATTTTTTTAATTTGAGTACCTAAAACTATTTTTTGTTAATAAAAAATAGATCCTTATGTTAATTTTGACAATATATATTAGTTTAGAAACATGACACATTTCGTAAACACAAGTAATTTCAAAAAACAAACAAAAACTTGGAGAAAAATAAAGTAATGCATGACAGAAGAGATTAAAATTGAATTTTAGCAGAGACAATGAAGATAATGACCGGGTAGCTCCATTTAAAAAAAAACCCACATCAAAACCAACAGGATATCAAATGTATTTGTGCCTATGCATGCATAAAAGTGTAAGCAAATATTCACATGTCAAATTTTAATACAACGCAGAACCACAATCACATGCAAAATTCCCAATGAGACAGATACAGTAATTATTGAACCAATACAGAGCAACTAACCTGGTAATTTCGTGTGCAACCGAGAATGAGCTTCGTAAGATGCTTCTGCTTCAGCTTTCCAGGAAGATAATATTTCGATGATCTCGTTGGTTCTGCAAATAAAAGTCACAGGAAGAGATAATTTTTGTTAGGGAAAATAAAATTTTTTTTAGGTCAAGTGGGAATAAAATTACCTGGGTCAGTGCATGTCTTCTTCAAACGCGAGATGAGTTCCTCACGACAGCAGATCGGTGGTAGATGGGCTTGATTTACAGTCGGCTAACAACAAATTAGGTGTCTTTGTTATAGAATGGACGACGCATCACAATCAATCAAACAAAAGCAGGATTAAGTGATGTCTAACCTTGTTTACAACAGCAGTAAACTGTCTCCCTCCCTCGCAGCCAAGAGAGATGATGAGGAAGAAGCCCAACTCTCTCCTTATCTCTCTGTCTCTCTTTTACCTTTTGTCTTGAGAACGAGTGTGTGGGTGTGTTTTGTGGCGAGGAGGAGAACTAATTTTTTGAGAAGAGGGTAGCTGTGGATCGGGAGCTCAGGGACGAATATTGCAGAAGAGGGGAGACGATGGTGTGTAGTTGAGGGCAGATAGGGTGGAATTTAATTTTTTGGTGTGAAATTAATTTTTTGGTAAAATTTGCTGCGTTTTCTGAACAGCAGCAACGGTAAAAAGCATGTGAGACATGCTTTTGTTTACCCTGCGTTTGAAACTCAATTTCTGTGGGCCCCATGGAGTTATAAAACGGTGGTTGCAATTGAACCAAACAGGTTGCATCAACCAAACGCTGGAAACGTGGACGCTTCCACGTTACCAAACGGGTTCTAAGAGCGTTGAGGTCAAGCTCTTCAATGGGAGCATCCCATCAGCCCCTGCGATCATTTTCTTTTATTTTGCCTTTTGATCGGTGGCTTGTTTCCTTCGTCTCGTCCAATTGACGCAGCATTTCATCATATTTTCTGGCCAGTTCTTCAATCCTCATCCTCCGGTGAGCCTCCACGAGATGGTAAGTGTTATCCATGCTTGATGGATCTTCAAGAAAACGATTAATAACTGATTCAACCGAAGGATGGCCAGAAGAGAGAGGCTTAACTGGTGGTGAAAATACTATCACTGTAATTTCTGCCCCCGTTAAAACAACCAATTCGCTTGCTTTCTTGTAAATCCCAGATCTACGCTCTGAGAAGGTGATTAATCTATCATCTTGATTATCAATTCTCTTCAATTCCACCATTTGTCTTCCTTTTGTTTTCTTGGCTGCCATGGTTAAAAGCTAGGACACAGTAATAGATGAAAGTTGTTATTATTAGGTCCCGAGTTTATTATAATTAGGTTCCCATGATCAAGATCTTAATGTGGGATTTAGGTCCCAAGTTTAATAGTTTATATGTATTATTGAAAAAGTTGTTATTATTTTTCTTAGTGTTTAGTATTACTCCATAAATTTACTAATGGTAATACTATACATTAATTAAAGAGATTCACTCCATCCGTCTATCGTGGGTTTCTTAAAAACATTTTGATGTATATGAGAGTGAGGGATAAAAAATTTAATTCAAGTCAAAATCCTTAAAAACAAAAAAATATTATATATGTAGAAACAATAAAAATATTTAATTTTATTCATTCATGACAACAACTAAAAAATATATATATTTTCATTAAAAAAAATTATGCATAATACTCCCCAAGTTAAAAAAACTTGTCTTTAAATTTAATCTTTGGTTAAAAATTAGCCTTCATCAAATTTTTTTTATGTTATTATTTTTATATATAAATTTATCTTATCATAAGTTATTAACATAATATTTTTATACGAGTTATCAAAAAAACCCGATAAAAACTTATCCCACAATAACTAAACTCTCAGCAACAATATGGATAAGCGCAAAGAGATAGAACCGTTCTAATCATGTCAAATCAAACCTAAAGACAAAAAAAAACAATTGGTGTCGTTTTTTTAATCAAGATAGAAAGGAAAAAAAAGTGACCGTTAAATAAAAAAAACCCGTAAATGAAGAACTCGGAAGCCAAATCAATTACGGCTTTTATCAAATAAATTGGGAGAAAAGAAGAAGAAAGCGTACGTTGATTTACTTGCGGTGGATTCTGGTTTGCATGTAGAAAAGAAGATACCCTAGATTTCTTTTAGGTATAGTGTTTTAACTTAAAATGGTTTTCTCTCTCTTTTTTCCCGCAACAAAGAGAGAAATGAAGAAAAAACAAATTATAACCCATGTTATGTTTTGTAGTTGTATAGAATTGATCAATCTTATTCTATTCTTTTTCATGGAATAAAAACATTTGTCTTATACATAATAAATAATAATTTCTATACTGTCCAAAAATATATTAAATAATTTTTTAAAAAATACATCTTTATCTAATATACTAGCACTTTCTAAATCACAAAACAAACTTAAAAACTTATACGAGACACAAACTTGTAAATATGTGTCTTTTATATTATTACATTATTATGGTATATACATAAAAAAATTAATAAAATTTATTAGATAGTACTTTTATTGTTGCTTGAGAGTTTTGATAAAAATTATTTTTATTTATAAATATATAAAAATAATTTTTTATATTAGAAGATCAAAATAATAAAAAATATAAAAAAATTAATTTAAAACTTAAAAAAATAAAAAAATTTCAAGAAATAATCAAGATTCCAAACACCCCCATTAAAAGAAAAATAAAATAAAATAAAAATATAGAGGAGGAAAATTTTATCGAGTGAACACAATTCTCAATATCCCACTAGAATTTAATAATAACACCATCATCATCTACCCTGTATCAATACCATTCAATATTTGAGCGCTCCAAGACAAAGAGTTCCATCCTCGCCTCTCACCAAAATAAACAGACAGCGATATCTCTCTTCTTATATTACATTGGAATTGGAGGAAAAGCCACACAAACTCTCTCTCTATGTTTGGCGCGCGTCCTTTTTCTTTCGACACATAACCAAAACACCCCATTTTTGTCTCGCTCCTTCATTTCTCATGATCGTTCCTAGTTTAGCTCTCTCTCACTGGTGACCTGCAGACCATCAACTATTACATCAACTTCACGACAATGGTTACAACAGCAGCAGCAGCCCACAAACCCCAACAGCAGCAAACCCGTGTTTTGATTGTGGGCAATTACTGCCACGATGTTTTGATCCAAGACGACACCGTCAAAGCCGAATCACTTGGTGGTGCAGCCTCTTTCATTTCCAATGTTGTCAATGGAATGTCGATTCCTTGTAATTTAGTTTCAAAAGTTGGGGAAGATTTTAAATACCCGGTTGATTATACCCCAATTGTCATACCCACTTCAAAAACTACTGTTTTTCATGCTTATTTTGATCTAGGCATTCATGGGAATGGTCATCAAGATCGGGTCTTGAAACGGGTCTGTGCTTGTGACCCGATTCGGCCATCGGATCTTCCTGATGTGAGGTCTAATTTCGGAATGGCAGTTGGTGTTGGCGGGGAAATACTTCCCGAGACGCTTGAGAGGATGATTGAGATTTGTGATGCTGTTTTTGTTGATATTCAAGCATTAATCCGGGTGTTTGATAGTGTTGATGGTACTGTTAAGCTTGTAAAGTTAGAGGAGACGGGATTTTATTCGATGTTGCCGCGAATTGGGGTTTTGAAGGCGTCATCGGAGGAGGCGGTGTTTA
The DNA here is from genome assembly GCA_033617975.1 of Populus alba x Populus glandulosa. Classification (NCBI taxonomy): domain Eukaryota; kingdom Viridiplantae; phylum Streptophyta; class Magnoliopsida; order Malpighiales; family Salicaceae; genus Populus; species Populus alba x Populus glandulosa. The sequence continues at coordinate 6,257,161 of CM066151.1, forward strand.
TGGATGTGGAGGAGGTGAGGAAGTGGTGTTGTGTGGTGGTGACCACTGGGAAAGATGGTTGTAAAGTGTATTGGAAAGACGGGGAGTTGAGGATTTCACCCTTTTCGGCGAATCAAGAGGATCCGACCGGTGCAGGGGATAGTTTTTTAGGCGGGTTTGTGGCGGGGTTGGTTCAAGGTTTGGCTGTGCCTGATGCTGCTTTGTTGGGGAACTTGTTTGGTTCTCTAACTGTTGAACAAATTGGATTGCCCAAGTTTGATTCGAGATTGTTGCAGGTTTGTTTCCTAACTTTTTTACTGTTTTTGTTGCTATGGGAGTTTATTTTGATGCTCTAGTTGCGGTTTGATGCATTTGCTTTGTTGTGGAATATATCTTTTAATTGGAAGTTGTTTGATATTGTTATGAGAAAGTAGGAAACAAAAATCACTTTTGAATATCATAAATGAGTGGGATAAGTCGCTATTGAATTGTTAAATGTAATTACGGTGTGAAATTTCGGAACGAGCATTGGCTGCATAATGCTGGAGAGGGAATTTGTGAGCAGCTATCTTTTTGTTGAGAAATCATTGCCTTTGAAATCTTTTGCAGAGAATAAATGTGGGTTCTTTCAAAAGTTTTATAAGAATCTTAGCTTATAGCTGGACCCCAAATTCCATATAATTCAGTAGGGCAGACTGCAGACTGAAGCCATCACTTTTAGTATCGATAGATTGTAGATATGGAACCTTGAAGGGTAGTTCAACTGGTGAAGCCTTGGGTTTGCTCCCCAATGGTCACGAGTTTGAGTCCTCTCAAGGCCACTGGAGGCATATATGGTTGTTAACTTCAGGACCCATGAGATTAGTCGAAGTGTGTGCAAGAGGGATGATAGCTTTGTTTTTAAATACATGATGCAATGCACGAACTTGGTTCTTCTTGGGTAGATCATCAAGTTACTTGAAAGATGATGGTTATATCAGAATGCTAGAGAATCAGACACTTTTTGTGTTTGATTTTGTGTTATGACATTTTAGCGTATGGTGATAATTTGGCTTCCATACAAGTTGATTATTGTAATCTAATTGATTCGAAGATTTGTTATGCACCTATTGAAAGATGAGTAGATTAACAGCAGTAGCAGTTTTTGGCATAAAGACAATGATTCTAATAATTTGCCAGTAATAATCTAGAAACAGTCTCTAAAAGAAAGTAACAGTCTCATCAGGCATGTTACTACAGTATTCTTAAACTTCATTCCTGCTTGACCATTGGAATCTTAGTTAAGAGCATTTCTTCTGCTCTTTATGTTATTTGCTTTTGAAATGAAATGGTTGTTCTTTCAAGTATACATGAAATTTTGTGATTATGACAGGACTACTTCCCAATATGCATGACAGACGTGGTTGGTTTCTAGGAATCTGCTTCTTTTGAACTTTTTTACTAGCAGTTAAGCTAATAGCTTTCCAAACAGGGTGGGTGTTTTGGATCAGAAACCACGGCAATTAATTTTCTAAATTTTGGGAAGGCAGAGATAGTGTGGGGTATCGCAGAAATTTTTGCATGGTAGCTGCCCTCTTCCTTGTCCACAACAATCCCCCCTCTCACTTGAAATGAAAGAACCACAGTAGGAAAATATTTTCAATGCTACAAAATGAATTGCATGATCTTTCACCACTATTCTGCCATATCTTCCATCTCTATTTGCAATAAGCTGGGTATGTTTTGTTGAGGATTTTTATTTCCTTCTGTTTTCTCTTTCTAGAGAGTGAAGGATGAGGTGCAGAGAAGGAAAATGCAGTCTCTGCATTGTGAGAGAAGTGATAATGAGCTGGAGTTCTTGAAGCCAGCTGGGCATGAACAGTTCCACGCTTCCCTTGGTTCAGCAAAATTAATACCCCCATGTTCCAGTCAAGCTCGTCCATGGACTCCATCAAATTCTCCCAAGGAGACGGAGAAGACTCCTATTCCACATTACACGGTGCAGGCTAAATTATTGGTTAACTCTGTGTATGAAGAACCAATTCAAACAGTTGAGGGAAAACCATGAAGCGGCCGGGGCATGGAACTGCTCTTCCCCTTCACGTTGTTCTTTTGTTGAAATCCAATAAATCGGCTACCATAGATATCTCTTTTGTTGTTTCTCATTTGGCCTGATATTAGAAGAGCAATCCAAATAAAAGCTGTTAGTGCCCGTAAAGTAATAAAACCTACCGGTGAAAGTTTCTATATACTGTACTTGTTGGGTAGTCTCTTTCTGTATAGCAGAGCAGCGTGTAAGGCCATCTTTCTTGTCTCCGTTGATACGGCAGGACGATTTTCCAATTTTGGGTCATCGGTTGATGTTAAAGTTTGGAACTTTGAACACTGGATCATCTTGCACCAAAAATGTAGTTCGAGTTTTCCTAGGTTGAAAACTTGTGCTCCTGCAATCTAAGGTTCGTCCTTGATCCGTGTAGTGGTAAAATAACTGGTCCAGCTTTGTTCTTTCTTTGAAGCTGTCGGCGGAAAGAGACGGCCACGTTGTGGAGATCTGCTTCTCTCGAATCACATCCTGTGATCCTGTGGGTTGTTGCCAATTGTAATGGTCCCATCAATATTGTTATTCTGAAGCACTAGATGTGGCAGCAGCAACATGCCACAATACTTTCATTATCTTTCGATTGGCTTTATCTTTACCTTTAGTGTGTCTTTACTATTCAAAAATATTTTATTTTTATCTATTTAAAAATATTATTATAATTATTTTTTAAAGTATTTTTCATACTAAAATATAATAAAATATATTTTTTTATTTTTTAAAAATTATTTTTAAAATTAGCATATCAAAATGATTTAATATATATATATATATATAAAAATTAATCTTTCAAAAAAAAAAATTAAATTTGTTAGAAACGCAACCTAAATATATTAGCATTAGTGTGTCTTTACTTTTCAAAAAAAAATTTCTTAAATATATTACCTTTAGTGTGTCTTTACTCTTCAAATATATATATATATATATATATACTAGATGTGGCAGCAGCAACATGCCACAATACTTTCATTATCTTTCGATTGGCTTTATCTTTACCTTTAGTGTGTCTTTACTTTTCAAAAATATTTTATTTTTATCTATTTAAAAATATTATTATAATTATTTTTTAAAGTATTTTTTATACTAAAATATAATAAAATATATTTTTTTATTTTTTAAAAATTATTTTTAAAATTAACATATCAAAATGATTTAATATATATATATAAAAATTAATCTTTCAAAAAAAAAATTAAATTTGTTAGAAACGCAACCTAAATATATTAGCATTAGTGTGTCTTTACTTTTCAAAAAAAAATTTCTTAAATATATTACCTTTAGTGTGTCTTTACTCTTCAAAAAAAAAAAAAAATATATATATATATATATATATTTTAAATATATAAACATGTTTTTTTTTGTTTTTAATATCGGTATATGAAATTTATTAAAAAACATTAAAGAGTATTAATCTAATACTTTTCAAGTTAAAAATAATTTTAAAATACATTTAAATTCATTTTCAAATAAAAAAAAACAGCAACATCAAAATTTAATATTTTTTTTAATTTAAAAAACATTTTAAAACATAAATTATTATCTTTGGGTTGTTGCCAACTTTAATGGTCCCATAAATATTGTTAATCCAAAGCACTAGATGTGGCAAGAATAGTATCTTTAAATAGGTTTTTACTTGTGTGTTGATATTTTGCTATAAGATATTTTTTAAAAGTAATTTTAGATTAAAAAATATCAAAATTTTTAAATTATATTCTGACACAAACACGTGAAATCCATTAAAAAAACACTAAAAAATCAGTTTAATAATTTTTCAAGTTAAATATATTTTTAAAACATATTTAAACTTGATTTAAAACAAAAAAATAAACAATGACATCAATTTATTAATTTTTTTCAAGTGTAAAGTCATTTAAAAAATATTTTGAAAAACATGTGAAAAGGTAAAAATAAAAGAATAGATAATCAATGATTATGATTAAAGTAATGTGGAATTCATAATCAAATGTTTGCGATTTTGGTTATTCTCAAAATCCATAAAAGAGGAGGAGGCAGACAATGCTTATTCTTATGAATTATTTGGGAGTGTAATTATAATTAATTTTTAAAATATTTTTTATGTTAAAATATATTAAAATGATATATATTTTTATTTTTTAAATTAGTATATAAAATATATAAAAAATTATTTTTTAATAATTTTTAAAAAATACATGTATAATCACGTTTCTAAATCCTGTGTTAATCACATCACCAACAACACCCTCAAACTCCAACTTTAAAAAAAAAAAAAAAAAAAAATTAAAGCAGGAGAAAAGGTAAAGAAATCCATAAAAGAAAAGGAGTCAAGACAATAATTGAGCGTGTTCAAGGACCTGTTTCAAGAGCGTGAGGTCAAAACACAGCCTTTTAAAGAGAAACAGACCCAAAGAAAACGCGCTATAGCAGAGATTCTGTGATGCTAATGCCATGCCTCTATAACCAACATGAATTTTCCCTCAACCTCCACCTTCCTCCCCCACTCTTACTGCGGTTATTTCCAGTGAACCTCTTCTTTATCTTCTCGCCCGAAACCCCCCTTCTCTCCTCCCATAATCTAGGGTTCCTCAAATAATCGAAATCGTCAATCTCTCTTAAATCTACTCCTAATTTCAATCTCGAAACCCTAGGATATGATGCAACAACACAATAAGAAGAAGAAGAAGCGATCCGCTTCACGTGCCTCTAAACCCATCGCAAGTGACGGAGGTCAGGGTCAACAATCGCAACAGCAACAAAATCTGGAGCAGAGACAGGAAGGAACCAAAGTACTTGTGGCTTTAATGGAAGCTTTTGAATCGATCTCTGTAGAAGAAGCCGAAGAGGCTTATAGGGAAGCTAAGGGAGATATTAACAAAGCGGCGCAGATTTTAGAGAATTTGATGGAAAATAGTGAGGATCCATCGACAAGTTCCTATTCGAGTGGGTTATCGGGTTTTGGTTTGGGTTCGAGCTCGAGTAGTAGTACGGGTTCGAGTTCGGCTTCAAGGGATGGGTTTTTGGAGGGGAATTTGGTGAATAGGAAAGGGTTTCGAGGAGGGAACAAGCAGAAGAGAGTTTTGGCGGTTACGGGGACGGTTTCGACGGTTTTAGGGAAGGAGTATGTTAAGGCCAGCCCGAGGAGGGATTCTATGAAAGCAAAGGACTTTGGGAATGGTGTTGTGGAGAAAGAAGAGGCGGAACAGTTTTTGTGTTCGATGCTTGGTAATGATTGCGAGCTCAGCATGGGTGTTGTTAGAGATGTTCTTGGTAAGTATTGACCCTTTCTTGTCTGTAGCCCTTGAGTTTTTTTTTTAATTAGTTGAATCATTGGTTTCTGTCAAGTGAACTGTAAAATGGATTTGCTGGTTGATGTTCTTGTGAAAAATTGAAACGCATAGTAAAATTTGGGATAAAGGAGTGTGTATAGATTTGGTATGAAACTATGAATTCTTTTTGGTGTCCAATGTACTTCCCTAATGTGCTTTGCTTGGATACGAAGATAGTAGAAGTAGATGGTGTAAAAGTTATCCACTGACATGTGGGACTGGAGAGTTTTATCCTGGTTACTCGTGGGAGTATTTTTAATGTTTGGCCTTGGTGTTCATATATTTTGATTGGTGACTGCTAAATGTTCAAGATTTTGAGGGTTTTGGGTTGGGATTGGGAGGCGATACTTTTGAGTGTACTAGAAGTTAGTATTGAGGTTGTTTTTAGTTTCACTGATTTAAACTTAGTTCTCAACTGCAGTTTTTAATGGTTTTTCTTACTTAAAGACTTTTTTTGTTATTTATTTGTACCTCCGTTTAATCAACTGGAGGAGTCTCAAATCTATTATATAGGTTTGTGTGTGTATTTTAATCATGTTGGTAACGGGCTATATAATCATGATGTGCGTGTATATACAGATCTCATTATTTTTTTTTTATTATTATTAGTTAGTGGAAAGGATTTCATGATTAATTTATTATTGTTGGACAACACTTGACTTGAGATCCTGATTTGGCAGGTCAGTGCGGATATGATGTTGAAAAGGTAAGGAAATTGTAATTTGGACGTTGTTCATATTTTTAGATTTGGAGTCAGTTTTTCTTCCCAGTATCACTCCTTATGAAAGTACCATCTCCATTTCCTTCACCACTCTGTACACCAGGATTACTTCCATCGCCTTCCGCATCTATACGATGTTCATATCGGAGGGAAAATAATTATGCTTCTCTGAATAATCTACCAATGCTGTTTTTATTTGGTTGCATTGAAGCACATGAAGCCCAGAGTCATCATAGTTATAATCTACCAATGTTCATATCTCCTTAAAAATGAGCTGGTTATTGAAATGATAGTTTGTTGCTGTTGCAGCTTGCTATTCTACTTTTATTTCCGTGGAGCACTGATTCTCTAAAATATGAATTATGTTTTCATATGCATGTTATCTTTCAGGCGTTGGATGTGTTGCTTGATTTATCTGCTTCCTCCCATGAACAGTCAAGTAGTGGTAGATGTGTTAAAGATTCTGTAAACTATAAAGAAGATGCCAGATTTCTTGTTGAGCGCAGTGACAATGTAAGTGTTACCGTATGTGTTGTTTATTCTGTTGGAAATGCTGGCTAACCCACATTTCCTGTAACACTGCCGATTCCTTTCCTCAAGGGAACTTTTGGTTGGTTTATGTGCTTTAAAATTGATTTCTCTCCCTAGCCTTTTCGGTCTTAATTATTATCCTTGGAACCTCACAAGGTTATAAGAAGCTCTTAGGTGTTTGTTTCTAGAGTAGTTCTGTTGAGGAAATGATTATTTTTAAGGTTACTGCTAGAATTGGAATCTGATGAGGTTTTTTCTTTCTTTTTTTTACACTAGGATGATTGATTCTGAAAGTAAGAAGAGGTTGTCTATGGTGCATTTGTAATTTGTGAAATATTCTTATCCCATTTGTTTTTTTGATCTCTATAGGTGTCTTCTATGTGATTTGTTCACAAATGCAGTAACCTCCATCCTTCTGTTTTGTTCTTTTTCTATGTCCCTGTATTGTCTTCATTAATTTAGCATGCAGGCTTCTAAATGGGTAGTTTTCATGACAATCACACTGAATTTTCAATGCTATTCCAATTAAATACTGATGTACGTTCAGTCCTAGCCATTAACAAATAACCAAATATTAACCATGCCCTTTTTATTAGAAAAGAGTCCTAGTTATATTCTTTAAGCATTCTAGCTACCCTGTGGTATTTTGCAAAGAGGTAAATCTAGGGCATTATAGCCTAGGGATTCAACAGCTGATATAGAAGTATATGTTTTTTTTGTTTTCTTCCTGTGTTATTTTGTTTAATCAAACAATATTGCAAATTATACATCGTAAAAATTTCTAATTGTGGTGATTTGTTTTTCAAAATGTGGAAACTTGTGGCTTTGGTTTTCGCTATATATATAGTAATCATTTTAATTTTTCAACAGTTGACTGATGTGGCTTCTGATTGCACTTCCCATTCTTCTGAAAGTGAACTTCAGGATAGTGTATGGGGCTGTGGTTACAGGTAATCCATTCTGTTGTTATTGTTGTTAGCACCATCGCTCAACTAGTTGCCTTTTACATGCTGATATGCATATTGTGCATGTTTGGGTAGGTGTGGATATGAGTGTTGGGCCATATTTTCCATATTTCAGGAGTAACTATTAAGTCACAATAGTAGTATTTCAAGGAATTATTTGGTACTCCTGATGTCTTGTTCTCTCACCCACAAAAAATGATATTTACATGTTGGTTCCACTTTTATGTGAGTGAAGGTGAACTACACTTTGAGTGCCTAATAATCATAGCATTTCTCTTGATTAAAGTTTTAACAAACAACTGTTGGGACAACCATTTTCTGGGCTTTTTTTCTGCAAGAGGTGTTAGCATCACTTGCTCTAGCACCCAGCCACCCACTATTAGACACTCGACCAATTAAAACGTCCACATCACACCTCTCTTCCCTTGTAAAATTAGTAACTGACTCTGGTTAAATAAAGCATAAACAAGATGATTTTTTTGGAAGTATGAAGTCTCATCCTCGAAACCACTACTTTTACTTTAGAATCTGTCTTTCAACCTTAGATTTCTCTTCAACTTTGCTAAAATAATTTATGTCATGTTTCCTTATTGTTTTGAACCAACTAAGAGCTCTTTTAATTAAACTAGATAGAGATAATTATATTAATAGTAGTATTGCAGGTTATACAAGATGAAAGAAATCAAACATTGAATCGTCCTTGTCTAAATGCGTTCAAGTTGAATTTGTTTGACCAAGAGAAGAAAAACCCAGAAAATAAATGACCTGAATGAGGTTGATTAATCTGCCAACTTTACCAGCAGAAAATGCATAAATCCTGATATTACAAGCAAATTTCTTGCAGCAATAATCCAATTTTAGCTTCTTCATGAAAAAACACATGTATTTCAATCTAGATCAAAGAAATTCGTGGAGACTTGTTTCAAAATCCTGCAATAACCCAGTAAACAAATTTACAGGATTCAAAAGTTGTTGGTAAAGGGTACATTTAATTATCAACCAAAATAATGGAATCTGCTATAGGGAGTGTTAAGAGAGAAAAGGTGAAGGAGAGTAAACTAGAACAAAATTAGGCAGTATAACTTAAAGTTTGGAAAAGGTTAAAAGTCAATGTGGGTTTGTATCGCTTGTTAACATAGGAATCTACTATGTGCAGTTTCCAGTTTTATTAGAATGAAGAAGTGGGATGTGTATATTTTAATTGGCCGAGTGTCTAATAGAGAACGCCAGAGCGAGTGTTACTAGCATTTCTCGTGTTGCAAATTTTCCCTAAGCTTTTAGCTAGTAATAGTAAAACTGTTGTGGTGGTAAAGAACGTTTCTTTATGGTCAAAGGATTGGAGGTCTCTTCTGTTCTGCTGGCCCACATCTTAAATTTGTATTCTTTTAATTTTTAATCTGGTGATATTTATTTTATATTAAAAACTGCATTTCTTTTAACTGCAAGTATTAATAGAACTGATAAAAGATGTAGAAAAGTTATCCTTTTAAATGGAAGGTTATGTATTTTTTTCCTGTCAGTGGATCATAGCCTCCATTTATATTTTGTCGATTCTCATCTAACATTCTTAACTATCATGTCAAATATTTAATGTTGATTCAACTTTTTTCATAAAAAAACCTTAATGTCTTTGCTGGATGTACTCAGTCATTCTATTAATGTTAATGTTAATCAGATACATCACATTTTTATTGAGAAATTTAAGCTTAATATTAATTGAAATTCAATGTCTAGAGCATGGATGTAATTATAGCATAGGATTTTCAGCAGCAACTGAGAATAACTGCTTCTTTTCTCAAAATAATGAAAAAGGAAAGAAAAGGAGATGGCCAAACTCATGCTGTATACTGCTATTGTTGAATGTGGATCATTACAAATTGCTAAAGAGAAATCATTTGTTCAGATACACTTGAACAGATAATTAGTCATTGAATCAACTGTAAAAAGCACCTAATGCAGAAGCTTACTTGTTTTTCCCTTTTTAGGAATTATTATCAGGCCCTTACTAGTTTCGAAGCTCCATCTTCAACTACCCCAATAAGCAATGAGTCAAATCTCCCTCAAAAGGTTTTGGAATGTTTGTTCAATGTTCCCATGAGCTCTGAACATGAACCAAGCACTATGAATTGGAGGAATGTAGTAAAGAAAATGCAATCACTGGGGCCTGCTGTTGATGTCTTTTCATCTATTGATGCTCAGCAGAATAACTATGGTATTTGACATTAATTTTTATTCATGTTGTTTGTAGTTCTCATGCATTGTAGAATCATTTCTTTATCCACTTTTGATTTGCTTCTGTTACCATTTTGCAATTTATCAATCTACTCTGCAGACAGCACAACTGCAATTGACAAAAAAAAAAACTTTAAACAACTGTCTTGTTATGTATGGATGATTAAATTTCATCATGCCTTTTTCTTTACATTTACTTCTCTATGAATTGTAGCTAATGGTGAAGAATATCATCTTCTTAGAGAATCTGCAAAGCGACACTGGAATTCAAGGGCCTCATACTATCAAAAAGTAAGAAGATTTCCTACTTACAAGCTCCACAATATTAGATACCACATAAGAATTTAGGCCTCTCTCTCTCTTTTTATAACAAAATCTGTTTCTGATGGAAGATAAACTTTTCTTCAGGCTGCAGCAGCATATTCAAAGGGAGAACGGGGGTATGCAGCTTACCTTTCAGATCAGGTGAGTCAGCTGCTTTAGGGAAGAATATTTGCATTTGTATTTTAATGTCACCATCCAGATTCCATCTTCTTCTTGTTTTATCCATTATGACTAGTTCTTATTTTTGTAAACTAAAAAGTCATATAGTGTCTGATGCATGAAATGAATTGAGTAGTCATGGAGAAGGTTCTAAATAATTGATGTAGGATTGCCTAGCCTACAGCAACTTCAACAACTAAGCCTCATCCTCAATCTAGTTGGGGTCTGCTACATGATTTGTTTATGTCATCTAGCTCGATCATAAACCAAATCCATCCCAATTTGAAGGATTTTAGATCCTTAAATATCACTTTCCCCCATGTTATCTTAGGTCTTCCTCATCCCCTCTCTCTTTCCACTGACAACTTATTACTTATTTGAAAGTGATAAGGAGTCCTATTATTGTTGAACTGCCTAGCCTATCTTAAAAAAAAATTTGAAAAAATTCTAATGTTTTTTTTTTTCTATTGATATTTGTGATAAAACATTATATGATGCATTTACTATGGCATCTCCTTTTAAATTATATAAATCTTTTGGTTTGATTTTTTTTTTTGGCGATTGTTTTTTCCATTATTTCATATGGTTTTGAATTTTTGCTTGTTAAAGGCACAGAATCATGGCTTGCATGTCATACAAATTTGTCAAAACAGGGTCATCAAGTAAGCTCTGGTTTTCAACTGTTCTTTTGTAACCATCACCCACCTTTTTCATTTTACTTGTGGGCTGGGTCTGAATGCTGTTGGAATGTATTTGCAATTATGTTGGTGGGTTACAATTTAGATTCCCAGGATATTTATGTACATCTAAATGGTGAAATTTGTGCCATAAATTGTTGACTTGCTATCTTTGATTTGGACAGGGGAGGATGCAAACTAAGTTGGCGCAGGAGGCAGATAAAAAGGCAAGCCAGGATATCTTTAAAGCTAGGTCTGTGCATGAAATGCTTCGTTATTTTTCGAACTCTACATTTATTGTTGTAATCGACCATGATTTGCTAGTATTCTGCAGAAACAAGGGCATAACAAATGTCATAACAATTGATTTGCATGGGCAACATGTCAAACAAGCAATGAAGGTTTTGAAACTTCATCTTCTATTTGGAACTTATGTGCGCTGTAAGCATCTTCCTGCACTTCCTTATTTCTATGCAGACTTGCCTCGATATTCAATTTTGCTGTTTGTGATGAACATGTGTGGTCTGGTCCCAGCAATTCAAACTCTCAGAGTAATCACGGGATGTGGGGGTCGTGGTCTGGGAAAGTCAAAAGTCAAACAAGCGGTATGGACTCCTACCATCCCAGTTCCAGTTAATTTGCTATCTTACATTGGAAAGTTAGTTAGTTAATTGTTTTTTCAAGGTTTGACGTTCTGAATTGTGGCAATGAATTACAAAACGAAATCCATGTCCTATTGTCTTGTATTAGCTAAATTTGAATAGGATGACCCAGTGTCAGGAAAAGTAAGAGGGCCTTTCTCTAGGGTTCGTGGGAATATTCCCATATTAGTTTGGCTCCTGATTAGTGTAGTAGCAATTGCCTTGTTTATTCTGTAACATGATGGGTTAGCCTTTGAAATTCTCATGTTGATTTGTCACATGGGAAAAACAATGTACTACTTTACCTCTGTAGTTTTCTTCTTCTTTTGTCTTTGAAAACATTTGACTTTGGGAAATATTGGGATGGAAGAACTGAAAAGCGAGTTTCTGACATGCAAAAGCTACCTGCTGAATCATCTAGGTCTCCTGCATTGACAATAAACTGTACTTTTCTTTTTAATGAATGTAGGTCACAAGACTCCTGGAGAATGAAGGTATTGAATGGAGTGAAGAAAACCAAGGAGTGTTGTTGATCAAGATTGATGGATGCAAAGAGTTTAGCTTTCCGGATATAGATAGCGATACTGACTAATTGTATCCCAAGCTAAGCAGTTGAGCACACAACAGGTTTTCTCGTTATATTGGTTAACAATCAATAGGGATTCACGGATCAGGTACTGTAAAATGTTAAAGAATAGGTTTCAGATGTTAATATCCATGTAGTAGCTCCGTTCCTTTATGGAGGTAGGTGAAAGATGAGCTAGACTAGGCTGCACCTAAGCTGGTAGATTAAGCTCCTCTTTGTGTTCTGAACTTGTATTGAACCCCTCCCTTTCTAACTGTCATTGGTAGATTATGCTCAGGGATTGTAAGTCATAAATTGACCAGATTACTTGTTCTTATTTAATAGAGGTACTGGAATTTCACAAAACAATCTTCTGTCTTCCAAGCTTGATTTGCATTGCCTCACTCAGAATTTTTCTGTTGCTGTCCTGTAAAGCCTAGGCTGTGTAATTGGGAAAGTAATGAATTAGTCCATGGCTGTGTTTCTGAGTCGTTTCCAACCATTCTGAACTTGTAATTATTTTCTTTACCCTCCAACAATATTAGCGGTGCAAGATCCATGATCTTACAGCATGAAACATGACGTATCTTCAGAACCCAGCATCAAGGGAATTAGGAGGTAATAGAGTGACAAATCCAGTAATGTCATTGTCAGAATTTCAAGATTATCAAACGGTAATTGTTAATTTGTTAGGAGTTAGATTAGGATAGAGCAGAATATTTAGGAAGACTTCACGACGTCTCCAGTTCCTCAACCGTTGATACGTTTCCTTATATTTTTTTGCCTGTTCACTTCCTTTCCTGAAACAAAACAAGACTAAGTCGCCTTCTCCCAAGTTGTTGGGTTTAGGTCCTTTATCAAGAAGCAGGCTTTGAGCCTGTTCCAACTTCGCTGATCGAAGCCCATCATGGCATCATCAGGCTCTCAGATTTGACTCTTCTTTTCTTGTCCAGCACATTTTGATATCAAACGCCGCCGTCCCACTATAATTTCATGCTGAAGGATTCGAAGTCATCGCGCGTCTCAAGGAGCGTGTCCTGACGCGCCCAAAGCTCCGAAAATCAGTCGACGAGAGAGATATTTATTTGTTTATTTGAACGGGAAGATATTTGTTATTTTAGCATCATTAAAATCACCCAGTCGGCCCAATAAGGCAGCGCTTTGGGACACCAAAAAAATATATCAGGTCAGCACTAAAGCGAAAACAGAGAGGCGCGCCTCTTTTTTTCTGTTTTTTGAAAAATAATCATCCACTATACACCACCAGGTATCAAGGGCCCTTTGACGGACCAATCAAGACTCACCAAATGGCAAGAACCAATCGTTTCCAAAAACATGACTGGGTTGTCAAATTCTTCAACAACCACAGACCGCCATTTCAAGTCGGTTAGCCTTCGACCCGACCCGTTTCTCTCTCACCACAAGATATAAAATCAAGTTTAATTTTCGTTATTTCTGCTGAATAAAACAGAACCTGAGTGACGAAATCGAGAGAGAGAGAGAGAAGCTAAACTCATATGAAGCGTTGAAAAAGCTTGAATCACCATCACTGGTGGAGGAAGAAGAAGATCCAAGCATGAACAACACAACCGTTACAGCTTCACCAAAACCAAACAAAAAGCGAATAAAAAACGACAGAGGAGGAGCAAAGAAGGAAGAAGAGTGTGACGCGGAGGCGTGGGATACCCTGAGCAAGAGTTTCAAGCAGGTGCAGAGCGTACTGGATCACAACAGTGACTTGATTAAACAAGTGAACGCGAATCACCAGTCGAAGATTCCAGATAATCTAGTTAAAAACGTTTCATTAATTCGCGAGATTAATGGAAATATCACCAAGGTAATGTCGATTTACTCCGATTTATCATTCAATGTCTCCAACATTGTTGAGGAACGGCGTAAGAATGGAGGAGAAAGCCATTTGGAGAGCGCTAGCAACGAGTCTTGAAATGAAGTCAAATCAAATCAAAGGATCAATCAGTTAAAGTAATCTCGATCATCTTTGCTTAATCAATCATGCTTAGTCAGTCAATTAATAATGAACTCTTTTGAGGTCTGTCGTGTTTGTGTCCTGGTGGTTGGTTGTGGTGGAGATGGAGATGGAGGTCAGGCGATGATATAATGATGGTTATGTATGCTTATGCGGTGTTTGTTGTTATATTTTATAAGGATGATGATTTCAAGCCTGCGGGACTGTGGTTTACTGCATTGTATGCATACGTAATAAGGTATTTATGCTCTGTTTATTTTTTATTTTTTTTTGTCTTACTTTCTCTTTTGCTATATTTGCTTGCAAAACTAACGGAGGCTGACGGAAAGACTACTCAGTATATCTTCAGAAGGCCCCACTGTTGTAACTCGGGTGTTTGCAAAGACTATTCAGACCTAAACTTAGTAGGATCGAGTGAACTGACAAATCTTTGACTTTGCTTTTGGTGGACAGTGCTGCTGTAATCATCTCTGCTACAGTCACTGTCTTTCCATATGATTACTTCAGTAGTGTTTCACGAGTAGAATGTGAAAGACAGCAAACAGCAAATTCCCTTTTCCAAAACCTTATTCTTCGATGGGTTAATCAATTCTTTCATCTTATTTCCTTGGGCGTTAGTTCTCAACAACTGTACTTTCCCTAACAAAATCTCTGGCCATAGGACAGCTCCCAAAGAGCGTCTTTTCCTTTATCGACCACTATGGTGAGTTGTTATTTATTATTTATGTATTTGGAACTCGGGAAATTGTTCATCTGTGACAATAAATTCTAGATGAAATTTGCTGTAGAATCACTGGGAATGGGAAGATGTACCAGTTGTGTTTTCTGTTGTTGAAATAGACATGGATGGAGGAGCAAGAGAGAAGAAATGTGAACTGTCGACATAATACAGGTTATCAACAACAGGTTCTGAAGACAGTTAGAGATGACGTTTCCAAAGTAAATCTAGGGTTGAGGTTAAAGGGTCGTAGTTAAAATATTCTTCTTATCAGTAGTTAAGCAATCCATTATCTAGTTGTTTTTTGATGCTCGAGTAAGGTAAACTCGTTTCAGGATGTGGATTAATGACATGAAGGGCTACGTAATGTCATGTGTTCTATTGATTTTTTATTGATAGGCTCGACCATAGCTGATCACACTGTAGATGCCGATCTCCTAATATTTGCATATTATAATAAAAATAAATAAATAAAATAAAACCAGAGTTTTAATAACATCGAATTGAATGCATATAATTTCATATATGAAAATTAACAACTCAAACTTTGGATTTAACCATGTTTGTTTTTGCATTTAAAAAATATTTTAAAAAAAATTTTAGAAGTTTTTTATTTTTATTTTTGTTTTTTTATATATTTTTAAATATTTTAATACATTAATATTAAAAATAATTTTAAAAAAATAAAAAATATATTATTTTGATATATTTTTTTAATAAAAATAACTTCAAAAATGATATGCGAAAGGGATATGCTGCTGCAATTGAATTTTAGCTTTTTTATCTCAGTATTTTCTGAAGTTATTACAGAGGTTGTTCAGTAAGTTCATAGAGTTTACTTTTGTATTTTTTGGTTTGAAAATAAATTAAAATAATATATATACTTTTTATAATTCATTTTCACAATAATATATCAAAACAATACAAAAACAAAAGTAAAACAAATTTCAAAGATTTGCAAATCTACAGTTAGACAGCAGCGCTAAATACCCCCACTAAGTCATAAATCCGTGTCTGATTGGATTAAAAATTATATAAATTTAACTAACCCAACATCTTCGGCACTTTGATGCCTCAAAATAAACGTGCGCCAAATAACAATCCATCACTAGTATTTCAGATGCATTACATAGTTCTCACGTGAAAGCATTTCATAAAGGCCACTTAAAACATCTCTAAGATATCAGAGCACAGTTCATCTCACCTTATGCAGTCTTCTTCTACATAATGTGAAAAGAACACCGATTATCACCGGACATGCTGGTTTGGGGGAGGGGGGGGGGGATGGAAATAGCGGAGACTTATAGAGGGAGTTCTCCACTGTCCGCGACGACAACCTTGCTCTTGGGCGTGCCATTTTGCCTGCCTTCAGCTTCAACCTTGTAAACCACATCCATTCCAGATATGACCTTGCCAAACACAACATGTCTGCCATCCAACCTGTACATAGTTTGATCATTCAGTAGTGCAGACAATTCAGTATTCGATCAGAGCATTGCAGCTGCATCTCACACCAAATGTTCAAAACATAAACATGTCATTACCAGCTAGTTGTCACTGTTGTGATGAAAAACTGTGAGCCATTTGTATCAGAACCAGAGTTTGCCATTGATAAAATTCCTGTACAAAAATAGATCATGTTTATCACGCAACCAGGAGGCTGTTTATCAAAACTACCGAACGTTTCACCTACCTGGTCCAGTATGCTTCAACTTGAAATTCTCATCCGCAAACTTCTCGCCGTAAATTGATTCTCCCCCTCTACCATCACCAAGTGTAAAATCACCTCCTTGGATCATAAAGCTGGGAATAATCCTGTGGAATGCACTCCCCTTGTAGTGAAGAGGTTTCCCGCTCTTTCCAACACCCTTTTCTCCTGCGATAAAGAATAATGGTGCGGCATGAACACAATTCAGTTGCAAGAGGCTAAGATCATGGGGGTCATTGTATGAAAACGAACCACGATAAAAAAACTAATTGTCTTCTATTTCTTCTAAAAAACGACCAACACATAAAGCCACTTTTATTGTTCTCTCTAGGGCTTTCAAGAATTTCCGAGGTCAGCAGTCCAGATATTCATCACCAATTAGACGATCAGACATTCAGAAATGAAAATGGCAGAAACGTTATATGTTCTGTAAAAAGCAAGGCCAACTACTTTGGAAATAGAAAAACGATACAATGGAGATGGGAAATAATTCATCTATAGAAACGTGTAGATAAATGAAGATGCTTAGTTTAGCAGCTTACCGGTGCACAGTGCCCGGAAATTTTCTGCAAATTGGAAGCATCAACTAATTAACAACATTCTGAATCAAGATCAACAACAATCAAGGAACCAAATATACCACCACGTATGAGATTATACCTACGGTCTTTGGAACTGTCTTGCCAAATAGTCCGATGGTAATGCGACCTGAGAATAGATGTCATGTTTTAGTGCCCAATATTTGAGAACAAAGCAATGCAAAACAGAGAAATTTATACAGCATATTGCCTCCACTGCAGAGTTCAACAGTTACAATAACTCCAATAATTTCAAATCATTCTCTAAATGAAAGAAAAAGTTAGTTTTTGCCAACTATATTGTCCTTGGATCCAGAATGTAGCAGCACAAGAAATATCTCACTGATGTTAAACAGTCTGTTTGAAAGCCAGAACACGACAGCATGCATAAACAGAGCAAATGGGTCACATAGGCATCTAGCAACTTCTTCATCGAAATACCCAATTGCTTCTTTTCTTTTAATATAATCCGAACAAAGAACATACCAGCTGGTTTCCCATCAATCTCAACATCAAAGTAAACTTTATGGGTAATCTCCTTCAAATCTTCCTTCGACTTCTTCGCCTGAAAAAGGTTACTCAGATTTTCAGCGTTATAACCACAATTTTCACCAATCAATGCAATCTTCCAGTCAACGATTAAAACACAGAAAATCAGAACAAAATATCTTAATATTTGCCTCGATCTAATAGAACCATTATAGCCAATGGACCCAGATAATTATCAATCAACATAACTGATCTTAGATTACCTGGATGAGAGTTAGAGTTCCGAAAAGGACTAAAGTCCACAGCAGAGTAACAGCCAACGATCCCGATCTTGCCATCTCTGCTTCAGGGTTTTTTTGCTAGTGACAGTGAGAAGCAGCAGAGAGGATCCTTTATTTTTTTTAATACAGGAAGGGAGTGGCATAGTCCAATGGAATTGCGCCGCGTGGCTAGCTGGATATTTTGGTTAAACCCTATTGGTTGATAAACGTGGAGTCTCCAGGGCCCTTCCTGGCTCAGAAAAAGGCCGACATTTGGTGGGCTATGGTTTTATGATTTGTGCTTTGATCTTTCTAGGCCTTCATCCTCAAGTACCTGTTGGACTGATGTTTTTTTTAAGATTTAGGATATGATAAGTGTGAAATATATTAATTCTTTCCAAATTTAAAATATTATCCAATACTTTTTTTTATTAAGATAAATAAAAACTAAATAAACGTAATAATTTATGTTAATATAATTAATTAAAATGTAAACTATGAAATTATATATATAAGAAATAGACATCATGTTATCTAAGTTTGTTTTTCAATAATATAATAGTACTTCGTAAAGATGATTATGGTAGGATCAGCAATCATCTCATTTTTTTTCTCTCTTGAATTTAATTATCACTGTTCATATATATACTGATTAATTATATAATTTTTTAGTCTATTTATAATAAATATCATGTTTATTGTTATGATAGTTACATAAAAATAAATGTAAAATTATAATATTTATGTTTTTATTTAAAATACCTCTCAGTGGGTTCTCCCATATCCGCCGCCGCCCATGCATCTACAATGCCTCCGCCGACTTGCCAGTTTCTCCTTCCAAGTTTGTGCTACACCCCGGAATCATCCACTTGTTTGTGCTATTTTTAGAGGGATTAGTCTATGGTATATGCTTTCACATTTGCTAAGAGATTTGGTTCTCATGACAAATAATCCAAGGTTCTTTACTGCATATTGAAGGAGAACTCATGGCTGTTCTTTGATTATGGTCTTTTAGATGGAAATTTATTTATATTTTAAACAACAACAGTTACTTTTTACACATATTGCTTACTCTACACTCTAAATGCTTGGTAGAATTCTTTAGGTTACGCGATCAGGCATGTTCATTTATGTGAGACATTCTGAATTTCTATGTTTTAAGTTGCTTGCTTAGAGCTCTCTGCACTACTTACAATAGGGGAATGAACAGCATGCATGAGCCTAGTCGACGTGGAGCCTTAAATGTCTCGGGCTTAACAATTTCGTGCATCTGATCTCCTAAAGTGATTTGAGTTGGAACTTCATTGCTTTCTCCTTTTTTAGCACTATAAAATCTCAAATTCAATATGGCGAGGAGCAAAAGCAGATGGAAGTAAATTTGCCCGGATGAAAATGCAAAACCTTCTTGATATTACAGGTCATTTAAAGTACAATAACGTGATTGTAAACCTAAAATGAAACCAAAAGAATAGCAGCAAATCAATCTAAAAGCAGAGAACTCAATAACTTGGTTTATTTTCTTGCAGAGTTGCATATGCTATTCGCTTCTCTGATGGGAATATTATAAAGTACGAATGGGGTGTCTAAACAGAGTGTGATAATGACCTCTGTATTCTCCAGTGAACTCTGCAGCTTAAATGCCAGGAATTTTATAACTCGAGGGACGGATGCATTTCCTTGCCCCACCACTTCATTCTTTTTATCTGTTTTTGGTTCAAGGTTAATAGCAGCGACAAGAAATTCTTTCCTTTAATTCATTAGGAAGATTCGTAGAATTACTACTTTCTTCTGACCACTATTGTTTGTTCTGAAACAACAAATGAAGAGGACGGGTTGTGAAAATTGTAGCTTTCTTACAATATGCGCGTCCTAGATGCTCAGTTTGCTCTACCAACACTCTTGAGATGTACAGCCATTTGAAGATATTCTACTCTTTCTCCATTCCTAATAAAGAAGAATCAATATACATAGAAGCATAAACAACATCAAATCAAGGATCTCATCTCTTTTTCTTCAACAAATGGAGCAGCCTTTCAGGGTCTGCATCATTTGCATAAGAACTTTCGTGCACAGGGTGCTTGAACCCCCTGATGATGTCAAAAAACTTTTCCAGGACTACTCACAGAATGGCACCATGTCAATGGATGATCTACTTAAATTTCTATCAAAGGTTCAAGGACAAAACAATGCCAAGGAAGAAGACGCTGAGGCGATCTTTAATAGTCTCAAGCATCTCAACATCTTCCCAAGAAAGGGTCTTAATCTAGAAGCCTTCTATCGATATCTTCTTGGCGACCTGAATACTCCTCTTTCTCCATGTGTAATACTCCTCTCCTCTTGCACTTCCAGAATAACACCAAACATCTTTCACGCATCCATCTTTAACATCTTGATTATTTAAATCTTCCGTGTCATAGCCAATATTGATATATAACTTTTCCAAATCCCCCCCACCCCCCTCTCTGTTTCGTGTGTACCTCCTATAATGGTAATTGTGTGTGATGTTTCTGAATTCAGGTGCACCATGACATGACTGCTCCACTAGCTCATTATTTCATGTACACAGGCCACAACTCTTACCTGTCTGGGAATCAATTAAGCAGTAAGAGCGGTGTTAGACCTATCAAAAAAGCTTTGAAAAATGGTGTAAGAGTAATTGAATTAGATCTATGGCCAGCCAGGAACAACGATGTGGTGGTTCACCATGGAGGGTATGGAATTAATTTTCACTTTTATCTCTAGATCTCATGTTATGCTACTTGTGTCTACCTAATTTATGCTCGAGGTTTGTTTTGTTTCGTAATTATAAATTTGTGATTTTCATTGAAAATAAGAATGTGAAAATGATTCATGCTTAATTGCATCGGCTCTAGTAAACAAAGATACGCATAACCCTTTTGTTTCTTTTACTTCTGAAGCTATATTTAGGTTTCGGTATTAACTATTATTGTCAAAATTACGAATTGATTAGATTTCTTTTATATACGCAGGACCCTGACAACATCAGTGAAACTCCTCAGATGTTTGCGTGCAATTAAGGAATTTGCCTTTCAGGTATCCGAATATCCTGTTGTGATAACGTTTGAAGACCACCTGACCTCCAATCTTCAAGATAAGGTTGCTGAGGTGAGAGTGAACTTATATCATGGGATTTTATGTTTTTTTATTGCTGGCATGATTTCGAGTGTACTTCTTGTGTAACCAAAATTGGTATGCAATAGATGGTCACTAAAACATTCGGAGACATGCTGTACCGTCCCGAGAAAGATGGATTAGAGAAATTAT
The DNA here is from genome assembly GCA_033617975.1 of Populus alba x Populus glandulosa. Classification (NCBI taxonomy): domain Eukaryota; kingdom Viridiplantae; phylum Streptophyta; class Magnoliopsida; order Malpighiales; family Salicaceae; genus Populus; species Populus alba x Populus glandulosa. Next base: position 6,278,362 of record CM066151.1, read on the forward strand.
CACCAGAGTCATTGAAGAAGAAGATTTTGATTTCAACTAAACCGCCAAGAGAGTATCTTGAAACTCAAGACAGCAACTCTCCGCACGAGTCAAAAAAATCATCAGAGGAACCAGGGGGTGATGAGAAGTTGCATTCTTCAAGAATTAACCTTTTTAGTTGCTCATCCATGTGTTTCGCTAAGCAGGATCAGATTGATGAGGGAGAACAGCTTCAAGGAGAAGATGAGGAGATGACAATACCTAAATACAGGGATTTAATTGCCATTCCTTCAGGGAAGCCAAAAGGTGGATTAGAAGAATGGCTCAGAATAGATGAGAAAGAAGTAAGACGTCTGAGCTTGAGTGAGCAAGAACTTGATAAGGCTACAAAAACATATGGAAAAGACATTGCCAGGTAAATAAGATCATGTATTCAGAATAAGTTTATCCTTCTCTTCCGCCCCTTGAAAAAAAAACAGCTTTGTTCATCGACAAGGATTCTGTGCTTCATTGATATAAAAAAACCCACGTTGTTAAGTCGGGGACAGCATTGCAGTGCTGGGAGTCTTAACACCTTGATCTTCTGCTCATTACGGAGGCAGGGCATGCTTTTCTAAATTTTCTAAATTTGCTTGCCATCTTAAGTGTCATTCCTAATTAGCAAGTCTAACGATTTCTTCCACTAGGATCACCAAGAACAATTTGTTGCGGGTATACCCCAAAGGTACACGCGTGGATTCATCTAATTACGATCCTTTTGTCGGATGGAAACATGGAGCTCAAATGGTTGCATTTAATATGCAGGTTTGTCTCCTAGCTTCTTAGGTTGATAGAATGAGTACTGATACTTTGTACTCTAGGGATATCTTCGACTTTGAATTCTATTTCTTGTTTTCTCATGCATATCTTCTGATTCTATATTAGAATACACCTCACTTCAAAAGAAGCGAGGATGGAATTGTAGCTTTCTGTTCCATTATTCCTGTCATTGATCACTCTCTAGAGGACATAAGACCGAACAAGACACTCTCAAATGAATGCTTGAAAAGAAAAGCCTTATATAACTTCATTTCAAAAGTTCTTTAGGTAGAAAAACTGTTCCAACAGTACACCCGATGCAACAAATAAAGCAGGTCTCGTAAAGATCCTGCAATGTGCTTCTTGCAGGCAAGATACGTATAGTTTATGACTTTCTTGTTGCTGTGTTGACTCTGAGCATTTTCTTCATCAAAAGGGATTAGGAATACTAGTCTATTAAAAAAAAAATACAGCCTATTATTGTCGAGGTAAATCAGGTCCCATATCTAAAATGCAAGTTCTTGTAGTGATCGATGACGACAATTCTGGAGTATTCTGGGTAAATTTTTAAGAATTCTTAGAAATCTGTGGTCATTTTGCTTTAAGATAAAGCATCTCTATAACATGCAGCATGCTTTAAAATTTTCGGTAGTGTATTATATGCTGGAGAGTCGTGCCACTATGATTCAAGTCTAGGAAACTTCTTCCAATAAAATAACAGTGATTCTCTGGCCACGACGTTATTTGAAAAACAAAAAAACACCAAAAGTGTATGAGACTACACCATCATCAAACTTTGTCTTAAATCTAAATTGGGTGTTTGTATTCCTGGAAGCTCCAGTTATAATGGAATAATTATGCTTGCTCTCTTTTGCTAACATTCCATCTTCAGGTTTGACTGATATCAATTTCAACAGGAAGAGAATTTTGAATTGTTTGAGCTCCATTTCAATTGACTGTTGGGACAGATGTCCACTCTCTGTGTTATGGCCTTGTGTGTTTTCTTGACCCTTTCCTCTTTATTTCCTTGACAGGGCTATGGGAGGCTCCTTTGGATCATGCAAGGAATGTTTAGAGCCAATGGTGGCTGTGGTTATGTGAAAAAACCTGATTTTTTATTGACGGAAAATGATGATTTTGATCCTAGTGTGCCCTCGCCAGTTTATAAAATATTGAAGGTGTGTGGGCTTAAATAGTAACAGTAAATGTTTTAAATTCCACTTCTCGTCTCCTTAATACTGAAGCATCTGGATTGGACTCACCTTCTAATTATCAGGTGAAAATCTACTCTGGGGAAGGGTGGCATTTGGATTTTCGCCACACACATTTTGATCAATATTCGCCACCTGACTTCTTGGTAAAAGTAAGATCAAAGGAAATATGTGTGATAATTATTAAATGTACCTGTAGGAGTTTCAAGTCACAAGTTTTGAAAATGCTTCGCCTTCAGAGTTCTGTACTTGTTTGTGATCTTTGACATGCCAGCAGTTTTCCCGAATTTCTTATGATCGTCTTAACGCACATCACTTGCATTACTCATTGGCAGAATAGATCTCCCTCTTTTGGAACATGACCATGGAAAAAATGGTACTTCTGATAACCAGTTACTGGATTCACAGGTTGGAATATATGTTGGGGTCCATGCTAGTGAAACCAGGAGAACACAGGTAGCTGAAAACAGCTGGCTACCGGAATGGAACGAGGAATTTAAGTTCGAAGTGGCTGCTCCAGAATTGTCGGTGCTTGGGATCGAAGTCAATGACGATGATAATTATGGAAGTCATGACTTCGCCGGCCAAACATATTTGCCGATATCAGAGTTGAGAACTGGTATTCGAGCAGTTCCGCTGCATGATCGTAGAGGAGAGAGATACAAGAGTGCAAGGCTTCTTATGAGATTTGACCTAAAAGACTCCCGAGAATGTTCCGAGTGACAAAAATCACGAGATTGACCGTCTCCATTAGCGGATTGAACCAGGGAGTCTATTTAGAGGAACTAGTGTCTGTAAATATACATAATCAGGATCCAATTTATAATTTTTCATATTTTAAATATTATTGGCTCGTGTTGATCTGCTTTTTACGTATTTTTAGAGTTTTAAGGGTCAAGATAGAACACCAATAAGATATCTACAGGTAATTACCGGTGATTTAAGAAACTTATTTAAGATTTGATCACAACATGATCTTAAGAATTCATGGCTATTTCGATGGTTGTTGAAAGGTGGAGATATTATTTGGAACATGATCAATTCCTCATTAAGACTGGTAGTGAAAGTCTGAAGTATCTTTCAAAGCAGATGATGCACGCTCCATTGCAGAGGAAAGAGGTAACTAAGTTGGTGGGTGCTGCTGCACCTGACTCTGACACAAAATTGTGAGTGTCTGCAATGCCATGTGCCTAATCAAGTCATGTATTTTCACCGCACCGCCGCCGTAGATTCTTCCCGGTAAGCATACATTTTCAAGTCTATTAAGCAAAAAAAAAAAAATTAAAACAACATGAGCCCCACGAAGTATAAACATGTTACAAGTAACTAGATACTATCATTAATGCAAAAGATACATAATTAAGAAAGTGTTTGGTTTGGAGGTAATTTTAGTTTTTTTTTTGTGAATTTATATAAAAAAAATATGTATTTTTAGCTTTTAATTTATACTTTAAAATGATTATATCTTTAAAAAAAAACCACCACACCACTTGCTTTTAAGACACAACATAATTTAATGTTGTTTAGTTAAATTTGAAACGTAATTTAAAATTAGTGAAACCCATAATTTATTCCGTTTTGACCATATATTATGAAAAAAACATTATTAAGATGATTTTTACTGAGTTTAAAACTCAAATCTTCTCCACCAACCACCTTTAATTCGAAAAAAAGACCCGTTGGTTTTTATTCTTTCCAAAATACCCCCACCCCTCTCCATCTTTACCATCTTATGTTCATCCCCATCGTGCCTTGTTGTTCTTTCATCTTCTTTTCCAGATTTAACATATTTTTCCAGATTTAACATGGTTTTCATCAAATAATTTTCACAGATTTAACATATAATACTTTTTCTGTCAAACAACCTTCACTAAAGAGTTTGTTTGTGAGATAATTCTTTCTAATCGAGATTTGTCAAGGGGAAAAAAAATATTTATTTGTTTTCATACTTCTCAAAATACCTCTCAACATTCATCCAGGTATCCCATCCGTCTTTTCTTTCTCCTTTTCTCTTCCTTTCGTCTTCTTGTCCCCAAAATTGTTGGCTTAGCATCCCTCAAACTAGGTTCCCACATCTTCCTCCCACCACATGTTTTCTGTGAAACCATTATTGAATTTTGATTTAGATAAATAAGTTTCTTTCTTTTTAGTCGTTATGTATTTTTAAATACAGTGCAAATTGATATATAAATTAGTTATTTTTTAGTAATTTAACATTACTAGTTACTTTTTTTAATGTATTTGTAATTATAGTTTTAATTAAACACTTAATTAAATCAGACACACCATAATAAAAAATACTTTTTAAAAATTATATTTTTTTCGAACTGCGAACACAAAACAAATACATTCTTAGCATCTTAGGGAGAAAGGTAGGTATTAAACTATTAATTATTGGATGATTTATAGAGAGAGAGAGAGAGAGAGAGAGAGAGCAAGCCTCAAAACATCCTTGTTTTGGCTGTCCAGTGTCCACCACCTCTTGGCATCCCATCTCAGCTTTTAGATAAAGGCAAGCTTTTCCAAAGTTCCTGCATTCAATTAATCAAAACCTGAGACGTAATCTTATGCTATTGCTGCACCTGACCAGGGCCACGTAAAGAATGATATTGCAGAAGGGTGGAGGAGCGTACTTAGGTTTTTGCTTGCTCCACATCATAACACGAACTTCAACCCCCGAGGAAGCCCTTTTGACTCTTCTCCATTTGTATCAGCAACCTTGAGGTCATTTCCAATTTGAAACCCAGACTACCTGGTTCTTAATCAAGACTGAACGTCGCCGTTCCTTGTGATCTCCTGTGGATTTTGGCGAGCAAATACGTAAAAAACCTTGCAATCATTAAACCCTAGTTCTATAGACTTTTAACTAGCAATCACGTATGAGTCTATGACTACTTCTGATAGTGTAGTTTTAAAATCTTATCAAAATGGTAGGTTGGAAATTTAGCATATATTTAAGAATAAAACTGATCAATTAGGTTTACAAGGATAAATTGAACATGGCCCGAATGGTCATCGGCTTCTCGCATCGGATCCCTCACCAGCTAACCTTCATCTCATTAATTAACTCTTCTATTCGAGGAATGAGACACTAATATAGAACATTCAATTTTCTATGCGTGGCCCATACCTAGCTGACGTTGTTTGCTCGACGAGAAAGTGAAAGAAAAAACCAAGACGAGCTCTATATCTGGGCTTGTCAGGGTGGTGCAACCTCCCCTGTGTAACATATATAGAAATCGTGGTTTTGAATCTTTCCCTCTTCCTCTTCTTTGTACCAGAAGAAATTAACGTTGTATTTGACCGCAATAACTTATGAATGTATTTTGCTCGTGGTACGTGCTTGAATCTATCTAGCTAGATCGAGCTCCATCTGATCTCCACCCAGGTTTTTTTTTTTAAAAAAAAAAAAGTAAAATACATGCAATAAGAAACCAAGAATTGGTTCATTTCGTGGCAAGGGACCTTAGCAGTTTTCAGTTAAAAATTAGTAAACGATCGAACATGCTCATCGAGAATCCTACAAACCCAGGATTAATTTATCATACAAGGATTGTTGTCTTCTTTGACGGTGGCGGGCTACCTCAAACCTGGGGTTGGCCAAGAGAGTTTGGTTTTGAATAGTAATATATCACAATTGCAGCAATTCTACTTCTTATAATTCCATTTACAAAATTATTATTCTTCTTCCAGGGTTTTGAGATAACCTCCTTAATTACTGCTCTTCTTTTATGTATATCAAATGCTTGAAAGCATACTTTTAAAACCCGGACTGACCCGGCGGGTTGACCCGGGACCCTGCCGACCCGGGTATGGGACCGGTCCGGGTGGAGGTCAAAACCCGGTTGGGAATTGACCCGGCAAAACCCGGTCAAGATCCGGCCTCAAACCTGTTGACTTTTTTTTTCTAAAACGACGTCATTTTGATTTTTTTAAAAAAAAAATGATCCGAACGACTTGGTCAAAACTCGAAATCCAGGCCTTGGATCGGACCGATCACCAGACCGGATCTTAAAACTATGATAGAAATAAAAAAGACAGAGCACCCCCACAAAACACCGCCCCATTTTCCTTTCATCATTCCTGGCCTCCTGTTTCTACCTCCCCACTCGAGTTTATTTTTGGTGTTTTAGGAAAGGAAATGGTGTCACATCAGGGTCCAAAGCGTGGCACATCTTGTCGACAAAGTAAACACCTCCCCTAAGCCAAAGTCATTGCTTCTCCTTCTATGGCTGGCTTATGTGAATAATTGGCTCTCAACTATAGAGGCGGACATTGACAATCCTCCATATCACATCAAAATATCTCAAGCCAATATGCTTTGATTGACACGTCAAGATTCGATTACACTGGCTGACTAGGTACCGGGAAAGGATCAAATTGATTAAAAAATTAAAAAAAATCAATTACGACAAGTAATTTTCACGACTATATGATTTACCGATCTTTCTTTTTTTTAATTAATTTAGATATACATAATCTCGATTAATTTTATAAATTTTAAAATTAATAATTATATAAATTTTCAATAGCTTTAAAATTTATAAAAATCAAACTAATAACATCTAAAATTTAATTATTTTTTCTTATAAAGTTTTCGGTTAAAACACTCGTGAATGTATAATACTTAAAATAAAACATGAGAGATAATATATTATGTTCCCAGTGTTAAAAATACTTTTTTATTCAATATATCTATTTGTTTTTTTCCAGATAGATATAAGTTAATTACACACCTTAATTATAAGTTACAAGACCACGCTTATTTTAGAAAACTTGATGCAATTTGTTAAAGACAGTAAGGGCACAAGGATAGGGGGCAAGTTCAATTATTTACACTATTTTAGGACTCATTTGCAAACTCACAAGCTCTAAAGTACCAAACTATATTCATGCATTAAAGTCGTGTGTTTGGCGGGGGTGTCGTTTATTATTTTTATTATTATTCTAGATTAGGGTTTATTTAGAGATTGGTTAAGATTAGTTTTAAAAAAATAATATTTTTTTTATATTTTTAAATCGTTTTAAAATTGAAGTGTTAAAAATAAAAATAAATATTTTGAATATATTTTTAAAAAAAATCACTAACTTCCTTTCGTTTAAAAGTGACCTAGCAATGCTACAGGACCGGATTTAGGTTATGCTTGTTTCTTTAAAAGTAGTTTCTGGAGAATTATTTTACAAACTTTTCTATGTTTGTTTGCCATTAAAAAAATTAGTCAACGAAAAATATTGTAAGATTTATTACTCATTATTTTAATAAACTTTAGAAAAATAAAATATTAAAAAATTATTTTTCAGTTTATTTTTTATGACATGGTCAAATATTAGAAAGTATTTTCCAACTTATTTTTTATTACACTACCAAACATTAAAAAAATACTTTTTTAAAATTTACTTTTTTATAATTTACTTTTCAAAAATAATTACTTTTTAACAGATAAACAGGGTCTTAAAAGAAACACGTTTTCCTTTGTGCAATGTCCTATCATGCCTTTCATGTATGCTATAAATTTCGAGCCTTTTGAGCTGGCCTGATGGTGGAAAATTGAAATCCACTTGGACTCGTCTGAAAGAAGCTAGACGACAAGATCCTCGGGTAGCCCCGGTCTGGGCTTAAAGAGAGAAGACGGCAAATCTAGGAACGGACAATTAGTGGAAAAGGTGTAAAAAAAAAATATGATACGCTACTATTCCATTTCAAGCAAAACCCACTTTACAAAGAAAGTGAGGGTTAATTACTTGGCTCCTCCTTTTCTTCTCCTTTCTCTGTTATCATCACCACTTCAAAGAATAAAATCAGACCTTCCATTTCCATCCACTCGCCATGCCTGCGCCAAGTTGAGAGATGCAACGCAGTGATGAACTAACCTGCTGGTAGTGGGCTACTTGTCAAAAAAAGCAATCCTTTCTAGAAATTAAGAAACTAGAGGGTTCAGATCGATCTCATATACTTAGAGTATGAAAACCAGATGGGATCGATCTTCATCAACTGTTAAGTTGTGATCAATGTATATTTTTTGTTTTTAAACAAATCGAAGAAGGAAGCTTTATCTCTCTCGAGACAAGAAAACCGGTTCAGCCCCGGATTGATGAATAATCGGGGCGTGTTTCTGAAGTTGAAAAGCAACAGATGGTAATGGTGATGGTGATTGGACCTGGCAACTTTGCAAGTGGTTAGGGTAAGTCCAAAATAAGCTGTCACAAGCAAGTAGCTTTTCGCGGTGGATGGCCCTCCTGGTTATTGAGGTCGAGCGATAAGAAATTAAATGAAAGCGATGGAGGACTTGGCGGAAGATCCATGGCCATCCAACCACCATTATAGGAGAGAGAGAAAGCAAATGGGTTTGTGTTTTGGGACAACAACTATTCCAAGATCGCAGTTCTGCCTCTTGCCTCCGCACATGGCCTCCAGATATAGAGGGTGTTTGGGAGTATGGTAGCTGTTGCTTTTCAAATAGTTTTTCGTGTTGAAAAATATGTCAATAATGTTTTTTTATTTTTTAAAAATTATTTTTGATATCAGCACACCAAAACGATGCAGAAAGTACGAACCGAACTCAATTTTAACAAAAAAAAAATAATTTGAATTTTGGTGAAAAGCCGGTTTGGCCACAATACCAAACGGGCACATAAACACAGTAAAGTTCTGGTGGGGCAGGAGCACGATGTACTGTTTTTAAAATATGGTTGTAGTTATTTTTAAAAATTATTTTTATTTAAAAATACATTAAAATAATTTAAAAATATTAAAAAAAATAATTAAAAAAATTAATATTTTTAAAATATAAAAATAAATAACACGTTAAGCTTGAAAGAGGGGAATATGGGAATAAAGTTTATTAAATGAGTTGACTTGCATACACCTGTAAAAAAGAGGTTCTTCAACTACCTTTGGCCACCATGAGAGGAAAAAAAGAGAAGAGGAAAAGATGTGTTTCTTTTTCCTGGTGCAAGTCAGATTTCAGTTTTTTTTTTTTTTTTTGTTTCTGCCCATCTTTAGATTCAATGGACCTTGTGGATTACATTTCTCGTTCAATGGATATTTAAATGGAAAGAAAACCTCCTTGCGTAGCTCCATGCTCAAGGTTCAACGAATGTTTCTTTAACAAGGAAAATATTATTTTAATAATTTTAATATGCTGATGTAAAGATTTAGAGTATTTCAGAATATTTATCACACGTACGCCTTCCTTGAATAATGAGCGTCAAAGCGATCGATTTCAAAATATTTCAAAGCTTCGAACAATCCAGTTAATTCGATTCCCTTATCTCAATAATTTGCACTTCGACACGTGCCGGATAAATGCAGGTTTCACGTGCTTCAGTTGGGGTCATCCTTGTGTAATTTTCCGTATTTATTTTTATATTTAAAAAAATAATAATTTTTTAAAAATATTATTTTAATATATTTCTAAATAAAAAAATTTAAAAAAACAACTACAATCATATTTTTAATTATAATATCGCATGCATGGAGTTCAATTTTAATTTACCTTTGAATGAGAAAGAAATTTTTTTTCCATTCTTGGAGTTTAGTTTAATCCACTTCATGTATATCTTGAGAATCCAAATTGGAAAAGGAACCGAGTGAATTGTGATCACAGATTTTGAAAATCATAGCTTTTGGTACTTTGGTTGGAACAAAAGCTTACCATTTAAATTAAATGAAAATCTTTTCAAGTGTTTATTGTTTAGAGTTGCTTGTGGTGTGCCTTCATAGAGTCCTTTTATTTTTGTTTTTTACAATTCATAATCAATTTGAATCAATAAGAATTAATCTAGTCCGTTAACAAAAATAAATATAATTAAAAAATAAAAATGGCTCTTAAGTGTTCTTCACACGCAAATAGATGAAACGTTCTCAAGTATTTTGAATGATGCATATGGTATCTCATGTTAGTTAAATATTGTCTTCCACAATAGCTTTTGAAGTGTTGTGCCGTCCTTTTTTTTGTGGTTATATATATATAAACTTGTGTTAAGTTAGTTCAGTGATTTTTCTTCCTTTTTTTTATATTTTTTTTCATTGTCTTGAATTTTGCATTAGCCCTTTAAAAAATTTAAATTTTTATGTGAGTTTGTATCTGTACCGGTTTTATTCTTTATTATTTTAATTTTTTTTTTTTGTTTTTAATATTTTTTAAATTTAATTTTGTTTTTTAATTTATTTCCTCAACATTTTATTTCATTTAAATTTTGTATTCAATTTGATCTTTATTTTTTTATTGTTATTTTTTTATTATTTTTATTATTTTTTTTAATTTCATTCCTCAACATTTTATTTCATTTTATTATTGTATCTAAGTTAACCCTCATTTATATATATATATATATATATATATATTTTTATTATTATTATTATTTTCTTGGTTTATTTTATTTTTCAACCTAGTCTCTTTTTATTTTTCATTTAGTTTTTATACTATATTCAATCTTATTGTTTTGGTTACTATTTATTTTGTTTTTTAGTTTTGGATGATTATGAATTTTACTTTGTGACTTTTTTGTGTTTGTTTTTATGGAATAATCTTGGTTTCATGTCCAAGTCACAACTTTCAAATATTAGCGTAATTTATCTTCGTTCTTTTATAAAGTTTTTTTTAAATGATATTTTTAAAATTTTATTATTTAATATTATGTTACTAGACCTTGAATTTCGTGATTTTTTTATATATATACGAGGTTATCCTGATTTTATATCTTAGATTATGAGTTAGTCGGGTTAACTCGAGTAAATTTAGTTTTTTTATATTTTTTTTAATTACAATTATAATGTGTAAGTAAGTGTATAGGTTTGAAAATAAAATGCCAAGACAAAAACCTACGTGATCCAGTGAAAAGAGAGGCAGGGGTCCCTGAGTTATACAGTCAAGTGGGTTTGTCTTGAAAATGATGGATTGTTTGATACATGAATTTATCTTACGCGTTTCATTTTCTTCTCGTTCAGTAACTGTTATTGGTTATTTTTTAAAAATATTATTTATTTAAAAATATATTAAAATAATATATTTATTTTATTTTTTAAATTTTATTTTTAACACCAACATCTCACCCAAAAAAAAAATCCTCATAGATGCTTTTTAAATGGAAAAAACAAACAGACTGCTAACTTTATGGAGCAAAACAGGAGTGTTTTTTTTTTAATAGAACAGATGGGAAGATTACAAGCTAGTAAAGTTGAAATTGTTTTTTAGGAATCGACAAAATCCGAGTAGAACAGCCAATAAAAATTTAATTGGTTATGCTAATCTAAGTAGCACAACCTGATGCGTAATCCTTAAAAATACAATAAAAAATTAAATAGTTGTGCTCCTCTTATATTCTTTTCATTTGTGTCAATTTTGGCACAAACGAGTTGCTAAAAAGAATATAACCTATAAAAGCTGCGCTGCTCTTTTTTACGCAATTTATTTTTTAAAGATTGTGTTGTTTTCAATCAGGCACCCTTTATCTATTTATTTTAAATTTATAAAATCTTCACGAGCACGATTACCCCAAACCGTATCATTTCTTTTCTCTTTTCTCTTTTTCAATAAAACTCGTAAGATTATAGTTTTGACACCTAATCTAGCGGGTCGATTTGGGATCTAATAGATTCAAGGCTAGAATCATACCGAGTTTTAAAAAAATAAAAAAAAAAAAATTTAGGTGACCCGACGGGTTGACTCAGGAAGATTCATTCAAAAATACGGTTGCAATTTGTTGACTTTTGTTTTTTTAACTAAAACAATGTCGTTTTAATTTTTTTTAAAATAACTCAAGTGACCCAGTGACCTGATCAAAACCCAGAACCCGAGTCTTGGACCGGGCCAGCCACTACGCCGGGTTTAAAACCTATGCGCAAAACAAATTCTATCTGTATTTGTTCCCATTTCAATTAATCAAAGTTCATTTGGAACAAGAACAACTTGTTTGTTTTTATATTTTAAAAGCATTTAAAAAAAATTATTATTTATTTTTTTATATTAAATTAGTTTTTTTATGTTTTCATATTATTTTAATGTGCTAATATTAAAATTGATTTTAAAAAATATATGTATATATATATTTTTAAATAAAAAATACTTTAAAAAATAACCATAACTAAACTCTCAAAATACGATATTTCATGTGCCACGTAAATACACAAACTTTACACTTGAAAATTCCGAGAAAAACTGCATTTCTTAGGATTTGATGCCTTAATTTATTTTTAAAGCCCTCCGTTTTATAATTTGATAAAACAAATAAATATGTAAATTAAAAGGTCCATACATATATTTAATTAAATATATAAAGAATTATTTAAGCTAATAAATTTTAAAAACAAACTACTAATGCGTCTATTCAACTCACATCGCTACAAGTTGAATAATTTTTTTTTTTATGTAAAAAAATTAATATGTAAATGTTTTTAACGAGTTTTTTTTATATTGAATAACAAATATAACTGTGAATCAAAAAATTGATACTTGCATATAATAAAATATAATAAAAATCATATGCATTAATAAAAAACATAAGATCCTAAGTTAATTTTTAACGTAACAAAAGAATGGAAAAATTTTGCAACCACTATAATAAAACAATATTGTCTTTGTCTTTGTATGATAATTTTCTATTTTAAAAAAGTGTAGAGAAAAAAATAAAAAAAAATACAAAAGAATAAAGATAAAAACAAATAAAATGATATAAATAGATGAAGTGTGGAGTAATAAATATTTTTATATTCGGTATATTTCTACTTTTCTATATTTATTGATTTAAATATTGAAAAGTTTTTTGTTCTGATATAAAATTTATCTTGCAGTAAAGCTCATGAAAATTGCCTCATTAATCTTCCGACCTAATTTGAAACCCAACCGCTTTACCAAACCAAGATCGCAACTTTGATTTTGGTAACTAAAATAGATCGCACGTATTATTATCAGGGCAATAACCCAGAAAATACAAAAAAAAAAAAAAACATAAATCATGAATAAAAGGATCAAGGGAAAAAAATCAGAAATTGTAGGGATAAGGATCAAAATCTAAAACATAAAAACATGATAAAAAAAAAACCAAACACGCAGAATTTTTCAAAGTGTATTTTTAGATAAAAAATCCCAAATATAAATGGAAAAACTTAACACATCCAACTAAAAAAATTAATAATCATTGTGTAAAGAAATGGAAAAAAAAATCAATAATAAACAAAAAAAAACTGAAAAAACTAAAAAATAAATATAAATTAAAATATTTAATATCGCAATGTGAGTAATTTACATAGTTGTTTTTAATGAATTGATTAACCAGAATAAATTTTTAATAAAAACCGATACACGCATAAAATTTATTGAATATGATAAAAGTAAAAAAATACCATACAAGGTTACACATGTTAAAAATATTATGAAAAAAAATCAATATTTTTTTAAAAAATCAATCTATATAATTTGTTTTTTAAAAAAATCATAGATGAATCATACTAACCTTTTTAAAAATTAAATACACTCAGTATCATTAAAGAATAATTATAATCTAAAAAAGACTAAATAAGCTAGAGAAAAAAAAACACAAATGGGGTATTAATTAAAACATAAAAAATTGTTTTAAAAAATACATATAAAATAAGGCATTAATTTTTTTTTTTTAAAATAAGATTACAAAAATAAAGAATTAGCATAATCAGGCTGTATGTTGTTATGAGCCTGACAAGAAGGCCTAGCACTTGGCCTATCAAGCAAAGAGTCATGCAAAGATGCTCAAATGTGCGAACTTTTATTTTATTTTATTTTTAAATTTAATTGGCACGAAAAACATGTCATCCACCCCAATTATAAAAAAAAAGGTGTCGTTTGCATCAGCAGGGGACACATCATTTGGGAATCCCTAAAATCCAGCTATTATGGTTGCTGAAAAAACAGGGTCCCTGATTGTTTTACAAACAAATCTATTTTCAACCAATTTTTAACATAAAACATTTAAAAAACACCCTAAAAACCTTGTTAAACGAATCAATAGCCTTTAAAACCACAAAAAAACCCTATAATCTTCCCAAGATCATATATTTTTTTTAACACTTCAATGGTAAAAAAAATATCTCATCTTAATTTCCATTATCATATGAAATAATTTAACACAAAAATCTATCGTTTTGGTGGTTATAGTCGTCACCAACAACCACTTTCTCTTTTTATGTTGAAATATAAAGACTTACTCTCTCTCCTTCCAAAAAAAAAAAAAAAAAGTTCGATATCAAGATTAATTTTTTAAAAATTAAAGAAACTGGTTATTTAATAGCTAGAACCTACGAGGGAACTAAAATGAGCTTTTATAACAAATTGTAAATCCGATGTCTATTCTACCCATCTTTTTACTTTAATTATTTATTTTTCAATTCAATCATTCTTCCTAAAAAAAATATACAATTAAATAATAATTTAAGTTTAAAAAAACTAAATTATAAAAAAATAAAGTTAAAAAATCAAAATAAAAGTTAATTTTTTTTTTCTCCTATCCACAATGTCATGTTAGGAGGTGAACATCAACACAAACTGATATCTTTTAATATATTTTATGATTTCATCTAGCGTGTAGTTAGGAAAAGGGAGTGGAAATTAACTTTGGTTCAAAGTACAAAGTTGTACTTCTTGTTAAAAAAATGTATTTCTATTTAAAAATATAACTTTTTTGAGATGAAGAGTTCAAGGTGAGTAAAATCCGACATAATTAATTGAGATCGAGGTAATAGAGCGATATTGTGTGTTGTGGTAGCATTTATTTTTTAATATTTTTAATAAGTCATGATGTTGAAAATAATATAACTTGTTGAATTTTGTTTGTTTTTTAAATTATACTATTGTGAATAATATAAATATAAAAAATCTAAAGTGGTTGTATTGTTGAAAACAGTGTAATTTATTAAACTCTTTTAGTAAATTATGTTGTTTCGGAAAATATAACCTTTAAATTTTCTGTAAAAAAATACTAGATTTACTCGGATAACGTAGCATAGCAGCTTCGTTATTTGCTCGGATATTGCTTTTTGGCCATGCTAATTTGATAGATACTAGGTATTTGAGTTTCACTCTATTGTGGGTCATAATTGTTTTTTTTTGTTTAAATATAGAGAGATAGACTATTTTAATGTATTTTTTTTATATATAAAAATAAAATCTATAAAGGAAAATTTATTTGAATATCTAATTAAATAGATCGATAATTATCAGTGTTAATAAACAAAAAAACATTTGTTAATAATAACTAAAAAACATAAATATAAATTAAAATATTTAATTTCATAAAAATAAATATTTATTCATTCATCTAGTAAGTTTGTTTATTAAAACCATTAAAAGATAATAAAAATAATTTTTTTTTATAAAACTGAGTTAATAAAATAAATGGAAAAAATATTATGCAATGCTAAATATATAAAAAAATATAATTTTAAAATAAATATTTGTTTATAGAATAAAGTATATGTATAGAAAATAAAAGAAATTTTCAAAAAATAAATGCAAAATAAAACATTTTAAAAAAACTTACGACCCTCCCTTCTAGCCCATAGAGTTGGATTACTTAAAGGATTATACATTTGTTTTTTTTTTTATCAAACATCCTTGTAAATACTTTAGGGTATTTATAATTGAGATAATAATTATTTTTAAAATATTTTTTATTTAAAAATATATTAAAATAAATAAATATTTTTAATTCTTTTCAAATTTATATTTGATATCAAAATGATTCACAAACAATAAAAAAAATTAATTTAAAGAAAAACAATTCAGATTTTAACAAAAATAAAATTAAAACTCAATGTCAAGCACTCCCGGTGTTAAAGTAGCAATAGCAACAACAATAATAATAAAATTAAAAATAACTTTTAATTCCTTATATAGAATATATAAAAAGAGATTTATAATTATAAAAGAGTACCAGTCATATTTTATTAGTTTCTTTTTAAATTTACTTAAAAAAACATAAATATAAATAGGAAAAAAAATATTCGGTGGACATATTCTTTATTGCTTTTAAGAGTAATTGATTTTATTATCTCAATTTTTATATTTGTCTATTTCTTCTATTTCTTTAAAGCAACGAAGCTCACAACTAATAGGAAGTATTTAGTTACTCTATTAGCATTATAATTTCTCTTTTATTTGTATTTAGTTTTTAAGAATTATTTATAATATAAATTTAGGATATTTTTGTGATTATGGCTGAGGTTATATTTTAAAATATTTTTATTTAAAAATATATTGAAATAATATATATATATATATTAAATTTATTTTTAATACTAGTACATTAAAATAATTTATTTTTAAAAAAAATAAATAAATTTTAAACGATTAACGTTTTGCCGCGCTGCTAAACTCACCATTAATCCACTAATTTATCATCCAAAGAGATCATTGGTTGTCCGAAACAATAAAAGAAAAATGTGTGGTGGTGAGGGCTTGCAAGGTCATCCTAAAATGGTAATTAATTAAAAAGACATCCAAAACCAAATCTATCACCTTATCAAATACAATCTTCTCATATTCCATCCTTAATTAACACCCAAAAAGCAAAGACACTGACTCCTGCCATCCCCTCCCCTGTCATTGTTGCTCCGTATGACATGCTTCAGTGGGCACAGCATCTCTCTCTCTCTCTCTTTCTCTCTCTACGCCTGAGAAGAAGAAGAAGAAGAAGAGTGGAGGTATATAAAACCCACGAGAAGAAGAGAATCTATGCCGAGACTCAACGGTGAGTTTTCTTTTGTTCCATTGCTTAACTAACCGGACCCACACGCCCAGACTCGACTCCACCTCACCTCTCCCCACCCTCTTCATCAATAAATAATTCATAAAGCTGTTGAAGTAAACAACACCTTGTCCTATTTTTTATTACAACCTTAAAAGCATAAAGAAAATTCAGACCTTATCTTCCTCAATATATACACATATACACGCACAGGTCTCTGTCGGCTAGCCGGCGATGCCGACGCCTGTAGGCGTAGCGAGGCAATGCTTGACAGAGGATGCGGCGCGTGCTCTAGACGAGGCCGTTGCGGTGGCGCGTCGAAGAAGCCACTCCCAGACGACCTCTCTGCACGCTGTCTCTGCTCTGCTAGCTCTCCCGGCCTCAACTCTCAAGAACGCCTGCTCACGTACCACCACGAGCGCGTACTCCTCGCGCCGCCAGTTTCACGTCCTCGACCTATGCGTTGGCGTCTCTCTAGACCGGTTACCATCTTCGAAGACGCTCGAGGAGGACCCGCCAATATCGAACTCCCTGATGGCAGCGATCAAACGGTCACAGGCGAATCAACGCAGACACCCTGATAATTTTCATATGCACCAAATACACTGTAACCAGCAAGCGGCGTCGGTTTTGAAAGTTGAAATGAAACATTTCATTTTATCGATTTTGGATGATCCGATTGTGAGTCGCGTATTCGGGGAAGCCGGGTTTAGGAGTTGTGATATAAAGATGGCAATAGTTCACCCGCCGGTTATTCAAAGATCGAAATTCTCACGGGCCGGATGTGCCCCCGTATTTCTATGTAATTTACCAGGCTCGAATAGTACAGTTCCGGGGCGACCACCCGGGTTTAGTTTTCCATTTAGCAGTGGGCTTGATGATGATGTTGGAGATGATGATGTTTGTAGGAGAATTGGGGAGGCTCTAGTGAGGAGAGAAGGGAAGGGAAGAAACTTACTACTTGTTGGGGTTTATGCAAGTAATGCTTTAAAGGGTTTTGTTGATAGTGTAAATAAAGATAACAAAGGAGGCGTTTTGCCTAGTGAGATTAGTGGGGTGAGTGTAATTAGCGTTGAAGATGAGGTTATTCATTTTGTTAGTGAAGGAGGGGGAGACAAAGAGAAGATGAGTTTGAAGTTTGACGAGTTGGGTCAGGAATTGGAGCGGTGTTCGGGTCCGGGGATTGTTGTGAACATTGGAGATCTCAAGGTTTTGGTTGGTGAAAATGTGTGTAGGGATGCTTTGAGTTATTTAGTTTCGAAATTGTCGGGTTTGTTGGAGGGTTTTAGGGAGAAAATCTGGTTGGTGGGAGCTGCAGATAGTTATGACACATATTTGAAGTCTGTAGGGCGGTTTTCCGGTGTGGAAAAGGATTGGGATCTTCGGATTCTGCCTATTACTTCTTATAAGAGTCCCACTGGAGGTTTTGGCTCGAAATCGAGGTGAGCAGTTTTATCCTGTGATAGCTCTTTTTTTTTCTTACGTCAAAAGCAGAAAATAATGTTATGCTTTCGTTGGATATTTTTTAAAATTTGGATGCAAGAATTTCTATGCAGGGTGGTGGAGTCTAGGTTTGATTTGTGCATTTCTGATGGTAGCGTACTGTAGGAAGAAGATAGGGGAAAGGATATGGCGGAAAAAGATTGGCCTGAATTTGATATTTTTATTTTATTTGTTAATGATTGTTTCCATGAGCCAGAGTTTGCTGCTGTTTTAGACTTATTTACTCGTGTTCTAATTTGTTATCTTGATTGCATTAGCAGATGCATTTTCCAAGCTTTTTCTTAACATAATCTTTTTTGGCTACTAGGTGGTTCTATTCCCGTGTGCTTGTTGTTAGTTATATTGCTTGTGTGCCAAGTATTACCATGTTCAAATGGCACTTATTCTTGCTACCGAAGCATTATTCTTGTTCCATGAAGTCAAATTTAGTGTCGATCTTCTTACTTGTGGTTATATTTTTCATTTTTATCTTTTTGTTGAAAATGAGATATGACACCATGTTAATGGCTAGTGATATTCAAAAATCAATTATGCAAATATGTATGCTGTGCATACAGTTTAGCTTCTGACCATCTTTTACCCATTCAATCTCACAGTTACCTGCTCATGACACTTACAGCTTGTTGGGGTCTTTTGTTCCGTTTGGTGGGTTCTTTTCTACCCCATCTGATTTCAAAATTCCATCAAACAGCATAAACCAGCCAATCACTCGTTGTCACCTTTGCAATGCAAAGTATGAACAAGATGTTGCTGCTATTCTGAAGATGGGACCAACA
Source organism: Populus alba x Populus glandulosa (assembly GCA_033617975.1). Classification (NCBI taxonomy): domain Eukaryota; kingdom Viridiplantae; phylum Streptophyta; class Magnoliopsida; order Malpighiales; family Salicaceae; genus Populus; species Populus alba x Populus glandulosa. Next base: position 6,297,347 of record CM066151.1, read on the forward strand.
ATATCAGTTGCTGAACAGTGCTCAGAGAACTTACCTTCTTCGCTACAAATGGCTGAACTTGACACGAGAAAGGCAGTGGACATGGTCAAGGTGTGTTACTCCGTGGTTGCAAATCTTTGACTTAGCTCACCATGCACACACAGCACACTATGTATTTTCTTTTTTTCTTTGGTATTAGTGGCAATATTTATGGAAGCGCGTGCTTCATCTTCAGTGCAGACCAAAGATGACGGTACTTCATTGAATGCTAAAATTTTGGGTCTGCAAAATAGATGGGATGATATTTGTCAACGTCTCCATCATGCTCAGCCATTCTCCAAATTTGATGTTTCCCAAGCCACATCCCAGTCCGCCATTGCTGAGGGTTTTCAGTACCTAACGGATAGGAAAGAGAGCAGAAGCAATAGTAGCAGCAGAGATTCATCACTAAATGAGAATCAATGTGCATATCTAAATCTTGGCGTTTGCTTGGACAAGCAAAAGATCTTTCCAGGGAGATACTGTGCGGTTTCTGAAGTTGAGAATATTAATCACCAATCTAAGCTACTTGAAGAAGTTCCAAGATGTCAGCAAGAAGAGAAAGAGAGCCCTTGGTTTACCCCTAACCCCATGGCCAATGTAAGTCTGCCCACTGACAGGACATCATCTTTTTCTGTCACTTCTGTAACCACAGATTTGGGGTTGGGAACACTTTATGCACCAAGCACTCGAGAGCTGATGACTACAAAATTATGTGACCCTAGGGAGCATCAGGAGCACTTCTCAGGTTCCAGTTCTGTGGAGTATGATGACAATACTTTACTTCAAATTGCACAATCTTCTTCCTGCTCTGGCCCTTCTTCAGGAGGGCAATTTAATTTAAGAAATTTCAAATCAGTGATGAGAGCTCTTTCTGAACAAGTTGGCTGGCAAGATAGAGCCACGCTTGCTATTAGCGAAGCTGTATCCCGCTGCAAAGCTGGACATGGAAGACACCATGGTTCAAATTCCAAAGGAGATATATCGTTTGCTTTCCTTGGACCTGACAGAATTGGAAAGAAAAAAATCGCATCAGCACTTGCTGTGGTAATGTTTGGCAGTATCCAAAGCTTCATCTCCGTGGATTTGGGCTCCCATGATAAGGTTAACTCATCAAACTCAATGCTCGAAAGCCAAGAATTAGATGATGATGAACTAGGGAGGTCGACAACTTTTGTTGATTATATTGCCTCAAAGTTGAGCAAGAAACCCCTTTCGTTAATCTTTCTTGAAAATGTTGACAAGGCTGATCCTTTGGTCCAAAATAGCTTGTCCCACGCTTTGAGGACTGGTAAATTTCCAGATTCACGTGGAAGAGAAGTTAGCACCAACAGTACAATTTTTGTGGCAACCTCAACAATCACAGTGGGTAATACAAACTTACTCTCAGAGAAAGAAACCATTAGGTTTTCTGAGGAAATGATACTCGGAGCTAAAAGCTGGCAAATGCAAATATTAGTGGAACATGTTGCAGAGGCTGCCACTAAAAGCAGTCAAATGAAGGTTAGGATTTCAAGAGAAGTAACCTCTGCAGTCTCATCTGGAAATAAAAGAAAACTAGATGTAACCAGTGACTCTATTGAGCAGGAAAGCACCTGCGAGTCTAGCAAACGGGCCCATAAGGCATTGCGATCCTATCTGGATTTGAATCTTCCTGTAGAAGATACAGGAGAGTGTGCCAACTGCAGCGACAATGACAGCGACTCTATTTCTGAAAGCTCACAAGCTTGGTTGGAATATTTTTCTGATCAAGTGGATGAAAAGGTGGTATTCAAGCCATTTGATTTTGATTCTCTTGCTGAGAAGACAACGAAGGAAATCAGCAAACAATGTCAGAGGGTATTCGGATCTGAGGTATTGCTGGAGGTTGATCATGAAGTCATGGTACAAATACTTGCAGCTTCTTGGTTGTCTGAGAAGAAGAGAGCAATGGAGGATTGGATTGAAGAGGTTGTTGGGAGAGGGTTCAGTGAAGCCAAGCAGAAATCCCAAGCTGGTGCACAGTGTATTGTAAAGCTAGTTAGTTGTAAAGGCCTAGTGGTGAAAGAGCAAGCTCCTGGAATATGCCTGCCTTCAAGAATAATTCCGTGAACTGATTTTTTACTGATGAGTGTTTCTCGTAATTATATGTATAGTAGCATATAGCTCTAGTATCTGGAAAGCCCTTTTGGTCAATTGATCCCAGAATCTTTTTTGTGCAGCTATCATTATGTAACTTTTTATAAAAACATCTTTTTTTATATATATTTTGTGGAAGAAAAGGGGATGCCTCCGAGTAGTTGGCCCTTCACTTGCCAAAGCAGTTTCAACTATCAACCATGCCATACTTGAAATACAATTAGAAATGACAGAAGTATCTCCAAAAAACAAGTGTATGTCGAGAATTTCTTAAAAACACAAGAACAAGTTGATGGATTTTCCTGCATGTATCTTGTCAGTATTTCAACTTGTCTAGTGCGCCAGGTAGTGACTCCACCATCAAGTAGAGAGGTTCAGGTGTGCAGCACCTTTCCATGTGCTAATGATAGCTACTGTGATAACAGTGGTAGAGATGGTTGATTTTGCTTCAGGTTTGCCCGGCAATAGGGCAAAGGCAAACATGGATGAAAAGATTCAAGACTTTGAACCATTCCATCTGTTAGGCCCAACCAAACTATCCATCTCCTTCAACACACACACATAAACATTGTATTTGCAGCTATGGTGAATGAACAGAAAAGGCTTGGCATCATTTATAAATTATCAGAAACACTTTCCTCCCTTCCTCCTGGAGGATTCAAAGCTCGGAAGATTTATCCCCATTTGAAGATCGCAGGCTTGCAGCAGGGTGAGTTCAGACTCACTCACCATCATGTAGAGTTGGCCTGTCTAGAACAAAGACAAGCAGGCCCAAACTAATTGAAAGTATTATTTTTGAAAGCTCCTGTTTGCCTTTGTTTTCTCTGCTAGATAGTTGAAAGCGTTACAGCCTATATAGCTCACTGTATCAACATCCAAAACCCTAACGGTGTTAGGAGAGTCCAGAGCGCACTGCCACCTTAATGGGGGCAGCGTGACAAGCTCCCTTTGTCTGCATGTTTTTTTTTGTTTTTTTTCCACTCCTGAAATTTTGTGTTATGTGATGGGTTTTGGGTTCTCAGTGATCACTTCTTCCGTATTTCGTGAATATTTATTTATACAGCAGTGCCCATTACCTTTTTCCACCCTTCCGCTATTAAAGTTGATTTATGCATCGTGACGTGTATTTTCCACTTTGAAATGCCCATTGCAGACAAAAAATAAACAATACAAAGAAGAAGAAGAAGAAGAAGGATCTGGAATCACACTGTAAATTGATTGACAGGTTGAAAATGGAACGAGGTGGGATGAGCCATTATTATGACGTGTGCACTGATTTAAATATATTTTTTTATTAAATAAAATAAATAATGCTAATGACATGTATTTGCTCAATATATTGTGATATAATTTTTATATAATATTAGTTTATAGCTAATATTGCTTCTCCTTGTCGTCTAGCTTTGAAATATGCAGGCGCTAATGAGCTCATATTGTGTGTATGATAATAAAGTGCAGAGTATTTTTTTAAATTATATTTTTTATATTAGCATATTAAATTATCATAAAAATTTTTAAAAAAAACATGAATTTAATATTTTTTTGAATAAAAAATAATTTAAAAAAACACTTTAAAAACAAAAACAAACACCCTTCTAATTCAGTTAAAATAAACGACAGGACAATTCAAATGCATTCTCATGGTTTTTCTCTTTTGGAAATTAGTGTTCGTCCGTTACAAATTCTGAGTAATTTCTCTTAAATCTAATTCAGAAAGCTGGATTATGGGTTAGTTGGATTAACGTAATTAACCCATATTTTTAAAAATATATATATATATTAAAATGATGTTGTGGGTCAGTAAGTCAATGCGTCAACGTGCCTAGCTAGCTAGGCTGAATTTAATAACTATAATTATATATTTATAATTTTATACTACATACACATAAATCTCACATGTTATGATGATACTAAATGGAAACTGAGGTTTGATTAAATATTAATAGGAAGACTCGGTGAAGGACGTGTTTGACAAGCTTTTTACAAATTGTTTTAAGTATTTTTAAACTTTTAATTCAAAGAAAAAATATAAGTATATCGATTCAAAATAATTTTTCATTTAAATAAAAAATTATTACAGTTAATCAAATTTTAAAATTTGAGCCTTTTAAATTATGAATTTTAAATTAGACTACATTTCTTTTTTAAAATTTTAACCAAATATACTTTCAAGATATTTTATTGTATGTTTGGGAATATGATTGCTGTTACATTTTAAAGTGTTTTTCATTCATAAAAATATGTCAATAATATTTGTTTTATTTTTAAAAATTATTTTTAAAATTAGCATATTAAAATAATTTAAAAGCATCAAAAATATATTAATTTAAAAAAAATAAAAATTTTAAAAAATACTTTTAAAATACACTACCACGCATGTCTTAATATACTATTGTAATGAAAAGTATCAAATCCTTGATTTTGTTCGGACAGAAGACTATCCATCGATGCTGTAACCACCAATGGAGAGGAGGGTTTGGCAAGAAAATTCTAAAATGAGCATTCTCCGTCGTCATCCTGCCTGTGCTTGTGGCCCAGTGGATTGTGGGTTTTGGTAGAAGCTAGCTTCTTGGAGTTTTCCGTCCACGGAACCCCGGGAGAAAAAGTCCGAGGCGGCTGGCTAAAAAAGTTACCAAGTAACAGTGAGGCAGAATAGCCATTCAAAACCTGCAGCGTGGCAAAGCCAAACTGATGTACTTTTCTGACTTTTCAGCTGCCTGCCAGGGACCATACTGATTGGTGAACTAAGCAGTGATGTCATATTTAAATCAAAGCTCACCTTTTAATTCCGTTCGACCCATCAATCTCTGTTTCTTCATCCATCTTTCTCATGTTTATTTTTATTTTTAAAAAATATTTTTTAAAAAATTATATTTTATTTATTTTTTAATATTTTCAGAGGTAAAAAATTATAAAAAAATTATTTTAATATATTTTAAAATAAAAATTATTTAAAAAAATAACCATTATAACACACTCAAATACTTTTTTATTATAATTATACAAGACTATCATTTAATTCTAGCTCTTTTTATAACTTTTAAACTTTAACTTTGTATTTTCACTTGGTTATATTTGTAATTGTTGTCTCTTTTTAAATAATAATATTAATTTATATTTTTTTATGTTTTATATTATTTTAATATGCTGATAATAAAAATATTTAAAAAACTTGAAAAATCAATTTTTATTACACTACAAACATGTTTTGGCCACAAATACTATGGCATATTCATCGCTTAAATTTAAAATTTTCCTCTCCCAAGTCTTAAACATCTGTGCTTTAACTTTTAAGTACTTAGCTGTATTAATGTAATTCTATTTTCAAAATTGATTTTTCACTTAGAACATATAATTAGGCTGCCTTGTCTACTTAGAACATCGAAGGTTTTTTTTTTATTTTTTATTCGTGAACCTTGGATCATATGATGGAGATTTAGGGTTTAATGGTAATTTGCTCGGTTTTGATCATACTAACATCAACCACCAAAGTCGGGAATTTTATTAATGTGCCTGTGATTAGTATGTTTGAGAGCATATCATTGTTTTTTAAAATAATTTTTTATTTAAAAATATATTAAAATAATATTTTTGATTTTTAATATTAACACATCAAACCAATTTAAAATCATAAAAAAAATTAATTTTAAATAAAAACAATTCAAAATTTATCCAATTTTTATTTGGAATGCAGTACTTTAGAACACCCCCAGGTCTTCTCTCCTGCAGATATTCAAAAATCTCTTTTCTCCGTTCTTGCTGGCTATCAACAAAGTTCATGGGTGTTTACACATACCCATTACTCTTGTATAAAAAAAAGAGAGCAAGATCCCATTTGCAACTTGTAAAGTGTAAAGCTAAAAGGAGCAACAATGAACAGAATAAATTATAATTTAGAAACAACTAGTTACATGCCCCGCGCGATGCCGCGGGTCAATTATTTTTTATATTTAAAAAAAAGTCAAGATTTGAAAGTATTAGGTTTTTTTACAAAGTTATACTAAAGAGTCTTAGGTTTGGTTCCAACGTCTGTTCCAAAAGTAATATTTATAATATTAATAATAACATTAAAGTTGGGTTAACCCTTAGCATAAAAGTGTATGAACTGCAATACCATATCTAATAGCATTGGACGTGAATATTGCTGCAAGGTCGTGTCATAAAAATGTGATAATTAAATAGATTAGTTTAAAAAAAAAACAAAGAAAAAAAACCAACAATAAAAAAGAACTAATGAAAAAAAAGAAAAAAAATATGAATTAATTGGGTTAACCCGTCATACCTTGAATTCGCATCGTGAAAGTTTGATAATTAAAAAGAAAAAAACAAATTAATGGGTTAGCCCATAATTAATTGGGCTAACTCGTCAAATCAGGTTAACCTGTCAAACCCAGAATCCGTGTCATTAAAGTTTGATAACTAAATAGAAAAAAATTTAACATTAATAATTTAAATTAAACGAAAAAAATTAATTAAAAAAAAATAAAAGGCATCAACCTTTTCATTGTGGACTGCACTGTGCAGTCCACTGTCAAAGGTATAAAAACAAAAGGAAAAACTAAAGGTATTAGCCGAGAACTACTAAGAAAAAAAAATTTAATATTAATAAACTAAATTAATTAAAAAGAAAAAAACTTCTAAGAAAAAAAAACTAAATAGAAAGAAATTTAACATTAACAAAATAAACTAAAGAAAAAAAAATAATAAAAAAATTTCAGGTTAACTCGTCAAACCAAGTTAATTCGTTAAACCTGAGATCCGTGTCATGAATGTCTGGTAACTAAATAACAAAAAAAGTGAACATTAATAAACTGAACTAAACAAAAAAAATAATTAAAAACAAAAAATCAAAAAACAATTCCGGGTTAATTCGTCAAATCATGTTAATCCGTTAAACCCAGGATCTGTGTCATGAAAGTCTGATAATTAAAAAAAAATTAACATTAACAAACTAAATTAAACAAAAAATTTATGAAAAAAAAATTGACGGGTCAACCAAGAATTAACTGGGTTTACCCATGAAACCAGGTTAACCCGTGAAATTTGGGACATGTGTCATGAAAGTCTAATAAATAAATAAAAAGAAATTTAACATTAACAAATTAAATTAAACAATAAAAATTAATTAAAAAGAATAAAAGGCAAAAAAAAATATTATGGATTAACTTGTCAAATCAGGTTAACCCATTAAATCCGGAAAACATGTTATGAAATTCTGAAAACTAAATAAGAAAATTTAACATTAATAAACTAAATTAAACAAAAAAATTTTGTTAAAAGAAAAAAAAAACAAAGAAAGAAGAAAAAAATTCCCAAAAAGCATAAAAAAATAATACAACTTAAAAAAAAACCCACCTAAAAATTTTGTTAAAAAAGAAGTAAAAACAATTCCTGCATAAAAAATAAAAAAAATATAAAAAAAAATACTTAAAGCGTCAGCGTTAAAGGAGTGAGTGTTGTACTGTGGATTACACAGTAAAACACTGACTCCTTTTAGTTATTGTTATAATAATTATAATTATAATTATAATTATAATTATAATAGTAGTTGATGTAGTTTTTTGTGATGTTTTATCACAACAAGAAATGTATTTTACCCTGACTACATTAAAAGAGAGCCTAGTAATTTGAAATGTATACATGTAGAATTAGGCACCGATTGGAAGGAAGTTTCAAACGTGTTTCTTGTTAAAATTTGATTTTTTTTGTTTTAAATTAAATTTTTTTAGTTTTAAAATTGTTTTAATATGCTGAAACATAAATAAAAAATATATTTTTTAATATTTTTACATAAAAAAACTTTTAAAAACAACGAATAACACATTCTTAAAAATAAATTATTATTGCTGTTTAAAGACCATAAAAAAAGTCTCCCTGCTAGTCATCGCAGCCATGCTCCTATTCAATTGACCATAGTATAGCCGGATAGGGTGACGAATAAATACATGTTCTGACTAATACACTTAACATAAAAGCAACTTTTCCACTCCACAAGTGAAAACGACATGATCAAAGCTCTTTCTGACCCACTTGTGGTCCTGATCACCATATCTTTCATGCAATCTTCGATGTCGTTTATGTTCTTGTGGGGTCGTTTTTTGAAGCACGCCATGGATTTTTCATCAACCTTGACATATTCAATTAATCATAGTCAAATTGGGATTTCATGTCCACGCCTATTTCTTCGTGGTTGTACATCATGTTTTTTAACTTTTATTTTTAAAAAGTTATTTTAATGTATTGATAAAAAAATAAGAAATATTATTTTTAATATATTTTAAAAAATCCACTCAACCGTTTCCTCATTTGAACATTCAAAGATGTCGAGTCGTACATGGACGAGGATGGGGCATTAAGAGAAAGGGAGGGCATCCTAGTTACTAGCTAGCATAGCATATATAGGAGGAGGCTACTAATTACGAGGAAATTCACAGAAAAAAAGTTGGCATTAAAGTAGAGACATTGTGCTTATCCAATTGTAAGGAAATATCCCGTCGGTTTTTGTCATGGGGCTAATGACTAATCCCTTCTTTTTTGGGTTGAAATATGACAATCCATTTCTAACCAAATTTTTTTAATTAAAAGTAAAGATGATGCTGATATCTGTGCTTCAAGAAACAGTTTATTGTTTATTTCAATAGTATAGTTGTTATATTATCCCTGATCATTTTCTTTTTTACTTTTGCTTCAAGAGTAGAAAAATCTTTTCACGTGATGTGATTATTTTTTTAGAATTGAATGGGGTTATTTTAGTAATTTTACTTTTAAATGCACGGTAAAATAACAAATGTAGCCCTAAAATAAAATAATTCAAAGCTGATGTTTTTGTATTTTCATGTTTGGTCAAACTATGAAATTACAACATTACCCATGCCATTCTAATTTTTTAGCCATGAATTCAAGGTCTTTGTAGTAATTTCCTCATGGTTTTGATTGCGATTGTTGATTGGTCTTGGGGGTATTTTTGGTTTCGTGCAATTAAAAATATCAAAAAAGTTGTTATCGTGTTCAAAACATCTACCAGAATGTTAGCCGCTTTGCCAACATCTAGTGGCGCGTGCTGTTGGATCCGGTAGTTGTGCTAGTGTTTCCGTCACATCATTGGATTTGTCTCGACATCCTTTATCTATCTGGATGATACGCGTATAGTGATTTGGTGCGGTTTGGTCAAAAATGTCTTTTTTATCCTTTCTTTTCCTTCTCCTTCTTCTTGGATTTGTGTGCATACCATGCAAAAAATCAAATCAGCCCTTCAATTGATTTTTTTTCTTTTGATTCAGTCCCTCTTCTCTTATTTTTCATTTCTTTTTATTTACATTGATTGTTTCTGAATGGATTTTATTTTTTATTTCATCTCTGGACCTTTGAATTTTGTTTTCAAATTTGGTGTTCATTATTTGAATTGTTATTTATTTTGTTTTGAATTATTTTCTTGATTGATTTTATTTTTTACAGTTTCACCCCCATAAAATTATTGTGTCGGATTTAGTCATGTTTCTTTTAGTTGCTATTTTTAAATTATTTTTTTAATATATTAATTTTTTACAATTTTATCTCTAAATATTTAATTTCATTTGATTTTTATGTCGGATTTAGTCATGATTCTTTTAATTGTTATTTTTTTGTTTCAATTTCACCCCTCGATGTCGAATCTAGTCTTGATCATTCTCTCAATTTTTTTTGGGATAATTTTGGTTTTTTTTTCAAATCATCTTTATTTGGTTTTTTCCTATTAGATTTTAAGCTTGTTTTTTTTTTCCTGCTTATTTTCCTTTGCAAGTGTTTTTATTAGTAGATTTTACAATGATTCCATCATTTAAAATTAAATTGAGTGATAATTAAATTTTTTAATTAAACTTGGATCTATAATTTAATAAGTTACAAGTTTTTCAGATTAGACGAGATTTGGGAAGTTCGCTTGAGATTGCTTTGTTTTTCTCCTATTTTAAAAGTTGATGTTTTCTTTTTCTTCTTCTTTTGAAGTTGGACTTTTTCTGTTATGCTTTTCCTTTGGTTAGGTTAGCATTATGTTGTTTGATAATCTAGACATGCTCGGGTGTTGTTTTTTATATCCTTTTGTCATTGGTTTTTTGGTCACTTTATTTATTTTTGTTGTGCTTTTTTTTATACTATTTAAATTACCACTTCAACTATTAACTTTGGACTTTTTTTTTTTTTTTATACCTGTCATTTTTTTCACATGATTTTTTTTTTATCATTCCAACGGCGAAAAAGAGCAGGCAACATGTAGTTACACAACTAAACATGGTATTTTTACATACCAGCATTGTTTATTTTTGTATTTAAAATCGTATTTATATATATATATATATTATAAAATTACATTTAGTTTAAAAAATCATTAATTTAATATTTTTTATATAATTTTAACGTGCTAATAGATTTTTTTTTTAAATATATATATATTAAAAAAAAAATTTGAAAAAACTTGTAATCATTACTCACATCACACCAGACATGTTATTAGTATAAAGTTGATGGTGAATTAACAGTACTTGTCATCTGTGTGCAATTTGTTGGGTTCTTTTAAAGATTTTAATTTTTTTTCTCTATATCCATGTAACTGTTGTAATGATGATGGTGAATCTCTTATCTTAGCAGTGTTTGTGGATTCTTTGATTCGTTAACAAGATTAAGAGGAAATGTTGATTGAAAATGGGCACTCCTATGTCATGCCGTGCCAGGAGTCTCACAACCCCTGCCATGACAGATTTTGATTGCACAGTTTAATTATGGAGGATGAACAAAGGAGCCAGTGTTCCCTGTGTCTCGGACCAAGAGAAGCATTATATATTAGTCCTAAATATTTTTCAATGTTTTTTTTAATACAATATCCTACAAAAAATTTATTTAATGTAAAGTATTTTATAATTAACCTAAAATTAATTCATTTATTAAAATATAATTTTAGCTCATGAAATCCCGTGATATATTTTATGAATAATAATTCTCTAGTATGACTATTTCAACTATCATGATTATAGTTTAATCATCACCACCATCACATTGTCATTGCCCTGATGCAATCACCATTACCCCACCGCAGTAGGCATCACTAGAACTATTATTATATTTTTCAAATAATTATTTAACAAACATTGTAATTATTTTTTCATGTGATTTATTTGATTGATAATTTTCATCTGTGAAAAAGATTACGAGAAAAGTGTATAAATGTTAGATAACTACACCTTTCAAATAAATTAATAAAATAGTTGGGACAAGATAGAATAAGAATTTAAAATAAATTTGGGTTTGATTGATGAGGGACACATAATAAATTATGAAAAAGTTGTATTGTCATATTGCAATGTTTGAAATAATAAATAAAAATAATTATTTTCACTTTAATTTTTAATAAAAAATATTTTTTTTTTGACTAACTTTAAATAATAATATCTCCACTCGTCAAAATCAAAATTATGTTAACAAACGATTTGTAATTACTGCTAAAAAGATAATTCATTTTTAAGAAGATATTATATTAAATTATTCATCTAAATATTTAAAATAATAAATTAACTAATTAAACCAATGTTATGTCAAATAAAATTTCTGAACCAATACAAAGTTAAAATCTAACACAGTTAAAAATAAGAGATGACAATTCATCATAGATGCATATTTTTTTATTATTATATAGTCTTCACTTCTTTATTATTAAATATAATTTTTCCCAGAACGTGATCAATTTTTAATTCTCTATATTATATATATATATTTATATGTTTTAATTACAATATTAAGTTTTCAAAATGATATTTTATTTTTCTTTCTCAATGTTAAAAAACACACTTATTTAGTAAAAAACTTTCTTCTTATAGTTTTCAATAAAAATCACTCCTTGCTCAATTAATTTTATTTAATTTATATATAAAAAAATAACTCTGATTCATTCACTTTTTTAATTTTTACAAATTACTTAATTATATAAAATAAGTTATTATTTATTTTGAGCAATTTATTTTTTCACATTGATTTAATGAAATGAAACAAACAAGCTTTTAATATAATTACATTATTAAGAAATATTTTAAAAATCTAAACACTGACACATACTTTCGTGCATGTGATAAAACTTATTTAAAAATCTATAAAATAATAATAAAAAAATTATAAAATGCTCAAAGGGATATTTATAAAAATAAAACTCAACTTGTTTGGGCCTTCGTTTTTGTTTTCTATGTCACTCCTCAGAAAGATGAAAAATTATCTAAAAGCCCAATTATTTCCGTCGCTCTCTGCCACACATTACCTCAAAGTTACATTTTGAAACAGACGACAGAGCTTTCTAGAAAACATCGAAGCGCTTGTTACATGTACCATAGGAGAGCTATTGGATTTTTTTTAAAATTTTTATTTTTTATTTTTTAAAAAATTAAATAAATATTTTTTTTTATTTTAATATAATGATATTAAAAATAATAGGAAAATATTACATTCTAAAAAAACTACCGTACGTTCGTCTATACCTTCAAGAATTCATTCCTCAGCGGCGCATTTTCATTACACTTAAAAAAACAATATCCAGCTCAAATTAACAGCTCGTTCACTCTATAGAAAAAACAGCTAATCATCGCAGCTTTATGCACTCGCTTTCACCAATACAACTAACTTGTTTTATAACCTTACATCACAGGTATTGAGTTTAGTATAATTAAGCAACGAATAGGATTAAAATCATCTCGACGGTGCAGGTACGTCCACGTCATCCAAAAGAGGCCAAAAACGCGTAAAGCGTGACAATCCGGAATCTCGATACGGTCACCTTTGGGTGAGGGCAGTTTCTATCGGGTTCTCAACACGTGGCAACCTAACAATCGATACGGTTAGATATTAAGAACCTCGTGGCCCCTACCTTCCCACTCACACATAAAATTTCATGTGCATTTGCATCTGCATCTTCATTTGCATCCGCATTTGCATTTGCATTTGCATCTGCATTTCATTTTCCTTAGAGGGAAACATAAAAAATAAATAAATAAAAAGTACAAGTAAAAAAATACAGGAGGAGCCATAGAAGAAGCAGAGGGTGGTTTCAAAGACTCGGACCTTTTGACCTAAGCAAAAGCGCCCATTAAAAGAGAGAAGCCAAAAGGTCTCTCTTTACTTCTTTATTGAGGTTTTTGGGCTTTGTGAAGTTTAATAAAAGGAGAGAGGTTAATTAACTTGAAAAAAAAACCCAGAAGAAAGCAACTCAGGGTTTAGTTCAGTACTTACATTCAAGCTCTCATATTCTTACATTTGAAGCCAAGGTATGTACTTTCTTATGTTTGTTATGATTCGATGATGGGTTTTGTTTGCCTTGGTGGGTTTTTGACAATACTAGGTTTGTTAGAAAATGTAGGTAAAAGAGTGGGATTCGAGCTGTGGGGGTGTTTAGTTTGATATTTATTGAAATTATGCTAGAAACAATTTTTGAACTGTTTTCTATTATTAGAAACCAGGAAGGAGGGTGTGTTAGATGGTGCTGTTGTTTTTGTTTGGATTTTAACTAATTTCTCTCTGTTTTTTTTTTCCGCTTCTTGAAATTTTTCTTTTATGATTGTTACTGTTTTTATTTGATGGCACAAAAATTTCAGAAATGTTTTTTAATGGATGTTTTGTTTATAATTTGGTGGAATTTATTCCTTACCAAAATTTTCTGTCTCTTGTTGTCTCTCTCCCTCTCCTTGTGTGTAATGGAAAACAACCTAAAAACCTGTGCTTGTAAAATGTTTTTGAAGGCTTTATTTGTTTACAATTCTGTAGAAAAGAAAAGACTTTGTGGAGGCTCTAAAGAGAGAGACTTTTCGATGTGCAGTGGTTCAAAGAGGAAACCAACACATACTGGTTTCAACATGGAGAATGAATTTCAAAAGCAAGATGGGGTTTGCTATGATTTCTCTCTTTTGCTCGAGTTGTCTGCCTCGAATGATTTGACCGGGTTTAAGAGAGCAATTGAAGAGGAGGGACATGATATTGATGAGCCAGGTTTGTGGTATGGAAGGAGAATTGGCTCGAAAAAGATGGGGTTCGAGGAGAGGACACCCCTCATGATTGCTGCCTTGTACGGAAGCAAAGATGTGTTGAATTACATCCTGGAAACAGGTCATGTGGATGTCAACAGAGGTTATGGTTCTGATGGGGCCACAGCGCTTCACTGTGCTGCTGCCGGTGGCTCTTCTTCTGCTCCTGAGGTTGCCAGGCTCTTGCTTGATGCCTCTGCTGATCCTAGTTCCGTTGATGCCAATGGAAATCACCCTGGTGACTTGATTGCCCCTGTTGTTGAGTCTGGTTCTAATTCAACGAGAAAGACCCTGGAGATCATGTTAAAGGGTGGCAGTAGTGGTGAAGAATCATGTGTTTTGGCTTATCAAATTGTTAACGAGATGGATGGGCTGGAACAGCAAGAAATTTCAACGCCAAGGGTTTCAAAAGATGGGCACGAGAAGAAAGAGTATCCTATTGATCTGACACTTCCTGATATTAAGAATGGGATATATGGGACTGACGAGTTTAGAATGTATACATTTAAGGTCAAGCCTTGCTCAAGGGCTTACTCTCATGACTGGACAGAGTGCCCATTTGTGCACCCTGGAGAGAATGCTAGGCGTCGTGACCCCAGGAAATACCACTATAGCTGTGTTCCATGTCCTGAGTTTCGAAAGGGGTCTTGCAGGCAGGGTGATGCCTGTGAATATGCACATGGTATATTTGAGTGTTGGCTTCATCCTGCCCAGTATAGAACTCGTCTCTGTAAAGACGAGACAGGTTGCGCTAGGAGGGTGTGTTTCTTTGCTCACAAGCCTGAAGAGCTGCGCCCCCTGTATGCCTCTACAGGTTCAGCAGTGCCTTCTCCTAGATCCTACTCAGCAAATTGTTCAACTTTGGACATGAGTTCTATAAGCCCACTTTCCCTTGGTTCTCCATCTGGCTTGATACCATCCACATCATCCCCACCGACTCCATCCGGGTCCTCTTCACCTATAGGTGGATGGACAAACCAGTCTAATGTGGCGCCCCCTGCACTGCAGCTTCCTGGTAGCAGGTTGAAATCTGCATTGTGTGCTCGAGATATGGATTTAGACATGGAATTGCTTGGGCTTGAAAGTCACCGTCGAAGGCAGCAGTTTATGGATGAGATTTCTGGTCTTTCATCTCCCTCCAGCTGGAACAATGGTCTGTCCACTGCCCCAGCTTTTGCTGCCTCTGGTGATCGCACTGGGGAGTTGAATAGGCTTGGAGGAGTGAGGCCTACTAACCTTGAAGATATTTTTGGATCCCTCGATCCTTCAATTTTGCCTCAGATGCAGGGACTCTCACTGGATGCTGCAGTAGCTCAATTGCAGCCTCCAACAGGGATGCAGATGCGCCAGAACATCAACCAGCAGCTCAACCAGCAGCTTCGGTCCAGCTATCCCACCAGCTTCTCATCGTCTCCTGTGAGAAGATCACCATCTTTTGGAGTCGATCATTCTGGAGGGGCGGCAGCAGCAGTTTTGAGTTCAAGGTCTGCTGCCTTTGCAAAGCGTAGCCAGAGCTTTGTGGAACGAAGTGCTTTGAATCGTCATACTGGGTTTTCTTCACCATCATCTTCGGCAAACGTAATGCCTTCTAACCTTTCTGACTGGGGTTCTCCTGATGGAAAATTAGATTGGGGTATCCAGGGAGAAGAGCTCAATAAGCTCCGGAAGTCCGCTTCTTTTGGTTTTCGAAGCAATGGCAGCAGTTTTGCTACAGCTGCTGCCTCAGTGCCAGCAACTGTTGATGAGCAGGATGTTTCTTGGGTGCAGTCCCTGGTGAAGGATACTCCTGCAAAATCTGGGCCGTTGGGTTTCGAGGAGCAGCAGCAATGTCATCTTAACATTGGAGGTTCAGAGACTCTCCCGGCTTGGGTGGAGCAGCTGTACATGGAGCAGAAGCCATTGGTGGCTTAGAAGCAAATATCAGCCCCAGTCTGGCCCATAATTCATCATTTAACTACTTATTTATCTTGCCATTTTTTGAATTTTTATTAGTTTTGATCACATCTAGGAGTAAGAAACTGGAGAATGGACGAAAGGAAAAAAATAGAAATTAAAACCGAGGAAGAGAACAAAGATATCTGTGGCAGGACTAAATGTTTCTGCTCATGGATTTCTTATATTCATAAGAAACAATAGATTCTTTTTCACTCGCATATAGAAGTGGGAAGCATCATCTTGTGCTGGCGACAGTAGAGGCGATGGCCGCGGGGATTTCATTACCCATGGCCTGATTTCATTTTAGCTCTTGGGTTGTATACATCATATGTACTAAAAACTGTTACAGTAATTACATAATAAAACATGTATCAGAATTCAATGGATCCTCTATCTTTCTGCTTGTTGTATACGCCCGCATCTCATCTTGTCTCTGTTCTGATATGTTAATGAGCTCTTCTTATCCTTGATGCGCCATGAATCAACCTCCTGTTCAGTAGACGAGAAGCCATATTCTCCCAAGTTGTGTTGGAGGTCTCTATCTATGTCCTATTGCAGGAGAAGAAAGTAGATGCTGGTAGCCAACGACTCTACATCAAACTAGAGGTTGAAAAGAAGGAAAACGGACGTTAAAATCCAGGACTGTATCTACGGATGATGCTAGCTCCCAGTAGTGATGCCATTTCTTTCTTCCTTCTCTCATCCTTCGTCAATGGTGTCCCACCTATCACTCTTTTTTGAGTACTACACTTCACTTTCGGCAAGGAAAAGATGGGATTCATTGATTCCATAATTCTCAAGTTGGGGAGATTGTTGAGCACTGATGAAAAGGCAGTCTAGTTATCATTACTCGCTTTGTATCTTCAAAATACCTTTTAAAGTAGTGGTGCACTAGAAGAGAGAAAAAGGAAGAGAGGATGCTTTGGTGCTCCAACCCTACCTCTTCATTTCATATCCTGCTCGCGCAAGAAGCCAAAATCCTACTGCTGCACACTGAAACCTACTTCTCCCTCTGGTGACGCTGCCTGAATTGCTCGACTCATGAGAATAATTTACCTGCTTGACTTATTTTATTGGGATTTGATATATTTTAATTCGAGAGACAAAACATTCTTCCTTGTTTGCTGCTGGGGTAAAGTATGACTTCACCACGCATTGTTTCTCAAGAGAAAAAAAATAAAAAAAATAAGCTTGGAATGGACCTAGTCAAGTGGATTTAGCGTTGATTGCAATTAAGATATTGCTCGGCTATAAACTAATAAAACAGGTGAAGACAGAGAGATAAACTTCGGGGGGGTGACAAAGGGCATGCAAAGTCTTAAAACACACATCATTAGCTTGTAATCCAAGTCATCGTTTTGGATTCTTTTGAGTAAAGAAAAAAGAAAAGCCAAATCTCGGAATCTTAATTCGGCAGTAGAAAGCTTTAAAATTTAAGCTTGATTGATATTCTAGTTCCAGTTGTTTTGAATAATTTTTTATCTTAAAATATATGTTAATAATATTTTTTATTATTAATATGAAATCATATTAAAATAATTTAAAAACAATTAAAACATATTAATTTTAAATTAATAAATTTTAAATTTTTTTAAAACACGAAAATATTAAACCGGTAGAATAATAGCATGCCGTGCTTCTGCAACCTAACTAGTACAGGTGGTAGTCGCACTGTCAATAATTTGATTTATCCCTCAATTATCATTAGATTGTTATTTGGATTCCAGAAGAAGAAAGAAAAAAATCTTGGCTGGATCCCACATTATACTGTGCCCACTTTACTCCCATGGTCTAAAATTAGTCTATAACAAAATAAAAAATGGAATTGAAATCTTCAACCAAATCAATGCATGAATATTTTAAGGTGAGATTTACAAAAAAAAGAAAAAAAAGAATCAAGATATGAATTTTCATTTCTAGTTTTTATTTGATAGCTGTTACATGCTCTGTCACGTATCATGTTAAATTCTTTCTAAAATAATAAAAGATACCTAGACGATAATAGTGTTTAAAAAGAATAAAAGAAAATTAATAATATAAAAAATACCCTTTGAATATTTTTAAAAGGTCTCCATAATCTTATTTGATAATAATAATAAATAAAAAATAAAAATGAAACAGCCTAATAAAAATAAAAATAAAATAAATTCAAAGCTCAATTATCAACAAAGCAAATATTAAATGATGAAGTAAAAAGCATCAATTTTTTTTTTTTAAAAAAAAATTGACTTGACTTAGCATACCAAAACTGAGGGATGATCGTGAGATAGGGATAACCATGCACAAAAGAAATTGAATGAAATAATGGAGGTCAACTTTTAAGCAAATTAAATGATAAAACTAAAAAAAATAATTAAAATACAAACATAAAAAAACATGAGTCAGCTCGAGTTAACTCAACTAACCTAGTACCCGAGATTTAAGATAGGGATAACCCTATAAAAAAAAAATCATGAAGCTCAAGGCTCAGTAATCCAATGTCGAATAATAAAATTAAAAAAATCAATTTAAAAAAAAGATCTAAAAAGAACTAAAATTAAATCGAACTAATTCTCAAAATATGTGATTCAGATTATGAGATTGGGATCACCCTATAAAAGACAAACATGAAAAAATCACGAAGTAAAAATTCTAATTATGAAAAAAATATAAATTAAAATAAATATCAACTTTGGTATAAAAACTAAATGAAAGAAAAATAATAAGGATTAGATTGAAAAAAAAATCAAGAGACTAATAAAAAGCATGAAAATAGCAATAAAAACAATGGGGATAGAAATTGGATAAAAAAATTACATAAAATAAAATTTCGAGGGACATAATTGAAAAAAAATAAATCAAGAAAATAAAAAAAAGATAAAAAATAATAAAAAAAATAAATATCAAATTGGATACAAAAATAAAATATTTGAAGATGAAACTTTTTTAAAAAATAAAATACATAAAAAATATAAATAATAATCAAAATAATTATAAGCAAAATTGATATAAATATTATCTCACATGACACGTTTCCTTTTTACAAGGGTTATGGTGAAATTTAAGGTGAGAAGAGATAAAAAAAAAAAAACCAATTCACTTAAGCCCAATCTCTTCACACACACATTAACTATGGTGAAAAGAATGACGTGACACTTCAAACATTATTGTTCATAGTGATATTTGATAGAAAGGAAGTGCACCACACGCCAATCATTTTTATTTATTTTTTAATTAGATTTATATTTGTTAATAGATTAAATTACTCTCATTTAAATTTAATATAACTAAAAAAATATGATGAAAATACTAGAATGCCCTTGAATGTTAGTTTCATTGCTATTTGTTAACAGACTAAATTACTTTGTTTGATAATTGGCAAACGATCATTTCATTGCTACAATTTACAATAACATGTCTTGATGCATAGTTAAATGTTGAGCTGTATTAGTATTTTTTTAATTAAACTCTAGTATTATATTTTAAAATTATTTTAATTATAATAATTGAAGAAATGACTTAATAGATGGAAAACAGTTAAAATTCATATATTTTAATCATCAATTACTTGGATGGTACAGATCATGATCTTATATATATATATATAAGATCATGATCTGTACCATCCAAGTATTTGATTATTAAAGTCCATGTACCTTCTTAACTTCTTAAGTGTTAATTGAGTCCTGTACCAAACCAATTGATTCAATGTAAGCTTTTACTAGTGATTTTGTTGACCGTCTTCAGCAGATTCTACATTGTTCCAGTACTGTTGTTTTTATATTTTAAAATAAATTAATTTTTTTATTATTTTAAATTTTTTTTAGTATTTTAAAATCATTTTAATATATTAATTTTAAAAAGTATTATATTAATAATTTTTTTTTTAAAAATCAATTATTTTGTATACCAATTAAAATAAACATTTCATATCAATAACACTTTAAAACATGAAACTATAATTTCATACCAATTAAAACTAAAAAATGAGTATTTTATAACGTTAAAACTGAAATTTGTGACAAAAACAACATGCTATGGTTTAAATGTTTTTCCTAAAGAGTTACTCAAACGTGAGGGTTAATCGAGCAAATACTTGAGGGATCTAAATTAAAAAAAATTTAAAAACTTGTTTGGAAATGTGGTTATAGTTGTTTTTTGAAGTATTTTTCGTGTTGAAATGCATCAAAATAAAATTTTTTTATTTTAAAAAAATTATTTTTAAAATTAACATATTAAAATAATTTAAAACATAAAAAAAAATTAATTTTTTTAAAATAACCACGTTTTCAAAAGCTCTTAGGTGACCTAACATACAAAATTGGATGATAGTTGGGGACAATTTGTCCGTTGTCCTTAACTTGCAGGGACATGATGCTTTATGCTTCGGCTGGCTGCCCACACATGAGCTCAAAGGGCCATTTTGATATTTTAGTTTTGAATGTTTTTAAAAGTATTTTTTATTTTAAAATATATTAAAATAATATATTTTTTAAAACAATTATTTTTAACATTAATACAAAATAATAATTAAAAACACTAAAAAAGTTTAATTTGAAACATAAAAAAATTGTTCAAACAAGACCAAAGTGTTTAACAAGACAGCAGACAAAAAAGAAAAAAAGACAACTCTTTTCCTGTAACAAATTATTTACTAGTATCAAAGTAGTCCAACATCTTTGGGGAGTTTGAATTTAAATTCTGCTGCTGAGAGACTCGAAAGGTAGAGATTAGATTCTGAGTTTCTTGTGATAATATAATTTACAAAAAGTATAATCTTACTAGTTGGTTTTTTTTTCATGGCAAGAGTCATGCAAGTTGATCTACAAGCTCCTGTAACAACTGATCCAAGATTTGCAACCCAAAATCTGCACTGATTTCTTCAAAATCTTCTTCGAATTTACACATATTTTTGTGTGCATTCAAATTTGTCTCGACCACTTGAGTTTCTGTCAGCTTGCAAACTTCATCCCACATGTTTAAGTAGTCATGATTATGGCAAACTTTCTTCCTTGACCCCGGACAAGGTTCTTCAGTTTTATTGGAATTTCGGTTGTCGAAGATCAAGTCACCATCACTGCGTTGTGACAAGTGTTTGTGATTTTGATTCTCAAGTTGCGGGGATAATTTCCTCCTCGAATTAGACTCCCCTGACTTTGTATCTTCCTCTGTTACATAAACAAAAAGAAGCAAGATTTTTAGAACACAATACACACAGCTCTTGATATGAAAAGAAGAAAGGAAAATGAAACCAACTACTAATTGTGCCTGAAGGTGTAAAACTTGAGATGAACTGAGGAGAATGACACCTGATTTAGTAACTTCTGGATCAACGATGAATTGATCAAAATCAAGAACAGAAACAGGGCTGGAATCCTGTGAGCTGAACTCTGCTTCCTCATTTTTGAATGCACATCCTTTTGTTTTCTTGTTTCTCCTCCTTAATTCTGCTCCAATGCCAGAGACTTCCTTGTGATACAACCATTTATTTTCCAAGTAAACTATTTCACTGCCCTTTAGACTCATGTGAGCGGGTGAATCCTCAATTTTGCCACCATTGCCAACTTCTTGAGCAGGCTTATGATCTTCTAATATTCTGTTACTCAACTCTGACTCCTTTAAAACTTTCAAAACCATCTTGTTGATTTTCTCTTCACTTTCTCTCTTCTCTGCTTCTACTGCTTTCTCTCTTCTGTTTTCCTTCCTTTTACATTTTTCTCTTCTTTTCTCCTTCAATTCTCCAGAACGCACTTCACATTTCCTCTCTTTAGATCTAACTTTCTTGCTTTCACTTCCAATATTCTCAAAGCTAAGAACAAAGTATTCCTTATTTTCTACCTCAAGAAAAGTTGGCATCTCCCGAAACGACAATGTACTCTTAACCCTTCTATGCTGCCCTTGCAACCGATCGCTTTCACCTCTGAACTCCACAGAATTCATCGACCGACTTCTTGATATCGAGTTAGCACTGACTTTCATATCAACTGAACTCGTTTCTGGGAAAGACTCCAATCCCATTAGCCTAGCCACAACACCAGGAGTAGCAGCAGTGGTCTCAAGTTTCTCATTTGACTTGATGAGTTCTTGGTGTCTACCATCACAAAGTATTGAACTTGTTTCAGTGATTTGGTCAGATGGGTGTGTAGGGAGGCTGCGAGAGCATAGAATTCGACGAAGAAGACCTGTAAGGCAACTAGCAGTGGCACTTTTTGAAGTGCACATATTTGGATCAAAAGAAGAAGTGGAGGAAGCTGAGAAAGAAGGAGACGGTAACAGTTTCATCTTCCCCCTCAAAAAGGTAGTAGTAAATTGAAGTAGTGTTTAAGAGTGAGAATTGGTTATGGGGTTTGTGGGATTTCAACTTTGCCAAAAGGAAAACTGGAGTTTAACAAAGAAAAGGAGAGGAGTTGAAAAAGAAAAGGAGAGGTTTGAATATATTTCTTTTTTAGATAGAGAAAAGAAAGAAACATGGAAACGAAGAGAAGGAAAGCAGGGACAGGGACAGGGACAGGAGGCGGGCTTTAGATTTGAACGTGAACACTTTGGGGTCTTTTGTAATTCTAAAACGGCTAAATAAAATTTTTGAAAAAATAACATAAATTAAAAAATATATTTAAAAACCAACAAAATTTAAACACAATGGTAATACCCATTAAAAACTACCGCTATTGTATATAACCGATCGCTATTGAGAATAATAATTATTTTAAAATTTATTTATTTATTTATTTAATTAATTGATAATTATAAAAATCAATCTAAATTTTTATAAAAATTCAAAAGCGATAAATAAAATTTAGAATCCAATGATCAAGAAATAATAGGTTATTTCTTGACAGAATCCATAAACCCATTGAAGTTTTATTTTTTATATATTTAATGCAGTTAGAAAAATCTTGACAAAATATTTATAAATACATTTTAAAAAACCATCAAATATAATCATAATTTATTATGAGTTTTTTTAAAGTTAATTACTATCTCGTTTAGTGCTCACACAATATTTAATTAGAATTATCATATTAAATTTTTTTTAATAATATCAAAAATATATTCATGTTATGTCTGGATTACCGATTTTGTCTTTCAATTTTTTTCTTTGATTTCTTTTTTCTATCATATTATCTTATTTTTTATCATTAAATCTTGAATTTTACCATTGAATCATTAGATTTTCATAGAATTTTGAATTATTTGTTATTCAATCAAAATTCTTTAAAAAAAATGTCACTTTTCAAAAAAAAATATCCAATAGTTGATGGATGGAGAATTGATTCAGAAACACTCAGAAATTATGTTTCCACGCGCATTGACAAGTCAATTTGTTCATTTTGTTGGCTTTCGCTGCTGTTGCAGGTACTTGGTCTGTGTCAGTACAGGGTAATAATACATGCTACTACCACTTCGCATCTGATTGGTAATAATAACCAACTGACAGGTTTCAGTACGTGTTTTGTAAAACTACATATGTGTTTTTACAAAAACCACAAAAAAAAATGTTTTTAATATAAAATAAACTGTTTTACTTGTGTCAGGCTAAAATTATTTTAACAAAAAAGTTAAAAGTCATGGGAGACTTTGATGGTGTTTGGGTAAGCGGTTGCGGCTGCGTTTTACTTAAAACGCAGTTGGCAGCCGGTTGGTAATGGAAAAAAGCGAATTACTGTTCAT
Source organism: Populus alba x Populus glandulosa (assembly GCA_033617975.1). Classification (NCBI taxonomy): domain Eukaryota; kingdom Viridiplantae; phylum Streptophyta; class Magnoliopsida; order Malpighiales; family Salicaceae; genus Populus; species Populus alba x Populus glandulosa. The sequence goes on from CM066151.1 coordinate 6,321,097, forward strand.
GGGTCCCACATGTTTTTTACGTTCGGACCGCAGGTAAGGAAAAGCAATGAAATCATGCTTTTCACGCACTGTGCATGCTAATTGCACTGTTCATTGAACAGTGCAATTAGCATGAACAGTGCACACTAATGCATTGTCTAAGTGTATTAAATTTTTTAATATTTTTATTTTTTTTAAAAAAAAACTAGTAAAACAGTGGACACTAATGTACAGTTCATTTATTTATTTAGTGTATTAAATTTTTTAACATTTTTATTTTTTTTCAAAAAAACAAAAACTAGTTAAACAGTGCACACTAATGCACTGTTCACGTTTTTTTTTTTCAGTGTATTAAATTTTTTAACATTTTTTTTTTAAAAAAAAAAAACACTAGTTTAAAGTGAATTAAATTCACTCGTACTGTGATGTGAACAATATTTTTTTCCCGAAAAACTAGTATAGAGTGAATTAAATTTACTCGCACTGTAATATCAATTTTATACCTGATAATATTTTATCTACGCTAAAAAAATTATGAAAACTGTAATTCTTATCAGATAAATTTTGTACATAATGGAATTATAAATAGTTTAATGGAATAATAAAAAATATTTTATATAAAATATTTTTTATTTCATGATGTAATATAAGTAATTAAATTTACAATATTTAAATTAAAAATCATTAGTATTAATATATATATATATATATATATTAATTATTTTATAACCTCAATTTGAAAAGCATTTTTTTAACCAAACACATTAAACTACTTTTTCTTCAACCTCAACTTCAACCACAGTTTTAACCAAACATCTATTTTTTCAAACCAACCTCAACTAAAAGTACTTTTTATAAAACAACTTTTTTCAAACCACAACCACAAAAGCTACCGCAATACCAAACACACCCTTTATAACATTGTAATTAAATCCTGTACGGAAGGAATATTAATGTGAAATTTATTTTTATGTTTTAAAAATATTTAAAAAAAAATATTTTTTTTATTTTTTATTTTAAATTAATATTTTTTTAATATTCTAATATTATTTTGATATGTTGATATTAAAAATAATTTTTTAAAAATATTATTTTAATATATTTTTAAATAAATAACACTATAAAAAAACGATTACACTCGGACACTCAAACATATTATAAATCTTTCTATAAACTCTATCTGGCCTGGCTTCAAAGTGTTTGAACGCTTTTTTTTTTTCTTCTTCCTGTAGTTGATAACATATGTTAGTATTTTAATACATATAAATTAGACAGTTAAAAACAATCAAAAAAAAAATTTAAGGTGCAAGATATTTCTGTTATCTTGTTGTGTTCAGTCGGTTGGGTTATTTTGTTTCTTTTTTTCTTTTTTATATTGTTGTCTCTCTTTAATTAGATTTTTTTTGGGTTAAGTTGGGATAAATTTTAGGATTAAATTAAAAAATTATAAAAGAATCATGAATAAAATTGAACCAATAAAAAAATCTTTTATTGAAGAATGAATACCTAAATTGAAGAAATATTAAAAACTAAAAAATTAAATTGAATGAAATTAAACAAAATATTACATGCATCAACATGTAAGGAAGGTCGATGCATGGTGTGTGCAATTTCCTCCGAGCACCAATAATGGTTATTTTTTATGTTGTTGGAATCATCTCGATAAAATATTTGTTCCATGATGACATAGTGGATTGAGCTGCTCTAACAATTTTATTTTTTTTGAGTTTCACACAGTCTATTAAAAATATAAAAGTGGCTTTTATTTGTTGGAGTGTAAATTTTAGTTTATATTCTTTAAATTGTTTTTTTAACAACAATTATAATTCAATTTTACAAAATCGGTTCCAGTAAATAATGGAATGATCTCCAAGACCATGAACACGCCAAGAAATGCAAAATAGAAGAAATTCTTGAAACAAAAAACATTTAAAATATGACATAGGATGGCGAAATTAAAACATCAAGACTTTAAAATAAGAAAAAAAGCAGATGAGAAAGTAACGAAAATGCAACATGAAAGCAGCCAAAAAAAAAGTTGAGAAATTTACAAAACTTGCCACATTTCTATGGTGATTTAACTGTTAAAAAACACCATTTTATTTTAATATTTTTGTTAATGTATTTTGAAAATTATTTTTAAATGCATCTGTTTTACTGGGTGCAGACCGTGTCCTGATTGCAAAAATGTTTGAAAGCACATGCTCTTTTTTTTTTTTTTGTTAAATATAGACAAACACTACTTTCATTATTCTTTCAAGAAAATGTTCAAATTAGTTCGTAAATGTACTTGTAATTATTTTTTAAAAATATTTTTTATATTAAAATAATATATTTTTATTTAAAAATTATTTTTAAAATTAGTACATCAAAACAATTCAAAATATAAAAATATTAATTTATAATTTAAAAAATTAAATTTTTTAAAAACACAATTTCCACCGCTTTCTTAAAATGTGCTTTAATTGCCTTATAATTTTATAAATCTTAAAGAAATTCTAATTTTACGGAGTACATCACTGTAAACGAGATATAGTTTTTTTATACACATGGCTTGACGAATTTTATCAGAGATCTTTATACATTTTATAAGAAAAACTTTGCAGAGTTATATTTTTATCTAGGCACGAAGTAGATATAAGACCATGTATGCTTATGAATTTTTTTAATTATCAAAATACACGACATTCTTAGACATAATAAAATATTCAAAATAAAGATTAATCAAGAAAAAGAGGTATGGCTGTTATTCGAATTTAGCTTTTATTCAGACTATACTTTAATCTATAACAAAATTTCATGTATTGATACACAGTGTTGTCAGATATAGATTTGAAATTAATATAAAATCTAAAACACTCTTCCTGGTGAAATTTTTTTTTTTAATTTCTTTGAAAAATAATAACTAATAAAATTCTATAACCGTTAATCATTTCGCGAGGAGGAAAATATAATTGATATGACATTTGAAAAATTATTTATTTAGTTAATACACTAGCTTGCATTTTTTTTGTTGTGGGTTAGATTTAATTTTTTAAAAATATAAAAAATACCCTATTTGTAAAAAAATTCGGTATTGTTATTATAATTATTATAATTATTCAAACTTGAAAACTAATGAATAAACTATTTACGAGTTTTAAATTAAATTATATAAGAATTGTTCTAGCGTAAGTTTATTGGTTGAATATATTTAAAGACAAAAAAGGAGATAGGTCAAGTTGACTTTGATCAATCCTTCAAATTCATGACCTGAGTTATAAACGCTATTGAATTGAATTATTTTTCTTTATTATATGATAAAAAATACAAAACATAATTTACCATCAATTTAATATTAAATGATAAAATTATATAAAAATATTTCATATTAAATAATGGAATTAAAATGAAAAACCAAAATATAAAAAAAAAAGATAAAATTATGGAAAGATAAAATTAATATAAAAAATGAAATTATAAAAAAGTAAAAATAAAAAACTTAAATATTTGTTCTAATAAAGCCCAAACACGTGGGCTTGGATATATCACCCGCCTCTTCTTAAAAAAAAAAAAAAAAAACATATACAGACAATGAGTGTTTGTTAGATGAAAAGATTCTATAGCTGCTAGCAAAAATCAAACCGTCATCTAACTCAGCCTAAACACGTGTAGTGTTATTTTTGCTTTTAAAAATATATTTTAAAAAAATTAATTTTATTTTTAAATTATTTTTTATTTCAAAAATAATTTTTAAAAAATAAAAAATATTATTTTAATATATTTTTAAATAAAATATATTTTAAATGTAACAAATATATGATAGTTATAAATTCAATTATAATTATAATGGAGCTCACATTTCTTTCCTCTTTATTTCTATCACATCACGTTTAGTTCCTAGTCACCTTCCAATGTCTCATTCTTCATCCTTATCTTAGCCACGTGTCACAATCTTCAAGCTTCAGTCACTTCTCTCATTGCTTCACATGTCAAATACTCTCTCCACTCAATAAATTTCAATATATTTTATAGATAAATTGGTGTAAAATATCATTAAAAAATGAAGTTGATCCTGGGACTTTAAATTTTAAAGGTAATAATAATAATAATAAAAAAATCTTTTCTATAGCAACTTCTTTCCTTTCTAGTCTTTCGTAAAATTACTTTTTTCCACGATATCAAACACATAACAAATATACTAAATAGAAAAGGAGTTTTACGAGTGTTTTCACCATAGTTCTAAATACATTTCATCATGAACTATAACAATAAAATTATTAATTTATTTCTCATTTAAATAATAAATGGCCTTCCATATAAGGATATTAGGGTCGTTTTGTTTTACTTGAACATTAAAAATACTAAAATGCTATCAAAGACAAAAAATTATATGCCTTTGATCCAAGAGTAGTGTCAATTTTTTATATTTTAGGTTATAATTAGCTTGCTAAAATATCTTTTAAGCTAAAAAAATAAAAGCTTTTGAACAGGGGAAATATCTGTATTTTCATATTGATTTTATTATTATTTGTTTGTTTTATCAAAAGCATTATTGTAATTTATCTAATAAAATATTACTAGAATTCAAAAGGATATGGACCATATGGTGCGTGGGAAATGCTTACACACTTTAGGCATCATAACACCTTTCCGTAGTTAAACCTGACCATCCATTATGTAATTAAATGCGTTGTCATGTTTTCTTTTAGCTAATAAAACATGTGTCATCAACGAGTGAGTGATTCGTCGTTGATAAACAATTCTTAATTTTTTATTATTCTTTAATCTCTCTTACCACAAAATTATTGATTGGTCTTCTTTATTTTTTGGTATTTTTGATTTGGTTATTTTTCTCTTGATTTTTTATTTTTTTTCATTGATTCTTTAATAAGAGTTTTTTCCTTTCAATTTAGTCCTTCAATTCTATTTTGTAGTATACTATACTTGTTAATTTGATTATTATTTTTTTGATTTTTTTACTCAACCTTTTTATATAATTTTTTTTTAATTTTACTATTCAATCCAAGTTTATTTTATATTATTGTTTTCAATTTGATCCTTCATTTTTTTTTCTTTTTTGTCATGGTTATTTTTATCTTCAATTTAACCTCCCATGCAAAAATTTGTGTCATTTTTTCTTTTAATTTTCCTTTTCTCATCCTTTACCCTTTTGTATAAGTTTTATTTCTTTTCGACTTAGTATTTCAATTTTTCACATGTTTTTTGTATTTAGTTTTTATTTTTTGGATTTCTTATTTTTTCTCTGTCTATATAATAAAAAATTTATTAGTTTTTAATTTCATATTCAAACCAAGTTTATGTCTATGTTATTTTTTTCAATTTTCCCTTTCTTTTTTTAGTTTTTTTTTTCAATTTAGCCCACTTATCAAAAAAATTTAGTTGCTTTCTAATTTATTTTTTATCTTGATTTTCACCCTTATTATTTTAATTATCATTTTATGCAATTATTTTTTCCTTGTTATATTTTTCAGTGTTTGTTTGTTGACTCAACCCAATTTTTTAATCTATTTTTTTATCCAATTTCATGTCCTTATTGTTTGTTTAAAAGATATCATGATTTTTTTTATAAATTATTTGGTTAATATCATTTTTTTATCGTCTCATTGAAATAAAATTAACTTATTAATTTCAGTCAATGTTATAACTTAAATCACTAATTACTTTTATTTTTAAAAAAACATGTTTACTTCAACTAAATATTATCATTATTTTTTTTTTAAAAATACATATTCGTCGCGTGGGCCGTGCCTAGTCCTTACTAGAATTGCACTCGAACCGAGTAAACAATTACTTGGTTAATGCGCGTGATGAATGAAAAAGTGTCCGTACAAGCGCGTTGGGGTCTCTCTTGTCTTGTGGTGGAGAAAAAGAGAGAGAGGCTTTGAATTATATGGTACTATACTGCTGCTCTGTACGTGCGCCATGTCTGCGTAAGAGAGAGACGGATAAGATTGAATTATGAAAGACAATGTCTGGTTGCGATGTCCAGGAAACCAGGGGAACGCAACCAGAGGGAATTCCTTTCTTGCAGCCTTCATCAGTCAAAACTCATTAAAGGAAACAGAGAGAGAGAGAGAGAGAGGAGGGGGGTCCTGCGAGCCTCCCCTGCCGACCACCTCTGCCCTCTGTTTCCGTCCACCTTTTGGTTTCCAATTCAAAGCAATCAATCGTCGCTGTGCACTCACCTCACCTGTGCATACTATACTTTTATCGATAACATGAGAGACCGTTGAATTTGCAATGTAAGATTACTCGTAATTATTGATGTTGGTAGCTGGGAACCACCTTGAAAATTGCCTGCAACAGCCGCACAAAATGTTACAGGGTGCCTGGCATGGCATGGCATGGCATGTCCCTGTTTTTTTTCCTGTTGTTGTTGCAAGGAAAAGGGAATGGTGAGGGCGACAGGTTCATGAGATTATGTTACGCATCATGTGCTTAAGATCTGATCTGAAGTTGTTAGAAATGAAATGACCTAATAACACAATAATCCTGCTAAACTCTGCTGCTTCTACCATTACAGATCTCTCAAAAATAGCTCAGTCAGGCAAGCTGATAGGCATCCATGCATGTGTCCTTCACATGAGAAAAACCCATCTCCCATTCCCGCCTTTAAAATTTGAAATTCATCAGCCAAATTGATGGGGGCACTTCCATGTTTCTTGGAGCTCAGGTAAGCAAAATTAAAACGTTAAACTGTAATAACGAAGGTATTGATGGAGAAGGATAGAGTCCTTTTCCCACGAAAGAAGAAGAAGAAGAAGACAAAGACAGATACTTGATTTGAAATTATTTGGGCCTATTCATCTAGAAATTTCAAATCTCAGCCTCGAGATGTCTTGTGTGTTTATCGCTACGGGAGACCTGGATTTTCATGAGCCCGACTTTCAAGTTTTTAAATGGGCCTCAGGCCTGCAAAATCAAGTAAAATTTTGGGATGAATGCGATGTTCCTGCAAAAGCTTTTTACCTTTTTTTTTTTTTTTCAATTTAGTAGAGGAATATTAATTTATTCATCTTGGTATACCAAAATTTTTCATTGCAGCAAGTAAGTGTGTGTGTGTGTATCGTCGTCGTCGTCGTCATTTATTTATTTATTTTTGTTTTCTGATGATGTGGTAGTTGACTTTGAAACCTAACTTAAAATTTGAGGCTTATTTGAGAAAAACTGGCCCTGCAAAATAATATAATATCTATATATAAAAATATTAAAACAAATTTATTTATTTGGTTAAAACAGGAAAAAATATTTATTTTAAGATAAATGTATCTATTTGAAATCATGTGATATTAATTAATTTGGTTAGAACAATAAATTTTTTAACTGAATCAAAAAAATATATTTTTTTATCTCGATTAGATGTCTTATATTTCACTGGAATAAAGAAACGAAATTAAGTGATTGTAAAGTTCAATAAATCATAAATTAAAAAAAGAAAACAGTCATTTCGATTGAGTTTTATATTTTTAACTAAATAACTAGATTTATATTATTTTAAAAGATATCATTGTTTATTTAATACAATAATATTTTTCTCCAAAATTACTAAGAATTAAAGTCTAAAATTTGAATTTAGTGGGTTAAAGTCAATGGATGTGTCAACAAGAAATTGAAAAAACTAAGAAAAAATGTGGTAAATGATAATGCAAACAAAAATAAAATACATGTATTTAGAGCATGTTTGGTTGTGGTTGGACATGCTTTTTCCAAAAAAACTTTCTGTTTCAAATTTATTTTTTTGTCTTTATATACATATTTAATGTACTAATGTCAGAAATTAATTTTAAATAATAATAATAATATATTATTTAATTGTATTTTTTAAGTGAAAATACTTTAAAAAATAATTACTACCACAATATTAAATACTATTTTATTGAGAAAAGTGAAAAATAAATGCAACAATAATGCATGCAAAATATCCATCTGGATTAAAGACAATGAAACAAAATTTTTGGTGCACCATAATTTCAATAGAAATTTAATGGTACTTGAAATAAATAGGAATTTTTGATACTTGGATTCCTAAATGTCATTTTAAAATGCGATTGCTGAGAATATGATATTTGTATTTGTTTAATAAAATTAAATAATATATCTTTATTATATGTGATTTATGCATGGAATCCATAAAGAATTTAAACAATTCTACTAATATACTCTTGCAACATAAAGTTTATAAGATCCAATTATCCATTAATAAATCTAACTTTATAAAAAAAATAAAATTACTTGGCATGATAATAATCTACCAACAAATTACATTATATATATTCAAAATGATGGCTCGTGATTTTTTATCCAATGCAAACGGAGATGATGGCTTGTGATTTGTCCTGTTAACTGACTAAAAAATTAATTAAAAACTGGAGTTTTTATTTTATTAGATATAAGCCTTGGATTTTATTTTTATATCATGTTAAAATACTTTATAACTACAAGAAAATGCTTTTTGTTGCTTTTTGTTTGATATTATGATAGTTTTTGTGGTTGTGGTTTGAAAAAAAAATTATTTTATAAATAATACTTTTGGTTGAGGTTGATTTGATATTATATATGTTTGGTTAAAATTATGATTGAAATTGATGTTGAATAAAAATTATTTTAACATGTTTGGTTAAGAATGCATTTTAAATTGAGATTATAAAATAACTAAAAAGATATATATTAATATTGATGATTTTTAATTTAAATATTATAAATTTAAATACTACTATTAGTGAAATAAATAATACTTTATATAAATTTATCCGACAAAAACTACAATTTTCATGATTTTTAAAATGTGAAACAATAAGGCTAAATATCATGAGAAACAAAATTGAGATTACAATTAAATTTTGTAAACGTTACGACTTTATTATGATTTTCTTTTAATTTATGTAGTGCTATTGAATAATGTTAAATATTAATTTTTTAAATAAAATATAATTAAAAATTACATTTTTTTTTCTTTTTTTTTACTAAATTGAACTCGATTTAATATATTTGATTCAATATATTTAATTCATTCTGCACATACAACAATGGATTTTAAACGGTGTGGAACGCAAGCAATGAAAAACAGCAATTTTTCGCTTTAGCAAAATCGGTGATACGACCTCCATTTTAGTGGTATCCATCTTTAAATTGGAGTTCAAATTTTTAATCAAACGTTATAAATTATGATTGGAATAAAATATAGTTTCCAACTAGAATACAAAACAGATTCTAAAGAGAGAGAAAGAGTGAGAGCTGTCATAAATAACAGAAGTATATAAAAAATAAAATTTACGACGATAAAAACTAAAAATATATTTTTTTTCCAAACTGAAAAAAGGACGGGACAAAGACCCACCATTGGATCAACTAAAAGGAGATCCAATGGCTGAAAAGGCATTTACGCATCAGCGAACGTGCATTTTCTAGTCGTTCCAAACTCTCTTCTTGGCTCTCGCTTACTTTTCACACGCACACACAGACTCTTCCCTCTGACAGCAAATAGCTATGGATCGAGCACAGATTTTGCTGGTAGGATTACCTCTATTTCTCTTATGCACTGACCTTATCCACCTCTTCACTCCACCACCTCCTAAACCCTCTCCCCACCACCACCACCACCACCACCCCCACCATCATCACAAACAACCACCAGTGGGTGCCCATGAAACCCCAGGATCTCCAACGCAGGTGAAGTATCACGTTAACGTTTTTATCCCTAGTTAACTCTCAAAATAATTAAAATACTGATTAATTTTCCGAGGTGTGTGTCTCTATTGCAGAAGCCAGTTGTTGGAGGGATTGGTCTTGGCAGCACTGTGAGAATTGACTTTTGCGCTTCCTGCTCTTACAGGTATCTTTGATTTCCTTGATTCCCCCTCGTTGTCTAAAATTCTTACGGGGTTTTTTTTTTAATGTTTACGTGATTACAAAATTTCATTTGTAATTTGATCAATTGATCAAGTAATATGACCAGCTGAATGGGTTTTTCCCTGTCACGTGAGAATCTGAAAAGATCCCTTGATTTTCATGGTTTTTGTTAGTGGTTATTGGTGATTCATGTCGAAATTTGGTGAACTCTGCATGTGCTCTTGTAATCTCATTAGGTGTAATTTAGGTTTGGGTTTTGATGGGATCGATTTGGTTTGAGCTGCTATTGATGCTCGGATTACTATTCTGTGTTGCTCTCTGCAGAGGGAATGCGGTAACAATGAAAAAGATGCTGGAAACGCAGTTTCCAGGAATTGATGTTGTACTTGTAAATTATCCCCCATCCCTGCCGAAGCGGGTGGCAGCCAAATTAGTACCGGTTTTTCAAATAGGAGTAATGGGAATTGTGTTGGGTGGTGAACAGATTTTTCCGATGCTGGGACTCATGACTCCACCTCCTTGGTATTATTCTCTACGTGCCAATAAATTTGGGACCATTGCATCTACTTGGCTTCTAGGCAATGCATTGCGGTCCTTCCTGCAAACCTCTGGCGCGTTTGAAGTTTATTGCAATGATGAATTGGTTAGTGGCCTATCGCTTGAGCATGAATTGAATTTTTAGTTTGCTCAAATGCATTTATTTTTTGCCAGTGGAATATGATGGGTACACCGAACCAGAAATATTATTTACACACGCGTATGATCATAGACGATGGAGGGTAGCCCAAACCATTGAGAAATTAGGCTTTAACTTATGTTTTTGGGTTTAATTTATATGAACTTTCAGTTGAGTTTTATTAATTTGGCTTTATTTGTTGGATATTTTATTTAATGGGCCATAAGCCCAATTGCTTATTCAAGTTAGGGTTTTAGTATAAATACCCTACTTTTCTAAATGTTAGGGGACTTTTGATGATTAATGAAAATTTACAAGTTTTGCATATCTCCAATCTCCTCTCTTCCTCTTCTTTAGCTTCTTTCTTTCTCTAAAGCTTTTTTCTTTTCTTGCTTTAATTCTTTTTATTTATTGTCCCGCATCAGAATATCTGAAAGGATCTGCGAGTTCATTTTGAGGATCTGGTAATGTAACTGGCTACACTTCTCAGCAATAGGATCGTGTGCTCTGCTAATCAATCTTTACAATTGAAACATGGGTTGGATGGTCTATACCATGTAATCAGATACATTTATAACCAAGTAGATCCCATTAGTTTCCCAGAGCCACCGATGCCAGTTGGAGTCGGTATTTCAATCTACAATTGTGCTGAGCATTTGAGAATCTTTGCTCAACTGTTTTATTTAGTTGCTTGATAAATTTGAACCTTGATTTCAATTTTGTTAAGAGAAATAGATTTAAGTTCCCCTTCTTAATCTTATTTGCTCTCTTGTGAATTGCAGGTTTTCTCCAAATTGAGGGAGGAGAGATTTCCAGGAGAGATTGAACTAAAAGATCTTGTTGGCAGAAGGTTGGCTACTTCTGGCATTTCTGATATGCTGCCCTAGTTCTCTGCCACCTATGTGGGTCTGAATTTGAAACAAGTGGTTATGGTGGCTGAACGCCTGATGGTATACTGTTTGGAAGGCTGGCTATGATGCATGTAAATATGAACCGTATCTATCTTTCAAAGAATATAAACCATGTTAATGCCTTGAATTGTTCTTGGCAGGCAAATCAGCTAACCCGGTTATGTTACCTTCAAAATGCATGAAACTAAAATTGAGAAGTTGAGGGTATTTTCCTTTTCTATTTTCAGTTTTCCTTTTCCATTTTCCATTTTACATGTTCATGGATTTTTTCATAAAAGTAAAAAACGTGATTGTATTAAGATTATATCTATTTTTTATAAGAAAATCAAAATTTATTTTATAATAGTTTGTGATGATTTAATTGTAAAATATTAACTTATTTTATTCAAATTAAAAATAATTGTAAAAAGTTATGATGTTAATTTAAAAGAAGTCTTTGTACAAGGTTTAAAATAAGAAAATCATGACAATAATTAAATATGAAAATATAAAAAAAGTTAATTTTTTTCTTAGTGTTTGTATATATAAAGAATTTATATTGTTCAAGTTATTTTTTTATTGAGAAAATAGTGGAAAATTACATAGAAAAATGATATGGAGTATCTAAAGACATGTTTTTTAAATAAAAAAAAAATTGAAAAACCAAATTTTCAGTTTTCTAGATCTAGATGAAAAAAATATACTGCATTTAAATTAAAAATTCCAGTTTTCTTTTTTATTTTAGTTTTCTAGAAAAATAGAGAGCATTACTCGTGCTTGCTTTGTTTTTCTCCAAACAGCAAGAACATGGTTTCAAGTAGAGCATGCTGTAGTAGGCTATCTGTAACAAGCTTGATTCCTTTTTCCTCTTCTCTTTGATATTCTGGAGCCAATTTATAACTTAAAAAAAAAAAAAACTCATTAGCATGATGCTGGTGGACAGGCCAGCACCAATTGATTCGTTTGCATATTCTATCAAATGCTGGAAATTACCCTGCAAAGGTCTGCTATCTACTTGTAGGGAGCAAGTTAATTTCATACATCTTTTATTGGAACAAAGTCAAATTCTTTAAAGCTGTGAAATGAATGTACAAAAAACACTTCAACATATCCTTGTAAAAAAAACTATACAAATCCGATCCGGAGAGAGCAGCCCTCAAATTTACTAGCAGATTCAGGGAGAAGGAATCAAATATGAGGCTACCACGAGGATAAGAACAAATCTGAAGTGAACACATTTTATGCTGTGAGGCCTGACCATGGTATCCTTGAACTATCCAATCCCTTCCTTCCAAATGGACGGAGGTTTCTCCAGAACCTGAGAAACTGCAGTCTGATAGCATGCCTGCAACCTGGCATCCAACCTTCAGGATGTGAAAACAAAATTGATATAAAAATAATGCATAAAAACAAGCTCCAGAGAGAGATTAAAACCTGTGCCTCTCTTCAGCGCTATATCCTGCTTATATCACGGCCAAAGACAAATGTTGTAGCCCAGTTAATAGCCACATAGAACCTGTTCCTCCAGCTTATAACACGAGTCAGATATGCAGAACGCCATATAAACCAACTCGCAAATCCTTTCAGAGCTAATCCTTTTGCCTCCTGCAGAAAACATCCGACAAGTGAGTCAACCGACTTCATCATATAATAGCTCAACCAAGGCGGTTTGAAAGTGAATGGATGCTCTCACCTTGTTCTGTCTAAGATCCACAAGCGCCTTGTAGCGACCGATAGTTGCCATGCTTCCCAGATGCCTGTAAACAAATGGATCCCCTAATTCTACTTCTCCACCACTGTTTCTGCGCCCTCCACCATCTTTACCAATTTTATTCAATAGATTTGCAAGATATTTTCCTTGACGCTCTGCCACCTGTTGAAGAAAACTCAACAGAGAAACATATCAAAGAAGCAGAATCAGTTTTTCATAAATGAAGAAACACCAGCAAGGAGTCAGGAGAAGACTTGATAACACATAATTGCACAAATGATAATGAAAAGAAAGCTGACACCTGGAAGCATGCAAATAGCTTAGTTACAGAGATCTAATTAATTTACTTCCTGCAATCATACAAGACCTATTTCTTGGCGAGAGGGGGGGCTTCAGAAATGAAGAGGGACAGATTTGAAAACTCAAATAATCTCCTTATTGAGCTAAATTGACAGGAGTCTTTTAAAATTTTTCCTACTTATTCTGCGAATTTATTATAATACCCGCATTAGTAGATTTTAGCTTGAAATTCTTGACCTGGGAGCCTACACGAAATCAAAGGTAGCTTATGTTGTTCTTAGTTCTCACCTGAGCCAACGCGGGAAGAACTGGTTTGCCAGTACTTTCAAGAAACCCACTGCAGTCACCAATTGCAAACACATCTGGCACTGAAGGAACTCGCAGCCACTCATCAATACCAATCCTGTAAACGTATCAGAAGCATTAGACAATAGCAAAACCCAGTTAAACATACTTGAAGAATAGAAGGGAAGGGAGACATGTTTGGAACCACATGGGATGTCCAAAAATAATATCAGTGCAGCTATGCAGCTTTTTGAAAGGAAGACCAAATCAGAAACATAGGGATAAAAGTAGAAGGCAAAAGGAGAGCTATGGTTAGAACCACCATATAAATCATCGAACTGTCAACTTGAGTAATCACAATCTTTCCCGTGCACTTCCAGAACAATGATACCAAAAAGTTGGCCTCTTTTACAAAGAGATTATTCTAGCCACGCTTCTAAATTTATATCAACCAGAAACTTGTCATAGAGAACGAGTGAGTTACCGTCCACCAGGAGACTTGGAAAGTTCCAGAGATTTTACAAATGATGAGGGGCCAACACCTGTAGACCACACCAACAGACCATATGGAACCTCTGTGCCATCGGTTAGAATTAGCTTCTGCGGTTTAACATCCTTGACAATCCCACGGACAAGATGAACTCCTGACTGCGAAAAACAGGAAAAGAACAATTCCTAGATAATTGGAATGCCAGCTGGTTCCAACAGTCAATTATAACACAGATAAAAAAGAAGTTCCAAATCCTTTATAAAAGCTGGAATTGATGCCTTTCATTAACATATAGCTAAGAAAGATCAGCATCATGGGCAATCCTCTCACGTTAAGAGACTAAATGGTGCAAATAAGATAGGGCAGCCTGCATTTTTTATTTTGCAACAGTCAAAACATTTCTAACCTTGGTCAACTGCTTAGTAGCATAGTGACGGAGGCTATCATCAAAGGAAGACAAGATCTCATTTGCCTGTGAATAAGAAATAATTTGCTTAATCCCATCATAATCTTTGGCAACTCCGAGATGCAAATTAGCAAATGAAAATCCCAATAGCAATAATGAATTATTTTTAATGCACAGTATAAGCACTAATGACTTGAAAATGATAAAAATAAAATTCTACATTAACACAACTAACTGCTTAAAATTCATAACAAGCAGACCTCAATCAAAGTAACATGTATGTAATCTTTCACATGCGCGTATGTTTGACGAACATCTTTCAAGATAAAATCGCTGAGTTCACCACTGAATTCAACTCCCGTGGGACCACCTCCTACAACAACACAATGTAATAATCTGCTCTTCTCTTCTTCTGAAAGACCTGTCTCGGCACAAAAAAAAAAGAAAAAAAATTCATATTAAACAAACATACTTGACATATAAATTTATTTCCCAAAAAATGTTAAAACAAAAACAGAAAAGCAGTTGCATACCAGGCATATCAGACAGCATCAAGTTGAGTAGTAGCTTCCTGCGGATTTCCTGAGCATGGCGAACTTCTCTAAGAAAAATTGCATGCTCTTTCACGCCTTGAATTCCAAAGGTCGATGCTTCTGCTCCCAATGCAATTACTAACTTATCATACGAAATTTTAAACCTCCATGGATCCACTGTGTCCAATCCATCCGTAACAGTCTCACAATGCACCTTCAATAAATACAAACCAAATTATGTACCATTTTAAATTGGAAAATCAAGTAACAAGGCACAATTAGTTGAATTTACCAGTACTAAAAAGCATGCAAAGAAGTCACTTTGTTTACCCTCTCCAAAAACAATTAGCTAAATAACTTTCTCCAAAAAGAAAAGGTAACCCAAAAAGGTCCCTATTTTAGCAAACACAAAAAGTGCAAGTCACACCACATTACCATTTGTTTCTCTGTATCAAGGCTATTACAATTCGCAAGAAAAAAGTAAGACCCAGGTGCTTTCGATATGGCAGGTTGGATCCGACCAATGGGTTCAGCCACGGACCTAAACTCCAAAGTCCCAACACACGTGGAAGCTAACAGAGGGGTGAAAACCATGTGGTTTCTCGGCGACACGCATACGACATCGTACAAATCAGTGTCAATTCCTTTCATTAGCCTACATCCCGCCCAACCCGAGCCCAGCACCACCACTCTGGGCTTCTCGTCCCCCTTGGTAGGCTCCAGGCCGGCATACCTCGTCGGCGTGTCGGTGGTGAAGTGGGAGAGTGAAGTGAAGAGGAAATTTGGGTTTTGTAAGAGAGGTTTGGATTTGGAAGTAGAGAGTTGAATTAGATTTCTAAAGAGAGACATGGATTTGGATTGTTTAGTACTGTTTGATTGCTTTGCTTCAGAGAACAACTGAGTTTGTTTTGGTTCAGGTTTTCTGTGCCCAAAATTCAGGAGATCTGCGTGTTCGTCTGTCGTCAGTTTGACTGGCTGTGTTGAAGAATGATGGAGGCATGCACGTGCTCCGCCACAAACATGTGGATATGGCTGGTTGGGTGCTTAGTTTTATTACAAACTGTGAGAAATTAATTTCACTGAGTCTTTTATTACAGAGCCACTAGCCTTTCAGTTACAATTTCAATTATAAATATTATAAAATAAATTAAAAGGAGTTCATGTTCCATTGTTTTTTTTTTTTTTAATTGCGGAGCTACTCATATTTACACTATAAATTGCTATGGTGTCTCAACATTATAAGATTTAAGTATGATTCCTTAATTTTATATTTTTTCACAATATAATCCCTTAATTTTGCAATTTTTACATTTTGATCTATGTAATTTTTTTATATTTACGTTTCAATCATAGTCACTTTCATTATGTTTCACTTAATGCTAAGAAATGAGGAAGATACTTGTAGAAAATAAAAAAGGAGACAAAAGTTTTAGTCAATGATCATAAAAAAATCATACTTGGTGCCACTAGGATCTTCTTGGCATAAGAGTTCAATAAAAGCAATCTTTCCTTTAATCATGACAGAAAAAGTAGAGTGGATTTTATATTTATTGGATTTTGAGTTTTTTTTTAATAAGTTAGAAGATGTTTTGAGATTCAATGGATTACTTTGAGTTTTTATGATATTTTTTAGATTTTTTAAAATTAAAAAGATTAAAAATTTTACTTTTTAGAATCCAGTCAAAATTTGTTGCAGCGTGTGATATTTAACTTTATTTATTTTTGTGTTTTAAAAATATTTTTGAAAAAAATTATTATTATTATTTTATTTTATTTTAATATTTTTTGATATTTTCAGATCATTTGAATGCATTGATATAAAAAATAATTTTATGAAAAACATTTTAGAAAACGAGCGCAACCACACTCCCAATCACATTATTAGATAATAATATATTTTATCATCTATTTAAAAAAATTCTCCTAAGTTTGAAAAACACAGACATGCAGGCAATACCTTTTTTCTTTATTTAATTGTTTCATTTTTTATCTATAACAAAATTCTCTTTACATAAAATCATCATTGATATCTGAAAAATTATCGATCATACCATGTTTTTCAAATAAAGTTAGAGTTTTTATGATTATATTAAAAATAATTATATATGAATCTAATATATAGATTTTTTTTTAAAAAATTGCTCATGAATATTAAGTGAGAATAAATTATCTATTTTTTATATATAATTTTTTCAAATTAATTATTCTTTTAATTTTTTATACAGTTTCATAAAAATAAGCAAAACATTATTTTTGTTTTTTTAATTGATCAATAAACTTTTATTTGAAAAATTGTGCTTGTTTTCATCAAAATAAAAAAGAAATGAATGAATAATAAAGTGAGAGTTTTGACTAAAGAAACACATTTTTTCTATTAAATTTAAACCATTTAGATTTTTATGATTATTTATTGTTAATAAAAAACAATTTTTCTTCAAGATAAAGAAAAATGCATGGATAAGAAAAAAAATTGACTATTTTTTTTACTCCAGAATTTTAATCGTTTAAATTTTTAAAAATATTTATTTTAATAACTGCAAAATTAAATAAAAATAGTCTTTTTAGAACAGCCTCGTGTCATCTATATAAAAAAAAAAAACTAATTTATAGCTAAAAATCATTAGATGTTCCTTTATTATGTGCATTTTATCAAATTAATACATCTACAATAAATTTACTTAAATAAACCCCTACCCTTCCTATTTTCGGCCGAAAGAATCCTCTGTTAGCAGACCGATTTGAAGATCCTGATAATGGCACCCTTATTAGCACAAGGTTTATCTTAGCTCTTCTCATGAGTCGTGACCATTAGCTATAAATTAGCTTTCTAATCCGTGCTATGTTACGATAAGATTTTAAGTCAATTTTTAATATAAATATATAAATATTATTATATATATATATATATATTTAATTGAGAAAACAAAGATATTGTTAATGTTTAATGAAACAGATTACAAAATATATAAATTGATATATTTTTTAAAAATGTTAATACTAATTATTATTAACTAAAACTAAAATCATTAGTGTTTCACTGTAATACGGGTTATTGTACATTGTAAGTGAATTTATTATGGATTATACTATAATGCAGGTATTATAGCTTATAAATATTTTTATTATAAACTGCACTGTTTGGTTGGGGTATATGTAAGGCTACGACCAGCATGACTCAAACGTCAGGATGGAAGAGTGTTTATTGGGGCTGCGAACACCTTATACTTGGCTCCCAAGCTTGGGCGCTGGGCAGGCCAAGTCAACTAGCCGTGCCCAGGCTCTAACCAGCTGGTGCTCGGTCTGACCAGCCTTGGACGCTTGGGTTACCTGACTGTGAGCTGGGCAGACCATTAGCTATGAATTAGCCTTATAATCTGTTGTTAAAGATAATCTACGTCAAAACTATCTTCCATACCATCTTTATACTTCACACGGGCATGAAGTCCATGATCTTGATTATCCTTAACAACCGTTGTTAAAGATGTTCTCGGATTTACTGCGGACAATGCATCTCCATTCTCTCTGAACATAGAACGAGGACCAAGGTTCCCAGCAAAGCAAATCGTTGAGAAGGTGAGCAGGCAAAAGACCACCGAGTCGAACCATTCTGTGTGTTTTCGGAACCATAATGGAAGTCATTTCTTGTTGAAAACAAGGGTGTTTAGGTTTGAGACTTGAGAGTTTGCTGACGAGGATGATAGCTGGATCTGGAGGCCTCTCACGATAAGAGAATATGGACATTGACGGGTTATGTTTCAAAATATAATCACCAGTAAACTAGAGAGAGGAAACAAGGCAATACATTATAATTTAATTAATGTTAGTGTTCTCTCTTCTTCAAAAACATCTCAAATTTAAACCTTTATTTGATATAAATAAATACACGATTGCAGTGGGGCTGTGGGGTTCATGGTAAAGCAGCATTCTGGATCCTTCCATGGCATTATGCAATGAATCAGCTATTTTTTTTTTTTTTTCCTCTCAAAGAAAATGAGTTTTATTCATAATATCTTGATATCCAGCCATTAGCTCCATCACAAAGCAAAAAAAAGGGAAATCGTTTTCATTCCCGCCTGCGAAACCACATATCAATCTTATGTATTCTAATTTTCATCTTCAATGATTCAAAGGGAAATTGTTTTTATTGATGATCTTGAGCTTTATCACCAAACTCATCACCAGGGGGTGGAGGAAGATGCTTAGTGCTTGCCCCTGGCTCTTGATAATCATTGATTCCCACCTTTACTGCTAGCCTTCTAGCCACAGCCAACTTATTTTCATTCCCACCTGCGAAACCACATATCAATCTTATGTATTCTCATTGCATCTTCAATGATTCAAAGAGCAATTGTTTTTATTGAATTACCTGAGATCAGTCGAATGGTGTTCGCAGAAATGCTCATCATCATCATCAGGGCAAAGAACACGTAAGCGAAGTGGCAAATTCCAAACCTCATGATCCCTGCTTCTGTCTGAAAGCTGAAACTATTGTTGACGAGATCTGTCGAAGAGAAGAGAACGCTATTTGTAGGAAAATACTCGGTGCAAGAAGCCAAGAATCCCCTTCAACCCTACGTATTAATGGTATAGCAGAACAGAAACAGAAAGAAACGTTGAGATATTGGTTGATTATAGAAACAAATCAACTGCAGCAACAAGGTTACGCTGGAGGATAAGAAAGAAACAGAAAAAAAACGTTGGCTGATTATGGAAGTAAAACAAAAAAGAAGACAGATAATTTTAAGAAAAAACACACACACAAAAAAAAGAATAATAATAATAAAGAAAAACAATCTTGCGAAAAAAAAAAAATGTAAAACCCAAAAAAAAAGAGAAAAAAGGAAAAAAAATGCGGGGAAAGACAAAAAAAAAAGGGAAAAAAAAAAAGACAACCAAAAAAATGAAAAAAAAAAACATAAAGGAAAAACTCAGTACTTTTTCCACGCGTTTTAGAATATTTGTTAATAGGATGTGCTTGTCTTTCACAACGTAAAATTGCTTTCGGTGTTCGGAAGGAGGCCTCAAGAATTTCCCTGGCCTTGAGACCATTAAAAAAGAAAGAAAAATTACAAACATTAATTATTGAATTTGATGAAGCAATCAAGAGTTGTACTAATCGCGCAAAGACTGGCAGTCTGCCGACAGCTTAAAAAATCATAGGGAAATTTCATTTATTTTATTTTATTTTTATTGTCTATTAAATAATTTTTGGTAATCCAGCAAGAACTCTGCTTCTCGAGGTTTTGACAGTGCACAAATTGATGTATTCAGGGGCTCGAGAAGACATGAACGGCTGCCCTGAGCTTGTTGCATTGTGACTGAGATTGGTAATGCCTGTAACATTACATACCACCTGCACGGCCTCTCCGACAGCAACTAGTCACCTTCATGCTTCTTTTGAATTAGGTTCCAGCATGCTGCTGCATTTCCAGGGCAGAAGGAGCTGACATTACCCTGGAAAAATGACCTTTGATAGACAGTTGAGCTAGAAGCAGAATAAGTTAATGAAAGTTATGAACACAATATCCATGTCTCTTGGAAAGAGCAGGACTGATGACCAAAGACAACCGTAAAAATGAAGAACGAGGGAGCAATTCACAGATAAATCCGAAAGTATACACGTTGATGGTAACTATCTTACAAGAAAATTGTGTTATAAAAAAGACAACCTCTTAAGTTCTTTCATGTAACGAAAGGAACAAGTAAGCATGTATTAAACCACAATTTAGTTTTGGTTTCTGCAACAAGTACGTCATCAAGTGCATTCCTCGTGCATATCTGTGATTATCCAAGGTCGCATCATTTCCTACGTGCAAATGCTGCAGCAATCCCACCAGCAACCAGTCCAACAGCAGTAGCAGCAATTCCTATGCCTATCACACCATCTACAAACAAACCAAAAATAAAGGACAATAATTCAGAAGCTTCATCCATTCAGTTCACATGAATAATACAAGCAGTATCACCAACATTAATTGTTACCTTTCTTGATCCGGTCTTCAATTGCTTTCTTGAGGGATTGTGCCTGTCTCCATTCGGGCTCAATCTATAAAATGATCATGCCCTTGCGATTCAGTCACAAAGCATAAGAAACTAAGATAGAATAGCATACAACATATGACCTTAAATCACACATTTGGCTTCTCAATGACCATGCAGCTTCAGGGCAGAACATCATTTTAGATGAACCATATCTACAAAATGCACTATGACAAGGCAATACATTCATAATACTGGAATGAGGTTATGAATTATGAGGAAACAACATTACGTAGAAGGAAAAATCTTTCCACAATAATTCAAAAGAAACAAAGAATAAGAAATGTTGATACAAAACCTTCAAACAGTCTTCCACCAGCTCCCTACTTCTTGAATAGTCACCACTTCTATAATAACCCACAGCTAGAAGATAAAGCTTCTCTCTCAGTTTCAAAGGGCTGGTAGTGCTGCCCAGTGAAGCTGCAAAAGTGAGTATTAGTAACAGAGGGAAAACCATGGATGTGTGCGTGTGTAGAGAGAGAAAGAGAGATGGTTTTGTATTTTTGCTTACACTCAAGCATAGCTATGCCTCTATGTACATCTTCTGTCTGTCTTGAGTGAACAAGAGCCCACGACAAACGCATGATGCATTCATTCTTAAACTCATCAGAAGGACCTTTTTCAGCTTCATGAACCTCTTGCTCACATCCCTATGGATGCATCGGTGAAAAGAATAAGAAAAGAGAACAACAAACAATAATACAATCAAGAATGGCATGTCATATGAATGTTACAAAAGTCTGGAGCAAAAAGAATACCATGCCCAAAGCCCTGATATATCATTAACTTCTGACACAAAAACCTAATAGCAGTTACAAAACAATCGCCTCCGGAATCCAAAGGCTAAAACCATGCAAGGAGTAGAAGCGGTTTCCATATATGACTGGCCATACATTGCTAGCAACTCGCAGATGTTTGTGTTTGTAAATCTTTCTTATTTATCCCACATCAGTAGTTATCTTTTTTTCCTCCATTTTTCCTCATAAAGCCACGAAATGAAGAATGGATCAAGTTAAAACATTGAAAACTCCATGCATCTTTTAGTCTTTTATTATTTTGAGATCATCTAGAAACTTGAAAGGTTGAAGGAAGAAGATCGACCTCGAAAAAAGGAAACCCAAAACAGTCACAGATAAAGTGTAAATAAGAAGAGAATCATTACTAGGTTTAAATGATTCCTTTTCAAGACATTACAGTACTGCTACTTAATAAACCTCGATGGGTCAGCGCTGGTAATAATCAACCAATCTATAGCTATTCTGCAACCATAGCTAAACTCTAATAAATCATGAAACTTAAAAATTCCCAAATCTAAGTAAGTAGCTGTTAAAAAGTGTTATTTTAAAAAATATATGAATTGCTACCCAAAAGATAAAACCCAATATTGCAAAGATACTAATTGAGAGGAAAAGGAAAAGAAAAAAAGAAGAAGAAGAGCAATGACATACAGCGACGACGTCGCGATCGCACCAGGGGATCTGGTCAGCGCCGGTGAAGAAGTTGGTGATGGACTCGAACGCCTTCCCTAACTTTGCTTCCATTCTCTCTCTCTCTCTCTCTTCTCTCTCTATTTTTGCTACGCTTCTCCTAACTATGATAACAACTACCAAGTTATAACACGAAAGTGAAAAGTGCTATGTGCTGTGCGCCTGTGTTGTGTCCTAAACACGGGTAAAATTTTATTTTGTAAACAATTTTATTTTTTAATATTTTACATTATTTTAATATATTAATTTCAAAAATAATTTTTAAAAACTAAAAAAAATTATTTCAATACATTTTAAAATAAAAAACACTTTAAAAAACAACCACAACTACACTCTTAAATAAACCCGAAGAAAAGAGAGATATGCTTGCATTTTCAAAATATTTTTTTAAAATATTAAATTTTATTTATTTATTTTAAATTATTTTTAAAAAAATTCATAACTTTTTTATGTAAAAATTTAATTTTTTTAAAAAAAAATTATTTTAATATATTTTTAAATAAAAATTACTATGAAAATCAACTCCAAATACAATTTTATTTATAATATATAATATTAATTGATTAAAAAAATATAAAGCGGCAAGTTATTTAATTTTTTTTCCACTTTAATGATTATAGATTTTTTGTGTGTATATATATATAGATAGATAGATAGAGAGAGAGAGAGAGAGAGAGAGAGAGATTTAATTAGTTTAACTTTACGTACTCTATATTATTAAGTTATAAATTAATATATTGTTTGTCGTGTAAACAAATATATTGATATATTAACTTATTAATTGTGAGGTTGATTTATTGATCAAGCAGGCCATCTGATGTTGATATGCTAATATGTTATCGTTCCATATTATAGACCACGGTGATAATTATTAAAGAAATTGAGTTTTTTTTTCAATTAAATAAATAAAAGAGGAGCCATTCAGAAATTAAAAATCACAGAAACTATTAAAAAAGGATTTAACTCAGGATCACTACCGTATCTATGGATTGATGATGCTATGGATTTCCACATCTACTATTTTTTCTTTTATTGAGAGATAAGAAATGATTATAATCTATTACTACTTCTCAGTAAATATATCCCGTATGAGATAAATAAAAAAAATAGTAAAATATAGAGTTGGGAAATAAATACTCATTTTTAGATTTAGATTTTTAATAAAATCCCAACTCAATTATTAAAGGTGGGTATTCAATTGTCGTCTTTTTTTTTAATTTATAGTTAACATATTAATAAAAGATTCTTGGATTACATAAGTAAATTAACTGTGATTTTTTTCATAATTAATTTTACTTATCATTAAATTCAAAACCATTATAAATACAAAGTTGTATATTTATATATTTTCTCACAACTTAATGAATTTTTTTTGGTTACATCATTTGGCATGTAATATATTCTATATTTTTATACATATTCAATTTTTTTAAAATATTTTAAAATTGTATTACATGATTTCATCATTTTGTTAGCAAATGGTTTAATTTAAAAAAAAAGGATGCAAACGACACATAATTCTACTATTATATTATTATAATTTTTAAAATAATTTAAGAGGCTTTGATAAGAATTGATTAAGCATGTATACAATTTCGTTGTCTTTTTTCTAGTTTTCCTTCTTAACAAAAATATTCAATATGCATCTTAAATCAGAGCTTATAATATGAATTCTTAGTTAATTTAAATGAAAACAATAAAAAACAGATATATTATAGGAGATCTTGTTCTAATTTTTTTTCTTTTTTTTTTCTCTCTCCAAAGCTTCATTAAAGTTTTATTATATATATATATATATATATATATATATATATATATATATATATATATATATTAAAACATAGAATAATTTCCCGATGAAAACACCCTCATTTAAGAAATTCAAACATCACCTAATTTATTAAAAAAAATAATAAAATTTAAAAAACATATATGAAATTCATTGTTTTCATTATAATGAGTTTCTCGTCATGGTATATATGACATAAGATAAATTAGAGAATGAACTGATATTCAATGACAAATTGAAAGTAATTAAACTTGTAGGTTAATATCATATCACAAAACATTATTCATTTAATAATTTTTTTTATCCTTCAATATTTATTTTATTATAGATGAAGTTTTATAATTTGTTATAGTTTATTTTCTAAGTGGCTATCTTAGTCTTATCACTTATGACTTCATGCTGCGAGTAAAGCGAGTTAGTTTGTTGACTTGAGTTTTGTTTTTAATTGGCTTTACACACACACACTTCAACATTAGATTGATTAATAATTATTTCATGATTTGTTTTGTTTTACTTTCTATAAGGTTATCTTGATCTCATAACTCGGATCATGAGTTTTGCATGTTAACCCAAGTTAACTTGAATCGTTTTATTATGTCCTTTTGTTAGATTGATTTTTTTTTTCCAATTTCATTCTTGAACAATGAGTTGATTGAGAATTGTGCATTATAATTTATTTTAATTTGTTTAATATGATGTTATCTTAATTTTATAACCTAAGTTGCAAATTTAATTAGATAACCACGGTTTATTCGAGATTTGTTTTTCAGTTTAATTTCTATGAGATCATTTTAGTCTCATGACTTAGATTATGAGTTTGGCGGGTTAACTTATATTGACTCTAGTTATTTTTTTGTGTCTTTCATTTTTATTTTATTTTTATACTTCAACATTAGATTTATTGATAATACAGTTTCATCACTTGTTTTAATTGACTTTTCAAAGAGTTATTCTAGTTTTATGATTTAAGTTGTGGAATTGATAAGTTAATTCTGGTTAATTTTGGGTAGCTCTTTTTAATTTATTTTTTTTAATTTCATCATTTAATATTGAGTTGATTGAGAATTGTATTTCATAATTTATTTCCTTAGTTTGTGAATTTGATAAGTTAATTCAATTTGATTCGAGTTGATTCAATATATTACTATTTTAATATTTAAAAAATTATACCGCCTTGAATTTTTTAAAATCAAACTATATTCTTACTGGTTGTCTAAATTACATTTAGACTTGACAAATCAACCAGACCACATCGAGTCAATCCCCATTTAATTTAAATTTTTTTATGTTAAAAAAAAAAATCACTCCCACAGCAGATCAAGTGTTAAACTAATTCCCTTAAATCTTTGAAAACAATTTTTTTTTTCTTACATGAACGACAACATGAACTTAATTTTTTTTTTTTTTCTGAACAATTTAATTCACTTAGTTCCAACAACTAAAAAGTATACGAAAGAAGAGAGGAAAGAAAAACTAGTTTCCTAATAATAATTAGTAAGGATCCATTATCCAAAATGGAGCAAATTTTATCGATACAAGAATCAGATTAATTGAATGCGTTTCCTTTTCTCTATGCGTATCTGCATCAGCATAATGGAATTGAAGTTAAAAATAAAAAACACCGTGGGCCAATGGAATCACGTTCAACATTTCGTTTTCACAAATTCTTGTCTTGCTGAAATGTGAAGGATACACATCTCACTCTTTGCTCAATTCTCTGAAAAAATCAATCAATCTACAAGCCTACAAGTAATTGATGAACAGATATTATACTACAAGAATATATTATTCTGCGTGTTCTCAAAGAATGAAACCTATGGGACAAGGTAAAATAACAAAAGGAACTACCTCAGAGCTCAAGTTTCCAGTAAACCAATTGCAGGGCATGGACTCCATTTAAACCTTTCTTCACAGAAATAGGTTTCTGGGTCTTCTGATCACTCTCTTTGCACTGCCTTTGACAGCTAGAGAAGTTGAATGAGCCACCCTTTACACCAGCAATCTCAAACACGCTGTACAAGTATCAACAAATTATGCATCAACGACCATTCCATAACCCAACAAATGCATGTGTAGAACACTCCGATTCAGTGTTTCCTCATCTCACATCCACTTGTAGATCACACATGAGAATGAAGACGTACTACTCCAAGGCTATCGAATGATTTCTTCCGAAACTTTGCAGGAAAAAAAATGAAAAAGATGAATTCTCAAGGATTTCTGAGGGCCACAAAACAACCTACTCAAAGTAAATTTGTTCGCTTTCTGTTTGGATGTAACCAGAAACTCCGCGGTAACAAAACCATCTCACAGCAATGCTGCCAAAGAACTCGAGATATGGATCATGCATCGTATGAAATAGCATGAAGCATAAGAGATTTTTTCTTGGAGCACATCTAGTGCATTTCTTGTCTCTGTAAGCAAACGGCTTCAGCAGGCAACTGGTTTTCCTCGTCATGCTTCATAAATTCTCCATTTCCACTGCAAAGTCGGGCAGATAATGCAGGGGATAAAGATGCATAGCTGCCTGATTTATTTGAACATCCATAGCCACATGAAATTCGTAAAATATACTAAAGAATATTACTCTAATAATTCAAGATTGATTACACTGATTTAGTGGAAATCAAAGAGAAAGAGTCTGAACAAAGCACCTCTAAAGGATGAACTTCTTTCGAAGTCTTTGGTTGTGTGTAGTAGGATGGTCCCTGAGAGAACAACAATGAAGCCACATATTTCTGATATAATGTTTCCCACACTTTGGCCATCCCAATCCTGTTGTAATGTATTTTTACCAATAGATAGTCAAATCAGGATCAGAAATGAAACACTACTGTTTGAAATAAGGGTCTGGAGGAGGAAAATGGAATGGTTCTCAAACTAAGCCTAGTGATAGCATCCTCATCCTGATGACTAGGCTTGCCATAGTGAGTGAGGCATAAAAAATCACATGTTAGAATGCAATCAAGACATTTTGTTTATCCTATCTTGCATCAACTCACAAATCCATGCCTCGACAGGCTGAAGCTACAGTATTGTTCTTCCAGTGAAATCCAATTAAAATGAAAAGAGCATCAAGCAAAAAATGCACAAAGTAATGAAATACATGCAATTACACAATGTAAGCTTCTACAAAGTGAGTAGCAGTACCTTGAACATGATTACACTCGCAAGAATCGTAAGTGACGTGAACATGACATAATAAATGGGGGATACAACTGCAGTATTGAATGTATCAAGCGCCTGAAACACCAAAGGTTGCAGTTTTTTAGCAAATAAGAATTATAGATACAAGATACATTTTAACCATCTTTAGGTTCTAATGAACCAAAAAATACATGCAGCACAGATGAATGTAAAAATAAAAAGAAAACTTGCAGTTTTGGGATAAAAAACAATTTGATAGTTTCTTTTTCTGGCTTCAGTAGCATCATTCCTTCCCAACCACCATACCTCTGAAAGAACTATAAACAGAAGGTGCCTTAATAGCTATGGCCTAAGGCGTTATCTAGTACTTCACCTAAGCAGTGTTTTCTAGGTCAATGGGATGTTGACAGCGACACCCTCTTGAGACAAAATTACTCAGTTTCCTGCAAAACACTTGATCAATTTCGGAACTTTTTTATAACTTGATTACTTATTGCATTTAATATCAGGTCACCAAACATCATACTAAATGCATGGTTCGGCTTGACAACTCATTTTCTAGCAATCCTAAAACGCAAAATCTATTTTTGGAGTATGCGCCCCCCCCCCCCCCCACCTCATTTGTGTTTGTGAAATGTTAGTGAAACTATGACTACCAATCAGCTATATTTGACCTTATCATGTATCCTGGTTGAAAATAAAGGTAAAGGAGGTCGGATTAGCCCACAATCTTGTGCATTCCACTTGGAGATAAGGCTGAAATAGATTGGATTAGGATAACTTTGGAGGAAGACATAATAGAGTGAGAATCAGGAGAGAAAAAATGGAATGTAACAAATGGGCTTGTAGTTCGATGGCACTCTCACAAGCAAGAGGATTGAGATTCAGAGTTCAAGTCTCACCTTTGTCAATTCATCACCAATCACCAAAACAAGAGAAAATCATGATAGAACAGTGAAAGAATAGAATTGGTAGCATTTTTATAATAGACAGTATAGGGATTTGCATAAATTTTAATGGGCATGTTGATGGCAGCAATCTAAATTCCATTTTAACTCTTTAGAAGGAAAAGGCGTAAAAATGAAACTGCACTTGTGACACAGAATTTTTCTCTAATTCACTAAATTATACGTGTAGAATTGGAAGAATGTCAAATATTCTAGACAGTAACTTGCTGCCAAGTAAAATGAAGTCAAAATGTGCACTGGGTCATGCCATATGTCCAAAGCAAGTCGAATTCATCGCACATGCCAGCTTAACCTTCTGGGGGGATTTAAGCACAATATCAGAAAAGCAAGCAATGCAGAACATGGAGAAAAGACACCAAAAAGTAAGCAATACAGAACATAGAAGATCAAGGAGAAAAGGAGAACGGTGCAAGAAAGAGGGAACATGATTTATGCAGAAGCAAACTTTTGGAAATATAAGCACGATGAGCTTATTCGTATAAACAAAAAGCAATATTTCTACATTTCTAACCTTGTTTAGATAATTCATTTGCGTGATGACACATGTGGCCACAATAAACACAAAGAACCATGTCTCCGGGTAGAGCAATTGGTTGTTTCCTTCAAATGTTAATTTCAGTGCAGTTCCAAGGGCCTTAACACTCATCACCTGCACATGATGAAGACAAAACAGATTATAAAAATAAAAAATGACAAAAGGAAGTGGGTTTTACTCATTTCTTCCATCCCAGTTGAAGAGGGGAAATAGTAAAGCAATTGAATTGGCCCAAGCTCCATTACATAAACATGCAACATCACTAAGGGAAAAACTTTCCACCTTACGTTGGCCAAGAAACAGCATAGATAACATTTTTATCAGTCACTTCTCTTGAGAGATCTGGTTAACAATTACAACAGGAAAGTTCACTGCACATAATTAAAATTTTAGTCATTGAAAAAGTGAATTTTCGCAACCATTGAAGGATTGTAGAACTTTTTAACTTCAAAATGCATGAAACTCCATCCCCATCAAACAGAATGGTTTTTTATTAAGTTATTTTATCTTTTAAAACTGATTGAATGAAAAAAAAAAAAAAGCGTATCTACATTCATAACTTTGGTCTTACAATTAAAAATCAAAGTAACATCACTGGTTCAGATGATTTACCGAAAGTGAACCCATCAATGAACAGATGCCGGTGAACACTAACACATTCGAGTGCCCTCATTGTGGAGCAAAATGGAAGATCAGAATGAAAACCAACACAATCACTGAGGCCACGTAAAGCAAAAAAGCTGCAGCAGATGGTAAAATGGTATATAAAAAGGAACCATTTCAATATTAGAAAGATGCGCATGTGAAGGTGCAAACTAACCTGGTTGAGTTGCCATACTACATATCTCCTGAACAGACGTTATAGGGCGCTCCTGTGGTGCATGGATTACGATTACAACAGAACCAGCAATGCACATCACACAACCCAAGATCCCTAGCTGGTGCAGCTTCTCATTCAAGATAAACTGAGCCAACACAGCACTACACACCATGAAAAAAGAAATTAAAACACAAGAAATGTGGTTAAGAAGAGATTTAATATAAAAATTCCAAAAATTTAGCATGCAATACGAACTTAATAAGAGATATACCTGACAATGATACTCAATGCACCAAGAGGGGTAACGAGAACTGCTGGAGCAAATGCGTATGCAACAAAGTTTGCAACCTCTCTCCAATAATCACTATATGAGAAACCAGACAACAAGAGATATTCTACAAACAATCAGCGAATAATCAGATGTTCATTACTAATCATAATTCGCGTACTCTAACCAACTACCACTCCTCAATTTGACTAGAACAAGAAAACTTAATCAATTCCTTAAGTTACCAAACGAAAAAAGATATCAACTGAAAGAAAAAGTCTTATTAACATTAAGCTGACCAATGTAAGAACCTTAATTCAATGACAATAAGAATCATTAAATTTCACAATTAAATCAAAAGAATCACAAGATACAACCAACTTATAAATAACAAAAGTAAAACATCCATTCATTTACATAGAATAAAGCAAATGGAAATTCAGACACAAGAAATATATCAAATTTTCCCAAAACCAAAAGAAGAATCATTGACATAGAAAAAGGACAACTTACTCGTGATCATGCCCAACCACCATAGTGG
The DNA here is from genome assembly GCA_033617975.1 of Populus alba x Populus glandulosa. Lineage (NCBI taxonomy): Eukaryota > Viridiplantae > Streptophyta > Magnoliopsida > Malpighiales > Salicaceae > Populus > Populus alba x Populus glandulosa. The sequence goes on from CM066151.1 coordinate 6,351,813, forward strand.
CTCTAAGAGATATGAGAACCCACCAATACCTACAAAAATCCCACAATCCAAACCAGACCCATTTCACAAAACCAAAATCTCATTTCAAAAAACCGAAAAAAGAAAACGTTTTTTACCAGCTCTGACACCAGAAGCTGCTGCAGCTCTTCTAAGGCCTTTCTTTTTTATAATGAAACTGGCACCAATAAATAGACTTGACATCAAAGCCAGAATGAACCCTTTTAGATTGTCTTCGGAGAAACCCATTTGAAGGCTGAATCTCTCTCTCTTCTTTGTTTTTTAAGCTGATGCTCGTTTTCTTCTCTTCATCCGCCAATCAATCATTATTTGCGTTGCCTTTCCTCGTATCGTTACCCGTTTTTGTTAATGGAATATGCTGCTCTGTTTTTTTTTGTTTGCTACTAAACATGAGAAACGCTACGGTGTTGTTTTCTGTACAGATAATTTGTGTGAGTGACTGGACTCCGCATCTTACTTCGTTAGTTTTTGCCTTATCTCCACTCTTTCCTTTTTCGTAAAAGAAAAAACAAATTTAGAAGTTGTCTTTATCTTTATTTATTTATTTATGTTTTTTTTTCCGATCTTTGCTGGTTCCTTAAATTTTGCTATACTAAATTAGACAAAAAGAAGAAGAAGAAGATGATTTTGATATGTTGGAAGTAACATGTTAACTTATGTAATCAAGTTTGGATTCATGATTATATTTAATTTAATTTATGATATTTTATAAATTATAAATTATAAATTTTATTTATTTATTTAAATTTAAAGTTAGATTTTTTTTATAAATTTACAAATATTTATGAAATGAGCTTATGTTACTAATTTTTATGGGTTTGTATTTAAAAACATATTTATGAATATAAGTAACATGATATCTCTAATGTTAGGTTTAAATTTGATTCCTTATATCACCATTAAATTCTAATTATTATCATATTTTTTATTTTTAAAGAGACAAACCCTTTAACCCTTTGTTATTACATTAAAAAAAATATAATAGAGAACTTACTAACTAAAATTTTTAAGTTGAAACATTTCTAAGTAATAATAAAAATAAATGTTCAGTCAATAAACTATTAAATATAAAAATAAAAAAAGTATAAAAAATACTCAAGTTTCAAAAATCATGATCCGTTATCCGATATTCATTTCTTGGATTTTGTAACCCAATATTATTTATAACATCTATATTATCTATTTTTGATAGATTAAATGGGTCCAATAATATAAATATTATATATTTATCTGTTTTTTTTAACACCTCTATTAATAATAATATTTACCTATCCCAAATTGTTATTAAATATGCCCTACCTTAAAGGTCAATTTAAAATATAAAACATAGCCCAGATTGAATTTAAAAATAAATAAATGAGAGTTGACATGTAACTTTAGTGGATGGTGAAAACCAAATTGATTTAAAAAAAAAAACCTCAAAAAACGTCTTTTTAACTTTATTTTTTAAAACAAAGTATTAAAAAAACCTCTCTTTTTTCTTTCTCTTCATCTGCCAATCAATCATTCCTAGCTCAATAACCTTGATATCATGGTGATATTATATCAGAGCACATGAACACATCCTAATAAACGACTGCGTTTTTTAAAATCATAAACTCCCCACTCTATATCAAAGGCACTTCAGAAGCTTTTGTTGTTTTTTCTAGTCATATAAATGTTTAAATATCCGGTAAAAATGTAGAGTGTTGTTTCAGGAGATTTGAGAGTTGCTCGATATTTTTTTAAATTGTTTAAAGATATTTTTTAAATTAATTATCCTAAAAGATTATATAGATCAAGTAAAGAACCCGGGTGTTCCAATATCGATATATTTGGATGGAATATCTCAGGAGGCATAACACAAACATATCAACACAGGTGGACATGTTTGATTTAGGTAGTGTTTCTGATTTTTTCAGAGTAATTATTTTTAAAAATATTTTTTATTTATAAATATATTAAAATAATATATTTTTTTATATTTTTATATTTATTTTTTATATTATCACATCAAAATTATAAAAAAATAATTTAAAGAAAAAATAATTTTTAAAAATCTTCAAAAATATTTTTTAAATAAAAAAACAAAAATAGTCTAACCGCTAAGTAGTTAGAAATTAAGCATTGCAAGGTACATGTATGTGAATGATTGATTAGGAGGTTTTTGAAAAACATTACGGTGCTAATATTTTTAACTAGAATTCTTCTTTTTTATATATTGTCTATTTTTTGAAGGGAAAATCAGAAAATAACTATTAAAATGGTATTAGTTATTTCTTTAACACTTTAAAATTTCTCGACGTTTTACACATCAACCACCTAGAACACCTTTCATAAAAAATAAAAAATAAATAAAAATTGTTCTCTTGCACTGCTTGGATCCTTGTTTAGCAAGATTAAATTACCTTTTCAAACCCTTCAATTATGAATACATGTAGGAAACTACTTCCAAACAAGAGGGAGTAATTTATTGGAAATGGAGGGTTTTATCCCTTGCTTACTAGTCGGATCATTTTACCCTCCAAAAATTATTAATAAAAACTGCTCATATTTCAACTTCCAAGTTTATCCACGTACAATGTAATTATGGGCGATAATATGGTGCAAAATATTTTTTAATTAAAAAAATTAAAATTTTTTACATCTATATATGAAAAGAATAGAGAAACATCAAGAAAAATAAAACTTCAAAAATAAAATATATAGTGACTTATGATCCACTAGAGATCGATATTAAGGATCATGAGAAAAGTTTGCCGATGTAGTCAAATTAAACAACACAAAACCACCTTTGCTTGCAATCTACAATTTACCCTTTAATGGGCATTGGATTATCATTTTTTTTTCCCAAAAATTACAATTAATTTATTAATGATACGTTTTCAAATTACATCTATGATTTCTTTCATGATTAACTTTAATTATTATCGAAGTAAAAGTCATTACAAATACAAAGTTATATATTTATATATTTTCTCATGATTTTGTAAATTTCTTTCGGCTATATTATTTTATGCAGTTATTATATCAAGACATTATACTGAGTGATATAATTATTTTTATTTTGTTATATTTAAACATGAAGAAAATAACAAATCAGATGTTTGTAAATGGTGTTTATTAATCCAGATTTTAATATATATATATATAGTGTTAAATGATAGTAATTCACAAAAAAAATTTGCTAGGATGGAAGTTTTCATCTTGACATATGGACATGCTACAGATGCAAAGGACTTGTTGTTTGTCAATCAAAACATGCCAGATGTAAAGATTATATAAAATGAGATGGGTATCTTATGCCCTGTATTGATATTAAAATAAAAAATAAATAAACATCGATGAAGCTTCGAGGAGAGAGAAAACAATAAAAACAAATAGCTAAAAACCTTGAAAAAATATTCTTATAATATATATATATATATATATTTTTTTTTTGTTTTTTTGTTTAGACTAATTAAAAGTTTGTCTTACATGCTTTAAATATTTAAAAGATATATTTTGTTTAAAGTATTTTTCGTGCTAAAATACATTAAAATAATATTTTTATTTTTAAAAAGTTATTTTTAATATCATCGTATCAAATTTTTTTAAAATACAGTTAACATTTCCAACAGCTTTCTAAATATTTGTTCATTCACAAGTAAAACTAGAAAAAAATAAAGACGATAATAAAACAAGTGCACACAATAGGAGTGCCTTGAATTGATATAAATACCAACCCTGCAATTTGAGGTGGAAAACAAATTATCTTTGCATATAGGTTGGGTGCGTCGGCTTGTCCTAAAGCCAGGAGTCTCATCTGCATGAAACAGCAGAGCACTTCCCCATGCATCGGTGCACGGAATTAAGAAAAATAACAGCAGTGACGTAAGAGATTATTAGCATGCAACGCATTTTGAATTAATCAATCACACGAGAAGAAAATGCGCAAGGAAATGAAATGATAAATATATAGCAGTGAGACTTGCATAATCCTGATATCAGATTTTGCACCAGGCATGGTTGAATAGATGTTTCGTTTCCTATTCTTGTGTTGCTTGAAACAAAGAACAGGCCCCCCACAAAAGAGATCGACAGCAAAGACTTACCTGAGAAAAAAAAAACACTTTTCTGAAGAGGAGAATTACAATTTGAATTCATTCCCTCTCACTAGCTATATCCTCGAACATTGTAAGAAACACAGCATACGTCGTCAAAGCAAAGCACCACTGCCATGAAAATAGCATCTCTAAAAAGTTTAACCTATCTAAACTTCAAAAAGGAGGGGGGGGGGGCAGATAAAGGGCAACTTTAAGCAGCTCAAGCAAAGGGGGTGACAATACCCATGCAGCCAACACGTGTAAATCCATTAGCAAGAGACAATCATTAAGAGAGTTCAGAGTAGTCTCTTTCTGGTCTCCACTTCAGTATATCCTGGCCACTGCTGGTTCATTCTTGTCTTTCACTGTTGAATATGAAGTTGAATTTTCCAACACCAGTTACCCTTCATTGTAATAAAGGGGGACTTGAAGGAAGCATGTGTCAAAGATCTGAAAAGGATCGACAATCAGTACCATGAAAATTTCAAGGGTGATAATTGACTTCATTAAATGACAGAATGGACCCAATTTGTCAGGAGAAACCTACACACGATATAGCACTGATATTCCACTCATTTGAGATGGTGTAAGAAAAGAAAGAGGGCAGGCCTCTCTCTATCTGAGTGTTATACAGGGCGGTGACATGGAGCTTCCATGACAAATGAGACCAAAAGGAGTTCATTAAAACGATAAGCAAATGGACCATGTTCCCAAAAGATTGCACCGGCATACCTGCAAGGTAGATGTTTTTCTGCTCAGAATTTCATCTAACTTCCTTTCATGCTGGGAGAAGCTCTCTTTCTCCTCTTGTTCTTGGGCTTCACAGCATCCTTCAATGTTTTCTCTCCATTTGTTTGCAGTGCAGTTCCAGATGTATCTGTAGCTAAAGTTGCTTGTTTAATATCTTCGGTTGGTTTCTCTGGATCAGTTTTGGGACTATTTTCCTCGCTTCCTTTTTGTTTCACATGCCGTGTTGATACTCCTGCATATTTCACACACGACACAAATCACTAATAAGCTATGTTGCATTGGCACAAAAAATACTTGAAAAAGTCTATCAGGTTGCCCTTTCAAAGAAATATACACATTCAGAATGCATATATGGGTTCATTATCCATTATTTCACCAAAATAATGATTAAAGCACCTTGTATACAGACAGAAGGTCTGTGGCCACCATAAGATGTATTAAATCAATCTATGATAACTGCACCCTGTTTTATGGAATACTACTGCTACTCTACTCTCCCACAGCCAATGCCCAGGCATAATATATTATTAATTCACATAAAATGCTACCAGTCAGAATAAAGAAGGTTAACTTTCTTGCCACGGAACAACAGCATAGCAGGAGATCTGCAGCCTTTTTGTCAACTTACTCATGAAGCTCCAACTACCTATTCTGTACCTTTCGGTAAAAAAAAAAGATTTCTTTCTTAGTGAAATTTTATTTAAGAGTTGCCTCCCATAAAAAAAGAACAGTTTGAAGTCTGCGTTAAATTCTCTTTGATGGGGGGAGTTTTGCTTCAGAGTTTATACAGTATTACTTATCGAGTGCACTAAGAACCTCGCAGGTGCAAAATGAGCGAAATCATTTACAAGCAGGAGAGAAGCAAAGGTAATTTCTTGTACTTTTAAGAAAAATGTACAAGTTGCATACCACGTGAGGCTAGAGAGGCTTTCAGGGAATCAGGATCAACGACCTTCGAATAAGGATCCCTGAGGAGAGGAAAAAAGAAGATTTGCATCACTTTTTAAAAGCAATCACGCAAAAAATAGGAAAAGAATCAAGTTGAAAATTTCTTAAACCAAATAGATTAGAGTTTCCAAAGCACAAGAACAAGAAGAAAGGCCTATTATAATTCTATAGAATTTCTAATTACCGCAAATCAAGGTGAGTTAATAACTAACCAGCTTATGAGATATTTAATTAGATGCCAGTTCCACAGCTCTCACTCTCTCTTTGCATTAGTCATAATCATACAGACTTGAATCCATCACAAAGAGCAATAAACTAACATTAAAGTATATAGCAGAGAAATGGTCTGGAAACTAATGTTATTAAATTGCTTTAGGGTCAAGAGATCATTCTCAGGTAATCAAATTCATGATTCAGAAAACTTTCTTCTATCTTCAACAAACTAAGCTCATGATTATGATTTTAACGATGGATGCAAAATCTTCTTTTGGAAGAGCAGGTTTGCACTTCAAAAAAACATTGGAGAGTGCTAGCACCATACCAGCTTGATGGACCCCCAAGAAAATTCATAGCATTGCCCTGTCCTCGACTTGTTCCACCTTGTTTAGATGGTTTGATATCACCATCATTGTCATTACCTCTACCGCTGCAGGTTTCATCAGGTACCAACTTCAATCTCTCCATATGATGCCTTGACAACTCACTAACTTCCACCTGCTCAACGGTTTTATTTAGCTCTGTTACATCAAGAGCAGCTACACTAACATTGCCAGCACCAGAAGTAGGGTGGCGCTTGATCTTGCGTAATGCTCTCTCTGTGTTGTATGCTTCAACCTAAATCAATTCACACAATAAAATTAGTTTTGGAGCAAAAGACAATCCCATGGCCCCGTGTTTCTAGAAGCAGCAAACTGACAAAGGAAAAGGAAAAGAATAGATTGCATTAAAAGAGCATGCATATTTGGCATTGGAAAAGAAATGGCACCTCAACATTCAAAAAAATTTCTAGAGAAGAAACTCACTGCATTTTTTATCTTCTTTGTTATGGATTCAGCACTCAAAGAAGCAAGTTGCAAACAATGCATGATAGCACTCTGTGGCACACCCTCCCCTCCAGGTTTCTGAATTGCACAAATGTCACCATTCGCATTAACCGTTACAGTCATTCTTCCACCCATAACAGCCTCCTCACTTTGGGTAGGATCAACAACCTACATAGCACAAGTTCAGATTAAAAGAACCAGGTGATGAGCTTTTCAAGCTCAACATCAATATGCATCAGGAGTGGACACATAAAAAGAATTGTAGTATAAATCTGCCCACCATTTTGCCCTCACCACCGAAAAATGCAAAAGTTATTGCTATAGGGAGATGGTGGACTATCAAAGGAAGCGGCTCTCTTTCCTGTCACAATGCAACGGATAACAATCAACTAAACAATATGAAAAATGCAAATGGCTAAAGTTGATAAAACATCAAAAAGTCTGACATGTAACTGCCACAACAATATCATCACAGCCTATAACATTTACTGGGAGAAGAAACAGGGAAGGTTTCTAACAAGGACCTCTGAATCTCCAGTTCAGAGTAACTGGTCCCTTTTTTTTATGTGGACAAATTCAAGATGTAGAGCATGGAAAGATGGCTACTTCTGAAGTTATAAAGTTTTCCTCTGTCTGTGACTTTCCAGAGACCTTATTAAAGAGTTTTGTGTTAGGATCTTATTCTGAAGGTAAACAGTATTTAAAATACAATGCCTGGGCACAACTTCCACACAAACAAGTGCTCTTATCACCAGTGATGAAAGCTTTCAACTACTTCTAATAAGCCGATGATATCGTTATTTCTAAGAAGTAAATACACACAGCTGTAATGCACGACGATGGTGAAAACAGTTCTGGCAAGCAAACCCTGTTTTACCCTTATTCTAAACAAGACACAATTCAATCTTCATTGCTACTTCCAAATTCAAATTTTAGGAAACTTCATGGACATTAAGCAACTTTAAGAGAATAATTTTGGACCAGCATGGCATCATGAACCACAGTTTCTAGGATTATCATTTTGTTAAGGCCTAATACCACATTACCTTGCATGGAACACAATGAGTAAAACAAGTTGAATTATTAGGTGTACAATTAGTCAAATGAACTTATATAAAGAGGCAAAAATTCTTTACAAACTCTATCCCATACATTATGATGAAACCATTCTCCACTCCCATACAACAATTATCCAATTAATCTGATACATTAGTAATTTTCACCGCTACTGTCAGACTTATAGAATGCATATGAGATTGGAAAGCACCGATCATCTGAGTTGTGTATAACAGCAACCAGAATGATGGCTAGACAAAGAAGGATAGTCAGCTTGAAAAGGTCTCAAGTGTGACATGATAAACAAAATAAGTTCAATACTTTTATTTTCTGATTGTTTGAGGTATCGATTGATATAAAGCACGACTCCAATAAGGGTAAATTTTACAAGCCAAGTTGGTTCTTAAAGGTAAAAACACAGAACTAAGAAAATGCTTCCTTGGTTGAAATCCAAGCTTCCATTACAAGTAAATAATTAAAAGCATTAATTAGCCAACCTCTGGTGGATGTACTATCACTTCTTGACCATCTTCACCTCCTAAAGTGCATTCTGGTCTTCTAAACGTTAAGAGAGAGGCTAAGGCAGCAATATTGGCAGCATCAACAAGATTTCTGTTTGCAAAATTGATGAGTGAGTATTAGTCAAATAATAACTATGTAGCATTAGTCAAAGAAGAAACAAAGAAAAAAATATTCAGGAGATCTTAATGAGAGAAATTTCTACTTAAAATAATTAGCTTACGAACATACATAAAAGGTAGAAAACTAAACAACAAATTTAACATAGCTTACCCCCCATTGTCTAGGATATGAAGGTCAATACGAATGGCCCACACTAACTTCCCAGCAAGAACACAAAGCGATTCTGTATCCACAGCCCTGCTCTCCCTGAAAGGTCACTTAAATATTTAATCAAAGTTGAACTATATTATAAATCTGTATTCTTTTGAAGGGACTAACATAAGTTTCATAAGCAGTGCTGACACTTTCTAAGAAGGCCCTGACATGGTATCCCTTAAGGGAGAAAAAAAGTGTAAAAAAGAAAAACCAAATTTACTCCATCCAAAACAATTTGGCATCATCAATGTCATATTCACATATGATTGTGAACATTCATGTGAACACACATATACACACATGTTTGTACAAATACAGTATTCTTAGGGAAGCATTTCACGCTAAAACTGAACAGCAAAGAAAAACATCGAGCCAGTAAACATAAGAAATTATGCTAAAAAAATATAAGTAAAGACACTAATCACCTTAGACCACGATCAACTATACGGCCCAACTCCACTGCAGATTCCCCAGGGCGGCCTGGTTCAAATGAAGGATCAGCCATCGGAGAGAACTCGGTAAAAATAGAAAGTGTCCCTTCATTCTGTCGGTCTTGATAAGGCTGAACTAATTGACCTGTCACAAAACCCATTACATGAGTCTGTCCTAGCTGCACCTCTGACGATCCATCTTCTCTGCAAATTTACCATGACCAAAATACCATTCAATCAACCCCAATCCCAATATACATTAACAATCAACCATAAAGCTCTCCAATCTTCAAAAACAAAACCAAACAATGGCAAGACACTAGCAATTATGACACAATAACAACTCATCAAAGGAACCCCATTATTCTTTTCCTCTTGCAACTCCTATGCATCATTTAAACCAAAAGTAAACCAACTTTTATATAGCAAAAAACAGGTATAACAATACGGGAAAATGTGTAAAACCAAAAAGGAAAGCTTGAAAGATGAAACATAACTGGAAAACAAAAGAAATACAAGAAAAAGTACTAAAAAGCAACTTGCCTTCCAAACTTGATGGTAATTTTGCGATACTCAAGAGGATTACGACCATCAATTCTAAGGTTTGAAGCCAAAGCAGTCTCTATGAATTTCTTCTCGTTCACTGTTAATCTCCATGTATTCGCTAATCTTCCATCCATTGTATTCTATGCTTTCTCAAATTCTACTTTCAAGTTAAACCCAAAAGGTGAAAAAAAAAAAGGAAGAAAAAGCTTCAGCTTCTCTCAAGCACTATAACAAACAGTTTGCAGACAAAAAACTAGCAAAGCTAAGGAAATGGGAGATCAAGAAATTATTATAGAGTTAAGAGAAATGGGTTTTGCAAATAAACAACAAAAATTTGAAGCTGTAAAAAAAATAAAGAGTAATTGCTACAAGTTACTTGGTGTTTGTTTTGTTGATTGAGAGAGCGAAGGGCTCCGTAGAGTTGGAGCTCGGAGTTTGCTGAATTTCGACCACCCTAAAACCCTAACGTTTTTTCGAGTCTGCTGTCCTCTCGAGTTACAAATAGGCGGGGCTAGGCTTATGGTCCATTGGGCCTTCTCTGTTTCGGTGCTCACACAAACTGACCCGATTATCAGCTCATACTGGTTCCATTCAATCGACGGACCACTTGTGATCATAAAAAAAAAAATTAAAAAAAAAAAGATAAAATTATTAGGTACATTAAATTAACTTCAAATGGTTGGATTAAAATGTAAGGATTTCTTTTTTAGTTAAATTTTGGGGTTAACATTAAAATGATTAACTCCATTGGATTGATACTAGGATGTCGTTTTTAAGATTATTCCTTAAAATACTTAGTTTTAATTAATATAAAAAAGAATTAAAATCTCTTGAGAGAGTACTCTAGCTCAAGACTTATTGTAATCTTTCACTGTAATAATGTAAGTGACTTTTTTTTCCTACACTAAAAAAAATTAAAATAGGCTTATAAGAGCATTGAGGTATTTTTTATTAAATAGAATGGAGACAATGGATATATATATTTCTCATCTTAATTACACAATAAAAAAAATAAAATATCATTATAAAAAAAATAAACATGTAATCAAGGGAATTTTTTAATTTTCACAATGAATTTTTTGCTATTATAATTGAAGTTGGAGGTACTTTGATATTTGCATAGATATAAAAAATAATAAATGATTAAAATGCATAGTTAAAATACAAAAATACCTTTTGAAAAATTAAGCTTGAGGTCAAATGATATTTCAGCTTTTCATAGTGATTTTTTGTAATTACAAAGCTAACCCATGAGCAATTTTGTATTTTGCTAGACAAAACAAAAGACTAAACGTCTATGTATGACACCTAGGGATGCATGAAAGTCACCGGCCCTACCGCCTCCCAACGTCCAACATATCATCCCCATCATGTAATTGGAAGCGTTATCATGTCTTATTTTTATTGGTGAGATGCGTGTCTTCATTGGTGGTTCATTTTTTTCATCGATGACCTTTTTTATTTTTCTTCTTCTTTTTCTCCTCTAAAAAACAATTATAACTTGATCCTATTTATTGTTGAAATTTCAACTTCAATTTTTATTCTTTTTGTTTCTAGTTTTTGGTATTGACTTTTTTATAAATATTTTATTTATTTTTAATTTTATCATTTAATCCTAATTTACCAAATATTATATTCTCCAATATAGTTCTCATTCTCACAATTTTTAATTTCTATCCTTGGCTCTTTTGTAGAAGTTTTAGTAATTTTTAATTTCACCATCCAATTCAAATTGACAGTATTATATTTTTCAATCTGGTTCTCGTAGTTTTGATTTCTAATTTTTTTCTTGATTCTTTTATAAAAGTTATTTTTTTTTATTTCACCCTTTAATTACAACATTATTTTTATTTATTATATTAGTTTTGATCATCATTCTTTTTAAATTTTTTTCCTTTTATTATTATTTTAATTTCACTCGTTAATAAAATATAAAATTTATTTTATATTTTTATATTTTTATATTTATTATTATAATTTTTATTTTTTAAATTGTTTTTTAAATTTTATCTCTGAACACTTGATTGATTAAGAATTAAACTTTATAATCTTTTAACACTTGATTGATTGAGTCGTATTTTTTTATTTTTTATTGGGTTATTCAAATCTCTTGATTTAAATCACTAGCTTAACATAATATTTTAAATTGAGTCAACCCTTACTATTACTATAATTTTATCATGATTTATATATATATATATATTAATCTTATTTCACCCCTAACACATCAATTTTTTTTTTTTAAATAATAATTCAACCCCATAGTGCCAAGAGTTGACTTTAGGTGCTAATTCTGGCATCACCTTAAAAACAGTAAATGGGGAGGAAAAACATTACCTCAAATATCGTGTTTGGCTATGGCCTTAGAAACGAGGGTAGTTAAGGTATTTCAAAATCAGTGAAGGTGTTGATTCGAGGGCTGGCAAGTACAATTTTGAAAAGGACACGTTGCAAGAAAGTTTCCATACAAAAGAAAGGGTATTTTCTGTAATTGACTCAATAAAAAGGGATAGAATTGGGCATTACCAGCTCAAATTTTCAATTTAATATTGTCAAGATTTATGCGTTACTTTATAGAATCACCCTCGTGTGTGCTGATAATTAACTCGTCAAATCAAAGAAAATTGCGATTCAGACATTTCAAACACATGAATCATGTCAAAATGAACATAAAATTGTGTTTAACTTCACAAATCAAAAGGAATCCATTGTCATTAGATAGCTCTTCTTCATCTTCACCATCTTTCTCACAGCTTCATTAAATGCCTTCTCTTCACTTTCTTCCCCATCAAAACCAAACAAATCAGACTTGCTGCCATTTCCAATCTGCCCATCATCATTCGGCCTTAGCACAGCTAGTGTGGCTCCTCTCATTATATACCCATTTTCTGGCAACTCGAGCACGGGCACATACCACAACTTCATGCTCAAATCAGGCACTCGGGTCCTCTCCAAAGATGAATCTGTACTTGCCACCATTGGTTTCATTGAATTTCTTATCTCGGCGACCTCATCTGTTCCCATACAAACCCTCCCTTGCTTGCACACATCACTTGCTATGATATTTTCAAGTGCGTGATGTTCTTCCAAAACCTGCTTCATCAAATAATGCCTTGCTGAAGCAGCAAGCAGGCAAGAAATTGTCCGTACAATTTGTAACTTCATTTGACCATCAGTTATGACTTCTCCGTAGTTTTCAGAAAAGTCGTCTGATGATAAAGGTTGCATTCTTTTCTGGAAAGATGTAGCATTAAGAATAACAAAATTCTTTATCTCACTACCAAACCTGGCTTTCCATTTTAGCAATGAATCGTTTCCCTCCAATCCTGTCATGCCACCATCAGAAGGAAGCTCCATGTGCATAGTTTTAGCTTGTTGGAAGTGCTTCAAGACTTCTATAGGTGAATAAAAAGAAACAGTTTTCCGGTCTGTATCTGACCTGTCAGCAATGAAACGATGAAAGAAATGGAGTGGTTTGGCTATCAACTTACTAATAAGAATCCTGAAAAGATTTCTTCTTAATCTGGTGTCTGCTTTTGGGTCGTGTTTGCGAGGAGGGATGGAAAGAAATACTGCGTCGGCTTCGAAGACAAGCGAAGCGAAGCGCTTGGATACTGAGATGCATCGGGTGAGAGATTTAGCATCACCTACTTTGTTGAAGATAACGTGGAGAAGAGCATCAGGAAGGCGATCAAAGCAATCTTCCTCCATGGAACTTTTCCGAGATGTTGAAGTGAGAAGCATGATAGGACATTTAAACAGATTGATTGTAGAAGTGGAAGTCCTTCTTTGACCACAGGTTTGAACAAGTTTCCGATTAAGCCCCAGTTTCTGACTTTATAAAAGATAACGTTAAAAAACCAAGATGGTTTCGACTGGCCTTTCATTTTATAGCAGCTGACGCCACGAGAGTTGACCAAGAATAAGAATAACTGAATTGGGGTTTCAATTTGTTGTTTGGATCTAGAGCTTGAAAACAAAAAATTCCCAATTCACAATTGGAATCTGGGCCACTGTCCAAAGGAGATATAACACATTTATTCTCGGCCATAGCCAAAAAGGAGGCAGAGATCATGTCATATGCTTGCTGGGAACACGAGTACCGTGTGTTCGTGTGCTAATTATTGATATAATATTTGGTTTCAAACATTATGTTATACGAAAGCCTCTAAATTAAGAGAATTCTAAGCATGCTGTAACTGAATCTGATTCCAGTAAAATCCAGGTATTTACGGCTTAGATGGAGAAAGCCAATCAAAAAGCGGGCGTCACCTGTGAAATACTATCCATTCCAAAAGCCAATGTTGGAAATCCGGAAACCCGAAAGTCTCTTGGAAACAAGACCTTACCAGAACTCTCATCAATCCAAATATCAGACGAAGATTTGGTCGATGAGGTATATCCGATGCCACGAGAATCGAGAGTTATACGAGGAGCACATACCAGAGCAAAAACGAGTGGGACTGCGAAGAATGAAAACTGGCAGACCAGCCTCAATCAAGAAACTATAGACATGTGAGATAAGTTTTTCTCCAAGCAGCATCTTCAGCAATCAGCATCCATGAAACTTCAAGTAATATTACATATGCGTTGGTATCCAGTGATAGCTCTTATAACCAAAGTACACGGAACAATTTAATTCCGACGAGCACTAATCTAATTCTTATCTGCATTAGAAATCACCTGTCTTGTTGATGAATTATCAGATAAGACATTGAATGTTAAATGTGCTCCAAAAAAAAAGAAAACTAGACTGGATTTGAAGGTGTTTCAAATACATGATCTTGTAGTAAAAGGCAAAGATTTACATAACGAGACCTCGGGAGCCTCAGAATAGTACGAGCACAGGAAGGAGAACATTATTTCAGTGTTTCTGGAAGCGAATGACAGAAAAAGAATAATTACATTGATGGTATTTCAATCAAACCCTGGAAGCGATCAGAGGGGTATTATTCTGCAGAAAAGCACAAGCAGCTGCTACTCCACTTCCCAACTTTACTGGGTAACCCACATCCCTGAGTATCATCTCCACTCCAGCAAGACAGCCCAGCAATTGCAGCTGAGAAAAGAAATTGCATGCAGAAAAAGAATGAGGCAGGGCTACAATTAAATATGACTGTTATGGTGAGTTTATATTTTCCTAGTCATTAACTTGAAAGGAAATGACAAGGAGAGGAAATATTACAGAAAATGCTTGTGTTTGACTGAGAATAAGGGTCTGATTAAGGAATCAGGACCCATTTGGCAGAGTTAGACTGTCTTAGCACAAACAGGCTAGCATGACTGGTAATTAAGACTCAATTTCTCCATCACCTTGTCATAGTTATAAAAGCTTAAATTTGCAGTAGTTGAACATTTTTGCTGGAAACTACAGCTAGTTAATCCATTATATTGTGATCAGAGTTTAAGAGTTATCCAAAGAAGCTTTGAAGTTTAGACAGTAGAAGGATTTTCAAATCCTCGGTTTGGGTCCTTAGACATTATGACTCAAGAATACGAGTCCTTAGACATTCCAAAGCAGTCTCTCTGCCCACAATTACCAGGTCAAAATGCTGATAGGTAACAAATTGTAATGACTTCTTACCGTTAATTTTATTATTTTTCTCCTCGATGCATGGCTAACGAATACATTCACACAGGCAAATTGTTTCATGATTCTTTAATGCAATTTGAAGGATTGTTTTTAATTTAATATACACTCTTGTGGATTATTTGTGTGCTACTGCCAGCAATGTCTTCATGCACTCAAGTATCCTTCTTGGATTTATTCTTAAGATGGTGTTTCTGAATGATGTTTAATGAATCACATGCACATGTCAAAAGGATTTGAGAAATGAAGGTTACCTCGTTCAGGTTGCCGAGATGCCCTATTCTGAAAACCTTGCCAGCTACTTTGTTAAGGCCCAAACCTAAGCTTAAGTTGTGTCTTTTCCATCCCCTCCTAACAATTTCTGCACTATCAATGTACGGGGGAACAACTACTGCAGTCACTGTGTCACTGAACCATTCCTCCTTCTGAGTACAGTTCTTCAAGCCCCATGCCTCCACAGCAAGCCTACATTTTAAAATTCAAGGAGTTATGAATTGTGCATCTGCCAGACAATTCAATGATTGAGAGATAACTTTCTGAAATAATTAAAAGGAAAACATAAAAGAAAAGGGAGTAACCTTGTTGCTTTTCCCAGACGAGCATGCCTTTCAAACACATTCTCAAGCCCTTCCTCAAAAAGGAGATCCAGTGCTGCTCTAAGTCCATACAACAATTGGATGGAAGGAGTGTATGGCCAAAATGTTCCGAGGTTGTAGAACTTCAAATAGTCCTTCCAGTCAAAGAAGACTCTAACCGACTTTGCAGTTTTAGATGCCTCGATAGCTTTAGGGCTTGCACACACAATACCCATCCCGGTAGGAAGAGAAAGAGCCTTTTGAGAGCCAGTTAAAGCCACATCTACTCCCCATTCATCCATACGGAAATCAAGGGCACAAATGGAGGACACTCCATCAACAAGGAAGAGAGCTGGATGGCTGTAGTCATCTGAGAATCATTGAAAACCACGAAATCCATTTTACGTGATCAAGATTAAAATTAAACGATGAAAGAACTGAATTATAATATCCAAAGTCACAGAATTAGAGAAAAGCTGAATGCTGGAGCACCTCTATGTTGTTTGTCAAATAAAACATATAAGCTAATCTAACAATCCAAAAAATAAGAAGCTTAGAACTGATCATTTCCAATAAATGGGCGAGGAACGCTATATTTTCCACGTAATTTGCACCGCATAAGTCCCACTTCCACCCTAAAAAATCCACCACAAAGTACACTGCAGTATGCTTCACTCAAGCATTTTAAACTCCATTGATTTATAAATGCCATGAAAAGCTTCTATTAAAGCATTTATTAGGGATAGGTAAAAGAAGCACTACATCACTGGAGCAGATGTGCAAATAAGACTTAGAATCAACCCTCTGTAACAGGTACTATTTTGCACAGCGAATAACCTTCAGGGAACCAACATCAAGCTTGGAGATCAGCGGACACCGCTTTCGAGTTTCAACCCAAAACTCTCGAGTAATTAGGGATCTTTCTCTGTATTTAGGTGCCTCAGTCGGTCCCCAGGCAACTGATGCAGGCCTAGCTTTCATGTTCCAGAAGTTAGACAAACATAAAAGGTCAACGAGTGTAATAGGATCATATGCTGAAGACAACGCATATTTTAACTAGTTTATGCTGGAAAAGATCCTTGGTTTTCTTTGGAGAAACATCTAAGCAAGTAATATAACCGATTAAGGACTATTAGCATACATAGGCACTTTATCATTGCTGCTAAGGTTTGCCACTGACAAGCTCTAGCATATACACTTACCAAGTATTTTTCTAACTTTAGCCAAGTTGTTCGTAACTCCAGTTGCTGTCTCATTGTGAACAATGCAAACAGCCTTAATGGTGTGTGCAGTATCTTCCGCAAGTTTTGAGGCCAGGATGTCAAGGTCGGCACCTTGACCCCAGTCACTTTCTACAACATCAACATTGAAACCAAGGCGTTGTTGCTGATCAATCCAGAGCAAACTGAATTGGCCTATCAAGAAAGACACAGTTCGATCTCCAGGAGACAATGTGTTGGTAAGTGCACTCTCCCATGCACCAGTGCCTGAACCAAAATAGCAACGTCAACTAACACAAACTACTATTAACTGAAATATACAAAAATAAATGTCTCCAATAAGATGGCATAAGTTAGCAAACACTTCCAAAATCCTTACGACATACTGGCATCCAAGAAGTCTAAAGCATTTCACTGTATTTGGATTTGTGCTCCAGATGAATTACAAACATTTTAGAATTTAAGACCTGGTCAGATGACTGCTGCAACAGTACCTGTGGTTGGGATGAGAAATGGAACTCCTGAGGTGGTCTTGAAAATCTTCTTCACATCCTCAAGAAGAGTTTTTGTCATGGCTGGAATTGCTGGTGAACGGTAATCCTCGTTGTTCCTATTCATTGCCCGAATGACTGGTTCCGGGATGTTAACCGGCCCTGGAACAAACAGATGATTCCTTCCTGGTCCATAAAAGTAGTCCATCTTCCCCCCTGCAGAATACCACCAACAAACTATATCCATCAAAACACCTTAGCTAGAAAATCACAGTGCAGAAATCAGTGTTCACAACCCTCCTCGGAACAATTCATGTAGGTTTATGTACTTTACTAAATTCTTAAATCAGGAAAACATTATATGTCCAACTACACTTCCTAGGAATTTTTGTGCCAGCACACATAGTTAAGAAATCAAGCTGAATTTCATTTTACATAGTTTCATTTGGACAATTCATGCAGTGCTGTTGTATTCAAAATAGGCTTAACCCAACACAAAATACCACATACAATTAGATTTTGGAATGAAAAAGAACCAAAAACTTAAATTGCAGTTGCAAGTGCTTTGGTATGAAAGAAAGAAAAATGTAGGAAGGCTGGAAGCTATATATAGCTTATTGGAAGAATCTGTGTTAGTTTGTTGAAAGCTGTAATTCTGCCCTTCACTCTCAGGATTTACAACTCCTTTTCCTTTCCTTTCTTTATTGTTTTATCTTCCTTTCCTTTTCTTTTTTTTTAAAAAACAACAAAACTCAAGCTTTTTCCAAGAATTATTGGACATCAATAGTCACCTCAGCCCTAGTCATCCTTGTTGCATAGGGTTCATTTGAAGGCATGTTAGGTCTTAATACAGGAACTGTCTTCTAATTGCCTAAATCTCCACCATTCATCCTATGATTTAAACTTAAGACACCCGAGTAAAATCTTAAAGTTTAAACCACTCAGCTATATATCTCCTTGGGACATCATCGTGAATTTTTATCAGTTGCTTATTTTCTATCATTAATTAAAAACTGACACTACATAAAATCTAAAAGATAATATGGCCTTAATTATATGTTTTGTCTACCCTTAGTTTCTCGGCTTCAAATACAAAATTAAAAACTTCTTCAACTATAGTTCTATAAGGAGTGAATAATACATTTATAATAATGTATAGAAAGGACATCAACACCATGCCTTTTCTCCCTGGTAAAAAAGAAGTTTGTATATAGGAAAGCAAAGCATGCTACGTACGTAATGATCAAGGAAACCAGAAACAGCTGATATCAATGTATTCATGCCATCACATCTTATAAGAAATTATGAAAAGCATGCCAGTGTGTTAATCCTGGTAAATCAACCCTTTTCAACTCCTTAAAGTAGAAGAACCAAAACAAGATTGAAAGCAGCAACAAGGTCACTGTATTTCAGTATTTGTGTGGTTGTGTCAGTGTCTAGCAAACCATCAAAACAATACCAACCTCTGATAAGAGCAGAAGATGAACTAAGATATATAGATAGATATACAACAAGTACACACACAAAAAAAAGAAAAGAGAAGATGAGAGTAACAGGAGAAAGAGTTGTCAGGTATAAATTACCAGTTGTGGTGAGTTTGATCAAAAGTGTGTCTCTGCCTCTGTTTTTCTTTTTCCTGGTTCTTTGGCAGTGTTAGGGGATGAGTGCCTATAGGCTGTAGTGAAAAAGAAGCTAAGGAGGAGAATTCAGTTTAATAAGAGGGCGGGAGAGCCAATCAATGTCCCAAGTGGGGTCCTCCTTTCACTTGCGTGGCAGATAAGAGTGAACCTATTGGAATCCTGCGGCTAAGAATGACTGCCATGGCCAACATTTTTGGCCTGCATCCGATTTCCACTAACGACTGCTACCATGTTCTTGTTGAGGGTTTTTCTTTTTCTTATTTGCATCTTTGTCCTTGTATTTTGCTATCTTTCAATTCTAGCTCTCAAGGTATTTGCTCAAGTGAAGTAAAATAGTTGGAATTAAACGTTCAGAAATAGGTGTAGTTTTTGTTGTGTTAATATGGCAAGGGCATGAGGTAAATATATTTCTTTATTTGGTGGACACCAAACAAATTGTAAGACATCAGGGACTGAACAAAATTAATGGATTATCCACTCTCTTCTTCTTCTTCTTTTCAAAAATAAAATACGAGAAGAGGAAGAATACCTCCCTTGTTTTGGCACGACATGCATAGTTTTTGGAAGCAGGTAGTATGAGGTTGAGAAAGCAATGTGAGAGATAAAGTGATAAAGTGCTATCAACCACGCTTCACTTGTGGGAATCAAGGCCACACAGCACAGTTTAATCTTGTCTCTTTACTTCCTTCTCATAACTTTTGTTTCTATCTCCTTTTTTGCTTGATTTTTTCATATAGATACAAGGGGGTGTTTGTTTGTAAATATCGTTATTTTAAAAAATATTTTTTATTTTTTTTAAATTAGTTTTAATATGAACGGGTTAAAATAATTTAAAAACACTAAAAAAAATATTAATTTAAAGTAAAAAATAAATTTAATTCTTTAAAAAAAAAACAAAAACTCTTAAAATAGAAAAACAAACAAGCCATTGCTTACCCTCTTTTTTATATATATAATTATCTCTTTAATTTTTTGACATCTACCATGAACGATTTAATATGTTGGGTATTATTTTGGCCTCTCGTCTTGTACAAATTTCTAACCACAAAAGGTAGGATTATGTTATTTGAAGTGCCAAGAAATAAAAAGACATGCCCATAAGTTTTATATACTCTTCGTGATTATCAGTACTAATAACTACAATTGTCCTCCAAACATGAGGGCTCTTCTTTGACAAGCTACAGGGATTCATGTCAAATCGCAGCTAACCAAAAAAAAAAAAAAGCCTGCTCTAGCAGGAATCATGTTATTAGCCTCCTCCACTTCTCCCTTTTGATGGGAGAGTCATGGAGCTTTGGGAAAAACCTAGCATCCACACATTCAATTAAAAAGTCAATCAGCATAATATACGAGGCCATTGCACAGGACATACAAGTATACAACACACATCCAAAAATTAAAGACCCAGGCTAGGGGATAATATACAGGGACATGAGAAAACTCAAAACCTAAAAGCATCAGAAACCCTTTGCACAGGTAGCATCAATGGCATGTAAGGACAGAGCGCTTCCTGTCACAATCCTCGTATACCTAAGTGTATATCTTTAGATGCACAATGTCAGCATTCCCGATTTCTAATACAAAGCACTCCATCCTATTGAAATGAGGCAAGTTGATAGAAATGCATATACAGAATAGCATCAATGCACACAGAACTTCTCAAGCAAAACGTAAATGTGAGGTGAAAACAACAGCTTTCAGTTTGACAATTGATCCAAAGCTAAAGCAGATTCAATTTTCTGCATTACCAAAGTGAGGGCACATACACGTCCTTAGTAATTCATCCTGATTAAGAAATAGCTCACCACATCAAATAGCAGAAAGCAGATAAAACAATAAATCAGACATCACCGTAACACCACCACCTACAGTAACAATTAGAGTAGAGCTGAATCAGTGTAGAAACAGATAACTATAATACATGCCATGTCCGGAAGCGAAGCAGCTTATCATCGTGCGCCAAGGACAGAACACAGCTACTAATAACATATTGACAAGTTTTATTAGTGTCTCGACAGGAACAATAAGGTTCAGAATAATGAAGAGCTGAAACTGTATTGGTAAAAGGGAATCAAAATTATTCAAAACTGATAGTCTGATAATGTACACTTCTCTCAAGGCATAATACATGTAATATGTTCCGCTCATTTATGTATATTTTAAATTGAATGAAATTCTAATATTTCTTTCACTAACTCCACTATATACGTAAAACCAATTGCCCAACTCATTTCCTTGAACAAAAAATTGCAACAAGACCACATCCGTCCTTCTCATGTTAATTAATTTTGGCCATCCCCCCAGGCACCTTTTGTACATTTATGCAAATTCCCCATCCAACGGATATTTCAGATCTGCCAGAAAGAAACTAAGTAGGAATTGGCACCTTATTACTCTGATGTTGAAAAGAATTCCACAGTATAGCTAATGACTGAAGCAGTGATGGACCATGGGAAAGCCATGGGGCTTATGCCTTTAATCAGTTGCTCTCCTTCCCTCGAGCACTAAGACTACTTTATACCTTACGTAAAATTTTGTTTCGGAGTAAAACCAGTTTGCCGCACTCGGTGAGGTCTCTCAAAAAAAGGCCTATTATCAGGTGGTCCTGCCCCAAGAATCCCCAATGAGTTAGGGTTGGATAACCGGGTGCCCGATGGTCTTTGTAAGGGGGGTTGAAATTGGGGTAGAATATCAGCTTCAGCTCTTCTGCGTCGTTTCCACGCTACAACTTTCCCAGAATCATGACCTCTGTTTATTGGTTCTGACATTGCATAGGCACTTTCATTTTTATATCCAATTTGCCGCTCAAAATTCCTAGAAAGAGGATGGAAATTGTTGGGATTGCTGTCTTTGTCAAGAGAACCATATGCAGCACCATTGGCATGAGAGGGTCCAGCACTTGCATCTTCCTCCTGCTCCTGTTTAAGTTTTGAATAAATCTGACGAAGTTTCTCGCCAGATAAATTTGAAAAAGTAGAAACATAATTCCATAATCGCATTGTCATCCCTGGGAAAACATTGATTTAAATGAAAAGAAGCGGCAGAGAAAACCAAAAGTAAATAAAAAGGGGGAAATAACTTGAACATGTATAGGATGGAGAAACACATACTATCCTGTTTATAACGCTCTTCCTCGTATTCTAAGACAATCTGGTCTATTCTCCGTCCAATAAGCTGTAAATAGTTCCGAATTTTCAAAAGCACCTGCAAGAAAAGGTTGAACATAAACTTCTAGCATCCAAAAAATATCACTACACAACAGCCTATCAGAACAAAAGATGCTGTACTTTTTCCTTTGGAAGGTCAGCGCTGGTAGTCTGCAACTTGTTAAGACGTTTCAGGGTTTTAATTTCATAAAACATGACTTCTTCACACCATTCCATCCATTTTACTTCCTTAAATTGCTCACATATTTCCTCATTGTCTGACATCTCACCCTCCTCTTTTACTAACTGTTCAACTCTCTGTGGTCTCTGAGGCCTATTCTTGCTCATTTGTACACTAACCATTACAGACCTAGGCTTCACTTTCTTGCCCCTGTCCCGCGAAACAGAGATGTTCAGAAGATTCTCTCTCCCCTTCTTGGAGGCCTTCCGACCCCCTTTAGCATTTGCTTTCTTACCACCAATAGCTGCAAGTTCCTGATTGAAAAGGTGCTAGTTATCATCACATAAAATCCACCTCACTTCAATGCAAATTATCAATACACAAAATTCACCACACTTCCAAATTAGATAGCGACAGAACTATAACGAACAATTAAAAAAAGGCAAGCATGCAAGTTCCTGATTGAAAAAAGAAGTGCTCGTTATCAGTACATAAAACCCACCTCACTTCAATGCAAATTAGATATGTGACAGAACAGTAACTAACAATTAAAAAACAGGCAAGCACTTACGGAATTACTGCCATCTGATACAAGAATATCATAGGCAATGGATGATGAAACTTCAAGTTTTAATCTCGCACAATTTTGACAGTCAAACTTGGAAGCTTGTCAAATTAATATACTTGTGTCTTCTGTGACAATTTTTTAAATGGTAACATGGAGTTTAACAATACAAATAGCACACAACTAAAATAGGAAACAAAAATTTGCAAGGGCAGCTGAAAATATCAAGACTTAAGATTGCAAAATTTTGGCTGTTAAACTAGGAAGCTAACTTAATTAATATACTCCCGTCTGTTGTGGCAATAGTTTAAATGGTACCTGGAGTTTAACAATATAAACATAGCATACATGCATAATGGAGACAAAGCTTTGCAAAGGTTACAGCAAGAGACTGGATGAAAGCATAAAGAAAGCCCTGTTTTCCAGTTTTGGCATTTCCTGCTTTCCAAATGATAGCTTACCATCTCCAGAAGTGCATTAGCACGATCCTTCAAATTTGGAGCACGTGGTAAAAAGGTCTCATGATGCTGGAGTTCTGCTGGAGCAATCTTCTTCGAAAGGCCAAGCCTTTCATCTAACCGTATCTTCTCCCAATTGCCAAATCCATGGTAGTGTATTCCCAGAAGCAATCTCGCATCATCAACTAAGGAAAACACCATAATCAATCAGCTAAAGGAAACAAGTCAATTATTATCCTCTAAGATAATAATACAAAAGATAGGAAATGCATACTCTGATTCCAGCCACAACCCTTGGACCAGTTTGAAGGCTTCAGGTACATCAACACTCGAAACTGTGCTATGGGATTTTCATAACGACTAATTCGCTT
The DNA here is from genome assembly GCA_033617975.1 of Populus alba x Populus glandulosa. Taxonomy (NCBI): domain Eukaryota; kingdom Viridiplantae; phylum Streptophyta; class Magnoliopsida; order Malpighiales; family Salicaceae; genus Populus; species Populus alba x Populus glandulosa. The sequence goes on from CM066151.1 coordinate 6,375,743, forward strand.
TGCTAGTAGCTGAAGTTCTTGCACACGGCTCAATAGATCATTTGCCTTCACAGGGACACCAAAAAAATCCAACAAAGGACCCTAAAGAAAATCCCATTTGAAATTGTTGAATCAGAAAAGGTAATTATGGTATTCGACCACAAACATATTTATGAGATGCAGCACCTACAAAAAGTGTGCATAGCAAGAATAACCAAACCTTTGGGTCCAGATTTTCAACTTCAACTGCTTCTCTACAACCATCAACCAAAGCATCAAAAAGCTCTATCTGTGCATCAGGTGGAGCTGCCGCAACTGTTCCACCAACCTCCTCGGCTATCAAGTCTATTTGGTTCAAGTTCCCAAACTTAATCACCTAATTCAAAAAAATAAAGAGAAAATAAAGAGAAAATCCAAACTTTAGCCAAGCATGGCTAGTAGAAACATCTTCTAATTAAAATGAAAACAAAAAAAGGGAAGAAAAAAGGCTGTCTTATAAACTTCCACAATGCCAGAAGCACTCTAAGCTTGGCCAGTTCTCACATTTAACCAGTTTAATCAGCACGGCACTTCCACATATTGCACAAATTGGACAAGTTATCAAAGATCTTCCAAGTAGTGAGAAAAGGGAAAGAAGTTACAGGGCTCATATTTCCTTCCAGGTACCAATATAAAAATTTCATTGAACTAGTAATTGTTTATTAATACTTTTGTTCCCACTAAACTATCAATTAAAAACGAATTGTGGTGGAGTCTTATCAGGAATAAGAATATATCCTGCTGTCATCAAGCAGCTGGAGTTGGATTCTCCAAAATTTGACGGAATTGAAAGAATCCACGTTTCTCAGATCCTATTTTCAGGTTAACGATGTTGCTATTACATTCAATTAGATTACACGCAGAAAGTAAAAATTTGCAAAAGAGTGCATGACAATGGCAGAACAGATACATAAGAAAACTGATTTTGACTACTTAAATTTGTCTTGCAGGTATAGAAAGAAAAATAGGAAAAAATAAACAATATCCAACCAACAAATTCTCAGAATGAGAGCGAGGAAAAGGTTAAGAACCGATCCCCACATTAAGAAAAGATGAATGCACTGATTATATAATATGAATTAAATTAAAAAACTCGTGAAGTTAAGGAATCTGAAAACATGTGTTTTTTATCTCAACATTTCAAACAAGAGAAAAGATGTAGATATACAAAGTTCTAGACTGTCTTAAAAGGATTTGTTTTCACTTTTAACAATCTCGAAAATTGAAAGATAAATTTGAAGCATACCACACGAGAAAAGCGTAAAGCATCTCTCTTAGGCAGATTTCCATGAGACCATTCTCTCACTTGGAAGGATGCTCCCTCAATCATTGGTGCTAAGGGGGCAGCATAATCTGCTTTTCGACGCTTGTGCACTCTCTCCTGTGGTTCTGGTGGCTCAGAACCTTTCTTTTTCCGTTTGTTACTTCTCCCAGGTTGATTATCCTCTGCATAACTCTTAGTATTTCTTGCAGCACGAGGAGCTAAAGCATCCTAAAGGGAGAAAACAAATGTCACACAAATAAAAATATGATAATTACAAAAGAAATGAAATGAACATCACTAGTCATTCAAAAAACATGCCAAGCTGTCATCTATAAAATCTTAAATCAAATTCAACAAAAGAGATGCATACCTCAGCTTCAGCTACAGCATCTGGTTTTATCCAACGACTCCAGAAACTCCCATCATCTTCGGCACAACAAAAATTTGCAACCTGGATGTAATCCACGAATAAAATAATCAGCAAACTTAATTGTGAAAGAATCAATAAATATGACAACACATCCCCCCTATGCCAACCACAAGAGGGGAAATAGATTTGTCTTTTGTGCATTTTCTCTCTTCCTCAACTTATAACCATCATTTTCTTTTTCCCAAGCACCTGGTTATTAGACCCAATAATACACACTATTTACTTCAAGTCAATTTAATTCAAAATTGATACGGCGTTGCAAACCTTAACACAATTTTATAAACTCATAAAAGTGCGTACTCATTTAAGATTTTAGACCTTCAAAACTACCCAAATGTAAATGTAGCAGCAGAACCTGGATATAATCAAAACAGAAAAGGTCCAGAAATAAGCAGTGGAATTCCAACATATAAAATAATGAATTATTTACTTGCCTTAAAAGCACCTAACAATTCATTCCCTTGCTCTCCCCCAGCTTCCTTCTCCTCCACTTTCTCTGCTCTTTCCAGAATTTCATCAATATCCATACTTAAGAGTCTTTTCTTGCTTTCTTCATCGTTTTTGTCCTCTTTAAAGAGTTCCTCAGCCCCGAATCTTAAAATTGATGAGAGCTCATTCTGCAATCAAAGTGAAAAAAAGTGTAAGTACAATAGTTCTAAGGGACAATAGTACAGCAACTAACAGAATGTTAGAATGCCACAATAATCATACATACAAGAATTCAGCCTACAATTGAATACCCATATTTAGGATTAGAAACATAGAACAGTACCAACAAAAAAATGAATTATGGTTTGATTATGTTCTTACTTTATCAAAATAACTCCCTTTTTTTGTTTCTTTCTTTTCCAATCTACCCTCTGCATTTAGTTTTTGGATCACCAAATGGTCGAGAACCTATAAAGAGCAAATTTGACAAAAAAAGTTATGCAAACTAATAGGGTTAAATACTATTATACAACATAACAGAAAGTCGACATATTAGATGTGAGTATCATGTGTGGATACTATTATATGCAAATGAACATGACTGTTAGGATGAAAGAAATGAAGTGCACTGATAGAAATCGACTCCAAGAATCTACCATCTTCTTCTTAGCTCTCTCTAGGATATCTTCCTCAACGCTTTTGCTTGTCACAAATCTATAGATGTTAACAACTTCTTGCTGCCCAATTCTATGAGCTCTGCTCATTGCCTGATAAATCATCAAACAATTAAGCAACATCTGTTTCCTCTAAACTAAATAATTCAATTGATAGAAACAAAGATCCATGATGGTAGTAGAGACTAAAAAAACATGGAGTGAAACAAGTTTTCATTCTGCTTATAACCTGTAGGTCATTTTGAGGATTCCAGTCTGAATCAAATATTATAACTGTGTCAGCAGTTGCAAGATTGATGCCTAAGCCGCCAGCCCGAGTTGAAAGAAGGAAGCAGAAATCATCACTACCAGGTGCATTGAAATGTTCCATTGCCTGCTGACGCAACTCAGCCTTTGTGCTACCATCAAGCCTTTGAAATTGGAACCCTCTGAGTGACATGTATTGAGCTATTATATCCAACATTCTGACCATCTGCAGCAGTTGACCAATGCCACAATTCATTTGTCATTTAATATGCTTGTATACCTTTTAAGGTAAAATAAGTTGATATAATATGTCTAAGACCACGTTTTTCAAATGGTCACGGCACCCTGCTAAAAACTCAGCAAGGTGTCAGTTGAGGCTAGTACTCAGTATTTGATTCAATTGTGAGGTATAACGGAATTTTAGAAAGTGGAAATGAAGATGCATCAAGGAAGTTGAGCATCATCAGTTCACAGGTAGACAGCCCTGGTACTTGGAAAATGCCTAATCAATTGCGTACATCCACTAAACAAATGATGAGTTTCCATATCCAGTCCAAATTTGACTACATAGGCAATAAATCATGAATACTAAGAAAATGCACACTACAAACCATCGTTTACCCTCATTACAGTTAATCAGCTTATCCACATTTCACTACGATGATGACCCAGAATTGAAGAGATCATAATATCATTTATAGCTTCTAAGGGATACCTAAGTAATTTACAGTCAGAAAGCATATCTATGCAAGGAGAATAACAACAAAAAAGCTAATGAAACAAACCTGGGAGAAAATAAGGACACGATGTTTTGTCTCGTGCAATCTGACAAGTAGCTTGTCAAGAATAACCAGCTTTCCACTGCTTAAGATAATCCTCTCCAGTTTACTGCTATCATTGGTACTGATGTCCCCACCATAACCATGATCCGCACTTTCAAATAGGAAGGGGTGGTTGCAGCATTTCTTCAACTCTACCACAATATTCAGAAGTGAAACCTGGAAACATTAAACAACTAATATTATCAGTTTTCAACACAGTAAAAAACAACGTACAGCTTCAGTCACTTCTAATCCATAAACGATGTGCCTCTAATGTTTGACTCAAAATTCAGTGATGTCACCAATAGCTGTTAGAATTACTTTCCATGCCTAAAGTTCTAATAATATTCATGATTTCATCAAAGACACTAACCTGATTGCCACGAACTCCTTTGTTCAGGTCATGGAAGTTACGTTCCAAAATCCATTTATAGTATCTAAACATATGCAAAAATAAAAAATTACAAAAGCTGTCAGGAAATAATCCAGAAGAACATCACTTTATCACAAATGGAAAACATCGCTCACTGTTTCTGGAGAGGAGACATTTCAACCCTCAGAATGCGCTCTATTTTGGGAGGCAAGGATTTCTCCACATCCTTGATAACTCTTCTGAGAATGTGAGGCCTCAATTCCATGTGAAGATTAGCGAGCTACAAAAAACCATAGAAACTTAAATTAACTAAGTGTAGAAAAATATGTGTGTGTGTGCCAACTGTGAAGAAAAAGCAAATACAACAGTGTTATGTACCTCATTTTCATTAAAAGAGCTAAGATTTTTATAATTGTGAACAAAATCATCCTTACTCCTGAACTTGTCAGGATCAAGAAAATGAAGAAGAGCCCTGGCACATTTTGAGAAGAAACAAAAATCAATTAAACCAGGCAAACAGCAACTGAGGGAGAAAACACTAGAGCGGGAAAATTAACCAAAAAAGGGAAAAAATCAACAATGAACTTTCTTTGAACAAAACAGAGCAATGAAGACAGCTCTCATGTAATGCTGGCTTGCAAGCCATCATAAACAATCAGCAGAACCAACATGCCAATGACCTCCTAATGAATTCCATTTTCAAAATATGTACAAAAAAAAGATTTGACCAACATAAAAATATCATAACTAGTATCAGCAGTTTCCCCCAGACAAAGGGTGCTTATTTCACGCATGTTTAATAATGGGCCAAAACAAATAGCTAAATGAAAGAAAATACCAAAACAAGCGAACAGAACATGTGATTGCACCAGCAGCTCTTATCTGAAGAGTTGGTAAGATAAGGACTGTATTTAAAAAACAGAGTCTATGCTATAAACAGTTTCCTAAACTTTACAGGCCTTCATAGTTATCGTATCTGGGGGGCAAATTTGGCACAGGATAATTCCTGAAGTTTGAATGCAAGAACAATAACAGTGAGTTAGAGGAAATGAATAAAAACCATAGCTCTTCCACACTGTTCTGCAATGGAGTGCCTGTAATTAGCAATTTGTTCTTGGTGCTAAATTCCTGCAGGAAAAAGAGAATGAATTATCCAAATAACAACTAAATCAACCAATCACAGCATACATACAAAATACTGAGCACCAAAATTAATTGTAAAGTGCCATTACCAAAAGAGTTGTGTACAACTGCGCTTCACTGTTCTTTAACCTATGAGCTTCATCAACCATTAAATAATTCCACTTAATCTTGGACAGAACAGCCTTGTCCTTCAGAACAACTTCATATGTGGTCAACAGAGCACTGAATTTTATAGGCTGGCCAACTCTCTTATCATTGTAAAATTCGTATTGCTGACAAACCTGAAACCAAGGCTAGAACATGAATAAACACGACAAAAAAAAACGATAACCTACAATTGAAAGTAACACCTTGCAACATGGGTCAAAAGAACATAACAAATATTGACAGGGTGAAAACCAAAATCCTTTTCTATCTGGGTCTTTTTCCCCACCATCCCATTTGTTTAAAGACTCGGCTTATTTTAAGACAACAGGTTAGATTTTTAACCATGCCAGTGTAGCCAAAAAAATCTTGTCTCAGAAAGCGACAAGGGAGAGGAATCCCAACTCCCTATCTCATCACGTAAGTGTTTCACAGACAACCAAAACTAATCTACAATGGATGCTGGAGAATGCCACCACGATGCATGATTTTTCTAGGTCGTGAAAAGAAAATGTTTGATTAACCAGATCATGAAGCACAGCTGCCATCATTAATTACAGCGCTTTTATTCACAGACAACTTCAATAACTCCCCCCCCCCCTCTTTTCTGTCTTGCACTGAGGTAAGGTCTGCCTCCAAAGCTTCTCAAGGATAAGAAAATCGCTACTGGCATGCATACACAGCTGGGCCTGTTTGGGATTGTGGTAGCGGTTGCGGTTCAAAGTGTTTTTCGCCTAGAAATGCATCAAGATGATGTCTTTTTATTTTTTAAAAATCATTTTTTATATCAATGCATCAAAACGATCCAAAAACACTAAAAACTATTAATTTTAAGCAAAAAAAATCATTTTTTTTGGAAACGCGGTCCAATCCACGTTTCCAAACAGGCCCTAAATCAGGGCTTTTGAGCTTTCCCACTCATTCCCCATATCAAGATTTTTTGGAAGCCTGAGCTTTAATAGCATGGACTGCTTGATATAGCAATGTTTTTTAAAGAAGAAAGTATCTAGAGAAAAAAAAGTACAGTACAGAGCTGGAGAACAAGACATCCCTCTAAGAAAAAAGCATAGATAATCTAGATCAAAGTATATTCCAATCTCTTTTAGCATTCCCTAGAGAATTGAGCCTAAAAGGACTTGCTGCTTGACATTGAAAAGAAGCCAAGAAATTAAACTAACTTTCAGGTTTTAAGACTTTGATGACTTCTGGAACTCTTTGGTCAAATTCTTCTAGTTTTTAATTTACCAGCACTGACAACAATAAAACCAGTACTTTGTGCAATCTTTGCACCTTCCTGCAGTTATAATTGACAGAATCTCACATGATCAATAGTAATATAACTATAACTTAGACAAATATTATGATTTTAAGATCCGAGAATCTAATTTGAATTGCACAAAACAATTAAAGACCAGATGCCGGTATAAAGAAGGAATTAAATAAATAGATTTATCTCAAAGACAAGAAAAAATTACTAACCTCTCGACTAGCACGAGTACCAACATATACAATAACATTCATATCAGGAAGCCACTTTCTAAATTCTTTAGCCCAGTTAGACAAAGTTGATAAGGGTACAACAACAAGAAATGGCCCGGAGATCTGCTGAGCATTCTGCAGAGTGAGAAAATATGTAAGTTTCGTAACATGATCAGTTAACATGGTTTAAAAATATTTTTAAAAAATTATTTAATTGAATTAGAAGGGATCCCAAGAATAAAACTATTAGAAAAAAAATACAGGATTAAATAAATAATTAAACAAATTCCTTGGGTTGTTCAGGAAAAGAAAGGGTTTTACCTGCAAAAAACCAAGCATGGAAACTGACTGAACTGTTTTTCCAAGACCCATCTCATCAGCTAAAATGACATTTGTATCATTTCTCCAACTAAGAATGCAAGTGACTAATTAGGAAATGTACCAATGACATTAGGTTTCAAGTTAGTCAACAATTTTCCCTTCAAGCAAAAGATAATCATACCTGTTAACTAGAAAATTCAAACCCTCAAGCTGGTAATCACGAAGCTTTCCTCCTCTCAACCATTCAGGCTGTTCATCAAGTTTCCTTAAACTTGCTAAGAGAAAAGGAAAAAAAAAACACACATGCATTTAAATTTATTTGCACCATATCACACTAAACATCATGCAGAGAATTTCTGGCGCAGCAAAGACTATAGCTAGTTTTTTTCTTTTACAGAGAATTGCCCGCATAAGTTTTTTTTTTATTTGAATAAAGAGTTATGCTAGCAAAAATTGGAATTAGAAATTGGAAGAAAACAAAAGGATATTTGACTATTAGAACAAAAAAAACTGCCTACAATTTGCTAGTAGGACAGTAACATAAAGCAGCAAAGCGAAAACAATCCTCAGTTTTCAGAGCAGAACTTGAGCTTTTTAAATTACAATGCCACTCATTTTGCAGGTCGTAATTATCCAACTTTTCATCTGACACGCAGTCCCAAAAAACACTAGCTACACCAAGTCACAGACCTTTTCCTTTCTTGCGCTGTAGATCCACCATTTTCCCCTGTACAGCAATTGCAGCCTCACGTGCCTGCAAAAGAAATGGTAGCTACAAATGAGTGCTACTTCATTCATGTCAATTGCAAAGCCATAATTTTCTAAGAAAATTGTAGACCAAAAACACAAATTATTTGTGCCAGACCTTGTACTCGTCAATAGCATCTTGTGCAAAAGCAATATCTACATCCTTTTCCCTGCACCACACATCATTGCCTATTAAGTAGCATAGCAACTCTCACAAACACCTATGCATGCATCGCTACTTCATCAGTGGATATCTAGAGGCTAGGCTAATTTCACATGTATGTTGTTGAATCCCATAAGCCAGGAGATATGACCATGTCTAGGACGTGATTATCAATAACAAAAGGTACATAAGAATTTCAGAAGTACCACCAAAAAATTACAAGACTGGTATAGTTTAGAATACCAGGTTGCTTCAGCATAAGATAGTCCTCGCCACTTGACAAAATACTCCGGCACGACATTACCGGAGCTATCTTTAGTAATTCGATCAGCAATAATTCTCTCCACCTACAAAAACATATGAGCAACTAACAAGAATTGGAGAGTGACAAGAAGATTTGTGGAATAGTGCAAGATTACAAAAAAAAAAAGAACTGGTCAAAGACTTCTAAAACAATGCTGCAAGACAAACCTGACTATTTTGCTTGATTAGATCCAAATCCATTTCCTTGCTCACGTCGTTGACCTCAATCTGATAGATAAAAACCAAACATTTGAGGATAAACTAAACCATCCCAAATAACCAATTTGCCATGCAGGTTTCTTTTGTATTGAAGTAAAATATGTAAAACCAGAAAAATAATTCTGATAAAGGAATAAAATATGGAAGGAACAGTTCCATGAATTAAAATGCAAATACTGTTTTCCCAAAATTAAAAATTCAAGAATTTCTAGTTAAGAAACAGAAAATGCACCTTCAGCAACGGCGAACCAATTCGAAAAACTTAGATCCAAAATTAAAGGAAAGGGTAAATGCTTTCTGAATTCAAATGTATGAAAGACAAAAAACAAAGGCACATAAATTACCATTCAGTATATTTTGGTTAGAATTCAGTATTTTGTCATCCTGTAAGAACTAACCAGCTTATTCATAATGTAAGAAAAGATAAAAACGGATCAAATATTTCTTCCAGTTATAAGTGCCCCTCAAATATCATCACCAGTGTTGGACTTGCTAAACCATCTTGACAAAATGATCACCTGATTTTCAGGAAACAAGGCAACTAAATGCGAACTGTATAACCTATTCAGTCTGGATCCTTAGAAATAATGATCTAGAACAGCATGTGAAATTACTGAGCCACAGAAGCTATTTCATTGTTATAAAAAAAAAAATCTGTGCATTTCTAGTAATTACAGGTATCTCACATTCAGATCAGGCAACAGATGTAAATTATTATTGAGTGTTTTCATATCATATCAAAACCCTTTTAACTTGTAAAGCAAAAGGTATACCTCCTCGCGTGTAAATGATCTCCTGTACCTCACATCTTCCATCACTTTTTTAGTGTAGTTCAGTACCTTCTTAAATCCACTTAGCTGGTGACACAACAGCAGACAGTGTAAAGTGTAAACAACAGATCCAAGGGGGGGAAAAGGAAAATTTTCAAAGCAGAATAAATTAAACTTAAACCAAAAAATTCATTTGATTATTAGAGCTTAAATTGCATGCATAAGAAACAGAAATAATAGCAATTATACATTTTGTAAGTCAGAAAATGATTTCCATTGGCAGTGCATATGTGACTGGCCTTTCCACTTTATCAAGAACTCCATTTCTATCCAATCAGGCACAGAATCAAACAGGTAGCTTAACAGAACAGGCTCCGTTGATCTATTGTTCCTCATTGCATCTTCAGCTGTGCCCCTTGGCTGATGCCACAGTACCCTTTCAATGGAGTCACCATCTTCTTCTTCAACTTCATCCTATTTTGGAGAAGGCAAACAAAATAAAGAATAACAATAGCATACCAAAACTTGTTGACCTAATGAGAGAATCCATTAAAGCACTGAAGCCTGTGAAATTTTTAATATTCAAATCCAAAGTACAACCACAATTGCCAAAACAATAAAAATAACATAAAGAAATATCCAAAGTAGAAACAAGTACATATAAAACTATAGCTAGAAGATCAAGAGTTCTGGTTCAAATGATTCCCGGTCATCATTCACCTTTCCCAAAAAAATAATTTTTGACAGACCTATTTTGTGGTAGAGGTTGATTTTCAAAATGTTTTTCGCTTGGAAATGCATCAAAATAATGTTTTTTTTTATTTTTTAAAATTCACTTTTGGCATCAGCACATCAAAACAATCTAAAAGCACCAAAAAAAAAATAATTTGAAGCTAAGAAAAAAATCATTTTTTTTTTCAAAAGCATGGTTGGACCACAATGCTGAACAAGGCCCTAGAATCCTCAAACTATAACACTAGGACCAATTTAACCTCATTGATAGGATTTTGGCCAAAACAATTAAATATAAAATATTTTGCTAAACATAGAAACGCATGGATTCTACAAGAATCTCCTAGTGCAAATGTCCCCTAGAGAGCATACATTATTTTAAGAGTTTGTCCAGCTTTAAAATCACACAGACATGGCAAACCCAGCTTGCTGGCTAGGGCAGGAAAAAGAGAGGCCTAATAACAAACAAACACACGTGTAAAAACAAAGTTTTTTTGAGTTAAAAAAAAATTACTTTCACTTTCTAGGGAGTTCCTGGAAAACTTGCAAGAACTCATGCAACTTCAATTTTAAGAACTTGATGAAAAGAAATATAAGAAGCAAACTTACAACATATATACATATGTATATATATGGATCAAAACAAGCAGAAAAACTCATATATGCAAGCCCTAATCTATAAGATGATATTTCTAACCAAAACAACTATATCATAAGATTTTTTCATCCATGTAAAAAAAAAAAACAAAGCATTGTAACATCGTAAATTATATTATGATAAACTGCACCTTTTGGGCATTCTTCTTTTTCCCTTCACCAGTCTCTTCACTTTCATCACTTTCAACATATGACACCTTACGAACTGACCTACTAGAAGTGCGAACCTCATTGTTTCTTCCACCAATGTTTGTTGACATAGTGGACCGAGCATTAGATTTGCGGAGATGATCACCTCTTTGAGTCATGTTCTTGAAATCTTTGTCGCTGTCAGAATCCTCTGCCGAATACTCATCCTCTTCAAATGATGTTTTCCCTCTCTTTTGTCGACCGGAAGCACGTGATGATGTGTGCTCTCTGGCAGATTTTGTATTACACCCACCTTTACCCTGTTGCCTGCCCTTAGGTTTTTTTGTGTAATACGAATCATCATCATCTTCATCATCTGAGATAACCCAATCATCACTGTTAACTTCTTCTTCTGAATCTTCACTCTCCCCGTCTTTATCCTGGTTTTGGTGAAAAGGCACTTCGTCAGGGTAAAAAGAATAGATGTGCAATATTGGTATGAACTTTATTATCTGAATCCACAGGCTCTTCTTGTCATGCCTTGCAGATGCACAACAATGTAAGTGTGCCACATTATAGAAATAAGGCAATAAACTAACAGAAGAATGTAAGGTTAATACAAATCAAAGAACAATAAATTGGACTTAAGAACAGCAGATTGAAATAAAACATCATGAAAATTGCCCTGACAAGACTAGTGATAAACCCACGTGCTGTACAAAATACAAAGGCAATGAACCATACTTCAAATAACAACTATGAAAGTGCAACGACAATAACCTTGCCCCCCATGTGACCACTCAAGGCGCCATAATCAGGGTCAAAATCTGCATCATCAGGATCATCTTCTGCTAGCAATATCACAAAAATTTCAGCTCCAACATTAAACAGTAAAAGAAATTACCAACTACTAAATAATATTCAAGCATCTCATAACTTGTTTTAGTGAAAATGGTATTGAAACCTAACAGAAAATGCAACAATAACAAAGAAATTACCATCTTCGTCTTCTTCCTCGTTATCACCATCACCATCATTATTGTCATCATCATAACCTTCACTATTGTGCAAACCTCTAGACCTCCTCCTGGACACATTATTCTTGATTGGTACAGGCTTTGATTGCAACCTGGAGCTCGAATCAACGGGTTGGCTAAACCCCCTACAACGCATCAAGTCACTTTGATCCTCCCCGTCCTGCTCATAGTATTCATCAGACAACATCTCATCTGCAGGGACATCAGAATGGCCTTTCCCACCCCTACCTACTTCTTTTTGTCCCTCTTCATCTTCTGATTCTAATCTACCATCCCTTCCATTTGATACATTATCTTCTGACCCTTCTGCATTTCTATCCTCTGACTTAGAATCCTGCCTGGAATCGGATGCCCCAGGAGTAGCCATGGGTTGACAGTCCTTCCAAAAACTGGAACCCCATTTTCCAGCCACATTTCTCCTTCCAGAAGGTTGCAACTCTGAATTACTCACACCAGGACAATTGTCAGCAGCTACATCACTCTGCAACCTACCTGCAGCATCTGGTTCGCTTTCATATTGCACATCCATGTTCATATCCAGTTCTCTTTCACTGGAATTCACATCTACATCCTCATTGCCTAACATTCTACCTGTAGCCTGACCTTGCACTTTTCCTTCTAGGACACTCTGTGATACTGCTTCAGTTGTATAGTTCCTGCAAAAAGCCATCCTCTCACATGGAATTTCAAAGGTAATTATTTCCCGCCTTTCCCTATCTGAAATGCTTGCTGTGAATTCAATGCTGCAGGTAAATTTTCTGTTGTTTCTTACAATCCCCTCAAGGCCTGGAAACAATAGAAACCAATAATTAATTAAAATCAACATACAAATAATAAAAACTAAAATTGCGCTTCACAAAGGTGTTAGCAAAAAACACACTATGAGAAAAAAAACTGTCTTCAAAAAGAAGAGTTTAACTTTTAACCCCGTACTCTTCACTGTATTAGCTAGTAAAAAACAAAACCCAAAATTGTAAGAGAATAAATTTCTTTATGAAGTGAAGATTTAACGGGTTGTTTTCAGATAGCAGATATCTGAGTAATCAAATCTTGATAACAAAACCTCGTTCATTCCACAATACATTCACTAACTAGGACTGAAGAAGATTCTGATCACAATTTAAACTGGCAATTGATGGTATTCAAAAACTATAAACTAAAATCGAAAAAAAAAACACTTGACTTAAACCAAAACCAATGGAAAAAGACTAAAGACAATCAGAAACAAGTTCCTAAGAGTTCAGATGATACTAGAAATGAAAGAATTATCAGAGCAGGCTCAATACAATCAGAAACCGAAGCGAAATAATCACTAAACCCACTAACAAACAAAACAACAGATGAAAACAAGTCAAACAAAGCAAACTATAGATCCATGAGTGAAGCCGCAAAATCAAATGACTACACACTTAAACCTCCAATTTAGAAACCCTAAAACGATCAAGAAACCCTAAATTCGAAATCGGAAACGTTGAATTCACGTTAGTAAACATCGAAAAGAGAAAATCGTGCCGAAAATTGCAGCCTATTATTAAACAAGAAGCTAACCTCGGTAAATGAAGAACCAAACTGATTTATCTAGCTAATTAGGTGAAGATACTTTTAAAAAAAAACAGGAGAGGGTGCGCAGTCTAATATCGGGGCACCTTACAAATCGCCGGCGACCAATGAGTTTGAAAAAAAAAAAAAAGGGTGTCGTTTAGGATGTTTCGGTTTAAATGTTAACGGGTATGGATTTTTTAGTATAGCCGGCAGTTGTTGCTTAGATGCGCCGAGGTTAAGAACGGTTCCCGATTGAAAGGAAGACGACGAATCGATTTTGGGATTGATCGTCGATTGGTGTCCGTGAGAAAAAGGAGAGAGAGATACCCACAAGGTGTTCGTTTTTTTTCCTAGAGAGAGAAAGTTAGAGATTTGTTTCTTGTGTTTTTTTTTTTTTTTTTGGGAGAGGGAGTGCAGAGATAAAAAATAATAATAATTGATTACAGTTTTGGAGCTTTTATTTATTTTGGAGGAAAAACGTGTTTATAGTTAAAAACATTATAAAAAAAAAAAATCTCTCTTAGTTTTGTGTATTTTGGAGCCAATGGCATGAGCCCACCTGCCGATTAATCGAACGGTAAGCGTGAGACGGGTTCTCAGGAGTGGTGGCCGCTGCTTTCAATTTCAAGGGTTGAAAAAATAAATGCAAAATGGGGGTTGAGCACTTGAGCTGAGTGAAGGAAAATGCCCTTGCCGAGTTTTTCTTGCCCTCCAGAACGTGGATGACAAAAGGCTGAAAAAAACATGTAGAAATTTAATTTTGTAGATATTGAATCAATGTTACTATTAAACTTGATATTTAATATTATAGAAAATAATTTTTGTATTAAAAATATAAAGAATTCGGGATAAAAAGTGAGAACAAAATTAACACCATACTAAAAATGCTAAGTGCCACTGTTACTGTTTAAAACATTGTGAATTGAAATAATATAATGACAACCCAACTCTTAACACAAATAGTTACAAAGCAATCAGGGGGGTGGGGTTGGGTGGGGTTGTCTTATTGCTGGAATGCATTTGGCATTAAAATGATGGTTGGAGAGAAAATGATCAGCACAAGTTTTGGTGCAACTACAAACCATGGGAAGCGGGCACTTAGCGCTGGTGCTACTCGCGCAAGGACACCTGAATCTGGGGCTGCCTAGCCCTTGCGAGGGGCAGACCCGAGCACCACCTGTCGCCTTGGCAGCTCCACCGCCAAGTGATGCACGAGCATCCCAAGTGCCACGTGGCGCTTCCCATTGTTATTATAATATTATTACTTATAATAAAATTAGTATTATTTATACCACAACTTATAATATTTTTAGTATTCAAACTATTAATTATAAATAAAATAATAATATTTATAGCACAGATAATATTGTTTTTTATACAAATACTTTAAATTTTAATAACAATAATAATATTTTGTAATGCAAATACTATTCATAAATAAAACTATTTTTTATATTGATACTTTTAATTATAATGCTCATGTCTGAACGCGTCCACGCCCAACCTCAATTTGGGTCTGGAGGTGTCCACGCCCAACTTGGGGTTGGGTTAATTATTTTTTTAAAAAATAGAATATATAGGTTTTCTTGATGCTTTTTACATAAAAAAATATAAATGTAAATAAAAAAGTTTATATATTCATTTAATTTGATAAATTAAAAATTATTTATGCCAATAAATACAAGAAAATACTTGTTAATGATAATTAAATATTAAACTGAAAAACAAAAAGATAGATGTGAGTTAAGATACTTAATATCATAACACAAGCCATGTACCCTGATGGTGTTTGATAATTTTTTTATTAAAATCAATCTTCTAGTTAGTCATACAATGATAGAAATAGATATATACATAAAAAAAAAACAATCGAATAAAATCATAAAAAAATATTACAAAAGATTATACTTATTATAAAACAAATGTTAACATTTTACATAAAACCAATTAAAAATAATATTATATTTAACCAAATAAATATGAATGTAGATGTATGATATCAGAACATAAGTCATGGATTTAAATGTATTCAATAACCTTATTTATTAGAATCAATATTTTATTTAAAAAATAAAAATAAAAAAGATATGCACAAAAAAAGATCAAATAAAACTAAAAATATATAAGCAGTGCTACACAAAAAAATAATACCTCCTAGTATCTTGAAATCTTATAAGTTAACCAAGCAAGAATTGAATCATGTTTTATTAAAAAACATTAAAATTTTCTATTAAATTTTTTAAAATACCTATAAAAAACATCTTATACACTAGTAAACCCATCAATGACTTCAAATGATAATAATAAAAAATCTAACAATACAAAATCAACTTGAAAATAAATAAATAAACTTTTAAGTTCAAATCTACCATCTCACTACAAGAAAAACAAATAACACTTAAAAAAAGATTTTTTTTTATTGAATTGAACTTGTTAACATTAAAATTAATATTTTTAATAATTATGATCAGTGTTAACTTAGATTTTCTCTCCTTTTACAGAATTCCGTCCCCTTTCTCCTATCTCAAACATATGATTGAAAATAATAATAATAAAGTTTTGGATGGATTTTTAAAATATGGCACTGAAAGTTAATCATTTAAAAAGTACTTCTTGCTCCAATCCCAAAATTGCAACCTAGTTTTTATGATTTTCTCACCATGATCTCCTTTCCTTTAATTTTGTCATCAGTTTACGAATCAAACAATTTAATCAGTGGCGGAGCCATATAGGGATAAAAGGGGCAATTGCCCCCTTAATTTTTTTAATTTTTTTTATAATTTTTTTATTAAAATATTAATATATTAAGTAAGTGAATTGTTACCGCAAGGAAAAAGAAAAGTTGTTATTATAATATAATACACACATAGCTCATTCCTCAGATTTTTCTTAATTTCCCTTTTGTTTTTATATCAAATCAATAGGACCGGTTTAAAAATATGGTGTCTCTTAACTAACAAAGAGTATTTCGCATTCTTGCCTTTGCTGTTTTGTTATTTTCATGAGCTACTGTGTCACTTTGTTCTTGTTCCTGCTTCTCTCTCATAAGTAAATTTCTCATCAACTATAATTAAGCAATTACTTTATTTTTTTTTTTATATTTTAGGTAAATTTTCTCTATTTTTTCTATTTATTTCATTGTTTAATTTTAATTTTATTCTTTTATAATTAGTTATTAAAAATATTAGGGTTTATGATAATTTAGGGGTTTTGATATGAATATGTTCAAATATATTGAAAATAAATGTTTAAATCTGCTAATTTAATTAATTAAATATTTCTTTTCTTATTATAAATGAATAAATTAATATTCATACAAAACCACTATTCTTGACATCTCTTGCATTGACAGAGTAGTTTATTGAAATTTAATATTTTCACATGATTTGTTTGTAAGTAAAATATCAAGTAGAAATCATGTTGTTCAAGATTTTTTCCTCTTACACATACACTAGGCATTGTTCCTCAATTAAATATCTAGAAATGATTAAGTATAATTTAATCAACATACTTATTATATGCATATAGATATGTATTGAAATAGGTTTTGATTTTGATGAATTGATGTTTATTTTGCTATGAATTTCATATGAAAGATTTAGAATTATTGTGTAACTCAACTAACTTTTATTTAACAGTGAATTATTGTGTAGTTGTGTTAATTATTATGTAGACACTAATAATGATAAAAAAAAAATCCAACAAGTTCATATTAAATTAACATGTCACTAGATAAGTATTTCAAGCGTAAATCCATTGAGGATGAAGAGTTAATCAAAGTTTCAAGTCATGTAACTCCATCAAATTCAAAGAAAAATCATATTGAAATCAACCCCGATAATTATAATGTACGTTTTTTTAGTTTAAAAGTATTTTTAAATTAAGTTTACTTGATATGAATTAGTATATATGTTTTGAATTAATTTTTAATATATATCTATATAATATAATATTTGTTAATAATTTACCTCTTCGTTGAAAAACTCTGGTTTCGCCACTGCCTTTAATCCGTCAACAAAATGATAAAATCATCTAGATAAAAAAGTTGACGATCAAAATTAAAAAAAATCAACGTCCGAGTCTGATGTGAAATGCGAGAGGGGTTACACTGTACATGGTTAAAGTATTCTCCCCCGCACGTGTTTTCTCTATCAAAAAGTGTGCCTTTTTCCTTTAGCTTTTTTCCTATAGCTGCATTATACAACCTCTCATAAATAGCTGCATTATTTTTTTTTGCAATCTTGCCTTTTTTATTTTCTTTTCATTTTTATAAAAGGAATTGTACAAAATAAATTATGTCTCCACATTTCCCCCCTCAGTTGTTATCATATATGGATCCATCGATTCCTATATATTCATGTATTTAACTATAAAAAAATATTTAAATAAAATATTGAAACTTAACCATATTCAAATGATAAAGCAAGAAAAGAAAAGGAAAAATAATCATTATTTTAAATAGGCTTTCTATATAACATAAAAGAGAGAAAATATATTAATTCAAATACAAATAAAAATAAGACTAAGAGTAATTTTAAAAAATAGAAAAAAAAACATTTTTCTAAAAAAAAAAAACCAATGTTGTCCATTGTAAAACTTGTAAAATGAACCTGGACCATGAACTCAGTTGAATTTAATATTTTTTTCCTTAAATTTATAGCAAATCTAAAAAAAATAAACAATATTATTCACAATAAAATACTAGTAATGAATAACGCGGCTGTATAGTGTTCACTTCACACATTTCCCCTTAAATTTATAGCAAAATCTTAAAAAAAAAATAATGACTAAAATTGTTTATAGTAAAACGTGAGGGAATGAACAATGCATCTACATAAGGTTCACCCCATATGTTTTAGTTTATAGAGTGAATCTGGAATATGAACTCAATTGGATTTAATATTTTTTTTAAAAAAAAATTATAATAAACCTAAAACAACGAACAATATTATTTATAGTAAAACATGAGACAATAAATAATATGATTACATATCATTATTTTCATATATTTAAAAAAAAACTATAACAAAAAAATAAAGAATAAATTCATGATAAAACATGAATAATAAATAATATAACTCCACAATTTTCACCCCATTCACTTTTAATTAAACACTATTGTGTAGATGATATAGAATATAGATAATGGTCCTATTTAATTTTATATTTTAAAAGTATTTTTAAAAAAATTTAATTTTTTTATTTTAAATTAATTTTTTTTAATTATTTTGATATATTGATATTAAAAATAATTTTTAAAAAATAAAAAAATATTATTTTAAAATAAAAAATATTTTAAAAATAACTTTAATAACTCCAAACTGTAAAGGTACTGTTGTACAAGTTTGTCTTTTGATAAAATAGAAACTCTGTTCACACCCTTTCGTTCTCTGAAATTCACCAAACACAAATCCTAATCCCAAGATCACTTTAATCCCTCTCTCTCCCGATAAAAAAATCAAACTGTATCCTTGGAACTCGAAAAAGAAAGCAAAAATGGTGTTGGCACAGTTAGGAGGAAGCATATCCCGAGCAATCCAGCAAATGAGCAATGCAACAATCATCGACGAAAAAGCATTAAACGATTGCTTAAACGAGATCACACGCGCTCTTTTTCAATCTGATGTTCAATTCAAACTTGTTCGCGACATGCAAACTAATATCAATAAAATCGTTAATCTCGACGGTCTTGCTGCCGGTCACAACAAGCGCAGAATCATCCAACAAGTAACTATTTATCATTATTATTTTTGAAAAAACAAACACAAATTTATTTCTTTTATTTTAATTTTAACTTGACTGAATTGGATTTTATTTTATTAGGCAATATTTAATCAGCTGTGCAGGATTTTGGATCTAGGAAAGCCCTCTTTTACTCAAAAGAAAGGGAAAACTAGTGCTGTTGTGCTTGTAGGTTTACAAGGTAAATTTTTAAATTCTATTCATAGAATTTGCATTTCAATTTTTGTTTGTTGGATTGTGATGTTTATCCAGGACAAGTATCTAATGAAACTTAATTTTTTAGGGTCTGGAAAAACGACTACCTGCACAAAATATGCCTATTATCATCAGAGAAAAGGGGTGGAAACCTGTGCTGGTTTGCGCTGATACGTTTAGAGCTGGTGCGTTTGATCTGTTAAAGCAGAATGCAACTAAAGCTAAAATTCCATTCTATGGAAGGTAGTGATTTTAAGCGGAGGAGAATAAATAACGGGTTTTTCATCAATCAATTATTTACTGTTGTTGTTGATACAGTTATATGGAATGAGATCCTGTGAAAATTGCTGTGGAAGGTGTGGAAAGATTTAAGAAGGAAAATTGTGATCTTATAATTGTTGATACGAGTGGACAGCATAAACAGGAAGCTGCACTTTTTGAAGAAATCCGTCAAGTTTCTGAAGCAACGGTATGTTATTCTTTAATTATTATTGGTTTCATGCTTCGTTGTTTTTATTATTAATTGTTGATTGTTATTGCAGTAAAATCTGATTCCTTTTTCGTTTTGTGTCTTCCAGAAACCCGAACTTGTTATATTTGTTACGGATAGCAGTATCGGTCAAGTTGCATTTGACCAAACTCAAGCTTTTAAGCAAAGTGTTGCAGTTGGAGCTGTGATTGTTACCAAAATGGATGGTCATGCAAAGGGCGGTGGCACGCTTAGTGCGTGAGTATTCTAGAGGTTGCTCTACTGTACCAAAACTTCCTCTTTTTTAAGCATTTATATTGATTTGTGGTTTACATTCCATGTACAGTGTTGCAGCGACAAAAAATCCTGTCATTTTTTATTGGTACCGGAGAGCGTATGGATGTGTTTGAAGTCTTTGATGTTAAACCTTTTGTTAGTCGCCTTCTAGGTATTCTCCTGCTTTCTTTCAGTTTGACGCCTTTTCTGACCTCTGAAATTTATGTGGATGTTTTTTATTCTCATTGTGTTTGCATTGTTATGATCTTCCAGCTAGGTATGGGTGACTGGTCTGGATTCATGGACAAAATTCAGGAGGTTGTTCCTATGGATCAACAGCCCGAGCTTCTGCAAAAGCTGTCAGAAGGGAGCTTTACCTTAAGGATCATGCAAGAGCAATTCCAGAATGTAAAAATGGGTCCCATTGGCCAGGCTCTCCACTAACTATCCTGTTTTGTTGGATCTTCGTAAGAGAGTATAGGGAATTTCTTTTTATATCATAACTCCCTTTTGACTGTGATAGTAAGTGTGCTAGTGTTTGGACAGTTGAATTCGTGCCCGTTTGGCACTGCAGCAGCAGTAGCAGGAAACAAAAGCTGAATTAATTTGTTTGGTTAATCTAAACTACATATTTTTTTACATGGATCCCACCTAATAGCTGAGGCCTAACCTTAGCTCATGAGAAGTAGGTTTTATCTGCTTCTCCTGCGGTTCTGCCTGTGTCGGATTCACTTTTCACTGTTCACGTAAACAATAGAGACCGACCGATCCAAAGCTATAAAAATATATTGAACCGGTTTCAACTCAATAAATTTTTTTTTAATTGTATTTTATTCGAAAAATTAGTGTTTCATATTATCCAATAACACTGTATAAATTAGAAGGAGTTCGCTTGATGACGTAATATTTGTAGAATTTGATCATAATTTCAATTTTATTTCTGATGATATTTTACCTGATGTTGTTGCGCGCTTACGAAACCAATGAAACTATAGTCCTTGTCGGATGTATTTCATACGTGATGGAATTGTAGATAGTTTAATGAAATAATATAAAATATTTTATATAAAGTATTATTTATTTCATGATATAATAACAATAGTTAAATCTATTATATTTAAATTAAAAACAATAAATATAAATATATATATATATATATATATATATATATATTATTTTATAACTTCAATTTGAACTAAACACATTAAACTACTTTTTACTCAATCTTAGTTTCAACCACAGTTTTAACTAAACATATATTTTTCCAAACCAATCTTAACTAAAAATATTTTTTATAAAATAATTTTTTTCAAAACACAACAGCAACCGCAGGACCAAACACACCCGAATAACTTTTGGTCACCGCACTCACTTAGAGAAAATCATCTTAGGAGAGTTTTTGTGATTTGTTGTTAATTCCTCACCCCAGTTTTTCTGTCCGCTATTTTTTAGCTTTTTCATGCTTCAGCGTGCAGATAGTTGATAATTATTATGCAAGACTTTGTCGTCAGCTTATTAGTAGAGCAAGACTTTTTTTTTTTTCATTTGAATTAGAAACTGAAGCTGTTGGCAATTGATACATAACAAAAGTACGAGGCGTTTTATTTGTTCATGTACATTAGCACCTGCTGGTACTGTTACATATGGCTTTCAAGAGTATAGAAGTTGTACCCCAGCTAAATACGAGACTCTAAACACAAGAAAAAAACCGAGTTAAATTAAAAAAGTAAAAAAAATCAAATTAAATCATGTCAAACCAGAAAAATTGAGTCAAATCAGTTTAAATTGGTTTTTATCCTAACAAACCGAACCGAACTGAAACCAGTCGACTTGAATCGGTTTTGGTTTTTTTAAAAAAAATAATAATTTTGGTTTAGTTGATTTTTTTTATATATAAAAACCGAACTGAAAATAATTATTTTTACTTTCAAGATCTGTGAAATAGTTTCTAAAAGGCTGGAGTCTGTATTTAAAAAAAATAAAGAATTTTTTTAATTTTTTTTTAAACAATTGTTATTACGAAATCAATATTGAATTTATTTTGGTGGTCCTGTTTTAAAAGACACCTTACTGCATCATGTGAATACCAAAAAATGACAAGTCACCCCTGCAGTTTAAAACACTATACCTGCATGTTATTACTTCAATGCTAGAAGTATTAGGCGGGGACGCTATCTACCTCCAGATTGCTTGAGACTTTCGGCCTCAATTAGTCAATGTACCAAAACAATCGCATGATATTCTTTGGTTTATACCTGGTTTTTAAAAGAATTATTTTTTTTATTAAAATTTAATATGATTTATATGTTTTGGATCGTTTTGA
Source organism: Populus alba x Populus glandulosa (assembly GCA_033617975.1). Lineage (NCBI taxonomy): Eukaryota > Viridiplantae > Streptophyta > Magnoliopsida > Malpighiales > Salicaceae > Populus > Populus alba x Populus glandulosa. The sequence continues at coordinate 6,398,389 of CM066151.1, forward strand.
TATGCTAATATTAAAAATAATTTTTAAAAATAAAAAGTTATCATTAACATATATTTCAGCCCGAAAAGTTAATTGAAAAGTAACCATTATTATACTGCTAAAGATACTGGGAGTGAAAAAACCCTTTAAGCAAAAAGATGCACTGGTGTTTTACTGTTGATCAGGACTAATTATTGTAATGTTTTTGTTCTCCATGGAAAAAACCAATGAACGGATTAATTACGGGGGAAAATGGTTTTTTCACTAAGCTCTTTTGGCATTATCAAAATTAACCTGGGTTAAATCAATATTTTTATTTTTTTAATATATTAAAATGATTTAATTATCTTTAAAAGTAAATTTTTTGAAACTAGAGCCTAAAATTCTTCGGTCTATTCACTTTTTTCAAAGCAATAAAATTACTAAATTAACTTTAAAAAAAAAAGTTACCAAGCTTTCTTTCATGAGGTTTTTTGTATTTTCATTACATTTTTTTATAATCAAATAAATTGAGAAACAATTTAATATTATAAAAATATAAATATTATTAGAAAAATAATTGACATATGCATTACATGCAATAATATGTGAATTGTGACCATTCATTTTTGGTTGAGCATGCGGCGTTGCTCAAATGCCAAACACGACTTTCAGGGTGACATTTGAATCTCTTTAAAGGCCTTCTATTCATGGACGGCGCGTGTTGGGACAAACCTCTAATTTGGCATTGATGAATTTTTCTTTCCCCCTTTTTCTTTTCTCTCGATCTCGATTCTCATACCCTTTAATTTTTTAAAACATCCCTTCAAATTATTTTTTATTCATATTAGATCAATTTTCTTTTAATTATTATTTATTTTATTTTAAATAATTTATAAAATTAGATGCCTTTTCAATTCTATCCTCATTCAATTTTTTTATTTATCATATTTGGTCCTTATTCTTTTGATTGTTATTTTTTATTTTTTTAATCTTAATTATTTTTTTAATTTTCAATTTTGTTCCTTGTTATTTCATTTCATTTAATTTAATACTAAATTTAATTCATATTATTTTGATTGCTATTTTTCTATTTTCTTAATTTATTTTATTTTTTTATTTTGTCCCTCATTGTTTCACTTCATTGATTTTTATATTAGATTTGATCTCTTCAATTTCAATTGCTATTTGTTTTATTTTTTAATTTTGGATAATTAAAAATTTTACTTCGTAATTTTTTCAGATTTACCTTTTATGGGGTAACCAATATTGTGAACCGAGTCACGAGTTTTGAAAATTAAATCGAATTGATTTTGTTTTTTTTTTTTAATTTTTTTTTTAATTTCATCCTTCAACATTAAGTTATTGGGTCTTCAAGTTTTTGATTTTTTTTAATTTTTTTCTATGCAATTATCCTGATTTTATATCTTGGATCACAAGCTAGTCAAGTTAACCTGGATCAACTTAAGGTTTTTTTATGCTTTTTTTTTTTCTTTTAAGTTTGGCTTTTCATTATTTTATTTGCTTCGAAAGTTGACCTCCATTGTTTTATTTAGCTTCTTTTATGTAGGGTTTTCCGGACCTCATAAACTGATCATGAGTTTAACATGCTAACTCGAGTAAGATTTTTTTGTTCTTTTTATTTTTAAATTCAATTCATCATTCAACATTTAATTTGCTGATAATTAAGCTTCAAGTTTTTTTTTTGTTTTTTTCTTTGTAAATTAATTTCGTTCTCATTTAATTTAATTTTCGCTATGTTATCAAATATTATTGTTGATAGGATATATTTTTATAATATTAATAAACTTCTTTTCTTTTTAGTCATTATTTATTTTATTTTTTTACTATCATTTTTTTATAACCATATTATTAAATTATCTAAATTTATTAAATGCATTTAAATAAATGATCCAGCCCAATTTTTTATTTTTAATTTTGCTTTTTTACAAACATTATAGTCACTTGGAGTAAGAAAATCTGACCTTGTCTTGTCTACGCGCAATCAGTTTTCAAAAAGTGCTGGCCCTTGTTTATGGCTCAAAGTGAGACACCTGAACATGCCGGCATAGTCTCGCGGATGGCTAGAGGACAAGTTGCAACATGGCACATTTTTGCTGTCAGAAACGATCAAATACACAAACACAGCACCTTGAGTACAAAATATGATGATATCAAGCGATGTTTCTATTTTTCTCAGGAAGATTACAGACATCATGCAACATTTCTGACAAAACAGCAAACTTCGTAAATACACAAATACAGTATCTTGAGTAAAAAATATGATACCAAGGGAGGTTTCTATTTTTCTCAGGAAACAAAATTTCCAAAATTTAGAGAACTGGTGAATCATAAGGACAAGGGATGAGAAAAACCAGAGAAGGATAAAAGTTAAGACGGTACGACACCATTACCACCGATGAATTCTCCTCTTGCATCCCAGGGACGATTTTCAAAAGACTTTCCAATGATGCTGCGCTTCTCGTTTATAGAACCATCCTCGCGGCGATATTCTGGGAAGTAATCCAAAAATCCTTTACTGCCTAGTTCATCAAGTCCATTGAAGAGGAAGTTTCTAACCAAGTCCTACGGATTAGATGTGAAGTGAGAATTGCATCAGTACTTGGTGGCAAACAATGTAAGAAGATTTGTTGAGAGTGATTATACCTTTGCAAGCCTTTCTCCAATCAACCTTTTAAGAATTCCATGGCCAGGATCCTGCTTCCAGAATTTGCATTAGCAAAACATGTTGGACCAGAAAAGAGAGAAGTTTGAAACGGTGCCAAGAATCTATCTGCTTAAATACTGTAATTATGGAATTACAGTACTACATAAATGATACATCTATCTGAAAGTACCAATATGCCTAGTCAGTTCTGAGAGTCCCAGAAAGAGCCCGGGTTTGGATAGGGCCTTAATGCTAACAAGTCTAGGTACTTTTCAGGCGTTTTCTTTCCTAAAACTGGGTAACCAATTGGAGTTCATCCTGCCTTGAAGCTAAAATCCCTCTTCAAGATGTTACTTGCTCGGACAACTTTTTGCGGCAGAAAGCATCTGTTTCTTTTTTTATTCATTTTATTCCAAATGAATCACGAGCTTAATTAAAATAATACAGAAAACAAGCATTTTTCTGTCTTTATTTTACTTCAAGGAACCAAATTTCTCATACAGTTAGTCTAGAGATGGCAATTTCGCTCAATTATGACCCTTTTATTTTTTAGTATTCAAATGACCATTTCTAATCTCTAAAGCTAAAATGCAAGGGCTTAAAAAAGCTTATCACTGCCCAGCTCTTTGGCACTCAAATTACAGTCACAGAACTTACTTGAAACATTTTCAAACGAAGAAAAGTAGAAAATTGAAGACATGGCATGATTACTTCCAAGCATCTAAGCCTTTTTAAGTCCTACAGCCAATGAGAAGAGGCAGATATGATGGGCCACATGAAGATGAGATCAAAAGGGGAAAAGGACATTAAATAATCACCTTTTCTTCTCTCCACGTTAGATACTTATGTTGTGCTTCACGATTGCATGTAATATGAGATGCATCTATCTCCTCTGGTGCCTGGTCAATCAGTTCAAGCCATGCCTAAAAGAGAAGAGGAGAATGATAAATGAGCAGCTAAAATTGGAACTCAACATTTTATTTGACATATGAACTACTAAATCCATGTGGATTCTCATCCCGTTTCCAGTTTATAATTTATATCTCATCATTAGCATATTAGCTTTAAATGTAATATAAAGCAGACGCTAAAGCTGTTAAGCAACCTTGTAGTACTCTGTGAAAGCAGAGTATAAAGCATCATAACTATCCTGACTTGGAGGAAACTTCGTCCATATCACGATCGGCGAGAAAAACTTCAAGGACTCGCTCGTGAGCTTTCCTCCCCAAGGAAAAAGCTGCATGAAATCTGTGTTCAGTCACCATACCATTAATTTTAGACTGGATCAAGAAACAAATAACAAATACCATTGTGTTTAATGTTCCACGAGAGGCATTGAAGTTACCTTGCTATACTTGAGGCCTAAAGGAATTAATCTTTTAAAGTACTTTTCCTTGTAGTCTCTTTGGTCAATGACATTGTGCAAGGGGTTGAGGTCCCTACAATGGGTTAAAAGTTCCAGAAACCTTAGCACGTCAGTAATTAATTCCAGCTTATAGGAATAAAATCTTAAGTTCAATGCCAAAAAAAAGGACAAACGATTGTTCCTGGTTGAAAAAAATCAACAAAAGAAGGCATGCATGCAAATCAAACCAGAAAGCGGTATCGTCCCTGAAACAGTAGAGAGCACTAAATCTCCAACGATGAGCTTCATTTCCTTTTCTTATTCCATATCAGATTTGCGCAGATAAATTTTCAAGAGAAATTCTAAGCAATAGAATGAAAATAGGATGCTGAACAGGGAAACAAAAATCCAAACAGAAGCAGAAACAATTTTCCATATAAAGAATAAAACAGGGCTTAGAAAAGCACAGAGAAAGGAAGAGGAGGGAGCTTACAACACAATGATGTTTATGGTGGCAGTGGAGAAAAAGTTGGCACAAAATATGGGTACATCAAATTCAGGTCTTGCAAAAACAGCAAAATCTAAAATCTGCATAAATTTTCAGAGGTCAGTTATTACAGAGGGAAACAAAAACGTTCTACGCCTCCATCAAGCCAAAGAAGTTTTGTGGTGCTAGATAACGTGCATATAACCGTGCTGGATACCTTTTGCACAGGAGGATAAGAATTTAACATGAATAGGATAAGAGCATATTGCACTCATGTTGCCATGAGCCTTTTGAAGAATAAAGTAAATAAATATGAGTAGCATTCCAAAAAATCTCGATAATATTCTTAAGCTATAATAATAACACACATGCCAAGGATAATTAATGCCAAGTACAGGAGATACTTTTTATGCTGGCAGACAAATGAACACAAAGAAAGTCCAAATAATGGCAATCAGTAACTTAGCTGTAAAATGTATAATCACAACAAAGAACTCAAATTAACATGATGCACTCATGAGTTTTTCCCTCTAACACTTGAGGGTGCAAAAGTACATAAAAGCAAAAGCTTGCTAGAGAATGGTACCTGCATTGCTTCATTTTCAATGCTCAAACTACGTAGGAGTCTGATTTTGGGAGCTTGGAATGAAAGCATTTGAAGCTCTGTTGTTCCATCCATCGCAGTCATGGAACTATATTTTTCCTAGACTCAAAAAAGTTGTTCTTGTGATCCATGTATGTAATCATGAAATAACATTTAAAATAATTGATTGTTTTTCAGCTGCCAAAGAGTTCGTTTCATAGAAGCACAAAGAATTTATTTTGTTTTGTTTTGTTGAAATTCAGTTTGCAATGAGCAGTGAGCAATCAATAACAGAACAACCACATGTTGTTTTTTCTTCTGCAGAAGCTAGAAGGCACAGTCATCTGAAACATAGCACTGAAATAACAAAGGGTTCTTGACTCTAGGGTAATCGAGTCTGTACTGGTGTCCTGATGCTGTATAACCCTTGATGGCAAATTGGAGAGCGAATCAGAAGCTATTTTCAACTTTACAACCATCAAATTCCATTTTTGCACAACGACCAACAACGAGTACAATAGCCAAAATATGCAAGCAAATCAAAACGGAATCTTTTGGCTTAGATATGAAGCATCCACTCTGCTAAAAGTTGCTGAAGAAAGACGTTCCATCCCTTGCTCAAGTTTAACTCGAGTGTTTTAAACAAAATTCGCAGGTGCATAAAATAAAAGAGGAATTAAGTTTAAAAGTAAAAAATGAAAAGGAAAGGAAGAGTGTCTAGACCCTTGGAGACCGAACAAACGAAACGACGAAAACGCACATCTTACTAAAAAGTATGGCGTAAGAACGGTAAGAAGATTATACATATAAAAAAGGATTAACATAGAATTTGAAGGATCAAATGGCCCAAACCATGACAAATCACAGAAACATTTCCATGGATCAGTCACCTCGATTCCCAAGTTACAGACCAAAAAAGTTGCCAAAAGCTCCTATATAATTCAAAAGCCAAAACCCAGCTTCATTTTCAACCCTCTGAAAACCCGAAACTGAAGATTTTTTTTATAAAAAAAAAAAAAAAAAAACTGAGGAGAAGGACTCAATTCAAAGGCAACCCATCTCTGCTTCCAGGCAATGGAATCCATAAACACAGCAAGCAAGAAAGTGAAGTAATACCTGGAGAGGAGAAGGGACCAAAAGGGCGTGTCGTTTGGTTTCGTCGAGAGCAAAATGAATGAACTTGTGGTAAGAAAAAGAACCTGCAGAGACTTTCAAGACACGATGAGGTTTACACTTCTTGCTTTGGAAATTAGTGGTGATGCTACCAGAGATTAAGCTGCTGGTTAATAATTGAGGTTTTATTAGTGAAGAAGATAAGCGCGCAGTTAGCAAAGAAGAACAGCAGTCCATTGAAGTGAAGCTTTCACTGAAACTCTTCACACATGAGCTCACCATTTTCTTCGACAAAAGTGCTTCGTTTCTGATGTTTATTGTATTCTAACATCACATGCTGTCCTTGGCAAGTACTCTACTCCATTTATTTATTCTGCACCTTTTTTTAGGCATCGAAATCGATGTTTCTTTCTCTTACTTGCTGTAATTTTGTTTTTACTCTAAATCTATAAATAAACATATATGATTTTATCATATATGTTAAAAATAACAAGAACATATTTTATTTAAAAAGAATTGATTATTGAATTTATTGATTGTATAGAATTTACTAGTCTATTGGCCGTGATAAAGCACAAGTGAGGGGAAAAAAAGTATTAAAAAAAACATTAGTGATGTGTCTTCTTGAAAAAATATAGATTTTAATTATAAATTAAATAATATTTTTATTTAATATCAAGAAAAAAAAACATTTGGTCTATCTAAGGTAATATAGGCTAACATGTGAAATTTATAAAGATAATATTAAAAAAAAAAACTCAATCACTAATTAATTCAAAATTAAATAACAAAATTGATAAAAAAAAATTAATTATAAAAAAAACTAAGTAAACTCATGATATAAATCACATACATTATTAAATTTAATAAATTTTTATTCCATAAATTATTTTTTTATTTAATAATACAATAGTAAAACACGTGATATTTTTTTTTTATAAAACAATATATTTTTTAAAAGTACAAAAAAGGTAATATGCACCTAGAGCCGAGATAACAAAAATAAATTATTGATAATAAATAATAAAATTATATTTTTTTAGGTTTAATTAAAAAAATAAAAATAAACCATCAATGAAAAATGAAATTATATTTAAAAAAACAATCATGGACAAATAAGGTATTAAACAAAAAAAATAATAATAACTCAAAAATATTATGGATTAACCTATTAAGTCCTTTACCAAATAATAAAAATAAATATATTCAATGATTTATTTTATTATTATTTTAAAAAAACAAAAATAAAAAAAAAAAAAAACCTATCAAAACAAAAATAATCTAAGCGCGTAGACTTTTTAGCCCAACCAACACATCCAAACTTATTTGGTATTTTATTAATATATTTTTAAATACACGGAAGACCCATCCTATGTTTCTTTAAAAAATTAGCAGATAATACATCTCTTTTTTCTATAAATTCCAGTGGATAGGGCTATAAATTATTTAATATAAATAATATATATATTTATTAAAATATCTATAGCATGCTAAAGTCCTTACTGGTCAATAACAATAAAATTTAAACAAGTATTATTTATCTACTTTAAATATTTATAAACACAATATATTAAATACTAAATAAATATTTTATTTTTTTAACGATTTAAAACCCTTTAGTATATATATTTCATGTTCATAAAAAAAAATATTTTTTCAATATAAAATTTAAAAATTTTTAGTATATATATTTTATGTTCATTAAAAAAAAAGTTATATTTTTTATAATGTGAGATAAAAAAATTCTTTTGTTTTAAATACTTCAACTTAAAAAAAATAACATACAGTGTTTTTTCGATATGCAATAAAAAAAATTTTAAAATAATATTTTAAATTTTATTATTTATAACATGTATATTCTATATTCACATGAATTGTTTTTTAATTTTTTCATATGAAATATTAAAATTTTAAATATTTTTATTTTTATTTTTTAAGGTTGATTCAGGTTGACACGGGTCGACCTGTGTAACCCAAGACCTAAATTCTTGGCCGAATCATTCACTGGGTTAGGTTTTATAACTGTAAGCTATACTGGGACTTGTATTATTAAAGATCCTGTTTGTTTACGTATTTTAAAAGTATTTTTGCAAAAAATTGATATTTAAATTTTTTTTTATTTTAAATTAATATTTGTTATTTTATGTTTTATATTATTTTGATATGCTGATATTAAAAATAACTTTTAAAAAATAAAAAAATATATTATTTTAATACATTTATAAATAAAAAACACTTTAAAACATAATCATTATCAGTCACCCCCACCTATCAACAAATTTCTTGATCTGTCTTTTTTCCTGCCTTACCAGGGAGAATTAGGAGCAGTGTTTCAGGTGTATCCTTGAAATCTTCCCCGGCGTGAATTGATTTTGACATCCACACTGCAAGCTTGTTTTGGTGCGGTCTGCTTGCAAACTTTCTACACAGCTATCAGTTCTAGGAATCTGTGTAAATCTCTTGAAGGACTGTTCATCTATTTTGCGAGGGCAGGCAGCTTTCCTTCGAAACATTTCAACACCGGAGGCTCTGTTCCTTTTCAGGATTAATGCGCCGGTACAGTCGCCGTGGATATTTCAGATTAGTGCCGCAGCCAGTAACTCGAGAATAACTGATACTGTTCCTGTACAGTATCAGGAGCAAAAAAGAGTATCTTTTTCGCACTTGCAGAACACATCCCCTCAGGTGGAAAAGGCATCGACGGAAAAAGCTGCTCTGAACTGCATTGCTCACTGCTGTACCTTGGGAATGCAAGTTAGCATTTTCGACAGGCTGAGGAAAAAGCCAGAAGAAAATTATCCAGAAGGGGAAGGGTTGTGGGAGAAGGATCGAATTGGAGCAAAGGATTTACAGTGCCCCTGACATTAAAAAATAATCCTTATTCTGTTTTTGTTTAATATTTGTTAATTCTTCTTTTACATTGTTATTTTTTATTTTGTAACTTTTTGTCAAATTAATTTTTATTTTTAATTTTCCTCTCTGGATTTGTTAGGAACGGAGAGCCATAGTTTTTTTCTAATTGGGTTGAAATAGTAAAGTTGAAATAAATCTTAAATTTTATAAAATGTATCAAAACAAAATAAATAAATAGAAGATTAAATCTTAAATAAAAATAAAATAATATAATATTTAAATAAAAATTAAAATACAAAATAAATTTAAAGATTTTAAAAGAAATCAAGATGACAAATAAAACAACAAGAGAAATAAATTAGAAACTTAAAGGCATCAAAGATTTTTTATTATTATATGACTGTTTTTTTTTTAAAAAAAAAGATGAATTAGATTGTTTGTAAATATAATTGCGGTTGTTTTTTAAATAATTTTTCATGTTAAAATGTATATTAATAATTTTTTTTATTTAAAAAAAATATTTTTAATATTAGTATATTAAAATGATTTAAAATACTAAAAATATATTAATTTAAAATTAATATAAAAAATTTAAAAGCTCTTAGATATAAATGCTCTGGAATCAACCAGATTTTGCTGCTGCTGCTTACTTGACTAACACACACGTTAGCTAATAATTTAAAATATTGTTGAATAGATACTTAATAATATTTAACTGGAAAAATAAATGCGAGTAAATATATTCAGTGTGTATATATGAGGGCATGCACCATCATTTCATAAAATTTTATATTTTTTTGAATTAATTCTTTTTATATTTTTAAATTATTTTAATATACTAATATTAAAAATAAAATTTAAAATATATTATTTAATATATTTATAAATAAATCTAATATTTAATTATAAGTCGTGTAAAAGTTTCATTGCCTTCACAAATCCAAGACTTTTTTTAAGAAAATAAATCACATAAGAAACAATTAGTCATTTAATTTATAGATTTTTCAATTTAGCACATAAAGTTTAACAATTATAATATTAAACCTTAAATGTGTTATTTTATTGCAGTCTTGACTTTCTGCTTTATAATAATTTTGTTGAACCACCAACTTGAAATATAAGAGACGTGGGAGAAGTGCCATGCTAAAATCGTTGAAAAATATTATTAATTTTAAACATTGTACAACTCTGCATGCGCCTTTAGAAGCCTACAGAATCACCCGACAAACATACGTTCAATATTTTTTTAAAATAAATACTTTTATAATTATTAAAATATCAAATCATTTATAACTGGACTTGATATCAAGATGTTATTTGGTATTATAACTATGGATAAATAACAATTACAAATATTATTATTTAGTAATACTTTAAAAGGAATTTTTATTGATAAGGCCGACTACTAACTATGGTCATGCCACATGTTTACAAGAAACAGTTATTTGCTGCTTCTTGTACTGAGAAAACCCATGAACAGTGGAGCTAGCTTCACTGTTCATGAGTTTTTTCAATAAACAATGAAGCATGCTTCCACTATTCTAGTCAGACTAGTCCAATTCAAAAATAAAAATACATTGATTTGGATTTAACCTAACAAAATAAAAAAAATATTTTTTTATTTTTAATTATATTTTATTTAAAAAACTAGTATTGAACATTATTTAAGACACTATATAAATTAAATAGAGATTACTTGACTACTTGACGACGTAGTATTTTCAGAATTTGATTGCAATTTCAATTTTATTTCTAATTATATTTTACCTAATGTTGTTGCGCTTTTAAGAAATTCGCAAAAATTATAATCCTTGTAGGATGTATTTCATACGTGATAGAATTATATATAATTTAATGAAACAATAAAAAATATTTTATATAAAATATTATTTATTTCATGATGCAATAGCAATAGTTAAATCAACAATATTCAAATTAAAAACCATTAATATTAATATATATATATATATATATTTAAATTATTTTATAATCTTAATTTCAAAAGTATTTTTAACTAAGCATATTAAATTATTTTTTATTCAATTTTAATGTTAACTATAATTTTAACAAAAATATATATTTTTTTAAATTATTTTTAATTAAAAATACTTTTTATAAGATAATTTTTTTAAATTAATATTATAATAACTAAAATAATACCAAAGAAACCAGGAACAGCAAATACACCACGCTCCGCCCCTGCACGCAGGAACAGCAAACCAGAAGGAGATCAGTCCGTCAGAGACAGCATGAAGACCGCACAAACCTGCATATATATCCAATAAAATCCATTTAAAAACCAGCAAGATGGTCTCAAAGAAACCAGCATAAAAGAACAAGGAAACAAAAGATAACGAAAAGAAAGCAACAAAAAATGGGCAAAAAGAAGCACCAGCAGGAACAATGACAGAGAAATAGAATGAACAGGAAAACGCAATGAAAGAAGATAAAAAGGAGAAGCGAATGAACTTGCCAACGCGACCCAAGCCAAAAAAAAACAGAGGATGTGAAAGCATGGGAAGCCCTAGGAGGCTAGGACAGCACTAGCATGATATAAAATAAAATAAAAAACAATGAAACAGAACCTGAAATGATAAAGGGGCAAGTAAAGGCCAATTAAAATGAGCAAAAAAACTAACCAAACCAGAAGAGTGTTGAAAATCACAAACTTGTCATCGACCAAACAGCTTGTGAGCAAAAAAAAAAAAACGAGACCTGGAACTGGAATTCCCCAGTCAACAGTCTAGATCAAGTAGACGTCCAATCAAACCCAATAATCAGCAGCTCTTCCAATGTTAAAGAGCGAAGGGCCCAGCCAAGTGGGCTTTGTATTTAATGCATGATCATGACCCCGGGTAAAGGAGGTTCCAAGAACTCATAAGAACTGACAAACAGGCGACGAGAAAAAGACGAACCTATAAGGAAATCAGACACGCAGGAACAGCAAACTAGAAGGAGATCAGTCCGTCATAGACAACATGAAGACCACACAAGCCTGCGTGTGTGTGTGTGTATATAAATTGAAATTTTTTTATTTTTTTATTAAAAACTAACCAAACCAGAAGAGTGTTGAAAATCACAAACTTGTTATCGACCAAACAGCTTGTGAGCAAAAAAGAAGAAGAAGAAGAAGAAGAAGATACCTGGAACTGGAATTCCTCAGTCAACAGTCTAGATCAAACAGACGTCCAATCAAACCCAATAATCAGCAGCTCCTCCAATGTTAAAGAGCGAAGGGCCCAGCCAAGTGGGCATTGCATTTAATGCATGATCATGACCCCGGGTCGTTTTCTCTGAGGCAACAGACACGACCGGAATAAAATATCCCCACCCCCAACCGTGCCAATTAAAGCCTGCCCTGCAACCTCAAGCCGCTGCGGAATCCCATCACAGCCAGTGCACAAGAAGCTGAGCACACAACACCCAAAAAACCCAGCCCTCCAAGGCTCAAAAGGAAGCGCCGACAACCCAAGGCGATGAGAGCAATGGAGAGCCGCACCATTAAGAAAAGCAAAACCAGCCGAAAAAAGACAAAGTGACTGAACCACACTGAACGCTGGATTGATTGAAATGTTAGTAATTATTTTTGTTTAAAGTAATTTTTTATTTTAAAATATATTAAAAAAATAATTTTTTTTAATATTATCCCTTTAAAATAATATAAAAATATAAAAAATTAATTTTTAATAAAATAAAAAACACAATTTATATGGCGTTTTAAAAATGTGTTTGGCAGTATGATAGCGGTTGTTTTTTAAATAGCTTTTCATGCCGAAATACATTTCAATAATATTTTTTTATTTTTTAAAATTATTTTTAAGATCAATATATCAAAAAATATCTAAAAATTACAAATCGAATTCAAATTTAATAAAAAAAAAATTCAAAATTTCAATAAATACAATTCAAACTAACTACTAAACTATCTCTAAATCAGACTCATTCCACAACCTTGGAAAGCAGACTCGTTCCACAACCTTGGAAAGATGAGGTATCTAGATGTAAACTTAACTGTTTTTATATTTTCAAAGTATGTTTAAAAAATTTTTAATTTTTTTATTATTATTTTTAATTAATATTTTTTTATATTTTTAAATTATTTTTTAATTTATTGATATAAAAAATAATTTTTAAAAAATAAAAAATATTATTAAAAAATAACCACGACTCTTGGGATCATTTATCTTTGCATATCTTATCTTTGCATAACCGGAAGATAACCGGATTTCACATGTTATGAATTATTTTTTTGAAATTTAATTATTTTTTTATTGAATTATTTTAATATATTAATGTTATAAATAACTTTTTAAAAATAAAAATAGTATCTTAATATATATTTTTTAAAATAAAACAATTTATTTACATAGTCTAAAACACCCCTTTATCTACAGAATCCACGTAGTATTTTTCCATGCCGTTTAGAGTTTTGTTTTTGTTAATAATTGTTAATTATTCACTGGACAGGATGTGCCTTTGATACAAAAAAATAAGAAAAAAGGGAGAAGATGCGCCAATATGGTGCCCGAGTTGGTTCACAAGTTGATATTATTGTGTTGAATAACGACTAAATCACCATGTTTTTAGTTCACCCAACATGAAGATTTGTCACTCCTGTTGAATGAAAAGTTTATACAAGCAAAGAAGCTTGTTTACACATGGTACGTGCATATGTAATCCCAATTTCCCTCACTATCTCCCCCGCTTTCAGACATGGAACAGCAGCGCCCCGACATGTTCTACAATATATATAAATAAACAGGCTCGTCTTCAGTCTCTCTCTCTCTCTCTGCTTCTGGCTAGCCTGTTTGGTAACTACATGATGGAGCAAGAAGGGTCCTGGTAGGGGTGAATCGGATAAATATAGGCCTGAGGCATGCTTCCACCATACATGGGCCAAGCAAACGGCTGCACTGCTGGCTCTTCTTTCTTCTCTTCTTTCTTTTCTCCCACAGCTTCTACACTTGCTAGCTCTGCGTAGCCTACTTTCTTTCTCAGCAAATTTGTAAGTTGTACTGCATCAACTCCATCGCCTACCACCTCTATCTGGCTCTTATCTTGCCCTCCTAGACCAGCAGATTCAACACCTGCAGAATCACAAAAAGATATATAAACCCGTCAACAACTTGATCATCTGAATTTGCCCACAGATGCAAGGTTTCTATTAGGTTTCTAAAACTTGTGTGCATGGAAGGTTTTGTTCAGTACCTGAAAGCCCAACTGCAATCTGCAAGGCTTTGGAGCGGGACTTCGCCCCCTTCCCCGTCACCTTGATCACTATCTTTTGCTGCAATAATTTAGCATAATTAATCAATAACAAGAAAGTAATACACATAATATCTTTACGAACAAGCTAGTAATACGCTTGTGTTCTGATCACAAATCCATACCTTCATGGTCTTGGTTGTTGGAAAGATGGTGATATGAATAAGGAGCTCTTTACAGTCCAGGAGACACCAAGAGTGATGGTTTTGGTCTTTTGGGGAGGTTTTGAAGAAACAGGGGAGGGAGTAAAGTAATGCTCTAGTTGTTTGAAGATGGAAATCTGGGAGGCAGTTCTTGCTATTTATATAGGAGTGTATGGGTTAGGTTAGAGTATGCGTGAGGAGATTTCTGTGGAAGTTCTCGAGTCTCTGATAGTTGCTCTTCTTTCAGTTGACAGAGTAAACACACGGCATTGGGTCCTGCTTGTCAGTTATCAACGACCTAGCTAGAAGACCTGATTATTTTAATCACCAAAAGAAAAAAAAAAACAAGACAAGTAGGCTAGATTTGTTTCGGATATTAGAAAATACCGCTGGTTATTTTTTAAAAAAAAATTATTTAAAAAAAAAATAAAATAATATTTTTTTATTTTTTATACCAATATCTCATATCACTAAAAAATTTTAATTTAAAATAAAAAAATTAATTTTTTTTATAATATTTTTAAACGCAAAAATAAACCATCCCTTCTCATCTCTACACCATGTTTATTTTTTGAAAAGTAGTTTTTGAAAAATTATTTTCTAAACTTTCCTTTATTTATTTGCTATTAGGAAAGTTGGTCAATGAAAAACACTTTCTAGTCAACAAAAAATACTTTTTAGTCAACGGAAAATATTTTCCGGTCAACAGAAAACACTTTTCAATCAAGAAAAATATGGCTTAGTTTTCAGGAAAATATTTTCCCTTTTAGCTATATTTATTTTCCAGAAAATAATTTCCGGGAAATCATTTTCCAAATTTTTTATGTTTGTTTGCTATTAGAAAAGTTGGTCAACGAAAAACACTTTTCAGTAAAAAAACAAATTGGCTTGATTTTCATGAAAATATTTTCCTGCAAAATTTAGACGGAAAACACTTTCTGAAAGTTGTGAAAAATTTATAAATATCATTATTTGCTGATTGTATCAAATTTGATCCTCAAACTTTTGATTGCTATATATATATATATATATATGAATATTTATTTTTCAATTTTATATCTGAAAATTTTATTTTTATATTAATTTTGATCCTCATTCTTTTTATTATTATTTATTTTATTTGAAATAATTTATAAAATATTGATTATTATTATTTTAATTTCTTCATCTTTCATTTTTGTTTTAATATTTTAGATATGATCTCTATTATTTTGATTATTATTTATTTTATTTGAGATAATTCATGAAATTATATATTTTTTTAATTTCATTCTCATTCAACTTTTTAATTTGTAAGATTTGTTCCTCACTATTCTAATAAACTTAAGAAAAATAAAATATTAATAAGTTATTTTCCATGACATAACCAAACACTAGAAAGTGTTTTCTAACTTATTTTTCATTACACTACCAAATAGTAAAAAATACTTTATCAGAATTCACTTTCTAAAAAAAAACTATTTTCTAGCAAACAAACGGGGCCTGGGTGTATTTGGAAATACGGTACAAACCGTGTTCCCTTAAATTTTAAATTTTTTGATGTGTTTTGATCGTTTTAATGTGCTGATATCAAAAATAATATTTAAAAAATAAAAAAACTTCATTTTAACATATTTCTAAATAAAAAACACTTTAAACCGCCACTACTATCATAATTTCAAATATACTTTTAAAAATAAGTTGGGTTTTTTTTTTAATTTGTAAAACACAGAGTCATGCGAGATATTTTCAAAATAAAGTTGTGGCATGTTCTAATCCGCGTTGCTTTCGGGTCCAATTCTTTTAGTTGATTGAAGATAAGGAAAATCTTGCAAGCAATGCCGAGGAAAGAGTCTGCAAACCAAGTCGATTTTTAGTCTTTAATAACACTTTAATTGCCCCTAAAAGGGGCCAGGGAAAATGTGAACGCTGAAAAATCAACAGCAGAGTGCAGCAATAGTTAAATTAATTAGGTGGCTATCATTATCAACATGTTTCTTTCCTGTTCTGTGTGATAAAATAAAATAAAATATATATATATATATATATATATATATATATATATATATGAAAAAGAAACACGAGCGGGCAAGGGACAAATCAGCTGACTTAATTATCGAACCCATCCTCTAGTAAAGACGACTTATTACCCTTGTTATTATATCATCGTAATGCGATGCATTACGGGTCAAATGAAAAAAAAAATATCAAGGTAGTGGTTACGGTTTCCAGAGAAAAAAAATTAACACTGTGTGGGAAGGTTCATTTAATATAATGTAGTTAGTTTGATGTGTTTAAAAATAACTTGAAAAATTAGTAAAAATATTATTAGATTTATAAATATTTAACATATTTTTTTAAAAAAAGATATAATATTAAAATAATAATATACTAAATTAATTTATGTCAACCTGAGTTAATTTAATATTTTTTAAGAGTAAAGAAATTTAAAAAATATCAATTAAAAAAATAAAAAAAACTTGAGTCAACTGGATTAACTAATCAAACTAATAACATGAGTCATGATACTAAAATAACTTTATAAAAAACAAACCAAAATAGATTTTGAATAAAAAAAATCAATTAAAAAAACAAAAAAACTCAAGTCAATCGAGTTAACACAGTAAATTTATAATACATATGAGTTATAAAATCAACCTAACTATTTATAAAACAAATTATAATAGACTATAAAATTTAATTTCTATTAAATTAAATATTAAAGTATTAAATTATAGGGAAAAAATAGTAATTTAAAAAAAGAAAAAAAAAACACTCTTGAAAAATCAACAGCAGAGGGCAGCAATAGTTACATTGATTAGGTGGCTATCATTAGCAACATGTTTCTTTCCCGTTCTGTGTGACACACACACGCACAGATATAGACACACACACACACACGAAGAAGAATAAAGGACTTCGTATTTTATAAAAAGCTGTGTGTACGAGTGACTTTTTCTGAAAAGAAACACGAGCGCGTAAGGGACAAATCAGCTGACTTAATATATCGAACCCTCCTCTGGAACAGACGACTTATTAGTCTTTTTATTATATCATCGTAATGCAATACATTACGGTCAAATGAATATTTTTTTTAACATTAAAAAAATATATCAAGATATTGTTGACCTTTCTGTAGAGTAGAAAAATTAAAACAGTGCAGGAAGGTTCATATATGTAATTAACTTGATGAGTTTAAAAATAATTTAAATAATTGATAAAAATATTATTTGATTTATAAATATTTAAAATATATTTTTTAAAATAATAATATATTAAATTAATTTAGGTCGATCCAAATTAATATATCAAATCCGCAGCCTAAATTAACAGACCGTGATAACTATGTATAAAACAAATCAAAACAAATTATAAAATTTTAAAAAAATAATTTAAATTAACATTTCAAATATGTGATCCAAATCATAAAATTATAGAAAGTAAACAAAAAAAAACTTTAATCAACACGAGTTAACCTGATAGACTCACGATCAAGATCATGAGCCGTGACAACCTTGTTCAACGCAAGTTAAAAATAAATTATAAAGTCTGGTTTTCCATAAACTCATTGTTGAATGTTAAAAAGATAATAACAAAAATCAATCAAAAAACATGATACAATAAAACGACATCGGTTATAAAATCAGAATAACCTTGTAGAAAACAAATCAAAATAAATCATGGATCCTAATTCATAATCAACTTTACGTTGAATGATTAAATTAAAAAAAATATCAATTAAAAAAAGTAAAAAAAAAAATCGAGTTAACTGGATCAACCCGTCAAGCTCGCAACATGAGTCGTGATACCGAAATAACTTAATAGAAAAAAAACCAAAATAAAATCATGAACCTCGTTCTTAATCAACTTAATGTTAAAGGTTTTAAATAAAAAAATAAATTAAAAAAGATAAAAAAAAACTCAAGTTAACCCAATAAACTCATGATATAAGTTATAAGATCAACTTAACCACTTACAAAGCAAGCCATAATAGATTATGAAATATAATCTCCAATAAATTAAATATTGAAGTATAAAATTACAGAAATAAATATAGATTTAGAAAAGAAAAGAAAGGAAAAACACTATCGAAATGAATAATATTTTGTAAGGTGGTTCATAGTAAAACACCTTTTCTTTTAGTTTATACTACTGACTATTTGATCCATGTTTCTTTGTTATTTGAATTTTTCTATACAAGAATGGATATGGAAGCTTTTTCAATATGTGTTTTATGTAGAAAATAAAATGTGAGAATAAAAAATAATATGTATAGATATAATAAAATAAATTAGGAACTATATGTTTTAATATATAAATAAAAAGTTTCTAAGAGTAAATAAAGATGAGAATTAAAAAATTAAGAATCAATTACAGACTAAGATATCTGACCTCGCAACTTAAATATTTAACATTGCTAGGTTTAACAATTTTATAAAAAAAAATTATTTAGCTGATAATAAAATTAGAGACACATGCAATTGATTAAATAAAATAAAAAGGCAAAAAAAAATTGTTATAAAAGGTTACACATCTTAAAAATATTATGAAAATAAATATTTTTAATTTTTCTAAATAAATTTTATTTATACAAAACATAAGAAAATAAATGAACTAGAACAATCTCTCAAAATATTAAATGGATAAAAAATAATCGTTGTTTAAAAAAGGCTAAATAAAAAAAATTAAAAGAGAGGATTATTAATTTAAATATAATTTTTAAAATTATTTTTAAAAAATACATATAAAAAACATTAATCAAGAAAATATTAAAAAAAAACAAACATAACTACCATTAAATATCCATAAAATAAGCATCAATGGAGATCAAAAATGGTTGAGCCTAGGCCTAAAAGTTTGGGCCAATAAAGACTGCACATGCATTCAGCCCAAAAATATTTAAATGTGTTCTTTAACTTAAACAAGAGGATAGGACCCACATTGTATCAGATATATACCGAACCCTTAGGCTTGGTCATAGCACTATGACCAACGAGTTACCTGGCAAATGTCTAGAACTTGGGCTTGTGGCATGTTGCCTGAGCCCACGAGGTGTTGGACACACACCCAACACCCAACATCTGCTCGAGCTCAAAAGGTGTTTGTTGTAGATGGCTTTGACATCCCTCTAAGCCTATAAGGCACTCATTTTGGGCCCATAATTTTTATTTTAGCTCAAATCATGTTTTCAAAAGACTTGGGCCAACCAAAATTTTTTTTTCAAGAAATATATTATTATTATTTTAAATATCAAATCATGTTTTCAAAGCCCATAATGGACTGGCTAACAAAAATATTTTTACAAGAAATACATTATTATTATATAA
This sequence comes from Populus alba x Populus glandulosa, assembly GCA_033617975.1. NCBI lineage: Eukaryota > Viridiplantae > Streptophyta > Magnoliopsida > Malpighiales > Salicaceae > Populus > Populus alba x Populus glandulosa. The sequence continues at coordinate 6,418,110 of CM066151.1, forward strand.
AATATTAATAAATACCGGTTCACTATGTTTCAACATCAAAATTAAAAACTATAGAAAAGATAAATTCCTAAAGATTATCAAAAACTGAAAAATTAATGCTTGAATACCCCGCTAGCTGCATGCCGGTTAACACCCAATAAATAAATAACTTATACATAATAAAATAAATATTATTACATAATTAGTATCATCCTTTTCTAAGGCAGAAACCGTACCCAACTATTAAATAAATTCTAACATTTGTAATAAAAAATAACTTAATGTAATAAAAAATGACATTATCTGCACGATAATTTTCTAGGAGGGAAAACTAGAATAATTTCAAATCATAGAAAAACATTAAAAAAAGCTCACACATACGTTATTCTAGATTTCAAAATTAATTCCAACGTAATCAAATCAGTTGCATTAGCATGGCCCATATTTTTATTTTTGTATTTCAGAAATATTTTTAATTTTTTTTAAAAAAATTTAAACTATTTTTTTAGTGTTTTTAAATTGTTTTGATGCGCTGATTTCAAAAATAATTTTTTAAAAATAAAAAAAATCAATATTTTAATATATTTTTAAATAAAATATATTACACTCTAAAATAAATTACCGTAAACATGATTATCTAGCAAAACATAAACCAACTGTTATGCAATTTCTTCTGTTTACGCTTTTTGGAAATCTAACCAGGAAGCCACTAGACTCGACCGGATTTTGGCATCTCAACTCCTTATTAGATTCTGGAATGACTATTTATAATACTGTAGGTTCCTGTTTATTTGTAAATCCTATTTTCTTTGAGCACTACAGTGTTAATTCACCCGAGGCAAGGAACGGCGAGCCTTTATACACTGGCTTGATGTCCTGCTTTCTGAGGGCTTAATTATTTCTTGCTGCCATTCGTATGAGATCAAGGCTTAACTAGCTGTTATTTGAGCCCTTTTACAGCTATTTGTTCTTCAATTAGGAATCCCTTGTCTAAAAAGGAAAATCTGTTCATCAAGCCGGGAAGATTCGGTTAAATGATTTGAAGTTCGTATTTTGGTGACCAGATCTTATTCCCCCAACTCACTCCCACTCATCTCATCTTTAATGTTTTGCTATAATCTAGGAATAATTTTATCATATCTGTTTCAAAGTCGTATAAAAAATCTCCTCGTTGATATATTTAATTAGTTGCATCATCAGGTGTTTATACCAATGAAAAATAAATAAATAAAAAAAGGTGTCAACACTCAACAGTTCATGGAAGTTTTTGTCCTCGTTTTATACACGTAAAAATCAAAAGAAAACTTTTTTTTTAATTAAACTTCTGTCAACATGATCTTCACAGCATTGATAGCACAATGCTTTCTCGTGTATCTCTGCCATCTTCGTTGTGGGATTTTCTTGTTATTTGCTGCCTGGGTTGCCTTCATGGGCAGCTTCATCTTCGTTCTCCTGCCAGAAACAAAGCAAGTCCCAATAGAGGAGGTATGCCTTCTCTTTCAAAACCATTGGTACTGGAAGAAAATCGTAGGAGATGGCACCAGTGATGATGAATTGGATGGAAAGAAGGGACAAGCAACTTAGAATACATCTCCAAAATCGGGGAAAACATCTCCTTTTCAAGTTTATTGTTTAATTTTTCCCCTCTAGACTACAATTCTGTAGATAATCTCGTCTTTGGTTAGGCATTTCTATGGATAAATATACATTAAATCCCTAATAATATTTTTTAGCCAAGCATTTCTGCGAAAGGTTTTCCACTCATTTTCTTTTCTTGAATTAAGTTATTTTAAGAATGAAATTTTCGTATGATCAAATTCACATGTACACCGGAATCTGTGGGGATCTTACAACTCACCTTAAAGTAGATAGAAAAATATAAGGCAGGCTTGTATTCAATATTTTTGAACCGAAATCCATCACACATAAAGAATGAAAGAGAAACGAATTTGAGAAAGGAAAAGAGATCTCTAAAAGTTCTGTTGTGTCCAGAAGGGATTCCTATTTCTAAGACCATAACCGTTATGAAGACACTATACATTTCCCCAGTTGTAAAAAAGTATTCAACAGCTTTTCATCAACACATGTAACAAGGTTGATGCAATCTTTTATGCTCACAAGATTTGTGCAGATGCCTGTCTTTGATGGTTAAAAAGAAATTAAAAAAAATGCTATGCCAAGTTCTTTGGGCATCTAAAAGGGAAAATAATTTGGACTGAAATTTTTGCCAAGCTAATTTCTATAGTTCCATAGAAATCAGGGGAGCAAGACATCAATTTCTCAACAAGTCTTTCCTTTACAATAGGTACTCCGATGAGAGTTAGGTCATAGTTCAATAGTGATTTTACAAATTATTTCAATAGCGCCTCAAAGGTAGGTCTCATGACTTGGTAATCCTGTTTGCATGTACTCTGTCACTCCTGATATGTTCGACAGGTGTAATCCTTAAACAAGCACTGTAATATTTGATTGCTTGTGAAGTGTTGCACCTGACTTCACGTGCTTGTTTTTTCTTTTCTTTTAGGTGGCTACCAGGGGGGATGGTGCTACTACTGTTTCTGCCTGACTTCACATGTTTCTGCCCAGTGATGTGGTCAGCCATGCATTGATAGCAGAATCATTTAGTGGGAATACCCGAAGCTTTTGACTTGTTCATCACTTGTGATCATATGATGTCAGGAACACACATCCACCACTAACCCATTCCTGATCATATGAGTGAACTTTTTTTCTGGTCTGAAACGAGGAATAAATCCCATGAACTTTTCCGTAATTGATTGCTAGAATTGATATAATTTTCTCATGTTTTCCCGGCAGCAATGGATATATCTTCCGACCTTACAAATTTGGCAGGACTCCGGTAGCAGTGATATCTGCTGGAGTAAAATCCATATTAGATATTCCCAGAACCCTATAATATTTGGTAGATATCATCTTTTTTCACCCCATTTATCATCAGAAGCAATTCAACTTCAGCTGTTCATACCAGTTTTAAAAATACAGGAAACTCAGGGCATTCTCTTTTCATACCATTTTCTGGGATTGCATCACTTGACAACTTTCTGCCTGAGAAAAAAAAAAGAAAAAAGAAAATGTGTTTACAAAGGTACATTTACTGGTTTATGTGGAGTGAGGTGTCTCGGTTCTCCTCCTAGAATCCGGAACCTGGACCAAATCGACCATATCGGTTAGGCTCGCTGCACCTTCCAGCTACAATAGCAGAGTCCACTCTACCAATATTCCAGGCTCATTTAGTCTTACATAGATCTAAATTTATCAAAATCTTCAAGGAGCAGAATCTAGGACATAGGTTGTATACAAGATGAACCCAAACAAGACTGATCAATCTTAGCATGCATACAAGAGAAACCCAAAAAAGATTCATTCATGAAAAAGCCTGTGACCTTAAAAATAACTGGTAGAATATTGTTGATTTTACACTGCACTAATGCTTGTCTGCAAGGCTTCAATTCAACATGTAATTTCATCGAATCTAATGAATATTTCTGTTCTATTTATGACAAATAATATAGGTACATTGTCGAGCAGACACACCAGAGGACTCTGTTCATCTTACCTTTATTCCACCCCCAACCCCACCCCTATGAGAATGAGAATAATTGTGAGTGATTATGTTTTCCTTTCTTTCTTAATTGCAGAAACTAACTTGAAACTTAAGCTAGGATCTGGAATCCTGATTGCAGTTCCAATCCCCAAAGAACACACAGCTTCTGGAGGCTTAATTGAGTCTGCTATACAAAGTGCCCTTAGAGGAGCTAGGTTGGAACTTTTTGGCTAATCCTTTGTGTTTTGTTTTCAATTTTTTTTGCTATTTATTATATATTTGGCTTTAAGTTTTACATAAATGGAAATGGATCCTTTGGGACAAGAATATAACCGGCATTGCTGAAGCTCCATTCTTGCTTGCAGAAGTGAACGAACTCACTGGAGGAGCCTCACTGGCATCTAGTATCCTTTCTCTTGCTCTTAACGCCTGATTTTCAAATCTGGGAAGTTTTATTTTGTGGCCATGAACTTGACATAGGTAATCTTGCGCTACAATCCATTTTCATAATTTTTCTGTTATCATGGTTTTGTGAAGTTGATCTTAACTCAAGCTTGGACATTGCACTTGTGAAAAACAATGCTCTTGCTGGTGATAAGATTGCAGTAGCCTTGCTCCGCTCAAGGAACATCCTAATAGAGGTAATCCTTGTGTTTTGTTGATTTCTTAGCAACAAGTACAAGAAAAATAACACCCAAGAACTTTTCTGGGTCTCCATCACCTTGTTAGGGTTGCTCTAGATCAACTTGACTGCCATTTAATTCATCAAGTGGCAACATTTATATAGCTTTGTTTTCAAATCATTTTCTGACTCTGATTATTAGCTACGATGGTCTCTTAACAGCAGGTATCCGCAACAGTACCTGTACCATTTTGAAATCAATGAAGTGGAAAAAGAAAATGGAATGCTGAAAAGTCTTGGATACAAGGACTCGGGCACATGAAATTAAGAAGATTGTAACTTACCAGAATCCCAGATTCCTCTAGATAGAATGTCATTTTATGCTCCATTTCCTTCGCCATCTCCCTTGGTGGTCCTTAATCATGCATTCCAGACCCTAGTTACTAGTTAGGCTGTCATTTCTGATTAAATTGATGTCTAATTTTTGGCAGGTGATGCTGAGTGGGCGTCATGCTCTCAAAACTGGCTTCACGTGGCAACCAATAATCTTGCGAGTTGGAAACTTATTGGACTCTTCCTCACTGATACATGTGCGTGCTCTCTCATCAGGTGGCCAGAGTTGAAAGCTGGTTGAAACCATAGTTAGAAATTCTTAGGTCAGTGACTATTCAATAAGTTGAAGTTCTGTTCTGTTTCTCTTGACTTCTTTAAGGTACTGTCTCGTAAGAAATGCCCTCGGAATCCATCTAAGAAATCAAATCAGGGCCCTCTGTTGGGGTTGTTTGTATTACATTGGCTCGACTTTTCACCGGTAATTTATTTTATCTGATTTAATTTTTGATATTTTTACAAAAATATTTTTGTTTGGACTTGAATGGGTTAGAAATATCAAATTACACTAAGATTTTTATGAATATTATTGATACAAGAGTTAGATATATTATTTTATTTTTTGACGATTCTAAAAAAATATTGTGTTAGAACTAAATAAGATTCTTAAAACTTACATATTAATAACAATATAAAAACTATCATAATTTTCATATAAAAACAAAACAAAATAAAAATCACAATCAAGCATTTTATTAGACAGTTAAGCTGTAATATGATACAAGATAGACTAGCATGAATAGATTATAAAGTATTTATAGTTTTGTGATTTGATTAAAAAAACAAAAATTCAATGTAAATTCTTAAAATTTTATTTGTAAATTAATTATAATCATAAAATTTATATCACTTCGTCAAATCAAACTTTAAAAGAAACAATTATAATTTTTGTAAAAGTGAAGAACAAAGAGGAGAGAAAAAAAATTAAGAGTGAAAAGAGGCTATAAGTGTGAAGACAAGAAATGAAAAAAAAAATAGGAGAGAGAAGTGAAAATATTATTTATAGTAGGTACTCGGGTTATTTAGATTATATAAATTAGATCGGGTTGAACTGGTTTTAAAAATTTTAACTCATATTTAATTCGTAATATCTATTTATTAGATTTGTTAACTAATTATTATCAATAATATCCATATTATTTAACTTTTATAGTTTATCAGTATCAAATAAAATAATAGTCTTCACCATGGAAGAGCTTCTATGGTCATCATAGATTGATTGGTTAAAGATTATGTGTGTTTTGGATTTGGATTGAGCGCATTCCCATAAAGAAAGTCCAGTCAAGAAATGTATGCCCATCCTGTGATGTTGTCGGAGACTGTAATGCCCCACTGTGAACGGACTAGAGCCCATTCTATGAACTATCTACCATCCACGTTACTTAGATTAAGACACTGGCTTCTAGTTTAAGAGGATCCATCTTCTCCGTCTCCTTTGTCCTTTACAATGTTCTTAGAGATGATCTCAAGGGAAAGAAACTCAAAATAAAAAAATAAAAAACATCTTAACCTACGTTTTCTTCATTATCAATAATCTTACGTTGTTTTTTTTAAATTATATTGATAATCAATACATATCATAGTTTTGTATAGGCTCTACATAAACATAATTTAATATTGCAGTTTAACTATATTGTTTAAAATCTTTGAATTTTTTTTACAAAAACTTTAAATTAATGTTTTTTTTAGTCCGGACAAACAACTTCTTCTGTTTTTTTCCCTTCCTCGTAGCCCATGAACTAGTAAAACATGAGTCCAAATTGGAATTCTCTACTTTCAAACTAAATTAAAAGGGAAATCTGTCGAAGTGGTGAAGATTTTTATCTCTACTTTGATTGTTTAAAATCCAAATGTGGTCGACAAGAAAGTTAATCACCTCCCGCAGGGTTGAGGAGATAAGGACTTACTAAAGTCCGAAGACATAATCCAAATATGACTAAGTAATAAGAGTTTAAGATTAAAGAATTTGTTTTTTTATGGTTTTATATTTGAGATTTGTTGTTGTTAATATTAATAGTCATTTGAGATTTGCTTAATTATTAATTTCAGGACTTGTAGAAATTAGTTGAGATGTTTGCAAACTGACACGGACACCTCACATGAGTAAAAGAAAAAAAGGAAAAAAAAGGAGTCTAAAAACAGACAAAAGAGTTTTCTTAATGGGTCCTTCTCTTCATTACGTATAAGGCACTCAATGCGGGGATATTTTTAATGTATTGATCTTCCTTACACCAGACAAAAACAGCTAAGAAAGCAATACAAATGTCCAGAAAACGTTCATCCTTTGCGAACAACTCCAGCAAGCTCTGTTTGGACCAGTCTCTTCAACCTTTTATTCATTTGTTCCCATTCAACCACTCACTCTTACCTTGACCATCAGAGCTGTGGAAGACGACTCCATTCTTGTTTATTCTTTAAAGTTAAAAGGGGAGATTATTGGATATATTGGCTCTCTCAGATAATTCTTTTCCTTGCAGATCTCAACAACAAAGCTGGCTGTGAGTCAGGATCAGGCATGATTAAAGTAGAATATGAAGAGAGGTTCTGTGCTGCACATGATGTCGCCTCCTAACTCCTAAGCCCTAGCTAGCTTCTAAATCTCTCCCTCAGGCGATGTATTGTGGGGTGCAAGCTTCATTATCCATAGGCTCATCCATTGTTTAATCATGTAAACAACGGTCCATTTGGAAAAATCAATCACTAGTAACGTGTTCTTCAGGGCAACAATTGCATTTACCCTAAGTTTGTCGCGATCCATGTGCCCTAGCTTACTGCACTTGGATTTTATTACCACAGTTGGTATCCATCTTATTCTTCTACTTCCACTTAGCGCTCACTTTTTTTTTTTCTTTTTCCCGTTAAAGATCAAATTAAGGTATCTGGCTGCTTTAATTTTTTTTTTAATTTGCTTTTTGTTTTTAAAGTGTATTTTCACATTAGGTATTTATTTTTTATATTTTCAGATTATTTGATATGTTGATGTTAAAAATAATTTTAAAAAATAAAAAAATATATTATTTTAATATATTTTCAAATAAAAAAGAACTTTAAAATACAAACATTACTATATTCTCAAATACCTATTAAATAAAATTGTGTTGAATTGATTTATGAAGGTTCAATCATTTTCAAATTCTAAAAGCTACATATTTTTCATAATATTTAAAATGATGATGCATAGTGTTTTTAAAATAGTTTTTCACTTAAAATGTATTAAAAAAATATATATATATGTTTTTTTATTTTTTATATCAATAAATCTTAATCATAAAAAAACCTAAAAAATATTAATTTAATATTTTTTAAAACAAAAAAATAATTTTTAAAAACACTTGAAAATAAAAGAAAAGGATATGCGAAGCACCCACCTGGCCCGAATGTCTTGCTAGCTTTTCAGACGAAAGCAATATATTTTAATCATGGGAATTAATTAAGGCTGATTAGCAACATTTCAACATTGCGATCTTTTCTAACAGCATTTTAATATTAATGATACCTTTTTCTTGATTTCTCCAACTTTTGAGCTCAGAGGTATAAAATTGAGAGAGATATTGCAACGTTAAAAAGGGGGAGACAGTAGCTAGAAGAAACAGTGCGCTGTGTTTTGGAAGTCACAAACTTTGTATAACGTCGCAATCCAATCACTCAAATTCAATGCAATTGATTTTCAAGGTTGTCGGGTTTCTAGCATGAGAGAGAGAGAGAGAGATGTTTTCCATACATTTCTTTTGTTTTCGTTTGTTCTTTCATGGAGCATTGATATATTCCATTCAATCCAAATAATTCACACAAGAGATGGCGTGCAAACTTTGATCATGTGGCACCTTCTTGCTGATAACGAGGCTTGAAACCATTGATCTAGTGGGATTCTTTTTGAAAAGTAATGTAGTTTGCTAAAAGTTTTGGTAGAGTTGAAAAAGTATTTGGAAAATTACATAGTTTCAACAAAATTATATTTTAGAATATTGTTTTTATATAAAATCATTGTTTGGAATAGCAATCTTCTTTAATAATATGTTTTTATATACAATCGTTATTTCAAATAGTGATTGTTTGATTATATTTCACATGTTTATTTTACAAATTAAATCAATCTAAAATTTCATAAAAATTCAATTTTTAAAAGATAGAATTCAAGATCTGACTGTCAACAAAAAAGAGAGGAGATAAGTTGACATGCGAGGAGAGAGAAATGAGAGGAAAAAAAGAGGGAAAAAATAGGTTATTGGAGACACACTGAAGCTTCGTTTTCAATACATTTAATATCATTAGAAAGATTTTGACGAGATGATTCTAGCTATATCTTCAAAAAAACAACAAATGATGTTGTAATTAATCCTAAATTAACAAATTATGATCATGTTTAGTGGTCTTTTATGATGTAGTTAGAATCATTTCGTTGAGATTTTTCTAAAAGTACTAAATATGTAAAAAATTAAGCTCTGATATGTCTCATGTGACCCATTATTTTTTGACCATTGGATCTTGAATCTCATTTTTTATTTACTGGATCCTCATAAAATTTTGAGTTAATTTTTTATATGTGTTAATTAAATTTAGAAAGACATTATTTTTTAAATAACTATTATTCACAATAAATTGTTGTGTTCAACTATATTTTCGACAACAATTTTGTTTAACTATTATTCTCAACAATAATAATTGTGTTCAAACTATATTATTTATCTGTTATTTTTTTCACTGTGTCTTCCATGAAACTTTTATCAAATTGTATTAAAATTCTAAAATACCTGATATAGCAAGAACCAAACCTTGCATCTGGACCATTTCTAGTACAAACATGTTATCTTTCTAGCCGTGTTACTTTCATATAATTTTTATCAAATTTTATTAAAATTCTAAAATACCTTATCTAGTGTCAACCAAACCTTGCAGCTAGACCATTTCTAGCACACATATTTTAGTTTGAAGAAATCCATTTTTTCAAAATAGATTTTTAAATGGCATGAAACCAGATATGACCCTGAGGGAGGGCAGGGCAGGGCAGCGGAAGGAACGGTCAAAACGATAATAATTGTGAGAAATAGGGATGGGAAATTTTGAATTGTAGTTAGGTTAGGGTTAGCTCTTGAGATTGCACAAACGCCAACCACCTAGAAGAGGAGAAGAAGAAGAAGAGATAAATGTATTATCTAGTCTACTTTGGATGTTTCCTAACCCCCTTGTCTCTTTGTCTTTTAATGCAACAAAGATAATAGTATCAAATTGTATGGTCATTGGAGTTGAACAAGACAACAAAACCAGGTTTTGGATGCATCCATTGTTTCTTGCTTGCAATTACCACACTTGCCCCACTAGGAAACAAAATCGAGAGCATGCATTGTTTGTCTTTGTTAGGGTGTGTTTGGACTTTCATCACCTTTAGGAATATTATATAGGCTTACAGTCCTTTAGGTGACCCAGGATTTCCTATCCACCTAGCGTTAAGACAAAAAGGCCATAAAAGTGGAGGTTTTTAGAAAGAGAGAAAGACAGGCAAGCTTGTAGAGAGAGAACCTAACAGGGGGGGGGGGGAGAGAGAGAAAGTAACCGACTACCAAGTAAGAAAGAAAGAAAGAAAGGCTCGCCTTCTCAGATATTCCATGCTCCACTGTGGATAGAACGACAACAAATCATTAAACGACAAAAAGCAGACCTCACGCATTGTCGACAACGTAGCCGTGTACTAGGCTGTGATCTCTTAATTGGAACCAATTGACTCTCTTTGTCACAAATTAAAACCACAGAAAAACAGAGAAAGCGAGGTCTTTTATTTCATATAGAGGTTTTGAGGAGGGAATCCTTGGAGTTTTCATGTGGGTTTTTGATCAATTGCAAAACCCAGTAAGGATTTTCATGCTCTTTGTTTTCTTGGCTAGGTTTTTTAAGTAGTTCTTTTTCTATGCTTTTTTTACTGTTTTAATTTGGTTCTTTCTTTGTGGAATTTAGCTTAATTGGTCTTTGTTTCTTGATCCCAGTTTAGCTTTCTTTTGAGGTTTCTGTATACTCGTTCAATCTCCCTTGGCCGACTACAAATTGATAGTAGTTACTTTCATCAAAATCCTCTGTTTGATTGATCCATTGGATTTGTTCTTATCTTCAATTCTCTTGGTTCAATTGGTGAATTCATTTTTTGAAGTTCTATCCGAGGGTAAAAAATCATTTCTCATAGTTTGTAATCATGCAAATTTGATTCTTTGCATGAAATCATGTGTCGCATGCTTGCGAATCCTTGATTTCGCTTTTCTTTCTTTGTGAAGTGAATTTCTTAAACCCATCTTTTGTTGTCATTTGTATTCCTCCTTGGCTCCCTAATTCCATAGCTGTTGTCATTGAGTATTTTAGTGGCTCCGTCAATGTATCAAGATGATGGATCATCCTCTGTAACATCATCACCTCTCCAAATTTTCTCCACGATGCCAGTTTCACCTAGCATGGGATCACCATATCCCTGGGTTAGAGAGCTAAAATCCGAGGAGAGGGGTTTGTATTTGATCCATTTATTGCTCACTTGTGCAAACCACGTTGCCTCTGGTAGCCTTGAAAATGCAGAGATTGCCCTTAGTCAAATCTCCCATCTAGCCTCTCCTGATGGGGATACCATGCAGCGCATCGCTGCTTACTTTGCTGAGGCGCTTGCTCGTAGGATCGTCAAAGCCTGGCCTGGTATTGACAAGGCCCTCAACGCAACTCAAATAACTGTGGTTTCTGAGCAAATCTTAGTTCGCAAACTGTTTTATGATATGTTTCCATTCATGAAAGTCGCTTTTGTGCTGACGAATCAAGCTATAATTGAAGCCATGGAAGGGGAGAAAATGGTTCATGTAATTGATCTTCACGCAGCTGAACCTGCTCAGTGGATTGCGCTCCTTCAAGCTTTTAGCGTGAGGCCTGAGGGACCACCCCATCTGAGAATCACAGGGATTCATCCGCAGAAAGGGGTATTAGATCAAATGGCTCACAAGCTAATTGAAGAAGCAGAAAAGTTGGATATCCCATTTCAGTTTAATCCCATTGTTAGCAAATTAGAGAATCTTGATATTGAAAAATTGCGTGTTAAGACTGGGGAGGCTCTAGCTATCAGTTCAATTCTTCAATTGCATTCTTTTTTGGCCTCCGATGATGAATTGAGGAAGAAATCTCCATCGACATTGAAGAATTCAAATGGAATTAACATGCAAAGAGTCCTTCAAATGAATCAAAGCACATTAGGGGAGCTGCTGGAGAAAGACACGGCTAATGGATATAGCCCAAGTCCTGACTCCGCCTCGTCATCACCGCTATCTTCAACTGCTTCAGTGAAGATGGATTGCTTCCTTAACTCCCTGTGGGGTTTGTCACCGAAACTCGTGGTGGTAACTGAACAGGATTCTAACCACAATGGATCAACTCTCATGGAGAGGCTACTGGAGGCGCTATACACTTATGCCGCATTATTTGATTGTTTGGAATCTACTGTATCTAGAACATCAATGGAAAGGTTGAAGGTGGAGAAGATGCTTTTCGGAGATGAAATAAAGAACATTATAGCCTGTGAGGGAGCTGCTAGGAAAGAAAGACATGAAAAACTCGAGAAGTGGTTCCAGAGGCTTGATCTGGCTGGGTTTGGAAACGTGTCTTTGAGCTACTACGGCATGCTGCAGGCAAGAAGGTTGTTGCAAGGTTATGGTTGCGATGGGTATAGAATGAAAGAAGAAAATGGAAGTGTAGTAATTTGCTGGCAAGATCGGCCTCTGTTTTCTGTTTCAGCTTGGAGGTGTAGGAAGTAAGAGCCCAAGGTTGATCCGTTGGTAGTGAGAGTTTTTCTTGTTATCCCCCTTTTGTATGGAAGAATTTTGTTCTTCTGCAAATGTATACTGACTGGAATGATTTGAAAGCTCTTTCCATACTCGATATTCTCTCTGTTTTTTCCCTTCTAGTTTGCATCAGTCAAACACAAAATCAAGGCCCAAACATGTATACTCGATTACCTTCCTATCAAAATACGAAAGACTTCCATGATTCCTAGGCATAAAATGTAACCCATCTCTTCCTACTTCACTAACATTTGACGATTAATCTATATATCTGCATTGGAAGATAGAAAAATGACTTCAATTGGGAGTGCAATTTTCACCCTATTTTTCTAGTCTTTGTTTTGTGTTTTGAATTTATTATGAAAGTAACGCTGCTTGCAAGAAATGTACTGTTGCTCACCAATTTTCGATTATTGGTGTATGAGCACTAAAAAAACACCTCCCCCCTTTAAAACTGGAGAACTGGTGGTAATGAAATCCTCTTGCAAAGACAGACATAAAGAACAGGGAGGGGAGTCCACTCGAAAGAAGACAGGTGGTGTCTTACATTCATTGCTTTGTTGATTAGTCAACTGGAAAGTTGGCATGCACTCTTACCAATACACTTCACATCGATGGGATGACAGATGATTATGAACCGATGAAGGGGGTGTTTGAGAGTGTGGTAGCTGTTGCTTTTCAAATAGCCTTTCGTGTTGAAAAACATGTCAATAATATTTTTTTATTTTTTAAAAATCATTTTTAATATCAGCACATCAAAACGATCCAAAAAATATAAACTCGTACTTAATTTTAACAAAAAAAAAAATTTAAAATTTGTCCAAAAACAAGTTCAACCTCAGCCCCAAACGGGCTCGAAAGCAGAGAAATTAATACAGCTTTGGAAGGCACTAGCGAGCAGTCATCGATATCATTTCATGTGTGAGGTCAGAGGCGAGGTGTGCGTCCACTTGTTGGGTTAGGAATCGTGCCTTTTGGTTTCTTGACAGTCACTGCTGCGCTGGTTGCACGTTATCACAGGTGTCGAAGAACCATTCCAACTGGGCGGCAATGAACCGGTGAAGAAGAGCTGCAACCGAGTAATGAAGCAGATATTAAGCTGTCAGCTGGGGGGATGGATGTCGTCTTAGAATTGGGAGGCATGTCATGAGAAATCGCGCATTGTAATAGTTACTATATAGAAAAAAAGAAATAGATATAAAGAGAGAAGAAAATTTAAAAAATATTTTTGTTTTAATAGGAGAAGGAATTTTTATAGTTTTTTTGAAACATAATATTGTTTTCATTCTTGTTTTTGTATTTATCTCTAAAACATATCCAGTAATTTTAAGTGGGTGGTGATTAGTTAACTATATGTTGGGTGTGCTAATGAGGTCATTATTCTTGACATCTGCAATAATTATTTTATAAGAAATATTAAAATTAGTTATAATAAGATAAAATATCATGTAAGAATGGGATTTGAACAAAAACATTTATATATAGCACAAATGCATGAGGTACAAATATATATATATATATAAAAAATTGTATTCAAAGATCTAGCATGATTACATTTATAGTATGGTTTTTGCATATCCTTTTATTTTAAAGTCTTCCTTTTTAATATATTGGAGCCAGATATTAAAGATATAGACATAAATAAGAATTTTATTTTACCTTCTTTATAATAAGTGTTTTTAATTTATGATTTTTTTTTCATTTCAAAAGTATTTTTAAAAAAATTTAATTTTTTTTATTTTTTCTTTACTTTAATTAATATTTTTTAGTGTTTTTTTTATTGTTTTGATGTATTAATATCAAAATTAATTTTTAAAAATAAAAAAATATTATTTTAATGCAACTCCGAGTCAAAAAACACTTTGAAAATCTAAATTATTTCCTATAAAAAAATTGAATATAACACAAGAAAAGGTCATAGATTTTTTGTTATTATTTTTTCATGTATTAATTATTGACCTCGTTTATTTTTAAGCATTTTTCTAAGTTTTAATAGTTAAAATAGGAAGGCACTATATAGGTAAGGGCGATTTAAAAAACTTATTTAAGATTTTATGTGATGTGTAAATAGGTATATAATGAGAAAACAGGACTAATCCATTTTTTTCATTTTTTTTCCAGCAATCTTAGAGGTGCACCCTTATATGATGTATTTAAATAAATTTAATAAATTATATTGCTAGTCTTGAGATTTAAACTCATAAAATTAAAAAAAGAAGAAAATAATTGTATTAATAATTTTCTTTAATTCGTATTGAAAGAAATTATTGTCCATTCCCTGATCCTTTCAATAAATACCGAGTTGAAACGTTTTTATAGTAATAATAATATTATTATAAAAAAACTGGCTTGGGTGTTGCAGTTTCATACCAATCAAAAGAGAAGGCCACCTATCAATTAAGATTTTATACTCCATGTTACTTGTTTCGTAATATCACTTTTTTTTTTGAATTATTAATATGAATTATCGGGCCAGCTTGCGTGTATCTTGATTAATTTTACGGATTTTAAAATTAACAAACATTTAAATCTCTAGTTATCATCATATTAACAATCACATAGTTTAAATTGGCTTTTGGTTGTGGGATTCTCACCGAAATTATTATTTTTTCCTCTTTTTTTAGCTTTTTTTTTTAGATTTACATTTGACATTTAAAATTTCAAAGCAATCTTTACAGTTGGGTATATCTAAGTATCTATTTTTATTTTTTTTAATTGTTTATTTTTTTTTTAATTGCACCCTTCAATCTATGTCTTTTTTTTATTTTTCAAATTTAATTCTAGGTTTTTCTTTATTTATTTCTTGCCTCTTTGGTAAATTTTTTATTATTTTCAATTCTATTCTTTAATAGGATTTTTTATTAATTTGAGTTTTTTGCTTATCTTTTTTTATCTCATTACATGATGTTAAATTATTATTTTTAGAATATGCTTCATGATTTTCTTTATTTTTTTTATAGTGTTATCTCAATTTTATGATTTGATTTGTGAATTTGATGAGTTAATCCAAGTGAGCTTGTATTTTTTTTTTGCTTTTAATTATTATTTTTTTTCTTGCAACTTTTTTGTAGTTGATTTTTTTTTTTAATATTTGATTAGTTAAAGATTGAATTTTTTTGTTTTTTCATATTCAACGCAGTTTGCATTGAGCGAATCTTATTTTTTTCTCAGTTTTTTTTTACCCGACCAGTGTCAGAGTGTGAATCATATTGCCAAGTCTGTGTATGTGCGTGTGTATATAGTTACGAATTAAATCGCATTGATTTATAGGCGATGAACTCCTTTTCTTGTTAGGAACAAGTCATGATAAAAAGCATTTTTTCTATTCTGACGACATGGTGAAATGCCTGCCTAATGCCAAAATTTTGATGATATTCAATATATTATTACTATCACCTCCTGCATCATCGGCGTGAGGAGATGTTTTGCAAAATCGGTATGTTTTTTTAGTGTAATTTCCAACCTGTCCATAAACAGTTGAAGAATGTTGGGAGGTTGAGTTCTTGAAAAGGCAGTGAATATGACTTTCTAAATGATATTTTATTTAAAAAAGGAGTGCTCGGTCGATTGGCTCACATCATGCTTACTCAAACCATCTCATCTAAATTTCTATTAATTTAATTATCAGATACAACCAGCGTTTTAATGCTTTGTAATTGTATTTATTTATTTATTTATTGGGGCTCCAAGTTATGGTTTATCACTCAAGGTACCACTCATGTTGGGTGGTAGAAATTGGAGCGAAAATAAAATTAGTAGTTTGGAATGCTAAGCACCTGTCTATGATTGCGGTCCAAACATAAATTTGCAAAAAAATATTTTTATTTATTTAAGATTTTTTTTATGTATTCATATCTTGATATATTAATATTAAAAATATTTTTTTAAAAAATAAAATAAATATTATTTTAATATATTTTTAAATAAAAAATAATTTTAAAAGTAACTATTACAACATTTTCAAACACCCTCTCCAAATATTAACATTTCAGTACAGTCTTTCACGGGAAATTTATTATTATTATTATTATTATTTGATAATAATCAGATAAATAATACCCTTTTGACATGCATGAAAACCGATTATAAATACTGCCAAACATATATCTAGGTGTGTATATATATCTATTCAATCTCATATACCACACAGAGCCTCTCTCTTTCACTCAATTGTCTCATACAAACTTAGGAGGAATGGTGTAACCTGCAATAAAAAAAAATATTGTATTAACTCGATGACAATATAAGAACAATGAACAACGGCGAAAAAATTATGTAAAATTAATTGAACTGTGAAATCTAGACAGTACTGATAGACTTACTTCCGCAGACAGTTAATCCTGGCGGGATAGGAAGGCCACAGGTCCGGGCAACATAGACGGCCTTCTCCATGCTAA
Source organism: Populus alba x Populus glandulosa (assembly GCA_033617975.1). Lineage (NCBI taxonomy): Eukaryota > Viridiplantae > Streptophyta > Magnoliopsida > Malpighiales > Salicaceae > Populus > Populus alba x Populus glandulosa. The sequence continues at coordinate 6,434,859 of CM066151.1, forward strand.
TCGCCTTTTCCACGGCTGGGGTAACAAGCTTACACAAACAAGGAAGGTCTCCTAACGGGACTTGTTTCACCGCTTGACAACAAGCGTCAGATGGTGGGACTTTTGGGCCTGGAATTCGAACGAATTGGGTGCATTTGGATATGAGAGGAGGAAGAGTTTCTTGGCATGAGGCTGCCACCTTTTGGTTGCCCAGAATATGGATTCCGGCGATCAACAACATTGCCAGGGCCAATACATGACGACGATGAGTAGTGGTGGTTGCCATTTCTTTCACAGTTAGGTCTATATGCCACTGACTGCTCGAGGCTAGGGTTGATCTTGAATATTGCTTGTGAGTTGTGACATATCTGATCCAAAAGATGGTGTTATATAGATGAAGGGGCTGTGCTCGCTTTGATTACCTCTGTTTTGCAGTTTAAGGTATTAATGCAGGAATCGCAGAAAAAAAAGGAATTAAATCTGGGGTCGCTGGGTAGTTTTCCACTTAATATTTAACTATGGATTTTGGAATTAACGAGATAGTATTTTCTTTCTTAAAAAGACTGACTGGATCTTGCATAAAATCTTCCAAGATTATTTTCCAAAACATGGTGGTTTGAGATCTTTATTTTCATAATAGGGTATTTTAAGCCACACGGAATGCTCTGTTTGTTTTTATATTTTAAAAATATCTTTTAAAAAAATTGATTTTTTTTATTTGTTTTCTTTGCTTCAATTTATTATATATATATATATATATATATTTATATATATTATTTTAATGCGTTAATATTAAAAATAATTTTAAAAAAATAAAAAATATATTCTAAGTAAAAATACTTTGAAAAGCAACCACAATTATACTTATATGATTTAAATATATATTTTCTATAAAGATAAATTTCAATTTTTCCTAAGGAGTGAATAAAAAATATAATCTACTTTTTGACCAAGGCATTTTTTTGTTTAATATTAGTAAAGTTTGCCAAAAAGTATAATTTTTCTTTTATAGAAGCAAGAGATAATATAAGAAAATAATTAAGGTGGAATGCCTGCCTATTGCCAAAATTTTGACGATATTTAGCGTCTGTTTGTTTCTGCGTTTCAAAAGCGTTTTTGAAAAAATTTGAAAATTTTTTATTTTTTTATTAACTTTAAATTAATATGTTTTTAGTGTTTTCAAATAATTTTGATGTGCTGATGTCAAAAATGATTTTTAAAAAATAAAAAAATATCATTAGCATGCATTTTAGCACGAAAAGCTATTTGAAAAGCAACCGCAACCACACTACCAAACAAGCTCTTAAGATTCTATCACTAGCACCTCTTGCATTGTCGGCATTATTAGTTGTTCTGCCAAAACGATAGTGTTTTTTTAGTATAATTACCAACCTGTCCATAAACGGATTAAGAATGCTGGGAGGCTGGATTTTCATATTTATAAAGCACAAAAACAAAAAAATTGATATTCACTATTCAGAGGCTTTCCATATTTTTCAACCTGGTATTAGTTAAGATGTTGTTGAGGGGTAATTTGGTATTTTAATAAATACAAACTATAATTAAGAATTACAAAAATTTATTCAACTAGTTGTTGGATTGTGCTTTTTTCACAAGATTCATTAGTTATATATTATCAAATTAATTAAAAATAACTTGGTGTTTTTATATTTCTAAAACACAAAAACAAAAACAAAAATTAACTAATATTCACTATTCGGAGGCTTTTTATATTTTTTAATCTGGTTTTTTAATTATAATCAAGTTATTGAGTGCTAATTTGATATTTTAATAAATACAAACAATAATTAAAAATTACAAAAATAGCTAGTCCGTGCAACATATACGCCAGTGTGTGGGAGATGCATGCCCCGACCAGTCTTTCGGTTTCTCATGCGGCATCTCCTGACAATAAAAAATTTTCTTATATATATCAAGCTATTTGGATTTTCACAACGTCTTCTTCTTGATGGGACAATACATGATGTCGATGTAAGGATTGTTTGTCACCGATAATTTTTTTTTTTTCTCTTTTCTCTCTTCTCTCAAAATTCATGTTGGTCATTCAATTTCAAAGTTGTTCTTTTATTTATTGAGATTTCAACTTTGATCCTTGTTTTTTTTTTCTAATTTTTATTCTTGATTTTTTTGTAAAATTTTAATTTGTTTTCAATTTTATCCTTCAATCTCAATTTATGATATGCTATTTTTTTCAATTTGGTCCTCATTTTTTTTATTAAATTGATTTTTCTTTTCAATTTCACCCTTTAATCAATTTTTTTTTGTTATTTTGTACTTTATTTCTATTTTAATTTTGATCTTCATTCTTTTAGTTGCTATTTTGAATCATTTTGTATAATAGATTTTGTTTTTCAATTTTATCCTTCAATAATTGATTGGTTAGAAATTGAACTTCACGGTTTTTTAGATAAGGTGCTTATGGTATAATGACTTGGGAATTTAAAAAATTAACGCAAGTTGACATTATTATTTTGTTCTTATTTTTCTTTTTGATTTCATCATTCGACATTGTTTTATTTTTAAAAAAAAAACTTTGTGATTTTCTTCGTTTTCTTTTATATATATCGGGTTATCCTGATCTGATGATCATGACTAAAGTTTTGGAAAGCTAGCCCGAGTTAACTCAATCTTTTCATGGGCTCAATTTTTTTAAATTTTAATACTTTTCAATTCTGTACTTTAAAATTTAGTTCTTTTTGAAATTAATCTTTCTCATTTTTATTATTTTAACTGTTACTAGTTTATCTATTAGCATGATTTGGGTTGCAGGGTTTTGTCATTTTACCTAGTTTTGATTTTTTTCTAGGATTTTTTTTTATTAATTTTTTTTTATCTTTCAACATTTAATTTGATAAGAATTAGGCTTTGTGACTTTTTTTTTTTCTGTTATTGTTGGGTTATTATTTTATTTAATTTCGTTCTTTGTATATTTAATTGGCTAAGAATTGAGGTATATTATTTTTTTTTGTTTTGAATTTTTTTTCCAAGGTATCATGAATACTTTTTTTTATTTGGTCCATTTGTTTTTGTTGTCAATTTTGTTATTATTTAATTTAAATAAAATTAATTTATTTATCCTAGTCGGATTTATGATTAAAGTCATAATTTTTTTTTTCTTTAAAACATGCTTGCAATGTTTAAATATTATTTTTTACACACAAAAATTTGGATCGGTGCGTAACACAGGTCCACAAAACTAGTGATTTGCTAAATGATATTTTATTTTTTAAAAAAAAAGGTGTTCGATCGATTGGCTCACATCATGGTTAATCAAACCATCCCATTTGGATTTCTATTATTTTAATTATTAGATACAATCACTCAATTTAAAAAACAGCATGTTAATGCTTTGCAATTGTATTTATTACCACTCATGTGGGGTGGTAGAAATTGGAACGAAAATAAAATTAGTAGTTTGGAATGCTGAGAATTTTGGAATCCCAATCTTTCATGTGAAATTATTATTATTATTATTATTATTATTTCTTTTTGTAATAATCAGATAAAGCAAGCCCTATTGACATACATGAAAAACGATTACACTGTCATGCATATATATGCAGTTGTGTGTCTATTAATTCGATTTCATATACCACACAGAGCTATCCTCTCTTATACTCAATTGTCTCAAACAAAATTAGGAGGAACGGTGTAACCTGCAAAAAAAAATGTATTAACTCCATGGCAATACAGGAGCAATGAATAATGGGGAAATTAAACAATTATGTAAAATTAATTAAAACTGTGAAATCTAGACAGTAATAGACAGATAGACTTACTTCCACACACAGTTCCTGCAGGGACAGTAACGCCACAAGTTCGTGCAACAAAGACCGCCTTCTCCATGCTAATCACCTTTAGCGCAGCTGGGTTCACAAACTTGCACAAACAAGGAAGCTCTCCTACTGTGACTTGTTTCATCGCCTGACAACAGGCGTCAGAGGGTAGCTCTCTTGGGCCTGGAATTTGAACGAATTGGGAGCATTTGGATACGAGAGAAGAAAGAGTTTTGTTGCATGAGGCCGCTGCCACCTTTTGGTTGCCCAGAATATGGATTCCGACGATCACCAACATTGCCAGGGCCAATACATGACGGCGATGAGTAGTCATGGTTGCCATTTCTTTCACAGTTAGGTATATATGCCACTGACTGCTCGAAGCTAGGGTTGATCTTGAATATTGCTTGTGAGTTGTGACATATCTGATCCAAAAGATGGTGTTATATAGATGAAGGGGCTGTGCTCGCTTTAATTACCTCTGTTTTGCAGTTTCAGGTATATATTAATGCAGGAATCGAAGAAAAAAAGGAATTAAATCTGGGGTAGCTGGGTAGTTTTCCACTTAGTATTTAACTATGGATTTTGGAATTAACGAGATAGAATTTTCTTTCTTAAAAAGACTGGATCTTGCCTAAAATCTTCCAAGATTATTTTCCAAAACATGGTCGTTTGAGATCTTTATTTCCATAATAGGGTATTTTAAGCAACACGGACTATATCACTTGTACATGTCATTTGAATATATGTTAATTTTCTTAAGATAAATTTCAATTTGTCCTCGGAGTGAATAAAAAATATAATCTACAATTTGACCAAGCAGTTTTTTTTAAATATTAGTAAAGTTTGCCAAAAAGTGTAATTTTTCTTTTATAGAAGCAAGAGATAATATAAGAAAATAATTAAGGATCTTCTATATTGGCCTTGGCAAAAGGCCGTTCAAGATTAATGTTGAGTCCATTTCCTAATCAGAGATAGAGTTGAATTTGCACATTAATGCTGACGTATATTTTTGTATTGAGATGTAAAAAAAATAGTAAATATTTTTTTTTTAAATATAGTAGAAGTACTATATTGTTTTTAAGGTAATATGATATATTGGTATTTATCAATAAATTTTTTTAAAATACTAAATATTCCTTTTATTTTATATATAATACAATTATTTTTAATTTTGGCATTTAGAATTTTTTAAGATGATATAATATATTTGATTTTTATCGATAAAGTGCTTATATATATATATATATGGGGTCTTTGTGAATGAAATCTCATTAATTAATTTAGAGGCGATGAACACCTTTTCTTGTTAAGAACAAGTTAATTATGATAAAATGCAATTTTTTTTATATTCCGACGATATGGTGGAATGCCTGCCGAAGCATCGAATGGAGAGTTTGTAGAGTCCCATCTTCATGAAATCGGTTTGTGAAATCTATTTATTTTTATGTTTTAAGAATATTTTTTTAAAAATTATTTTTTTAGTATTTTCATATTATTTTGATGCACTAATATTAAAAATAATTTTTAAAAAAATAAAAATATTTTTTTTTTGATATGTTTTTAAATAAAAAATATTTTAAAAAACAAACACAATCATATTCTTAAACAAGTTTACAATTCTATTAATTAAAATGATATAATGGATTACTTCTCTTTCATAATCAATATTGAAAGCAAATAAGGTTGAATTTTAGCACACATGTAAGAAGTTAACAGAAAAACAAGTGATGAGTAACTCTCGTTCAACAATAAAAATATATTTTAACTTAATATAAATATTTAAAATAAAATTTTATCAATAAACATTAAAAAAGAAGCATTTCGAATTGATCATAGTTAACCTGAGTTAACTTATCACTCTGCATATCAAGTCATGAGATCATATTAATTTTTATAAAAATTAAATCAAAACAATTTATAAAATTTAATTTTCAATAAACTCAATATTAAATGATGAATATGGAAAAATCAATTAAAAATAATTTAGATCAACTCAAGTTAACCTGTCAAACCTGCAACCCGGATCATAAGATCGGGATAACCTAATATAAAACAAATTGAAATAAATCATGAAATTCAATTATCAATTAACTCGGTGTTGGAAGATGAGATTGAGAAAAAAATAACATGAAAAATAACTCGAGTCAACGATGATTAATTCACTAAACTCGTGACTTGATTCGTAAGATGGAGATAACCTCATAGAAAATAGATTGGAACAAATTACGACAATCAACTCGATATTAAAACATAAAATTAAAAAGAGAAAAAAAAGCTAATTAAAAAAAAGGGAAATCAAGTCGATTGAGTTAACTTGCGATTTACGTCATGGGTTCAGGATAATCTCATTAAAAAAAATTAAAAAATATATATGAATCTTAATTCCTAGTAAATCTAAATAAAATTAAAATTAAAAAAATATAAATAAAATATTTAGTGAGTAATAGTGTTACACGAGGAGAGTTGTAATAAAAACAACTCCTCCTTTAGTTTTTTTTTGTTTTTTAAATCTATAATGTTAGTCAAATTCTAGGCTTTTTTCTTAAATAGATGGCTTGAATTTAGAGTTGGATAGCGAGGCATCTTTTCCATTTTGTGATAATCTTTAAGCTTGTTCCTTGTTAAAAAAAGAAAAGGCATACAGTAACTTTCTTTAATTTATTTTTGATAAACTTAAATTTAATATGTTTAAAAATTTCAAAGTTTAAGATTCATAGTCTCAAATAACAAATTTCTAGGCAAAACTACTCATGAACTCAAACGTGAAGAAGAGCTTACCTTTATATGCAATGAGAAGAAGAGTAGGAAAAGAGCTCATCCCTCCTAGATTCAACTAAATTTTACATCTTTCTCTCCATATTTATGGGTGTATAATTTTTTTTTAATAGATTTATTATATTTTTATATTTCTATCATATTAATAATTATATGTGAGATATTTATTTTTCAGTAATATATATATATATATATATAATATATAAGAGATATTTTCTCTCACTAATATTTGTTCAAGATATATTTATTTTTAATTAAAATTACTAAAACAATATGACATTTTAACATCTTTTTTCCACAAAAAAATAAGACTTATAATTTATAAATATCTCATGAATCTTTTAAGTTTCAAGTACATAATCTTTATTGTTTATTGCATATATATTTCCAGAGCATCAATCTTTAAAATGTTATTATATTTTTAAAAAAATATGTATTTATTTAAGTATATAAGATTCTGATATATCAAATGAGATATTTTGTAGGTATTTGTCACTAGTCACTTTAGGTATTAAGTATCAATTATCGTGATCATAAAGAATGAATTGATATATTATAATCAAGAAATTAATCTATTATCTAATATATAACTCTTATTGGATTTGCTGGGAGATAATCATTTTTTTTTTTAATCTAATGCGTCATTGAAGGCAACATTGATGAGAGGAAATTGTTAAATTATCTCAACTCCCTATTTTCTTCCCGTCGTACAAAGCGGTGTGTTCCTGTTTGTATTGCCCAGTTGAAGGCACCATCGATGGCGAAAGTTTTTAACCAACTCAACCAGCTATTTCCTTTCAGTCATAAAGCGATAAATCCCACAATCATCTCGTAAAGAATTTCACATAATTTACTCAACGAGACTAATTGTGAGCTCGATTTATGCGATCTTTCTTCCAGGTAAGAGGAACAGAAAACTCGATGTTTTTAATGTGAAACTGTATAATATTAAAGATAGGAAATGTTTCTGCCATACATCTGGCCTTTTATTGAGGGGGTTTTAGTTATTAGATTTCAGGCATGGCATCTCCTATATATTCTTCATCTCAAACAAGAGGAGGAACGACGTAACCTGAAAAACGAAAGAGAAAAAAAAATCAAGCATCAATCTTAACCTTGGAAAATTGGCATTGCAAGAAACATAACTCTGAAAAACATGAAAGAAAAGTAATGGGAGAATTGTACTGTATATTTAAACTGTTTAATCTTGACAAATAATAGTAGACTTACATCCACATTGCGTTCCAGCTCGGACCGTAACTCCACAAGTTCGAGCAACACAGACCACTTTCTCCATGCTAATCATCGCTTCCGCTTGTGGTGTCACGAAGAGGCAAACACAATTGACGTTCAAAGTCTTGATCACTTGACAACACCCCAGAGAGGGAGGAGTTTTCGGCCCTGTTTTATGAACGAATTGAGAGTACCGGGCTTCAATGTCAACAAACTACCTGCACACTGGGCTGAGACCTTGTGGTAACCCAAATATCGGGCTCCGACAACCAGCAACCATGCCAAGGTCAGTGCATGAGCTGTGTGTTTGAAAATATAGTTGTTGTTATTTTTTAAAATATTTTTTATTTAAATAAACATGTTAATAATATTTTTTTATTTTTTAAAAATTATTTTAAGATTAGCACATCAAAATGATTTGAAAACATCAAAAACATATTAATTTAAAGTAAAAAAAATTCAAATTTTTTAAAAAGTGTTTTTCAATAATAATGCCAAACCCTCGTGCTTGCCATTTCTCTCGGACACTGTGTGTGTGGAAAGAGAAAGAGAGTTGAGAGAAGATAGGTATTTTGGCTATCACTTTTTTACTTGCTCATGTTTATTTTCATTAATTAATATTTATAATTTAATATACATATTCCTACTTCAAATATTTTATTTTTCATTAATTAATGAATAATAATAAATAATAGATACTCATCCAACACCCAAAATCTAATGAATAATTAATAAATATCTAAATTTTTTATTCAATAAAATATAAATATCAGGAAATCCAAGGAAACCTTTGTCATCCCGGAAAATGCATGTTAACAGGGCATATGATAAAAAGGGCAATGAGTAGCAGAGTGGTTACATGTGTATATCAAGTGCTAATAGTGACAAATTAAGTCGCAGGTAGGAAAAGATCAAGTACAAACATGAATTTTGAAGGGCATTTGGGCCTTCCTCTCTTGGTCTTCCAGATTGGGCCTCCTATAGTAGTTTGTGCATCATTTTTTACAGAAGAAAATGCATGGCTTCCTGGATGCTGTTGCTGAGCACCTAGCGGTGCGCATTCTGCCCACGACAATTCACCGATCAGCGACACTTTTATCAGCTAAATAAATCGCCACACCGTAACCAGCTCACCCCGGTTAAGATCCCTGCCACCGGAATGAGGCCCGGCACCGTCCGTGGCTTCTTGTCTCTCGCTTCTTTTCTATTTTTATAAAAGTGCGTTTACATGTGTTTGATAAAACCGCGTGGTGTGTACTGCTTGAAACTTGAAAGCATTTTTTAACGATGAGCATTCCACAAAGTTATCGGAAAAAGGGAAGAGGTAAATCCGTACCCTATCAAATCTTTGCTCGTCGAAGAGGTGATCGGTTAACAGGATTTGAAAATCTAATTATAGATGTATTTTAAAATAATTTTTATTTAGAAATTTATCAAAATAAAATTTATTTTTTTAAAAGATTATTTTTAACATTAATATATGTATATATATAAATATAAGAAGTAAATTATCATACATCCTTTAATTCTGATATAAATGACTTGCTTGTGATTATAGTATAAAGATGAATGCGATCGTGGTGTGCGAGGGTTGATCAAAGCGTATCCTAGTTAAAAAAATGCATTGTATTATATTATATCATAGAAATAAATAAAATAGATGAGATATTCGTTGCAACACCAAGCTCTATTTACACAAACACAATTGGTACCGTGGATTTAACTATTCACGTGAATTGTGTATTTTTTAATTTTGGCCATTAAACTTTAATTTGAGATTTCATCCTCTTCGAAGTAGCACCAAGTACTGTTCACACAAACACAATTACCATGGATTTGAATGTATATTCATATGAATATTGCAATTTTTTTTGGTCATTGAACTTTAATTTGAGGTTTCACCCTCCAATGTTACAATATAATGGTTTCTTTCGCTCGTGTTTCTTTAATTTGCACTATCTCTAGTGTATTGAGCCTCGAGGGATGTTTGAAGAAGAATTTGGTTTTGATTTTGCGTGGTCAAAATTTAATATTTTTTTAAAAATAAAATAACGATGATTATATTTGACTAAGAACAAAAACATATGTCTTGTTTGGATTTTGATATAAAAATCTTCAATTTGATTTAGATTTTCTATCATCTAGTTCTAGTTTTAAAGATTCAAGTTTTGATATTAAATTTTATTTTCTTTATATTTTTAGTTCTTATCTATAGAGAGAAAACAAATATACAAAAAATAAAATTATGAATTTATCCCTATATAAATTGTTATAAACAATTATAGCACGATGAAAAACCACCTTACCTCTAATATCCAATTCGAAAATTTTATGACTTAAAAGTAATTTCATCATCACAACTCCTATTATAAAAAATAGTTTTTTTATGCTCAACAATAAATTTCCTTTCCTTTTAATTTTTTTTTTAACTATAAGGTATTGGTCATAGGACAATTCTAGAACTAATCTCAAATCTCTAGTCTGGAACAAGTGTTTATTTTTTAGGTATGGTAAGGTGAGTTTGAGTCTTTTTATATAAGTTTTTTAAAATATAAATTATATTTTTTAAAAAATTAAAAATACATCATTTTTTTTAAAAAAGTCTTATCATAAACATTTTAAAAACAAACACACTTTTAAATATATATGGAGCCCGTTTGACTAAGCGTTTGCGGCAGCGTTTTTATTTAACAGTACCAACATATCGTTTGGTTACAAAATAAGCCTCAGTTTTCATACATGAACCCCACTTTTATTTGCGTCCAAAACTCAATTTTGCTGAAGCAGAAATTAGATGCTTTTCGTTTCCTATTCATGCAACTGTGTTTATAAACACAGTATAAAATTGATCCCATCTTCCTTCCTTGACCAGTGCTTCAGGTATGGGTGAACTTTGTCCAGATAAGAAAACCACGAGGGCTGTTCTTACCTGGGCGTGCCGTTGCTGGAGGCGTCGAGGGAGACAACTGGGCTGGCTTGCTGAAACCATTTTCCTTCTGTACAACCACGATGGTTGTTCTTAACAGTTTTCCTTTTGTTCTACCCCTGGTCTTCGTAATTGTTGCTACACTTGAAGATGATGATGATGATGATAACGGTGATGGAGGGTTGGCCTACTGAAACCATTTTCTTCTCCTGTTCTTCCCCTAGTCTTTTAGGTGCTCTCCTTGACTGCGTGGAGAGTGAATTAATTCACTCTCTGCAAAAAAAAAATATTTAATATTTAATTGTGTTTTATTAAAAAAAAAATTAATGTTTAATATTATTTAATAACACTACATAAATTAAAAAAATTAGAAAGAGATTACACGATAGCGTGATATTTGCAGAATTTGATCGTAATTTTAATTTTGTTTCTAATGATATTTTACCTGATTTTGTTGAACGCTCAAAAAACCATGAAAACTGTAGTTCTTGTCCGATAAATTTCGTACGTAGTGAAATTATAAATAATTTAATGAGACAATAAAAAATATTTTATATAAAGTATTATTTATTTTATGACATAATAATAATAGTTAAATCGATAATATTTAAATTAAAAACCATCAATATTAATATATATATTTTTAAATTATTTTATAACCTCAATTTCAAAAGCACTCTTAACCAAATATATTAAACTACTTTTTATTCAACCTTAATTTCAAACACAGTTTTAACCAAACATCTATTTTTTCAAACCAATCTCAACTAAAACTACTTTTTATAAAATAATTTTTTTCAAACCACAACCACAACAGCTACCGCAATACCAAACACAATCTATTACTATTCCATGAAAGGGAGATCTTTCATGTATATAATTATCATAATAAATCTATGTGAACAAATGAATATTTTGAATTTGAATTTTTTTTAAATAAATTTAAAGTAAAATTAAAATATTATTTTGATATATTTTTAAATAAAAAATATTTTTAAAAATAATTTAAAGGTAAAAAAAAACTTCAAAAAACTCATTTAGGGTTGGGTCATCGACCCAGACCATTAAACCCTGCAAATCCCCTCCTGTCGTTCAAAAACTCCTTTCCTCCTCTCCGAAAAGAAAATAAGCTTGTAGTTCAGGAGAGGTAAAGAAAGCGAAAAAATGAGCAGCTGGAAAAGTCTCCTTCTTCGAATCGGCGACAACTGCCCCGACTATGGCACCAGCTCTGACTTCAAAGAACACATTGTAAGTACTAAAACACTCGTTCTAATTTTTCGATTTATTGAAAAAACCCTAGGTTTCCAAGATTTTTTTTAAAAACCATTCTCTCTGTTCATGATTTTTTAACTTCGCAGGAAACTTGCTTCGGTGTTATTCGGCGAGAGTTGGAGCACTCTTCTAACGATATTTTATCTGTAAAGTTCAATTCCTTTTTTTTTCTTTAAATTCTACTACGAATTAGCTGATGTTTTTTTTTTGTTTGATTTTGAACAAGGAAACGCTGATTAATAAGATTGTTTTGCTTTCATGCGGATGCTGTTTTATTTACCGTGATTTCTTTCCAAATGACAGTTCCTTCTCCAGTGTGCTGAACAGTTGCCTCACAAGATTCCTTTATATGGAACTTTGGTATTGTACTCTATTATGTTGTCGTTTAATTTACTTGGATGTTAGAATATTTCATGCATGTCAAATCGTGGCATGTATTCTTGATTATCTTGAAACGGGGCTGTGTTTTTTTTTTTTGTCTCGTTTTTTTTCCAAAAATGCATTAAGAGTAGTGTCTATCACCTTCCCGTGGTATATTCCTTTCGCAGTTTCTCGAGTCTGCTTTTATGGACACGGGCTCCATTAGCTCGTCTTATGCTGGGACTAGAGGAATGGAACCAAGGATGTAACCTGCAAGTGTCATGATGATGATCATGGTGATTTTTAATGGGTTACCTAGCAAGTTAGAAGAATTAGGTGTGGACCTTGTTAGCTACAAAGTACTGAAGAAAGGAATTTGAATAGAAAAGTGAGGACCTCATGGTTGCCAAATCCATTTGATCTTTTGAAAGATTACTCCAATGCTTTTTCTATCATGAAGTCTATTCATAGTTAGAACATTTACGGATGTATTTCGGCTCCTGTAAGCCCAGTGGCTTGACCTATTTAATCTAACATGATATAAAATAAAAAGATGATAAGAAAAGACTACAAAACTCCCACTTTAACAGGGCATACACTTTGAGGGAATAAAACTTAGCATGATACTGATGAGCTTATTACAAATGACCAAAAGTAGATGAAGAAGAGCATCAGTACTGAAGAAGACTACTGAGTCTTTTCCCATGCTAAGTTCTTTTTCTTCCTGGTGGTAGAGATGCCTCTTTGGTCATTAAACACCCCAATAAATGTAAAAAACATGCACAGCTTGCAATGTTACCTGTATAGAATACCAATCATCTCATCGTTCTCTGTTTTGCATATTTCCTTTTAATTTTGACTGGTTTTGTGCTTTGTTGAATTGGATACCCCTGTCATTCACGTGCTTCTTAAGACGAAGCTGTACTGCAAATACAGTGAATGACCTGCTTATTCTCTTGGTCCTCTCTTGCTCACTCCTCCTCACACACTTACAAACACACACAGGTTGGCCTATTGAACTTGGAGAATGAGGACTTCGTGAAGCAAATGGTGGAGACAACTCAAGCTAATTTTCAGGTGAGCATACCTGGCCCGAATAGGCTGTGATTATACCAGTTCAGTTTGAAATGCCCCTGGTAGCCTGATGAGATCTAAATGCTTGTTTATTCTTTAGGGTTCATACATGCCTATCATTGTGCATATGGTAATTGTGCCTGTAAAAGTCATCACATGTAGTGCTTTCTTCAAATAAAAGCTTCAATTGTCAGATATTTTTATAAAAAATTATGAAGAGGGCCTTTATCTGGTGTCACTGCTTATTAGCACTAATTTAATGGGTTATGTCCATGTGTGTGAGAGGTGAGGAGAGACTCAAGTGTGGGATTTATAGCAAAACCTTGTTGATGCATCAATTATGTTGCGAGAGGCAATGTTGGAATTATAAAAGCTATGCTGCATCATGTTTTGTTCTTGTTTAATTCTATCCTGCACTGTTCTCACTGATGTACTATTCTTGTAAATGACATTTCTTCTCTCCATGTCTGTGAACGTTTCAGGATGCCCTAGATTTTGGAAACTGTGACATGATTCGCATTTTGATGCGCTTTCTTACTGTTATGGTACGCTGATTTAGCTTTTCCTATTCAATCATTCAATGCACATCTATAGGTTATTGCTTTTGCAAAGAAGATCAGGAGTGTTCATAATGTTTTGCTAGGGTTCATTTAAATCAAGCAGTCAGAGAATTTTTTCTCGGCCTTTCAGGTTATTGGTAACACTGGGTGATAGAAAATAAATAGGCAGTGAATTAGATTTAGCTAAATGTGTTATGGCGTTCATGGCATCTTGTGTTTTTATTTTCCTTTTCAATTCTGATCAGAAACTTGGCAAAATGATTGTATTCTTTGTTGTAGATGTGCAGTAAAGTTCTCCAACCTTCTTCTCTGGTAGTTGTCTTTGAAACACTCTTATCATCTGCTGCCACAACATTGGATGAAGAGAAAGGAAATCCTTCCTGGCAAGCCCGTGGGGACTTTTATGTAAGCTGCATTTTATCCTGTCTTCCATGGGGAGGATCAGATCTCGTTGAGGTAATGCACCTCACCATTGGTGGTTAGCTTAGGCATCTCTCGGTTACATCATTGGTGGCTAGCTTAGGCATCTCTCATGCCATAGAGTCTATTTCATCAAGCATGTGTCAATTAGATTTCACATTCCATCATCTTAAGTTCTCATAAAAAAGTACTTGAATCCATAACTATTTATTTGCGTTGAAATGAATATAAAGGGCTCATTGGAAGATGCTTACTTGTTGGTGTATTCAAAACTAATATGGTTATTGGGATCCTTACTCAATTAGCTCAAGTTATAAATTCTATTTTATCATGCATCTTTGTTAATTTGATTTGTGTCAAATTAAGTTCTCAGACCAAGTACTTGTATTCGTGGTCATCATATATTTTTCTCAAAATGAATATCAGGCACTGCTTGAAAGATGCTGACTTCTTGGTGTGTTCAAAAGTATTATGGTTGTTGGGATCCTTACACAGAATGGACACAAGTTAGAATGTCAGACTGTTATGTTATGTTAGGTTAGCTATGAAATAAAAATGCAAAGTTTTGAATGTAAGCATTTGATTCATCAAGCTGTATTTAACTGTAGCATATCATGTGGAAGATGTTTGTGCATGTGGTAATGAATGCATGAAACTTTCATATGTTTTTAACCGGACTTATGCTTCTTAGATAAATCGTTAATTAGACTTATGTTTGGTGAATCTGAATCATGTAAGCCAGTATTATATAAAAGTTCTAAGAAAATTTGGTCTTTAGAATACCAAAGTGACCTTTTTTGTTCAGCAGGGACTTGTTGACAGGTCTTTGGTACCTCTTTTCTTCTTCTTAATCTAATTTCTGTTTCTTTTAAAGTTACAGAGAAAATGAATTTCCCTTTACTCTGTTGTAATCTTTTTTTTTTCCTGCCTTATTTTGCATATACCCATCCAGTCTTGGGTTAAGGGAACTCAATATTATATGTGATACCTGCCTCTCCTTCCCCATTGCTAACAACCACATCTCTGTGCAGCAAGTTCCTGAGGAGATTGAGAGCGTCATGGTTGGTATAGAAGCTTATTTGAGCATTAGAAGGCATAATTCTGATACCGGATTGTCTTTTTTTGAGGATGATGATGAATCTGGGAGGGGTGTTGTTGAGAAGGTATCATTCTCTTTTGTAGTTACTTTATGCTGCTATCACATATATGCAAAAGTACAAACAGGTGCATCTTAACCAATCAGAAATAACAAATGAATTTATGGCAAAGTTTGGCTCCTTTCTAGAGATCCTGTTTTTATTGAAACTATGAATTAAAGTTTATGTTCCACAATGTATTAATGCAATATCTTTTTAATTTTCTGAGTTGTGCTTGTTTCTTTTCTATCTCAACATTCATTCTGTATGTTTTGTTTAGGATTTCTTGGAAGATTTATGGGTTCGGATTCAAGTACTATCTAGCAATGGATGGAAAGTAGACAGTGGTAAGCTCCCAGAATTATTTGCATCTATTTCTCATATCAATACTTTTCTTGCAATTTGTCTTTTTTGATATCATCAATTGTATTATCTATTTCATTGTGGTAGTAATGATATAGTTGTCCTCAGGTTATTGTTGGTCAGATCAAGATAATGTTGAATATTTAACACTGTAAAGGATAATATAGGAAGGAAAATATGAATTCCTTGGAAGAAAAATTTAGAGAACATTGAACAATCTTAGTCTAATAAAATTATATTAGTGTTTACCTTTATCTAGAAAACATTGAACAATCTTGTTCTTTTTTACTGGAACCAGGGGAGGGGAGGTTGAGGTTGCATTCTACTCATTTGCTATGCCATGAGGAATATGTGAAAAAAGAGTGCTTAATAACTCCTGAGAATTGCAGAAAAAATCCATGAGGATGAAATTAGCTTACCCAATCCTTACAAATTTTGCTTATAAATGAGAATTTTTTATTCATTACAAATTTACTTGTGGACAGAACCTTATTCACAACAGGTAACTATTGGGTTCATGTTCTCACACAAATTAATGTATGCAGTGTTCCCATCTGATTACCCTCCCATCTTGATAACATTTAAATGCTGTATTTCATTTATGATTATTATTTCTTGATGTAGTGTGAAATTTTGAGATTTTATTATTCTGTTATTTTCTTGCATTTAACACAATTTTTTGATTTCTGTAGTCATATGGTATCAATACTTTCCCTTATTTTTCTTCCTCACTTATGATTCCGTGTTTGATTTATGCCACATTACACTTTCTAGTACCCAGACCTCATCTCTCGTTTGAAGCTCAGCTGGTTGCTGGGAAGTCTCATGAGTTTGGGCCCATCAACACTCCTGAGCAACCTAAGCCACTTTCAGAAGTCTCTGGGGTACTTTATGGTAAACAGAAGCATGATGCAGAGTTAAAGTATCCTCAAAGGATACGCAGGCTTAATATATTTCCTGCGAGTAAAATTGAGGTACCTTACTTTTCATATTGTGGATGCTCGAACATGTTAGGATGCGTATAGAAGCATACATCAAACAGCAGGAAGGAGATAGCTGTCATGATTTTTTCATAACCCAGTGATTTCTTTTGAAACATAAGAAGGTCATTTGTAGACATTCAATTATAAAGATGACCTTCCAATGGTAATTGAATGTGTCCCTCTAGCACCACAACTCTTCTTTATGTTGGTACCTCACTTTGCACATGATCTTTTCCTTCAAACCTGTCTTTGGACATTGTAGTGGAAGGAAACAGTATGAGTTTCTTTTTTAACCTGTCTATATTTCATGTGAGTTTGGTATGCTGAGGTTTCCCATTATAACATAAAAAAATGACAATGGGACTGCAAGTATTGAAACCTGAATATTGTAATCTACTTTTGGAAATCGGATGGCTTTTTTGTTCCTCTCCGTAACTGAAGAGAGTGAACTGTTTGTTTAGTGTTGGAACTTGTTTTTTCTTTCTTTTTTTACTTTGTAATATGTTTGCTGCTTCACAGCTACATTGTGTACTATGCCAAAGTGTTTGACTGATGCTATTTCAACAAAAATAAGCACTTGAAATTAGATTTTTCATTTTGTGCTACATTTAGTTTCCCTTGTTTTAGTAATTTTTTTTAAACTGCATTTTCACATTCATTTCCTTCTTTATTTGAATAACAGGATATGCAACCCATAGATCGCTTCATTGTGGAAGAGTACTTGCTGGATGTACTTTTGTTCCTCAATGGATGGTTTGTATAATACCATCCACCCATCCTTCTACATTATTTATTGCTCACTGTTTTAAACTTTTCGTTAATATTATAATGAGTAGGCTGCTGTTCCTGGATCTATTGGATTCATTTGAATATCTATACAAAATAAAGGGTGTAATAAAATATGGCTAATCCAATGACTAATTCTTTCAACTTGTGGAGATTGATATCATCTGATTTTTGATGTTACGTAGATGAGTTCATATGTAGCATGAAAGTCTCTAACCAGCTATGTGCTAGCCTATCACCATGCCATGGATGTTTCATGTTTGTATATGGAATTTTGTTCCTGCAGAATTTTTTTCTGGTCTCTTATCCTTGATTGCTAGCGTACATCCTTGGTGCATCATGTGCCTATATGAAGTCATAAAGTAATTAATTCATTTTCCAGGGGTAAAATTGGGTCTGGGGTTCTCCCTTAACCATTTTTTCAGGACATGGGCACCTGTCTCTCTCTCTCTCTCTCTCTCTCTTTTTTTTTTTCATTTGTGCTGGTGTTGATCAGCTTGATGTCATCTTCATGTTCCTTACTCCTTATCTCTTGTATTTGGACTAGTCTCAGATTTTTTATTTGAATCTCTTGTATGTTCGGTGTTAGTTATTTTTTTTTCTTGGTTCTTGCAAAGCTAGTCGAAAGGAATGTGCTTCGTTCATGGTTGGCCTGCCTGTACCATTTCGTTATGACTATCTCATGGCAGAGACTATTTTCTCTCAGGTAAGATAATTCTGGTTTGTGTTTTTGATGAAGTTCATTGACAATTTTATGCTATATCTTCTTTTATCTCCTTTTGCTCACATGGAAATCCCAACGATCCTGTCACAAGTCCTGTGTGTTTAATGAAACTGTGAAGCACCTGTGTTTGCAGATTGGTTACTATACTGTCTAGTTGGTAATGCTAATTGTTAAGAATATGAAGTCCCAGAAGTCTAGAATTGGTTTTCTGATGCTCAAAGCCCTCTTTAGTCATCAATGCCCAAAGTAGCTGAGTGCCACAGGGTGAATTCACCAGTTTAGATGTTCATTTCCCAATCTTACCTTTCCTTCTTTTCGTTGTCCACTGCATGCTTTATATCATTTCCCTAATTTGAAACCAACTAAAATAATTTCCTCAAAATCCAAACATCTAAATCTACCCAACTTGGCCATCCAATTAATTTGACCATATTAGATTCTGTTCTTTGGAAATAAGTTTAAATGAAATATAAGAAGTGCTATTATCATGATGTACTTTTCTGAATTTGAAACACTGGATGCTTCTCCTGCTTTAATTTTTTTTTATAAAGATTCCCTGTTTTGGAAGGAGGAGAAACAATGGTTCTGATGTTTAACTGTGGGGTCTTATAATGTTGTGCAGTCAAATTTACTTTTACCAATGGCTAATTAATACAACATGAACCTCTGTGTTTGTTATCATCGATTTTGTTTGTTAAATTCTCTCACGAAACACCATCTCTATATTGTTCTTACAGTTACTTTTGCTACCATTACCACCTTTCAAGCCAATATATTACACACTTGTGATAATGGACCTTTGTAAGGTAAGGCAGTTGCTATTAAGTTCCACTTTTTTCTTCTTTTGCATTTGAATGCAACGTTGATTCTATGAGAAAGCTCTCTAGAAAGTAAAATTTTATTTCATTCTTCATTCTTCTGACAATGAATTATGCTTGTTAGGCTCTTCCTGGAGCCTTCCCTGGAGTCGTAGCTGGTGCAGTTCGTGCACTTTTTGAGAAAATAGCTGATTTAGATACGGAGTGTCAGACAAGGCTCATCCTTTGGTTTTCACACCATCTGTAAGTCTACTCTTTGAAAAGTTAGCGAAAGAGAGTTAGGTATTCTTGCACTCTCTATTGGAGGGCGGGGAGGGTGGAAGGGGAATATTGGTTTCAAATGAAAGCCAGCTTTTGATTCTTTATTGGATTTGCATTGTATCGTTATATAAGTTAATGCTTATTAAGAGGGAGACCTTGGTTATAGAAAGTCTCAAATAGTAATTTGTAGCTATTTTGACATGACTAAGATTTTGATAATTCAATCACGTTTTGGATATCTTGCAAGGACAATGTAGTGAAAGTTTCAGTTGATTATTATTAGGGTTAAGCTGGTAGGATTTAGAGAATTAGGACATAAAAATTGAACACAGATTTGAATATTATATGAAGTAAAAGAAAAACATGGCAGGGATTATCTTCAGCTAAAACTTATGCATCGCTTTTTAGGGGTTAAGGAATCATTCCTTATTAATAGCATCACACTTTCAAGAAACCAAACCAACTGGCTGCACTTTTATTCCTAAATTCTGCAACGTAAAGTCTAGAAGCATATTTATTGGCTTGGAATATTCTTAATCTGAATTAGACTTGGACTCCTAAATAAGAAACATAAATACTCCTACTTTGACCAGGAAAGGGAAACCTAAATAAGAAATCTAAACCTTTTCTATTGGAAGATGCTTTATATATTTCCAAATAGCTAGAAAATTCTCCTTTGCAGGAAATGCACTGAAATTACATATCTTCCCTTGCTTAAATATATAGTTGAATCCCCTAGATGCATCTGGAAATGGCTTGCATCATAGATAAATTCTGCCATGCCAGTTGGATTTTTCTCGGTTTGAGTGTGTTTTATGATGGTGTCCTGATTTCACAGGTCAAACTTTCAATTCATCTGGCCATGGGAAGAGTGGGCTTTTGTTTTAGACCTACCTAAGTGGGCCCCACAGCGGGTGTTTGTTCAAGAGGTCTTGGAAAGAGAAGTCCGTCTGTCATACTGGGACAAAGTTAAGCAGGTATTAGGCTATTCTCAAGACTGTTATTTCTTTTACCACAAGTTTCCCCAAAGGTCTTTGTATTTCACTCTAAAGGTTAAAATTTGGACAATAGGTGCATGCTATGGTTGAGACTATAGCACAAGACTGTTTACTGTCAAATTCTTAGTACTTTAAAATTACATGTTCCAGTTGCATCTTTTGTATAAACTATAGCATCTATAATTTTCAACCATTTAGAAGCTGTCACCTCTTCAATGTTTGCACATCATGACGTGCTCCTACCCTTACCCTTAAACTTTTGACAGGGTTTCATTTTTCTTATGTCCTGAGTAAGACATTAACATTTAGAAAGCAATTATGCTGTTACACTTTCTTTTGGCTTATCAGACATACTGTTGAAAAGCCAACAGATGTTCTGGATAAAAAACTTGGTTCATTACAGATGTCATCAATTTTCCCCCTTGAAATCATGTTCTTCATGTGGGTGAAATGGAAAACCTACAATAAATGGTACAAAGTTAGATCTCTCTCTTGCTCATGTTCCCATGTTACCTTTCTCATAGTTTTACTGGTTGAGATTTCTTCCTCTGGTTGGCATGATGCTACTGTTGATTAACACTTTTCCTTCATATTATCTGTCTGAATAGAGCATTGAGAATGCACCTGCTTTAGAAGAGTTGCTTCCACCAAAGGGTAGTCCAAACTTTATATACAGCATCGAAGATGGTAGAGAAAAAACTGAGCAGCATGCTCTGTCTGCAGAGCTCAACAACAAGGTGAAGGGAAGGCAAACTGCTCGAGAAATAATCTCATGGGTAGAAGAAAGTGTATTTCCTAATCATGGTTGGGACGTCGCCCTTAAAGTGGTTGTACATACCCTTCTTGATATCGGTTCTAAAAGTTTCACTCATTTGATCACTGTTTTGGAGAGATATGGCCAAGTATTTGCACGAATTTGTCCTGATCATGATAAGCAGGTCATGCTGATAGCTGAAGTTAGTTCATATTGGAAGAACAATGCTCAAATGACTGCCATAGCAATTGACAGAATGATGGGTTATCGACTAATTTCTAATTTGGCAATTGTGAGATGGGTATTTTCTCCCGCAAACATTGAGCAATTTCATACATCTGATCGTCCATGGGAGGTATGTTAACAGTTCTTTTTGCTGGTTTCTTTTTTTCTTGCTTTTTTTCCTGCTGAGATGCTCCATAATTTATGTTCTGTACCAACTTTGAGCTATTGTATCTTCCATGTGATGATTGATTTTAAGTTTAAAATTAGCAAGGGATGATCTTCCATTGAATTGTTAGAAAACTAGATGTGCCAATTTGAAAACTGTAGAACTGAATTCTTCAGGCAAAAAGAAAGTAAATATGAAAGACTTATACCAGTGATTGTAAGATATACTTTCTGCTTGAAATATTAATGCATGAAGGAGGTATCAGAACTTGCCTTTATACCTTAAGTAAGGTTTCGCCCTCTGGTAGGAGGAAGAAGGAGGAGAGTTAAAGGAGTGGTAGAAAACAAGGAAAAAGGTGAGCCCTTTTTATCTCAAACCTATTTGGTTGAGAGAAAGCGAGGGGAGGGGAAGAGAAAAGGGGACCTTTACTCATTGTCCTCCCTTCCATTGCCAACCATTTTGGGAAAGTATTTTATGGTTTTCAAGGAAAGATAATCTCTCCAAGTAAGCTCCCTTGTATGGAAAGGATGAAGGAGAAGTGATCTCCAAATCTCTCCAAGTAAGCAACATTTCAAGAGCTCTTGAAAGTTGAAGGCATTTGCATATTCATAAATCTGCAAACTGTCTTGGTATTCTTTTGAAGCTGTATGGCTGTTAATGTTTCCCTAGGGAAAGCCTGTATCTTATATTCAAAGTGAAAATTATTTATTGGCAATTTTTATTTGTCACTGAAAACTAGCTCTCGCTGCTTGTGTTCACATGTTTGTGTACTCTTTATTTTTATGATAGAATCACACTTGTCGTTCAGCTTTGTTATGTTTTCATTGATAAGCTTAAGGGTGACCAAAACTCTGCTTCTTGTAGTCCTTTAGTAATTCTTTCTTTTCCTTTAAGATCTTTTTATCTCTGAGGTTTCATGGTGGGAATTCAACAGACATTATAAGATTTCACCGCGCTTCATTATCATTTCCCTGCTCTTTCCTTTTCTAACTAGAACATTTTCCCCACTTCTGAATTTGCTTTTTCTTGCTAAATATTTTTGGAACTGAGAAGATTTCATGTGTTTTTATTAACAATCTCTTTAGATTTTTCTCCTTTTTAATCCCCAACTGTTCATTCACAGGTTCTTAGAAATGCTATCAGCAAGACTTATAACCGTATATCTGATCTAAGAAACGAGATATCATCTCTTAAGAAGAGTGTTGTATCAGCTGAAGAAGCAGCGACAAAGGCAAAAACAGAGTTAGATGCTGCTGAGTCAAAGCTCTCTCTTGTGGATGGTGAGCCTGTTCTTGGTGATAACCCTGCGAGGTTGAAGCGCTTGAAAGCAAATGCTGAAAAGGCAAAAGAAGAAGAGGTGTCTGTGCATGAGTCTTTGGAGGCCAAGGAGGCTCTTCTTGCTCGCGCCCTTGATGAAAATGAGGTAATCAGCGTGAGAATAGCTGTAATTTTCCTCTGTTTGGCTGCTTTTAATTCTTGTTAGTTTTCTTATGTTGCACAAACTATCTGATTCATTTATGCCAAACTAGTTTGGTTTCCTGAGCATGGCTTGTCACCTCGGAATGGAATCTAAGTTTTTGTATGGAAAAAGAAAATATAGGAAGCTCTCTTTTCTAACAATGATTTGCATGTGCAGGCATTGTTCCTCTCTTTGTACAAAAACTTCTCAAATGTGTTGATGGAACGTCTACCTGATCCATCTAGAGCTCGAACATTGCGGGAATTAAAGTCAATTCAAGCAGATGAAATGACTGTTGATCTCGATGAATCATCAGTAATGGAAGTGGATAATGAGAGCGGGAGACCCAACAAAAGGTTACTTCCCCCTCTTGCCCTTTTTCTTCTCCTCCCCTTTTCTTTTCTTTGCTTTTTTTTTTCTCTGCATTTACTTTTCATTTCAAGAGCTATTCTGTTTCCCTCAACTATGGCAGTCAGTCGAATGGAGGAAAGGAAAGCAACATCTATAATGTGGGAGAGAAAGAGCAATGGTGTTTATCAACTCTCGGCTATGTCAAGGCCTTTGCAAGGCAGTATGCTTCTGAGGTAAATTTGGTGTAATGAGCTTCTATTCTTTTTCTGACTTCATAGTTTTTTGGCATTTGTCTGAGTTTTATGTTCCGATATTCTCTCTTTCCCCTCTTTGATAGATCTTGTACAGCTGTTGCAGAACATTTTTACTGTAATGAGTGGGAAACAACTCAGAATTTAGCCATGCCCCTTTGGCTGCTAAGCAGCATACATTTTGTATTCAATTTGACAAACTCGTTGATGCCGGTCTTAGTTTTAGAGATCCTGTGCTTTTTCATATTTAAATTTGTTTACCCTGATGTAAGAAATCTAGCTCATCAAAAGCTGTTCTTTTCGCTGCAATGGGTCCTCAACTGGAATGATTTGTCTTTTGTTCAGTCCTACTAAGAGAATGTCATGACAACTGATGCAGCAGCAGTCTGTGATAGAGCACTGCCAAATGGTCTGCAGAGGAGCTTAGGGCTTATTTGCCTAAACTTATTTTAGAAATTGGCACTTGGTAGATCATTAGATGGTAGCCAAGGCAGTCTCTACTTTCTTTTAGAAATGCAGATCAGTATCTCCATAAAATTAAAAGGAACACACACACACACCTACAGAGGAAAGTGATACGGACAAGCAATATAGCTGGATGTGGTCACAGCATTATAAAAGTCGAACAGAGATATATCTTTGTTTTGCACTCTACACTTTACTTGATTCATTGACGTTCCATCCCTTCTGTTTCATCTGCACTTCCTGTTGTGAAGCATTGCCATAAACTATTTAACTTCTGAAAATTTGGATCTTCTTGGCAATTGAAGCCTGGGAACATTGATATCTATTGCTGATGTTGCATACAGCATGTTTGATACCAGCGAAGTATTTCTATGAAACTTCTCTATCTCATACTATTTCATTGTTTGGGTGCACTAGCCACTGCTCTTTATGTGCATATCATGAATTCATGATGGCCATAACTGTCATTAATATTTTTTCAGTTTAAATGTATCGTTAAAGATGATAAAGAACGCAATGGATGCCTATGTTTCTGATGTCTACGCACTACTTTGTTTGCAGATATGGGCTCACATCGAGAAGCTAGATGCAGATGTATTCACAGAAAATGTGCATCCTCTTTTCAAGAAAGCGGTTTATTCTGGTTTAAGTCGGCCAATCAATGATGTGTCATCTGGCTAAAATTTATCTCAAAATTTTATCCTGCATCCAAAATTGATTAGTGTTCATGACTAAGGCTATTGAAAGAACATTGAGTTTAGCCTCCATATCCAGGGCAAGCTAAGTTGTTTTAACTATGTTTTTTTTTCCCGGGTCCAACCTGCGAGTCTGGTAGATTAGGGAGAAGCTAACCAAAGCCGCATATCTGGGAACCTAGGTTATGAGTATTCTGTATATTAACCATGTAACATCTTTGATATTGTTTGTTTTCTTCAATGGTGTTTTTGGTACAGCTTTGACACGGTTGCATTGAGCTCGTTTTTATGTTAAATGCTACCTCCCCTGGTAACAGCCGTCTTGCTTTTGGTTTTGGTCATTAATCAGTTCAATCGGTAGTTCATAATCTCATGTTTTCCTTTTGCTCAGCAATCACAAGGTAGGTGTTAATTTTAGGCATGGTCATTGTTACTCTGTTGAAACGGTAGACAAATAAATGCCCACTTTGTGCTGATGCTTTTCTGTCTGCCTCTTCTTCGCCATTATTGCACGCATTTTATTGCTGTTAACTGGGTCGTGATTTAGGCCAGTTTTTGTGCTTGTTGATATGTTATTGGTGTCTCCTCATAAAAAGATTCATCATGGACCATTTTATCATCAGTTGACGTGACAATAAGTTTTTGGGACCTGTCTAACGTGTCCCATGTTATGTTGTAGTATCAGAAAGCATAAACCTTGGTTTTTATCTCTTTTTTTTTTCTTTTTTTTCTTTTTTTCCTGAAGTGCATTGCAAATGAATGAAAGCATGATAAGTTGTCAAATGATGCGAAACAATCGATCACGTTGTCTGGTCTTGAGATGTACGATATCAGGTCACGATGTTATAACATCATTTGGGAAAGTAGGAGGGTTGTGCCTCTACGCATGCTTTAGTCGAAGCACAACAAGATCCTCCATGAAAAGAATTGGCCTCTCAATGCGTGTGGTCGGGTGTCCATGGTGGCTATATACGCGATCGATGTTCGATCGAACTCAGGTCAAAAGCTCGTTGCATAGACCGAGCAGTGGTTTTCGCATCCTAGTGAGCAAACTCTCTTTGAAGCTCATTGAGAACAGCCTCAGACTTTCGCTTCAGTTGTGCACTTGATTCAAGGATTGTAGACTTGTAGTTGAGATCAAATGTGAAGGTGGTGCCTCTCGAAATCGCAAGGGAGTTGTGCTTGAGGAGAAGGAAGATGGGGAAGAAAGATTCACATGAAAATCCTATTTATTTTTCTGTTTTAAAAATACTTTAAAAAAAAATTAAATTTTTTTTTGATGTTTTTAGATATTCAAATGTTAAAAATAAATTTTAAAAAATAAAATAAAATATATTATTTTAATATATTTATGAATGGACAACAATATTTTAAAAAATAATTATAATTATATTTTTAAAACCCTTGAAGTGTTTGGTTGGTCAATAGTAAACCCGCAATCTCAGCTAAAGAATACAGTTTAAATTCATCACCTATCAAAACAGGGTTTGCTCATGGCATGCAAGCTGTATTTAAAGCGTGGCAAGGATTCACAATCTTCGTGGGGGCACAAAAATGAGATACTCATGAGTGAGAGCATTGATAATTCTGAGGATGGAAAATAAACAGAATTGGTTTGGTTTCTACAGCTCGACCGGTAGCTTCCCTCAAAGGGAAAGGGTAGCAAGAAAAGAATATTTGCCACTCCCTTGATTCGATTTCAAAGCATGTTATTTGCTTTCAAGATCAAATTTATTTGTAGACAAGTAGATGAAATAAAAAGCAACACTAAACAAACACAACAATATTTTATATCACCCGAGTCTAACCTAGTGCTTGTTTGACGCGGCAAATTGTTTTTATTACATATAAATAAATATATTATTTAATACAATTTCAATTAATTCTTCTTTTTTTTTGTTTTAAAAATGGAATAGAAGCATTAAAAGCTGCATGGACTCTGAACGAAGCATCGTTTGTCACCACATGAAATCCCAAGATTTTCGTGTTCTTTTTTTTATTTTTCGTGATTGATGGAGTAGAATACCGAAGTTGACCACTATCTTACAAAATCGTGACAGTCAATGTGAAGCGGAAGTAGAAGGCGGCTATCCATCCACTCCTAATCCTCCAAGTTCTTCCCTTTCATATTCTGAAATATTGGGTGAAGACAGGTGGCTGCCCCTTCAACTCCGTCTCTTCACATTGAAGACTCGAACTTGGCTGGAATATCAGAAAATAAGCTTTAATTTTTGTTTGTTTTTATATTTTAAAAATATTTTTAAAAAATTTTAATTTTAATTTTAAATTAATTCTCATGTCTCAAACACACTCAAAGCATGCTTTCCAGCCTCTTAACAAAATCAACAACTCCCTCCTGTCCTTGATTATAGCAGGCTTGGATTTGAGTGATAAGGTGCTTCAATTCAAGATTTTCTTTAATTATTTTTTACAATTGATTCCCAAATGTTACATTGAATGTCTAAGATTTTATGCTGTAGGTTTTTAAAAGAATTTTTTATTTAAAAATATATTAAAATTTATATTAAAAAATACTAAAAAATTATTAATAACTTGATACTTTTTAAGAAAAATATATTCATATTCTGAACGTAATCTAAATAAACTATGGTTTGAAATAAAATGGTACACGAGCATCATCTAAAGATTCATATTTTGAACGTAATCTAAATAAATCATTACATGTATCTAATTACCTAATATATCATTTATTTAGGATTTTTAAGATTTTGGTTTTTTTTTTAATATTAGAGAATAATGCTAGTTCATTGGTTTTTTTCTTTCTATACATGACAGTTACAAATCAATCTTATTTTACTTGTGAACAAACACTTAGAATTAACATTTTGATTGTTGTGGATTTATTTCTTTTTATGTAATAAAGTCCTAGGTAGTTATAAGATATATATATATATATAATTTTTATTTTTTTTTGTCTAAACTACCCACTAAACACCCATTTCTCCAACGAGAGAAGAAAAGTCACTGCTTCTCTCTCTCTCTCTCTGTGCACGTTTGAACCACCTTTTAGAGAGAGAAAATCAAAGCAAACCACCCTCTTTCTCTCCAACTCTCTTAAAAAAAAGAAAAAGAAAGAAGCATCCAAGCTCATGTTTTTTTAAAGAGAGAAAGCCCCAACAAAAGTAATAGCCAAAACCCAGCATTTCTCATTCTCTCCAAATTCGAACTCCTCAATGTTTTTTTCCCGAACAGAGATCGAAGTAGGAGAAAAAAGATTATGGAGTTTGTAGGTAAATCAGTTAATAAGAAGTTGAATGGGTTTGGTGTCTTCAAAGGATATGTCAAATCCTACGACGAGTCGTCTGGATTCTTCGAGATCAAATACGAGGACGGTGATTTCGAAGAGCTTGATTTCTCTAAAGTTGCTTCTCTGTTAGAAGAGGAGAAAGAAGCCGCCGGTGTTTCTGCTGCCGGGCCTGTTGGCCCCAAGCCTCGTTTGGGACGGAAGCTCAAGAAGCGTCGGCGTGCTGAGCCTAAGAAGCCTGAGAGCGGAGAGTCAGGTAATTCTGGGGTTGTTGAGGCTAACGGGTATTTGGATATGAATAGAAATGTTGATTTGAATGATGGGTTTGTCGGGGATTTGAGGGGAAATGTTGATATTAATGTTGATTTGAATGAAACCCTGGAGAAAGGAAGCGGGGCTGTGGAGGATTTGAGAGAGGGGGTTTTTGATTTAAATGCCGGGTTCAATTTTGATTTAAATGAGGAGGAAGAGGAGGGTAATCCCAATCCCAATCCTAATTATAATCATAACAATAATAGTAACAATAATAACAATTTAAGCGTTGATTTTGAAGGGAAGAAGAGAGGGTGTATTGACTTGAATTTGGATGTGAGTGGTGACGTGGATGAGAATTTTAAGGAGGTTGATTTGGAGTGTAAAGTTGTAGAGACCCAAAAGAGGGAATGTGGGTTTGATTTGAATTTGGGGATTGATGAGGAAATTAAGGATGAGATGGATGTTGGTTTTGAAGGGCAGATGGAAGAGACTACAAATTTTGAGATTCAAAGGATGGAGGAGGTTGAGAAAAGTCATATCGAAAGTGCCATTCCTAATGGGAAATTGCAAGGAGTTCATGTCTCTAATGATTCGTGTTCGGGGTTGGTTGAGAGAATCGAGGAGGTGAATATTGTTTCCTGTGAAGATTTTAGGGCTTTTGATTCTGTTGGAGTGGTGGATGTTAAGGAGGATTTTCCAGAGGTGATTGATTCAGCGAGTGTGTATAAAGAGGAGAGCGGGAGTCGGAGGAGGGGGCGGAGGAGGAGAAAGCTTCCTGATAATTTGAATTCTACTCCAGAAGTGACTGTTCTCTCAGATGCTAATGCTGTTGGGGATGATTCTATGGTGGGGAGTGGTAGTCGGAAGCGCGGGAGGAGGAGAAAGCTTGCAGATCATTTGAATTCTACTCCAGAGGTGACTGTTCTCTCAGATGCTAATGCTGTTGGGGATGATTGTATGGTGGGGGGTGGTAGTCAGAGGCGTGGGAGGAGGAGAAAACTTGCAGATAATTTGAATTCGATTCCAGAAAAAATAATTCTCTTAGATGCTAATGTTGTTAGGGAAGATTGTACGGTCAGAGTTGATGGGAACCTTGGTGATATTGGAAGTTCATATAGAGAGGTCAGTGCTAGTGCTAGAAAGAGGAGAAATTTTTTGGATAATGGGAATTCTATGCAAGAAACAACAGTCTTGAGAAGAAGTGCTCGTAGAGGGTCAGCTAAAAACAACATGCTAAAAGATTTATCAATGTCTCCTGTAGTTAGTGCATTGACGGAGGAAAAACCTGTTAAATCACATCATGAATGGCCTGAAGAGCCTGTGGTTCTTCCTCCAAAGTTGCAATTACCTCCTTCTTCACAAAATTTAAATTTGAGTGGAATTCCAGTACTTGACCTATTCTCAGTTTATGCCTGTTTGAGGTCATTTAGCACTTTGTTGTTCTTAAGTCCATTTGGGTTGGAGGAATTTGTGGCAGCACTGAAGAGTAACTCTCCAAGTTCTTTATTTGATTTTATTCATGTATCAATTTTGGAAACTCTAAGAAAGCATTTGGAGCACCTTTCAAATGAAGGTTCTGAATCTGCTTCTAATTGCCTGAGGTATTCTTTTTGTTTCTTCCTACCTTTTATTTTTGTTGAAGTTGATTTGGTTTTCATTTGAAACTTGGGTTTATTAGTATTTATTGTCTAAATTGATTATCAATGTAGGAGCCTTGATTGGGGCTTGTTGGACTTGATTACATGGCCTGTTTTCATGGTTGAGTACCTCCTGATCCATGGTTCAGGGTTGAAACCTGGATTTGATCTTAGTAGATTGAATCTGTTCAGAAGTGACTACCACAAACAACCTGTATCTGTGAAGTTGGAGATGCTACAGTGTCTTTGTGATGACATGATTGAGGTGGAGGCCATTAGGTCGGAGCTTAATAGGAGATCTTCAGGAGCTGAACCTGACATGGATTTTGATCGAAATATGAGTCTTGGGGCTTGCAAGAAAAGGAAGATTGCGATGGATGTCTCGGGTAACTCATGCCTAACGGAGGATGCTGATGATGACTGGAATAGTGATGAATGCTGCCTTTGTAAGATGGATGGGAATTTAATATGCTGTGATGGTTGTCCTGCTGCATATCATGCAAAGTGTGTAGGTGTTGCCAATAACTCTTTGCCAGAGGGTGACTGGTATTGTCCCGAGTGTGCAATTGACAAGCAGAAACCGTGGATGAAATCTCGAAAGTTGATTCGTGGAGCAGAGCTATTGGGAGTTGATACTTACAACCGGCTATATTTTAGCAGCTGTGGTTACTTGTTGGTGTAAGTTTTTCCTATTGATCATGGATTGGTCATCGGTGATCATTCGTGTTGCTATTCTTGCTATCTTTATTGTTTGAGTAGCTGGCATGTAGAATACAGGCTCCAAAGTATTTAACAAAACAATGAAAGCATGTAATGAAGGTCCGTTTAGTTGGTAGTTTTCTGAAACTGTAATATTTGAAGAAGTGTTGAAGTTTGTATATTCTTATGTTGGTTTAAAAATTTAAGATGATCAATATCTCAAGGCAACAAATTTATATGACTAATTAATTGGTAGTAGCCTTAAGATTTCTTTTCACTAGTCGATGGCATTGTCTAGCATGCCATTAACAATAACTTTACACTACTGATTTGGTATAGTTTCCTTCCTTTACCTAGGGAGACAAGTTTGTGATTGTGATGATATCCCTTTAATATTAAACTTGCGTGGTCACAGTATTTGAACTACAGTTATTTTATGATCCATCTGCATGTAAGCTTGCTTCAGCAAATGCTTATTTTTTCATGTATTGTTGACCTTGCAGGTCAGATGCATGTGACCTCGAACTCTCATTCAATTATTACCAAAGGGATGATCTTAGTGCTGTTATTGAAGTGCTAAAGTCTTCAGAGATGATTTATGGTAGCATTTTGGAGGCTATCCACAAGCACTGGGATATTCCTGTTACTTTGTACGGAGCAAGCCATTTGAGTTCAGTAAAGCATGCAACAAGCTTAGACATGAGCATACCTGCATGTACCTCGGCATCTTTAGAAACATGTGCAACTAAAATTGAGACTGCTGACGGACAAAACCTGGAAAAGTTTGCTAATAGATGTTGTGGTCATCTTGATTTTGAGTTTTCAAAGTCTGTTGTGAGCCCGACATGCATGAGTTCTGAAGGATCAGCTGAAACCACCCAAATCAATTTGGGGAACCAGAACTTTCAGAAAGGGCCTGACTGTTCTAACAGATCTGCTGGCTTCTCAAATGAAACTGAGGTTCCAGAAAAGTCCCCTCTCGTGGGAGACTTTTCTATGACTTCCAACATTTTGGATGTTAAACAAGAAAAGAATCGATGTTCTCCTCCCACCAGATGTCCTTCATCTGCTGTAAAGGCAACAGATGAGGTCACATTACAGGTGCAGCCCAGAACTGAGTACATGAACTATTACAGTTTTGGTTATACATCTGCTTCAATTGCGGAAGTGCTATTGTCTAAATCATCAGACAAGACCACTGAAAACTCCATAAAATCAGACGAGGAAATGGCTTTAGCTCAGATGAAGGTCATTTTAAAGAATTCCAACAGGTTCCATTGGTCAAGTATTCCTAGTCTAAATGCTGAAGTCCAGAAAGAAAAATGCGGATGGTGCTTCTCTTGCAGAGCTACCACCAATGAGCCAGATTGCTTGTTTAATATGAGTCTGGGTCCTGTTCAGGAAGGGTCTGAAAGTGAGGTGATCAGTCTCAAAACCAAAAGAAACAGGAAAGGCTATCTTGTGGATTTAATATGTCATATTCTCTTGATTGAAGATCGGCTTCAGGGGCTGCTACTGGGTCCATGGCTGAATCCACATTATACCAAGCTTTGGCGTAAAAGCATTCTTAAGGCATCTGATATTGCAACAGTTAAACATTTACTGCTCAAAGTAAGGACTTCTCTTTTACCTTGATGGCCAACACTGAGCAGAATTGATATTGCATTTCATTTCTTCAAGATTTCTTTTATTCAAGGTTGAATCCATTTCAAGGTTCAAACTGACATGCAGAGCCTATCTCGTTTGAAAGCTTTTTTACCCTGCTCACTTGATTTTAAAATGATATTCAAACTTCTATCTTTCCTTAATCTCGGTTTCAGCAATAAGTTGATTTAGGACAGCCAATGTTGTCTTCGAACCAGGATTTCTTATATTTGTTTATTGAATTTATCCAGTCTCATTCTTAGCATAACAAGTCGGGGTGGTAGTACTTGACTCCTTGGTCCAGAACAGACCAAGTTGGTCCAAGCTGTAACAATCTTTACCACAGTTATTCTTTGATGCATTAGCTTAAATTCATAGTCATATGGCTAATTGTGCAGTTAGAGGCAAATGTGCGGCGTCTTGCACTTTCAGCAGACTGGGTGAAACATGTGGACTCTGGTGTCACGATGGGATCATCTTCTCATATTGTGACTGCTTCCTCACGTGCATCATTAAAGAATGGGATTGGCAGGAAAAGGGTTAGGTCCACAGAATGTGAGTCAAATCCTTGTGCAAATCCTGCCAGCGGATTGGGTATGTTTTGGTGGAGAGGTGGTAGGCTTTCTCGACGGCTGTTCAGTTGGAAGGTTTTACCTTGCTCCTTGACATCCAAGGCTGCCAGACAAGGTCTGCAATTCTTCTTCTCTTTCCTCCTTTTCCTTTGGGGTGTAGTTTTTGCTTTTCATTCAACCGAGTATTATTCTGAATATGTTTAAACTTTGAAATTCTGCAGCTGGTTGCATGAAGATAGCGGGCATATTATATCCTGAGAATTCAGATTTTGCAAAGAGAAGCAAACATGTTACCTGGCGAGCTGCTGTTGAGTCATCAGTGACTGTAGAACAGCTTGCTTTGCAGGTACGGTACTCATTTTTCTTTTCCCTTTCAATTTTTCTTGATCATGGTAATCACCTTCATGGTTTGTTTTCTCAACCTCATCTATGTGGGTAGTGCATCTAATTGCAAATGTCAGCGGTATGATTACAATGTCTGTTTTCAGCTTCCTTTCTGCTGGTTCCATCTATTTATTTTAATTGTATGACCTTTCCAGGTTAGAGAGTTTGATTCAAACATTAGGTGGGATGAAATTCAGAACACTCATCCTTTGTCTATGTTGGACAAGGAGCTTAGAAAATCGTTCAGGTTGTTCAAGAAGGTAATTATTCGCAGGAAGTGTGTAGAAGAAGAAGGGACAAAGTATCTTCTTGATTTTGGCAAGAGGAGAAGTATTCCTGAAATTGTTTTAAAAAATGGGTCTATGATTGAAGAATCCTCCAGTGAAAGGAAGAAGTATTGGCTAAATGAATCTTATGTTCCCTTTTATCTCTTGAAAAGTTTTGAAGAGAGAAAAATTGCTCGCAGATCTAGTATGATGAATTCTGGGAAACTTTCTGAGGCTAGTGTGTTAGTGAAGAAGCCCTTGAAGCAAAGAGGGTTTTCTTATCTTTTTGCAAGAGCAGAAAGATCTGAGTACCATCAGTGCGGGCATTGTAACAAAGATGTTCCAATCAGGTAATTTAATTTTAAAATGTTGGATTTTTTTTTCATTTACCGTACACTGTTAAAATTTGACAGCATGGTTACTTGTTATATGCACCTTTTTGTTTAAAGTCATTTGTGTTGGTCGCTTTTGTTCCTTTTAATATTTGTTTGATTGCAAATATTAATTTCCTTTCTTATGATATTTAACCAGGGAAGCTGTCTGCTGTCAGAATTGCAAGGGTAAGCAGTTCTTCCTTATAAATGCCACAGTAATCACAGGATTAAATCTGACATTTGGCACTCACTCTCCTTTTCCATTTAAGTTTTGTATCTTACAAATATGATACAATTTTTCAGGATTTTTCCACAAAAGGCATGTGAGGAAATCTGCTGGTGCCATCATAGCCAAATGTATATATACATGCCACCGATGTCACTATGGGAAAAATGTGAAGACAAATGCAAAAACTGTGAAGACTGACACTAAAAGAAGAAGAAATAGCATCAAGAACACAAAAGTCCAGGAGCAAAAATCAAAAAAGGTCACTGTAGTTAGAAATTCGGTGCGACTGAAGAACAGTAAAAAAGCATTGAGGGGTTCACAACCACTACAATCACGAAACAAGAAGGTTACTGTTGTACCACTACGTTGTTCAGCTAGGAAAGCTAAACAGAAAGCATTGCAAATCAAGAAGGTTGTAGGACGCAAGAGAGGAAGACCATCCAAATCCAAAAAGGGGGCAAATAAGAAACCAAAGAGAGTTACTTTGTTGCATAAGAAGAGAACAGATACTTGTCATAGTTACTGGCGCAATGGTCTTCTGTTGTCTAGAAATTCAGATGATGAACGGGTGACACATTTTAGGGAGAAAAGCCTTATTGCCCCATCAGAGAGTGCCATTGATGATCAACCCAAATGCCATCTTTGCTGTGAAGCAGGATATACATCTATTTCAAATTATATTTCTTGTGAGATTTGTGGAGGTAACTATGTTATTTTTCTTTTTGCCCTTTTCCATTTAGCTAAATTGAATTATTGGAAACTAATGAAAAATATATTATCTGTTGATACATTAGGTCCCCCCCCCCTTTTTGTTTTTGTTTTTCATAGTAATGTTTTCACTCTAACATGCTTTATGCAGAATGGTTTCATGGAGATGCATTTGGACTTGATGCGGAGAACATAAATAAGCTCATTGGTTTTAGGTGCCATGTGTGCCTTAAGAAGACTCCTCCTATCTGCCCGCATGCAGCAACCACAAGCCATGAGGTTGAAGTAGCTGAGGTACAAAATGATGTTGGGACTGAATTACCCAAGGAAGAGACTGATAGTATCCTTCATCAAGAGGAGGATCATCCAGGTTCACTTCTTGTGTCTGAGTCTGTTCATGTAGAGGGGCAATTAGGTACTGTTCTGGATTCAAATCAGAGTTTTGTGTCCGAGTCTAAGTTGGAAGCAGAAAATGGGCATGCACTTGCAAATGTGATTGAGAATACTGATGCAATTCAAACTTTGTACGAGAATTTGAAACCAGATTTACTAACATCATGTAATGAAAGTCATATGGTCGAAGAGAACACAATTAAATCAGGAGATGATGCTATTGTAACTTCAGATGATGCCGCACAGCTCTCTTCCTGCAAGGTCGGTGTGGATTTGATAGAAACTGGATTGGCTGCATTAGGACCAGATGGTGCAGAGGATAGCTTAACAACACCCTCCCTGAAATCACCAATTGATGGATCCTTTATAGAAACCATCAAGATGCAACCACAATCATTCATGGCATCAAATGAATTGTAAGATGAGAGTGAAACAATTGTAGATTAGGTCCACTGTATGTCATTTAACTGGTGAGACAGGAATGGTAGAGCCTAGAGTTATTTTCAAGTTCAGAGTTAACTGTAAATCTTCTAATGTTCTTGACATTCATGGCAGAAGCTTATAAAATACACTGAGAAGATTCTTTGAAAACTAAAAACAAGGAGTTTATTGGAGGAGGTAGTTTCTCTAACAGCTTTCAATCTCTATGAAGATTGCTCCATGTCATTGCTGTCTTAAAGGATGGAATTTACTCAGTTAGTGCTTGGGAAGCATGTGTAGGAGCATCTTTTACCAGGTCTGATGGCATTTTCCTCTCCTTTTATATATATATATAATTTTCTTTCCCGATAGCTAGCAAGTAGGATTAGGTTAATTGGGAGAGCTTGAGGCATGGAATTGGTAGCAACAGGTTTCGTGAGGGTTTATGAAGATTAGCACATTATTCTATAACTAAGTGAGTTGTGGTAGCAGTTCTGTATTTGGATTTTTAACTTCATTTTTTTCAGATTGATTTTCTATTGAAAAGTAGCTGTTAACTATGTAAACTCGTGTAAATATAACTAACATCAATATAATCAAATGGAATTCATATGTGCATGTTTATTTCAACCACCTTGAATTCGTATCAACTAGTAGAATTGATTTCGTATGAAACTGACGAACACAAACTTGCATGTATTTACGTGGATATGCACACACCTATTTATATGGAACGCATTAGATATGGTAGAATGCTAATGTGTATGCATAGCTCTGTGTGTGTGTGTGTGTGTTGCTTGTCGTTAATTTCATTTAGATACGTACTACGAGTGGAGCAAAATTGTAGGAGAATTCTAACTTTTTTAAGCATGTCACGCAGCGGAATTGAACGGTTCTTTCTGGTCTTACATAGTCCTTAGGTTGTTGACCATTTTCAGCAAGGTGACATTAAGAGAGAAAGATGCGAGTAGAGAGAATCACATTCTGTCCATATATATATGTATAAAGAAAAGAAAAGAAAAAAGATGAGAATTCCTCCCCTCTATTTCTCTATTCTCCTTGTGTCAATCTCTTTGCCTTTTTATCTATGATTGATTAAGTTCTCTCTTGTTGGCTCCCTCTTTAGGCAACCAAGTTGAAACACTCCTATCTAAGAGATTTCTCCACTCTCTACGGTTACAAGACAAGTGGAATATTCGAGTAAAAATGATGAAAGACAGGTGGAATATACAAGTAAAAATGATGTAACATGTATAGACACGAGTTATTATAGGAACCAATCCTAACATTTTATTAACTCAAAATAATATATACAAATCTGTTTGTATGGTGTATGCACCATCATTCTGTCTATCCACATAACTTGCAACCTATACTCTTTGACTTGAAGGGATATTTTAGTCAATTTTTCTCTGGAAACAAAAGAATCGAGAAACCAGTAGCTCTCTGAAAAAGTTTATAGCAAGCATATAATATTTTACTTGTAAGAGTTTTTAAAATATTAAATCTATTATAATGATAAATTAGTAATATTTCAGAACTTTTTCATTTAAAAAAAAACTTTTTCATTATTGATTTCACTTTTTACTAACTCATAGCAAAAAATATTATCGACTAGCTATTTAACTCACGTTTCGTTGTGGATTGTAAATTTTTTTTTCTAAAAAATACCAGGTATGCAAGGTATTTTGATATGTTTTTTTACATAAAAAAAATCAAAGTATATATCGAAAAGTCTATGCAAGTATCTAATTAAATAAATTGATAATAATCTATGTAAATAAACAAAAAACAATTGTTAATAATAACCAAAAGAGAAATTAAAGAAATTAAGAGATGAATGTAGATCAAAATATTCAATCGTATAAAATAAGATATTTATCCAATTCTGTTTACTGAACATGTTTATTTAAATTAATAAAAGATAAACCATAAAAAACTATGATCTAAAAGATAAACACAAATAAAACTGATTGAATAAACCCATACCCTAAACAAATATTACACAAGGTTGAACTTATATTAGAATAATATCTTGAAAAATCAAACATAAACAAAACAAATTTAAAAAAATTTATATTAGAAAAAGACATGCAAAACCCGTGATCTTTGTTATGAGACCAAGATAAACCAATATAAAAAAAATTAAAGATAATCACAAAACCAATATGTAAGAAAAAAAAACTAATGTAGAACGATAAAATTGCACGAAGCTGAATTCTTAACAAATTAAATGTCGAAAGATGAAATTTGAAAGAAAAATTCAATCACACAGAAAAATAAAAAAATAAGGGTGGAAATTAAAAATAATTAGTGCAAACAGAAATTTTCAATTGGAAGGTTAAATTGAATTGAAAAATAGCTTTAACAAAAGAATAAATAAATAAATAAAATGAGAGTCAAATTTAAAAAAAATAGAACAACAAAAACTTTGATTAAATGACAAAATTGAAAGCCAAAAACCCTTAACATAACGGTCAAGAAAGAAAATAAAAATTAAAAGAATAGGCACCAAAATGAAAAAAAAAACATATAAGAAATTGTAATTCAATTACTAAATTGAAAAAAAACACAAAACTTCTATAAAAAGAATAAGAACAAAATAAAAAATCAAAAGAATAAGAATTAAAATTAAAAAAATAAAAAACAAAAAGGACAACCATGCACTTTTTTTGGTAGGAAAGAGAAAAAAAAGAAAAAAAAACCATCAATGACTATCCGTTCAAGATATGCCATCACGCCCCATACCATGTAAAAAAAAAAAACATGACAGCACATCCAAAAAGACAATGAAAAAGGTCATGTTTGGCCACCAAGTGGCGTCGAACGGGCCACCTAAATAGCGCAAATGCCACCAATTCGTTGGTGTTTGCTTAACACGTGCCAATACCTTTTTCGATTAAAAATATTAAAAAGTTAATATGAAAATATCAAAACACCCCTATGACCCTGATAATTACTCTAAAAAACCCGTGTGAAAATACAAAAATAATCTCGAATACAAACCTTATTTTTTTTATATTTTTTTTAAGGTCAAATATGTATTTTAATTGTACATTAAGAATAGAAAACCAAAAAAACTCTTATCCAATATACCAATATTTTTTTTATCACCAGTGTAAACAATTATTTTATTGTTTAAAAGTTTATGAAAAAAAAAAATGTTTAACAAACTTTTGTTGATTTTAGGGGTAAAAGTATAATTTTACTGTGAAAAAATTGAAAAATACTTAAACACTCCGTACAATTTTTTAATAACTAATGAATTAGTGGAGGAGAACAAAGCACCCCAGTAAGCAAGGCTACTTTTTTTTTTAAACTTGAAAGCAAAATAATAATTTAACTGAAATAATTTATAGTAATATATGTAATGCTAGAATGATACAGCAATGTCATATATATTTTGTTAAATTATTTTAATATTAGTATATAAAATATATTTTTTTTTCAAATAAAAGAGGAAAAACGTGATCATATATAATGGTAAGTTTCCCATAAATAAATGCATGTCATCCATCACACCCCACAAAGAGGGACAAAAGAAAGAGAGAGAGTGCAGTAGAGCATAAAACATGATCATCAAAAGCAAGGGACCAAAACCTATCTATAACAGATCATGTAACAGATAAGAAACCAAAAGGCAAAGCATACAACACTTGTGATTTTCAAGTCG
The DNA here is from genome assembly GCA_033617975.1 of Populus alba x Populus glandulosa. Lineage (NCBI taxonomy): Eukaryota > Viridiplantae > Streptophyta > Magnoliopsida > Malpighiales > Salicaceae > Populus > Populus alba x Populus glandulosa. Next base: position 6,474,212 of record CM066151.1, read on the forward strand.
AACAAACAAAACAATGCCATTCTCTCCCACATCTCCTCCTTCTTCTTCACTCTCTACCCTTCAATCCTCTACTCCTGCTCTTTTTTCTTCACTCAAACCACACTCCCATCTTTTCCCTCCCTCTTCTTTTTCTTATGCTTTCAACCCCAAGAAAAGACTCTCCCACACTCGTCGTTTTCGCGTTGTTGCTGCAAATGTAACTCTCCAGTCTGGAAATGGTGCTGTTGCTGTTGATGCTACTCCTAATACTTCCACTGAGAAGCTGGACTCTTCTTACTATGGAAGACAGTACTTCCCTTTAGCTGCTGTTGTTGGCCAGGTCTATACTATACATCTCTCTCTCTCTCTCTTCAATTTTGGTAATAAAAAAGATTTATTCTTTTTTAGTACCAAATTTGCCTTTGCTAGTAGAAGGTCAATTGATTTTTAATTATTTTGTTTGTTTGCTGTTTTTTGGAGGATATACTGAAATGGGTTGGCTCTTGTAAGCTTATATTCGTTATGTTGTTATGGATAAAATTGAATGAATTAATGCTGAAAGATTATTGAAGGAAATTTGTCATTAAGTCGAGAGACTTTGGCTTTTTGAAATTTCGATACTATATGATTTAAGCGAGTGATTGTTCTCCATAGCTGCAGCAGAATGCCACTGGATGTGTGTCGCCGCATATGATTATGACAACTAAGTGTGCCGTGCGGCATTGGTTGTGTTTAATTTGGAAATTCATTTGATAATTGTAATGTTTGGCTTATAAATCTTTCATTAACATGTATCTAATGATGTCAATTGTGTCATAGGATGCTATCAAAACTGCTCTTTTGCTTGGGGCTATTGACCGTGAGATTGGTGGGATTGCTATATCCGGAAGGCGAGGAACAGCCAAAACAGTTATGGCACGTGGGCTTCATGAAGTTTTGCCACCCATTGATGTAGTCGTGGGTTCAATAGCAAATGCAGATCCAGAATGCCCTGAAGAGTAAGCTCAATGATTGCTTGAAAGATTTGTGTGCATGTCTATGTGTGTTCTTCCTTTTTCACATACAAAAAAAGAAGACAGCATTTGTTCACACAGACAACTGCTTTTGTTTTTAATCGCCTTAAAAAGGAAGATTTTTTGCTCTGAAGTCATATTGTCACTTTAAACACACAAAATGATATGCTATCATTTGTTCAAAGTTTAATATTTGTCCACTCCCCACTCAGAACAACTTTTCCTTGATTTATGTGATGTTTATTAACGCAATGCTAGCAGTGTGGGAAATCTCCATAAAAAAGTGGTTATTTTATCTGTTTGTTCACGCTCAGAAAATAAATCCTTAACCAGAAATAGTTGCGTTTGTCTACTCAAGATCAACTAGAGGTATTGCCTCCTGTCTAGTTTTCTATGTTGTAGTTAATTTAAGGTTGTTTATTATTAGGTTCTGGCTTTAATTCTTGGTCTGGTGACTTGCTTGATAGGAGAAAAGCTCAAGGCTGGGCCTAGATCATAGCCTCATGTATCATTTTTCCCTTTTAGAACAAGTGATGCAAAACTCCATAATTTTTGTTTGTAAATGATAAAGCTGGAGATGCCATGTGATTAAGAAGTCAATGTTGGCATTTAAAATTTTAGCGTTGCCCTTCAGTAAGTCTAAGATATGGATTTGGAAGCTGAAGCCTTATTTACTTCTATTCCATGCCGAACAAATATCATGCAATAGGAAAAAAAAAAAAAAAAGGAGTATACAAATTGACAGATCTAATTTCTGTCAGCAATCACATGGAGCTGCCAAATTTATGTTGTCATGAATCATAATGTTAATCCCCTAGGTCAAGGGAATTTTTTTGTTTTGAACTGTTAATTTTCTCTCTCTCTCAAAATGACCCATCTGGCCATCCTTTCTGAAGGTGGGAGGATGGTTTGGCTGAACGAGTGGAATATGATTCCAATGCTAATATCAAGACCCAAGTTGTGAGATCTCCTTTTGTTCAGGTCCGTGTCTTGAAAAAAGCCTTAGTAGTTTAGATGGTTTTCATTACTTAGCAACAACTCTCGTCTATTCATGCACAGATTCCTCTGGGAGTTACTGAGGATAGGCTCATTGGATCTGTTGATGTTGAGGAGTCTGTGAAAACAGGAACAACTGTCTTCCAACCTGGCCTTCTTGCTGAAGCTCATAGAGGTGTTTTATATGTTGACGAAATTAATCTCTTGGATGAGGGTGTAAGTAATTTGCTTCTTAATGTGTTGACCGAAGGAGTTAATATCGTGGAAAGAGAGGGAATTAGCTTTAGGCATCCTTGCAAGCCACTTTTGATTGCTACTTATAACCCAGAAGAAGGTGCTGTTCGTGAACACTTATTAGATCGCATTGCTATTAATTTGAGGTATGTGCCTTCATTTATGCAATGGAGTAATTTCCTCGTCATTAATTTTCTTCTCACCATTTCAATAATGACACAATTCTTCTGCAGCGCAGATCTTCCAATGAATTTTGAAGATCGTGTTGCAGCTGTTGGAATTGCAACACAATTTCAGGAACATATTAATGAAGTATTTAAAATGGTTGAGGAAGAGACTGAATATGCAAAGACCCAGGTACTGTCCAGCAACGACTTGCCCTGTGAGTTGGCCCTCCAATAGAAAAATTTTAGGAGTTTAGCAAAACAAAAACCTTGGGAATGGATGGGTGTAACCCAATGACAATTCCCCTCTGTCAGTTAAGAGGAGGTGTCAGGTTGTTGTCTATGATTTAATGCACTCCAGTTCAAGTGGAGGTTACAATTTCCCATATTCCTATAACAACTGATATTGCTTGGCTAAACCAAAGACAGGACAACCTACTTGGAATGGCTTCCTTGTATACTTAAGGGCAGAAGATTATTCTTTGAAGGAACAAATAGATACTTCTATTTAAAGGCATGTTTATATGATTATCTGAAGTAATTTTTTTATATAATAGAAAAAGGAGAGAGCATTTTTTTGAATCTACCATTGCATTTGGGATGGCTAGCATGCTCCATTTAGTAGTAGCCCCCAAATCACAATCAGTTATGACTTTGTATATAACTTTTCTTCCATGATACTGTATTTTGTGGTGCTACTGCTAAATGGTTCTTTGTAGCCATTGTTAATAGTTAATACAATAATATACATAATTAGCAAGCCTGACTTTCTAGAAGGCCTCTCTGTCAAGGTTTCTAGGAGATGATTTATTTCTTAAACATATTAGATGTGCTCCCATAATTTATTTCTTATGGTAATTGAATTACCTAGAACACCATACAGAATGATGAAAGCATATCTAAAATTTGCGGGTCATACATTTTGCTTCATTAAAATGCAAATGCTCATTGTTATTCTGATGAATATGGTACTTGGTCCTTATTGCATTTTGTGATGCTGCAGTATAGAATTTTGTCCACAGATAAATTACGCAATGTTTCTAAATTATTTTTCCTGCAGATCATTTTGGCAAGGGAGTATTTGAAGGATGTTATTATTAGCAGGGAGCAATTGAAGTACCTTGTTTTGGAAGCGCTTCGAGGTGGTTGCCAGGTACTGGGATTAAGGCTCTTGCTCAATATTTAGAGTCTTCTTTTGATTTTCCTTCCTCCCTCTCCCCCACCTCCTAAACCCTCTCTGTTGGAAAGCAAAATCAAGGAAGTTCACAGATCATCTCCCTTGACATCCTTTATACTTGGACTCATTAACAAAAACCTTTATGTTGGTGTGTTGTGCCATTATGGAATCATGAGGATGTTTTGTGATGTTCATGAATTCCCAATTGGCTGCAGATTGTTTTCTTCTCTTTTCTTTTTGAACTTGTTCTTCTTACTTTTGAGCTGCTATGAAGATCTTCTAAATGTATATTATGAATGGCAGGGACACAGAGCTGAGCTCTATGCTGCCCGTGTTGCAAAATGCCTGACTGCTTTAGAAGGACGTGAAAAAGTGACTGTGGATGACCTTAAAAAAGCTGTAAAGTATTTTTTTCTGAAACATAATGCTCATAAGTAATGAGAGAAAAATGAAAAGAATTGTGTTCATTGCTTGCGATGAAGATTCACTGATATAACCACTTCTATTCAAAGTTTCTGAGACAGATTTTAACCCTTTTATATAATTTTTATAAAAATTTTAGCTCTTGTTATCATCATCCCTTCTTATCTATTTACTTAAATGAACTCTTTATAAGATTTGTATAAAGTTTATTAACTTCTATTCTGATATACCATCTTATGCAGGTAGAACTGGTTATTCTTCCCCGTTCAATAATAAATGATAAACCACCTGAGCAACAAGACCAACAGCCTCCACCTCCACCACCTCCTCAAAATCAAGATTCAGGGGATGATCAGAATGAGGAGGAAGATCAAAAGGTTCCTTAACATTGATGAACTTATTTGTTTGATGCAGAAAATTATACTGGTCTTTCCAATATTATATTTTAAAAATGAAAAAGGAAAGACAAGAAAACAGATTGTTGTTTGGTGTCTTCTGACTTATTGTTCATCTCTTTTTTTTTACCTGGAACATACTTGTTTGAAATGTGAGTGTTCTTTTCTGTAACTAGGATGACGATAAAGAGAATGAGCAACAGCAGGAACAAATACCTGAAGAATTCATCTTTGATGCGGAAGGAGGGTTGGTTGATGAGAAACTTCTCTTCTTTGCACAACAAGCACAGAGACGCCGAGGGAAGGCTGGGAGAGCAAAGAATGTGATATTTTCAGAGGACAGAGGACGGTATATTAAACCCATGCTCCCAAAGGTTTGTACCCTGAATCTCTTCTGCCTCCCCTGTCCTCCTTCTCTTTTTAAATGACAATTAAATTCCACTTCAGGCCAGTGTTTTTTTTTGTTTTTTTTTGTCTCTGTAGAATTTTACACGACTAGACATAACAGTATAAGGAATTCTGATCACTTTGTATCCAATATAGATTATGAATTAACAGTCCTTCTCTAAAATCATAATAATCTGTTTGTCCTTGCCCCATTGAATGGTTTGCTTCATCCATTTTTCCTGAATTCCTCATTCAAGGGTCCTGTAAAGAGATTAGCGGTGGATGCAACCCTCAGGGCAGCTGCTCCATATCAAAAATTGCGTAAAGAGAAGGATACTCAAAAGAGTAGGAAGGTTTATGTTGAGAAAACTGACATGAGGGCAAAGAGAATGGCAAGAAAAGCCGGAGCACTGGTAACAATGGATTCTTGTATTATTTGCATTTATCCTCGACTTCCTTTTGAAAAAAAATGATTCTGCCTCAAAACAAAATTCAGTTGCAGTTCTATATATTTATCGTTGATTGTATTTCAAAGTTATGATTAGTGTGGTATACCATTCTGTGAAAGTTCTTGATTCAATTTTTAAATTTTAGTTGCCGTCGTTTTGCCATAAAGAGAAGAAAGTAAAGTTCAAAACATAATGTTTTTTCTTAGAAGTATAATGGAATTTGAATCTTAGAGACTTCAATAACACTATCCGATTTTTTGTCTGGTAATAATAATATATAGATTTCAACCACTCTGAGCTTAATAGGATTGGTGCGTTGGTCTAATTTCTGTTCCATTGCTGTGAAAGGGTGCATTTGGTTTAAGTTATGTTCCATTATTGAGGGAGGGAGTTTTGGTGCTGTTTTGATTTCCCTAACATTGAGAGAGAGAGAGGGTAAAAGAGCTCCCTTGAAGTGTTAAAACTTCTGATATGTCTAGATTCTCATACACATAGTTAATGACAGGTAATATTTGTGGTTGATGCTAGTGGGAGCATGGCATTGAATCGAATGCAAAATGCAAAGGGTGCAGCACTAAAGTTGCTTGCTGAGAGTTATACAAGCAGGGATCAGGTATATATAATTAGCACATCTGTCATGCACTTCAATTGTTGTGAAACCTTATACTTCAAATTTCTACTGATTCTTCTATGTTAAAAGAAGTTACCTCCTGATGGCATCTAGCACTTTTAACTATCGAATTCTATTAACACTGTAAACATCTGATTCTTTCTAACTTTTTTTCTGGTCAATGTGAATTAGGTTGCTATTATTCCTTTCCGTGGAGATGCTGCTGAAGTTCTTTTGCCTCCTTCCAGATCAATTTCAATGGCAAGAAAGCGCCTTGAAAGGCTTCCATGTGGTGGTGGTTCTCCCTTAGCTCACGGCCTAACAACTGTAAGCAGATCTAGTTCATCTCCCCAGTTTGCATCTCAACAAATGAATTCCCATAAAATGGGAATTTTTCTGTTACTGAATATTTCAATTTGAGCTCATGTAAATGATATGCATAAAATTCTTCGTGTGTTTTATATTGTGAATGACATCCCATGTATATACTTGCTGAAAACTGATGCCATTATCTTTACTTTTTTAACTTCTGAGCTGCTATTCCTTTCTGATTTATTCATGAAATTGTTAAAAAAATCAACGTGCAGCACTTGTTTTTGTTGCAATCAGCTTTCTGGAATTCATACACACATCCCTTATTTTGTTTCCTGATTCTAACTTATATGAGCTTGATTTTTTTTATAGGCTGTCAGGGTTGGGTTAAATGCAGAAAAGAGTGGTGATGTTGGACGCATAATGATTGTTGCAATAACTGATGGCAGAGCCAATATATCACTAAAAAGGTCTACTGATCCCGAAGCTGCTGGTCCTGATACTCCAAGACCTTCGGCACAAGAATTGAAGGTAAATTCTGAGCTCTGAATAGTACATGTAGCATATTGCCAACTGCAACGCAAAAGCTTCTAAATGGCACTAGAAGGACAGACCCCACACAGGAGATTGCCTAATTTGCTCACTCTGAAATGATCAAGACTTATCAGATTTTAGACTATACAAAACTTATTCCGAGTATATGCAACCATCCAAATAAGCTTGTTATAAAGGGATGCATAATTTTCTTCTCACCACTTTTGCTAAAACATAATTTATGTTGGACGTGAAATTCTAGATCCCAAATCTTGATTTACAATTTATCCGTGTGAAGAGGTGCATAGAGAGGCAAATCTGCAATCCTAAAATTTTGCTACAGTTTTTCTTTTCTATGATTGTAATGCATTTTCTGTATGTCTGATGAAGGATGAGATTCTTGAAGTGGCTGGGAAAATATACAAGGCAGGGATGTCTCTCCTCGTCATTGACACAGAAAACAAGTTCGTTTCAACTGGTTTTGCTAAAGAAATCGCCAGAGTTGCTCAAGGTTTGTCTACTTGAGAAACTCTTTAAATCTTCATTTTCTAGAGGGCCATAACAAATTAATTGTGCTAGCAAATCTTGCTCTACAGGAAAATACTATTACTTGCCGAATGCATCAGACGCAGTTATTTCAGCCACAACGAGAGAAGCTTTATCTGCCTTGAAGAGTTCATGATTTTAACATTCTTTTGATCACCCAAATGTCGAGGATTGTATCATGTATCCCACCCGATGGAGCATGAAACTGACAAGTATGGTTAACCATGTAGAGAGTTAACTTTTTGGTCTTTTTCTTCTGTTAAATTCTGCATGTATTCTCAGTTGTGGAATAAATTCATTTTTATCTTTTAGAAATTAGAACACCTCCTTCTGATAGAGTTTGCTATACCTGCATCATGCATGACCATATATTAATAAGGAAATCATGACTTTTTTTTATAGCCACATCAAGCGGTGCCTTGACATGTTGGTTCTGGAGCAGCGTCCTTTCTTTCTAAGGACAAAATTTGTGAAGACTAGCGAAAGAAATATGAGGCACACAAATTAGTCTTCAACACTTGAAGAAGTTGACATGGAAAATCACATTGTTCTAAGACCAGACAAATTTTATCTGTTTTCTTGAGAAGTCATGTGTGTCGATCACAGCAGGTTTTGGCTATTGGAGACTATATAGTCTTTTGGAATTGGGAACCTGTGATGAAAAATTATGAGATTTCATATTCTTGAAAATCTTTTAATTTATCAAAAAGAAAGAGAGAGGTGAGGAGCTATTATATAATTTATATTTAATTTTCTTGAGTTTCATCTTCTCTGCAGGCTCTCAATCCGGCCATGTGGAAAGACTTGAATTGCATTTATAAAAGTGTGATTAATACTAAATGGTGAATTACTAGATCATACTTGAATTAGTGACTTTCCACAATAATAATAGTTTTTAATAAAACTAACATGTATTAAAATTCCTCGACATTTTGGCCATGAACGTTAGAATGCTAAGGTTTTTTTAACTTTGTCCTCAAAATATTTTAGGATTTTTTTATGTTAAACCTTTTTTTTTTTTATTCATCCTCCAAGCTTACTAAATATTAGACTTTATGATTTGTTTTGATTTACTTTTAGTAGAGATAGAGTTATCCATGTCTCATAACCCAGGTCACGAGTTTTGTGAGTTAATCATGCTAACTCAAGTTATTTTTTTGTCATTTTTTTCAATTATTTTTTTCTCAACTTTATCCTTCAACATTAAGTTGGTTTGGAATTGAGCTTCATAATTGTTTTTTTTTATTTGCTTTCTATGGGGTTATCATGATCTTATGATTTAGGTTACTGGTTTTGCGAGTTAGCCATGTTGACTCGAGTTTTTTTTTTAATTAAATAATATTTTTTAATTTCATCATCTAATATTGAGTTGATTGGGAATTTTATTTTATACACTTTTTTTAATTTTTTTTCTATGGAGTTAGCACGATCCCCTAACCTGAGTTTAATGAGTTGACTCGAGTTAACTCGAATTATTTTGTTTATTTGATTTTTTTTCAATTTAATTATTTAGTATTGGGTTGATTGAGAATTGATCTACATAATTTTTATTTTTATTTTATTTCTATGAGTTATCACGATCTAATGACTTAGATCATAGGTTAGGCTAATTGGCTCAAGTTTTTTTTTTTTTTAGTTGAATTGTTTTCAATTTTATCTTTCAATAGTCTTTATAATTTGTTTCGGTTTATGTTTTATGAGGTTATCCTAGTTTCATGATCATGGTCATGGGTTTGGTTGGTTGACTCTAGTAGTTTTTTGTATCTTTTTTTAATTTCATCTTTCAACACCAGGTTAATTAAGAATTGAGTTTCATAATTTATTTTTATTTATCTTCTATAGAGTTATCCCAATCTCATGAATTATATTTATTAGGTTAACTCAGATTGATTTAACTCATTCTTTTAGTTGAATTTTGTTTTTAATTTTATCATTCAACATTGAGTTGATTGAAAATTAAGTTTAATATTTATTTATTTATTTGTTTTCTATAGGGTTATTAAAATCTCATGATTTAGGTAACAAATTTGTTAAGTCAACCTAAATTAACTCGAATTAATATAATATGTTTTTATTTTAATATTTTAAAAAGATGTTTTGATCTTTTTTAGTCGAATTATATTTTTATCGATTGTGTAAATTATATTTGGACTTACTAAATCAACTAGATTATATCAGGTCAATCTTTATATAGTTTTTTTTTCCAATAAACACATTAATAATACCTTAATATTGTTTTTACATCCATAAAAAAATTTGATTTTACCTTTAGTGCAGACAATAATATGGTATATTGCTCATTTGTTTCATAACCATGTTCATGAAAAAAAAAAAAAAAAACTCATATTGAATTTGAAGTGCTTGGACAGGAAAGACCCATAATTTTAATAATGTTTCTTTCTTTAGGCTGCAAGGCCCAACCCAACTATAGTTAAAAAACAACAACAATAATAGAATAAATATATCAATTACTCCGACAAAACAAATCTCAGAGAGTGCGAGTGACGGAGTTTCCTCTCTGCTCCTGTCCTTTAAATTTTCAATCTTCAATTTTCCCGCCTCACCTCTGTTCCCGAAACGCCCAATCACACAATAATCCTTTTGATTCCGAAAGAACAATTGATTAAGGTAAAACTACTTACTCTGCTTTCTTATTTTTATGATTTATTGACTAGTTGTTTATGGTAATAAAATGTGCTAATTTTTGTTTCAGGGTTTGGAATATATTTTTTTTGATGGAGGATTTGTATAAAAAACTCTACGCTAAGTACGATAAGCTTAAGGTGTGCTGCTTTTCTTTTCTTTTGCAAGACAAGACGAGAGATCTTCTAATTATGAACACCCATTTGGTTTAATTATGTAATTCGTCGATGATGCCATGTTTGTTTGCAGAAGAAACAATTGTCAGAGTTTGATGAGCTCAACAAAGATCAAGAAGTCAAGTTTTTGAATTATGCCTCTGGTATGCTTTTCTTTTCAATTTATGGCTTAATTAGTGAAGAAGAAGCCCAATAAAACCGCAAAAATCTTTATTTTTTTGTTTCTCTTGGTTCTCTAGTGCTATTCTTTGTAAATTAATGCCAAAAAAAAAAATGGTCCCTGCAGTTGCTGAAGAGATGATACAATACTTGAAAGATGAAAATGACAGGTTGCGTAAACAAGCCAGTGATTGGAGAAGTGAAGCTGCTTCAATCAGGCATCCAATATTCCCCCTTGTCCTTTCCTAAGTTTTGTGGTGGTTCTACATGTTTTTCCTTCACTATAATTTTCACTCATTCATTTTATTTTTCTTGCAGGTCCACCATGGATGAACAATGTGCCGAGTACCAGAAGCTGTTAATGGAAGAGAACCAGAAAAGTAAGGAACACTATATTGCTTGACGAATGCCAAATTTCCTTCTTCTTCTTGTTTTTTTTTTTATAGTGTTTTTAATCAATTTACAAGGCAATCCTCTAGGAAGGCTTCTACTTAATGGTGAACTCGTATGCGATATATGTTATAAATATTAATTTCATATGGCTACACCATAAAAAATTATCCACTTTCTTTTTTCTTTTCTTTCCACTTATAACACCCGTTCAATATTTGTAAGCAACAAATAATTATTTTGAAATTTGACTCAATGCAGTGCAACTCCGTAATGTGTTGATGGGTTATCGTCACTTTATAGTGCCAACTTGAAAATTCTATTGCATTACTATCATCTGTAGTAATATAATATCTGATATGGAATTACCATGAGAGTGATAATAATCTTTACATATGAAGCTTGGAATGGAAACGGATGGTTTGGATCCATGGCCAATGGGATTGCATGTGAAGCGTGTTAACTTTTCAATAGTAGCCAATTTTAATGGCATCTCTGTATTTTCTAGCTGTCAGTAGTTACATTATCAGGTGGCATACACATTGAAACTGCAGAAGTATCCTTGACCCAAGCCATACCAAGTGCCTACTATCTAATGAAAATAAAGTTCATGTTAACACATAATTTGACTTTTTAAGAAATGAAAGCGGAAGCTCAACCTCAAGTGCCGATGGTAAAAATGGCTGATCAAACCATCTACCTAACTCAATATTATACCTCTTGCTCCATTGCATGTGAAGAAAAGACTTGTAGCTAAATATGTCACTGGAAGTATCATTTACTGACCCTTTTGATTTAGAAGGAAAGCTCTAGTTGCTTTGACCAAACCTTGTGGCTAAATAATCGTACATCTATTTCATTACTGAGAGGTTTGTTTATGGCAGATAAAACTCTTAATGAAGAAGTTGAGAAGCTTCAAAACCAGCTTCAAAATGGACTTCCTTGCAATTCTAAGGACAGAAACAATGATAATGTCCGGCTGAATATGCTTGAAACTGCACAAGTTACACCAGAAGAGAGATCTATTGCCTCAACTAGAAGAATGGCGAGAAAACGTAGCCGAGAAGCTAGGGAGAATCTGGAAGTAGAAATTACCCATGGTGGTAATGATATAGTTGGATACAATGATATGGAAGAAAAATCTGCCAAGCGCTCATCCAAGGGAACTGTTCCCTGTGGGGATCTTCCAAATGATCAGCAGGTATTGTCCGTAACCTACATTTGTAGAGTGAAAGCTGTTACTCTCCTTTTTTCCCCCCTCTAACTGTTCTGGTGTGGCTGTCCAGCTAGAATCCTGTGAAAGAATTTTATACAGATCAGGTTTGTTTCAAATACTAAATTTTCTCCCATTTTCTTTGTCAATTTTTCATGTTGTATCCATCTATTTATTGTTTTCTTTTTTTCCTGATGGTGGCATCGTAGCTGAAAGTGGCCCTGCTAACTTCCAGTTTCAAGCTCTTCTAGAATACCTAGTAGGCATGAAATTGTCTGCTGTTAATCAAAATGATGAAGTTTGCATTTCAGCTCTGCATCAATCAAGTGGTAATTTCAGTAATAGATATGCAAATATCAAATATTTCAATCCTTGTTTAATTTTGATTTTTCTGTTAATAGTTTGGACTTGGTTTTATTTCAATACTGATTCAAGCATAGGTGAATCTACACAAGTTTTTATTAAACATGTAGATATGCAAATAGGCCGTAAAGAAATCTGTTTATAGTTTAGCAATCAGTGATTGAAAATCCAGCTAAGTTTGATGATGAGTTATTTAGTCCTTTCATAGTATATGCTTGAAATTGCAAGTCCTGTTTTAGCTTCTGATCTTCTCTGAAGAGTTATCATTCACCAATTTGAGTTTCCTTCCAGTATGTTATATGATCTGTCCATTGGATATTTAGCTATTTAGCTATGCTAAACTAAGTACATGTTGTAGTTAGATTCTAAGCATTACCTATCGGATATTTGAGTTATTTTCAGTTTTAATGATTGCTCTGTTGGGTTGCATTAATTCAGCACAGACAATTTTATCTTCAAAGTTTTTATGCATTTTGACACATGCGGGACTCACATTGAGTTTCCAAACACTTTGGTGCTTATGCCCAATTTGGAAGCATGATGGATACGCACAATACCTTTCTTTTTTCCTGGAAAAAAAATTGTAGAGTATGCTCTAGAAAGCAATGTGCTTTGTTTTATAAGAAAAAAACATGGCTGGTTTTGTGAAAGTGGAGGAGCCTGGCCAAGTTGGTAGACATCAATGGCCACAATGATATGGGGATTGTGGAGTGAATTAATTACTGGCGTCTCTCGTTTCCTCATTCTAACATGATAGATCAGTAGGTATCCGATTGGAGAGATGTAAACTATACGGTTTCAGCTTGAAAGTAGTCCAAATTTAGGAGACCAAAGCAGGGAGTGGTAATTGGTTGATTTTCTTGAGTGTCTTTGGGAGATAATCTGCTGCCTAGATAGAGATGGCAGAGAAGTGAGAGCTTCGGATAAAACAAATGTTTCTTTAGATAGTCACATGAGCTCGAGTAGCTAGTTTCCATGGGATGCATTGATTTTTCATACTTCATCCTTTCACAGTGCATGCGTCCCTGTTTTGGGTAACCCGGGAGATGGTGTCCACTGTGAACGTCATGAATTTGTGTTACTGCTTTATATTTTGTTTGCATTAGTTCCCAATTAAATTTTTGAATAGATTTGATGGCTTCGGCCTGAAGAAATGTGTACCATGTTCAACCTAATCTGGCATCTCGCTGTGTATCTTCTCGTTGTTCACTCAACATTTGACTAGCAACTTGTGTTTCTGTTCTCATTTCATTTTCTAAACATTTCTAGCATCTGTTATTCATGGCTGCAGCTTTGATTTTAGTTTATCTAACAGGTTATGCATTTACGCTAACATGGATGAAGAACGAAGCTGTAGAGGAACCAGAGCTGTTATATCGTGTGTTAACATTAGGTACATTTGAGAGGGTAGCGCCAGAGTGGATGCGATCGGTCCTGATGTTCAGCATGAGAATGTGGCCAATCTTCTTTGAAAGATTAGCCTGTGTGATCAAGCTCCATCGCTGATTGTGCTCTCGTATTCTTTTCTTGTGGTGCAATTTGCTGCTGTATATGACAAGGTAAAATGTTACCGATGACACAAGTCTAAAGAGAAAAGGAAAAGAAACGTTGTGTACTTAAAAAAAGTCAATTGTCGATTAGAATTGTGGAATTAGACTAGGTAGGCAGCTTGAGACCTTTCATTCCAAATCATCAAGGCGATGTTGTATTGGCAGGGCAAACATTTTTCTTTCTCTGTGATGGATACTTGTCATTGTTTTATGATGGTTTTGAATTGATTTAAGATTTGAAACTAAAGTGTTGCTATGCTAGGCTCTATCTTTCTCATAGAGATTTGTTACTTTAATCTTATTTGTTTTTATGTTTTAAAAATATTTTTAAAAAAAGTTAATTTTTTTTTATTTTAAATTAATATTTTTTTATATTTTTAAATCATTCTAATATGTTAATGTTAAAAATAATTTTTAAAAAATAAAAAAAATATTATTTTGATATATTTCCGAGTAAAAAATAATAATAACTATATTCTCTTTTTAATGCAAAATCTAGGTCAAGAATATAATAAAAATATAATATTATTGTAAAACCAAGAAAAAAAATTATAGTGTCACTAGATTTGAAACATTGTTTGTATATTTGTATGATAATAAAGAACAACTCAACTTGTTCTTCAATTTGATTGAGGGATTGGGCTCATAAAATATATCTTTATTATTGGATTTAATTTATTTTATTTTATTAAATTTTTATTAGTTAGTTGAGTTTAAGCTTGAATTTAATTTTAATTAGGGTTTTATTATTTATATATAATGTTTTTGACATTAAGAGTTAGTTAGTAATGAATTGAATAAAAAATTGCAAAGCTGTAAACTTTTCCAACCCTATTGTTTTTTTTTCTTCAGCTTTTTCCTTTTTTTTCTTGCCTTCTTTCTTCTTATTTTTAGCTTTAAATCTCTTGTTTCACATCAAATTGGATATGAAAGCTTAAAAGTAGTCTAAAAAAATGTTATATTAGAGCTTATTTGGCAACACGGATGTGTGTTGTGAAAAAAATATTTTTTTAATATTAAATATTTAAAATAAAATTTTTAAAATAAAAAAAAATATTATTATTTTAATATATTTTCTGACGGAAACAAACATAACTACAGAACCAAATACTATCAGAGCACTGCATTTCTGATCTAGCTTGAGACTTGGATTAGAACTACAAGATTCGAGGCCATGAACACACCATGTTTGTGTATTTTTCATGAATATTCTCACGCAAAACCAGTCTTGTGCTTCTACGTAAAATGAATCTCTAGGAGTTTCAGTAACACTGTCGGAACTCTGGGCTCTAATTAATTGACAGATCATAGTTAAAAGACCAAACAAAGGTGATATCCCACTGGAAGGACTATGGACGGTACCACTTCCTTTTTAATCCATCAGGGAAACGAAGATGCCGTCATTGGTTTGCAAGTGTTCACGTGGAATTTATTAGCTGCTGTAGGATTCGGCATTTTTTTGGCTCTGTAGGGATGATTAAGGCATCGGTTAAAACATACCTTCTTCTCTTTTTCATGTGTTATACCATGGGTTGAATTTTTTATTTTTATCTACGTTTAAAAAATATTAGAAAGTTGAAAACATGACTCATACCAATCGAAACACTTTTTAAATAATTAAATGGTACCGCATTACATGTTATATGTTTTTTTAAAAAAAAAAATATGAGATGATAATATACTAGATTAATTCAGACTAACTATTATTACCTTGTGAAACTCACAACATTGACATGAGATGGTGATAAAATCATAGAACCCAAGACGAAACAAAATAGAAAAATCAATTACAACAATCCAAATAATGAAGGAAAAAGGTGAAAAAAAATTTGAAAAAGAGAAAAAAATGACTTGAGTTAATTTATATCAATGGTCGGTGCAACACCTTGGAACGGAACAAATTTTTTAACCTAAAAAAAAAAAATTAAGGCGATGCTAGGATTTTCAAAAGAAATCCAAGACTTACTAAGTCGAATGAGTTTGATAAGTGTGGTTAATCCAACAATATATATATAAGAAAACAACCCTAATTTAATATCATGAAAAACCAAGCAAATCTCGAAAAATTCTCTAAACCAAGGTTAATCTTTAAAAATCATAACCCATGAAATTTCAAACTTGAACTATTTATTGTAAAACTCAACTAAAATTAAATCTCAAATCAATTGGATTTTGAATCAACCCTCATAAAATGACATGGTTTCATAACCTAGTTGGGAGTAAAGAATTATCCACGGAACTAAAGATACTTCTAGTAATTTACCCAAGTTCTATTTCTTAAATGTTTGAAAATGATTCTTTATAAGAAAAAAAAGTTGAGTGTCTAGCTAATATTAAGTAAAATATTAAACCGCATGGTTTTTTCACTGTAACTCATCCATAATAAATGTGTTTAGGGCTACAGTTAAATTATCTTTTAACCTTTCATCCTTTAATTTTTGAAGCTTTACTTGAAGGATAAGATGGTTTTTACACACAATCAATTTATCATTCTTAATTTGTTTGGGGATATTACTGTTTTTTTTTTTTTAATAACAACACAATTACTATATTGTCTTTAAAAGAGTAAACAATCAGAACCTTTAGTTTAGGAATCGTGTGGTAATTTCAATTTTGTCATGAACAGTTGCATTACACAGATATACTTACTATGCAAATTTGTAAGCCTTAGCTTGTGGTTTTATTGTCATTTCCTAATGTTTTTTTTTGTTTTTGTTACTTAGTACTGCATTTTCATTTCAATGTAATTTTATGAACAATTGAATTATTTTATTACCCTTGTCATTCAAAATTTTTAACCTTGGTTTCAAGGACTTGGTTGTAATTTCATTAGAGTTTTTTTATAATTATTATTTAATCATAAGGGCATTGTTTATGTTGTGCACATAAAAAAAAAGTTATCAACGCATGCGGTTGATGACGGTGGTTGAAATTAAGCTTCCGCCATATCATTTAATGCTTCTCAAAGTCTTCTTTCTCCCTAAGTGGCACGTGTATAGTAATGAGGTCTGGTTTAACACCGATTGACTTTTATTTTTTTTTTCTTTTGATTCAGTTATTCTTTTCTTAATTTTAATTGTTTTATTTACATTGATTGTTTCTAATTGAGTTTTATTTTTTATTTTATCCCCAGTTGTTTGATTTTGTTAATTTTTTTTTATTAAATTTGGTCCTCATTCTTTTAATTGTTGTTTTTTTTTCAATCATTTTCTTAATTTATTTGTTTTTCTTCAATCCCATCCCTGAGCATTTCTTTTCATTGAATTTTTATGTCAAGTTCAATACCAATTCTTTTAATTGTTATTTTTTAATCATTTTCTTAATTGATTATTTTTTTCAATTCCCTCTCCAAACATTTAACACCATTTAAATTTTCCCTTAACATTTAATTTTAGTTGGTTTTTATGTTGAATTTAGTCTTAATTGTTTTGTGTTTTTTTTTTGCATTGATTTTTTTTTATTAATTTTTTTTTAATTTCATCTCTTAATATTTGCTTAGTTAAGAATCATGCTTCTTTATTTTTTTTAGTTTTGTTTTTAATGGGGTCACCCTAGTCTTATGACCCGAGTCATAATCTGAAAGATTAGTCCAAGTCGACTTTAATTTTTTTTCTTAAAGCATTTTTTTCAAATGTAGTTTTTTCCGGTATTTTTTTTGCTTTGTTATTTAAAGGGTTATCTTAATTTCATATTCTAGGTCATGTGTTTTATTTGTTCACCTGGGTTAGCTGTCGGATTCACTCAAGGCTTTTTTTAATCTTTTTTATATATATATTTTCATTATATCGGTGGGTATTCATTCCTTTTTTTTTTATGTGTTTGGTCTTTTATGGTATTTTTTATGGTATGGTTTTATTCAATCATTTTTGTTTGTATTTATCGTTTAAACCATGGGTTTTTTTGGTGGATTTATGTTTTATTTATTTAAATACAAAAAAATAGTAAATATAATCAGGTAAATATCTCATCTTTACAGTTTCTTTCATGGTTATTATTAATGACTTTTTTTATTTACATAAATGGTTATCGGTTTATTTAATTAAATGATTGCATAGGCTTTTCAAATAATACTTTTAATTTTTAATGTAAAAAAACAAATTGATGCATACCTAGTATTTTCTTAAAAACAATTATAAGTTGCATACCAAATTCATGATTTAAAAGTTTTTATAGTTTTTCCTTTTTTTTTCTTTACACTTTTTTTGAAAAAAAATATATTATTTTTTATTCTTTACACTTAACCTATTTATACTATTTTTTTGTTCATTTTTCTATTCCTTTGTAAAAACATTTTGGAAATTTATTCTACACATTAAAAAAATATTTCACTATAGCAATTATAACATTATTTTATTTTTTAGCTATGTTAAAAATTGGCTTGAGATATCAAATATTTTTATTAATGCATATAATCTTTATTATATTTTATTATATATAAGGGTCGATTTTTGTAATTAATAATTATATTTTTTATTTAATGTAGAAAAACACGTTAATAATATTTACATATTAATTATTTTTGCATTTAAAAAAAAATATTTAACTAATAGTTAAATTAGTTGAATAACATGTTAACACTTTATTGTTTATATTCATTAACTCAAATAATTCTCATATGCGTTTTGATTTGTAACTAGAATTTTTTAAAAAATTAAAATACTTGCATATTTTTTTTATTTTTCCCAAAAAAAATCGTCAGGGGGCTTTTGTTTCCGATATGTATTTTTTAAAAAATGAAAAGGATAATTGACGAAGCCACGCGTATTTTATTTGCATACAGCATTTTCCAAACCAGGAAACTAGCCGTTGGAGATCGATGAGAAAAACGACAATTCAAATCCCTACCACCGTCATTCTAACGTTCGAAAATACACCAAACCCTACCCAAAACTCTCCTAAACGGTACCGTAATTGGCAATCTCAACTTCTTATAAACCACAAATGCATGGCCTCTATCATCTCCCTCTCTCTCTCTTGAAACGTTCTCTCTCTCTATAAAAAAACACAAAAAAGAAGAAGAGACAAAGGAAGAAGAAACTCAAAAACTCTCTTGAGTCTCTTCTTCTTCTTCTTGTTTTCTAAACATACTTCACTGATCAGTTTCTTTATTTGGGTTTTCTTTCTTTTGGATTCTAAACTAAAAAAAGAAAGAAAGAAGAGAAACAATGGCAGCTATTAATGGGTATACTCCGGTGGCTGCTCCGGCAGGGACTACCCCATCAAAACAGACTGTCCCATCGGCAAAGACTGTTGATACACAATCCGTGCTTAAACGGTATTATTTTTTTTTCTTGTTTTTGCGCTTGATCTGCTCTTCTTATTTGTCAAATGATGTAACATATCACGAATTTTATCTGGATTTATTTCATTGGTTTTCTTTTCTTGTTTATGAATGTGGTTTGTGATCTAAGATCAGATGATGTTTGTATTTATAATGAGTATGGTAGCATTTAAGCTATTGATTTTTATGTAATTGGTTCTTTATCTAAGAGTGATTTTGAATGAATCAATTGGGTTTCTTTAAGTCTGATTATTTATCTTAATTGGTTATCTGCTTTTCATTAGTTAATTGATTGTGTGATAAGCTTGATTTGAATACTCGTCTTTTTTGCTATAATTTGCTTTTGAGGTATTTCACGGTTTAATTTGACTGAACTTTTTTTTTTCAGAATTGGTTGCTCTGTAACCTGATATGGTTGCTCATTTTCTTTTAATCGGCTTGAGAATTCTAAGGGTTTTTTTACTGACTGTCACCTTTTTTTTGTTATGAAATCAGGTTGCAATCTGAACTGATGGCGTTGATGGTAAGAACATCTAAACCTGTCTTGTTGTTGTATCTCTAATGTTTTCAGCAACAAATCAATGATTAAACTTGTTGATCTGAGAGGTTCTCCGATAAATTTTATTTTGTAGATGAGTGGAGAATCTGGGATATCTGCCTTCCCTGAAGGGGACAACATATTTTGCTGGAAAGGAACGATCACAGGAAGCAAAGACACTGTTTTTGAAGGAACAGAATACAAACTATTGCTTTCCTTCCCTAATGACTACCCTTTCAAGCCACCAAAAGTCAAGTTTGAAACCAGCTGCTTCCATCCCAATGTGGATGTGTATGGCAACATTTGCTTGGATATTCTTCAGGTAAAATTATTAATTATTTTAGTTAAAGCTTGTGGCTAGTGCATTTATTAAACTAATTAAGAATGTTTTCTAAGATGCAAATTGGCTGATCAATGATGTTTGATTGTGTGTTCTAGGATAAATGGTCATCTGCCTATGATGTGAGGACAATATTGCTATCAATCCAAAGTCTGCTTGGAGGTGAATCTTGTTTTCCGTTTTCCCCTTCTCTGGTTAATGAAAGTTTGTAATTTAATTGACTATTAACATTGTTTCTCTTTTCATGTTATGTTCAGAGCCAAACATAAGTTCACCTCTAAACACTCAAGCAGCACAACTTTGGAGCAATCAAGAAGGTTTGTTTGTTGTTACTTTGGATGTTTTCCTACTTTGAAGTCTGGATGTATTTATTGCTTGGAGTCTGGATAACACGTTTACTATGAATTGGTGTATGTATAGCTTGGAGTATGGATGACATATTTACATACTTTTGGTACCTTGTGTCTGTTGCAGAATATAGGAAAATGGTGGAGAAGTTGTACAAGCCTCCAAGTGCTGCATAGAAGGAAGAGAAGGGGTCCAAAAGGAGGTGGTTACTTCACTGTTTGTAGAAGGAAGAGAAAGGGGTCCAAAATGAGTTGGTTACTTTACTGTTTATGGGTGTGGTGTGGTGTGGTGTGACTGACTCAATGGATTAATGAATTCTCTTTTTTTTTTTTCCTATCCTCTTTGCAAAGTGTGTAATCCGTTTTCCTATCCTCAGTATGGTTCAGCATCCCTGTCCTGCTTCTTGTGCATTTTGAGAAATTAGAAAAGTGCCGTGACGGGGTGGTTTTGAGACAATCTTACTGAATAATGTTTTTTTTTTCTATAAGCAATGGCATTTTTAATCTGAAACAGGAAACTGTATAGAATGAAAAAGGAAAGAAAATCCATGATGTTTTCCCTTCAATATATATAAAAAAAATATGTAGTATTTTTTCCTTATTTTACAACAAAAAATTAAAGAAACTACGCATATTTAATCTGAAATATGGAAGGAAAAAAGGAAAGAAAATCCATTATCAAGATGATGGTAATGGTAATTGCTATGATAGTTGAAAAAAAAACATGACAAAAACAACAGCCTCGCCGCACCCCAGGGCAGTGCGCAGAAATGAGGAAAGACCAGAAACAAAAGGAAGAAGTGAGTGAAGACAAAACACGACATCGATTTTTATGTCTTCTGGTAATATTATTATGCTTTCGCAACAATGTCATGAACATTCTTACCACAAGGAGCTCGAGAAAGAAAGAAAGAGAAGTTCTATTTGAACCAAAATATTAGTTAGCGTACCACTATTTAAATACTAACTAAAAATAACAGATCCAAAGTTGCGCTTTCCTCTCCATTTACGTTGTGACAGGCTATTATTGCTTCGATGATGTGAGCTGCCTCAAGTTGTACTTGGACAACTCCTTGTACTTTTCAATAACCCCGATCAAGCACACAGTCTGAGAAAATTACAAGCCAAAGTAATCAAGTTAATCGGGCAAAAAATAAATTAGCACCATAGAGCAAACATCTCATCAAGGCAGTCAAACTCTGATTATTATTTTTTCCCTATAGGTACTAATTAAACCAATAATAGATTATACACGAAACAAGTAATTCTAGTGCTTTGCGGTAAAGAATACATCACAAGTGTAAGAGGCTGAACAGACTTGAAACATGTAGAATCTTAAGAAATAAACAGACTGGCCAATTAATAAACAGATGTAATGAGATGTAATGGTTATAAAAGTTCTTCAATATTGTTGCTGATAGAGAGCCTAATAGCATCTTCTAAAAGATATAACCAACAAACACGATTCTAACTTCAAAATATCGCAAAACTTGGTTTTGTAACAAATGAGCAGTTTCTGCAAAAGATAAGTCATGGCAGGGAAGAGTACAGATTCTTACCTTGACAATTTCAACTACAATTGTCTTGTCGGGATTGCCAAGATCAACTTTATGAGGCCCAGGAACAGATTTTGCCACTGAATTTATAATTTTCATCCTGTCAATGCCAGAATTTGCTCGGGCTTCATACATTACTGCAAACTGCACAGAAGGAGTAAGTGGTCAAATTGTAGTTTGTGTTGCAAGTATGAGATGCAACTATGTTGGTCCTTGTTAACTCAGTTCAATCAGTGAAACTCAGATTTCTTATCTCCTACGATTTCCTATATTCCACCACAATTTCGATGTCAGACTACAGGGGTGATTTAGCAGTGTAGTGGTTGCTCAGCTGCCATATGCTAAATGAGAATGGCAAGCTATTAAAAGTATTATTCATGTCTGATTAATTGAAGAAACAAAACTTCATTTTGAATCATTATTTAATTAAATTTTGATGGTGTTCAATGCCATCTATTTCCCCATTGCCAATTTCCCTTGGATCCCAGCTTATGTAATGCTTGGACCTTGTCAAAGGGAGCTACCTCAACAGCAACTCCTGAACTAACCGTGTCCTGCAGGTCTGAGAATTTCACAGAATAAATGGAATTTTATTTAAGGTTACTTCAAAAGTGGTGCTAGAGCTAGCTTATTAACACAAAAGTGACGCATGAAATCAATGTATTCAACATGGAATTCTAAGAACTTTGATGAAGCAAGGAACAAATTCTTGAACATACAGATTTAGTTTTACCACTTAATCCAAATGAGCATTGTTTCCCTTTTCACGGTACATCTAACATGATTTTTCCGTGCAGAAAGCAGTTCTTACTGTTGGGAAATTAAGCAGGATTATCATCAGCAAGTCCTATTCAAAGGGTTCTAAAGGTCAAACAGTGTTTTTGTAGGACTTAGTTTTATATTTTAAGTTTTAGAACTATTAGTTTAGGAAGAGGAAAAAAAAGAATCACAAAATACTATATCTAGGCTACCTCTTGGCTTGATTTAGACTATGAATCAAACCTCCACTAAAAATCAAACCATACAATGAAGTTGGACCAAGACTAATGCTGCATTGTTAGCATATTTGAAGACTCAACTCTTCCCAAGAGTGTGCCCTCTGCATTCCAAGTTGTCAAGCATTGCTGAATTGGATGGTGAATTTTATTCATCACAAAGAAATTAGTTGAAATTGTGAATATGCTACTCAAACACTTCTTCTACTATTTGTTTTATAATTCTCACTTATGGAGCACCAGAGAAGTAGTGCCAGTTTACTTTTGAGGTAAGTATTAATGAATAGATAATTCTAGGTACCTTCAGTGGATCCTGAGCATCCACAGGAAAATATTTTTCAACAACTGGTGCAATCGCTCTTGAGATTTCCTCTTCTGAAGCATAGCATGCAACTTCAATTGGTAGCATTCTTATGATGAACCTATATATGAACAGATAGTACAACTTTAGCATTCTGAAATGATATGTCATTTTTTTAAGATGTAAAAGTTCTTGCTTTTTGCAGTACAGAAAGCCAATTTGGTACATATGCACCAAATGTCACACACAGGTGCATGCCAAGCATTTTGGATGGGGAAATCCATAAGCATTGGCCTGAGGCTGAAGTACGGCTCAAAAGGGGAGAATAGTGAGCACTGGTTGGAAGCTATGCCTTTATAAAATTTAACCTAAGAGGTCAGCAATTCATAAACCTGGACATGTGTTTCCTTGTTGACGCAGCAGATGTCATTAAACGTTGGACAATATCTTTGGGACAAGGGTCTCCATCTATCTTGCGCATTTGAATAAAGGCAACACCATTACAACCAGAATCAAGGCTGAGAAAGCGCCTCTGTTCAAGCAGAAGAAAAATTCATAATCAGCGTAAGAATATGATGATATAACCAAAAATAGTAGCAACATAGCAGACAGAGACCACCCTTTTTAAGCATGCTCACCATAACAACAGGAATTAGTGAATTCAACAGATAGCAAACTCAACAAGATAGGAGTTCAGTTATCAAAAATGAATAATGTAGCGTATCTGAATAAAATACTCTCAGAAATGCAAGGAGTAAAACTACAGTATCTGCTACAAACATAAGAGCACCCAAGTTCACCATGCCCGATTGCAAGATAAACAGCAATTTATACTTCTGTAAAGTTTGTTCATGGAGTTGCATTTCATTCTACAATAGGCTACGGGGAAGCAAAATGTGTTTCCTGCTATTTCCTACAATTTCCATTTTCCCCATCTGGGCCTAGAAGAAACAAAACAGGTAAGCTGAGAGGACAAATAAGACAAACAAAAGAATAGAAAAAAGGAACAAATCATACGAATGTATCACCCAGTATACTTTCTGAAAGTAAAATCAGGATACAGATTATGTGTTTCAATTCTAGGGTGAAGGGGAGGTAATTTCGTTAGATGGTACAGTGCACTGCTTGTATGTCTTTTATCTTCATTTCAAGCCAAATCATTGTACTTTCAGTACAAGCAAAACATCCCTATTGAGTACCTACCAGCACATCTTAACAGCATTGCAATGTGGTGGTCCTGGTGGGTGTGAAGTTAGTGAGCAAAATGAGAGGGTAAATAATCTATGAAGATACCAAATAGAGTAGAGGGAGATAGAGAGCTAAGTACAAATACAGGGAAGAAAAGGAAAATTGAGCTCAACAAAAGAACACAGGCAAAAGCTATAGAAATTAGGCCACCAGTTCAATTTCTCTGATCAACTCATTTAAAAAATTATTTATTTTTCAATGGAACATCAGTAAATGGAACACGGGCAAAACATTGCTCACCTTGTTCTTATCTCCAAGTTCTTTGAGTTCATCCTCAATAAGCCTATCAATGGATTTCTCCTCCACTTTTTCTTGGACAACAGACTTTGGGGCACATGTTTCTGTGCATTTCTTCTTTGCTGGTGGCCCCTCTGCTTCATTTGCTTGTTTTTCATCATTTTTACAACCCTCTTCTTGATTAGTCTTCTCTTCTGTTTGATTTTCACTGTTTTCATTTTCTACACTAGGTGATCCTACCTTTTTGTCTGTAGGATTATCATTCATGGCATCATTGCCTTCAGGGGCTTCTGATTTGTTCTCATCTTCCCCATCTTCTTCATCATCATCCTCTTCGCCATCTCCTTCATCGTCAGAATATGAGAACTTGATCTTTTTATTTGTAGGTTTATCAGGCAAATCTGCAAGCTTCGCACTAGTATCCTTCCCATAAGCTAGCTCTTCATAAAACTGCAAGAAAAAAGTGCAAATACCAGCAGCTCAATGAAAGAGTACATAATTTGACCTCGTAAATCAAGGGAAAGGTGCATTCACCATATCTAAAAGCACTCTAAATTATCGAATGTAGTGAATGCCTTTCTCAGACATTATGATAACAGAAAGAGCAAACCAAAAAACAAAAATCCCACCCATGAAAAGCAGAATTCTTGTAGGAGGAATTTTTTAAGATACTATAAGTTTTTTCTTCGGTCCAAAGTTGTTAGAGTAGTCCTCCCTGTCCGTAAGGACTAGCCATGATGAATTTTACTCGGCATAAGAACTCAAAGCCATGATTTAAAATGGTAGCCATTAATGAATTCTACTTGGAGCATAAAAACAAATCTTTCTCCCATAGCCACCCATTTCACCGCACCTATATTTTCACAGCTATATGAGTCGATTTTCCATATCTCCTGCTTGAATTTTGCAACAAAAAATGAAAAGAAGAAGGTAATAAGAGAAAGGAGTATACAGAATCAATAACGTTAATAGCCTCACGAGAGGCTTGGCGCTCCCTACCCCCATCACAAGTGATAAAGAAGCCTTGAACTCCTGGGTGTAATGGGTAGGAACCCTTCTTCCTAACTGGTTTCTGCAGTACAGAAACACATACAAAATACAATCAAAAGAAAGAAAAACTTATTGCATATGTATGAACAAGTGCATTGAGAGGAAGTAAAAGAAGGATACATTATGAGGGAGATAGCGTTGCTTTCTCTTCTTGCTGTTGGTAGTAGCACTAGCACTGGACTTCGGCTTGTTCTCCGTTGCCATTATTTGCTTAAGCTGTGCTCGATGAGGGTTTCTACTTTCTAGTTCTATTTCGTCGGACACCAAGAAGACGAGAAACACTTGGAGTTGGGCTCAGATAGATTTCTTCGACTTCGGAGTTAGGCCCAAACCCACCTTGCCGCTTTGTGGCCCAAAATTGGATCAGGATTACACTATTGATTCAGAACTGCAATTTAACACCTTAACAAGCACACCATCTAAATTCATAGCAAGAAATGGTGAGAATGTCTCGCAACAAAACAGAAACGTCTCTGTAATATAATAAAATCTGCTACTGGTTCCAAGCTGAGTTCAAGAAGAAGACATTTAAAAGTATGAAACTGGAACTAAAATAAGAGCGAGCAAAGGTGTCAACTGATCTGTTGATTGCGAATCCCTAACGCGTACAGCGGTACAGGGAAGAAGAAGGAGGAGGAGAAACCAGAGGGGCAGGGAAAACGTGGAAGGAAGATGAAGAAAAAACCCGAGGGGAAAGAGGAGAAAAAAATTTGGACCATTTCTCGATTTGTGCGTGTCATCCTTGCGCAGGGGCCATGCTAATCTTCTCTGTATTGTTCCAATTTTATAAGATGTCTCCTAAGAGAACAAGTTCTTGCTTGCCTACGTTGATAAAAGCCTTTCGTCCATGTAACTAGTCGCTGTGGGATGTTGTTCGATCCCTGTTGGGAATTTCGGCAACCGGTGATGAACTGATTATTGCTTATCGAAGGAGAAGCACACAGACAACAATATTTTACGTGGTTCGGCAAAACCGCCTACATCCACGGGAGAGAGTTATTTCATTAGAAATAGAGAAAGGATTACAACAAATACATGGAGGAGGATCTCATCACTCAACTCCCATCACTCACTGCTGCAATGGCAGCAGGGCTGCTGCCCATGGCAGCAGCTCTTTCTCTTCACTCTTTCACACACTTACATTTTCTCCTCTTCTCATTTTGCTCTCTTGTTGTTGGTGCCTTTTATAGGCAAACATGGTAAGTGTCTTCAGCACTCTTGTCAAATATGGTGGCTTAAATCATGCCACTAATTGTGGCATTAGTGGAGCCACCACCAACTTGGTGGTGGGGTATTGCCAATAAATGGCAATACCTAACAATCACCCCCTTTGCCATTTATATGGACAATTGTCCTCTTGCTTCTTCAGCACAATCTTGCATCCTGCAGCTCTTCCAAGCTTACCATTCCGAGAGCATCTGTGGCCAAGTTTATAGGTACTCGCCAAACCTTTCAATCACCAGAGTCACCAAAGCACACCCTTGCTTACACCAAAGGATCACTTCAACCAGATGGTCTCACACATCACATCTGAAGAGTGTTAACGCTTGTCTCTGGGAACATTCCCCTTCGAGCGTATCAATCATGCTCGGTCTGGAATGATTTATCAAGCCTCACACCAAGGCTTACAACACCCCCTCAAACGGATATTCCAAGTGCAACAGTCATTATCTGAGTATCTCAATATGATCACAAGCCCACCACTCTTCCAAGAGTCTACTCATCCAGGAGTTGTGCCTGCCCTCTGTTCCACCGTAGGAACCACGCCTTACTTCTCCATGAGTCTCTCGCTCTTAGTCGTAAGAGTCCAGGTAGCTCTCCACCTTTAACCATGGGGCAGCCCATTAAAGGTTGATCCATGTATGTCTTCATACTCTGAGTATTACAATGTCATCACCGAGCTCACCACCTTGACAAGAGTCAACTCGTTTCCGGAACCTGCGCATGCCCTCTGCTCCTTCATAGCAGCCGCGTCTTAATGCTCCACAAGTCATCCACTTATTGTCCAAGGCAAATGTCTTCTAGCTCATTGATCTTTAGCATGGGGGCAATATCCATGAAAGTCAATCCTGCATTTGTCTTCACACTCATCATAGCCACTTCATTGGCTATCCACCTGTCCACTCATATCTAGCCATCACATTGGCTCTAGGGCGTTCTGAACTGGGCTCATATCATGGCCCACACACCTTCTCCTTAGGTGTCTCCGCTCGTCTTCATGCGGCGGTCTGAAATCTGGGCTCATATCATGCCCCTCACACCTTCCATCCGAGGTGTCTCCGCTCGTCGTGGAGCGGTCTCATCCTCCTTCATCGGGATGACTCAAGTGGCTTCAAGATTCTCTACCACCATGTGGACTTGGGAGAGATTACTGCCACTAACTACATAGAAAGAGAAAATTGTGGTATACTCCTCACAATCCTCCACCTCGATTTCTATGTTTGGAGCTTCTACGCCTTTCTGCTTGACAGCTCCACCTACACCACCTTTGTTTGGTGTCTTCGCCTTTCATAGGCGGTCACCTTTTATCACAGGCGTTTGCACCCCTTCAATTAGGTGCCTCTACAACAACTCATCTTTCCATCCTTACATGCATTGGAAAGGTCCTCGCATGTTGTCTTCATCAAGAGCATAAGAGACTTTCTGTTATACAAACTTTAACAGTCTCTGCTCTGAGCTTCATCTGGGAACTCTTCTTCTCCTTGCACCTGTTGTCTCATTACAGTACCTCGTTGGATCCCTCGGGTACTCTTGCACAATCTTCGTGTGCCCTCGTGCAATTACTGTTCTCCAGATTTCTCCCTATTCCTTTCTTATGTTTGACAGCAGCTCATCCCGTCACAAC
The DNA here is from genome assembly GCA_033617975.1 of Populus alba x Populus glandulosa. NCBI lineage: Eukaryota > Viridiplantae > Streptophyta > Magnoliopsida > Malpighiales > Salicaceae > Populus > Populus alba x Populus glandulosa. The sequence continues at coordinate 6,502,663 of CM066151.1, forward strand.
ACCTGTCCAAGTCAAAATAGGGTGCCAATCTTTATCCCCTTGCTGTATTTCATTATCAGGGTCTTCATCAATTCTCCCTTCGAGAAATCACAGTCACAGAATCTGCCTTCTTTGGAGAAATCACAACTCCATCAGATCCTTCATCATGCGGAACCCAATTGTTCCCCTTGTGCCGTCATCCTGCTAGTCTTCAACCGTTTCATTACAAACTGCTATATATATGAAAATAGTACTGTATGGATAATCCTTCCACTAAGCAAGTTCCCAGGAAAGATTGGAGGGGTCACAACGGTCCCGCTTAAAACCCAATCTCCTAGACAGAACTTCTTAGGCCATATCTATCCATCGTACTGTCTCTCCGTATATACAACCATTTGCTAGCTCTGTTGCGGCTTTCCTTTACAAGTGATCTGGAATATACAGGTTTAATACATGATTTCTCAACATCTAGCGAGACTACTAGTGCTTAGATTCGTCAAGATTGGTCTTCGTCAATTTTCACTCTCCACCTCAAATTGTCCACATAACCGGGTGTCCAGAGTGTCCCAATTTTACCTTCCATCAAGGCATTACATTTAACCATTTAACAGTTTAGCACATGTAATTGGGAAAACATGTGCACCTTCTTCTTCTTCATCACCATCGACCACCATCAAGACCCTCAGATGCCTCCTGATCGGACAATCTCTCTTTAATTATTCACCACTGCCATTTTCGGTCTCAGATCTCAACGATCGGACCATACCATTGCATCCGGAATGATCAAATTAGCGGGAAACATGTCTTGAATCGTCCAAATCGCACTTCAGACGGCTACGATTTGATCAAAACATTTCTAGCCTGATCAACGGCTCAGATTCACTCTCAGATCCGGTTGCACGTAGACTCTGCTGCACAAAATCCTTACCCTCGGCTCGCGGCTCGGCGTGGCTCGGCTCGCGGCTGATGACATGACATGTGGGTCCCACGGTGCTGACGTGGCACTGACAGGTGCTAACATGGCATGCTGACTGTGTATATGACGTCACCATTGCATCATGATGATGTCATCCAGGGCCATTCAACTGTACCGCTAACGCCATAATTACGTCATGCTGACGTCATCATGAATCGGATCAGCCACGTGGGTCGGGTCGTCTGGTATTCGGGTCGGGTCAGCCCATCCGGGCGAAGAAGACGCGTGTGACGCGGGGCGCGCGTTTGCGCGCGTGGCCAGCCTCCTCGTCGGCACGTGACGGCGCGTGTGGCCATGTCCGACGTCCGATTTCGACGCGGTTTTCAACAGTGGCTTCGTCTCTTCCTCCTCTACACAGTGGTATGGTCAAAATATAATTTTGACAACTTTCATTTTTGAGCAAAAATCAAACACCACTTTAAACCATGTGCTCTGATACCAATTGTTGGGAATTCCGGCGACCGGTGATGAACTGATTATTGCTCATCGGAGGAGAAGCACACAGACAACAATATTTTACGTGGTTCGGCAAAACCGCCTACATCCACGGGAGAGAGTTATTTCATTAGAAATAGAGAAAGGATTACAACAAATACATGGAGGAGGATCTCATCACTCAACTCCCATCACTCACTGCTGCAATGGCAGCAGGGCTGCTGCCCATGGCAGCAGCTCTTTCTCTTCACTCTTTCACACACTCACGTTTTCTCCTCTTCTCATTTTGCTCTCTTGTTGTTGGTGCTTTTTATAGGCAAACATGGTAAGTGTCTTCAGCACTCTTGTCAAATATAGTAGCTTAAATCATGCCACTAATTGTGGCATTAGTGGAGCCACCACCAACTTGGTGGTGGGGTATTGCCAATAAATGGCAATACCTAACAATCCCAACTAATGAACGTCACTCTCTTGGTTTATACACGTCATCCTCCTCACTTGTGATCCAAGAAATAAGGTTATGCCGCAAGGAAGGACCCTAGAAAGAGACCCAATCGAACAAAAACAGATATTGAAGATTAGCATGAAGTTCCAATCATCAGACATAGAAGCTCTAGAAAACTCAGAACAGATATGTGTCCTTCAATGAGGACAACAGGATACATTAGGAAACATGAAGTTCCAATCATCAGACATAGAAGCTCTAGAAATCCTATTCATTTCCTCGATTCCACCTTCACATATTGAATTATCAGGAGAGGTTCCATCCCAACCCGACCAATCGATCCTTTGAACCCCACTCTCCCTTTTCCACCCCTTCCATTTAGTTTTTCTCTCTTGGAGCTCTGATTTTGGAAGTTTTAGGGTTCATCAATTGTGTTAGAATTGGAGGGTTGTTAACCGATTATAATCCAGGTTGCTCTGCTTTGGTATTATAATGTTTGTACCATTTCCAGTCCTTTCTTCTAACTTAACGAGATCAATTAATTTCCCATATGTATTTCTGTGTTTTATGTTCCGAGTGTGGATAAATGTTTGAACTTTATACATAAAAAAATAAAAAAAATATTAGCAACTCATCTATTAAAGTCCTTTCTTCTTCTTCTAGAAGTTCCCGATTCTGCTTCTTTGTTCTTGCCGTTCGCCAACACATCCATTTTAGCTATGTCCTAAAGTCATTTCTATGTTTGTCTTTCTCATTTATAAAAAGATGGCGTGAATGAGCGCTTTTGATGGAGAAGCTCTGCCCTTGGACTGAATGATGTACGTGTCTCTTTACTTCCTTCAGACACTGGCTCTGCAATTCTTGCAGAATGGATAGCTACGTGATAATTAGAGATAATTCTCTTATGAACACAAAGAGGGCATTTACACACATCATACCATATTGCAAGCTTTGCTGAGAAATGTAGAAGAATTTGCAGGGCCTGGGCTCGATTGACGAACCAGTCATCAATAGAGATTTGTATGTAATTTTTTCCTACTATTCACGCTGTCTTATTCCATTCTATGCCCGCGACAGACTACAGGACTATTGACAGCTGTCCGCTTCTTTAGCATTATTTTCCCAACATATCTAGCCATAATGTCCTATAAGCATCAAGAACAAGGTGGAAAACAGAAAAAGGAACAGAAGCTAGAGATCACAGGTAGGATGGTTATAGAAAGCCAAAATTACACTTCATTTACCACTGAACACTTCGATATAAACAAGGACGACACCAATATTTTCAGCTATTAACATAAGACGACACGGAATTCTTGATTACAAATAGATGGATTCTAGCTAACCAAGATAAACAAACAGTCATCGTATTCAGCCGGAGATTTCAATAGCTTTCTTGACATCAGGTTTCTTGACTTCCTCCTTCGGCACAGTAACAGTAAGCACCCCATTCTCCAAACCAGCCTTGACTTGATCTATCTTGGCATTCTCAGGCAGCTTGAACCTTCTCAAGAACTTGCCACTGCTGCGTTCAACACGATGCCATGTATCACTCTTGTCTTCCTTCTCCACGTTCCTCTCCCCGCTAATTTGAAGCACCCTGTCATCTTCAATCTCGACTTTCACTTCCTCCTTTTTAAGCCCCGGGAGATCAGCTTTGAAGACATGGGCCTCTGGGGTCTCTTTCCAGTCAATGCGAGTGTTAACGAAAGCTGAATTCTCACGAGGGATGAGGGAAGAAGAAGGGAAAGGGAAGTCCTTGAATGGATCGAAAGAAAAGAAAGGGTCGAAGATGATGTCTCGTGATCGGTTGTTGAAGAAGCTTGGAATCATTGCCATGATCGATATGTGTTATTTGCTTTGCTGGTTGGTCGTTTGCTGAAGAATAATCGTTGTGAATTGCTGTTGATCGGTCTAGCTGGGGAGGGGGAATTTATAGGAAGCAGGAGACAAATCCAGGGCAATCGCGATGGCGCGATTCACGAACTTTCTGGCATGCTCCAGAATAATTGAGGCCTAGAATTTTTTGAAGCCCTAACTTGGGCAACAACTTACAGGTTAATAAGGCCCATGAAACCCTTGCTTGGGCTTCAACTCTTTGCAAGCATCAAGGGCTGCTATATTCTTTTTTAGAGCTTTTAGTAGACTTGTTAAGACTTATTTAATGCATTTATAATTGATTAAATGTCAATTACAATCAACCTTTATTTTTATTCAAAATTTACCATTAATAATTATAAAATATCACAATAAAAAGTGCGATTTATTTAATTAAATATCCTTAAATAATATTTTATTTTTATTTTTTAACACAAATTAACAATAAACGAAGTTTAATAAATACAGTATTATGATTTTTTTTAATTAAAGAATGAATAGTTGTTTTATGTCCATAATAAATAAAAGCTAAAAAAATATACGGACTGGTAAATTATATAAAAAAAAATTATTAACGCCAATTAAAACTGGAGTGAAAAGTTGATATTTCTTGTAAGAAATAAAAAAAATAGATATAGAATATATCCTTTTCATTTTACATGTGTATATCCTGCTAGATTTTACACTTGAGCAATGACACGGGATAATTGTCAAAGTTGATTTTTATTTAATTCTGCAATAATTAAAATAAATATCCACAAAAATCTGAAGGATTTAAATTCTACATGAGCAAATGAGTGTTTTATAAGTCAACGTGGTTTTTTAATTAAAAAAAATAAAACGAGTTTAAATAAATATTTTCAAGAATCCCCGTAATTTAAATTAAGGAGTAAAAAATCTATTTCTCGAGGTAGAAGTCCCATTTCCTTATTAATTTACTTTTTTTATTTTGACGAAAACATGCTTTTTATTAGTACTATGTTGTTTTAAAATAAAACTTATCATAATATAAAAATCATGTTTCAAAAAATAATGTCTTGATAATTTTTACGTGGTTGTATGAAAAAATCAAAAGAATAATTAATTTGTAATAAATAAAAATATCAATATATATATATATATGTTATTCTCATTGAATATTCATGTGCAATCATTTTTATATTTTTTAACATATTAGACTCATAAATAATTATTAACAAAGTTATTGCATATATATAATCATAAAAGGCTCAAATTGTATTTAAAAAGTATAATATAAGCAGACAATTTATTAAATGGCATTGTCATTATAAATTCAAAGAGGATTTTATTTAAGTTAAGAAACAGTGTTGTTGGACTAGCCCTTTAAAAAAAAAAAAACTAGATCTACTTGTTTATTTATGTAAGGCTAAGCCTATGTGCCTGCATTTATTTCTTCGTCTGTTTAATTTTAAAAAATTATAATAGCCAACGTGTTGTTTATTTAATATTTTTCCGCCGCCATCAATTATCATAAAATAGGGTTTGATTTTTTAACCCAAAAAACCCAAATTCTTACCTATTTTTATTTTTAAAAAAATACTAGAAGTATAAATAATCTCATTTAATATTTCTTCTCACATGTTACAGAGAAAGACTAATGTTTTGTTTTCAAAATTAATTCCTATTTGTTAATTATTTATTTTTATAGCTGAAAGTTGAATCACCTTACCATTTTTATTAAGTTAAACTAGATTTTAATTATATAACCATTAACTAGATTACATTATGTTAGCTTTCACTTAGTTTTATTTTAAACTTTTTCAAATTAGCTTGCCAGCCAGGTCGGTTTTATTAATACTATTAAAAAGTTTTCTACACGTAAAGCGGTTTATTATTTTTATATTTTTTAATATATTCTTGTCAAAAATATTAAAATTTATTTATTTATTTATTTATAATTAATACATGCTTTTATGATAGTAATAAGATTAGAAAAATAGTTTTTCACTAGAGAGATGATTTTGTTATTCTTATTTCAAATCGCCAAATATTTTTTTTATATTTGTTATGATTGCTTTTTATTTTGAAGGCATGGATAGGTGTATGTATCTGGAACGTGTATAACTAGTTAGATCACACACACTAATTAAACTGTTAAAAGAATTCGCCAAAAAGCTATTGTGAAGAATGAACAAAAAAAAATACAACAAAATGTAAAATTTAAACTGCGCTTAGGCGACTGGTAGATGGGGAAAATAAAAGAAAATTCTTAAATATTTTTCCAAAAAGAGAGAAAGGAAAAGGAAATTATATATATAAACAGATGGGGGTTAAGGCCTCAAGCGTGGCTTACAGAAAGAAGGTTTGAAGCTCTCTCCATATAGCAGCCAGAGGAGATAACTAATGTCAAATTATTACTTTAAATAAGACTGGATCTTATAGAACAAGATGAGAAATCGGCCGCTAGTTGATTCTTTAGCATTTAAGGGATTAAAACTCTAAAAAACATGTTGAAAGAAAAAAAATGTAATGTTGTCTTTTTTAACAGGAGATTTCAACAGTCTTCCTGGCATGATCAGGTTTCTTGACCTCCTCCTTGGGCACAGTGACAGTAAGCACCCCGTTTTCCATACCAGCCTTGACTTGATCTGTCTTGGCATTCTCAGGCAGCTTGAACCTTCTCAAGAACTTGCCACTGCTACGTTCAACACGATGCCATGTATCATTCCTGTCTTCCTTCTCCACGCTCCTCTCCCCGCTAATTTGAAGCACCCTGTCATCTTCAATCTCGACTTTCACCTCCTCCTTTTTAATCCCCGGAAGATCAGCTTTGAAGACATGGGCCTCTGGCGTCTCTTTCCAGTCAATGCGAGTGTTGATGAAAGCTGAATTCTCGCGAGGGATGAGGGGAGATGAAGGGAAAGGGAAGTCCTTGAATGGATCGAGAGAAGAGAACGGGTCGAAGATGATGTCTCGTGATCGGTTGTTGAAGAAGCTTGGGATCATTGCCATCTTCTCGTCTTTGTTCTTCTTTATGCCTTCGAAGCAGGAAGTGTTTGTAATTGAGAGATGAATTGCTGTTGTCGTGTTGACGACAAGGTTGTCAATTCTGTTTCGGTAGGTGTTTTGTTTTTTCAATTGGAACGAAATGTTTCGGTTTTGGAGTGTTTCGGCGTGCCGTTTCGGGGTTGTACTGTTCATATATATATATATATATATATATATATATATATTCCATAAACATAATTCAAATTCAAGATAAATTAATTATAAATTATGCAATACAAACATAATGCCAAACAAATATAATTTTAAAATTTAAAATATTTTTAAATAGTAAAGATTAAATAGATCTTTAACTTAAAATAATATAAACCATATATTAATTTTTTTAAAATAATATTTTTTGGCCGAAACGGAACAACCGGAATGAAACCGGAACGTTTCGGCCGGAATTTGGCCGGAATTTCCGGAACGGGCCGAGATTTAAAATGAGATGGAATTTGTTCCGTTTTGTTCCGTTTTTTGAATTGGTATGAAATATTTCGGCCATTCCGGACGGAACGGAACGGAATTGACAACCTTGGTTGACGATGATGAGGAAGGAGGGATAGTTGAGTAATTTATACATTAAAGCGGGGGAGGAGAGAATTCTGGTAGTTTCATCTTGGGCTTCTCTGGATCTTTCTAGTACTTTCTCGAATCTTTCAAGGCTTTATTGAAAGATCCAGAACCTGGTTTTCAAGAGAGCAGGATTTTGAAACTTGAATATAGAATGTAGGCCCATAACACATACGGGCTTTTATTGGCATTTACTAGGCCCGTGTCAAGAGCTGTGTGTATCAAGCTTTTTTTAATGTTTGGCTACGCTTTGAAAACATGGTTAAATAAATTAATTTTTCAGTTTTAGATAAATAAAAGTGTTTTTCAGTTTAAGAGATCGGAAAATGCTTTCCATTAAGTATCTAAAAACTAAAATGATATATTACTTCATTGTTTTTTTTTTGTGCACACGCACATAAATAATAATATATTAATAAAATACTTTAAAATATAATATTTTATAAAATAACAAATTACTAGCATATTTATATAGGAGATAATATATCAAGATATAGTAGTACACAGCATTAAAAAAATATTAGTTCGATATGTTAATGAATATAATAGTTGCTAGAAAATACATTTGAATACAAAACATGTTATATTATATAATAATAATATATTTTAAATCGTATGAATTGTGTTATAAAATTAGAATAACATCAAAAAAAATTATTTTCAATGTTCTCCAAACACTAGAAAATATTTGATAAGATAAAAATATAAAATTTTAAAAATTTTAATAGCTCAAAATGTATTATTTCTCAACTTATTTTCTTCGATACATCTAATGTTTTTTAAAAATTTAATAAGTCAAAATGTATTATTTTTCAATTTATCTTATGACACATTTAAAAATCATAAAATAATCTAGAGCTTATTATTCATTATACAATCAAACATATAATTAGATTTTTTCTGAAAAAATATTCAACAAGTTACATATCTATAATATTATATTTTAAATATTTATATTATATGTAAGGATACACTTTATAAAATAAACCACACACAAATATAATAATTTTTTTATCGCCATTACACTAATTATATCGTGTTATTTCACTATAAATAGTCAAACAATTACATTTAATGTTCTATACACACTGCATAAAAAAATATATTATATTTTACAATTTATTTTCTACCACACTAAATTAGTTTTTGGCAGATAAACAAGTCACCAATCTAATTAATTTTTATTTATTTCTGATCAAGAAGAAAAAACAAAGAAAACATTGTTTGGCGTATGAGGTGTGGGATACCACGAAGAAGAAAATCACCATCAAATAAAAGAAAAAATGGGGGAAAAGACTTTTACATGTGTGTTTGTGGGCATTGGTGGAGCTGTGAGGGTGTAGAAAAGGATGGAAGGATCCCATGGATGCATCATGCAGCTTGTAATAAGCAAGAAGCCGTAGCGAGACAAGAATATAATAAAATACTTTTCGTGTTTGATGACGTAATGGATGACTCCACGTGGCTATGAAAACTGTCAACGCTTGCTGACGAGGGAAACATGACCATCGAAGAAATCTACCCAAAGATTACGATGCCATCACCACCACCACCTTGTCACATCATCTTCATGGTCTCTGAAAGGAATTGTTAATTTGATTCCCTTTACCTTACCCACGCTCCCTTACTTTTGAGGATGTTTGATATGCTATTGTTTTTTTAAATATTTTTTATTTATAAATATATTAAAATATTTTTTTTATGTTTTAAAAAATATTTTTAATATTATCACATCAAAATATCTAAAAATATTAAAATAATATAAATTTAAAATAAATAAAATAAAATTTTAAATTTATAGCAATACTATCCTTTTTTATTTTTTCTTCTTTTTTTCTAAATAATGATAACATTGGATTGGCTTTACTAGATGAGATAATCTCGAATAAAACACTTGATTTGCTCTTAATTTAAAATAATAAAATTTAAAAATAATTCATTTAAATATATATATATATAATTGAGTTAATCTTAGTTCTCTTTATTCATCCACCATCTAAAGGATAAGAAACTTATTTAAAAAACAAACCTAGTAAAAATTATTAAAGTTAAATAAATAAAAAAATGTATTGAAAAAAAATCGAATCATTCTGGATTAACTCAATGAAAAAGTAAAAAACAAGTCATGAACAAAATCATATATATCTAGCATTGTGATGGCGATGGCATGTGGGTGGTGGCGGTGGTGTGAAGTCGATAAGTGATGACAATCGGAGGAGATGAATGGCAGGGCTGCCGACCAATGATAATGGATGGAGGAGCGGAACTTGATGGTCATTAAAACTCGCCATAACCACGAGATGTTTGGGCCCAACAACTGCCAAGAATTCAACACTCATAATGTCTTCCAGAGTGTAAAAAGTCCTCAATCATTTGAAAGGAGGATAATTTGTAAGGACAACTCGATAAATAAAGAACACTTTTCACATAGCCAGCAACAATATACAGAAGACCTGATTGAAAAGGAAGGTGTTCAAAAAAACAAAAAAAACAAAAAGAAAATTAAGATACTATTTGTTTCACATGTTTCATAGAAAATAATTTTTCAGAAATTACATTTCAATTTCTTTTTATTTTTTATTTATCATTAATAAAAATTAATTTTTAGATTAAAATATTTTTAACTTGGTACGAAACATTTTTTTTAAAATATATTGTTATTTATTAATTATATCAACTTTTATTTTTATTTATGTTTCTTATTATTTTTTAAATTAAAATTTTTTATTTATGATATTTAATCTATATATTTTTATTATTATTTATTTTATCCTAAAAATTGAATCTTTATTACTATTTATTTTATTTCAAATAACTTATAAAATTATATTTTTTCCATTTTTTATTAATCAAATCTTATCCTTGTCCTTTTAATAAGCTTAAAAAAATACTAACAAACATTAAAGCATAATTTACTTCTCAAAGATTTAGTTTATAAAAAAAACTTACCCAAAATAAATAAATAAAAAAGCTTAAGATACAATGAGAATCATTAGAAAGATGGCATTTTTTTTCTTTTTGACAAACCCTTTTATATATATAAAGATATTGAAAGAATTCTACATTTACAGGGGAGCTATATGTATATAAATAATATATATTTATAGCGACTGTACGTTATCCACACCGCCGGATGAATATGCGGCAGCAAGGAGAGCTCCGCCAATGCCTGATCCATCTTCTGTAACTTCAAGAATGACGTGTTGGGCCACATCTTCTCCCAATATTTCATTTAGGGCTTCATGCAAGTACTCTCTGAACATTGTATAACTTGTATATAAACCCCCTTCAATCGCAACAACTGTTCTTCTCATTTTTACATCACTTCTACTTCTTCCACCAGTGATGCCTCCACTTCCATCCCGTCCGATCTTCTTCAAGATTCCCACTATGCCAGCAGCTGCCAATCGAGCAGCCCTACGTGTCACAACGTCACATACTCTTACAACAAGCTTTCGGACCTTCAAAGAGACCTCTGAAATCTGAAATTGACAGGTGCACGGGAAAATAAAACCGATATAGTCAATCCCTAGCAGCATTCAATAAACACAAGAAAGGAAAACATGAGTGATCCATCTACCTCCAGGGTTTCTTTCATGATCTTATCTACTTCTTTCAGTTCAGGAGAGTCGTCCTCGTGCATTGCAGCCAGCAAAGGTGTTCTGATTAACAATAGAGGAAAATGAGTAAGAAATTAAAGAGAACCAAAGCTTCAAGTGACAATAAGCATAGAATATCAAGAGAGATGACGCATTTATACAACAATAAAATCAACTCCTAGTCCACCCGAGATTTGTGTGTGTGTATGTAACATACTGCAAAATAAAGGGGATTGATAATCTGGAGGAAACAGGTCCAAATATATCCGAGTCTTGCGACATTCTGAGAATAACTCTCCGAACAATGTCACCTAGATACATTCCTGATATCAGTTTCTCAAAACCCTGCAACAAAATCCAACAAAGAGCATTTAGCAGGTCCTTTATAGTAATAAATAATAAAAACCTAAGAAACTGCTCCTTACCTGATCATTTGGGTTAGGGCTTTCCAAATCTAAATCAATATCATAAGAAGTTCTTGGCAAGTGGGATGACCAGAAATTTCCCCATTCCATGTTAACAACCTAGTAAAACAAGAGAGAAGCATAATGTGAGTAAGCAAATATAATAATAGATCATTTTTCAAGTTAATCACAGGAAAATGCTTGAACAAGACAAGAGCAGTACCATGCATCCCGAAGTTGTAAGAAGACCTTGACACTTTATGATGGCATCTGCCCGCTCTAAATAACAGGCATTAGTACCCGTTCCAATTATAACAGCAGCAACAGTGTCAGCATCATCATAATGTCCAAGTGCTAAGGTTCCCGCAGTATCATTTACCTGTTCAAAACAAAGTGCACCTCTTCATCAATACATTAAAAAAAAAAAAAACTATAGGAAAAGGAAAGTACTTTTGGTTTTTTTTTTTTGGGGGGGGGGGGTGTTAAGAAGGCTGTCCAATGTACCACCCTCCACAACTAAATTTTTTTAAAAGAAAACTATGAGAAAAGGAAAATTTGAAATCAACAAAAGGATCCTCCACAAGCTCAAACATACTGGTGTCCGTGCATTTATACATGCATGACTTGGTAATTTTTAAGTTCTAGATCAATCTATTAGAGATGTAAGATGAACTTTATTTTGCATACAGTACAACATCAACTACGAGCTATTCAAGATCCTGGTACGAGTAAAACTCCACCAGTTACTGTAAAGCAGGTGTTTTTCTTATGATAAAGTACCAAAGATTTTCAATCAAGGAAACTTCATGCGAGTAAAACAGATGGGGAAAATCTTTGCAAGCAGTCTGCGATAATGGTCTTGATCTTCTTTAGTTCTGAGAATGAAATTATGGTTAACTTTGCAATGCCGGCCAAGCTATTCAATTCAGAAAGTACATGACCTATGGAAAAAACTTAAACTGATTCGGAATAGTATACATGTTTGACCACTTAACAGTTACTATTCAAAAATACTAAAGCATACTTTTGACTGATAACAGTAATGCCAATTGAAGTATACCCCAAAAATCATCGACTTTTTATTTATTAAAATACCTTCAAATAGCAAAAACCGTATAGTTGAATTGTTATATTGGGTGAAGGGAAATCAAATATCAATGTTGCTTCCATAAGAGAAGAAAGTGCTTACCAATACTGCAACACGCATATCTAAACCACTCCTGATTAATGCTGCTTCTAAAAGTCCAACCACCTCTTCTCCAACCTACAATCATTTGTGCAATAAATCAGTCTGTAAAAAAAGGAAACGAAACGGAAGTTCACTAATAATAGTCACTTGAATAAAATGTATAAAAACTTCCAGATTGGCTAATAGAAGCATTATCAATTAAATTATAATATATTTATGATAAGTGATTTAATTATCAGGCCAAGTATATTTAAGATTTTTCCTCATCCTAAAATTACATGCAGTGAAAAAACACATCCTAGGTGCTCCAATACTTCACTTACTGCTCCTTAAGAATAACATAAAACATGTGTAGACATATTGAGAACAGCAAAAAGGTGCCGGAAATCCAACTAACAATTATGCAGTCAACATTTAGAAGTTTCGTTGGCAGACATCATCTAGCTTACCATATCTTCAATGGCAAATCCTTTTGTCCATTTGATAAGGATCCCCGAACGAATCGACAATTGTTTCACTGGAAAAGAAAATGTAAGCCCAAGCTCCCTTTCTCTAACTGAAGAAGGCTCAGAACCACTTTCTTCTTTTTCAACGAATTGCTTTAAGGTTGAAGCAATAAAATCAAAGAGATCCTGTAGCCAAAAAAATGCACAATAATTGCCATACTTATCAGGAGGTGATCTCTTATCTTCTTCTTTTTTCCTTTTCCAAAAGCATGCCCTAAGATAGTGAAATATTTGCAGTTAAAACTCAGTCACCTCACTTGTGCTTGTCATCAAGTGCCGGGGAATGGGTCGTCGCTCCACATCTTGAGACAAGATTGAAGATCTTCTACCTCCTAGCTGAACCCGCAAGACCCTAAAATTAGTACCCCCAAGATCTAGAGCATAATAAGTTCCTATCTCACTCCTGACAACAACATCAGAAATCAATTTACCAATGCAACCTATGCAAACAATACAAATATAGACTGCATAATTGAAAATTGATCCAACTCTAATAATTGATATAAAAAAAAAACAATTTAAAAAGCACAGTCACTGCTTATTTGGTATGATTTCCCCAAGCAAGCTAGTAATTATACATGCACATTACAAATACCATACATGCCAAATGTGAAATTAATTGGATGTCCATATCTATCTCATTTATATATCACAAATGGGGCAAAGCTTTCTTATTCTTATTCGCTTCAGGAACTTAAAATTGATATACATGGCATGCATGGGTAAAGGATCAAAAACAACCGTAGCTAAAAAGGATGAGTCTCAAATGATTTATGCAGGATAATAGAAGAAATGGTCACATCTGGTGTAACTTGATCCTAACTCTTCCAGCTAATATATGATTCAAAGACAGGTACAGGAAACAGGCTAAAGGCTATTAACAACTGTAAACACACCCTCTCCATTCCAATATCTAATCTCTGTCATTGCGCATGTTTTCAACAGCCAGAACACCTCAAAAATAAAAAGGGGATGGAGCTAAATGGAAAGTCTGCCAGTGTTAGCAATTGACAATATGAACTCCCTTTGAAGGCATGTAATGCATCAACACTATGTTTCTAAATAAATCTGCGCTTTAACATAAAAAATGCAATTATGTATTTGCATCGACAAACTATTAAAACAATTGTTAAATCAAGAGTCGGGTATGAAAATTCTGTTCATTGAATACATCGCAGATTCTGTCCTTCGTTGAGCAACCAATCTCGTCCACTTGGAAAAGAAGACTAAATGAGAACCAACATATTTCAATTGAGGAACCTAAACACGTAGTATTTCTCAAACAGTTCTATAACATTTTAAATCAGAATAGAAAGGAATAGAAAGAGAACATTTAGATTCTATAAACTCATGTTTTTGTTTGAGAAAAAAATATATTCCCAAATCAAGTAGTGAGAAGATCGATTCATTACAATCAAGTTTTGCAAAACAACAGATAGCAGGACATGAATATATAATTTAAAAGCGCATGCGTTTACAAATAAATCCAATTCCAAAACCACTGTACCAGAATCATCTAACCGAGTGAACCCCCAAAACACTTTAAAAACAAACTTATACAACACAAAGGAGAAAACAGCAAATAGACTGAACATCACAGCAAAACAAAAATAAAACTGGAATAACCAAACACTTTACAGTGAAAAAATTGGCAGAAAGCGTGAAGAAACAAGAAAAAGAAATAACAAAAAGAAAGACTGTCCAAGTTGCAAGAAAACAAGGGAAAAAAAAGTTCAAAAAGCACTCCAAACAGCAATGGGAAACAAATGGCCAAACTGTATCAGATTTTAATTAAAGATAAAAACAGTAAGAGTAAAAGCAACAAGAACACCCCAGAAAACGATCACGAGATGGTAATAAAATAGGGGGAAAAAATATCAAACCACCATAAAAATGAAATTTTCAAACCAAACTATCGAATTCAAGATTACTAGGCATACAAATATCACCGAAAGAAACTAAAGAGAGAAGTACCATTCAATTAATTCCTAAACCAACCAGCGACGATGGATCAATCAAGAATCAAACAAAACACAGAAACACGCGCAGACACACTAAAAGTAGGACCACATAGTATCTCTCACAAGTCACAACCAGTAACAAAAACAACGAGAGAGGTAGATTAGATTATGGATTATTATACCCCGTAGGCAAATGGTCAACAAAAGTGAGTAGCATTTTAAGCTTCGAGCCACCTTCAGACGCCAAACCAGCGTGCATCTCCACAGCCATAGCATCCACTACTTGCCTTAACCTCCCAACTGGTGTCTCACATGCTTCTTCTAACTCTCTCAACACTCCTACCACTCTCTTCCACTTCCTCCTACTCCGTACCCTCCTCCCCACCACCACTCCTGCCACCGCACAAGCCGCCGCAGCAGCAGCAGCCGCCACTCCCGCCGCCACCTTCCCCATCACGCACCAATTATCCAACTATACCGCTTGTCAACTTATCACTGTACGCTCACCAGTCCAAAAAAACAGAAAACCGACGCCGTTTCATTGTGAAACATTGCAACTTTGCTATGCAAATGAACTATCTGAATGAAACCTAGATGGGAAAAGTTAAATACTTTATGAGGATTCAGCGGCGAGAGACAATCGCCGGTGAAGGTGCCTATTTGTAGATGAACAGTTCGAGGAAAGGCTTGAAAGACTCTTTTTTTATAATAAGATTTTACAGGTAAGTGTTAGGAGGAGTTATTTTTTTTTTGTGGGGGAGAGAGAGAGAGAGAGTGGAATGGTTTTTTTTTTCTTTTTTTCCTTGACTAAAGAAGCGTTGGAAAGCGAACTGGACGGTACTTATAGAGGTAATAAAATGACAAATATGCCCTCGTTAATGCTCGAAATTGACATATTTATGCCGAGGATCTTCTTGTTGATTTCATTACCGTTTAATGAGAATTTTGACTTCTGGGCGTGGCTGCTTTTTTTGTGGGGTTGGTGCATGCAATTGCCATTCGAGTTTAAGGATATTACAAGTTAAAAAAACACCTAAACCTCTCATTGTTTTTCGAAAGGAGAAAGATGGTCGGTGTTGATTGCGTTTGACTCGTTTGATTAAGACCCTTTTCCGATCTGGAGACCGGCACAGAGGGCTAGCCGGGCTGGCTACTTGGATAGCCAGAAAATGCTTGTGTTCTTTTAAATCCCAATTTACCTGTGTGAACCAAGTTCGTGCTCGTTCGTTGATCTTAGTATGTGATTGTGACTCGTGATCTAAAATCACTGAGTTCTCTGCTCATATAACTCGTGATCTTAGCATGCCGATCCTGTGTTCATCATCCACAATATAACTATTGTTTTGAAGATGGTCATGATATTGATGACAATTGGGTTTGTGTCAAATGGTTTTTGCAATTTATTTATAGTATGTTCTTCAAGTCACGACCATCTCGTTCATTTTTCCTTCTTTTTTTATTTGTTTTTGTTTTTGATAAATTCATATAGATTGATATTTACTAATACTGGAATTCAGTCTCTTAATTTTTTTCATTTTTAATGTAAGCATTTACTTTATTGAATTTAAAAGTAAGTTCGATATATAAATAAATCGCATTCCACAAGTTTATTTAAAAATATATTTTTTTTAACATTAACATATTAAAACCATTAAAATTCACTAAAAAAATTAATTTTATATTTTTTTTAAGTAAAATGTATCTAAACATAGTTTTAAACGCAAAATTAATTATAAAGTGTTCGAGAGTATGTTAACAATCAATTTAAAGTATTTTTTGTTTGAAAATATATTAAAATTATATTTTTAACTTTTAAAAAATAATTTATTTTCAAGGAAAATTATAGAAGCATTTCTTATCCGAATTAAAGAGGAGATTATAGCTCAAGTGCCTCTTCCTTGCACAATCACGTGTGCAGACAAAGAAAGAGAATGAGTTGAAGGGGCAAAAAAAGAAACATGATGAGTGTGTTCCTGTTTTTGGTCTCGGATTACAAAAGTTTTCTACCGAGTTAATACGAGAGTGCTTCCTTCCTAGCTCGACTCGCCATCCTTCACTTGCGACCTAGTTGGGACCGATTCAATGAACCCAACAAATTAATGAATTAATCATCACACGAGACGACAGCGTTCGAGGCACACGACAACAAAGCAGCATTTTATTTATCCTGTAATAATATTATTAGTTTTTTTTTCAAACCGAAGAGACCAGAACATAAGAATCGACAGCGGCGTCAATGCTACCGGGCAGCAGCAAGTAGCAGTTGGTGTTTACAATATTATGTGCATTCCAGGTTGGTTTCGAAACCTGTATCGCCTGTCACAGCTAATCGTCTCCTTTTCTTCACGCATGCTCAGATCTTGAACCATGGCCGCGTTCATCTCTCCATTTTCTTCACTGCCTTGCTCAGATCTCTCGTTCCCAGCTCAGATGGCAACAGCAAACTTTCACAAGTCTCTCTTTTCTTTCCTAGGCTTTTCCCCTCACAGTGGTTTTCACATCGCTTGTTTCATATCGTGGTGTATAATGTTTTTAAAAATATATTTTTATCTTAAATATTAAAATATTTTTATTTTTTATATTAGTTTATCAAACTCATCGAAAACACTTAAAAAACTGATTTTTCTCTATTGAAGCACATTTTGAAAACAAAAACGAACTAAAAAACAGAAGCTGTCGAACTTCTAAACACTACATTAGCTATAGTTTGTGGTATGGTTTTTTGGATTTTATGGTGTGTTTGGAATTATAATAACAATTATAATTTAAAATTATTTTTTTATATTACCACATCAAAATAATATATGAAATCATGTTTTGAAGTAGAAAAAAAATCAAAATTTAAGCAACGAACACTCTTAAAATATCTCTCTAAAGTCCCAGGTTTAAAATTGACATGGAAAAATAATTGTAGCTTTAAAACTTGTCTGGAAACATTATTGCATTAACTTTTAAAAAAACTCGGGGGCAAGGCCATTTTCGTAATCGTAACAGAATATCCAACAAGTCCCGAAACACCAGACCAGCAAGTATAAAAGGGAAGGGAATGAATAATAAATAATATTATATATAAATAAATACTTGAAATAGATTTATAAAAATATGAAAATTTATTTTCTATTTAATAAATAATAATAAAACCTGAACGCGTAACAAAAACTCCATTCTTATTGTCATTCCAGTACTTGATTCTCAGGGCAGAAAACAAAAATAAAAAGAGATCAGACTGCGACGGTAGTCACGTATCCTTCGTACATGCCAGCTGTGTCCCGCTAATTCCAGCTGTGCTTACAGCACGACCAAGAGCTACCATCCTCTGCGTGCGTTCACGTTTTTATTTCGATGACAATTAAACAAGATTTAAGAAAATTATTACTTACAGTACAGTTGGAGAAAAACAAAACGACATCTCAGCACTCTTGTGTGAGGGCATCTCCGAGAATATGCTAAATGAAAAGTCAAGGATAAAAAAATATATATTAATTTGACTTTTAAAGCTCGTTTTACATGTTCGAGGAAAACAACGCTGTTCAAATTACAAAAATATCATTTTAAAAATATATATATTATTCCTGCATGCATGGTAAAAAAGTCTAAGAATTTACAAAAACAATTAATTGAAATTGTGATTTATTTATTTATTTATTAATTTATTTTCTAAAAAATTTATTATAGTCTCATAACTTGTATTAAAGATTTGATAAATTCATATGGATTGATATAAGTTGTTTCTTTTTAATATTTTTTAATTGAATATTTTTTTTAATTTCATCAAATTGATTGAAAATTATTGGAATTGTTTTTAAATTTATCAAATAAATCAGGTTAAATCATGTTATTAAATTTTTTGTATATCAAATATAATAAAGTAACACAATTCTCCCGGATGACATCTTACAATAGGAATGCATGTAAAAAAATCATATTTATACTATTTAGAAAATTATATTACATGTTTGGTTCTTCTAAATAAAGGGATGCTTTTATAGAAGGGATTTTAACAAAACAATGTCATGTAATGATGTTGGCAAAAAGTTAATCACGATTAAATAGTTATTTAGTAGTATCACTCGTAATTTTTAGACCAAATTTAAGATTTAACTTAAAAAAAACTTGCATTCTCGAGTTATAGGGTCATTTTACAGCTTACATAATCAAATCAAATCAATTATTTTTATTTTTACAGCTTATTATCATTTTGTTTTTTCTTTAAAAAAATAGTACTAACTCAATTGAATTTTAATTGAATTTAGTTGAATCAGCCATGTTTTTATTAGATTAATACATTTTTTTATTTAAATTAAAACTTATTCTAGGTTAAATTTCAGGTTAAGAATTCTCTAGAACAATATGTTTGATCGAACCATATTTAATAGCTAAAATAACATGTTGATTCACATGTTTCTTAAATTTGAATTCTTAATCATAATATGAGATTAAAAATCATTTATTGTTGCTAAAACCATGTAAGAAAAAATAAACTATGAAGACACTAATTGAACATGACTTGTTTAAAATGAGATTTAAAGTAGACTCAATTTTCATGAAAGAGGTATCTACGTGTATTTTTTTTTTTAAATGTAGCTGTGGTTATTATTTTGTTATAATTACGGTTATTTTTTAAAGTGTTTTTTATGTCAATATGCATCAAAATAATATTTTTTTATTTAATTTTTTTTTTAAATCAACACTTCAAAACAATAAAAAACACACAAAATAAATTAATTTTTAATAAAAATAATAATTTTTTAAAAAATACAAATATAACCACATTTCGCTGTTACCACAAGACACCATGTGTTCATTACAAGGGCCATTCTCTCTAATGAATGTTAAGATCAACAATATGAAAGTTCCTCGTAAGCCATGGCCTTGGAGAACAGTGGAAGGCGGCTCTCCGCGGATGATGAAGCCTGTAGATCTCTCGGCTGGCTGAAATACAGTGTGACCGTGAGGGCTAAAATAGAACCTATCGCGACTCGCGAGAGTTTAGAAGAAACAGAAACTATAATCTTTTTATTTATTTATTTATTTATTTCGAGTGGTGAGTGATGACTGCCGTCGAGACTAATTTGACCGCGCGTGCCTATTTAAAAAGTCAAAATCAATGAATGATCCATTGACTGTACAAATTACCCTGACCTGGCAAAGCAGATAGCTAAGCTAGAATTTCCATTTGATTTTAAGCACGTGATTTATGTTAGACAGTCCCAAATGTCTGTTCTCGCGGGCCCACAATAAATTACAACTCTCCCATGTCTTTCTAATTATATACATAATACTTTATATAAATATTATAATTATTAAGCAAGCGATTAAAAAAACACCAATCACATGATGC
Organism: Populus alba x Populus glandulosa; assembly: GCA_033617975.1. Classification (NCBI taxonomy): domain Eukaryota; kingdom Viridiplantae; phylum Streptophyta; class Magnoliopsida; order Malpighiales; family Salicaceae; genus Populus; species Populus alba x Populus glandulosa. Next base: position 6,522,958 of record CM066151.1, read on the forward strand.
CATATCACTTAATAAATACATTTTATTAAAAAAATTCAATCATTTGTAAAGCTATGAATAATTAATCAATATTAGCTATTTTAAAATAAGCTACATTAGTGCTTAAATACCAATTAAGATTAAAATCAAATTACAATTATAAAACATAACTAGAAAAAAAACCCAAAAACTAATTAAAAATTACACGTGTTGCCACTATCTTTTCCATGGTTATTCCGTCAAGTTTCTTAATTTCATGATACATAAAAGTGTATGTTTGTTTCTGTTACTGTATTTGTTTTTAATGACGAGACTCACCATTAAAAATAAAAAACACGGTAATAAAAATATGAATTTATTATTATATTTTTTTATATAAATAATTATATTCCACAACGAGTAAAAAATAAAAGTAAAAACAAATACACCCCTTGGTATCTTGTTACATGGGAGTGTGGAAAAATACCATTGATCACTAAAAATACATATCTGAGATTATGTAGTGTCTCTCCTTTAACTTCGCAGTGACTAGTATTTTTGCTGACGTTTAAAATTTTTGATTCCCTTTTTGACAATATAATTAAATTAAGAAAAGGCTGGAAAAAAAATATCAAACGACTTGGAAAACAAATATATTTGCAACTTTATCGTGGGCCTCCTTGTGTTTTCTTGTCGTTTGTTCCTCCTTCATGACATCTCTGTATTACTGTGAGCCATCGATTATATATGTTTTAGAAGGTGGTGATTGGCTCAGCCAATCAATAATATTCAGAGGACAAGGTCATCTCTTGAAAAGTATCAATTGCATGTTCGTATATAATAACACGTGTAATTAGCCAGGCCAAGCAATTTTTTCATAAAATGGGTGTATCAAGTGCATGCGACTTTCATGTTTTTTTTATTAATTTAGATATCATTTTATTTTTAAAAAATGGAAATAACTTCAGTGCTACGGCAGCTAGCACCTAACATTCCATGCTCCATGCATTTAAATTAACCCACGCGTATTAATTAATTGACAATTATATATATATTCCTGATCCGGGAGCCTGAGAAAATTGACCGGTAGCCTAGGAAAATAGATCCGTGACTTCTATTTTATGATCTCCTATTTCAGCACTCTTTCATTCCTATCCAATCACCGCCAAGAAATTAAGAAAAAAAACAGTATAATATCTTGTCAGTGTAAAAAAAAATAAAAAAACTTTTACCAGTAATTACTATATTGATAGAATTGTCAAAGGAAACATGCTGTTGGCCATATGCTTGCAGGGAATTTTACTGCCTTATTCTAATATATATATATATATATATATATATATATATATATATATATAGCTTACATCATTCTTAATTCAAGAGCCCATAAAATTAATTTGAAATATCTACAAGTTAATCTAAATATCTATATTAATAATAAAATATTAAATTTATTAATTAATTGTCATAATTCTCGTTCCATCTAAACATAATACAGCAACCACTACACATAGTGTAACAAAATTCTATATGTAAATAAATAAATTTAAAGTGGGTTATATTCCTAGCCTCGAACATGTGAGCTGAAGGGTAGTTTGTGTACACTCATGGTTTTAGAAAACACACATCGCATTAAACGGCGTGGTTTTGGTTTTCTATGATGTTACAAATTGTTTTATAACGTGATAGAGCATTCTACAAGCACGATACCCAAAAGAATCATCGTGAAGTAACAATTATCACTATGTCAAGTTCATAATTAAATTTGCAAATTTTGCACTATATATAACCTTTTTTTAATGTATATATTTTTAGATGTTTTAGTTTTAAGAACCTTGTACATGATATATATAATCTTGATCATCATGACATCAATTGTCCACCTCTCGCAGCCACAATTTATTTAAGGGTGCTTAAAATAATGGTTAAATTAAGTTATTTTTTAGAGTATATTTTGTTTTAAAATATATTAAAATAATATTTTTTTGTTTTGAATTTTTTTTTACACAAACAAATTAATAATAATTTTTTGTAAAAAAACTAAAAAACAAAACAATAATTCAACTACTACGCCAATCAGTGCCTTAAACCCACAGAAACGGAGCCACTAGGCCAGCAAGCAATAACCTAACAGCAGGTAATATTAATACAATATATATTTTTATATTCGTCGTCTTCCTCCAGGAGCCTTCACCTTCCATGATCATAAATGGCTTGCTTGACCAGTGAAAACTTGGCATTACTGCTGCAAACCATATTTTAATTTTTGCATAATCCAAGTGTAAATAAAGTGATCCAGCCATTACGCATTCAATTTTCAACCTTTCTTCTATCCTGTGCTCCTCAACAAAATATCTTCCCGCAAACCCTGATTTTGTGCTACTTTTAGCCAATTTCAAACCATTTTTTGTTTTTATAGATGAGATTTTTTTCTTATCTTTTGTTTGTTTTATAGTGTCAATGACCAATCTTTTCGATCTAATCTGCAAGTATGATTCTTTCCCTGGAGGAGAGTTTTATGTTACAGATTTAGAGAGGATTAGATCATTTATTGAGAGTTTTAAGATTTTTTTTTTTGTTAACGTCGATATCTGAACCAGTTTAAGTATATCTCGATTAATTTTACGGATTCTAAAATTAACAATTATATAAATTTTTAATAATCATCATACTAGTAATTATAGAACTTGAACAATAATGATTATGAAGGTTTTTATTATATTTTCTCCTTATAATTGTTAGGATATTTTATTTTTATTGATATTGAATATTAATGAAACACTATTTTTCCCCTAAAAATATAGTGGTACAACCATTCAAATGTGTACAATGGCATGTCCAATCGTCGCCACAACTTTTGCAGCGTGCTTATGGGCAGGACATCTTTTAGGGTGACATGCTTTTTGAATACCTTTGCCATTTCTTTATCAAGTAGATCACATATACTCAATCCAGGGAATTAATGCCCAAGAAGGCAAGAAGATGGTATCCTTTGCAGTAGTATATTTGTTTCTATAGTGCTGTGGGGTTGCATGATTGCTCTACTCGACAGTCCAATGTTTGTTTCCCTCAATCAGTGCGTTTTTTTTTTTTTTTAAAGAATGATAAAAAAAGCATTGTGTAAGAAAAAGAAAACACCCCCGTGTATCAAGTGGACTTATAAAAGTATTCCATGTCCAAGATTTATAATTTAATCCAAAAAGAATGGGTACGATCCGAACTAAATGGATTGATAGTTTTAAATAATTATTTTACTCAAATGAATAATATATAAAGGATGAATATTATCAAACCAATCCAAAATTCACTTTAATTAAACTTGAAATATATATTTATATTATATAAATATCCATGTAAAACATTTAGATTTTTTCTTAATACAATATATATATACATATATAGACATAAAATACACATGTATACTATTTATCGTTTTATTTTGTAAGATACATATAAATACTTCAAATATATATTAACAATTATATTTTTATTGAAGAATAAATAATAAATATTCATATAGATAATGAAAACTCGATAAATAATTTATAAATATTCAAAATTTTTATCCTATAGATAATAAGTATGACATGGATATAGAAAAAAAAAACCCATTATACCAATTTCCATCCCTATCCATGTCTTTACGTGTCTCCCAATCTATCTATACGTGCAGAACTAACAAAACAAAAATAGTGGAATTACAAAATAATCGAGTTCAGAAAAATAATGAAAAAAGAAGAAGAAGAAGGAGATGGGGCTAATTTGAGGACGTAATTACAAAAAAAAAAAACTATTAATCACTCTCTTAATTAAGGCGGTATTCTCGCACTTGATGATTTCCAGCTAGGAACCGAACCTACAAGGGAGCATGGACCCGCGCGGCTGTCCCCATGCTTATTAGTTTTGCGCCGCCCCCCTGAAAACTGAATAAAATAAAATAAAATCATACCACAGAAAATAGGAACCATCATTTCATTAATAGGTCGAAATGACCATGGCGGCTGCTGGTGCAGCATTATTAAATCATGTTTGTTATATAAAAATATTATAAAATTAATAATAATAATCGAGACACAAGTCATAGGATGAAAGTGAAGTTTAATGATAATATAATAGACTTACACAGGGCCATGGAATTGAAATTAAAGAAAAGTCACGACGTCCTCGATCTTGGTCATTTCTGGAGATCTTGATTTATTTATTTTCTTGCCGTTCCTTGTGTTTCAATGATTCGTCCCATGGCCAGCGAATCCCATTGGCTGGATGTGGGGTTTGGACTGGAGCATGCTTTTGTTTTTTTAATAATGAGTCAGTGACAAATATTGCTGATGATAATCCTCTGTGACATATGCTATGTTGAATCACTCTCGGAGATTATTTTATTACTATATGCTATATTCTATACTCTTGGTCAAGAAATTAACATTAAGTACGTGCATTAATTAACCCTTAATCACCTTCTTGATAATTATTTGATTAATTAACTTTATTAATGATTCGAATAAGTTGCAAGTGTCCACGCATTAAAGCAGGATTTGGGTGTCGTTTTGATCTTTTTGTAAAGAATTGAAACCTATCCCTCGATGAAGACAATTCGAGGAGTTGCCTTATTGCCGATGGAAAATAATATGATATGATTACGCTTTTTGACAGGATCTAACCTCTCTGATCTTCTCAACTACCACCCAATTATTCTACATTGCTTTCAAGTTAATTAATATTGGTGAAAGTTGGTGAAAAATATTCATTTTCAAGCATTCATGGTTAAACTAAGCTAATTGGGCTATAATCACACCACAAAAAGAGGGTGAACTATTCTAAACTACGAAGGTGGTGTTTGGAATAAGATTCAAATATATATCATTTGGTAAAAGATTAATTTTTTATGTTTTTTTATTGTTTTAATATATTAATGTTAAAAATAAAATCAACAAACCTTAGCTATTCGTTGGATCCTTGAAGCAGTTTTCAAACTACATGTAAGCTAAGGATAATCTTAGAAAAATGTTCAGCTGCTGAGATAATTTGATTATTTTTTAAAGCTATTCTTTTAATATTTTTGAATTGTTCTAATATATTAATATCAATTTTTTTTTAAAAAAATAAAAAATAAATATTATTTTAATATTTTTTCAAATAAAACACACTTTAAAAAATAATCATTACAACACTTTCAATCACCCACTTACTCTTGTTTGACATTGCATTTTAAATAGGGTTAGGCAAAATTTAAATTTAATATTTAAAATTAATTTCTTTTTATATTTTTGAATCATTTTAATATATTAATATAAAAAATTCTTCATTGACCTGGTTACTGTCACCGTGATTCGCACACATGTATAGGCAATACTCCGTTGACCTGGCTCGAACCCTCTCTCTATCTCCCTCTGTATAGAACGAGTGAAAGAAAACTTACAACAACCTGCCGACCAAAAGTGCACTTTTAATAGCCTGATATATCTGGTGAAGTTAGTATATATCCAGGTGTTTTCCAGCTATTTCCAATCATTCTGGTAATTTCACACGGTCAAGAACGTGAAAACACAAGATTAAATAATGGCAGGAGGGTGCAGGTCACTTTCAGGCCATCTGTGCGGTGACCGAAAGACAAGTCCAGATAAAAGAGAAACCCCGGCCCCAACTCGAAGTTGAATATTATTCTATTCCACTCGTGACTTCAATTCGATTCTGACCACTGCTACCTATCAACAATCGTTTTTCTCTAGCTTTTGCTCCTCCTCTTTCTTCTTTCAAGAACAAATCATCAACGAGGCTTCACGCATTCCCACTACACAGGGCGGCTGGCAATTGTTTGGTGAACAAGAAGCTCGCTTCCAGGGGAAGCTCGCATCTAGGGAAAGTTTATTAACCTAGCTAGGTTTTCTTTTCTTGGTTCACATATATATATGATATCTATTTTACGCATGCCCCCTTTTAATTTGGATCAAGAACCTAGCTAATGGTGTGGCACTGTGGAGAAATTAATCTTTTAACATTCAAGTGATGAAAGCAATGGGTGTGTGAGAGCAGCTTTCACAATATATCTGACTAGCTGGGAGTAGCTTTAGGGTTCTTACAAGGCATCGATACTAGAATATTTTACAAACTTGCCCCAACAAGACATCAACAAATTAGTTAAAGTAGATATGATCTCTCCAATATGCTGGTTAACTTCGCGTTAGCATAAAATGTCATCGCATCCGTCAGCTTTTGTGTCTCATTGATCAACAGTACTCATCAAATAAAACATGCAAGAAAACAAAACTTCACAAGTTTCATAAAACTAATTACCCCGCAAAGAGATTGCTCTCTGATGGTCGGTACCTAATCACAAGCTTTGCCCTCAAACATGGTCACCACACACCGAACACTTTTTTCCTGGTCAAAGCCATTTCCTACCTCATTTCATGCTGCGTTTGGACAAAAGTTTAGCACTGGTGGGGTAGTGAGTGTGGGTCGACGTCCCTGAAACTGTTGATGGTTTAATTATACAGTAGGGTTTTTTTTCTTGCTCGTGGATCTATGCGAGAGAAGGACTGGTATATGCCCGTGTGCGTATGGTGTGCTTTGGTCAGTTTGACTTGCTAGAAATGAGGTGATCTACAATGATGGAAGCCTGGACCAGTATGGTTTGTGGTCTCTGATTTACAACAGTCAAACAGGGTTGCTTATTGGGTGAGGTTCTTGGACGAGCTCTCTTCTGCTGCACTGGGGATGCTTTACTGAGGAGCCCTGACTGTGTTAAGTCAGTGTCTGCTTTGAAGTGGAACAGAGACGGTATCAGGTATAAGTGGAGTATTAAGGATCATGAGTTGATATATTCTTCCTCAATTCTTTCTGGCACTGAGCATTCTAACGAGACTGAAATACTAGCAATCAAAAAAGCAGTTCAGATCAGTGCAGATCTTTCATCTTTAGCTCAAACGATGGACTGGCTTTTTCGAAACGCACTCTTCAAATGCAGCGAGCTGGTTGAACAAGAGCGCAGCATGCTTTCGACAGTATTTTCAACTCAGTTAAAGCTTTGAAGGCAGCAGCTTTTATCCATGCGCTTAGAGAAGCAAGTGCTTTTGCAGATAATTTAGCCAAGGAAGCAACAGGTCGTGGTGATGATCTTACTATCTGGTCGTAAATGATCGCTTCATTTCCATGTCTAATCATGCTCTCAATGACTGCATGCTTATCTTAACAAAATTAATTCCGACTTTCATAAAAAAAAGTCTGATTAAAGCGATCGATAGGGCCTTTTAGCATCTGACATCCCATAATTAGTCTTACATGATATAATTGATTAAATGGATGAAGAAAAAAACATGTTATACTGTATTATATAAAGTTTGGGTAGACAAAAGATTTAATGGACCGATGTTCTGTAATGATTATAGCTGTTCAAATTCATCGACATCCTGGACGCGCTTACATAATTCCAACGATAGTAATGTCTTCGTTAGGTTACTCTGCTACCTAAGTCCAAACTAGCTCGACTTGAGTCGTTTCAAGGGACAAGAGAATTCAAATCCCTTGTCCGCGTTTAAATACTACGAACCAGCTGTGCTGAAATTAAATTTCATCAACCTCCCAGATCAATAAAAAATAAAAAATAATTAATTAATAATAAAAAGTATAACTCAACTAGTTAAGTTCTGAATTTATTATTTATAAATTACTAGTTCGAGTTTTATAGACTTCAGAATCACATAGATTTACATAGTTATTAATTTCAGAATTTATGAGACTAGTTAAAATATGCGCAAACTAACCCAAACACTACATTAATCTTATAAAAATAAAAAATAAAAGACAATCAATTAATAAATGCAAGCTATATATAGTTTTCATAGTTCTTATCTTTGTTAGTTCCTTGAGATATCTATTTGAGATTATATTTCTTTGTATTTAACGAGAGTATTATTATTTAATTTAAATTAAATTACATTCAAATAGATGAATTAACCTTCTAGTCAATAATAATAAAAAAACCCAGCAAATTACAACATGTATATATTTAAACTATATTTGGCACCATTTTCCATTTCTTATCGCTTTTGCCTTTTGAGCTCGTCGAAAAAGCATCTACAATTCTCATCTTTCGAGACTATATGTGAGGGACCATTTCTAATAGATCTGCTTAACTATCACGAGAGAACATGCAGGACCCTTTCCATATAAAAATCTTTAAACTTTTATTTCATTATCATCAGCACGCATGTACCATTTTTATAACTTTTTTTTTATATATATATATCCTCCATGAACTTGTAGTAGCATGTTACTAAAGCTAACCCTATTTATAACATGATTCAAGATTTGGATAAAAAATTAACTGGGTTAATCTAAATTAATATAAAATAGCTTGGCTTCAAGATTTTTTTTTAAATAAAATAATATCATTTTAGAATTAACAAAATATATATCAATGAAGTCTTACTTCATTTTATTTTGATTGAATTACAATTTTAACCATCAAATCTTTTTAGTTTAATTAAATTAACTTTCTTATGATTTTACATCAAACTTAAATTGAATTGGATTTTTATAGTATGTTAGTTGTTGCTTTTGAAAATATTTTTTGTTGAAAATAAATTAAAATAATATTTTTTTTATTTTTTAAAAATTATTTTTTATATAAAAACATAAGAAATAAATTTTAAATAAAACATATATAAAACACCGTTTCAAAAACATTAATTAATAAAATATCTTCCTGGCTAGGTGGCAGAGGAGAGCCAAAGCCGCAGGGAGAAGCCGAGGTATGGTTGGCTATAAAGCGGCTTATCAAAGGCAGCTGTGCGTACGATCCCAGTCCCCTCTAGGAGTCGCTGTCTACGCACGTTGCTAAAATAACAGTACGTGTCAGAATAAGCTGTCCAGCTAAATGGGACCACCCGAGTTGTGGATGCGACACGTGTTTGTATCCCCATTTTGACAGCTTCCATCTATGATTGAGGGACCACATCAACCCCGCCTCTCCCAAATACTGGTTTCCTATTTTGCCCTCTCGTACTCCGTGCATTTTTTCACTCGTTTTGCCGCGTGCCAGATCGGATTGGAATTCAGGTGGTCACGTGATCGGACATGTCACCAAACGTTTTGCCTCTCTTTAAGCATTTGCTCATTTATGTTTCAATTAGACCATAACTTTCCCGTGAGCCTCCACGTGATCAAATTGTACTCTCTCCTCTGGCCTTTTATTAATTACCTCCTAAATTAATTTTAATTTATTCAAATATATTTAAAAATATTATATCGCTACTGTCTTGTTCTCGTTAGGTTTTATGCAAATTTAAATTAAGATGGAGTAATGAAGCTTACTTAGATTAAGTGTGTATTTAGGTGTAGGGTATTTTTTTAATTAAAATTATATTAAAATGATTTTTTTTTTATTAATACATCAAAACCATATAAAAACACTTAAAAAAACCAATTAACATGAATCTACAACATTAATTTAGACATCAACAATAGATAATAACATGTTTGAGAAGCTGACCGACGACACATTTCCATAATTTTTGAATTTATTTTGTTTTTTAAAAATATATATTTTGTATTCATTTTAATATGTAGATATAAAAAAATAAGTAAAAAAAATATTATTTATATATATCACTAAATAAAAAATATTTTAAAAAATAATCATTACCATAATATTATAAACACCTTTTATATTTCAAAAATAACACAAGCAACTAAATTAGCAGCAGCACCGTAACTTATGGAAAGCTATCACCGGGTGTATTTAAGATTAATTGCTATCCAGTATCATAAATACTAGCATTTTTGCTTTGTTTTATTTGTTAAAAAAATATTATAGAAATGGTTAATAAACATGTTTAAAATCAGTTAAAATTAGGAGTCCCTCGTTTTTACAATTAAAAAATTGTTGGAAATTATTCTCTAATTGAAATAGATTTGATAAATTGATATAAAAAACTTTTGGTTAACATGTTTTGTAAATCCAATAAAATTTAATTTCATGTTGAAAGATTACAAAATTTTCTTGTAATTTACATGTTAGGAAATTAAAGATATAAATCCATGGACCACCAATGATTTTAAAGAGAAAAGGCCCCATGCAAAATGAGCTTTGAGTTTAAGCTGCACGCGCATGTGTTCTTGGGTTTTGAGTTTGGGTTTGATCAAGCCTGGGTTTGGAGTTTGACTAAGTCTAATTTGGGCTTGAGGTGAATTTCTTTTTTTAAAAAATAAATAATTATTTTTTGTTAGTCTATTTTGAAATTATGTATGCTTTAAAATAACTATTTTCCCGTCAATAATTAATTTTTTGCTAGCCTATTTTTTTTTGCCTCATTTATGAATAAAGAATCCAAACATTTTTTTTCAAAAACTTGAATAGTTTCTATTTATATAGAAAAAAAAAAGATTTTAAAGCAAAAAATTATCATGGTTTTGTTTCAAGGTGGGTAATTAAAGCCAATAAATGACAAAAATTAATTATGATAATTATTTTTATTTTAGTTTTTCTTTCAAAACTCATTGCAAGAGATTGGAGGAAGGGTGTTTTATAAATATTCCGAGACCCATCTTCACCTCAATTATTTAAGTTAAAGTTTAACTGCTATTCCAGTTTGTTATGTCCATGCATTTTGTTTTTTTTTTATATATATATATATATATATATTAAAATAATATTGAATCGATGCTTACTTAGTATATACCATATGGAACTAAACAATTAAGACATGATTAAATCGACTAAATTAGCTATAAAACTTTAATCTATTAAATTGTTTACTTTTTTTTTTGTTCTTCTACAAATTTAAATTAGTTGTTTTATACTTGCATTCGAGAAGCTAGAAATTTAATTATAAGTATCAGTGCTTATATGGAGATTTGTTTTTTTAAGAAAAAAAAATTGATGAAAAAATCATCGCTCTCAAAACAAAATAAAAATCATAAATGATGAAAACGCATTTTTATAGGATAAAACATTTTTGCCTCATAATTTAGATGGTTATAGTTCTTATAGATATTTATTTTAATCATCACTAAAATATTATTTTTTAAAATTTTTAATAAATAAATTATATTTGTATGATATATTTATAAAATCACCGGCACCTAGCAAGCAGGATCAGCTTCCAAGATAAAAAAGAGTGCCTTCTTCCGCCTTAGAGGGGCCAGTTACCAGGCTCAACAAATTACACCCATGGAGGGTAGCTTTTCCTTCTCCAGGAGGAGGATGGTCTCCGGAAAAGACCGACGAGGATGAACTCAATCGGCACCTACATTGTCGAACCCGACTCAAGAGGCCATAGAGAAAGCGAACATGACACCAGGGCTGGCTCGAAGAGGACCAGAATAAAGATCTTAATACTGAGCCTGCACTGCCTGATCCTCCTATCCATACGCGGAGGGGTCTACAAGGTTGAGGTGGGCTGTAGCCTAGGTCGGTCAAAAAAAAAAATCCTAATTTTCAGTGTTCAAAACTCTAATTTACACACTAATGCACACAAATGTAGCAATTAATAAGTTCTGAAAAAAAAATTTTAATTATATTCTTTCCTTTATCTTTAATATTTTTTAAAAATATAAATTTATTTTGGATTTCACATATATAGACTAAAAGATTTTAGTCAATATATATTATGGTATTAAAAGTAAGATGTTATTAAATATATTAATCTTGGTTCGGTTAAAATTTTAAAAACTAATCAGTTTCCTCGTGACATCCATTAACTAAATCTTGTTAATACATTTATTAAAAATTAATTATTTTATATGATAATTTATGAGCTTCTACAATAAATTCTCTTACAAAATAGGAAATATAAATATTAATCGGGAAGATAAAATTATTATTAGCAAATAACCTAAATAAAATACTAGTGAAATCCTAAATAAGAAAATTGAATATTTTTTATTAAGTTTAGATATGAATAGTCTATCTTTTATTAGATAAAAAGAAAATATTGTCTTCTTGAAAAAGATGGAGAACTCCTGCTTGTGAACTTGAAAATTGATTTAATTATATTTTATTTTTTACCAATGCTTCGAATTTGAGAGATGCTGGGTTTGATTTTCTCCTTGCATATGTGCAATCTATTTGCATATAATATGAGATTGACATACCACATATAAATGATTCGTATAAAAAGACTACAAGTCATTTATGTCAATAACAAAAACTAGTGATAATTTACCAACATTATTATTATGATATATTTAACTCAATAATAAATTTTTAGTTGAAATAATTAAATTCAAGATTCAGTGATGGGACATTGAAACTTTTTATATTTAGCTCTGCTTTAAAACCTAAAGACAACTTTAAATCATTTAAAGTTGATGCTATTTGTAAGTTTGCTAAGAAAGTTTATCATAAAGATTTCAATGAACAAGAGATGTATTATTTGAGCTCTCGGATATAGCATTATTAGATTAATGTGATTCATCATAAAAACTTTTAGAATGTCTATCATTTCTGAATTATATCGAGGATTAGTTAAAATAAATAAGTCACATAACTATCATTTGATTGATAAGTTGATTGGTCTTATTTTGATTTTGTCTATTTTCATTGCCACCATAAAACGAGTATTTTCAGCAATAAAACATGTTAAAACTATGTTTCGCAATAAAATAAAATATGAGTTTTTAGAATACTTTATGATGATTTACATTTAACGAGAGCTTGCTGATATTGATTCTGATTCGATTATAGATGAATTTTATTCCACAAAATATGAAAGAGTGCAACTTCGATAGTGTAATTTATTTTTAATTTTTTAAAATTTTATATACTTTAAATTTGAATTCAAAATTTATTATTAACTTGAATATATATATAAAAGTTAATGATTGATCTTGAAATTATATATATGTGCTTGACAGCCCAGGACATAAAATATTCCTGGCTCCGCCCTTCTCCTATCCTTTCTCACCTGAAAAAGATTCTGACCTGAACAAGCCCCTCGAGGAACGGTGACAAAGAGGATCGGGCGCTAATTGACATGCAAAATTCAGGGCAAGAAAAGAAGCATATTATTGACGAGCCAGGAGCTTTATTAGGGCAAATTATCTAATTGACGCTTCTAATGCAAAATTAAGGGTGAGCGAGTCTATTGGATGAACTCTTTTCCTGCCCTCGTTCTTGAAATATTTCACTGCCCTCATCCAACGAGGCAGATCTTGTGTGTAAATTGTGAGAAATCGGCAACAAAAAGGACTGAAATGAACATTATAAAAAGGTTGATGCACTTAAAGTTAAAGAGACCACGTGGATACCATATCACCATGTCATCACTCACCCTAAGATGCCACATCATTGCTAACGATAAACTGATAATGGGATAAGAGGGAGATGGCCTGACGTTTAGTCTTTCCATTTTTAGGAGGGAGCAGAACATCAAATGCAATGGCATTTGTAATGATAGCCAGACAAGCTCTGTTTCAGTTGAAGAGCAGCACGAGTGTAAAGGCTTGCGTTAAAGAGTGTAAACATGATAATTCTAACAGCAACGTTGTTCAACTTCCTGAGAGGACTCGCAACTCAAGCGTTCTTGTACTGGGTGGAACGGGTCGGGTCGGTGGGTCCACTGCCACTGCTCTCTCCAAGCTCTGCCCTGACCTTAGAATTGTGATTGGTGGTCGAAACAGGTAAATTTAACAAAAGCCCTTGTTTGTTTTCTGTTTGATTTCTGAGAAAGTGACTAAAAAAGAAAAATAAGAAGTGAGGAAATTGATGGTAGGGAAAAAGGTGCTGCGATGGTGGGTCAATTGGGGAGGAACTCCGAGTTCACTGAAGTCAACATTGAGAATGTAGACTCATTGGGAGCAGCTCTGAAAGGTACAGTAATCTTTTAATTATCAGAATTGCAAAGCCATTAGTTTTTACTTATGTGTTTTCGAGTATTTGCTCATGTTTTGAACATACATATCCTGGGTCATTGTATGGTTCCATCCGGACTTAATTGGGGACAAGAAAAAAAAAGTTTTAGAAGGTTAAGAAGGCTTCAGCAAGGATAAATTTTGCAACTATTTTTCTTTTCACTGTGCTTTTTGAGTTTTAAAGAGATCTTGCTGTTCATGATTGTGCTTGATTTATGTTATTTTAGCCCTCCATATATGTTGAGAAGACAAGTTCCTGTATCTCATTGGAGTTCTAAGCGTGGGGGTTGACTTCCATTTGCTTCCTCCCTTTTGTAGAATTTGTCTCATAAATCATGGGGTTCTACATTTTTCATGGAGCCCAACCAGATTTAGTCCAGACAAGATTTAGATTCAATATCTGTAAGTTTGGCCAAGCTTTAGGAAACAAGCACACCAGCTGTAATAATTAATACCCTCCCAAATGAAAATGTAATGAACTGAACAGCTTTGTTCTGGCTTCTCAGAACTTCCAAGTCTCAAGCTGTACTAATCCCTCTGCAGATGTAGATCTTGTCGTTCATGCTGCAGGGCCTTTTCAACAGGCAGCGAAATGCACTGTACTTGAAGCTGCCATAGAGACCAAGGTGAGGAAAGGTAAACATTATGTTTCTGAATATCAACATTCAGTTTAGATTTCTTTGTTCAAGTGAATGCTTATTAGGGCTGTTTATAATTGTTACAAAGACATTATCTTAGGAGCTGTCTTTTTGCCCTTTCCTAACAGACAGCATATGTTGATGTTTGTGATGATACAAGCTATGCATTGCGTGCAAAGTCCTTCAAGGATAAAGCCTTGGCTGCAAATATTCCTGCCATAACAACTGGTGGAATCTATCCAGGAGTGAGCAATGGTATGATTACCAGCATTCTTGCTAGGTCATCATTTTTATTTGCATACTTTGTCCCCTGTATAAAATGCATTTCTGTATTTGCAGTCAAAACACACTCATCACTTATCATTTTGTGAATTTAAGGAGCATATCTTATCATATAAACCATGTGCCTCTGGATAGATTCAAATTCAAAAAGATTAATTCCGGCAGCCCGAAGTACATTGTTTCATTGCTTTGAGATGACTTTTTTATGAAAAAAAGAAGAAAAGTTATAACTCAACGAAGCTTTGCAGTTTGAGTTTCTGAACATTCTCATGACTCATGCTTGTATCAGCTGCCTTATGGTCATGCCACTGCCAGTCTCATGCAAACCCACCATTTGGGCCTTAAAGCTAGCAAATGCCTGAAGAAAAACATAATTACACTAGCATAGAGTAGCATCTTATAAGTTACATTGATATAGAAGTGGTGGATAGATCATAGATTACATCATGTGGAAAACCACCTCACATTCAGCTACTGTACTTTTATTCAACCCTACATGCTAATTTCTACCACTATCTTGACAGTCATGGCAGCAGAACTAGTACGTGCTGCGAAAACTGAAAGCAAGGGAAAGCCAGAGAGGCTGAGGTAATTTTTTTCTCATCTTAGAACTTAAACCAAAGAAAGTTTTGACTAGTCAATAACCCCTTATTCATCACCAAATGCCACTATGGGTTCTCTTACAATTTTAGCATAATGTATCATCCCTTGAATGTTAACCATCCATCTAGAGATTCTTGGCTTACCGCCACTCTAGTTTACCAGTATCCGCAGTACCACCTCAGTTCTCTAATATAAGTTCTGATGAAGAGTGGTGCTCATCTCCATCCATAATTTCTGGTACTCATAAATTTTTCCTTGAAGTGGAAAATGTGCGTTTCATTCTGAAAGCACTTCTTCTCCTTAGCCATGCCATCAACCTCATAGGCCAAAATCTTCATTTTTCTTTCTGATTTTGGTTGAAAGGAATTTGTTCCTTGGTGGTATCGTTAATGCTTATTTTCGAGTTAAGGCATATCATTATGAAACTCCTTTCATTCCATTAGAAACTAATCAATTGAATTAACATGGAAGGGGCGCATCTTTGCTGCTTGGTAAATGGTGATCCATTGCACGATGCAATAAAGCAGCTATTCAATGGTTTGTTTTAAAGTTTATGCTGTTTACACTCGAATTCTCTTCTTCTCAGGTTCTACTACTACACAGCAGGCAGTGGTGGTGCTGGTCCAACCATACTAGCTACTAGTTTCTTACTTCTTGGTGAGGAGGTTGTTGCATATAATAAGGGTCAGTCTCAACAGCATTTTACAACCAGCACAATCCTCTTCAGTTTCCACTGTAGTACTCCTCTATTCAACACTTAAACAATGGTAATGTTTATTGAATCAGGAGAAAAGATCAAACTAAAGCCATATAGTGGAATGCTTAACATTGACTTTGGAAAGGGGATCGGAAAGCGAGATGTTTACCTGTTGTAAGTGTCTGAAAGAAATTTCTCTCAAATCGGAGGAAAAAAATCAACGTGCCAGTTTCTAGATGCCAATTAATCTATTTAACAGGTCTACAATCGAGTTTTGATTGAGCATCATAGATTGGGATGGACCAATTTTGATCATAGTTATATCAGTATTCATGCACCAATTCTCACATCCTTATTTTAAGTGATTACAAATTTCCATGTATCTTTCTGGCTTTGGTGAAAACTTTTGTTTTCTACACCCTTAACTATTGCAATTAATCAAACTTGGAGAAATTATAGCCTTGCCAATGCCACACTTAGAAAGTTAAGTCACTATTTGTGTCTTTCAATGGCTCAAGACCATCGGTGGATGAACTGCAAAACACTTCATAATCAACATTTCATTTCCTCCTTGAATCAACTATGAATAGTCTTATTCTGTACATCAGCCTAAGAGAATTTCCTCTATTCTCATCTGGAGCTTCTTCCTCCTTCCTAGGATGGTTTGCATCCTTTTGTTCCTCGTCTTTTTCTTCTTTCTTCAATTCCATGATCACATACTTCTGTTTGTCAGGTTCTTCTTAGTTTGTAGTAGTGTAACCCTTCTATCCCCCGGGGTTCCCTTGGGGTAAATTGACCACAACTACATTGTAGTTAGTACTCGTTCTTTTTTTCTTTTCTATGGTTTGTGCTTTGCTCGTTCTTTAGCATTTTATATTTTGTAAACCAAAACTTATGACAAGAATGTTCTACAATGAAGCTCATCCATGAATGAAGCAATTTTCTGTTTTCCTAAAATACCAAGTCCTTCTAGGGTTATATTATTGGAAGCTAATTCATGTTTACTGGATCCAAAATAACATGTTGCACGTATCACATGCATTTAGTTTTTTTCTTCTTTATTTTTATCAGATGCACGTAGTAGTAGTATATTACAACTTTGAAAAACTGTACACTATATGGTAACTGTCTTCTGTTGAAAAGAGCCATTTGGTTTCTGTCTTGATTTTTTTGTAAATAATGTAAAGATCCTTAGCTTTCAAAAACTTTCAACTCAATATATATCCTTATCTCCAGGAATTTACCTGAAGTTCGAAGTGCTCATGATGTCCTAGGAATACCAACAGTCAGTGCTCGATTTGGAACTGCACCATTCTTTTGGAATTGGGGAATGTCAGCCATGACAAATCTTCTGTCTCCAGTATGCTCTCACCTAATTTCCATAATCAAAATTACCAATACCACTAAAAGTTAAAAGTGTAGTTTGATGATTTCATAACAAGTTCATTCTATTGCTTCTGAAAATGTTATCAATAGATATTAATTTATACAAAGAGTTAATGATAAACTCTGTTTTTCCTTTTTTTTAAACCAAAAATTGGCAGCTTGCCATATAATTTGCTGTGTTTTGTGCAAGTGAAGGATCATTTGATAACAGCTAAAGAAATAGGGGCATGCCTAGATACGATGTGCTATGCTCTTAAATCTTAACATTGTAGTTATAGTTATAAACCTTGATTAATTCTTTGCAGGAATTTCTGAAGGACAGGACCAAAGTCCAACAGTTGGTTCAGTTGTTTGACCCTCTAGTCCGAGCAGTTGATGGGATTGCTGGAGAGCGTGTTTCAATGAGGGTGAGATGGTGATTTTGATGATGATAAGGAAAGCAATTCATAGCTGATTATATTTACTTAGTTGTATTAGGAAAAGAGGATGGTGGAATGCACTGAATGTTAAGCAAATTATTCAACAATATGTTCCACTTCATTGTTAATTTTTCTATTCATTGGACAGGTTGATTTGGAGTGCACAGATGGGCGCCATACACTTGGTTTATTTAGTCACCGGAAACTCTCCATGTAAGTCCCGGGTTGCAAGATAATTTTAGCCCATTCAATTGAAACCAGCATCTAAATGCTTCTGAAAAAATATGTTAATTACAAAATGCTAAGCTCTTGAAAATCCTGGCTTTCAGTTCTGTGGGAAATGCAACAGCTGCTTTTGCTCTTGCAATTCTTGAAGGTAGCACGCAAACAGGGGTCTGGTTTCCCGAAGAGGTATGTACAAGAGCTAAATGATTTTATTAATACAAGTTCTATATTCAAATTTTATTAATACAAGTTCTATATTCAAATGTTACAAACTCATTTTCAAATTCTCTATATAGCCTGAAGGAATTGCAATTGAGGCAAGAGAACTTCTTCTGAATCGTGCAACAGAAGGAACGATTAATTTTATAATGAACAAGTAATTATACTAATCCAGAAACGCAATTCCCTTCATTTGTTTCTTTTTTTTTTCCTTAGCCTTGCGTTAATGTTTCTTTATTCAACAGGCCACCTTGGATGGTGGAAACAGACCCAAAAGAGCTTGGATTAGGAATATACGTGTGAGAATCCTCGGAAATCTATCCAAGCATACTGCATTTTTCTTCCTCGGTTTTGCTACTATACACTTAAAAGGTAAGACGTTCCAGTGTCAATCCAGCATTTCATAATATGTCAGTGTCTGAATTCTCAAGTCCAGGTTCAAGAGACTTACACTAATCTGACGTTTACTTTCCAGGTATTACAATTCAGGACTCAGGTGGTGGAGATTACAGATTTATCCGGAGGTTTTCATTTAGCACTAAAGGCTGCAGACTGTTCAGAGGTTTACTCTTTTGAGGATATTCATGAAAATAGAAAACCACCTTAATGAACTAAGGAAACAATTCTAATTTTTCAGTCAAGTATAAGTTGTAAAGTACGTACACTTTTGAACACGTTTAATCCTCTGATTACGTGATCGAACCAAGCTTTGTACTCCTTTGAATATGAAGAGAAAAAGGGTTTGAAGAGGTAGCACTAGTGCAAATTCTATTTTTAAAATAAAGCTCGAGTTTGATGGTAAAATTCTCCGGGAATCCAAAGATTAACCAGACTTGAAAAGAGAGGATAAAAAAAAGAGCAAATGAGAGAAAAAAAACCGTTTGCTATGACAAAGCTGACAATCAGGAAAGTATCCTATATTTCTCCTAATCTTTACCCTGAAGGAAGACATCACAAACTCGATATAGTAGCAGTGGGGAGAGAAACTTTGCTTAGAGAACGCAATGGAAAGATCCTTTGTAAGCAAAGAAATACATATCAGAAACAAAAAATATTGGTGAAATGGGATGATTATGAACAAAGAATGCTTCTACAATGCCAAGAATTGATTTTGGACACTGAATTATGTTCATGCTCCTTATTGCCATGGGATGATTATGAACAAAGCATGCTTTTACAATGCCGATAATTGAATTTGGACACTGAATTATGTTCATGCTCATTGCCACATCCTTACCAAACCTGGAAAAGTACATATCCTGTGTAGGAAGAGGATTCTGTAATGGATAATCATTGCATGTATGTAACAACTAAAACCAACAGGATGGATGTGCTTCTACAACTATCTACAAACTTTCATGGTTATCTACTAGCTTCAGAAGAAATTGAGCCATGTCATGCCTGTAACTAAAAGTAACTCCCGGCCCGATAAGAATCCATAGCTTCAGTAACAGTTATCTTAATTAAGGAAATTGTATATCTGATAGCTATTGTTAGCATATCTATTTGAAGTAGAGAAAAGTTAAGCATTAATTCAGACGTTTATATTTGAAAGGATCAGCAAGTTGCTTCAAGCTACCGCTTCTCCTGCTAAACCCGGCCTCTCATCAGTTGTGCAAAAACAAAGGTCAAATTTCCTTGAAATAAACTACTAACCATTTCTCAATAAGAGTACAGACAAAGTACTGTTGTTTTATTAAAACACGACTTCCTGCATCTATGGCAAGCGTCTCCGGCAAAATGAAGCTTATCCTGCTCCATTAATTGTATTATTTTTTTTGTTCAATGGCAAGGCAGGATATCCTATAGAACGATTTTAAGAAAGCATTTTCATCCAAGATTTTATATTAATTTAGTTTTATTTTTTCAACAAATTAACTCATTTTCACTTCTTTCTTTTTTCCAATCCCAATCTGCTCTTTTGCCACTTGACATGAGATAGCAGTCATATTATCCCTTACCCCTCTTTTAAACCTTGTCATGAAAATAACCACATTAAAAAAGAAATACAAAATAGGATACTCAAATAGATAGAATTGAAGACAAGGTATTCAAATGGAAATTTAATAAAAGGTTAGGTACGTGGAAATGGTACGAGTTGGGCATGCCACTCATAATCAATTTACATACAATCACTAGACGAAATTAAACTAAGACCAGTACATCTAGGATTCACCTAAAGAATTCATCTAACCAAAGTCCCATATAATTTCCTAGATATTGGTTTAGTTTCTTGATTGCATTGTCAACTTTTCATCTGTACAAAGCCGATGCATTTACACAACTCGGACAGTTAGCAATCTCCTTTCTCAGTCTCAGATGCATTTAAACAGCATGCCTTTTCTTTGTTTGTGCTATTTGGTGTTTTTCTCCCCCCGCCCCCCGTGTTTCAAACAAAACTCTTCCAGAATTCAACCTTCACGCAATCTGACAATTACCTGTCAAACTTTCAATACAAACCAGCTCTCCTGTACCAAATTAGCTAGCATGTGAGAAATCCACGATTTTTGGAAAGGTTTTCAATGGTTACGCAGTTCTCTGCATTTAGGTTGTCAGCTCTTAAGCATTAGTAGGTATGATTTCCCATCTGCAAGAACTCAGGATCAAAGCTACGTACAGATGCCGGCCAACCACCAGACTTGTTGCCTGACTTACAGATGAACTAACTTGATCGGGAATCTCGAGATTCTTCTTGTCATTCATGCCACACAATTGTCATCAAAATCTGTTAAATCAAGTGGATCCTGGC
The DNA here is from genome assembly GCA_033617975.1 of Populus alba x Populus glandulosa. Taxonomy (NCBI): domain Eukaryota; kingdom Viridiplantae; phylum Streptophyta; class Magnoliopsida; order Malpighiales; family Salicaceae; genus Populus; species Populus alba x Populus glandulosa. The sequence continues at coordinate 6,543,988 of CM066151.1, forward strand.
TTTTCATTGGTTGAGTTACCGACCATGTGACCTCCAAACCCCCCTCCAATGTCTCCTACTACTGCTTTCAAATGGATAATTCTGAGCTTCTGCATGTGTTCTGTATGTGCTGCTTCCACTTCGTTTCTTTGGGTCATTCCTCATCGCTTCTTCAAGATCATACTGTGAGCGCTGCAAAACATTGTATATTGACCAAATAAACACCGATTTTTCTCACAGAATGGAAATACGAACCACAACATACCAAGGCATTAATAGGTGTACAGAAAAATAAGCAACTTATCCTCCAAATGAAGGGCACAAGTTATGCTATGCGGTAAAAGAAATCACAATGATTTGTTCCAGTTTTTACATGTAATAGCTGAATTTATGAGTTTAAACATTTTTATTATATTTATCAAAAAGATTGGGCAAGGCCTAACATGAAAATGGCAGGCCTGTATGATCTGCAAAGGAGTATTAATGGCATGATGATCTATGATGTTAATTACTGTGCAGCCAGTTAGGTTGCCGTGTACTTTTCCAGGGAACGCACATAAGAAAAGTAAAAAGCATTATTCAGGGCAAAGGGAGCTACCAAATGTCCGAGCCAATACTAAAACAAAGGATACTTCAGAACAGAAGTTTTTCCCCATTTTGGGAGGGAAAACAAAGGATTGTCAGATTCACAGCAATATTAAAAAGCTGAGCCAATAGAAGATGTCGAAGTATAATAGATTGCATAATAGAAACATGCATGAGACCTTAGCAGGGTCTGAAAGCATGGCATATGCCTCTCCAATCATTTTAAAAAGTCTGTCAGCATCCTTGTGGACTTCTTCTCCTATCTCCTTCCACAGGCCATCATCTACATAATCACTTCTTGCCAAGGACTGACCAGCCTACATCAATAATCAATGTGTCAAAAGGGTGAATCATAATAAGCATATCCATAAAGTAGAACATGTAAGAAACCTTGTCAGGATGGTGTCTAAGTGCAGCTTTGCGATATGCCTTCTTAACTTCTGATGCTGAAGCAGAAGGTTCAATTCCCCTGCCATCATAATTTGATTGGTAAACAATTTTATACCCCACATTTTAAATGAGTCTTAAATTTAAAGCAACAACGTGATAATAATAATAATAAATAAAAAAAAAAAGAAGAAAAGTAGAGCAACAATAAATAAAAAAAAGAAGAAAAGTAGAGCAGCAACAATAATTTAGTCTCTGTGATTTTGAAGCAATTGTAGGTGTCCTAGTTTCAGAAATCATAAGTTAATTACCTAACCAATATTGTTGTTGTTGTTGTTGTTACAAAGGAAAGACAAACCCAACCTGAGACCTACTGGAGGAGGGAGACATGGATACCAATTGAGTTACAAACTCATTGGAAGGGGTGGGGCGCAAACCAACTATGAGGGGGCCATGCCCCCCAACATTTTTGAAAATTCAGTAAAGCCCCTTCAGATTAGTATATGTTTCATATAAGCCACTATAATTTTATAATTTGGCCCTCAAAAAACGTTGTTTTTTGTTTTCTTCAAAGCCCTATCCCCCACAACTTTAGTCACCATCCACCCCTGCTCATTGGCTCCTTACCCAGCATCGACTGTTAATTTACTGAAAGATTGGTTTGATATTTTTTAAAGACCCAAACAACCATTTTAATTTACAGCCTCATTTCTTTCACCCAGCCCTCTATCCCACTCTCTAAAATTCAAAAATCAAATTCTGAATCAAAAATCTCAAATCCACTATCAAAATTCATAATTTGGTGTAAGAGTGATTCTTTTTTTCTTGTCTCTTGTGAGCCTGGGATGTCTTGAGTTTCGTTACGCAGTCTAGACCTATCTTCTTCCTTGATCTTCAATTTTGGATAACAACATATATGGTTTTGTGGAATAGGAAATAGGCAAGGCTTGCAAATAACAGAAGTGAGAAATTAATAGAGAAAGAGAGAGGGTCTTAAGGCTTTCAGTTTTAAAATGCTTCGTAGTAGTTTAATTTAGAGAGAGAGAGATGAAGAAAAGAAACTTGGGTTAGGGTGTCACAAATGAGATTGGAAAATCTGGGCGGGAAGGAGGCGTGTTTTGGGAACAAATATTATTAAATTAATGACAACACAGCATCTCGATAAAATCAACAGTCAACTTACAGACGGACACAAATATAAACAGGTTTTAAAAGGCAGGCTAAATATAGGATTTTTTAAAACCAGATGCAACTTAATCACTAAAAGTACTGGCACCAGATGACAACGACGACGACGACATAGGGACTAGCTTAACCTCAGCTCATTTATTTCAACATGTGCTAAAAAAGAGTGATCATAGATCATATATCTCTCTACCACATGCAATGGAGCCACACAAAAGATTACTCTCTGATACAGCAAACAACTACCCTCCATGATCAAAAGATTGAATAGAAACCATTCATATTCCAGCAAATGACAAGACATTATAAAGAGATCAGAACATATGGAACTTCTAGGATCAAAAGTGACTTACAGAATGAGGTACATATTCAGAGGAATCTCCTTTCTGGCTTCTTCTTCTATGGTAGAGAGACGTAGGCGAGCTTGTCTTAGATCATTTGCCAAGTTTGTTGTTCTATCGGAATGCCCAAAATGTTTAGTTTTCTCCTCTGCTTGCTTAATGAGAATAGCTACCACTCTCTGAAGATCATTAGCTGCTTGTCCATAATCCCTTATCATCTCATATAAAGTGGCTCGTCTAGAGATTGCCTAATAAAGCATGGAGAGTACATCACCAAAAAGGTTGTTCAACTGAAAACAGCATGATTTTGGCCTTGAAAGTAGCTAAATATACCACTACTCGGCCTAAATTCTCAAACATATATTAAGAAAAAAACCAGTGTTTTCCAAGAAATTTGTCATTTTTTTTCCATGGATACGAAATTGTGTGTCCAAGGTAGAGCAAATGTGCAGATATCAATTTAGCAATTCAGTAAATTGCACTATCATAAACCTGAATTCTTGAAGCAATTTAACAAGGCAAGTAATAAAGTCGAAATATAATTAAATTATCTTGAAAACATGTCAATTTCAACAAGTTCCACAACTTAACTCAAAGCCAGCAATCTTCTCCAGATTCACTTTGGCACCAGAAACAAAAACAATAATGTGCTGAATCACCTTCGTAATTAAGTACAATTTTAAAGCTTCAGAATATAAACTTTTGATACCCTGACAGATTTAAGCTCTTCCAATTTGAGCAAATCAGAACACTGAGTGTTTTCTCTTAAGAGCTAATTTAACCTTTAAGGCTCCATTTAAATTTTCTAGTGCTCTAACCAACACCATAAATGATCTGGTTCAGCTAGGAACTGATAAATTGCCAACAGGTTCCATACATTGTTATGCCAAAAGAAAAAAAAAAGAGTAAAGGATGACATCAGTTTAGAAGAAAACCTTCAAATAATTTCCATCAAGAGCAATTGCCAGGCTGCAGTCTGCTATAGCATCAGTGATTTGGCCCAGTGCTTTGTATGCAGCAGCTCTATTGCAAAAACAAATGGCTGCAAAAGGCCGTGATTCTATGTTACGGGACAGAGCAGCACTGTAATGTTCAATAGCTTCTGAATGCTTTCCTGCTTGAAATGCTTCATTCCCTGCTGCCTGCAGTTAGTCGTATTTATTCCATAAGATAAGAGATTAAGATACGTCAAACACTATTCAGGGAAAAAAATCTAACACAAGAATCCAATACCTTATGGCGTAAGAGTTCTTGTACAGTGGCAGCTAAGGGTACTAGTGATTCCTGTGTTTCAATATCATTCCTGGACAGACTACTGAAGAAACAATACTTTTATCATCATTCAAATAAACAAAATCAGAGATATGTGAGGCATATTACTTACCTCCTTGCAATAGAAGTAAGTTCCTCTTGCTTTTCTAGTGAAACAATAGCCTCCTCCAGTCTTCCAAGATGGAAGTAAGACTTGAAAATGAAGCGGCAACGCCAGATCATAAAGGAAGTGTCCTTTGTGAGTTCAGGACCAAGATTTTCTACATGGTAATCAGCATGTAATGGAGGAGAATTCTTCTTAGCAGAATCAAATGTCTGCTCACACAGTTGAATTAACTCTTCATACTTCCGCAGCTGCTAGATGACACAAAAGTTAACCAAGCTCCCACCATCTTTTTGTTGTTTATTTGATTCTTAAATAGTGAAATTAGTAAACACACTCATGTAGGATTTGATGTTGGGCTGGATTGGCATAGCCAGTGCCAGCCCAAGTTGTGGTTTTTTGGCAACCAATGTAAACTAATCACTTAACTCATATGAAATGAATTCTAATGATACAAAGAAAATGAAACGTGTAGCTTGCCCCAGATAGTTTGGGAGAGGTTCACTTGGAAAGAAACTAATACAATGCAGTTCACTAAAAATAAAGTTTCAAAGCTTCAGTAAGAAAATTACAAACCATGAAAAGTGACTCTGCTTTCATTTCAAGTAATTTTTCAGAGTACGAACTTATCAACAACCCCTCAGCAATTACTTGTAAAGCACTCTCTGCATCATTAGGTGCTCCCCGTTTCAGAAGTAGAGCAGCATGTTGCATGCACTCAGACACTTTCTGCCAGTCATGAAAAACAGTTAACAGCCACAAAATAGGAAAATCATATATAGTCAATTTAAAACCAAAGCTTCTTGGCCATGTGGTTTGTGGAGCTGTAACTCTAAACCACCCGACCATGTTGCAAGCTCTGGTAGCAACACAGCAACAAGATACAAGTTCAAACGTGGATGGCATCCACCAATTTAATCAGAATTAAGTCATATTAATTGTGCATTTCATGCCATTATTTAACTAAGGGTACATGTACAGGGACAATTAGGCCACAAACTCAATAAATTATCAATTTTAAGGTCTTATTCAAACAAAACAAATGAAAAGAAAGATTACCTGTGCCTTTTGCAGCCCGTCAGAGGCTTCTACAGCAGCTTTTTGGTCCACACAGACATCAATGCCTAACTGTAAGCACCTCTTGAAATATTGCACTGCATCTTCAACTTCCCCCAGAGCAAGGTAACAACTTGGGATAAAAAAAGAAGGGAAAATAAGCACAGCACATACAAGCAAAACTGCATTTACAAGGAGCTGATATTCAACAAAATCAGAAGCTAATGATTGAAAAAGGGAATTGGCTAGAGAAAAAGTGATTAAGAGTTTAATGAATTACATAGAAGCAAGAGAAGTAAAACTTTAAATCATTTATATATTCCGTGTTTACATCAACAAACAGCAAGATACTAACTCAAGCACACAATGGCAACACAACTTCTGTGTCAACTTAATGAACTAAAATGAGGAAAAAGAGCATATTAAGGCAGCAGTTACCAACTCTTAAGTACAAATAAGTTGAATAAGAAATTGAACTAGCAGTATGTGCATGAATACATAACAATTAAATCATCAAGTCATCCAGAAAATTTATCAGAAACAAATGGTGGAGCCTACTTTGCAGCTCTGACTTGCACCCTGAGAAAATTGGGATCAATTGCAGCAGCCATCTTACAGTCTACTAGTGCGTCTCTCACTCTTCCAAGAGATATACGGGTAGCCGCACGGTTGCTATAGCACAACATCAATGCCCTGAGACAGCTTCTAGATGTCTCAGTTTTAGAAACACAATTTACACCTTTTGTGTAACAATCCTCAGCTTTAGACAAATCCCCGCTAGTGTATGCTTGGTTTCCCCTAAAATAAAAGGTATGAAAAACATAAGAGCAATAAAATCTTGCAACCATACAGGGTGGTTACAGAAGCAAGAGGTAGGTAGATAAACAAGAGAATATATTCCAAATAAGATAATTTTAGAAACAAAATTGACATGAAGTTGACGAGAGTTTATCTTACCTTATTCGCCACTTCTCACATGCTTCTTGAGCTGCAACAGATGCAGAAACAGACCCTTGATTAATCTCCTGTCCTCTAAGCAGCTCACGGGTATCCCCAGCCACATGTGAAGGACCAGATGAGCCAGCTTTCTTGCTCCGTACAGGGGACAAGGGTGAAGATGGTCCAGAAAATGGTGTAAATTGCAAAGAAGATGATGCATATGAACCTTTGGAATTAGCACTGGAATTGAAGGAATCATTATCAACTTTAGCCAGATTCTTCTTTTTGTGATAACGTTTTGGAGATGCTTGTACAGTAGAAGAGGCAGCAAACGTGAAGCCCGAACTGACAGCATCTTCTGAACTCACAGCTGAAAAAAATTGTGTCCTGAGGTCACTATCTAGATTTGCACTTGAACTGGCTTCACTTTCTGCTGAAGCAACCATAACATCATTGATAGAATCTATTTCCTCATTTGCAGATTTAAAGCTTTCAGTTTCAGCCCCAGAAATAGACTCTTCCAGATAATTTTCAGCTCCAATATTTTTATCAGAACAGTATTCAGAGTTTTGCTCTTTAGTTTCTCCGTATTTCGTATCCTCTTCATTATCCATTTGCTGTGTTGCAACAACCAGATCTTCATCTATTGCATCATTCAGAACAGCTGGTTGTGAATCAGTTGATTGATGTTGATTATCCAGAGTGAAAGATTCCTCCGATGCAACAGAAGTTTCCCTGGAATTTCGAGCATCAGACAATGTTTCCTGGTATGGTGAAATATCCATTGGTGAATAAGATTCGGAAGCCTCTGGAATTTCTTGGGAACCACCTTCCCTATCAACAAAATCTTGACCTGGCCACAGAGGGGCTTTGACAGGTTGCCTCAACTTTCCCCTTTTCTTCTTCACTTTCAAGTCTTTAAACTTCGTACTGAATTCCATTTTCGGATTTGATCCTGTGAAAATATATCCTTTGGGATTTGGTGTTTCAAATTCTACAAATGGAGACCCAGCACTGTCTTGCTTGCTTGTAAAGCTAAACCAATCTGTCTTCTCAAGTCCACCAGTAGGTGGCACCCTGAACACATTCCCACCAGCCAAGCTACTGGATGAGAAGGAATGCGATGGCCCTGCAACTCCAATTGATTGTGCATCGACTTTTGGTTGATCTATAGGTACTTGAAAGCCACCAACATCTGTACCCTCCATTCCTCCTTCAAAAACAAATTCCGTTGGATCACCACAATCATGGAATTTCTCATCCCCCTTATTTACAGTTGGCATGAAGATTCGTGATGAAGAAAATCCCATGTCAGTTTGACTTGAATATTCTCCCTTCACACTTCCGAGGTTCAACTTGCAACCCCTCTCACGTGAAAGTATACTCTCATTTTCTCCACCCACATAACCGCCAGTGCTTTCCCTGCTTCCAAAAGCAAAGCTATCCTTCTCATTGTTTACATTATAAGTATCTACAAAGTCCTTTATGCTCAATTTCTTGATCCGATCAGGAAGTGCATTCTCTGAAGCATCAGCAAAAATATCACTACACTTTTCACTACTTTTTAATCCAAACTTTTTGATATCTTCAGCTCGAAAACTACCACCACCCTTAGTGGCATCCCCGGCCTCTTCAAAATTCAATTTCTTCTCTAACTCGTCTGATAGCACTGACCCCACATTTCTCCCAATAGAACCGCCTACATTGTCACCACTCTCAAACCTAGCATTTGCACTTAACTTAGACTCTCCATCTACAACTTTCTCCTTATCATCAATGCTCAGCTTCTGCATGCTCTCATCAACACCAAAACTCTTATTACCATCACTCGAATAAACAAAACCACTCTTATCATTCTCATTTACATTAGTTCCACCTCCAATTCTCAAACTTTGCAAGTCCTCTATAATTCCCTTGCTGGAATCCGAATTAAAACCCACATTACTTCCACTAGCTCCAAACAAAAACGCCTCATTACCACCACTCCCAGAATCAAACCCAGTTGAACCAGAACCGCCCGGTTCAACACGACTCGTATCAGGTCGAAACGGATTGAAACCAGACCTCGCCCAGATATCTTCATTGGCATTAAAGTTCTGGGGATTTGATTGCCTCCTAACTTTTACCAATCTTGGCCTCGAAAGACCACCTTTGGCTGACGATGATAACGATGATCGAGAGCTAAAGTTTGGATCTTGGTTACTAAATTGGGTTGAATTTGAAAACCCGGAATTTAAATTACCAAAATTTGATGGATTCATGCTGGTTTCTTGTTTTGATTGGGGATTTTTTTGAAGTTAGATAAGAATAACAATAAGAGGCAGATAGAGAATGAGAAAGCTAACCGTTGATGTAACTATTAGGGTTTGGAATTCTGAGCTCCGGTTTCTAGCAACGCCGGTGACATGTCAATGCAGAAGGAGTCATTAAATCGAACGGTGGAGAATAGGGTGGTGGAAACTTGATGATCAAAGAGGTTTTGTTGTTAGTGGAGAAAATGATGGGGCTTTTTTTTACATAAATAATTGGGCTCATTAATTAAGATGTTTTTGTAGTAATAAATATTTTGGGGAGTTTTTAATTTACGTGGCTAAATATTAGGAAGATTAATTGCATGTAATTTTTTTTGTGCTATATTTTATATGTATGGTGCTGGTTCAGTTACCCTTATCTAAAGGAATTTGAATGGATTCTTTTAAGGTTTTAAATTTTAAATTAGATTTAAAATACACTTAGTTTTTAAAATAAGGGAAAACTAATTAATATTTGTTAATTGGAGTATTTCGGATTCATTTGTATGTTAATTAATCTTTTTTATAATTAAAAAATTACAAACTTTATTTTGATTTTAATCTCATGATTTAAATTTAAAAAACTTGTTAACAATTATATAAGTTTTAACTCAAATATATTGATTTTACAGGAGATAAAGTTGTGTTTGTTTTAAAAAAAAATGAATTTTTTTTGTTTTAAATTATTTTTATGTATTAATATCAAAAATAAATTTTTTAAAAAATATTTTTTTAATTTTTTTTTTAAAAACAATTTAATAAGTAATCTCCATCATAATCTATAATGAAAAAACCTTTGAATTGAACCTGGAGAGAGAGAGTTTTTGTTAAGAGTCACAAGGTGAGAACTAATATTATAATAAAATCTTTACTCAATTCTTCCCTTAAACCTTAAATAAAGACCTTTTTTAAAAAAGATATTGGATGAACTATAACGTTGTAATTTGAAAAACTCAATATTAATCCTTATATATATATTGTTGCAACTTAGATTATTTTCGAGTACGCGGCTGTGCATTGTTTTTGCAAAGTTTTAATTTTATTTTTTGTTTTAATTTTTTTTATTTATTTAGATTGTTGTGATGTGCTGAAATTAAAATTAAAAATAAAAAATTATTTCAATGTATTTTTAAGCAAAACACATTTTAAAAAATAATTTTTAAAAACATAAAAAATTTAACTATAATATCAAACACTACCTTAATTTTTTTCATTAAATTTTCATGAAAAATTAGTTTTCTTCCATAAATTACCCTTCATTTCTAGTCAATTTTTCAAATTTCTTTTGCCACAAATGAAACATTTTTTTAAAAAAAATTCAACAATCAACTTAGATCAACATGTTATCATATAATTTTCAAAACAAAAAAGAATAGCTTATAAGATGTGAAAAAAAAAAGAGTAAAATTATAATTACACAAGTGTTAGATTTTTAATTATAATTATAAAATAATATCTTAAAATTTTATCTAAAAACTTAAACTATTAGGTTAAACGATTTATTTTTGACAATTTTCAACTATTCAGTAAAGGTATAATTAAAGACAAATGATATAAAAAATTAATAGAAAATCTCAATGTTTATATCTTTATATCATATATAATTCCAGTTATTAAGCTCTTGATTTTGTCTGGGGTCCTCACTTGACTCTTATGATGGTCAGAAATTCAAAGTCTGTTGTAAGTGGAATAATCAATAGATTAGCTTGTCAACATCGGTTTTTGGCAAGGCTCCATGAATTTCTTTCTGTTAATAAACTAGTTTGTACGGCAGACATGCTTGAGCTTCCGAGTCCAAAAGACTTTGAGAGCTATTTGCAGGCTATCACTTAATCACACACCCTAAGAACTACTACCATGTATATATCGCAGTGAGGAGCTGACGGCTCACTTTTTCCATCAAAACTCGTTAGCATTCAGTTTATGTTGCAGATGCACAATCCGTAGGGGGTTTGCTGTGGAAACGATTAGCCATCCGATCAGGAAGTTGCGAATTTATGATCCAAACAGAGACATACTTGAAGCCCTGAGAGGATCAAACATAGAAGTCATCTTCGGTGTCCCCAATGACAACCTTGTGACGCCTGAGCTGCTAAAACCTGGATCCAAAACAACGTTGTAGCCTACTCGTCCATTGTCAGGTTCCGCTACATTGCTGTCGGCAATGAAGTACACCCTGGAGATGCAAATGCACGATATGTTCTATCAGCAATGCAGAACATGCATGATGCAATAGTATCCGCCAACTTACAAGGTCAAATTAAGGTTTCAACGTTGCAAATTATGCTGCTCTTGAGAAAGCAGGTGCCCCAAATTTGAACATTGCTGTATCCGAAAGTGGTTGGTCATCTGAAGGTGGAAATGCAGCAACAGTTGGCAACGCAGGAACTTTCTATAGGAATCTAATTAATCATGTGAAACAAGGGACTCCAAGAAGATATATCTGGACGGGCTATAGAGACATACTTATTTGCAATGTTTGATGAGAATCTGAAGGCAGCAGGAATTGAACAACATTTTGGTCTATTCCTCCCCGACAGACAGCCCAAGTACCACCTTACTTTTGGTTGATGGAAAAAAATAGTGTAGTGTGTTGCACCTAATTACTGTTTAAACAAGAGTGTTTGAGCTCATATACTACTTGTGATGTACTGCCAGGCTTACTCATATAATGCGATAAACTTATTTGAATTCTGCAAGTTATTAATTTGATGTTCAAGCAAGTTTCTTGATCCTCTCAAGCGTGTACAAACTGGAAGGTTTGCTTTAAATTTAAGGAGAAAGGAACAGGGGAGGTGCGTTAGCCATGTATCCTGACATGAGATTTTAAAATACTGGTCGTGTTCAACAAGGGGTGCTCTCTGCATTGTTTTGGATCATCACTATTTTTATTTTTACGGGTGTCGTTAGTAAATTTATGAGATTTTATACAGAATAAAATATTTGCCTTTTTTAATTACTCTTGCACGCGATTCATATTAGTAAATTCATGTGACTGGTTTTGGTAGAAAATTTATGCTGTAAACTACTTTAATGTGCATTCATTCGATCCCTATATCTTCGAATATAACAGCGGAAGCTTTAGAATCTAGCTTCTCCATGGTATTGCTTTTTGGCAGCCGTGTGGAAAAGGCAAAGGTATGGCTACATATGTAGATATATGAGATGCTTTTAAGGCAATTTTAACTCCATTGTACTATTTTTGTGCACCTTGCGCCCCTCCTAATTTGAATACAACATCATTCTTCCACCAGGTATATGGAGTATTTATTAATTTAACTAATATTGATCATTGTTTCAATCGCTAGGATTTTTCTTTTTGGGAGAATTTAGCTCTCTTGATCATGGTTTATATTTGATTAGATTACTAGCTCAAAGGAGCAATAATTGTCGTGCTCATAATATTTTGATGCTCCCAGTATCATTTTCCTTCAATTTTGATGTTTTTTATTTTAATAATATTGACAACCTCGTACACTTTGAAAAACACCCGCGTTAACATACTCTGACATTGTGGTGATAAACTACATGATTTTCACGGCTGAAAATGCAGATATTTAGATGGCATACGTACAAAATGATGTTGTAGGGATAGACAACATTTCTCCCAATTTGTAATTGCATGAAGAAGGGTGAAAACAAAAGGGGAGATTTTTCTAGGAAACTAAAACTAAGCAGAACATGAAGCAAATTTAACGATCCAATGCATAGGTTTCCAGCTGCTAGAACATACGGATATTGTAAGGAAATGCAACATTGAAGCAGCTCTCTAGGGGACTATTCCCTGGACTTTTCGGCCAACAAGGCATTGTATTCCTCTCTCAGGCTGTTATATTTGTCACTCAAGCTCTTGAAAACTTCTTTTTTATCCCCTGAAGGTCCCTTCATTTTCTTCTCCAAATCAAGCTTCACTGAATCAATTTGACTCTTCAGCTCCTCAATCTTTCTGGTCTTCTCCTCGTGCTGTCTCTGCAGTGCTTGCAGCTCGGAAGAGTTTTTGCGTCCATTTCCTAAAAGATTACTCGAATGTTACAAAATATTACAAACATCAATTGCCAGACAGTTTTATTAATCTACACACCTTCCTGTTAAACGTTAAAAGGCAGGCATAAAAAGGCACCTGAGAAGGAATTGTTCGAGGGGTCACTGATGTTGTCCATGCTCTAGAACTAAGCTAATTCCTGAAGGAACAAACCGAAAGAAATTTACTACTAGTAGAAAAATAGCGTGATATAAAACGTTTCCAAGGATTTGTCACCCTATAAATGTTCCTTAAATTACTTTTTTTCAACTTTCTCCATCATATCTTTGATACTGTTTCTTAATACATGTATATGCGCTCTGCCTCCAAGAATTCTGTGTGTCGACCAGGTTCCAATTATCAAGCCAGAAACTCCTCGTAGAATGTGGCTACGTTAGATGGACATAAAAGAAAGATCTCAGCCTGCCTCATGGTTTCCTACAATTTCTTGATCTATGTACCTGTCTTTTGTGTTTAGTTTTCAACCCTGTTTTTCCATGGTAATGGTGCTTTTATCTGTCATTTGCTCAAAAGAAAATTTAAACGCAGTTTCTTAGAGTATTGCGATAAAAGATGAGAAATTTCTTTCGTCTCAAAAATTAAAGCAAATGGTATGATCATTACTACTAGTAAGAGATCATATGAAATTGCCTGTTAATGAATGGACTGAGTGTGTGTTAAGACAAGAAAACTCATTGATTCTTAAGACTAGGCCCATCTAGTGACCTAACCGGGGCATGTCCCCAGCGTGTCGAGACAGGATTCTCCTGTTAGACACGTAGCCCATTTATCAACCCAAAGGTCACCATTCGGAACCATTACTCGTAAGTCATAACAAGTGTATGAAGAAGAAGAAGAAGAAGAAGAATTATTTAGAGGGTGGGGGAGAAATTAAGAAGAAGGTGTTTGATCTTTGGTTTTATACGTAGAGCTTAAATATTTCAGCAAAACAGTGAAAAGCTTCTTCATTAATGTTATGTAGACTGACCTTGGAGGTGTCACTGTGTTATCCAAGCAAAGAGCTGCACTCTTATTTTCTTTGTGGTGGCCCTTTTACTGTGAAATATTGTGTGATAATGAATAGAACTTCTTCTTTATATACAAAGCATGACTAACCATGGAAGGTATAGCTAGCTAGGTAGAAGAACATGGGGAAGCCGCGAGGCAAAATCCAAAAACAACGACAAGAGGGCATCTTCCTTTGACGGAAGCAGAATCCCAGCCGTGGGTTCTGGTACTGATATTTGCTACGCCATTGATGTTAAAGTCTTCCCTCAGACTCATCACATCTCACAGGTCTCGAACAGTGTACCATCGAGAATCAGAATATAGTGCTTGTTCGGAAGGGACAGGAACATGTGTTTCCAAAAAGCAAAAGAAAGTTGTATTGTCAAGTAGCTAAACTTTGCTTCTGTTATCACAAGAGAGTTATGAGTGCTGTCAATTCATATCTACAAGGCTGTTATGAAGAAATCGGAGAATTGTCATTTATTGTTATCAAATCCGTTACTCTTCTAATTTTCTATATTACGATCCCCCCCAGGCTTCCTGCTTTCAAGAGAGTTGTTGAGATTTCGAATTGAATGTTTTTTAAAATAGGGTTTTTTATTTGAAAATATATTTAAATAATTTTTTTTAATATTTTTTATTTTTAATCGTCTCATTGTTTATAATATTTCTTGAATAATATAGTAATTGATTAATTTGAGTAACGTTGAAGATGAAGAAGAAGAGGAAGAAGTTTGTTCTCGTGTTGGGTTTACTATAAACAAAGAAGTCCTGAATGATTGGGTGTACCTGGCATTGAAAAATTAGAAAATACACTATACTGAAATTTCTATAAAAATAGATTTTAAAAAAATTACATTTAAAAAAAAAGTACATAGAAACAGAAAAATAAGTTATGTTGTTTGCAGCTTTAATTGTTGATTATAGATGAATTCATGGAGAGACACCTTCAACTAAATTTAGAAATGATCTTTAAAAAGAAACTTGTTGCAAGGTAATCTATGCCTTATTCGAGTGAACATATCACAAGTGGTTTAAACTTTTTCAAATAAGGGTTAAACGATTCATGTTTAATTTATTCCAAAAAAAAAAAAAGAGTTTGTGCTCAATTTTTTAATAGCTTGTGAATATATATAAATTTCAAGAAGTATATTACTTATGTTTTTTAAATTTATAATCTAGTAAGTCAATTCAAAGATTTGTTAATTTAAAATCTAACTCGAATTGAAATTTAATATAAACAGGGTAGAGATTAACATGGTAAAAACTAATTAATCATTGATCTAATGGATGGTGAATTAACTAACATATCAGCGTAGTTATAGTTAAAGTTTGGCTTGACTTTTAAAAGAAATAAATCAAAACAACAACATTCTATCTTTTTTTTAAAATACTATAACCACGTGGTGAACATATCACAGGTGGTTTAAACTTTTTCAAATAAGAGCTACAAAGTTCATGTTTAATTTATTAAAAAAAAGAGGAGTTTTTGTTCAATCTTTTAATAGCTTGTGAATATGTATAAATAAAATATCTTACTATTTTTAAAAAAACTTTATAGTTTAACAAGTTAATTTAGTGATTCATTAATTTAAAACCTAATCCAAATCGAAATTTAAAAGTAACTAGATAAGAATTGATATTATCAAACTCGATTCATCATTGATTTAATAGGTAATTGATTAACTCGCAGATCAATCAACATAGTTAAAGTTTGGTTTGGTTTAAAAAAATAAATCAAAACAATAATATTTTATTTTTAAAAAAAAATATTAAAACCACAAGTTTTATAATAACAAAATCAATTTAAATTAACTATTTAACCAGTAACTCGAGCATTCTGCCAAGCCAAGTTTAATAACTTTGCACCCTGAGGATTTATAAGAAATCAAGATAGCTTCTTTCCTCCTTAAAGCTAATATAACCTACCACATGTAAACTAATAAGGGATATGTGAAAAAACAAACCTGCAAAAAAATAAATTGTGTTCTTGATTTCTTTCGAAGAACAAGGTGTTCTCAAGTCATTTCACACATCAACCAGAACTGAGTATATTTCCAAGTAATTTTAAAAATTTTCTCCCTGCATCGTTCCAATATATTTATAATAATTTAATAAATTCTCAGTAATAAAAATGCTTGTGTAATTATAAAAAAAAGCAAAAAAAAAAAGAATCGAGGAAGGTTATTTATTTCTCAACAAGGTTCGGTTGAATTCGGCCCATAGTGCGGAATAATGATAGATGATGGACCTGCTGTTTGGAAGAGCATGGGCTTGCCTTTATGTGGCTTGGAAGAGCATGGGCTGGTATCTATTTTTTTTATTTGTAAATATATTAAAATAATATTTTTAAATTTTAAATTTTATTTATAATATCAGAATTAAAAATACATATATAAAAAAATAACGTGAAATATTTTTATTTTTTTATAAAATTGCTTTGGAAACGTGAAAACAAACTGTCAGGTTCCTAAAACTAGACCGCCCATCACTGAAATTTTGGTTTTGATGCCAAATTTCCAATCCGCCTTTTCACGATCTGCTTGGACACGCACTTATACTAAGCTGCCGTGGGGTGGGCTCATCACTGCCTGGTTTGGATCTGACCCACCCCCCGTTTGAACTTTTCTTTTTTTCCATTTGTACAGTGCTTTAAATAATCATCTCTTCAAACGATGCAGTCATTTTCCCTGAAACCCAAAAAGTATACAGAGACTCGTTTGAAGACTCCTTGACTCTTAGCAGCCCTTCTGTTGTAGTTGATGTTAAGAGGGTATCATCCAGCAATGTTTAGTGACATTTTTCTTGTTTTTGGAGAAGAGGGACGTATCATTACATGATTCAGTTTCTTGAACGTATGGAGAAGGTTTTCAAAGTAGATAGAGCGACAGGTGACCTTGCAGCCAAGACGAAAACCAGGTTAGCAAGAGAACCTGAACGGTTGGAAGATCCCTGTAAATTAACCTCATTGACAATCAAAAACAAACCAGATAATTTAATGGAGTGATGTAATTGTACCAGAAGTGGGCAACTAAATTACACAGAAAGGACATGTTAACATCAGAAACACACACAGGAAAGGACAGTCAAACCCATCTGAAGACTAAAGGACAAGATATCTGTATAAATCATGAAATTGATACCGACCAGTCAACTCCGGTGGTCCATACTCTTCTCTGTGCACGTTGGAGAAAAAAATAAACTAGTGCTAACATAATCCAAATACGATCTTATGAGGGGAAAAGACCTGGGGCTAGCCTGATGGAGACAATTAAAATCATGGAAAATTAATCAGCTCGATACCTTGCTCGCAAAGCTAAACTAATTGCAAATTCTCAGGTTAAATGATTTGCTCATAGCAGCCACCATGGTCAACCTTGATCCATGGATGCATCGTAAATGATAAGGAACTCGTGTCAATGATACACAACACCTCGGGCCACTAATTCTGACATCCTCTACATGCATCATTTATCACAATATTCAGGTAGATTTTTCATGAGGGGACAATGCTGGGACTTGATGGAGCTCAAAAATGTGTTGTGAGGAAAAAATTAAAATTCTGATGACAAGGGAGAGCCAGGAGCACATGCAGAAATACTGTATTCTACGTAACACTACCAGAGCAGTAGGGATCTAATATTAAGAAACCATGAGAAATAAAGACAAAACACTTTCGACAAAGCTGATAAGGAAATGAGCGGGATACCCTGAGGCATCTTTATACATTGTCAGCACCCATGTGACAAGAGTTGCCTATCCCCACATGCGAACCTAAAGAAATAAAAGGCGACAAAAAAATGTCCCCTGAGAGTGTGCCTTGATATTCTGAATGACAACCAAATTCCAAAATCACATTTTTCAAGCTTCGTTTTTACTTCGATGATTCCACCGCGGATGAAGGCTCTAAACTTCGATTAACAAGAACCAAGTAGCAAACATTATCAGGATATCCTACTCAACTTGGACGCATGGTAGCTGAGCATTGAATTCTAATCTTCTTGGCACCGATTAAAAGAATGCTTAGTGTTCAACAATCACAAGACAAGGATGGTAAACGATTGTAAACATGTATCATTGTCATTATAACAAAGAGGCATGATATTTAAAGTCCAGCTATATAGTCTGTGGTCCTGCACACGACCTACAAAAGGGCAAGTAGCAAAGAGAAAACCCTACTAAAACTAGTTTGTCTGTCCACTACGTGTGTAATATGCAGTTGCTGTTAGTAAGTATCGTATTGGTGACAAGGATGGCTATCTAGCTGAGGTAATCTCTGCGATTCTACCATTAAGTGCAGGTATCATATAGGCTATACATCTACAGTTCCTTCTATGTGCTTCTCTATTTTTCTGCATGGACAAACAAACAACTCAGCATCATATAAAGAAATCGGTTGAACAGATGATAACCACAGAGCTCAAATGAAGGAATAGTGCCTTACCCTAGTAAAGTTGGTCTCTTTGGCCACACTATCCTTTATGACCTACAAAACATCAGCTACACATCCCAAAATAAAACCAATCAGAAAAAAGGCGTCCATTAGAGATAACATTAGCTTGCAATTGAGTCAAATTATAGCAAGCAGATAGCACCTTGACATTGGAGCTCAATGAGAAGCCTCGTCACTGGCAGAAGTGGCGGGCACTGATGCATCATTCTCAGACCATGAAGAGACAGATAACCCGTTGCTTTCTTTGGCTTTGGCATACGGGAACAAGTCAGGGTGCTGATTCTCAGATGATTTTGTGAGGTTATTGGGTTCCACGTTGCTTCCATGGCTACAGAATACAAACCAGAAAATGAGGAAATACAACGAGAAGTGAGGGGGCGAATTAAGATCTAAAGAAGTTAGAACAAAAAAGAACAATCAAAAGTGGCATTTTGAAATAAAAGATAACCTTCCTGAGTATGCAATTCGATACGTTTCAGTGAAGCTCTCCACCTTGCAATTAACATTGTCATTGTTCTGAATGTAAGCTGCATTCACTTCATCCTGAAGATTCTGTTCAATGGCAGCAATATAAGTAGATTTAGTGGCACCTGATAAATTCCCTTTGTCTGCCAAAAGAAAGTTACGTTAGTAGTGGGAAAGCTTCTCCATCATTGACATAATATGTTTCAAATGCTAACCTTCTATTGTGATCTCGTTCTTGCCATTGGAGGTAAGAATGTCAGTTTGATTGATGGGACTATGATGAGCGTGCATTGAAATGGGAGCACCAACAGACAGACTACGCTGGTGACGTTGTACATAATCTCCCCTCAAGTCTGGAAGTTGCAGATTAATTAACCTTCTTCCCTGGAGTTCAATAGCTTGCTGCAGCTCTGCCTGCTCCTCCAATTTCCTTCTCAGCATAATTTCAGGTGTATTGTAAAGCATTCTTGCTCCTGTAGAAGGAAGTGAGATTAAATAAAGATAATTAAAGAAACACGTATGATTTAAAAGTGGAAAAAAAAATCCAAAACAAATAAATATTTTCAAAAAACATCAAAAGTTAATGCTTGTTTGTTTATTTTTTACTCACCAAGGTGAAGATCACGTAGCTCTCTATGATCAAAACCTGAAGGGCTTGTAGGTGAAAAATTCCCCCTCTCCAGTAACTGTTGCATCCTGTTGTTGTTTCATTGGCAAGTAAACCATAAATGCCAGACATAAGACACAAAAGGAAACAGCAACGGAGAAAACGATACCATACTTGTTTGCTACTTTTCCTTTCTCTTTGTATGGCTTGACAAGCACACGTGACTCGCAGATATAATGAGGATTTCCCTTTGCCAATATTTCCTTCACGGTCTCTGGGTGGACAAATGTAACAAATCCAAACATCCGCTTCTGCTGGTATGGAATCCTAACATCTTGAACTGGTCCAAAAGAACTACAAAAATAAAGAAATCATTGTAAATACAATACTCAACAGTGACCTCAGCAACCAAGAAATAAAGCAAGATATATCACAATTTTTTGCCTCTTCCAAAATCATGTTTCAAAAATTTCTAGAGAAGAGAGCTCTATATCAGACTAAATAAATACAACTAGCAATCACTATTTTCATTCTTTGATTTATCAAGAAGCATCAAGAGACTCGGAATTCTAGATCATGTCCCTTCCAACTCCGAACAAGACTCCAAACACACTGGCACACAGTCTTCAAACTCTCACCTCCACAGCTTAGCAATATATTTTCCCTTCCCTTCTTCATATAGACAAACAGCTTTTCATTTGTTTGTTCGTTTGTTTTCAGATGGGAATGAATATCAGATGCTCTTCATCTTTAGCCAGAAATGGTAGAAATATATTACTGTTTTCTTTACTCATCTATTGTTTCCTTCCAACTCCAGAGAAGAACTAAAAACACACACTGGCATACAGTCTTCAAGCAATATATTATTGTTTACTCCCTATCATCAGTCCGAGGAATGCACTGATCACAAAAGCCGTCCCTTGAACCAAGAAAAAATTTGTGACAATTGGCAACGTAAAGTTTACCAGTATTCTTAACTTTTAACTATAGGAATTTCCATCATGTACAATTCACAAATTATACTTGAGTCTCGTTGGTATAAACAAGTTTTCATCTTTTTGCGGGCAATCTAATCAGTTCCTAGCACTTAACCTCTAGGTACTACTTATAGAAGTAAACAACAATAATAACCAAACTGGATTCTTTGAGAAGGGCAAGTGAAAAGTGGTAATTTACCAGAAATAATTCGAAACATCTTCATCTTTGAAAGAGCTGTCAGCCGGGAATGTCAAGTATATCTGTCTGGATGCTGAATTTGCCTTTTCAGCCATTCCCATTGCAAAAAAGTCATTCCTTCCACCACGGAGCCGACTGAAATTGTAAAATTCGTTACCCATCATAGCTGCCGCCGCCCCCAATCTGCAAGTACCAGACATCCACAAATCGCACCATTACCCAATCCCGAAGTAAAACTCCAATAACGCGTCAAATTCATAAGAAAAAAGTGTTTCTTGTTCAACGGAGAAACATATGCATGAGTTCCATCAAATCATCCAATTAGACTAGAACAGCATCCAGACAAGAAAAAGAAAACCAAAACTAGCTCAATTAAAAAGACGAATTTCTCTCTAATCTTTTTCCTATCTATATATCCTCACTATGACTATTTTTTCTCTACCTCCCTCAAAAAAAAAAGACTCGTTCTTTCTGTGACCAGCCAAAAAATAACAATAAAAGCAAACTGAAAGATGTAAACACTCAACATATCGCGTACCCTTGGTCTCATCTTGTATGTAAATAAGGGATTGCTCGGGTGAGCAATAATGTCCCGAGATTAACAGGTACACCGAATTAAGACCAAGATTCCACCAGTAGAACAGATTAAAATTGAAAATCTGACACGTTATACGAGGATACGGCATGCTAAAAGCAAAATTAGTAATCTTGAATTTACCTATCGGTTTTATTCTGTTGCTGCAACAGAAAATTCATGTGCTTGTTATAAGCCAGCCTTTGCTGCTGCTGTTGCTGTGCAGCCTTCATTCTCATCAACTCCTCTTGCTGCTGCAAATAGAGTTCCTCCATTTCCCTTGGTGAACCCACAAGAACACCACCACCATTATCCTCAGCCATATTTTCACCACCATGAACAAACTTGCAACTTTCTCCATTCTTGCAAAACCCTCTAGCAAAATACAGACAAGGCTTATACCCAAGACCAAACCCCCCATCTTCAGCACCAAAACACGCATCACTCTCTGAAAACCTCCTTCTATGCAAATGGCTATCTCCATTATCAACCTGATAACCACCCAATTGAACCCTTTGGTCCATAACGCCCTCATTTTTTGAAGAGGGGTCATCAAGAAACGAAAGATAATCATCTAATTGATACTCATCAGGGAAGTCAACGCTATTATTACTGCAATCACCACCGTCATTACCACCATTCCTCGAGAATGGTGGCACTAAAACAGACCCAAAACGTATATTATCATAGGACAAAAAAGGACTGGACTTTGGGCTAATTGAAGTGTTAACGTTACTATTATTTGGCAACCCATGAGCAGGCCAGGGAATTGGAGGCGGGTTTTTTCCAAAATCAAGAAAAGAATCATTATTTGTGACTCTTGGAGAGGATTGTGAAAAGGGATTAGTGTTATTACAAGGCCGTGCTATGGGATTGAGAGGCAACGGAGAAGATGGTGTGGAAGGTGTAGAAAACGTGGTTGTAGAGAGTCCAAAGTGGATTTTGGCCTTAAAGACTACATTTTGCAAAAGGGTTTCAGGGCCAAAGGCTAAACGTAACAAATCTTTTTCAGAAGGGACTTGTATGAGAATAAAACCCATAATTCTAGCAGCGTTTTCTGGATCTAAACTCTTGAGTTTAGTTAGCAGTATGTTAGTTATCTC
The DNA here is from genome assembly GCA_033617975.1 of Populus alba x Populus glandulosa. Classification (NCBI taxonomy): domain Eukaryota; kingdom Viridiplantae; phylum Streptophyta; class Magnoliopsida; order Malpighiales; family Salicaceae; genus Populus; species Populus alba x Populus glandulosa. The sequence continues at coordinate 6,565,533 of CM066151.1, forward strand.
ATGAGTATCCATGGTGGTTTTTTTAGGGTTTTTTTTCTGGTTGGTGGTGGTGGTTTACAATTACTTCAAGAAAGACATAAAAGCAGAGGGACGTGTGTGTGGAAGTTTTGGTTTTGGAGGTTTTTGTGTTTTTTTTTTTTTTTTTTGTTATTTCTCTGTTTGTTTAAATAGCCCAGAGAATAAAACAGGGAGATCTTGAGATAGGGTTTTGAAGTGAAAGAAGCGGGCTTGGACTTGGAGAGTGAAAATCTCTCTCCTTTTCCTGTATTATTTATTCCGTAAAGATCTCTTTCTTATTTTGAGACCTTCTATCTATGCTTCTCTATTATTGTTGTTATTAGATTAGGGGATCGGCCATGGAGCCTTATCGGGACCACGTGCTAGGATAAAAATATAGGAACCTTAATCATTATATTATACAGTATACAATGCAGCCAAAATAATAATATTATTTTACTTTTTACTTTTTACTTTTTATTACTGTGCATTTTTCTATATTTTATTCTTTACAGCATTCTTCGATGATTATACAGCATAAATATAAATATAAGAATATCATTTTTTATTTTATTTTTTAGTTGATTATTAAATTTTATTCTTTTTTATTTTCGAATCGTTAAAAAATATAGCAAAAATTAAAGTTGAGATCAAGGCAAACTAACTGTGCATATATCTCATCCATAAAAACTAGTTTTTCTTATTTTTCTTTCTTTTTGTTTTTTTATGTCATGCATGAACTTGGACTTATTGTGGAACACTTTCTTTCATCTTCGTGTGCTGCGTTGTTGATATTTTATGTGTTGGAGTGTTTTAGGGTAGGATAGAGATTGTGTTTTAAAGTATTTTTTATTTTAAAATATATTAAAATATTTTTTTGATTTTTAAAATTAATTTTTGATATGAGTACTTCATAATAATTTAAATAAAAAAATTAAACTAAAAGAAAATTTATAACTTTTTAAAATCATGGTCCAGTCGCAATATCAAACACATTTTTTAATATTAACATAGTTATGGTTAGCATTGTGTATAATAGCTTTTTATAGTTGCATTTTAAAAAGATAAATTGAAGAATAAAAAAATAAATTTTTTTTTTCTAATTAATATTTTGAGGTGTAGCTTTTAGTGAGACTCGTGCAAAATAATTATGATGTGTGTTGATTGGCTAGACACTTTTAAGTTCAAGACTGAATCAAAATGCATACCACACTGTAAAAACAAATTGAGCCTTGAAGTTTGAACCTTGAATTTTTTTTTTCACTAAAAAAACTAGATTAAGACTAGAGATTTTTTTAATTTAATTTAATTTTTTTTTTATTAGCTGAAGAGTGTGGTGATGTTAAGAATCATCAGGAGAGTTTATTAAAATGTTTATTGTGTGTTTTGAGGTGAAAAAAATTTGAAAAATAAGTTTTTAAGATTCTAAAACTTGCCATTGACTTTTCGGTCACTAAATCTCATTATCTCAGCTTCTCAACAGAGAATCATTTACAAATACAACAACATGTCGTTTATCTTGTTTAAATAAAATAAAAAACAAACTACTTGTTATTTGTTTATTGAACAATAAAAAAAAAAAGGCAAAAATCCTTGAAGAAGTGTGGCGTGCCACACACGCTTGAGCTTATTTATATTGTATCTCAACCTTCAAGACCCAAATCATAGTTCTCATATACTATCCGGTTCAAAGCTCAAGTTTTAGATTTGATCGGGTCATTAAATTATTTTTTAAAATAATTAAAATAATATTATTTTAATTAAAAAAAAATTAATAATAACATATTGTAACTAAATCTTGTCGGATCGTTAGGTCAACTTGCCATATCAACCGAGTCATAATAGATTTTTATTTTTTTTATTTTTTCTTCGACTCGATCTAGATCTTGGATTGATCCACTGAACTTGATTTCAAAAACACGTCGATGTTTTTATGTTGGTCTTTGATTATTATTTTTTTTTAAGAAAAACTTGAATTCTCATTAAAATTACTGTAAATAAAATTTTTTAAATATTATTTAATTTTGTATAGTTTTCAAGTACAATACTAACAATAATTTAATGAATTACGTGCACAGATATTATATTTTTAAATATCAGGCATGGAATAAACCATCAACATCTATTTTTCACGGAACAATGCATTCATAAAAAAATATTTTATTGACACGTTATTTTATGAACGAACCGATGTCAATTTCATCAACACTTGTCACCTATCGTGAACCTGTCCAGTCTAAAACCAACCGCGTCAAGGCGGTGAGTTTGTATTTTTGACCTCCGGGCCACCATCCAAGCATGCCCGCCGCATAATTGTCAATTCAATTTCTGATGATAGTTACAAAACCCTGTCTAAGATTCGCGTTCCGAGATAGGTAGGCCAGCCTTTCGAGTTATTTTTCTTTTAAAAAATAACAACTTTAATTTTATTTTAAAAAAAATCCAATGAATTTAGATGTCATGTATTAATTTGCTTCGTTGATTAAGTTTAATAAAATCAATTCATACTTAGTTCTAGTGAATTTTAACTAAAACTCGATCAGGCTCGCAGCTTTACCAGAAGCGACTAATCGCCTCCTTTCCTCCGCTGAAAGATGCTTAGCCAGAAGCGACGAAAGGGAGGCGTCGGGAAGATCGACGACTACATGACACGAGGGGGATGTCCGAGTCAGGGAAGCGATGAGTCTTTTATATCATATTCACAAATTATGAAATTAACCTGCTGAACTAACCGAGTCTAAAAATACTGATTTGATATATATATATATATATATATGATGGTATATTATGGTACCAGAACATTTCATTTTGGGATCCCATGCAGGTAATATAAAAAATAATTCAAATTAATATTTCAAAACGTGTAATTTTCAACTCAAATCCAAGACATAAATTAGCTTTAAATAGTAAAATACAAACAAGATGTCAGCTATATAGAAAATAAATTTAAAAGTTTGAAACATTTCCAGACGTTTAAAATAGATTAGCATGCACTCAAAACAAACTAGAAAAAAATAAATTGAAGGCCAGGTTGAAAGTTATAGTCCAGCTACAAATAAAATTAGAAATGCTTACAAAGAAACCTACCGATGTTTTATGTTATCGTCTATAATTATTTAGCCATGAACATATATGTAATTTAGTCTCTGTGTTTCTCATGATCTTGTAAGCTAGTCTCTCTATTTTTAAAAATAACAAATTAGTCCTTCGATCAAAGTTGAATGTTATTTTTTAAAAAATTCATGAATTGTCATTTTTAAACACGCTTTTAATTTCACGCTTGGTAGATAAAGGAAGGATATCCAAGAAAGAAGGCAATTTAATTACGATGAAAACCAACAGAATTTCGATTTTTTCCCTGTTCTGGTCCTTGGCAAGATGATCGGAGCACACTCGGGAAATCTCAGGCCAGTTCGAGATATTCAAGACAGGCTCCCAAGCGAGAAGAACCTTGTTGTGTTCTGTAAGGTGGCACGAGACATTAAATGATTAGATAAAATAGATTGACAACTACGTTTTTAAGTATGAAATAAAATACTCACTACAAGTTTATTTGATTCTATATATAAATTATGGTTTTTTGAAATCTGAATCGCAACATTATGGCGCATTAAAAAGATGAAATATCGAGTAAAGATGGAAATTAGTTTTTTCATGAGAAAGGGCCAAGAAAATGTTGATGTAAGATTTGTTGTTTGCATGGATATGTTAATCAATATTAATCAGTCTATTTGTTTTTATGTTTTAAAAATATTTTTGAAAAAATTAAAAAGATTTTTATTTTTTTTGTTTTATATTAATATTTTTTTAGTGTTTTTAAATCATTTTAATGTATTGATGTTAAAAATATTTTTTAAAAAATAAAAAATATTATTTTAATATATTTTTAAGTAAAAAACAATTTAAAAAATAACCGTAATCATATTAAAAAAATAACATGAAAAAATTTACAAAAAGAACCATTCACAAGTAATTGAAGCCGATTTATTTTATAAAAAAAAGATATCTACGATCTTTTATAAAATGATTTCATACAATTTAACTAATTATTTAGATTATGCCATATTATTGAGAAAGAAAATTTCATATTTTACAAAAGATTTTATACTATTATTTATAGTATGAAATGATTTATTTTGATATTTTATTAAATAAAAATGGTGATATTATTCCTTTATTAGTCAAAAATTTTGATTTTAAAAAATATCATGAACATTCAATATTCATTTTTTTTAGATGAAGGATTTAAAATTTATTGATTGAAACAGCTGATTACAGAGATGGTCATTCAAACGTTAGAACTCATTAATATAGATCTCGAAACTATGAATGAGATATTCTCGATACTCACAGAGAAAAAAGGGGCATGCAAGAAAATCAAAAAATCAAACTTCATTGATATTCCGAGCAAAAAAAGAAACAACCATGGTTTAATCGGCACCACGCTGGAAAATAAGAATTTAACCATTACCGAATTTTTCTCGGCATAATCATTGTTTGGTTAAAACTTGGATTTTTTCTGCTAAAAAGAACCACTCTTGTACAATAATTTCATGTAATAATGCGATAAAGTTAATAGTATAGATACTTATATAATTCAAAAAAACATGGTAATGTAGTGCAAGTATTTTTTTAAAATATTTTTTATTTAAAAAAAAATATTTTTTTTTTTGACATTAATCTATTAAAACTATCAACAAACAATAAAAAATTATAAATTTAATATAATTTCAAGTCAAACTCAGTTTTTAAAAAATTTAAAAGTATAATAATGATTATTTTTTAAAATATTTTTCATTTTAAAATATATTAAAATAATATTTTATTATTATTTTTAATACCAGCACATTAAAATAAAAAAATATATATAAAAAAGAAATGTTCCGAACTACTCGCAATGCATTCAAGCACAAAAACAAACCATTACCTGGAAAGGGACTAGAGCGGACTTGTTGGTAACTGGATGTCTACAGTAGTTGGCTGGTTGGTTTTCAACAGCTTTCGAAATTTCAAATCGAACTGATATGTACTAGGAATAATTTAGAACCGAGACAACTTCAATTTTGCTGGATAATCGAACGATTTCTTGTTGAGGTCGTAGAATTTGTTTTCTAAAGAGCTGCATCTACACCAGATTATCCTAGGCCTGACCTCATCATAGAGACGACAGGACTCGTAGGAGAAGCAGATTTTGTTACATGGTGAAATAACAACAATAATAAAAAGAAAAACATAATTTAGAGAGTTAATTGTGACTTTGTGTCTGTATCTGATTAAAACTAATTAATTTCTCCGAGCGGTGTGGTAAAAATTAAAATTAATTTTCTGTTCCAGAAATAACTTATTTTCCCATCAAAATCTCCCGTCCCATTTACCTCTTTTTATGTTTTGTTTTTGGTAAATATAATAATCTGAAAACAAACATAAACTTAACCGCGTGACTGAGTTATAATTGATTTTTTTAAATACATGGATTAAATATATAATTTTTTAAAATATACAAATAATTAATTAGTTTTATTTATCTATCAAAATTAAAGTTATAGTTAACTTTTTTTATAAAAAAAAACATTCTACTATTTTCTCCCTTCAAAAAACCCTCAATGTCGGTACATTCTAACTGGGTTTCTTATACTAGTTTTTGATACTTGTTAATGATTGAAGGATTCAAAATAAAATAACTAACAATTAAGAAAATAAAGATAAAAAAACCCTCAATGTCTGTACATTCTACTATTTTTATAAACATTCTACTGTTTTCTCCCTTCAAAAAACCCTCAATGTCGGTACATTCTAACTGGGTTTCTTATACTAGTTTTTGATACTTGTTATTGATAGAAGGATTCAAAATAAAATAACTAATAATTAAAAAAATAAAAATCAAATATAATATTAAAATATTAAATAATATTAAAATTGAAAAAAATCATTTAAAATAAATTAAAAAAATATTAAATATAAAGGGATAATAAATTAAAGGATTATATTGAAAGTTTGAAATTTTCTACGTGAAAATCAAGAAGAAAAGATAAAAAATGAAGAGAAAAAAAAGGTCTCAAGTCACACATTCCGCTAAGACAAGTCAAGCATTACTCTAATATCTACTATTTGATCTTTAACAATATTAAATTTTTAAAAAATATAATTTTTAAAAAATATAATTTATACCGCGTTATCAAATAATATCTAAAAACATCTCCCATAAGCCGTTCGAATAGCACAATTTAAAGTCATTAAACACACGTTCAATACATGAGTCAATCACTTGTTTTTAATAATACTTATATTTATTTAATTATAAAAGTACCCCGGACAATAATAATAAAAATATAATAAGGGTAGCCAAGGAGTGATTGACAGAATTGCATGCCATTTTCAAGCTCCCGCCTCAAAGAGTTTTTTTATGTTTACGTGGTTGGTACTGATTTTTAAATTATTTTTATCTAAAAATATTAAATTTTAAATATTCATGTAATGATATGAAAAATTAAAAAAAAAATTAAATAAATTCACATTTAAAAATTATTTTCAAAAACACCCAGGATGCATTGACAAAATGCTTTCCTTTGTAACTTAACATGGACAAATACATGTTCTGGAGCACACAGCTTGCCCTTCCATTTCAAGACTTCGACACATCATTCAAAGCAACTTTTCTTGCTCTTGTGACTTGAAATCACATGATAGATAAGAACATGACTAGAGTGATCAATTCCGGCAGTACGTACCGGTGTTGTCATCCATATCATGATTTCTAGATGAAGTGTTCGTTATTCGTAATCTGGCACTCTCAACATTTGCCCTAGAATCCAAAAAAAAAAAAGAGAAAAAAAAAAGAGGGAGAAGATTTGCATGAGGAGTACGAGTGGATCATCTTAGCCAAACCTGCTGCTAGATATGATTATCTTTCTCCCTCTCCTGCTGGCTCAATTGTGTGTGATTTGTGTCTGGGTAACAATGCAGTTGTCTTCATGTAGAAGGTTTGAAGAAAACACTGTAGAAAAAGGTAAATGAACATTTTTTTTTTTCTTTTGAAAACCTTGAAATCCCGAGTTGCATTTTTGCTGACAGGAATCAACATGTTATTTGTATTGAAAAAAAAAAAAAACAATCCAAATAAATATGGCCATGATAAATTTGGAGGAGAATACCTAGCCAGGCCGAAGGGAAAGTTGTAAGAACAGTGACAATTGAATGGTTCGTGGTGGTCATGCTTTGATCAGAAATTTTCTTTTCTCTAGTAATGCATGTCTAGTAATTGAAAGGATACTTGTCTGGGCAGCGTTTATTTATTGTGATAGATAGGATAATTAAAAACAATTGAGAAAGGGAAGAAAAGACAGAAAGAAAAAAATATCAAAAAAATTATGTTCGATAATAAAATATATGATAAAGTGGCCGTTTTTTCATGTTATTAGGTTATACGGAGAAGACAAAGTAAAATATAAAAAATTTATTTTATTTTTAATATATATTATTATTAAATTTATATATTTTAAAAAATAATTGAATATTTAAAAATATTTTGTTTTGTTTTATGCTAACCATTGACCTATCCTTACTCTCTGGTATGTGATTTGAGTCTTATCTAGGATCAACTATTTAGTCGGGTTTTAAAATTACGATAATAATCACTTTCATCTTTATATTAACTCGAGTCAAGGATTGACCCTGCTCGTGGCCCAATCCTTGTCTTGGGTTGATCATGAAACTGGTTCTTAAAACTATAATAATAATCATTTTTATTTTTGTATCTATTCGGGTCGACGATCAACCCCACTATGACCGAGGGCATGCCCCTGGCCAATCCCCAGATTGGTTTTGAAAACTATGATGATAATCATTTTTGTTTTTACATTGACTCAAGTTAACGATCAACCCTATTCTTGACTTGGATCTTGTCTTGGGTCAATCCCCAACCCGGGTTTTAAAATGATGATCATAACCATATTTATTCTCATGTCGACTCGGGTAAACCTGACTTGCGACCAGGACCTCAACCAGTGACTCAAACTTTATCCTTAATCGACTCCCGAGTTGAGTTTTAAAATCATGACAATAATTATTTTTATTTTTATATATTTTCGTTAAATAATCCTGGAATTGAAAGTTTTTTTACAACAATGACTTGGGGATAAAAAGATAATAAATATTATATTTGAAGACATGTTCTTTATGTGCCTCTAGTTTTGCAAGTACAAAAATTCAATACAGAATTATCTCATAAATAGATTTATTTTTATGTATTCATCTTTGTTTCTTCAACAAGATATATTCTTGTCTTTGTTGTCTCCTTCCATTACAAGATAAAAATCAAGCGCTATCTTGGTATGAGTTTGAGACTGTGATGCATGTATTTTTAAAATATTTTTTTTATTTTAAAATTTATGAAATGAATATTTTTAAATTTTTTATTATTGGCATTAGAATATTATTTTTTAAAAAAATAAAAAATGATCAATTTGAGAATTTATAATACCAAAATACTTTTAAAAAACACTCATGTTTTTCGTTGACTATGGATATTGTTTTTTATTTTTAACTTTAAGAAGTCTGAAGTTAAAAATCAAGATCCGTTTGAAAAATCAAAGTAAAACAGGTGTTTAGTTTACTATGAAGTAGATATCTTTAATAAAACAACACAAAGACTATTTGTTTTCAAAAAACATCAAAGCTATGTTGAATTTTTGTTTAATCTCTATATTTTTCCGGAGCTAGATTTCATTGCCCCAGTGATTCTTGATGTATAGCCTCAAATGTTTTTTATTTTTATTTTTCATGTTTAAAAGCTGATTTTTTTTCTTCACATCCAGAGGACCAGAACATACAAGGAGAGTTTTATTTTATTGTACAGTACTAATATTCTTTCTCCTTGTTCGATGTGCCAATTCTCCATCAGTCCATTTTCTTCGGGCCTGTTTGTTTTTGTGTTTTAAAAGCGTTTTTGAAAAAATTTGAATTTTTTATATTTTTTTATTAACTTCAAATTAATATATTTTTAGTGTTTTCAAATCATTTTGATGTGCTGATGTTAAAAATGATTTTTAAAAAATCAAAAAATATCATTGGCATGCATTTTAACACGAAAAACTATTTGAAAAACAACCACAACCATACTGCCAAACAAGTCGTCTCTCTCCTCTCAATCTGCAAGCAACTCCTCAAATTTGCCGGTCCTTTTTTTTTTTTTACCTCTCAAGAAATGACTTCCCAATTCCCATGAAGATACAGAATTTGTTGCCCTAGATCCCAAACAAACCATCGTCAAAGTTACATTAACAGTAATAATAATAATAATAAAAAAGAACACAAAAGCAAAATTATTGTGTCATGGACTCATGGCGATCGAGACCTTCTCAGCATGACACCTTACATATGGAATTTTGACATGGAAATTATTATGTGTCAACAGGAAAAAACGGTAAAATCTTCCTGCAAGTAAACTCATAAGAGGAAAGGACAAAACGATCAGCTTTTGCAATCATGGCGATTTAAATTCCAAGGTCGAGTCTTATGAAGTTTCAAATTTAATGGTGCACTTCAATTTCATTAAAGTTAAAAAAAAAAACAGAGAGGAGGGTGACTGCCTGTTTATATCAAGGTTGTTAATTTTATTTTGATAGATATTTTAATTTTTTAATTAGAATGAAATATTTTAGATTTGGAGTGTTATGTTATGTTATTTTAAAATTATATTGGTTACTATATATATTCAACAAATATAATTAAAATTCAAAATAAATTAATTATAAATTATGCAATACAAATACAATGTCAAACAAATATAATTTTAAAATTTAAAATTATTTCTAAATAGTCAAGATTAAATAGATCTTTAACTTGTAGTAATTCAACTTAAACAAAATATTATGAAATTAAAATGTTTTAACATAAATATTTTAAATATAAAGCTAGGTTAGTGTTATCAAGGCTAATAGGATCTAAACATCCCTTATTTTGTTTAAATTCTTTCAAAATATAAACTTGAAAAAAAAACATGAATATAAACCATATATATTAGTGATAAATCTAATTTTAAAAAATTAATATCATTGTTAAAAATAATAGTAATAATAATAATAATTTTTAATATTATTATTGATATCATTGTTATTGAAAATAGTAATGAAAAAAAACTTTTTATACTTAAATGGTTTAATTAATTAAATTGAACAAAATTTAATTTAATTCAATGATTTTTAAAGATTAGAACAGAACATGTAAAATGAAACTGAAATATTTCGGATGAAATTTAGTTGAAAAATTCAAAATAGGCTGAGATTTGAAATGAAATGAAAATTATTCTGTTTTATTTTAATTTTTAAATTACTATGAAATATTTTGGCCATTACAAATAAAAACAAAATGAAATTACCAACCTTGGTTTATATAAAAAAAAATAAGGGCCAAGAGGAAGAAGAAAGGATGAGGACCGGAAACAGAGAAGAGAACGACTCAAGAAATATTAAAGAAAAAGAAAAAGAAAAAGAAAAAGAAATAGCCAAATTCATCAGGAAAGAGGTCCATTTATCTTGTCAATTTTACAGCACCCACGACTCACGAGTTCGAAGAATAAAATCCAAAAGCAACGCCATGTGTAATAAATATTTGACAAGATAGGCACGTGTGGCTTAACTATAGCGAAGACAAAAACCGAGAAGATTGCTAGCAGCCCTCTTTCTTTGACAACACTCTCCAAGTCTCCTGTCTAGGGCTAGACTGCCTCACTCGAGCTGCAATGTCTGAAATAACATTTTTAAATTAAGCAGGAAATAACAACAGTGATAATATAGTAGTGATGGGTCAGAATCATCAGATATATATTTGGTTAGATAGCTTTCTAATGTCATAATTTCACTAAAATATGTTAAAAATATTCCATAAAAGTGACAAAAGGATTAGTTTTTTTTTATATACATTTTTAATCCATGGAGGTAGTGAGTTGAGTAGTTGGACTCAGTAAACTGGGGGGTGGCATGGACGGCAGAAGAGTCAAGCTGTCAGGAGTCTGCAACTGAGAGAGAAAGGGAGCGATCGTGTGATACGCTCACTCGAGTCACTACTCCCTACTCACCGGCTCACCGGCTCACTGCCCTTTCTAGCTTGCCGAGCAGTGCACGTTCTGAGCTGTCTTTGCTGACTAATCTCCCTCCTACTCTGTACTCTAGCTGTAGTGATGGAATCTTTCTTGAGATTTTAAACTCAGATTTACCCATCAAAAAATAGCAATACATATATAATTCGCCGCAGAGCTGTTGGTGTGCCATTAATGAGAGCTTGATTGCTTTTGCTACCATAATAACAACCATTTGATGAATCTCAGTGCATCGGAGCAGGTGGGTCTGAGGGTCTAGATTCGTTGATTGCGTACCCCTTAATTACAGGCACATCAGAAGCCCCCACCAAATTTTCCGGTCAAAGCCTGTCTTTCCCGTCAGCCACCCTTTCACTGTGTCGCCGGGCCCTTCTTCTGATTTTTCACGAGGAATTTAGAGGATTAGGTTGGAAATCTCAACTCCTAGTTGGCATGCAAGGTGAGCTTGAGCTCAATGGACTGGCTAATGAATCGCTGGTGGTCTTCGATGAATTTAATGTCCGGATTACAACAATATTTCATGTGTAAAACAGCAAGAAAAGAAAAAAAAGGCAGACATGAAAAGGAAGGGAAGCAGAAACTACAAAAGTGGCTTAATCAGCGAAATGATGTAAAGTTATGTTTTTCTATGCAATTGACGAACCTACCAAACACACTGATATCATTACAGAGATGATTTTATACAATGATCACTACCGCAACAAATTTGCCTCCGCCACTTTAAATCATCATTATTGCATAACGGTGAAACACCTTGATAATTAGCATCGTCGATGAAGTTTTGAATGGCAAAAAGTTCTGTAGACGAATATCGAGCTTAAGCTATAATTATTATTATTTTTTTTAAATTTAGTTGTTTAAAAAGTTTTTGAAACCCATTTGATGGAATCCTCTTTTAAAAAATAACGAAAGAAATGATCCAAAAAAGTACCCTAGTAATAAATGGATTACAAAAGGTATAGAAAACAATTAAGGTAAACTAGAACCAATTAGTTAAATTCATAACTCGAAAAATGAGTTGATGATAATAACTTAATAAAAAACAAATAGAAATAAATCATGAAATTTAATTTTGTACTAATCCAATATTAAATGATAAAATTATAAAAAAATAAATTGAAAACATCATGAAGCCCAATCTCATAACTCGAATTATGAGATGATAATAATAACCTGATAAAAAACAAATTGAAATAAATCATGAAAAATTTAATTTTATACTAATCCAATATTAAATGATAAGATCATAAAAAAATAAATTGAAAAGATTATGAATCCCAATTCTTAATAAATATATCATCAAGTTATAAAAATTAAAATAAAAACAAAAAATTAAAAAATACTAAAAAAAACATCATTGAATATTATTATATTAGAAGCTTTTTTTAAAAAAAAAAATATTCACTCAGCCTAACCTTTTGAACCAGGTGAAAGGAGTGCTTTAATAATTGATAAAGGCATTCACATTGAAAAAGAAGGCATCATGGCTTAATTAAGAAGGTAGAAGCCATAATTCTTGCCAGTAACGCCACTTCCATCGCTTTCATTTCTTTAATATGTTGCAAATATCCTCTGCTACACTTTTTTTTTTTTTTTTAATCCTAGCGGGAACACTGCTTCTTTTTACTGCATTTTTGCTTCTGCAGAGCTAAAAGAGGCCTCTGTTACTGCAACTTTTAGTTCAAGCTTGCAGCATTACATCATGGAGTACACCTATCTACGAAGGTCTTCTGCATCCGAGTTGGTGAAAAGACAAGGTGAGTCATGCTCAGTTTCACTCGAGGGAAAATACTGTGTTGCTAATGAAAGTACCTTTTTTTTTTTTTTTTCTGGGAAGTGAAGAAACAGTTTTACCGAGACAAAGCCATAACGAGCAAGCATCATTTTACTTTTATTTTATGCAAAACCTCCAAAGCAATTGAAGTATCTTTTTTCTGCTGCAGAAATCACTGACTGGTTTCTTACACATTCACAAGGCACACTGAACGAGGTATATTTCTTGGGATTCTATGTCTCGCGTTGGAGTTCACTTGTTATTTTTTGAAATTTGAAACTATTTCTTTCATCATTTTGATAGAATACTTTTTCAAATAATTTTTTAATATCAACAAAAACACTACCCTTTGGCAATAATATCAAGGAAAAAATCACTTTCAGACATCCCATACTAAAATTGACAGCACCAGAAACACCAAAACCCCAGACCTGAAAATGAGAGACGTCACAGACCCCTGGTCACCGACCACCCGTTAATAACTCCATGGATAAGACAGCAATAAGCCAGCCCATAATTAGAAACAAAGCAGTGGTGTAATTAACATTTCCTCTTCATCACTTCGGGGCCTCTAATCTCTCCACGCAAAAGGAAAATAGTGTGATTTGGACATCACACTTGAGATTATTATTTTAGGCTATTTATCGACAAGATCGGGGACAGCCAAGCCTGCAAATTGCTTCCGAGGCAGCTAGCTAAAGGGGTGCATGAAACAGACATCCTAACTCCCCATGAGTGGTTGTGCAAAGCAGAGCAATATCAGAAATCTACCAACATTTTAGTTATCCACCACCCAAAATCCCCGCGGTGGCCCGCCCTCCTTGGCCCGGCAAGAACATGATGCTCGGGACAGGACAATAACCTCACAAAGTGGGCAAGCACACTGCTATGGAAAATTTGTGCACTAAGTAGATCCAAGCGATGCTAAACCCTATAGTTTATCATCACAACCACCAACAGAGGCAACAATAAATAAATAAATAAATATACGAGGGCATCAACACCTACAAGACAGCGAGGTAGCGAGATGAAAAGAAAAGAAAAAGACAAGGCTATAAAACAAAAAAGGTAAATAATTTAAAACCTGTAAGAGGCTAGAGGATTGAAAGGGAAAGAAGTGAATGGCCACCACCATGTGAGGCTGTGGCCCTAACCCATTCATGCCCACCTAAAAAAGAGCCCTAATGAGACAAAAGAGTCCCCTAAAGTAGACTTTATTCACATGAAAGAACAATCCTTTATTTACCCTTCACTATCTTTTTCTTCCCTGAAAAATAAAACTTTACTGTTCAACCTGTTCCCTATTCCAATGGATGACAAACAATGACAAGAAAAGTTGAAGAGCGCCAGAGCACAGCTTTTGCCCACCTTCAAGGTCTGCAATGGAGTAAAGTAGTTAAAACTTCTGCTACAGTTCTTTTTAACCTCTTCGGGTCTATTTCTGTACACATAGCGACACAGGTCGTGGTATTTTTCTTCCATATAGACTTCATATCTATTTTTTTCCCACCTCGTAAAAGAAGGAGGGTAAAACAAAATAAAGATAAGGACTAGAATTACAGATGATTGTGTTCTGCAATGCGATTGCTGTGTGGTCCAGCACACTGCAAGCCCACATCCATACCCGCAGAGAGGGTACATAACAGTGAGGAAAAGAGAGAGACCCCACTCCCTTATAGTTCATCTGTCCTTTTATGTATGCTTTTATGTATTCATTGTAAGTAGTATGCATTGATGATGATGGTGATCTTGCTGGGATCTTGTCTACAGATCTTTTTCTTTGTTGAGGGGTATAGTTTTTTGGCTATGCAGCTAGAGGATTTCTTTTTTAACTTCTGTATATGCTTCCAATTTATCTGCAAAAGATACGAAAATCCAACATTAAAAAGGAATCCAATTTTGACAAGTTGAAAACTGTAATGGGATTGAATGTGCCTATCGTATCCAATTACACAAATTTTGCTGATCTCTCACCCTAAAAAAAGTCAATCTCCCCATTGCTGGCCATGCTCACTTTTGCCATCTATATGCCAACGGTTCCATGCCCAGAAGACAACCTGAAAAAAAAACAGATAATGAAGCTCACTTCCTTCAATAGGGATCATTAAAGTGATTTCTTGCTATGTTACCTGGGCATTTGGAGAAAACATGATTTAAGAGAGGTGATGTTGAGAGAGGTGGTGGGCACTAAGGGGTTACTGTTAGGAGAAGATGTAGTAAGGCTTGTGGTATTGTCATCAACCTCCACAGAAGCCGTGGAGAAGACAGTGAGGTTGTCACCAGCTGATTTCTTAGGAGAACCAAAGAGATTGTCCGGGAGAATATGCTCCAAACTGCT
The DNA here is from genome assembly GCA_033617975.1 of Populus alba x Populus glandulosa. Taxonomy (NCBI): domain Eukaryota; kingdom Viridiplantae; phylum Streptophyta; class Magnoliopsida; order Malpighiales; family Salicaceae; genus Populus; species Populus alba x Populus glandulosa. The sequence goes on from CM066151.1 coordinate 6,580,737, forward strand.
CAAATGACACAGCATAAAGTTGAGGGGATTTAGGAGCAGGTAAAGTAATAGTGAACAGAATATAAAAGAGGTACTAAAAAATGGAAAGTAGAAACATAAAGTAGAATATAGCAGAAATTAAACAGAATCTGAGTATAAATGTGCTTTCTTACTTTTCATGAAGATCACTTTCATCACTGCTGGACTTCTCCTCCTTAACTCTATTATTACCATTGCCATCGTTGTGATTGCAAGCTGGATTCACTTCCTGGTCAGCATCTGCGACCGCATTTTTCGCAGCTGCAACATCAGGGTTGCTACCATTTTCTGCAGCAACACAGTAGATGTTGCCTTCATGTTCTTAAAAAATTATGAACCTAAATTAATAAGTTAATAACAATTAAGGATTGATTAACTAACCATGCTGAACTTCTTTGTCAATGCCATCGATCGGAAAAAGGAGGGTTTGATTGTTGGGACTATGCAAGATAGTTGGTGAAGGAAGGGGGGACCCAGTTGACAAACCGTGGAAGTATCGATGTTGGCGATGATTCTTTAAGTCGTGAAGTTGCAGATTCAATAGCCTTCTCTCTTGGAGTTCAATAGCTTGCTGTAAATCAGCCTCTTCCTCTAATTTCCTTCTCAGCATTTCTTGAGTATTGTAAAACATTCTACCTCCTGCAAAAATTAAAACCAAAACTCAACCTCACTAAAAAGGGATGCAATTTTTATTAGATATTCACACTTTTGCTCGTCTTCTTACCAAGATGGAGATCAAATGGCTCTCTACAATTGATCCTAGATGGGCTTGGACAAGCTGAATACTCTTCCCTCTCAATCTGTTGCTGCTGCTGCTGCTGATGCTTCCTGAAATCGTTAAATTAAGAACATAACCATCAATGAGCAACGCACAGAAACTAAACAGAAAAATTCTCAAGATGAAAAGGTTATAGGCCTATACTTGTCCGGGACTTTTCCCTTCTCCTTGTAAGGCTTGACAAGCACACGAGAATCACAAACAAAATGCGGGTTCCCTTTAGCCAATATAAGCTTCACTGTCTCAGCAAACACAAATGTAACAAATCCAAACATCCTCTTCTGCTGGTATGGAATTCTGACATCTTGCACTGGCCCATAAAAGCTTCAAAACCACACAAGCAAGTAACCCGTTCTCAACAAATCGTCCTAAATTCAAATTTTTTTAATGGAAAAACAGAAAAAAAAAACTTACCTAAAATAACTCGAAACATCTTCTTCTCTAAATGTACTGTCAGCAGGAAATGTCAAATAGATCTGTCTTGCGCTTGGGCTCATTGCACCTCCCAATCCCATATGCGAAAAATCACTCCTTTCAGGCCGGATTCTTCCAAACTTGTGAATCTCATCGCCCATCATCAATGCAGCTGCTGCAGCTGATCTAAAACACAATATTGGAGCTACCACAGTTAAAAAACCAACTAACGAAACCCCTTTTTATAAGAAATAAAAATTGTAATTTGGAGAATATTGGAGCACAGCAAGTACAACCAAAAAAGGTTTTCAGGTCTCAACTCCATGTGTAACGCATGTACCTTTGGCTTTCATTTTGTGGCTGATGAAGGAAGTTCATGCATTTATTCTGGGGTAAAAAAGTAGCTCCAGCCATAAACTGTGAGGCTGCGGCTAGCTTTCTTTGCTGTGCAGCAGCCTTTGACCTAAGTATTTCTTGGCACTGTTCAAACTCATTAAGTTCACTCGGTGAACCAACTATGGCAGCACTATCAGCCGAATCTCCATGAACAAACCTGCAACCTGTGCCATTTTTGCAAAACCCTCTTGAAAAATATAAGCAAGGCTTCCAACCACACCCGGAATTTGAATCTTCAGATCCAAAACACATGCCTGGTACTGAAAAACTTCGCTTGTGCAAACTGTTGTCACCGAATGCAGGTGGACTCATGGCTAACTCTCCCCTTGGATCAAATAAATCATCTGTCTTTGAATCATTGAGAAAGGAAAAGCGTTCCTGGAGTTCATACTCGTCAACGAGATCATTAACATTGTCATTGTTATTGCTGTAAGGAAATGCTTTAGATAATGAGACAGTGGGTTGAAAAGGTGCTGAACCAGCATTGATATTACTGGCTCCATCAACAACACTGGCATAAGAGAGTGAAGTGGTAGAGTTAGGACTCAATAAAGGCCAGGAATTTGTAGAGGGAGACGAGGAGTTTGTGATGTCAAAGCCATTATTGTTTGGTATTCTTGGAGATGAAATGTACAAAGGACTGGGTCTAGAGGAAGGAATAAAAGCTGGAGAGGGTGTTGATGGTGTATTTGAGGGAAACCCCAATTGAGTTTTGGTTTGGAGAATGAGATTTTGCAGAAGGGTCTCTGGTCCAAAGGCTAAACGTATCATCTCTTTCTCCCCATAATCTTGTAAGAGAAGGTAGCCCAAGATTTTTGAGGCATTTTCAGGTTCCAGACTTTGGATCCTTGAAAACACCATATTAGTAGCTTCATACGAATCCATGGTGATAGAAAACCCAGGACAAAAACATACCCCAAAAACTTCACCTTTCCAGAGCAAGAAAGTAGATAGACGGGGAGGAGGTATGGAGGGGAAATGTGACTTCGTTGAAAAAGCAAATAATAATGGGACTGGGATTTGTTATTTTAAAGTAATGATCTTGAAGCTGTAAAAAGGAGGAGATACTGTTATTATAAGAGGTGGGGGGACCTTTTTCCTCGTATCATGAGGAGCGAGGTCTTCAAAATGCTTGGGCATGGAAAAAAGATGAGAGAGAGTATCAATCAAAGGGAAGGTTGGCTGTGGTGCTGTACTGCTCTCTCTCTCTCTCTCTCTATCTCTCTCTCTCATAAACTGAGAGCCACAACTTTTGTTGGCAGTGCAAACATGCAACAGCCTTTGGAGAGTGAACTCACTCACCTTCACTTTCCTCTCTCTTGTTTGATTGGTGTTGGTTTTTGGGTTTCTCTCCCTCACTTTCTTTCTCTTTAATCTTTTTAGGGCTTGTCTTTTGCAGATTTGGACAAAACAAGGCTAAAGTGGGAGGGGAGATTCAGATATCAGCCTCAAAACCAAGAAAGGAAAAGAGCTAACACCACTCGCGCACGCTTCAACACTTCCCAACATGAAATTAATCTTGTCGAATTGTTTCCAAAAACAATACGCCTATAAATCTGCACGTTCTACAGTGATTTGAATTTCAAAATCTACTCAACGAGGGGAGAGGGATGCGTATCGGGGAATTTTAATGGACTCCTTGGAGAAAGAGCAACAAAAAATATAGCTGTCACATTTGAATTTGATTCTCAGAGTTATTTAAAAAAGATTGGGATTACTGAGTCATGTGAGATCAACTTGTAAATTATCAACTCATTGATTCGTTTATTAATCATCGGGTCAACCTGACTCTGAGTTAACAACAACCTATGCAATGTACGTAGCCATCTTGAGCGGTGATGAATGATAAAGTCACAACTCAGCTGCTGAGGATTCCGCTGGGTCCAAAGCCTACACTGCAACAAATATGAAGATGAGTTAATTATAACCAAGAAATAGAAAGTATAAATTATAGTTCCATGTCTGTAGAAGCCCAATTCATAATGATAAAAGTAGAAAAATTACAGCACATTAAAGGATTGCTTGTAAATCATGTTTAAAAATGCGGCGTGAATCATATTTTGATGTGTTGATATTAAAAAATAATTTTTAAAAAATAAAAAAAAAATAATTTTAATATATTTTTAAATAAATAATATTTTAAACCGTCACTACTATCACAATCTCAAACAGGATCCAAGTAAAATAGTAGTTGTTTTTTAAATTGTTTTTTATTTCAATGTATATTAAAATAATATTTTTTATTTTTATTTTTAAAATCATTTAAAAACATAAAAAAAATTAATTTTTTTCAAAAAAAAAAAACTTTTGAGAAACACAAACCAAGAGTTACATGAGAAATGGTGTTTTCAGATTACCAGGCACTCTCTCCGTAAAATCCTCCACCAAGCCAACTTTTTAAAAACCTTATCCAGCAGCTTACCAGCTGCGGTCCAAAACAAAAGTTATCTCCAGCAAATACTACAAATGCAGGTTAAATAAAATTCAGCAGTTGCAATCATTTTAATAAAGTACGATTGTGCGATGTAAAATATAAGATAAGCTAATGAAAAACAAAATATTTCCAAAAAAGGCAAAAACAACATACTTACCGGGCAGACATCCCTGGAAGAGGTGCTCTAGCATGCAGTAGCAGCAATGGTTACCGCCTGCCTGCGGATCCCAGACATTTTCCATTGAAGGAAAATGAAAGAAAAGCGGCTGCTACACTCGCAGCAGATGGAAAACAACAGCTGATTATGGCTTTTTGTTAATCAGAAAATAGAAACTACATAAATGCAGTTTTGATTTTGGTTAGACAGGATTCGTAGCTAATCGATTCCTAGCTTCACAATGCAAGCTAGTATGTCGATAGTTCTCTCGAAGAAGACCTCGTCAGTTATCTCAAGAATGCCAGGTACTGCTGCCTAGAAACCAAAACATTATCGTCAAGAGAATAAAATATATAATAAGCAGATGACCCTTGCCATGTCCAAGATTTGGCTGCGGATCGACAAAATCAACTCTGGAAGAAGTCTAGTCTGTACACTGTAAACTTTTTTGAGCTATGGATGGCTATTTGCTGAGGTGAAGCAATAGCTCGATGAGTAGCATACTGCAATGTCTAGCACTCTTAGCTGAAGTTTGCCACAGTGATTCAATTATTTCTAAGATTTAGCTGTAGTCAAGAAATGTACCTCAACGTCCGTCACCGCCCGCGACTGCTTCTCAGCAAATCTATGCGAAAGCTTAAAGAATATTCATTTTTACAGCTTTCAACAGCTAGCAGAGACTGCAAATTGGATCATCCACATCGATGCACTACTGTCATGAGCAGTTAGTAGCAAGTGATGACAGGGTCTGACATCAATTGTCTAGGTTGTTCTTCTATCTTGGTGGTCCTCAAAACAAATTCTATCGACACGAAAGGCAGCCTTTGTATGGTTGGAGTCTCGTCCAACTAAACAATATGTGATAAAGAAAGTCCATGAAAAACAAGAGTTCGGCATGCATTCGCCGTCCATTTCAGCAGATGCCGTATAAACCTAAACCATAAAGGACTTGAACTCGATCATGCAAAATACCCGAATGATTTTGGCCATTACTATTCCAGACTTACATTTAAATCCAGCTATTAATCTGTTTTGGTCAATGGCACATTCCAGTGCACTAACCTGGACGTCGAAGGTTGCAGTTCCTCCAAGAAATGTCCAAGAACTTTTTTTTCAACAACTTGAAAGGGAAGCATAATGTCTAGCTGAGAGAGAAGAGCAGTTAGGATTTAGATTTTCAATTAAAAAGGGTCTTAAACCAGGCGAGATTAGCTGGATTGATATTCAGTTATAAAGGTTCCTCGTATTAGACTCCAAGTAACAGGTTTTCAGAGTCAACCCGTCACGAATCAGGCTCCAGGCACCATGTTTTCTTAGCAAACCCTAACAAGTATATATAATCTATCATGTGCTAATTATTGTGAAGATGTTTTTTTTTCTTTAGTTAATGGCTTTTTACGTGCTTTTAGTTAGGTGTTGAATGAGCTTTCTCCTCTTCCATTTCAAATTTAAATTTGAAAAAAAACAGGTGGAAAGAAAGAATTTTCTTAAATGCATTAACTAGAACAGCTAGAATCCAATGTTTTTTTTAAAAAAAACTTAATTTTAATGCATAAAATTTAATTCTAGAGAATCAATATCATAGAAAATCACTTATATGTCATAAATACAATACATTAATATATATGAATATACAACATACCTTATTCTCTTTTCTTTAAAGCATTATGAAAAAAAAGGGTTTTCTTTGAAGAATATCTGAAATATATTAGTGATAAATTATACCGAAATCAAAATTATAAACAATAAACATTGAAGAATCATTAGCATATTAGAATTATAACAAAAATGTTAAAAAATATTAATTTTAGTATTCACTGTTGTGTGTCTTATTTATTTTTGTGTTTTAAAAATATTTTTGAAAAAAATATTTTTATTTTTTATTTTTTACTATAAATTAATATATTTTAATATTTTTAAATTATTTTAATATGCTAATATTAAAATTAATTTTTTAAAAATAAAAAATATTATTTTAATATATTTTTAAATAAAAAATAACTGCAATGATATTCTTACGCATAATTATAAAAATGATAGCAATTGAATTCCACGGCGCACGTGAAAGACTTGATCCAAGTCAAAGAAGGACGAAGAAAAATACATGGTCATAATCACTCGAATAAACAATAGATTTATGTTTGATGTTCTTACAAAGAGACCAAAGTACAGGAACCACACTGGTCCTGTGTCTCTGTTGGTGAAAGACACGCGCCTGAAACAGCGCATGTGACTACCCGTCCCTTGATGTTTTTTGAGACTGCACGCTCACCTGCTTTCGTTCTGACACAATCTCCCGTACGGTGCCATGCAAGACTTAAAACTAGATTCGCCATCTTCTCCTCTCCTCTCGGCACTCTTGGAATTACTTCTCTGCATCTCCGTCGTACAGTTCACATGCCTTTGGTGTACATACTCAGTAGTCAGGGTACTGTGCTGTATCCATAAGGAGTACAGTATAAAGAAGACTTTCCCGATGAATTTTACGGCCCCTCCCCTCCAGTCATGGGGTCAATCATTGAGGGGTTCCTTTTATTGCCTTTAAAAATGCATCTTACTTTAAAAATTATTCAATTAATATTATTTCAGTACTTTTCAATAATTATAATATACTAATATCAAGAAATAAAGAAATCTTAAAAAACACATTTTTTTCTTAGTTTCAGGTGTTATAATTAGAAGATGGAAATAAAATCAAGAAGAATAATGAGATTTAATAATAAAAAAAGAAATAAAGAAATGACATCTTGAAGAAACGAGTATGTAAATTCCGAGAAATACCAATTTAAACAAAAAAAAAAACTGATAGAATAATGTCAAAAACACATTACTATTCAAGTTGAAAATAAAAGATATTGTTCATGGATTGATATTATAAAGTAAGTAATAATAGAGGGACTTTTTTAATAGTGTATTTGATATTTTAGTAGTTTTTATTATCGTATTTTAAAAAAATATTTTTAATTGTAATTTTTTAAAATATATTTAATTAAAACTGTTGTGAGATGAATTTTTAAAAGCAAGTTTTTATAAATAAAAAATATATTATTTTAACTTTTACATCACTAGAATTTTAAAATTATTATATAAAATAATGAAAATATAAGCTATTTAATTAATTAAAAAGTTTTTTTTTAATGAATGAGGAATAAATAAAAGCTACCATCAAATTATTTCTAAGAGGTGTTAGAGAGCGCAGTATAAGTGTGTTTTTTAAAATCTTTAATTTTTTAATATTAAATTAATGTTTTTAAATAATTTTGATATGCTGATATTAAAAATAAATTTAAAAATATAAAAAAATATATTATTTTGATATATATATATATATATAAGTCACTTTAAAATAATTTTTATCACAATTTCAAATACTCACCGAATCTAAAAAGAGCTGGTAAGCATTTTCTCTTTGATGATCATTAAGAGCTATTTGTTTTTGTGGTTGTTTTATTAATTTTTAAATTTTTATATTGAAATTAATTTTTATTTGATATTTTAACATTTTTTTTAGATTTTTGTGTTAAAAATAATTTTTAAAATTTAAAAATATTATTTTTATATATTTTAAATAAAAACATTATAAAAAACAACAAATATTAAATTTATACCTCTCTCTAGCCTCTGGCTGTGGGTTCTTTTTTCTTTGTCCTTGGCAGCATCATGGCCACTGGCCCACTTGCTGTATCCGGGAGCAAATGGCGATACCCATAATAATTCAATCTGGGTTGTCTTTATTACGTGGGTCCATTTCTTTTATTTTGTACGGTGAGTATTCGGTAGCTCGGTAGCTGTGGCTTTTAAATGCATTTTAAAATTGAGATTCATTTTAAAATATATTAAATTGTTATTTGTTTTATGTTTTTATATAATTTTAACGTATTATATTAAAAACAAACAATAATTCATTTTAATATATTCTCAAATAATTTTTAAAAATATAATTTGAAAACAGCCCGGCCCATGGGATGGATGGATCTGAATCGAAATTTTGAGAGTTGGGTGCATGGAGGAAGAAATGGGCTATTTATCTAAGTGGATCACTTCCCTTCAGAAAAAAAACACTCGTTTTCCTTTCCTTACAAATACCCTTGAAAACAATCTAAGGCTCCGTTTATTTGCAGGAAAGTAAATTCTTTTTAGAAAGTAAATTTCAGGGAAAGTGAATTCCGGAAAAATATTTTCCGATATTTGGTAGTGTTATGGAAAATAAACTGGAAAACACTTTCCAGTGTTTGGTTATGTAATAGAAAATGAGCTGGAAAATAACTTATTAATATTTTATTTTTCTCAAGTTTATTAAAATAATAAGGAACAAATCTTACAAATTAAAAAGTTGAATGAGAATGAAATTGAAAAAAAATATATAATTTCATAAATTATCTCAAATAAAACAAATAATAATCAAAATAATAGGGATCAAATCTAAAAAATTAAAAAAAATGAAAAATAAAGAAATTAAAATAATAATAATCAACATTTCATAAATTATTTCAAATAAAATAAGTAACAATTAAAAGAACGAGGATCAAATTTGATAAATAAAAAATTTCAATAAAAAAATGATAAGAAAAAAAACAAATAACAATTATAAAAATAAGGATCAAAGTTAATATAAAAATAAAATTTTAAGAGATGAAATTGAAAAATAAATATTCAAAACAAAATATATATAGCAATCAAAAGTTTGAGGATCAAATTTGATATAATCAGCAAATAATTATATTTCTAAATTTTTTACAATTTCCGGAAAGTGTTTTCCCCTCAAATTTTTCAGGAAAACACTTTCCTGAAAACCAAGCCAAATTTTCCTTTTACTGGAAAGTGTTTTCCATTGACCAACTTTTCTACTGTCAAACAAACACAAGAAAGTTTGGAAAGTGCTTTCCCGAAAACCACTTTCCGGAAAACAAACACAGCTAAAAGGAAAACACTTTCCTGAAAACCAAGTCAAATTTTTTTTTAACTAAAATTAACTGGAAAGTGTTTTCCGTTGACTAGAAAGTGTTTTCCGCTAACCAATTTTTCTAATGACAAACAAACACAGAAAAGTTTGGAAAATGGTTTTCTGAAAACTACTTTCAAGAAAACAAACAGGCCTAAAACATGCACAGATCTGAAATTTGGTTTATTGAAATTTTTTTCATGGAACAAGAGACTGACTTTCCAGGTCGAGACTCGAATATCAACAGGGACTCTAGCTCGAGAAACCTTTTCTATCGAATTTTTTCTGTTAGACATGAAGGGATCTGTCTTCTTGCTCAGAAACTATAGAATTCAAGAAGACACTTGTGGCCGACGCAAATCCAACCTCGATAGACATAATTTTTCTGCCTTTAGCATGATGCCCTTCATGAATTCTTGTCCTCCTTCCCCTGCTTTACAAACTTGATTAGCAATTCGGAGGACTTGAATCAACCTCGCATGTGTGTGAGCTGTTAAATTGTCAGCTTAGAATTGAGGTTGAATTTGTTTTTATTTTGTTAAAATTTATTTATTTGCATTGTTTTGATGTTGTTAATGTTAAAAATAAAATTTAAAAAATAATAAAAATATTTTATACTCTCAAATACCTTGTTAATATTGAAGTATCGGCAGCTAACAATACCCCAGCTGATCTAGAAGAGCTCAAAAACACACATCCCCACCCCTAAGGGAATTAAAAAACGAAATTCTTTTTTGTTTATAGGAAATCGATCAGTCCATGCTGCTATAAAATTAAATGTTCTATTTTGTTGCCTCCAAAGAGCTCTCCTTGGGACTCTCTCTCTCTCTCTGCTTCTTCTCTCAATAATGGCTCCCAAGTCTCGACTCCTTGACTATATGAAACTCTGTGCAACCTAGAAGTGGAGAGTCGTCAAACAATGGCTCAAGTTTCTAGTGTTTTGACTTGACCAAATCTTGGCATAACCATTTTCCTGTTTTGTCTTCCAGGCAAACCTTGATCTCCTAGTCAGAGAGTAAATTACTTGCATGGTATCCCTGGTGCAGGTGGATGAGAACTTACCACTTATTCTGGATTTCATCGCATTCTCTTCTTAATGGGACATCCTTTTTTCTGGTTTTCTTTTCTTGGGTTTCAGAAGAAAGCCGTGATCAACCGGAAACCAGAAGTGGGGTGTTCATGATCAACCGGAAACCAGAAGAGACTGCAATGCTTCATCATTCTTAACTAAAAATATAAGGAATACATTATTTATGTACCAGTCCCACCTTCTTGTCAGTTGTATTAGTTTGAGGTTTGTACTGGAGTGGGGGTGTTGCTTAGTTGTTTTTCAAAATATATTTTTGTTAAAAAATATATTAAAATAATATTTATTTATTTATTTTTAACATTAAAACAATCTAAAAATTAAATAATAATAATAATTCAGTAATTCTCCATTTTGACAGCACTCCCAAATAGAGGTGAAGAAGATTCAGCATATATCCAGAAAAACTAACTTTACTCTTTCGAAACACAAGACTTTGCGCCGAAACTCATCCAGTTTACAATCAAAACTCACTTACAAGAAAATTTAATTTAGAGCACTCTAAACTATAGTAGTAATTATGAAATCAATAAGCTCCACCGCAGAGGTTTCTACGAGAAATATCCAACCAAACATCACAAGGGTTTGAGAAGACTTCAAGAAATTACAAAGGGCAGGCTCATTGCCCACTGCTAAATAAAAACAATGGCTGAAAAGTTAAGATATTGTCACGCGATACCTGTTCAGACAAGCTTTCATTGCTTGATGGGAGTCTTATGCATGTTTGAACATCTTCATGCTAAGCCAATGAAAATACACAGCACTGACCAGGATAGGAAGTGTCAAGGGCACCAAGAAGCAGTAATACCTGTTGTTATTAAACAAATTAAGACTAGTTTAGATTTAAGAAAAAGAAAGAGAAAAAAAGCCAAACGCAGCTGCCAAGTAAAACTCACCTGTCGTTTTGAATGGCAGAGATGACAGGATTGTCCGATAACGGAAGAAGCTTCGATATCACTGCCGCGAATAGAAATCCCACAAAGGAAACGGAACCCATCAAGATAAACAACCATCCTCTAAACGTTGCCGTTTCGCTTAATGTCATTCGAGAAAAAACCATTTCTCTCTTTGGAACCAATCGTGGAGGCGCAAAGGAGACGGTCGGGGAGAGGGATAATTCCGGAGAATAAAAATGTAAAATTTATCATTCGGGTCGGGTATGTAGGAAAACAAATCGGAACCCGTGATTAGCAAATGTGTTTACTTAAATACCGTAGTGTCTATAGTTTAATATAATATAATGAATTTTCTGAAAAAAAAACAAAAATAATCTCAACTCAATCCATCACCTAGTTTGGTTTTGTCTCTTTACTTATTCGGAGGCAAATTACCACATCTATCTTTGTTTAATAGATTAATAGAGTAATTCTTTTTATTAAAAAAAAGAGCATAATAACTTATCAAGTAATTATAATAAACGACAAGTACAGGTTATAATTAACTCAATTATTTAATTATTCAAATGATGAAATTATTTTTAGAAGTATTTATTTTTTAAAGTATTTTTTATTTAAAAATACATAAAAATAATATTTTTTATTTTTTAAAAAATATTTTGGATATTAAAATATAAAAAACTTAATTTTAAAATATAAAAAATAAAAAAATCTTCATTTGTTTTTTTGAAAATACCGTTTAAAACACGTTAACAAACGGCATGTAAGGCCCAAACCCAAAGCCCGTTTAAGAAAGTAGCACTCAGTCATAAATAACCAACACTGAAAAATTCCCAAAATTCCAGAGGGAAACAGAACAAAGCACCCACAATTTGAGCGAGAAACCAATCGATAATAATGGCAAACACGGAGGCAGAAGCGGTGGATTTTGAGCCAGAGGACGATGATTTGATGGACGAAGACGGTGCCGTCGACGTCGACGCCTCCTCCTCGCCGCGAGCTCCACTTCCGAAGTTAAAGTCGGCTATTACCGGAGGCAGCGCGTCTCCTTCACTCTCCGCTCCTAAAAAGACTAAAGGCCGTGGATTTAGAGAAGAGGTTGATACTGAGAGACAGAGCCGATTCTCCGGTCGTGGATTTGATTCCCTCGGTTCTGATGGTGGGCCTGGCCCCCAGCGATGTGAGTGAAACTTAAACCCTAGATACTTTTAGCTTGTTGTTTGAATTCTAGGGGTTTAGAGTTAATTGAAAGTTAAAAAAAAACAATATTAGGGTTTTGATTGGTTTTGTGATTTATGAGGTGCTCAACTGTGAATTGATGTGGTTAATTATTTTCTTTTCACTTTTATTATTGAAAATTTAAGATGGAATGTGCTGTTTTTTTCTGTATAGGTGATGCAATTAAACAAATAAAATAAAATAGTTAAACTTTTGTTTGAAATTAGGGGAATATGGCATCGAGTCTTATATAATACTAGAGACTGCTCATGTAAACTAGCTCCACATTAGGTGGAAAAAATCCCACATTTTGCTAGAATGGTTTACTTGCGTGGGGATCCTCCAAAACTAAACTATCTTGCTGGTTTGTTTTGAAATAATTTTATTGGTTAGAGTACAAATCTATTGGATCAGTTGCCATTGTTATTTAAAAAACAGTACCCCGTTATTTTAAGTCATTTCATGAAGCAATTTGTGAATGATCCTGGTGCTTTGAAGGTTCTTATAGCTTGAACAAATAATGTTTTGTTCTTGCTAGCTGATCTCTGTTATCATTTGTCTAAAAAGCAGTGTTCTTTTTGTTCCGAAACTTGTGGTGGAAGTTAATTGTTCCATCTATTTGCAGCTGTTGAAGGATGGATAATTTTGGTGAGTGGAGTTCATGAGGAAGCACAAGATGATCATTTGCAAGAAGCTTTTGGTGAGTTTGGAGAAATAAAGAATTTGCATTTGAATCTTGATCGCCGCACCGGTTTTGTTAAGGTAAGCAAAACCTTTCCTTTTTTTTTTTAATCTTTTTTGTAGTTGGTTGGTTCTTTTGTTTAAGTTGGGAGGCCATATCAGTGAAAACCATTGTTAGATTGGAATTCAAAACACAGAGATCAATCTTATTACAAGTCCCCGTGCTTCACTGATTTTTGGTTTGGAGCATTTGTTCCAAAAATTTTCACATTTCAATTGGAACTCAAATCTAGTGATTCAAAATAGCACACAGCAATCTCATTTTTTTAAAAGTATAAACTGTGGGTTGAATCTTTAATTGTTATGATTATAGGCATCTTCTAAAAACAATCATCTCTATTCAATTTGCAAGTTAATGGATGCTGAGATATTAGCTGTGGCAACTCAGATTTATTTAGTTTTCATTCTGAAATGGTGTTACATGCTGCATAACTGTATCATTGATCCTTGATTGTCGAAAATAATCTACCCTTGACTCCACGTAAATTGTGTACTATTTTTATATTTCCACCTGCTTTATTTGCAACTTGCTCAAACGGTTGTGTATGGTGCTGGGCTTCTTTTTTTTTTTTTTTTGTGAGGAACTGAAACTGTAGTGGTTTTGATAATGCTTGACTGTCTCTAACTGTTTTCAGTCATGTTAACTTGTGTGTGGATAGTATTACAGATATGTGCTCACCCAGGAGAGAGAGTATTGATATATAGGATTTTTGTTGGTACTGGTTGCTCTGGTGGTTATGCATATGTACACAAAGCATGATTGCAATAACCTTTGATGTGAAGGAAATGTGGCAACTTTTCAGTTCCAAAATTTTGAAAGTAGCTAATGTTTATTTACTCATTCCACACAAAACAAAAAATCATAACATTTGACATGTATGGAGCCACATGTAATTGTATAGCATGGTATTGATTCAATTGGGTTTTGAGGTGGCCAAATTCAGCTCTAATGTAATTTTGCAGTCCTCAGGCCTCACAAAGCTTTATTTCTTGATCATGAATGTGATTTCATGCCTTTTATTGTGGTCATGACAATTAACAATAACATTGGCCTGTTGTTTTTGTTGAAAATTATGAAACAAGTATTCTTTCATTAAGTTAATGCATAATACCTTTTTTGTTTTGCAAGGGCTATGCGCTGATAGAATATGAGAATTTTGAGCAAGCAGAGAATGCAATAGCTTCAATGAACGGGGGGACATTGCTTGAACAGGTTATCAATGTTGATTGGGCCTTCAGCAATGGTCCCAGCAATTGGGCCTTAAAGAGAAAGAATATGAGGTTTGTCTCTATGCATTACTTTCATAAGGTGAAATTTTTTTTGATGTCATATATTATTACATAGAGAGGATGTCTGTAATTGCATAGAAGTCTCCTCTGTAATGATCAAAGTTACTCTAGAAGTTTGAAAAACATTTTAATAACTTGGGTCTTCTAACTCTGTTAATTTCTTCCTTCAGTGGGAGTTTTAAATTGTCTCAACCTGCCTGTCGTCTGGCAAGGAAAAAACTCTGGCTATTAATGACAGATTTGTAGGAATTGTTGTATGACCAGACTACCCTCAATCCTAGTCAAATTCAAGGTGCTGTTTATATTTTGTGAAAGAATATGTAGTGCTCTTCAGCTGGATAAAAGATAAAACTTTTATACAGTGGTTTTAGATAATGCAGTGAAATTCACACTGCTTCTAACTACATGGCATTAAGTTCTGACTTGGGTGAATTGAAAATGGAAGAGTTGGTTTTGACGTGGATTTTCTTATGAAATAGTCCAGGTGTTTTTAAGGGGCGTATAAGCTTCACCTTGCTTCTTCATGCTCTTTACTCGTTTGACTTTTTGAACAGTTTAATTGAGATAGTACATGCCTATGTGTGATGTTGTTTCATCTCCATGCGGAGATGTGCTGTCCATTACTATTATATGACTCCCTATCAAATTCTAGATAAGTGATAGTATCTTCCTGATGCATGACGCTGTCCTCTTTGACTATATATGAGTTGCTTCAAATTTGAGTTAGATCTTGGCTGGCTCATCTGCTATTTCTTTAGTTGTGTTAGCTGGGAATATAACTTGTTATCTTTCAATTTTTCACAGACCTGGACGAACACATCGCTCAAGGAGTCCTAGGAGGAGATACTAATGGGTTGAGATTTCTGTTATGAAGGTGTATGATTTTGCTACGAGGCATTTTCTACTTGGTTATCATGGAAGATCGTGGTTGATTCTTGTCTTCATCGGGTTTATGAATTGATCATCTGTTTGTTGGGAATCCCTCCAGTTTCTCCCCTTTTGTTGAATGGATTTACACTAATTTCAAAGTTTAGTAATCATTTGTATTTGACTCTGATTTTGTACTAATCTTTAAGTTTAGTAATCTGGTTTATTTGGGTGCTTAAGATATATTCAGCTCTGAGATTTTTGTGAGGCTTTTAAGTTCCATCTGGAACGTTGCTCAAGCGAGGCCAAAAGTTAGTTTATTCGGCTTTGGAGTCCAAAGGTTTTTCCAGTGCTACATGGCCGAATTTGGTTTCTGATTTGGGTTCCAGAGCAAGTGTTGTTTACCTGGCAAGGAATGCCAATATTTTTGAATGCTCGAACACTAGCGTTCTGCAATTCTGTACACAGTGAAACTCGGAAGCTATCCCTGCCGTTATTCTCCAACAAAATTATGGTATACAGCTTGATGGCTCGAAGGGTGGTTTGAGTGTATTTTTTTTATGGGATCTATAAAAAAAAGCAAAAAAATAATATATATTTTTAGTTTTTAGTAAGATGAGATTTAGTATTTACAACACGCTTGTGTATACTTTGATAAATCTCCTTCACGCAACGAATGGACTGGAGTTTCTATGAAGGTATTGACGATGGTGTCATCATAAGCTCAACCAAACAAATATTTCCCCGAGCAGAAATGAACTTCTTCGCGTGATATCATTATTAATCTCCACTTTATGATGAATTTTAGTGGAGGCACGTGTACCAAGAAGAATAAAGCCCCCAACGTACCTTGCTTGCTAGTTTGCCTGTCAGTCAAGAGTACAATTATCAGCAAATTACCACATCTATAGGATACCATGTCACTTCAATGATATTATAATTATTGGTTGATGAGCATGATCTCAGCTTTCCTCTGAATTCCTTCACTGTGCAAACAGTCATATTAGAAATTCTGCTCCTGATGGTTCTCTACTTTAATTCCAGCTTCCTGCTCTCCCACAGCAAGCGAAAAGAAGGTCCGATATTTCTTTTTCTTACTTTCTCTTCTTTGTTAAATGTACAAAACTCGTATACTTGTAGTAGTTGATCTATACATGAATGTTTCTGACATGTTCTTCTGTATGTTGTGTGTTTTCCTCAAGAAGCCACAGCCGTCCAATAATTGGCCATGCATAAGGTTGTTGGAGTGCCAATAGTGCGTGACCATACCCAATGTGTGCCCTCCACTCTTCGCATCTCTGCCAACTGCCACAAGTATTGATGTGAGCACCATTCTCATTTTTATGTCCCTTTTAAGTTTATGTTAGCTTGGAAGAATGTTTCAGATTAGAAGCTTGCAGCCACTAGAATTTTAGAACATAAATTGCACATAGAAAGTAATCAATAGCTCAACTTTTAACTTCCTGGATAAAATTTCTAATAAGTTTGTTGTCAAGAGTGTTACTGTTTCCTAGAAAACATTTGCTGACATGTATAACGTGTTAGCTTCTATGAAAATGTTCATGTAGTTTTCAAGTTTTAGTCCAACTCCATTTTCTTGGTCTGTTTATGTGAAACTTGCAGCTCTTTCTTTGTGAATTAGGATAAACCCTACATCTCAAGTTCACTTGTGTTCATTAATAGAAATCAGAGACAGTAAATGAACAAGTGTTCCTTACTCTTCTATCCTTGAGCTCGAAGATAACTGAATCATCAGAAAATGGGATTGGCCTTGTTGGTGCTACCTGTGAATGTTCAAAACACCCATCATTGATTTCTAATGCTGTCCAGCATCCAGTTAGTATATGAATTAAAAAAAAAAAGGAAAAGATTCTTAAACCAACCTTTGGGTCACAGTTTCTATTATAGTCACTATACTTCTCTGCAACATTCTCCAAGCTAGCTGCAAAATCTTTATCCATGCAAACTTCTTCATTATCATCATTTCCACCCTCTTGTGTTTGATCTTCGTCCATTAATTTTCCCAAATATGGGAAGCCACAGTTTTTCCATCTCCATGTCATTTTGTCCATATACCTAACATACACTTTTCCATCTGAACCAATAAGAAAAAGTTGATTACCTTCAAAGCATGGGCTAGGGGAAGTGATCAAGGTTACACCTTTATTAGGTGTTCCATGTTCAATCCAATTCCATCCAACACCGGTATTCCAGTGATATTCAACCAGTCCACCATCTTCTGAAAGCATAAATAGTGAGCCTGTAAGTGATTGTGATGATGCCCTCATAGCAGTTCCAGGCAGTCTTGATAAAATCAAATGTTGCGACTGATAATGCTCATGCCACAATTCAGTCACTTTGTTATACTGGTATAGCTTTCCATTCCTTCCGATGACAAACACTATGTTGTCCCGGAACAGCTCCTGATCAACAATACTTGCAACTTTGGTATTTGGAGGGTTTTGACAATCTTTCCATTTGAATTTCCTCAGGGCAACCTGCACATAAACTTGATTAAATGATAAGCAACGGGCTGCTTTACAAGTCTGGGAAAATCACAGAAGTACTTTTTCTGCTGTGGCTTTCTAGCCTTCAGGAGGAGTTTAAAGTAACATTTCAGAATATTTGTTTCTATTAATCGGTAATGTTTCTTGGTTGCCAGATCACATGAAATACTTGTATGGATGGTGATGATGCAATGACATAATGAAAAATTAAGTGAATCAGAAGTAGGAAAATAAATTCTCTGATGCTTTTAATCTTTTGTACACATTGGAGTTGTATACCAATAGAAATAATCTGGTTTATTTGATTCCTGCTACTTACTGTGAACTGCAGTAGTCTTCCATTTTTGCTCACTAAGAAGATTGCATCTTCTTCTGTAACTTTCAGAGCTTTACCTGGAATCCCATCCCATGGAGGGCCTCCGATAACATGTCCGAGATTCCTCATGGCAGTGCAATTCACCCATGCTAGCCCCTCACCGCTTCTTTCTCTTATAAGCAGACTCCCATAAATGTCTACCAAAAACAGACTTCCATTGTAGTTTCCAAGGGCACCTTTCATTGGTGTTGGGTGGTCATGCCTTAGCCAAAGCCATAAATTTTCAGCATAAATATATTCAAAAGTCAAACCACCATCAGTAATAAGGAAAAATGATTTGCCTCCATGCATCATTCGCAGACGAAAGTTAGTGTTGATCCAATTATCTGGGAATCTATATTCCTTCGAAACTTTCTTTGGTCCATTAGCACCTGCAAATAGGTAATCTTGTTGTGCTTGACTTCCCTTTCGCCTTCTTGCCATTGATCTTGTAATTCCTTGATCATTTGGCTCATCTTTTATGCCTTCAAGACAGTTCATCGGTCCACGTTCTTCTCTGCAATACTCAGCATTCCACCCTTCAGTCTCTGGAGCATCTAATATTGACCATACATATTTAATTGATATCTTTTTTTGGAGATTGACTTGATGATTCGGCCCTGTATTTTCTCCACCTAGTCCAGGTAGATGCAATTCTGCAAGTCTACCATCATGCAGTGCGAAAACTATTCTGCCAACTTGGACTTGTAACCCAGAAATTCCACTTGCAACTTTTGCATGCGGGGGATGCATATGACCCGACCATGCCTCAGGAATTTGGTTTCCCTGATCAGTGCCTGGCTTCAAGAGAAAAAGTTAGGTCTGACTTAACAATGATTTTGCTACAAACAGCAACATGTTCAATGATACACAAAGGTGCAAATCAGTCAAAAACCATGGCTTTCATCTTATTGAATTATTTAAAAATTCACAATCTACCATAATTTCTGTAAGAAATGGTTCCATAAACAAAACATCTGTGATTTTTGTTCTTCCAAAATTTCTTTACTAGGCATTGTGAAAGCTATTAATCTCATTGAAGAAGCAGTGCAGAAGAACAACCTATTTTCAATACTACTTCTATTGGTTTTATTGCTAGCTAGCTAGGTGCATTTCTCTGTTGTGCCAACTTTTCAAACATACCGAGAGCTTTGAATAAAGAATGGATTTCAATTCCATGAGAATCTTAATGTGCAACCAGAGGAATTATATGTTATTCCTGTTTTCACCAGCCAGTCATGACATATGGAATTCCCTAGGAGTTTCAAAAGTTGCCCTTTCCCTTCCCTGAATAGGTTATTTGGAATTTTCCAGTCCTTTGATGAACCGCCTTAACTGTTCTAAGGGGGAGACAAAACCTACTTCCAGAATTAGGATTAGGGATTTAAAATATATAAACTGGTTACTTGATCTCAACTCAATGGAACAGCATTCTCTGATGGCTTCCCAGAGGATGCATTTTCCTTGGTTTTCCATATGCGAGTCTGAGTAGCGAATTGGATATATACGAGTGAAAACCAGAAAAACCAAACTTGGGTTGTCTTTGTTATGTGACTGTCCTTCATTGAGTCTATAAAGGAATCTCATTAGAAAGCATAAGAAGAAGAACAATAGCGAAAAGCCTCACCATTTTGAGATTGAAAACAGTTTATAGTAACTGCTTCACTCACCTGACTGTTTTGATATTCGATACTCAAAAACCGATCCAGAGGATGTAGTGAAAAATAATGACAAGAATTTTTCATTTGTCTCATCTTGTAGACCTGGTGTGATAGATGTCAACTGATGATCTTTGGGACTTCCATGGACTATCCATTTCCACTTCCTTTGGTTCAATCGTCTCTCTACCAATTTACCACCCTGGATATACAGAATACATTGTGAGTAGAGGCCAGGAAATCATTTAGCTTCCTTGGAAACAAGAAGATTTTCATAATACTTCTGCTGTGCACATTGTTCCCCCTATTTGGTTTACCTTTTTTTTCTTTCACTTTCTGTTGTCTGTGTGTTTGTGCGCATTATATTTACAAATATATATGGTACCTTAGTTAAAAGAAAAAGAGAGATGGAGTAGTCTCCACTCAAGCCATGTAGTGTGCATCCCATCGATGGCATCAGAGAAGCATCTTCTACTTTCCCTTCTGTCCATATATGCTTCTTCCATGATGGTTTTGACCTCCTATCGTATTCGTAGAGATCACCTGTAGAACTGCTTTGCAGCACACATTTTTTTCCTTTTCAAATGCAAAGAAGATAATAGCCAAGAACTAATGAGACAGCTTAGCCACAAAGCATGGCTTGGTTGGGACATTGTCCTACACAGAATATCTGATTATAACTACTGGCAACTTCACATTTAATTTGATGTTTGCCGGTACACTTCTCAATTAGATATACTCTGTGTTAACCCGTCCAAAAAGGTTATTATTGATTTCTTTTAATTTGAGTTGTTGATTTGAGATAGATCTAACCTTACGGTATATACTACTTCTGGTCTAATAGTAGCAACAGCAGCAATTGCTGCAACATCTGCACCAGGTGGTCGCCCGTGATTTTCCCATCTGTTCTATGTTTACAGCATAAACTTCGTTAATATTAGAGTCTCCCCATCAGAATCTACTCTGTAAGCAGAGATTAAAATTCAAAAACAATAGAACTAGTTGTAGTTAAGACAGCTTTTAGTTTTAGAAATTCTAGTTTTACCTTGGAGGTTCTGCCTCACTAAGTTCTAATAACGAGCCATTCTTTGTGCAGAAATAAATTTTCCTGGCAAATAATACAGTGAAAGCAAGTAGTTAATTACTACATTTGCTGCAGTAAAGTAACGTGATTACGCTGTTTCACTGAATGGAAAGTCTTGAAACTGAAGTGATGCACTCACAACCCATCATGTGAAATGACGCCTGACTTTATTGGGATCGATGAACTTTGTCCTGCTTCTTTATTTGTGCTTTCATCGAGAGTAGGTGTGAACTCTGTCCAAATTGGCTGTGAGCGCTCACTGAGTCTCATCTGGAAAGGAGAAAAAATGATCCAACACATGAAACAGTAGTGCATTTGACAGTTATAGTGATCAGCAAATCCATTTTTATCAAGCAGGCATCAAAGCACGCTTGACCATCAAATTCAGATCACTCCCTGAGTTTGTTAGCACATATGTCCTGAAGTGGAAGAACTAGTTTTGGTTTCGATTGAACAGTATTAATTAATACGAGAAAATTGCTCATGCATGAAGAAAATCATGGGACCATTGGACGAGCAACTTCAAAGACAAAACATGTGTTAGAGTTAATGAACATAGAGCCAGCCCAGTTTATGCAAGAGTGCCATGCCTGAATGTTCGACTTGAGTTGTGACATGGTTACACACTTACACTGATTACAAGTGCTTGTATAACACAGATTGCAGATTTGATGGTAGCTAGAAAAAAAGTATGTATAACTTTCCTGATTCAATCCAGTACTACTGGAAGACAAAAGGCTCTTGCAACTCCTATGCAATCAAGGTTTGCAGGTCTGATAGTAGTAATTAGCAAACATTTCTGCCTCGCCAGACTAAGACTTGTAGAAACAGGATAGGTAGATATAAATAAAGGAGCAAAATATAGATGATCTTAGAAGTAATTGAAACCACGAGCTTTTTTTGAATTAAGATAGATGACTGCAAAGATGCCTCATATTATATATGGTTTCTTCCATGATCATATAGACAAGAGAGCAACTTTTATGAGCTGAAAAAAAGACTAGTACCTGAAATAGGATTCCTGATTCTGATAGAGCAAAAATACTTTGATTGACAATAAAGATACAGATTGCAGGACCAACCAATACTGGTAGATCATGAGGTGCTATCACCCACTGGACTCCATTCCAGAACCTCTCATAGATAGAACCACTTTCACCAGTTACCCAAATGGATGACTCAGACATTTTGGTCAACGAAATCCTCTTCCTCAATGGCAGAACAATCTCAGAATTCTGTTCTTTTCCTCCATCCCCATCCTTCCTCTTCGGACTCCCAGTTTTCTTGGTAACATCATTTTGTCTTTCTAACTGCTCTTCTGCATCTCTTGTAACCGGATGAATTGAACCAACTTTAGTGCAGTTGTCATTAACACAAGAGACAAGGTCATATGGCAGCTCCACTTCAACCCATGTTTTCGATTGCTCCTGGAACTCCCAGAAACGATCAGTTTTCTGCTCAAATTTTCTATTATTTTGTGGAGCATAGTTATGAGGGCACCAAGAATAAGAACCAAAGCAGCTCGATGTCAAGAGGACCAAGATGAGAAATATTAAATGAAACAAAGGCATAGTGGCATGGGAGAATCTGGTGATAATAGGGCCAGAATCCAGATACATATAGTGTCAAGTACAGCTTATTTTGGTTTTTTATACCCCTTGTGGTGCCCCATATAGTGTCATAACAAGAGAAAGACCACAGGAAACTACTTGAAGGACTTGGCCATCATTTTTGGAAAAAACTAGGAGCTCTTTAATTTCATGGCCTTCTCAGCAGGACCATAGTAAATCCAGAGGGAAGGTTGTGGTTGCCGTACATGGGAGAGATGTTAGTTAACATTGAAAGCGTAGTTTTTCTTAGGTTTTAACAACCTCTTCATCTATCATCTCTCTGTGGTTAGAATAATTAAGGCGGTGATTATGTCTTACTTTGTAAAGCTGTGACCGTGCTTCACATTTCTTAGCAGCTAGTAATGATCTTCTCACCCAATTCATGACTTTGTGAATCTGGGTCAAGTTTCTATTTAATTATACGATGCTCTGCAAACGGTAAAAAGAAATAAAATGTTTTTGTGGAGAATTCTTTCTGCTTTTATAAAGTTATTCCTTTATATCAAAGTAGCTGCACTACTCGCACTGCATTCCATGTTGCATATGCCAAAAGCTTGATAAAATGATAGGATGATTATGGCCATCCAGTTGATGGTGGTGGTGGCGGCGGTGGTGGGCATACCAGATGTAATCATATCATGGGTCGCTCGATTTCTTTGAGTAGACTTGTGAACATGTTTTTTCCAGGTAAACCCCCTCCCCCTTTTTCAACACTGATTGAAGCTAAATTCTAAAGAGATGAGGTTAGAAGATGCCATCGATTTTTTTCCTGGGAGTCATTATGGCTTTGAAAGAGACACCACCACCGTAGTGGCAAGCTGTGGAATTATACCTCTTTTTTTTACAATTTGTTTTTTTAGTCAAACTGTCTTTTCTCGTCCATGTGATTTTGTTTTTATTTTGACAATATCAAGTCTTTTTTATTATTAATAATATGTTTAATTAAATAAAAAACTAACGGTGACTAAAAAATATTCATAAGAATTCTAATGACTTTAATATAAATGAAAAAATGTGTTTTTTTTATAAAAAAAACACATTTTTCTTGTTCATGCATTTTTTTTATTTTGATGGAATGTTTTTTTTTATTAGAAGCATTATTTTTTAAATAAAAGCTATTATGACTGCGGATTCAAATTTCAATAAAAAAAATAAAATAAAACTATGAATCTAAGTCATTTTTAAGCACTTGTATGAATAAATATAAGAATAATAAATCTAAAAAATTATATGAAAAAAAGAAATAAATAAATGTTATATTCTTATTGAATATTAATGAGAGAAGTTTTTTTTTTTAATTTTTCCATGTTAGATTAATTAATAATTATCCACGGAGTAATTGTTAATATTATCATGAAAAGCTTTACTTTTTAAAGAAAAATTATGACATAATTGAATAATTATTTAAATATTATTTACATAAGTTTATATAAATATAATTTAATTCTAAAAAGATATATATAAAAAAGGTGAAGGTTATTTAATAAAAATGCATGAAAGATGAGCTCATGCGCCTCGCTAAAAAGAAAAAGCTCAGGCACCTGGAAAGAAAGACACACATACCTAACTATTTAAAATAAAAAATGGAAAAACAACTTTTCTTTTAATGGAACAAACAACAAATTGTTCCTTTAGATAGATAAGTCATCGTCTTTTAGTTCAAAATTCAGCATCTTCAATGATCAAAAAGTAGTGTTGTAAGTTTTGGGACCCTAAAAATCTAAAATCCAATTTATTTTAACCTAAAGACACTCAAGAAATCTTTATAAAGCTATTTTCAATCTTAATACATTATTTAATAAATTTAAAAATCATATATCAAATCAAAACAAAACAAAATTCATGTGCTTCGATCTCTTTTTTGTTGCACTTTAAAAGGTAAAATAACATTTATTAAGCTTTTTGTGGTCAATATATTGCTAGCCGAACACTTTTTCTTCCCTAAACCTTTTTCCACAACTTTCTTTTTTATCTCTCGACATATAAAGATTAAAATGTGAAAAAAATAAATTTTAAGATTGAATTGTGAAAAGTTAAAACAACATAAACCAAATAATATATAAACAAAACTTTAGAAACCAAAGTAAGTTTTCTGCGCTTTTGAATGGTAAGAATAAAAACGATGTCTTTTTTTTTGTTAAATTCAATTCTTTTATTTTTTTTAGTTATGATATAAAATTATATTTTATAACATTAATTTATCTTAAACATATTATTTGATATTTCACATATGGGTACCAAGTAAATAAAATCTCAACACATGAAACCATGATAATATAACCTGGGAGTGTAAAAAAAATAAAATTTAATATCCAAAATAAATAAAAAAATACAATTAATGTACAATGCATAGTAGAATTCAGTCAGGTTCTACAGTTGGTACACAATAAATGTCCCAGCTTTTTTATTTTTTTAATTGGAAAGAGTCTCCGAGGCTGATTTTCCAATAAATTCGTTAATTAAGTTTAAAAAACAATCAATTTTTGATGTATGATTGAAGGGCCTTCCTGGGGCCCGCAGAAGACTGTGATTTGTGAGGTCTTCGGATTGGAGTAAAACATGTGTGGTTCTACTGATAATTGGAATCGCCGTGTCGGCCACGTCTAAGAATCTACAAGGACAGTAGGCTTGCGCTTTCAATAATAATAATTCTAACGTGTTCATATTAAAAAAAAAAAAAAAAACTTAAAATCTGCATGGTGGGTTTTATACAGTATCGCTCATTAATTCACTGGTAAAATAGTAATTAACTTTTTCCAAGTGGTGGTGGAAGGCTGACTGGGCTTCCTCTTTTCCACCCATTATAATTATCGGAGTAGACTTTACGGCTGAACTGCCGTGGAGCCGGGGGCTGAATTCCTGAGGTGTTTTTGGATAACATGTGTGATCGATACGTCGTCGTCTTGGAATTTAAAACTTGTACAGAAGTCATTTTTTACCGTTTTACGTGATTTTTTTAAAAGGGCAAATCTTGAGTTAGTCCCCAATCTATAACAAATATTTTAATTGAGTTTCGTGCAAGAACATTGCTAATATCTTGAGGAAAAATGAGAAAATAAAAAATAAACTAATGTGATCCGACACATTAAAACCATAATAATTTACTTTTATGTTTAATCTCGAGAGAAAGAAAGAAAAAGATCTTGAATTTTCATGGAGTGGTCGAATGATTTTTTCCCCTCTCCCTCGTGTTGAATTTATTTGAATGAGGACGCTGATGATGTAACTTTTTTTACTTTATGGAGGTGGAGGCATAAACTAATAAAAAATATTTGACTTTATTTGGAAATGGAGGTAGGTAGGGCATTCTTTGACCCCATGAATCTCCGTATCTGGGTTTATATATAAAAAAAAAGGCAGGTAGAGCCTCCTTTGACCCGATGGATCTCCGTACCCGGGTTTGTATATATAAAAATAAACGTGCTATATTTATAATTCTTTCAACACACATCTACAATAATCTGTGTAGTTTTTGACTTTTTCCTCTTTAAGATTACTTCGATTAAATTTATTTGATTAATATAAGATATAGTATTTTTCATATTCTATATACTTAATGGAGATTGATCATGAGAAAAAAGAAATAAACATCTACAATGGACATTCAGCTCCACTAGAGAGGCTTTCATGGAGACGAAGGAGGAGGAGGGCGTCTTCTTCTTTTTTTGTAACAATGGTTGTAAATTGGGCTGGTTAATTAGGGTTAGTCTAAGTCTTTTTTTATTTTATTTTTATTTTTAAACTGACCTGATCAATATAATTTAATTTAAAATTTAGGTCAAGTAAATAGTCTGATCATGAGTTTTTCAAATTTAAATTATTATGTTAAATTTAATGATAATATTAAAAAAATTATAACAATCTAAATATTATTTTTTTACTTCCCAATTTTTTTTCTCCAAGCTGCTGCAGCAATATAGCAGTGCAATAAATAAAAAAACGTGGGCCTGGGCCGCAGCCTCCCTTCATCAAATGGGAGGTCAATATTAGCTTTGTAGGATATAATTAGTTATTTTCTACTACGATAATGGTTAATACTAAGTTTATTATTTATTTCGGAATAATAAAAATATTAATTTTATAAAATCCTAGATAACATCTCTTCTCAAATTAAATATTTATTATGTATGATATTTAACAGGTTAAACCATTATAAATTAGAATAAAAGCATAGAAAGATAACAATAAATTATTAACTCGTAGAAAAAGTATTAAAAAAAAATTATTTGTTTTGACGGTTTATCTGGCTTAAAAGAAACGGGATTTGTTTTGATGGCGGCGGCGGCGGCGGCACAATTTTAAAAAAAGCTCCATTATATTCAGCCCATGTTTCTAGATTGTAAGCTTGCTTTTAGCTCTGAGTTTACGAGCCCCTGTTCTTATAGTCCAAGATTAGTTTCTCGAGACCCTCCTCCGCCAGGTTTTTGGAAGCTCAATGTTCCCCAGGTAATCTGGGTAAAGCAAGGCAGTGCAGGCAGCATCGTCATGAATTCTCTAGATGGTTGGATCTCAGGTTTTTCTGCTATTATTTTGTAAATAATAAAGATTATTTTAGAATATTTATATTTTATGTTGAGAAAACATAACCATTTTTGACGAACATAAAATATATATTGAATTTTTATCTCATATTAAAAAATAAAATTTTTATCTAGTATTTATATAGTAAATTTTAATATGAGATAATAACCAACAATAAAAAATTAATATGCTTACATGTATAAGATTAAACCGAGTAGAAAGAAAACCTTTGATTGTCTCCCTCGTACTTTATGATCCTTTTGTCTTGGCAATACTTTGTTTTCAGCTGAAATTATATTTTTTAAATACTTAAAATTAATATTTTAATAATCATAAAATTCTACCAGTTTTTTTTATTTTAAATATTTTTTAACAGCCATAACTTTTTAATTCCCTAACAATTTTTTTAATTTTATATTTTTAAAGTGTTGCAACAACTCTTTAATTCTCTAATTTATTTTCGATATGATTGTTACATGCTAGCAACCTATATATACCATGCACTTTTATAATAAAAAAATGTCAAAAACCATTGTATTTTCTTGTGTTTGCAAAACTTACTAATATTTCTATTCACTTTTCGCAATGTTTAGTATTGCATTTTGAAAGCATTGTTGAAAAAATTTGAATTTTTTTACTTTAAATTAGAATGTTTTTTATGTTTTTAGATCATTTTGATGTGTTGATGTTAAAAATAAAAAAAAATATTATTTTAATATATTTTAAAATAAAAAATACTTTGAAAAACAACCGATACCACACTTTAAAAAATAAAAAAAATATTGTTTTTGTATCTTTTGTTTGAAAGAAGGAACTTGTTAAATCTTAAAGAATAATCTTATATTGAAGAAATATCTTCAAGATAATATCTGTCCATGTCTCAATTTTATTGTTCTTAATTGTATTTTCTTCCAACATATTGATGTGCCTACTACCTACAACTATAGTTGCTGGGTAAGGAGCATGCACCGACACCAAGATCCTAGTTTGGATATTTGTGAGGAAATCCTTCAATCAAATCAGACTCACGAGAGGCGAAGATCCTAGTTTGGATATTTATCCTTGAACCAGACTCACTGTGCAGTGAATGAGGACTTTTTTTACCGTCCTCACACGCCATGGACTTGGAACTCGGCTGTGATGTTAATAAATGTTTGTTTTTATATTTTAAAAGTATATTTTAAAATTTTTAATTTTAATTTTATTTTTTATTAATATTAAATTAATATATTTTTAGTGTTTTTAAATTATTTTGATGTTCTATGTCTTGATGTCAAAAATAATTTTTTTAAAATAAAAAAAACATATTGACATGTATTTTAGTACAAAAAATTATTTGAAAAACAACTACAACCATACTGCCAAACAAACTTATTAATGAGACTACTATGAAATATTTACTCATGGGTGAGCAAGTTTTTCTATTTTAGTTCATGGTTTCTCTTGACTATATAATTCGTTCGGGAAGAGATCAAGCTTTAAAAAATAATAAATGGTCTTATCAATACATAAATGTATAACTTTCTAGAAATTTTAATTGCATTTATGTTCATCAACTGTAGAAATTGAATTCAAGCTTTCCCCAACCTCTTCTCATCAATGGACGGTTCCTTCGAAAAATTCCTATCTTTTTATCTATGTATGAGATGCTTGGAGAAGAATATGAGTCGAAACGATGAGTTTATGCTCTCAACCCTTGATCAGCGAGTTGATGACAGATCAGCTCCAGAGAAAATATAGATAATTAAGTCCTTAAAAATCACAAAAATAGACTGAAAAAACTTTCATTCCACCTGAGATTGACTGTAATAGATTTGCCGAAAAGTCATACAGTACAAATAAATGATATGAACATCAAAAGAGAGATATATATATTGCAATTGGTTGGCAGATGGCAAGGTGGTGGTTGGCAGCGCAGGCACAATGAAAGTTCTCTATTGTATTATGAATATGATTGATGGGACTGGAAAGTGGCAAATATGGGTGGAAATTAATTAATTGGGTAAGTAACGCCGTAACGACAACGTTTCTTGTAGCACCCTCATGAAACCTAAAAAGATCCGAAACCTTAAACATTAGTGCTTAAGATAACACGATGTAATAACATGTTTATTTTCATGTTTGAAAAATATTTTTTTAAAAAATATATTTTTTAATAATTTCAATTTATTTTGATATATTGATATCAAAAATAAATTTTTTAAAAAAATAATAAAATATATTTTTGATATATTTCTAAATAAAAAATATAAAAATATATATATATTATGTGATTTTAAATCATTTTTGACGTGTTATATGAATAATAATGGTAGCTAATTTGTTTTTCACGCTGGGAATTATATGGAACATAGAAAAAAAAAACTGAAAACCTAATCAAGTTTTCCAAATTTAAAGAATTTTGATTAGTTAAGTTTCAGCTTTGGGAGCAATAGTATTATAAAATATTACTATAATACATTATTAATTAAAAATTATTTTTAAAAATCACATAACAAAATACCGAACCCAAGTTTAGATATTCAGCAGGTTTAACAACACTAATGGAGCTCAGCAATTTTAAGACTTTGCTTGGTTTTTTATTTTAAAAATATTTTTTTAATTATTTTTTGAATTTTTTTATTTTAATTTTTTTAGTATTTTTTATTTTTTTGACGTATTGATGTTAAAAATTTTAATATATTTTTAAATTTAAAAAATATTTTAAAAAATAATTATTATTATACTTTCCAACAATATTATAGTGTAAATAGTAGGGTAATCCTGGAGCCGACAAGTGGTTCGTTGGCTATCCTTATAGCGATGCTAATGTAGACATGCCTAGAGGCAGTCAAAATCATTTTTAAAATATAAAAACAAACGTCCTTGAAATGGAGGGAACAATGCTTCACCGAAATTCCCACCCTCATAGGGCACAATGTTTACTGATATGCAATAAATATGCCTTCAATTAATACTTGGTTGCAGTCCTCCTTCCGATAGTCTGAGCAATAATTTAATTTTAAAGAGTTTAATTAATAAAATTCTAGATTTATTTTCGATTCAAGTTTTATAAATTTTATATTTATTAAAAATTTATATAATTATTAATTTCAGAATTTATAAATTTAATTGAAATATATATAAATTAACCTAAATATCCATAATAATCAGAAAAAACATTTCTAGGGGTGACTCTCAATTGATGTTTGGATTAATTACTCTACTTTGACTAAAGAAAATTAGAATTTTTATAGCACTTTATTCCAAGGTCGACCAAGTCCTATATAAGTCCAAGTTGTAGATTGGAATTAATCCCAAGTCAACTTAACCATTAATTTTTTTTTTAAAAAAAACTTAAAACAGTATTGTTTTATATCAGTAAATCATTTCCTATATCCTTTACACCTATGAAAATGGGCACAATCAATCCCTTGCCTAATATTCCCAGATATTTTCTACCGAGGCATGCCGCATGATGGTCACACTTACTTCTATCTCTGTTTTTCTCGAAATGTATTGGGAAGGGTTGGAGCTTAAAATATTAAGATTTTTTTTGCTCGAAACGAGGACGTGGACGAAACCATCAAATATTAATTAAGATTATTTATTGTAAGAGAAAAAAGAGTCACCGAAGGATATAAATCAAGAAATGAAAATATATAATCACGCGCACACATGCATATATTATGCGTTGAAAACAACTCTATATCGTTAGATTATAGAAAATAAAATTGCTGTGAATCTTTCACTTTCATTTTAGCATGAATGATTCATTCTGAAACAGACTAAAACTGTGTCGAACTTATAATCTTACAAAACAAATTGAAGGCCGTTGATCATATTTTCCAAGTTGACTAACTAGAACCATCATCAAAGACACATGAGAAACCGTCACAGGACCACCGCGTATCTCATCTCATGCTCACAGCTCCCACATTTACTTCCTCACCGACCACCTGCACCAATCTATCTGTTCTAGACACGAGCCATTAAACTCTCTCTCTCTCTCTCTCTCTCTTCCCCATATTTGTTGAATGGTACTGCTCATGGCATTGATGGCTAGTTGTTTGGTGACCGTTATCCAATCAATGGCCGGCCATTAGCGCTTTAATATTACTCATCCAAGCCAGCACTGGCATATAGCTATTCACTAATTCTAGCTGATCAAGGCCACCATGGAGATAGAGGTGGCAAGAAACAGTTATGGCGGTACGGGTAATAACTTTTGTGATGGTGCTAGCAGTTGCGCGTATCAAGATAAGGTGGCGTCGGACTGGGGTGGGGAGAGGGGGGTGTATTTGGTGTGGGAGGATCTGACGGTGGTGTTGCCGAATTTTGGAAATGGCCCGACAAAGAGGTTGCTTCAAGGACTTAGAGGGTATGCTGAACCAGGTAGGATCACGGCTATTATGGGTCCGTCTGGGTCTGGAAAATCCACTCTTCTTGATTCACTAGCAGGTATGTTTTTTTTTTTTTTTTTTTTTGTTAGGTCTCTTGATCACCTCTTTTTTCTTGGTAGAACTATTTGGCTGTATGTACTGTGCTAATATATATTTAACTAACTTCCAGGACAAAATCCTATATATTATTTGTTTAATTACTATCTTGGAAGTTTGGTATGCTAAAAGCCCTCTCTCTCTTTTTTATTTTTTTAAAAAAGGTGCTAGCAGCACCTCCAAAGCTTAAAATTTTGTAAAATTTATACTTTGGTTCCTTAAGTTTTGAAATTATATGGTTTAGTATAGAACTTCATTTTATTCATGGTTTGGTGCTTGAGTTTAAGGGAAGAGAGTAAATCACTGGAAAATAACAAAGAAATGAGAAAAAAGGTTGGTTGTTTCAATTTAGTTCACTAAAATAGCTAAATTTGATGTAAAAGTGTTTACTGTTAATAACAGGAATGTCATTAAGATGTTTTTGGCTTCCTAATCATTTGGAAAAGTAATTTGAGCTATAGAATTTTTTTTTTGTTTGATTTGTGTTTTTTAACCAATTTGTTTTTGTTTTTTTTGTTTTAGATCATTAGTTTCTTGAGGTTATGAAAATGTTTTTTTAAGATGTTTTCTAGTTAAAATATATAAGAAATTAGATTTTGAGGTTGAAAAAATATAAAGTGTGAGTTTCCGGCAATCTCCATGGTGGCCGGATTTTAGACACACAAGCAACTCATCATTTTCTTATTTCTAAAAAAAAAGAATTGACAACTTATTGTTTTTGCCCAATTTAAAAGAAAAAAATCATGGCCCAGTTGGGCGATTCTCATTCGGCCGGGCCCATACATTGAGCTTATTTTTAAAGGCTAACTGGGCTGCGCAGCAGTTGTTTTAACTGCCAAATGATATAACTTTCTTCAGAATTGAGTAATTTAGAATATAACATGTATAATTTTTTAAAAAATCTTAGATTAACTAAGAATGGTTATCATATGTTATTTTATTTCATTAAACGTTTACTTCGTTCACAGAACATCATTTTTTTCAGCCCATCATTATTTTATTTCATTAATTAAGCGATATTTTTTTTTGTTTTAATAGGTTTATTTGTTGCGATGATTAATTTTTGTTATTATATTATTAATTCATGGATAGTTTCTGAAAGATGAAATTATTAAACTTAATCATGTATATCACTTGTATTGTAGGTTTGATGGATTAACTTGTATTAATTTGATATATTATTATATCGATATTAAAATAAAGGTGTCACCTTGAAAACAAATTTAAATCAAAATAATTTTTTTATAAATCTTTTAAGTTATCATTAAATTCATTGAGTTGATCATGTCATATCAGATAATTTAAAATTTAAGTTACATAATAATTCGACTCTAATATGAGCTTAGTTATACTTTGAGAGAGTTTCATGCGACGATGCAATATTTTTTTAATTTAAGCTTGTTTTTGGAATAATAATAGCATGTTGTCTATGAAAAAAGTGTCCTCGTGTGTTTGATTTTGGTTTCGAGTTTTTGTTATCATATAATTAGATTGCCTAAATTTATTAAACCCTGTTGAGTATGTTAAGTTGAGTCCGTTAAGTCTATAATTTAAATAGTCGATTTTCCTGCTTAAAAAAAACACACCAATAATGCATAATTATTCTTTTTATTAGCGACCCTCAATCTAGTGTTTGTTCTAATTCCCGACATTAAAAGAATAGGCTACACTCTCTTTTGTTATTGGTATGCTAAGCAGAAGTGAAAGACTAGCTCTCTCTTTTTTTTTGAAAACAAAAATGAAATTAGAGCTCTCTCATTCAATCAATTGTATTAATTAAAAAAAAATAGTACTACTCCACTTGATAAGTTTGAAGTCCTGAGATGGTCCCCTAAATTTATGAGACGGGCAGGAGCAGGGGAGAAAAGGGGAACCATGGGCACATGGACTCCTAGCCCTAGGTCCCTTGTTAGCTACCATCAACAAAAAGGATTCTTGCAAAATAGCTCTGGCTTTATCTGAGCCTTTGAACTTGGATAGTTATCATTATCGGTGCCCTCTCCGATTAATTTCGTTATGCTCTCGAGTCTAGCGTTAACCTTGAGTGCATCCTTTTTTTTTTTTTTTGATAATGCTGTTATTTTTATTTTAGCTGTAAGCCGATTGAAATGACGATGAATCTTGGAACGAAATTGGGACCTGATAAAAAAAGAAGAACAAATTTTTAGGACTAAAAACTACACATAGTCAAATTTAGATGAGTTGCTTAGAACTGGATTAGCTGCTTCTTAAACTGCTTTATTTACTATGTTGGCAGCAGCATAGGTGAAACTCTGTCCTGATTTTTCCAAACTTTTGCTAATAGTATTCATCATCGATCTTGCCACAGGTAGGCTGTCAAGAAATGTGATAATGAGTGGAACGGTTCTCTTCAATGGGAAGAAGAGGAGGCTAGACGCTGGTGTTGTGAGTATTGTCTGCAAATATGCAATAATTAAAGTCCAATTGGATCTGCATATTTTATGAGGGAATTCTTATGTTTCAAGTATCTAATGAAATTCAAAACCTGAAAGAAAGCTCTCTTCCATTGCTGCAAAAGGAATATGCATATAACAGCAATTTCTTATGCCATATAACTAGCTATAACCACTGTGATTTTAGCTTAATTGAACTTGTTTAGTGATGTTCTTTCCTGTTTCGAATTCCAGGCTTATGTGACACAGGAGGATGTGTTATTAGGAACTCTTACAGTCAGAGAAACGATCACTTACTCTGCAAATCTAAGGCTTCCAAAAACAATGACCAAAGGGGAGATTGATGATGTCGTAGAAGCAACAATAATGGAAATGGGTCTCCAAGAATGTTCTGATCGGGTGGTCGGAAACTGGCATTTGAGAGGCTTAAGTGGTGGTGAAAAGAAGAGATTAAGCATTGCACTAGAAATCCTGACAAGGCCACGTCTCTTGTTTCTTGA
The DNA here is from genome assembly GCA_033617975.1 of Populus alba x Populus glandulosa. Classification (NCBI taxonomy): domain Eukaryota; kingdom Viridiplantae; phylum Streptophyta; class Magnoliopsida; order Malpighiales; family Salicaceae; genus Populus; species Populus alba x Populus glandulosa. The sequence continues at coordinate 6,615,102 of CM066151.1, forward strand.
TGAACCTACAAGTGGTCTTGACAGTGCCTCAGCTTTCTTTGTAATTCAAACACTTAGAAATATAGCTCGCGATGGAAGGACGGTTATATCATCCATTCACCAGCCAAGTAGTGAAGTTTTTGCGCTCTTTGATGATCTTTTCTTACTCTCCAGTGGTGAAACTGTATATTTTGGGGATGCAAAGATGGCTGTTGAGGTATGAGAAGATTAGAGAGAAGAAACTTACATGCATGATCTTAGAAATACTAAATTAAGCTCATGTTGATTTATTGCAATCTGAATTTTAGTGTCAATCTTCGCAGTTCTTTGCTGAAGCTGGATTTCCATGTCCAAGAAGGAGGAATCCTTCTGATCATTTCCTACGCTGCATAAATTCAGACTTTGACGCCATAACAGCTACACTGAAAGGATCTCAAAGAATTCGTGTATTTATCTCTTCCACCTGAACTTTCTTAGGCGGTATTTTGAGTAGCGCTTCTTTATTACATCACATCACATGTTATAGTAGTGTTGAAGATGCCTGTCAATGTCATTTGAGTAAAAAAAAACAAATTTCAGTACACAGGTGTTGAAAATCTTAAGCAAGCTATTTCAGGTTCAAAGATAAACCCTATACTTTCCTCGTAAAAAAAATAAAAATGAAGAGGGAAACAGCACTATTCTGCCTCTGTCCAAACACGAACATGCTCCGATGGATGCCTTCATTCACCTTTTTTGTTTCTTTCAGTCGTGCTATCATGACGACTAATGTGACTGTTCTGTATTTGTCGTATCTATAGGATGTCCCAAAATCAGCAGACCCTTTGATTAATTTGGCAACAGCAGAGATCAAAGCCAGACTTGTTGAGAAATATAGGCGCTCGAATATTTCACAAAAGGTCAAAGCAAAGGTTAAGGATATATCAGCTATTGTAAGCAACTGAAATCTCAGATTTTGCATTACCAATCCTTTTTTCCTGTCATTTAATGCTGTTAATCTGCAATCTCCAACATCATTACATGATATAACTGTTCTGTTCTCTGCTATTATTTGGCGCCTATTACTAACACCAAAACTTGTTCTGTGACGTGCACTCCATTTTTCTATCGAAAGCTGTAAGAAACATTATTCTCCGCTTGAAGTTTTTGGTTATCTGATCTGCTAATAACTTTAATGGACAAGCTAAAAGAAACAATCACTGAGCGGCCTGTTCATAACAAGTTTGATGAGAAACCATTTGGAAGTAACATGCTAAGTGCTGCTGCCTGTTAATTATTTCTTGAAGAAGCTCATTTATTGCAGGAAGGACTAGAAGTTGATATTCGAAGTGGAAGTGATGCAAGCTGGTGGAAACAACTTTCGACACTGACCCGAAGATCATTTGTGAACATGTCCAGAGATGTGGGGTATTACTGGGCAAGGATAGTGATCTACGTAGTTGTTTCCATCTGTGTTGGTACAATCTATTATGATGTTGGATATGGCTACACTGCAATCTTAGCCAGAGTAGCTTGTGGTGGATTTATAACAGGCTTCATGACTTTTATGTCTATCGGAGGCTTCCCTTCTTTCATTGAAGAAATGAAGGTAATGATCTTGTTTATGTAGAAAAGAAAAAATATTGAAGACGAATTAAGAAGTTTGCGCCTGTGAAGATATGATGGCACAGCAGAGTTGTTCTTGGTTTTGTGGTCTTGACTCGTTCTTTGATACTTGACAGGTCTTTTATCGAGAAAAGCTCAATGGCTATTATGGAGTTACAGTGTTCATCCTGTCCAATTACTTGTCCTCTTTCCCATTCTTGGTTTCGATCGCGCTCCTCTCCGGGACCATATGTTATTACTTGGTGAAATTTCGATCGGGATTTAATCATTATGTATTCTTCTGTCTCAATATCTTCGGCTCCATTTCTGTAATAGAGAGCCTGATGATGGTTATCGCTTCACTGGTCCCTAATTTCTTGATGGGACTTATTACAGGGTCCGGAGTCATTGTAAGATTAAAATGCTTCAGATCTTCGTTAAGCTTAATTGTTTCTATGTTCACCATCTGATTTATCCGACCGCATGTCTCATTTGGTTACTCATGCAGGGAATCATGATGATGACCTCTGGTTTTTTCAGATTGCTGCCTGATCTTCCAAAACCATTCTGGCGCTACCCAGTTTCGTATATCAATTACGGAGCCTGGGGAATTCAGGTAATTCTAACATAAGTTCTGTTCATATCTAGTGGAAATGACTGCGGGGGAGGGGGTAGAAGAGAAACGTATTCATGCTTGACGCAATTCGACACTTCAAGTTTGTGTTGAACCTCAAGACGAGAATTTATTTCTAATGTGTTTTTCAGAACTAGAAATATTCTCAATACCTGCTTGATGTTTCCTCTGAGGTGCAACAAGAAGCATGTCAGCATCTTATCCTAAATGAGATGCCACAAATCTTAGCAGCAAGATTGAAATAAAAGGATCGATGGATGCTTACGTTGTATATCTTTAATCCATTTCTTTTTGAACTGCAAATGCAGGGTGCCTACAAGAATGATTTCCTCGGACTCGAGTTTGATCCTCTAGTACCTGGTGATCCAAAAATCCCTGGAGAATTTGTGATCACACAGATGTTTGGCATCCCCCTAGATTATTCGAAGTGGTGGGATTTATCTGCTATTTATCTCATTCTCGTAGGCTATCGGATTCTTTTCTTCATCGTCCTCAAGCTCAAGGAGAGAGCTTTGCCATTCGTTGAGAATCTTTACTCGAAGAGAACCTTGCAGATACTTGAAAAGAGGCCTTCGTTTAGGAAGGCACCATCTTTTTCTTCAAGGAGGCATCAACCTCTTCATTCACTGTCTTCCCAGGAGGGCCTGAGCTCGCCTCTCAACTAGAAGCACCAATAATATATTGAGCTGCTACAATTATCCAAGTTACAAAACTATTTCTGAGGCTTAATTTTATTGTAATGTTGAAGTTCTTGCATATACAGAAACAGATGAAGATAGGTAGCAGTCCTGTTGAAGGTAAGCAATCATACAGGACTGGCTTAATATTATTTATGATGGATATAATCAAAACGTACATGGGAAATCACCCAGCTTGTATGTAATATTTAATGTTTTAATTATGCAAATTTCTTCTCTAGACTTGCCGAATAATCTTCTTTTTTATATATAAAAAAATGCATATTAGAGATTGTGATTTGCAAGCAATTCATGATTGGAGAAGTAAGAATATTGGAATACAAAAGAAAGTTATTTTAATTGGGTATACAATTTAAAATTAAACTTTATGATTTATTTTAGTTTTTTTTTATAAAGTTATTTCAGTTTTATAACTCCAAGTTAATCCAAGTAGATTTAGGTCGTTTTAATGTCTCATATATTCTTGAATTGAGTTTTTTTTTTAATCTTTTAATCTTCAATAATGAGATTATTGAGAATTGAACTTTATAAATTTGTTTTGATTTATTTTTTATAAGATCATTATAGTCTCATGGCTTTGATCGCAAGTTAGGTAAATTAATCCGGATTGGTTCATGTCAATTTTTTTATTTACTTTCTATATGGTTATCCCGATCTCATGACTCGAGTCACGAGCTTAATAAGTTAGCTCAGGTCAAATGTTTTTGTTATCTTTTGATTGATTTTTCACAATTTCATTATTCAACATTAAATTGATTGAAAATTGAGATTCATAATTTGTTTTTATTTGTTTTATATAGGATTATAATGGTTTCATGATCCAGCTTGAGGATTTAACAGGTTAGCCGAGATTAGCTTAAATCAATTTAATATGTTATTGTTTTAATATTATTTTTTTAACAAAATATTATCTTGAATTTTTATGAATCAAATTATATTTTTATAAATTATTTAAATTGCATTTAAATATTTCAAGCTGATAATATCATATCAAATCAACCTTTCCTGAAAAAATGTTAGCAATACCCAAACAGTTTTTTATATATTCAAACAAAATTTAACCTAGCCTATAGCATATCACAGGCAATAAATGTAGGGATTATCTTCAAGCAAATAATAGAGAAGGAAAAAAAGAAAAAGAAAAATATGACTGGGCCTTTACGCTAGCCCCAAATGATTGGGGCCTTTCTCTTCACAGTTCACTCACTTTTACGGTTTTACCCTCTTCATGAAGGAGCCAAAAAAATTCTTTTAAAAGGTGTCCAACAGGCGTCATTTTAGAATTTCTTGTTTTTATATATATATAATATTTAATAAACAGATATGAAGAATATAATCTTTTTCATATATACAACAACTTTTTAGCAATATAAACGATTAAAATTATTCTTTTATATTTAGCTAGTATCATAAATTTAATGTTTTTATAATAAATCTAATATAATGATTTTTTGAGTTAACAACATGACTTTTCATAATAATTCTTAATTTGAGTGAAATAAAATTAATATTTTATAATTAAATTATCATAAATAAAAATATTGTAATGACCTGTTTTGATTTAAATAAATACTCATAATATATTTTTAATAAATAAATTATCTTCATTCTCGATAAATGAATATATTTTTTAGATTTTTTTTAATTAAAAAAGTGAGAAAAAAATAGTTATTTATTCACATAGACACCCTAAATATCTCTAACATTATATATATAGATTGATATTTGTGTCATTATTTACCCTTCTCTGAGAGCATCTACAATGGAGATGCTAAATGAAGAGCTAAGAATAAAAATTCTTAGCTCTTCTATGCTTGTTTTATATGTTATAAAAGTAGTGCTAAATAAAATGTTATTTTACTTTTATATATATATATATAAATGCTATTTCTACACTACTTGCAAAAATCCTAAAACACTATTTATTGTAATATTTTTTTTCACTATTTTGTTATTATTTTTAAATCTATTAGAATATTCAATCTTTTTTACCTTTGTTCTCTAAGCATTGTACAGGCAATTTTTTTCCCATTACTTTAGGAAACTAACTGGATGCTTGCCCTGCTCTCAGTTATATCTTCCTCACATCACAATAATATAAAATTATTCTTAAATTCTTATCTAATAATTTAAATTTTTTAATTAAAATAATTCTATAATATAATATATAAATTTAAATAATCATTAATCATGAATTTGGAGCTCTAATTTTATTATCTCAATTTTAACTAATTAAATTAATAAAGTTAAATGCAAGATTACAATCAAAGAATCCGGTTCGTAATTTGTTTTTTATGAAGCAGCTTTATGGAAGCATTTACCTCGTTTGTTTGTTTTCGCAGTGGAAAATATTTTTATAAGGATTTAAATTTTTTAATCTTAAATTAATTTATTTAATATATTAATATAAAAATAATATTTTAATAAATTTTTAAATAAAATATATTTTAAAAAACACCATAACCCGCACCGATAACCAAAAATTATTAATAAGCAATGTCTTTGCTTTCAATGCCAAAACCTACTACAACAGATCATGGAGGCGGTGGTCCCAAGAGGAACGAATAAAGGAACATGGAAATCTTCCACGTGTCGTCCTAACATTTCAGGAAAATGTCGATCCCTCTCAATGTTCCACTCCTGAACTAGCACGTGAAAGCATTCATGGCCACAGCTGCTCGATAGTCCAATAAATTTTACTTTCCGTAAACTTGATTTTTTTTAGAAAAAATTAATCTTCGCTTTAATTTATATTTTTTTATTAAGTATAAAGTTAAAAGTTACGGAGGAAATATTGTTTCCTTGCACTCATTAGTGCTATAAATTATAATAATAATCTGCAATATTTTTGTTTTGCATTTTAGCCTTTTTTTATCTGGTTATTGATTTTTTAATTTAATCCTTGTGTAATGTGTTTATATAAATTTAGAGTTAATAATTTATTTTAATTTATCTTTTTTATGGTTATCGTGATGTAAAAAATATATCATATCACCGGGTTGATATTAGAAAAATATAAAACTAAAATAAATGGGAAAAACATTGTTTCCCCGCACCCATAAACAATGTGGAATACAATTAAGTATATATATATATAAAAAAAAATCATCTAGGTGGTGGCTTAGTGGTAAAGGCTTGGGACCAAGATGTTTGCTCCCTCTATGGTCTCAGGTTCGAACCCTAGGTTGCTCATATGATGGCCACTGGAGGTTTACATGGTCGTTAACTTCAGGGCCCATGGAATTAGTCGAGGTACGCGCAAGCTGGCCCGGACACCCACATTAATCTAAAAAAAATAAGGTATAAAGCTAAAAAGTGTTGGGAAAACACTGTTTCCTCATACTCGTTACCACTATGAATTACAATAATCATCCACAATGTTGTTGGGTTTTTTTCCCACATTTTGGCCCTTTTTTATTCCTTTGGTTATTGATTTTTTTTTAATTTAGTCATTGGATGTTGTGTTTATAAGGATTTAGAGTTAATAATTTACTTTAATTTTTTTTATATGGTTATCGTTATCGCGATATTAAAAAAATATCCCAATATCAGGTTGATATCAGAAAAATATCATAATATAGCGATATGGTCTATTTTTAAAAAAAATAGTTAAATAAAAAATGATTTACAAAAAACTAGGATATTAAACTTTGTGTAGTTATGACTCGGTTTACGAGTTTGACGAGGTAATCCTGGTTGTTCTAACTCGCGGGTTTAGAGGTGGTTTTTCTTTTTATTATTTGAATTCGATTATGTGATTATCTATTTTTTTATTATATAGTTTAAAAAATAGTTTAAAAAAAATATACATGTTATTAAATTTTAGAAAGTCCACAGGTTTGTTAACTAGTTTATCGAGTTTAACTCTCTCTTTTTAAATTTATTTTTTTATTTTATCATTCGATATTGGACTAGATTTCATAACTTGTTTTATTTTGCTTTTTAAGAGGTTATCATAGTCTTTATAAAAAATTCCAGTAATGGTTTAACGCTCGATTTTACAATCGTTTATTTTTATTATCATATAGTTAAATAAAAAATAGTTTAGAAAAAAAATAAGTTATTAATCCCAATGAAGTCTATTACCCAGTTTGCGGGTTTAATGTGTTGATCCAGATTAGTTGATTCACGAGTATAGTGGGTTTACCCATCAAACCTGATATGTTTGTTTTTTTTATTTTGTGGTCCTTTAATTTTTTCTAATTGTTTTTTTTTTAATTTCATTTTTATTCAATATTGGATTGATTGAGAAATAAAATTCATGATTTATTTTTTTCTACTTTTTATAGGGTTATCATGATTTCAAATAAACTTCTGTTTTAGGATTGGTGCTTGATTTTATAAGCATCTAATTTTATTATAAAATTAAATAAAAATAATTTTTTTTAAAAAAACAAGTTATTAAACTTATTGAAGTTTATGATCCAAGTCGTAAGGTGACCGAGGTCGATCCAATTTGGTACTATCTCAATATTTTTTAAAAATTATCGTTTTAAAGTTTTTTAAAATTTATATCATGTTTTTACCAGTCATTAAAGTTGTCTTTGAACCCATTAAATTAAAAAATTCACTTTAAATTAGTTTCCACAAAATTTAAAAGTCATACTCTTTACATTTTTTTTCCAAGTTTAGAAGAAAAAAATAATCCAACTCATAACAGAGCGCGTGGACAAATGTACTAGTATATATTTTTATAACATGTCCATGTCCATGAACATTTATATGGGGAATAAAAATCAATTTTTCTTAACAAGACAAATCAATGAATAGTGAAAACATAGGTGTTGTCTCGTGCACATAGAGGGGCAATTAAAGATTTTCCGCCCAACTTTAGAAGCCTGCAATCTTTTTCTTCCTGGTTACTAATTTATATAAAAATTCATTATATAAACACTAATTAAAAATTTTATTTTTTCAATATAGAATAACATTAAATATATCAATTTAAAATGAGAAGATATATAATATTTTCTTTGTGAAATAAAAAAATATTTTAAAATAAATTTGTAAAGCTCGATTATTAATAAGATTATATATAATGAAGGATCATACGACATAACCTGTAGATTAAGCTTTTGAGCCACACATTCAAGTCTATCATGGGACTCCATTTATCATACATGCAAGGCACAACCGTTCGAACAGCTGCTTCAAACAACAAATCAAATCACCAAGATCTATTATAACAATGAACAGATTGATCATCAGCTGGTCAAGCACTACTGAGGTGTCCAGCAATTAATCTAGCTACTTGCAACTGTTCTTATAAATAAAAAGCACCCATTTATGACCCAAACGGTACCCATAATATTGTATCCATTGTATATGGAGGAGTTGGATATCTATCCCCTTACCCGTATGAATGCATGTATAGCTGCTTCAATATGACTATTCAGAAAAAAAAACAAAAAGTATGTTCGTCCCTTTGTGCATGGGCGGCTAATATTTTTATTTATTTATTTTGTTCTCATCTTATTCTCACTGCTCACATTGAAGAATAATTAAGTAATTAATGTCTCCGGTACTCCTGCACTATTTTGCTTTGTTCTTATACCTTCACAAACAAGTTATTATGTGATTATTTTGCCAATTCGAAAAATCTCTATAAATCATGTCACCAAAAAAGGGATTGTGAAGGATAATTTGATAGCTCCACATGAACGTACATGTATCATTGGATCGATGGCTCGTATTAGAGAATTTGCATCAGTTGCAGCTATCAATATTTATGTATTTTCTTTCTACATACAATGAATTTTACTGGTTCTAGATGGTGACGAAACAAGAACGAAAAACAACAGAGGACTGATCCATGCATTAAGATTAATTGTTGAGCATATTGTGATACATATATAGCTAGCTAGAGTAGTAAAAATGATGTTGAATTTTTTTTTAACTAGTTGTTCAAATAGATACGACTCTCGTTTTCTGTCCTGCACCTTATTAATGAAGCATTAATGGTAGGTTTGGTGTTTAGCATTAGCTGCCCAAAGTAACTCTATATCACTGCTTCACCAGCACTGACCAAAGCTATCAAACCATTTCTGTTACACATTCACTCCTCTATTGTGCTTTTCTTTTCTGAGTTTAGACTTTGGAAAGCCATCTCCCTGTTCTCACCAGAAGAAAGAAAGAAACAGCACTCCCTTCGAGCCATCCCTTGACTACAAAGATATAGCGAAAGGACCCTGCACCTTTCTTATTTTAGTTTCTTATTATAATTTCTCCTCTCTTTTGCTGTTCTTTTGCCTTCAAATCCCAACTTGAGAGTGCTCGTTGCATGTTATGGAGATAGAGCAGGTTGTAGCTAGCAGTGGTGGAGATGGTGGCTCTGGAGGTGGGAATGCGGAGGCAGGTTTATCAGGAGGAAGAGGAGATCATGGAGTAGGGTCTATGTTCTTGGTATGGGAGGATTTAACAGTGGTTCTACCAAATTTTGGCAATGGACCTACAAGGAGATTGCTTAATGGTCTAAATGGATACTCCGAGCCTGGTAAAATCTTGGCTATTATGGGTCCATCTGGGTCTGGGAAATCTACCCTTCTCGATGCATTAGCAGGTTTTTGCATCTCTCTCCCTCTCTCTCTCTGGCAATTTTAGTATGGAGTGTAGGATTTCTTTTCTAGATTCATTTCCAAGTAGCTAGTGATCCAAGGCTATGAACTCTGTTGCCATGCGCGCTCGAACACACACTAGGAAAACAGGATTCATGCAAGCATTAGATATGGTAGAGTGCATGGTTGATTATTCATTTTACAAGTTACATCCAAAGAATCGAAAGCATGCATATATATATTTTGTCAAGACTGTCTCTATATTTTCCAGGTATAATTTGATGTTTTCAAACTTCACATAATCTTTTCACCGATCTTTATTTTAAAACACTGACAAAACGCAACGTAGTTAATAAATGCAAAGAGAATAAAAGCACTTGCAAAAGCAGTGAAGCCGCGAAGGGAATAGATCCAAAGGTGCCCAAGTCAAGCACGAGCATTTATTACTAGGGCAAATCAAAATCTGAACTCTGTTCTGCGAACTTGAAAGTCGTCGTTGTCGACAAGTTTATTAGATTAGATGATGGCTCGAACATGCATGCCACAGGACACATCAACTCTTATTTTTTCCCCTTTTTTGAGCATGCCGGAACTCAATCTCTAGGATCCCATACATGCTTTTATGATCCCTACCGGTCCCAACAATAACCTAAAGTAATGGTAAGTACTGTTATATTTTAGCCGTATTTGGATGGGAGAGATATGATGAATTGTTTTTAATAATTTTTGTTTTTAGAAGATGTGGTTTTTACGTTTAAAGGGTTGTATTTTTTTAGAAAAACCATCACGTATACTTTTCACCCAAATACATCTTAAAATATGTATATATGTGGTTAGTTTTTCTTAAAAGATACGCACAAACTACATCTTATAAAACTAAAAATACACACATATTTTTTATATGAATTCCATAAAAATACCCATCACGCTTCTATCTTTGACGGACCTAGCCACCTGTATAGGGTTTATTACAATAAAACACACGCATATAAATGCTGGTGCCTGAGGCATATGGAGCTCACAAAGCGTGTGATATATATATACACACGCGCGCGCAATTAACAATGTTGCCATTATTAGCATTCGTATATTTGTATGTATACATGCATCATGCATGTACATTCATAGCAAGGCTAGAGCCTAGCTCTATTGATTGGTCCTAGCCATGTAACTCCATGCATAGTGATGTGACATTGTGAGTGAGGTTTAAATGCACTTGGTGAGTTTTTGGAAGTTCTCAAAATAAACGCAAACCTACTAGTTTGGATGGGAGGCGATGTCCCATCTTGAAGCGAATACTAGGGTTTTATGCATTTGCACATTAATTACATTTATATTATAAGTAAATAAGAAATAAATATCAATCATTTGTTAAATTTTGAAGGCTATTATTTAGCTAACATTATAGTTCTTTTTTGTTGGTGTAAATTGGAGCATAAAGCCTTAAATTAAATAAAATGAGGTAGCATAGATCTATATATAAGATAAAATTAATACAAACTCATAAATAGATAGGTTAGCAATAATCAGTTCCCCTTAGCAAAAGAATTTCTTGTTAAGCCATAATTAGCTAACATGATAGTTAATTAGAGGAGTTTAAGCATTGTTATTAATTTATTATTAGTTTTTTGAGAGCGTGATCAATGTGCATTAATATTGTGTCTGAAGTTTAAACAGTTAGGTAATAATACCTTAAATTTGAACTAGATTCATTTACTGTCTGGTTCAACTTCGACCGCACATCTATGACACTCAGTTCGAAATGAACGGTTATTACTTTGTACCCAAAAGTTGTTGCATCGAAATTATTAATTAGTTGAATAAATTAAGGCTATGTTTAACATGACTTATAATAAATAATTTTTTACTTTGGGTGATAATTTAAATTCATATCTAAACATATTTAAGATTTTTTTAATTGAAAACAAATTAAATCAATTTATAAAAAATCATACCATACTATCCTCGGACGTAAACCGACAGCTTCCACCCAAGCATGAAACTTGACGCTATTTTTTTTTTATACAGCAACCAATATTTTATTTATTTATTTATTTTATCTTATCTTATCTTCTTGGCGAACAGAATTTGAGCGCCATGATTCATTTTTCTACCGATGCCATGACTGTTCTACTATTATTCAAAGCAGAAAATCCTTTTGTTTTGTTTTTGTTTTTTGTTTTGACAGTGTTAGAAACAACCGCCATATTAACTCCCTTTTAAAGTGTATTTGAGATTGTTATATATATTGGTTTTTAAAATATTTTAAAATAATAATTTTTTATTTTTTAAAATTTATTTTTAATATTACTACATCAAAATAATATAAAAAATTTTAAATTACCAATAATTTTTTATCATAAAACCAAAGTTCTTTAAATCCATTTTGTATTCAGGAAAGTAAGCTCTAGAAAACTTTCGTTTAAGAATCAAGAACTAGTCATTCTAATCTTCATTACTCTTTCACACACTCAATAGTATAAACCACAAATGAAAGCATGCAATAATCATTAATCAGGCTTATGTAATCTATGAAACTTGTGCAGGAAGACTAGCAGGGAATGCTGTGATGACTGGGAATGTTCTACTCAACGGGAAGAAGAGGAGACTGGACTATGGTGGTGTTGTAAGATTCTAGTTTCTTGTGTTCATAAAAATAAATTAATGAAAAATGATATATATCCCTGTTCTCATCCCATATGAAAATTTGAAGAAAATACTCATATTTCTCTTCTAATGCTGTATCATTAATCAGGCTTATGTAACACAAGAAAACACATTGTTGGGCACTCTCACAGTTAGAGAGACCCTGAATTACTCTGCTCATTTGAGGCTTCCAAGCAGCATGGCTAAAGAAGAGATAGATGACATTGTAGAGGAGACAATCATGGAAATGGGTCTCCAAGAGTGCAGTGATCGGCTGATCGGAAACTGGCATTTAAGAGGTGTAAGTGGCGGGGAGAAGAAAAGACTAAGTATTGCACTTGAAATCCTCATAAGGCCACAGCTTTTGTTTCTTGATGAACCTACAAGTGGCCTGGACAGTGCTGCAGCTTTCTTTGTAATTCAAACTCTTAGAAATATTGCTCGCGATGGAAGAACCGTCATATCTTCTGTTCACCAGCCAAGTAGCGAAGTTTTCGCACTCTTTGATGACCTTTTCTTGTTGTCTGGTGGCGAAACAGTTTATTTTGGAGAGGCAAAGATGGCGGTAGAGGTACAAGTGTATAACCAATATTGGATTTTCCTTGGGCACATTGGAAGTAGAATTCAACATGTTTTCTCACTTTTCTTGCTGCTAAAACATATATTATACGCATCTTGTTAATTATCTCATAATCAAACTGAAAATTACTCATTTCAATTAGAATTCTAAGTTTGCATCTGAATCTAACCTGGAATGCTAATTTTGCAGTTCTTTGCTGAAGCTGGATTCCCATGTCCAAGTAGAAGAAACCCTTCTGATCATTTCTTACGTTGTATTAATTCAGACTTCGACCTTGTCAATGCAACCCTGATGGGATCTCACAGAGTATGTGCAAGTATGCTATGGCAGTTTAGTTTTTGCTGTCATCATTTCTGGAAAGGAAAAATTACAGAATGTGTCAGCTAGATCTTAATACCTGTCCATCCCTTGTACTTGGAATGTTCTTTTCATACTACAAATCGCTTAACTGAATTATAACTCTTCTGGTTTTTTTTTTTTTTGACTGAAGGAAATTCAAAATCCAGCAGATTCTTTGGCAAATTTGCCAACAGCAGAGATTAAGGCATCGTTAGTCAGGAAGTACAGGTCCTCCAACCATGCAGCAAATGCAAGAGCTAGGATTCAAGAAATTGTGGCGATTGTAAGCGTTTCAAATATTTCTGCATCTGGTGCATATTAGTTCTCCTCCCTTCATTGCAATTGTCTCGTTCTAGCATCCCTATGTGATTTGAGTTCTCAGGGTACTGATCTCTTAATACATAATACCTTAAATGCAATTTATAACTTGATTTCTCTAAGATGTGCCCTCAGTGCACATGTTTAGAATGCACTGAAATTTTTAAAATTATAGCATTCTCTTACACCACTACCTACCCGTGAACTGCCGGACATTATCAAACAGCTAGAAACGAGATAACCAACTCTAACATGTGCCCTTAGACTTAGAGAAGCCCTATATAGTTTACACAATGCTGCTACATACATATAAGGAATCAACATCACACACACTGACAGGGAAAAAAAAAGTTCACTAAATATTATTTCTGAAGAACTGGTTTTCATGAACATGGATATTTCTGTATTGCAGAAAGGGCTTGTGGTTAATATAAGAAGGGAAAACCGAGCAAACTGGTGGAAACAACTTTCAACGTTGACAAGGAGATCTTTCATTAACATGTGGAGAGATTTGGGGTACTATTGGGTGAGGATTATCGTCTACATCTTGTTGTCTATTTGCGTCGGTACCATATTTTTAGACGTTGGCAAAGGTTATACTGCAATATTGGCCCACGGAGCTTGTGGAGGATTTCTGTCAGGATTTATGACATTCATGTCCATTGGAGGCTTCCCCTCCTTCATTGAAGAACTGAAGGTAAACTACTCAAAATAAACTTTTAGCAGAGTTATATGGCACTAGTTAAGTTTTAGTTAAGCTTTCTCAATGCTTTCCACAGGTTTTTTACAAGGAAAGGCTCGGTGGGTATTATGGGGTCGCTGTTTATGTACTGTCAAACTTTCTCTCTTCGTTTCCCTACTTGACTGTGATGTCATTCGGCACCTCAAGTATTACCTACTACATGGTGAAGTTTCGGCCAGAATTTTCAAATTTTCTCTATGTTTTCTTCGACCTTTTAAGCAGCATAGCAACTGTGGAGAGTTGCATGATGACTATAGCTTCACTAGTCCCCAACTACCTAATGGGATTCGTTATTGGATCAGCATATATTGTAAGAACAGCCTTTTAATTCATCTTTTTCATCCCATCATCATCATCCTTCCTAAATTTCATTCATGGTTTCTCTTCCATTGATATTTGTTTGCAGGGAATCCTAATGATGACCTCTGGGTTTTTCCGGTTGCTGCCTGATATTCCCAAGGTCTTCTGGCGCTACCCAATTTCTTATATCAACTTTGGATCATGGGGATTGCAGGTAGGGTACAGGCAAGATTGAATCTTAGTTCTTATGTATTCAACACTTGATATTTACCGTTCCTATAATGGGAAATGCAGGGAGCATACAAGAACGACATGATTGGACTGGAGTTTGATCCTTTAGTACCTGGTGGTCCAAAACTGAAAGGAGAAGAAGTTCTCACAACCGTGCTTGGCATTAGTCTTGATCATTCAAAGTGGTGGGACCTGTCTGCTGTCCTGATCATTCTCATTGCTTTCAGACTTCTCTTCTTTTCCATTCTCAAGTTCAAGGAGAGAACTCTCCCCATGCTTCGGAAGCTTCATTCCAAGAGGACTCTAAAGCATCTGAAGAAGAGGCCATCTTTCAGGAAGACTTCTTATTCACCCTTCCCTTCAAAAAGACACCAACCTGCTCATTCTTTGTCTTCTCAAGAGGGTTTCAGCTCTCCAATTCCTTACTAGCATCACACATATGGCCGCGCTGCACACTAGCCCTGCCTGATATTTTAGAGAGTTATGGTGAGGGCAAAACGAATAAAAAAAACCATACTTGGACTTGGTTTAACCATTTAAAATTTAAGAATTGCTTTTACAAACCAATTTCACATTTTATTCTTATCTTTTGAACACTTCATTGGATAAATGTCTTGTGCTCACGCGTGAAAAAAGTATTATGTATTGTAAAAAATGGTGACAGGCGGTCCATGATAACAGTTCTGCATGATAGTAATCAAGAGTTGGTAGACAACTTCTCTCCAAGTTCTGTTGTGTGCTTTTGAGAAACAGACGAGCTTTTACCCCTCAAGCAGACAAGTAGTTTGAAGTGCTCAAGGTATACAGGAAGAGTCCATGGTAAGGATTAAGTAACCTTCTTGTTGGGATAAGGTTTCTTAGTCAATTTCTCTGCAATCTGAAGAAGCAATGCGCATCGACACCTGAAAGCACCATAATTTGGATTTTGGGCATGGCCTGTTAAGCTTTTCCCTTGTTGAATGTGCCTACATGCAAGGTTAAAGTTTGGATTCTCAAGAGAAAGTTGCCGGCTGTACTCATGAGCCTAATTTCCAGTATGTGGTCCGAACTTATTATTATTATTATTATTATTATTTCCGATGAAGAAAATTCAGTGTGCAAAAATAATGAAAAAAGAAAAGAGAAAAGTGAAAAGAACGCAGTGAGCATCTCGTAAATGATGAATGAGCATGTTTAGCTCCTCTCAATCAAGATTTCGGCGGTGATGATCGTGCCACTCTAAAATACGACTTTTCTTAAGGCCCAGGTGTGCCTGAAATTCTTTCAAGCAAATGCACAATTGAGTAATGACAATCAAATGCTGGACTCAACTTCGTGCTGCTGCACGTGCCCTAATGTTGAACTCATATGGCAAATTTAAGAACGCATCCACAGATTCTAATTCAGTCTGGTGCTCGCCTGTCCGATCAAAATGAACCACTTTAGCTAGGAAACTTGCAAAGGTCAGGTTTGCACATCATAGACTCAACAAATCATGCTTAGCCACAAGTTGCTCAAGAGGTTAATGATTCAAAGATTTGACTTGCAATCGGCTGCCATGCATTAGCACAAAACAGTTGTAGGACAGTAATCTCAAGGAACCGTCACTTTAATCAACCAAAAAGACTGACAATCTAGACAGTCCATCATCTTCCAACAATAGCAGAGAACTTCCCGAAACCACAGTGATATAGGAAAAGCAAGCAAAACAGAGATTTACATGATGCATAAGCCTTAAGCCATGATTTCTGAAACATCTAGCTTTTGAATAGGAATTCTGAGAAGGGTATCACATATCACTTCAAAAATGTGCAAATCAGTTCAGATATGCTGTTGTAAGCTAATAATACTTCTCATCAACAAAAACCAATCCATACCAAGAAACAGTTCTGGGGTACCATCGGGCTCATGAAATAAAATTACATCTCACAAGCAGAAATCAACTCTCCTTTTATCTTCTATAAAAAATGTTGAGTTCACAGAAACTGAATCAGTTCACTTGTCAGTCCTAATATATCAGTAACTAAAATTATAGATAGAATGCTCATTAAAATCAACCTCCCAACTCCGCAGACGGTAAAAAGGTTACTTGCTAATGTTTCTTCTCATCGCTCACACCATTTTCAGCACGGTTGTCAAACCCATGGTAAGGAACATCAATCATAGGCTTGGGAACTTGGCGTCCTCCAAAATCCTCTGGAAAGAATTCAAAATCAGGGCCAAAGTTAAACTTGACCACACAATTTGGCTGATTAGGGAGAGTGTACATTGAAGCAGCGGGGTAGTAACAGCCACCAAATAAATCCTTGAACGCAACACCTTGACATACTCCATTTCTGAAGAATGATATCTCACTTCCTGCATAAGAAAATAATTTTTAGTACACAGTTAGTAGTAACATCCATCATATCAAGCACGAATACATATTAGCACCCCAAGAGTAGGGCATGGATCAACCATGCTCATTTTAAAATAAGATTTTGAACAAGTGATCACCAAGCTTGTCCCCTGGCGTGCCCTACCTAGCAACCCAGAGTTCAAAACACACAGTATCCCGCATGATATTTCATCAATAAATTGGTGAGTTCTGTATAATCCATTCCATCAGAATAAAAGAATCTAATGTCAAAGACACACTTTGCATAAGATAAATGTGAAAAGTGATCCATGGTTTCTTTCAGATCTCATAAGGAATCTGAAAGATGATTCAAAATTTACAACTTGGTTTGCCATCAGCATAAACAGGCCAAACCTAAATCAGATTTTGCCAGCCAGATTCAAAGATTTATAGCTGCTTGGAAAGGAAATTGATAGCTTTTGGTTACTGTCTCGGGACAAAAAAGACAGACAATGGGAACATAGAGGACATATCTCTTGTATTTTGAAAGCACATAAATTCACTTCAAAACTATTACAAACAAATTTATTTTATATCTTTATCTTTGTTTCTTCAATCAAACATGTTTATGTCCTCAATGTCTTTGTCTTTTCTGTCCCAAAACAACAGCCAAACACCACCAATAAATCACAGACTGCACACATTATTTGGGTGCCATCTCCACCTCATAAATCTAACTGCATAGTAGGACCCATGGCCGCTTCTCCCATGTGAATGTTGAGCAGTAAAGGTACACCGGGGGGTGGGGGGGGTCCCTTATGGGAAGAACTTATTTTTGTAAGACCAAAAGGCTATTTCACTTCTTCAGAATCAGAAGAGGAGAAATAAGAGGGTTGTGGGTGTTGATCAAACAATAGAGACAATGTTAGTCTACCCAAAAAAAGCCCAAACAGCCTCAAGGTGGAAATGTAGAACCTACACTGTGAGTAAACCACAACATAGTTTAGGATGGTTGATCTGAACTTCGGAAGCAAGGACAGAAACCTAAGAAATCCATCATCAAAAGACAAGAATAGTTCAGAGGAGAATCAACTTGCCAACCATTCTCTACTTCCTATGATGGCAAATCCCTTGTCTATTTAGACATAGAAACTAGTCTCATAAGTAGATTTTTTTTACAAGACAACATGAGCCTCAATTCATTTGAGCAGAAAAATTATTCTTGTATGCTGACAACAGACAATATTCCAATGCAGTCACCAAGAGGTTTGAAAGAATGAGTTGAGGGCAATGCAAGCTTTTCATGTAAATGACCTTCACTGGGCTGTATATTCTTTAACCATCATAACTTATATATCAGATACTCAGATTAGATAGTTTGGCTCCTAATTTATAAAATGACATCTATCCAGGTAAAGAATTTGTGCTTGATTATAATCATTGAAAATTATCTGCAAGTTGGAGTAAGGTAAATTTTCACCATATCTTCTGTAAAAACAAGTAGACCCCGTACAGGAAACAAAATGAGAAGAGGAGAGCCTCTAAATCCAGGGGCGTTTCAATTGGTAGCTCCTTATGTAATCCAATGGATAAACGCATACAAGGGAATGCCTAGTCATTTGGAACGCACAAGTTCCCACAAGGTAACAGACCTATTGATGAGAGAAGACTACAAATGCTATGTGCAAAACAGGTGATCTATCACCTCTTCTTAGCCTACCTTACGCTTCCACAATACCATCAGCTCATGTTTAATTTTGATCATGGCACTTAATTTCTGGAAACTAATGCCACAAGGAAAACAAAAGAGAATGTGATTAAAACCACCTCAACAATAAGCACCCCCTTGGCATGCCACCTCCACTCTCTCGGGTGAAGAAAAACCAAGTTGCTAACCTCAGCATACCCAAACTTATCCAAATAAAAAAAAGGCCGCATTGGTCAGACATTGGAAGGCTAGAAGTAGCTCCGCGTCCACAATTGAGGACATATGCTGCTAGCATTCACACTCAAAGACTGACATGACTCTTTTCACAACAATGAGGAACTTACTTGCAACTCACTCAGATTCACAATACATTTCAAGCAACCTACTATATCGCTTGATCATCTAATCTTGTGTTATAGTTTCAGGTAAGTGTGCTAAATACTTTTGGTCCAATAAATGCAACTTCCTCCAACTGATTACACACTTGTCTTAGAATGCAAGAGGACAGCTGCGCTTTAAAAAGAGAGGACTTATATTATCATTATTGACTTTCTGTACTTGAGTGTATGCTATATGGTAACACAAGTCTATTTCCTAGAAAAGAATACGAGTAATCAAATTCACAAGTGACACACTCTCAATAGCAGAACATTTCAATTTTTTCACGAACAAATCCAAGTACGGATGGGAGAAAGTAGAATTACAATTAAGGGACAATACCGGAACATCTAAATTCTAATAAAGAGCATCCGAATGCATAAAAATTAAAAAATAATAAAACCTTCATAGTGAAAAAATAATCATCCGTGAAGATCCCATCACAATAAAATCTACGAGACAGGAATCTTCTTCCCAACCACACCATTAGCTAATATCTGTTGCTACAGGAAACAGATTTGTTTGTGGGAGGTAAAGTCAACACATTACTTATTTCCCATCTTATTTGCAATTACAGAATTCCAATTTCAAGCAACACTATTATTCAAATTTAAAGCAACCTTCTTTGCTAAATTCTTGATGCTAATACAGTCGTGTCAATTCGTACAATCCTAAATTCTCTTATTAAATGCAAGACAAAAGCAGGACCTTCAACCTCCTAAAAGTCCTCGATGTAAACCATAACCAATGCCATTAAAATCAAACAAATAGATAACCTAAAAAACTCCTTACTTGACCAGCACATTGCAATACACACAAGATTCAAGAGTGAACAATATAAGCAAAACAAAGACATAACAAACACCGCATCACACCAAAACAACAAAAACAAAAACTCACCAGGAACAATCTTGGGAGGATCTTCCTTAGCATCAGGAGCACAAACATACCTCTGCCCTTTATACCAAACCAAATGAGCAGGTTTAGGAGTATACAACCCCCCCTCCGGCAAATTAATATAAAACCCAATAACATCCCCCTCTTTATACCCTTCCTCGCCATATTTCTCCCTCAATGCCTTATGCACTTTACTCCCATCAATATCTCTATACCCAAAACTATTTCCATCATATCCAACTGGTGCCTGTAAGTCCCCTTTCTCCGTAGACCACCCAAGTCGTGTGTGTCCGGTTTCTCCTAAAGCAACCACTTTAATTTCAAAATACCAAGCTCCTTCACATACCCCTCTTGTAGCTCTCACCATTCTATACCCCTTGGCACTCCCTGCACTCAATCTATCTTCGCTCAATTCGACTTTCTCTGCTTTATATACTTTAGATAAGCAGATTTTTAAGTCGGGGGAGTCGTCGCTTTTGTCAGGGAATCTTGGGGCTGGAGTGATTAAGACAGTGTCTTCTGATGGAGTGTTTTGCGGGTTTGGTTTGGTTTTTTTCTTGCCTTTGCGTGTGGATCTTGTAACCCAGACATTATTGTTGTTCTTTTTCTTCGACTTCTTTTTTTTTGTTGTTGTTGGGGTGATTTTGGTTGGTTTCTTGAACTCGCTGGCTCCATTGTCGTTTTCGATTTCTGCAGTTGCCGCTGGTTCGGGTGGCTCTTGTTTCTGTGTTAAAGAGGAGAGTTGTTTCTGTTTTTTAGGAGGTGGGTCTTCTTCATCTTCATCGTCTTCAATTTCAGTGTCTTCAATTTTGGGAGATTTGGGTGTGGGTTTCTCGGTGTCGTTTGAGGTTGTCGGGTGGTCTGATTCGGAGAGAGATTCAGAGGCTGATACAAAGGCGTCCTCTTGTTGAGGTTGTTGGTTGGCTGTCGTGTTGTTAATTGGAGTTATTTCAGTGTCGCCTTGATGTGGGTCTGTGCCGTTTAGGTGTTCTTCGAGTTCAATAGGACTGCTGCTACTGGTGGTGGTGGGAGGAGGAGGAGGGGTGGGAGGGCTGTGGTTGGTGATGCTGTCGTTGGGTTGCTGTTGTTCTTCCTCCTCCTCTTCCTCTTCCTCTCTGTAGGTGGCTTGAAGGGAATCCATGAGGTCGCAGAGGTTTTGACTTGTAGATTAGCGAAGGAGCGAAAGTAGTTTTTGAGTCATTGACAGAAGGGGAAAAGAGTTAAAAGCAAAGACAGGACAAAGATGGATTAGAATTTAGAAGTGGAGGAGTGAACTGCGAACGAAAGAATGCGTGGGAGGACGAGTAAAAGGGCTAACCTCAATTTCCCCCCAAAACTATACCTATTTTATCAATTAACCCCCAAAACGTCTTTTTTTTTCAATCACCTATCATGTTTCAACTTGACCGCTAACACCCCCTAAAGAAAAGTTAGATATTGCATTTTCGAGGGAAATCACCCGCTCAAATTATAGGAAATCGGTTTGGAGCTTGAAAAGGAAACTGATAAATTTCTCTTAAAAACCTTATGATAAACTTAAATATCGAATCATTTCAAGGTATTTTGTACCCTTAATATGGTTTTATATTTATTTTTTGGGGCTCTTTCTGACGCTTGAAACTGATTCGTTGGAGTTTTAGCTGGTAATTTCCCTTAGAAAACATAAGGAAAATCAATATAAGGGGGTGATTGCTAGAATATTTAGTTTTAGTACTTGATTGATAAATAACGTAAGTTAGGGGGCAAATTGAGGTTGAACCCAAATCAAATAAAATTGATGGATTTTAAAGTTAGTTATTGGGCTTTGCGGTTTGGGCTATTGGGTGTGTAAGTAACTCGACTGGGCTTTCAAATATTCTGCTGGTTTATAATGGAGCTATCTCCACCCTCCCCGCCTGAAATCTATAAATTACCGGGGGGGTTATTTTTTTTTTTTTGCAGGGTTTCACGGCCAGAAGTTTTGGAAGAGAGAAATGAATGCGAAGGAGTTCGAGTTCCATGTCGCCAGGGTCAGACGAAGGAGACAACAAGACTTTTAGAAATGTAGAGGATACTATCACATTACAAACTATAAAACTCAAACTGAAATTATAAGAAAAATAAATTTTTTAGTCTCAAATTTTTACCATCAGATTACCTATTAAATGGTTTGACTTTTCTTTATTTATTACTTCCAGTGCTAGATTGTTTAGCATTACAGGGGCTTGCTTCATTTTGTGCAGGTGATTTCTTATAGCTCTTTCATTAGTAGCTTAATTTTTACTGTTTTGATCTGAGCTCATCACACTTAAAAAGCTTTCCGGTTAGGGTTTTGAATGGTTGTCGGTGGCTCAAGAAGATTCATTTTTGGAAGAGCTGGATGGGAGATGGAGCAATTATAAGATAAGCATTGGGATTTATAAATGGCATGTTGATGTGTTTGGACAAGACTAGCATTCACGAGCTTGTTCAAAAAAATAAAAACACCAGCGTCTACTCTCACCGCACCATTGTTAGAAATAATTTGGGATGGAAATAAATATAGAATTCATATGAAAACATTATTTTTAATATGTATATTTATTCTATAAAAATAATATTTTTAAGATACAATTAAATTCTTTAAAACTCTAAAAAATGATAAGATAAAACCAAGAAGATAAGATGTATTTTTTTTATTCTATGTTGCTTTGTGTATAATAACAAGTTTTTAATAAATTTGAAATGTAGCAATAAAATAGTATGGTTGGTGATGAAACTGGATGGTCATTGATGAAAAAGTTATACTTTAAATTAAATTTAATAATTGTTATTTAGTTTTATCTCAATAATAACAAATATCATAATTAATTATAAAAATTAATTTAATGATGAATTAATCACATTTTGACAGTTATATTTTTTAATATTATAAGTATTCATATAATAGTATTAGAAAGTTTGTTAGGAGAATCCTTCCACCATGATTTAATTTATTATATAATAAAAATCCATACTTATAAATATTAAATATATATATATATATATATATTTCTTATTTTTTTTATTCATTTATAAACTACACAACTAATAATAACATCATATATTCTAGCAAAATTCAGACAAGGCTTCTAAGTATGTCTTCCGAGCTTGTTCGTAAAAAACAGTCTGGCGATGTTGAAATCAAGAGTTGATGAGGAGCATTTTCTATATGTTAAAAGCTGTACGTTCTTCTGTTTACAAAAAGAAGACTTTCACAAATGTTTTTGTAGCGTCTTAGCCCAGTCTTCCAAGGGTGAATCAAAGTAATTACTACGGTACTTGCTATGATAATATCTCACGAGTGTTTACATAATGTTCTCGGTTTTTTATCTTTCTCAGCACGTTGTAATTACCAAGACACTGAATCTCTCTGTTTTTTGCTAATTTTCATTTTATTTCCCTTTTTTCTGCCATTAAACAAAAGCTAAAAGATATCAACGTTTCACTTTACTGCGTCCACTCATAATTTACTATTGATTTGCATAGTAAAATTATATTAAAACCATCTAACACCTCCCAGGAGCAATATTGTTTTCTTTTATGGGGACTCCTTCCACCTTACAAGATAGGTAGAACGGTCTTTTAATCTTTTATTTTATATCTTGTAATGTTTAAAATATCTTTAAAAGTTGAATTTTCTTAGCTGTTTGGGCTGAGGCATTTTTTTATTATTATTATTCTTAACACATTATAATTACCAAGGTACTCTTATAAACAAAAAAAATCTATATCTTAGGAAAGGGGCTTTTTAATCTTTTTATCCTAGTTTTTTCATTAATACCATGTGTGATTAAGGGTACTTTGGGTATTCTCATAAATTAAATGAAAAGAAAAGATGCGCACGAGCTCTTGGCAATTCACGGTGGTGATTTTTCCCCCCATTTATTTTTTTATTTACCTTGGAAAACATGTCAATCCAATCAAAATTAAAAATTATTCTTAATTTTTTTTTATTTGTAGTTCTTATCTTTTTATTGTTCTTTACTTGTTTTGAATTATTTTTTTTTATTTTTTTTTATTTTATTTCTTGGTATTTTGTCTTATTTGACATTTATATCATATCTGATCTTTAATTTTTTATTGTTAATTTTTAATTTATTTTCAACTTCATCTCTTATCATTTGATTGAATTTAATTTTCATGTGAGATTTGACCATTATTTTTTTAATTGTTTTTTTTCTTGGTTTTCTTTTTATTTTATTTTTTAATTTTATCATTTAATATTTGACTTGTTTTGAATTGGTCTTTGTTATTGTTATTATTTTTTGTTCAGTGATCTTAATCTCATGTACTGGTTTCAGTTATGAGATTTTAATTCTAATTAATATTGATTTTTGTTTTATCTATTTTATTTTTTAATTTTATCATTCAATATTAAGTTTATTAAAAATTAAGTATCTTTAATTTTTTTTGTTTTTCTTTCTACGATGATAACTCAGCCTCTCAATCTAGGTCACGCATTCATCGTGCCATCTTAGATTAACTCGTGGCTTTTACTTTATTTTTATTATTTTTTAAAATTTTAATGTCAAATTTATTTTTTATAATTTTTAAAAAAAATAATTTATTTATTTATTTTCAGCCTTCAAAATTAAATTATAAAAGATTGAATTTTGTTACTTCTTTTAATACGGCCATCTTCATCTCATCTCACGAACTAAGTAACATATATAAAATGTAAGCTCAAGTTTACGCTGAATTGTTTTTAAAAAATTTTAATTTTGGCCAACAATTTTTAATTTATTAAATATTATATTTTTTGTCTGTATATGTTTTGACAATAATATCCTACCATCTCAAGTTTACAATGCTAATTTGACCACGATGACAGCACTTTAACAAGTTACGCAATAAATCGACTCGGCCTGCATCGAAGCACGTAACAGCAATCCAATCTAGTTTCCTCTCGACGCTGTCCACGTAAACCACCCAGCAAATTCATTTTAGTCGCTTTCCTTGACCTTGAGGTGCTCAATTTCTCTGCATCCAATCTTTTTTTTTGTTTCATTGACCAGCCACCACACAGCATAAGGGTCCAAGAAATAGACCCGGTGGGTGGTGATCAGCGAAACGGTCAAAAGACTTATTAGAAAGTATGTAGATTGAAAGTTCATTAAACTATTTTTAAGGCTGCCTTTGTTTTCTAAACCAGTTTTTAAAAAATTATTTTTTAAATTTTTTTGTATTTATTTAATGTTAAAAGAATTAATCAATAAAAAATATTTTTCGATCAATAAAAAACACTTTATAATTAAAAAAAAATTTGGCTTGGTTTTCAGGAAAGTATTTTCCTTTTATTTTGGACTGAAAACATTTTCTGAAAGTTGTGAAAAATTTAAAAATGTCATATTATTTGCTGATTATATCAAATTTGGTTCTCAAACTTTTGATTACTATATATATATATATATATATATATATATATTGAATATTTATTTTTCAATTTCATCCCTTAGAATTTAATTTTGATCCTCGTTTTTATAATTATTATTTGTTTTTCCCTTATCATTTTTTAATTGAAATTTTTTTATCTAACAAATTTGGTACTCATTCTTTTGATTGTTACTTATTTTATTTCAAATAATTTATGAAATGTTAATTATTAGTATTTTAATTTCTTCATCTTTTAATTTATTTATTTATTAGATTTGATCTCTATTATTTTGATTATTATTTATTTTATTTGAGATAATTTATGAAAAAAAAAATATTTCAATTTCATTCTTATTCAACTTTTTAATTTGTAAGATTTGTTCCTTTTTATTTTAACAAACTTGAAAAAAATAAAACATTAATGAGGTATTTTCCAGCTCATTTTCCATAACATAACCAAACACTAAAAAATATTTTCCAACTTATTTTTCATTACACTACCAAACATCGAAAAATAATTCACTTTTTTATAATTTATTTTCCAAAAAAAAACTACTTTCCAACAAACAAACGGGGCCTAAATGATTATTAGATTATCAAATCATCTTTTTTTGCAATTTTTTTCAATAAAACAAAACAAATTAAAAATTCAACTTTATTTTGAAGAGCTCCAAACTTTATATCATTGTTTGAGGGATTTAAAAAAAAAAATTATTTGTTTACATTAACATGTTTGACTAGCTTTACATCAATTATATTATTACTTGAATAAAAAAAATATTGATGAACCAAGATTTATCAATATATCTTTATATAAATATTTAAAAAATATAAGTCAATAAAATTATACTCGTATTCTCAAGCATATTAGGCTAATACACGCCATTATCAAACACATCCTCGTAAAAGAGTGCAAGGTCTGACATTGGGCAAACCCATGTGTTGTGAGGTTTGGTCAAATTTAAACCCTAAAGTTGTCGAGTCTAGCCAGAACCATACCAAAAAAGTTTGGATTAATGCGCTTGGGCCTGGCAATAAGCAAGGTCCAGACACCATCCAGGTCTAGTATGTGTCAAGCTCAATAGTTTAGCCTAACGCGGTGTCAGGCTAATGGGAGTGGGCTTGTCGTGTATTATCTAAAGGTGTTGAGCCTATGGATTTCCCGAGGATTTTTATCATTGCACCCCCGGTATTGTTGAATTCGCTACACGCATGGATTCAAACATAATACTTAAATCTAATGTCATCAATTCTATAGTTCCTTTTACATAAAATATAAGAATAGTTATTTCTCAACAAATAGGTTTAATTAAACAAGTCTACACTTCACCAACACCACCAGATGTATTAAAATATCTCATGGTCTATCATGTCTCCATCTTCTACCGGACAAAATAAGTGAGTTGTAACACACAACACCATTTAAAAAATTATAAAGGTATAGTTACACTCTAGTCTTTCTCTTCACAAAATAATAAGATTTATAAGCTATAAATACATAATGAATCATTTAAAATAAATATTTACAAACTTCATTATATATATATATATATATATATATACACACGAGAATTTATTTTTAAATTATTACTTTACTTTTTCTCTTGAAAAAAAAAATTGCTTAAACATATGAGAATCCTTATATTTACTAAATAATATCTTTTATATATACTAGTGACAAGTAACCTGAATATATCAAGTATCGAGTACAATTTACCAATTAAATTAATTATAAAAAATAGATAAAGTTATAATGACCAGTTAACTGACCATCCAACACAGCAACTCAGAAACCATGTTTTTAAGCGCCTCGGTTACCCTGGACATCATCTGATATCATGTTCAAATATCTCCTTTATCAATATTTTAATAAAACTGGAACGCGCTCGTAGAAAAAATCAAATTAGCAGTTAGGAGTTATTAGGGGGTGACATGTCTTAAAAGTAAAGGATTAAAACTGACGAAAGTCTCAACTATAGATAATGTAACGAAAATTACTAGTGCAGGCATTTCATTTTCATCACCAACCCACTTTCAAGTCTCCCACATTTTTGTGGTCAAACAAAGAAGACAAGTTGTGAGAGAGATATTGGATTTGTCTCCTTCATCTTCAGTGCGATTATTATAATGTTCTCCTGATACACGGGTGTAAGAATCTTGTCGTAACCTCTCTAATGAGGTTGTGCTGTATTTTTTTTTTTAAATTATTTTTATATTTATTTGAATTGTTTTGTTGTGTTGATTTTAAAATAATTTTTTAAAAATAAAAAATTTATTTTAATATATTTTAACATAAAAAATATTTTAAAAAATAATTATAACTACCCTCTCAAATCGTTATTGAGAGATGGATTCCAGCAATTCAACTAAAATAATTGAATGACACGCGTTTTGGCCCTTTGTCTTCTCTTTCCCTTTATATGCTTTTATGTTTTCTAATTATTTATTAAAATCACAATTTCCCAATAATCAATGGTTATTTTTTCCACACAATATCCGAAAAGAATAATGATTAGTTTCTATAATTTTGCCTTTTTTATTTGTTTTTACGAAAATTATTATAATGAGTAGTCACTGCTGACAATGATAATGATTCTCCATGCATCCTTACAAAAAAAATAGTAATTAATCAATTCAACGCTGAAGCGGAGTCATGTAGCATTGATTTTGTTTTTTCTTATAAAAAATCATGACAGATTAATATTTAAAAGAAAATAACTATCGAGATAACAAAGATTTAGTGATTAATAATTTATCATTCTTAGTTTATATTAATTTTTAAATATTGATTATATTTTTTCAACACATCTAAAAAATGTAATTCCTTGTACTTTCGAAATGGCATAGACAAATCAAACAATTCATTGTTTGATATTATCATTTTTCTAAGTAAATTTATAATTAAATTTTAACAAATAAAAAATAATACTCAGAATTACATCAATGCAAAAAATTGATCCGTCAAGTAAGGAATAAAAGGCTTTTTAATCAATGTTATGGACTCATGGATTAAAATTAAAAATGCTACATAATAATCAAATATAGTTTTTTATTTTTTAAATATTTATTATTCTATACTTAATTTATTTATATCATTTTTTTGTTCTCATCTTTATTTATTTTTGTAATTTATTCTGTATTTTTTTTCCTAATACTTTTTTTTTAAAAAAATAGTACATAAAACGAAATAATGTTTCATTTTAGCAATTACAAAATTATTTTATTCTTTCGCTACGTTAAAAATTAGTTAAAAATCTTACATATTTTTATTAATACATATAATATTTACTATATTTTAGTATATGTAAATATTAATTTTTTTTATTAACATTTATATTTTTTATTCGATATCAAAAATCAAGTTAATAATATCTATACATTGACTCTTTTATATTAGAAAAAAATATTTGAATTGCAGCAAGATGAATTAAATAAACATTTTATTTTTTATATTTATTAGTATATATAGTTTTTGATGTATTTAATTAAATATATGTATAAATATTTTAATTTATAATTATATTTTAAAAAAAATATATTTAAAAAACTTGTATATATATTATTTTTTTGCTAAAAAATTATTCTAACCACGGTACGAACCAAAAGTTAAATAACTAGCTTAACCGAAACAACGAGGGATAACACCCGTAAACTTGAAACTACGAGTCAAAGTAGATGTTGTTGAATTTAGCAGGGTTAAAGTGGAACTTTCCCATTTTGTTTTGAAAGTCAAAGGTAAAGCAACGATTGGTAGCCCATATATTAAAATCACAGGCAAGCTACGTAACAGGTGACGGCAAGAGGATGAAGAAAGTCAAAAGTCGACGAAGATGGATTGGAGGCCTCCAAATTCACCTAATTTAACAAATTCTGGTCCAAATCTTATTCTCTCCAAATTGTTTTTTGCCCATCTTCGCACCACCACCCTCCGTCCATCCACTTGAGTATAAAAATCGCCGGCGATAATTAATATATTTTATCAATACGTTTCTTCTTAAATATAGGTAGAAAGCTGTAAAAGAAGCACTATTAAGTTTGTCTTGTATAATTCGGTGCAATGGAAAATTCTCTCTCGATCTGGTTTCAAGAAAAGGAAATTTGAACCAGGGTTTTTTCTTCAGGAGCAATGAGCAAATTCTGTCAGAAAAAAGAAAAGAATCCACAAAATAGGGTGGGTATCTAATTAGAAATTAATTTGATTTTGTAAAATTTTATATTTGTAAGAATATCTATACGGAAAGAAGAATGATCATCTCAACTACTGCTATTATTATCCATTTGATTTCCAAGCATTACTTTATTAACATGGTCAGATCATTTTTTTAAGATTTTTTTATATTAAATTAATTCTTTATATATTTTAATATATTTCTAAAAAAATAACAAATACTTTCTCAATTTAAATGTAAGATGGATAGTTTCATTGAATCTGATTGCTTATATATATATATATATAGAAAAAAGAAAAAAAAAGGAAGAGGAGGAGAAGGAGAAGCAAAGGCCATGTGAAAAATATATTCAGTTGTGATGAGCTAATTGAAATCTGGTCTTCCGAGTTG
Source organism: Populus alba x Populus glandulosa (assembly GCA_033617975.1). Classification (NCBI taxonomy): domain Eukaryota; kingdom Viridiplantae; phylum Streptophyta; class Magnoliopsida; order Malpighiales; family Salicaceae; genus Populus; species Populus alba x Populus glandulosa. Next base: position 6,644,939 of record CM066151.1, read on the forward strand.
CCACGCGTTATGTGGGACCTTTAACCAAATCTCTCTTTGTCTCTCTCTCTCTCTCTCTCTCTCATTGTAGTAGTTAGTCATTCATTATTTATTTACTCCTAATATAATAATAATAATAATTAGATGACAGATAGTCTCTCTCTTTCTCTCTCATAGTGATAGACATGACATGAGTTGCAGAAGCTAACTCCCTCCTTGCCTGTCTCTCTGTAAAATGACAATTTTGTTCATGTGTTGCATTGAGTGACTTGTCGTAAAGCTTCTTATTGAAGAGGAGAGGAGAGGAGAAGGGAAGAGTTCTATCCTTGTGTTTCTCTTCTTTAATCTCCACAAAAATATTCTCTTCACTCGCTCAGTGATGGCTCCTAGCAAGCTCAATTCCACTGTAATTCCTCTTCTATCCCCCTCCCTCCCTCTCTATCAATAAATAACTATATACTGGATTTTGATTTGTTACGCTCCGTTGGTTGATTTTTCATCATCTATTTGTTTGGATCTCTCTTGTTAATTTTGAATTTCCCTTTCCTTTTCTGTTTTTTTTCCCTCGCACTACATGTGAATTGTTAACCAAGCTCAATCAGGTAGTAGTGTTTTTACTTGAAAGCTAAGCATTTGCCTTGATTTTTTTATTTATTTTCAAGATTTAGTAGAGACGTGTTAATGTTATCATTTACAAGTGTAATTTGGAGAAAAATTGAGTTGTGGCTCATGCAAATCCATATTATTTGAAGAAATGTCAGTCCTTTTCCAGGTGAAAGCAATAAAGGAAATCGTGTTTCTTTTAATGTTGACTTATTACATCTATTCTATGATCATTTCTCAAAATTTGTTTATGTTCATGTTTTAATCATGCTATTGATGCATTTCTAATTATAATCTCAAATGCCAGGGTTTCCTTTAGTTGGAAAAGCCCACGAGTCTAGTTCTTATAATTAATGATTAAAAATTACCAAATTGGTGGCTTTTGCAAGTTTTGACTTTTGAATTTGGTATGTCGTTGAAGGATTTTGACAATTTTATTTGAATTTCCAGTGTAGATAATGCATTCAATGACTGAATACACTTCATTGATGCGTTTACAGTGGAACGTAACCAAGGATATAATAAGGAGGGATTTGCTTGGTTGTTGTGGTTGAAAGTCATTAAGTCCTTCTCGAACCAGCATAAATGAAAAGCTTTTTATTTACTTCTCTTTCCATTAACTGTACTCAACATCTTGCTTTCTCATTGCATCACATCAATTAAATCAAGTTGATGCCTCCAATCTGATAGGATCCACATGGAAATGGAGACGCAAGTTTTTCGTCTTCACAGCCAGACAATGGATCTAGTGATTCACTTACGCTTTTCCATTCCGAGAAGGCAGTGCAGGAACTTCTTCAACAGACTCCAATTCAGCAAACTGATGACCATCTTATAGAATTCTCAGAGGCTCTTAGAAGTATGTTTGCCCTTAATTTTTGGACCTACATGTTGCTTTTCTGGAACTATTTACCATGAGCACACATCTAATATACAGTTTTACAAATTAGCTGTTGCAAAGGCATTAAGACGAGCTGCTGAAGGAAAGGCTTCCGCTCAAGCTGAGGCTGCTGAATGGAAACGTAGATTTGAACTGGAAAGGGCACGGAATCAGCAACTAGAGCACAAAGGTTTCTGATCATTAAAAAACATGCATAAATATTGGCATTTGAGTTTCATTCATCATATATCTCGCATTTGACTTTGATGGTTCAAACTAGGAAATTTGTGATTTTTTTGAGTTCTCCTACAAAAATCACTTTCCAAGATTCGATTTTCTGTTGGTGCGACTGTTGTTGCTTAATTTGACAGCTTCAAATCAAATTCCTTTTGATTTCTAGATTTTTGGCAGCTTTGGTATCAACAGACAATCTTGTACTACTTGAATCGGTAGTTGTCAGGTTGATCCTTTGTAATCTGTCTGATCTGGTTCTCTATAGTCATATCTGCTGTCTCCTTTCTTGGATGCACTTATCCTGTGAGTTTTTTCTATTGGTTTTTTAAGAATGTATTGCAATATCTTATGAGCATATTTTGTGAATTTGCTTTTTATGGTGTTGGAGCCAAATGGCATCTCTTGGTTACTAATCATGGGTTTAATTGTGGCATTCATGTTTTCTTAGCTAGAAAAGGGGGAATGGGAAACCTATGGAGAAAAGTATAATGCCGAGGAAGAATGATAGGTGACCTCCATAGGTGGCAAGAACTAGAAAATCATGAAATAATAAAGAAAAGTTGGAATGAAGAAACTCACAATTGAAGTGGGTCAGAAAGGGAAACTCCTATTATGTAACACTGATGATACTGCCTAATAAATGACTTCCTTTCCTTGATCTACCACTGTATAAGCTAAATTACTGTTGACAAAGGTTGAAAAGTTTCTCTTCCTTAACGATCCTACTTCCATGTCTTTGCTTGGTTACATAAAACTAGAGTGTATGACTAGTTTTGATTTTTGTGTGGAATATTGAAAGTTAAAGGATGGCATGGGCGAAATGGGATAACACCCACCAAAAAGCAAAACGCAATGGATTCTAGAACATTTCCTAATATTGAACTCCAGGGTTATCTAAATGGGTGTGCTTCCTTGACGAATTGTAAGATTATGTTGCCCCTTAGTTGATATAATTGATGTTCTTTTTTAATATGCTCTGTAGCAGTCTTTTTGTAAGTTCCATATAATTATCCGTTTTCTCTAACACAATGATGGTTGGTCCTATGAATATCAGTTAATTTCTTATTTTGTTGTTGGTAAAAGGTTTTATTTTCATACCTTGCCTGTTTGGGACTTTCCATATTGATACCTATTGACTTTGGGGACTGGGGTTCGGTATAGTGGTGAGGATGAATTAGAGAAAAATTGAGCATTTTTAGTGGGATGGAACATGTGTAGCAAATGAAGGGTAGGAAATGAGAGATGGGGTGTGTGGGAAGGGAGTACATAACAGAAGTAGGAAATGGGTATACAGGGAATCCCTCCTTGGTGAATTTAGTATATTGTTGAACGATGCCCCTCTTCTTGTATTGCAAAGAATGTTGAATGAGTGGCATTTTTTAAAGGGGAGTGTTATTCCAAGTTGAGATTCTCTAGAGAGAGAGAGGGAGAGAGTATGTGAAGTTAGAGCGAGGTGTGAGGTGAAAATATGCCTAAAGTCTTTGAATGAATATATAGAGGGATTATTAACAAGAATTGTTCACTTTGAGGTTGATGATTGGTAAGGTGCCATGTGTACTGACTCATGGTCATGTTCAAGCATGCTGAAAGAGGTTAACAATGTCTAGGCCTTTCCCGATGAGCCCCATTCTGAGCAAATCATACCTCACCTCTGTAAATGTACCCTTGATCTAATTTTCCATCCATAAACCTTGTTGCAAGCTATAATTAATAGTATAAATAAGTATGATCTATTTAGAACATTCTTGACAGCTGAAACGCATTGTAGAGACCTACTTTTGTCGATGAATTTGCAGCATAATTTATCCTGGATTTATATAAGACTAACAATTAATAGAGAGTATTCTAACCTGAAAAATAATAATGTGGATGACTGTAATAAAATATCGAGGATGCAACTAAGTGCTTGTGACAAAAATGAAGATTGATGAAACTGATCCACAAATTTGCGTAAATATTTGAAAATAATTGAGAAAATACTCTTAGAAAAATTTGCCTTTCTAAGGCTTCAATAATAGGAAACACCATTCCATGCCCCTAACTTCTTTTTGGTATGGTCTCTAAACAACAGAATCACTGACTTGGCATGCATATGGGTGCTCTGTTTGTAATTTTTAGGAAATTTCTTCTGATTTTTTCCAATGTGTTATATGCGGTTTGATTTTCTATCTTTTCCCTTTTCATTTCCTAGCACCTTTGTTATTGTCCTTCTCTTCTGCCTTAATGTCTATATTAGGATCAATCATCTCATCATATGCTGATGGGCATCTTTCCATGCTGATCTTACTTGTTTAACCTTTTCATTCCTGAATTTTTTAGTGGCAGTCTATGATCTTAGAATGATAAGAAACTGAACTTTCCTAGAAGTTCCCCTTAATTTTCATCTTGATTTTTACAGGTTTTGAAGATGTTTGCTCAAAACCATTCTTGCTTGTTCTGAATCTTCAGAATGTTCCTATCTTCTCTCTCACTCTGTTTTTTTTCCTCAATAGAGATTATCCGACTTTCCTGTCTCTTCAATATTTCTAGGATGTCAGCTGTTTTCACCTTGTTAGAAATATTAATGGGTGTGCTGCGACTTGTCTAAATATGTGTTATACACTTTTATACTTCATTTTCCTTTTGTTTCACTCGTCCAAGCTGCAAAAAGTTGGGTTATTTTATGGTTTTGGTGAGTTTTCTAATCAAATTTAGACTCATTATCATCAGATTATGGCTATTGCACTATCAGGCAACAATATATGTGAAATGCTTCAAAGTTGGTGGACTCAGACTTCTATATATAATGCAAGGGGAATGATAAGATTAATGCTTCCGTGTCTTGTTTGCTGGGAAGTTTGGGAAGAACGAAATAGGAGAGTTTCTGAAGGTACCGGATTTAACTTGCTTGGCAATTTTAGTAACTTTTTGTGTAGAGAATTTGCCCATCTTTTCTTGAAAGATGCAATTTCTGTTAACATCCTGTGTTGGAATTAGTAATAATGAAAAACTTATGGCGTTCAGACACTCTCTAAATGGAATGTTAAAGTTTGATCTACTCTGCAAGAGTATTGGGGACCCAACCATCTCTGGTATATGTGTCATTCTAGATAGAGGTTTTATGAAACTTAGTGCATTTGACAATATTTTCAAGATGTTATTAGGTGTTTCTGGAAATGGAGGTAACCCGGGATAAAAAAGTCTCAAATTTATTACAAGGTGGTGGAAATTTATAGAAATGTATTTCTGTCAATTTGCACATAGTTAGACTTTCAGACAAGCAAATTAGGTTTGTGTGTCTATAGTTTGAACATCCTTGTGTTTATTGCATTACAAGTATTGTTTTCTACTTGTACTAAGGCTTGCTGCATAATTGTGAACATCCTTGTATTAATCACAGAGTGAATACTTATCTAGTCTTGGTTTATTGGCCCCTTTTATGTTGAATTGTGTGTTTTGTATCTGTACTCTGATTAGGTTAGTTTTCTCATTGAAACATTCTATTTCTTTCTTAAATTTGATGGATGAAATAAAACACAAGGACTGGGGAAGTTTAATCTAAAAACAGCCCTAATTACTCTGGATCTTCAATAATTTTAAGATCTGTGCCTTTGTACTTGAAGACTTGGGCATCTGTATTGTACATGTCCATTAACACATCCAAAGTTGGATGCTTTTTTTCCAAAATGGGTGAAAGAAATAGTAGGCTTTTTCTTGGCATTTAAAGTTTGAACTACGTGATTTGGTTTTCTAGTTCCTTCATTTAGGGTGTTAGCCATTAAAGACTCTCTCAAGACTTTTACAGCTTCTATTCAATACACTATGTCCTCCTATGATATGTTGTATTTGTTTATTATTTGATGTTCAAAGAATTTTTTTTTTTTAATTTTGATATCCAATGAGTGCATCCACCATTTTATAGTAGTTAACTTGTAAATGGTAAATTATACCAATCACATTTTGCTGCTTCCTTTATGGCTGCATATATTTATTTCTTAATCACTATTGAGTCTGTGACTCTTTTTCTTCATTTACTTGCTTTACTGGTTTTTGCATGTAGGTTACTCTAAATTAGATCAATTGTCATTAAAAGCATGCCATGCTCGTTGAAGTTGAAATCTGTGTGAATTCCTTGTTTGGAATGCTTGAATGTTTGGTTTCTGTGTGTCTAATGCTACTGAATTAAGTTCTGGCTTATTTCAGGTTTTTGTGTCCATTAAATATTCCACCATGTTCTGAGTGTTTCAATGTCTGATTTTTGTCCATTTTAAGGAACGACTTTGATGGATTGTATTACAGGAAAGTCACCAGGGGAGTGTAATGCTGGTATTGATGCTCAGCGGGTGGAAAACTCGACTAATCAACCCAAGCTGAGAAATGAAACAAATGAACAATCTGAAAATTGGAGTACAAATGGGCTTTGCTCTCATGAAATTCTTCATGATGGAGAGACCAACTCCCAAGCCAAAGCAGTTCCAAGCAGAATTATGAGAAAGGTAATTTTCCTGTTGTGCCCCCAGCAGATTCATTATTCAGTACGTTGAACTGCTTGTTTAATTGCACGCTAGCTTCACGGCATCACATGTTTGGATGGAAACCAGCTAGCCTTGGTAATACTACACCATCTGTTGATGTTCTATTAGAACCTAGATAGTAACTTCAAAAACTTTGCTTCTAGTGTTGCTTTTGTTGTTCTTTTGCATGTTGATTTTTGTGATAATACAAATGAATTGTCACAATTTGATTCCAAGGAATTTCTTAGCTAAACCATGCTTTAAAAATCATGTTAGTGAATATTGATATTATTCATGTTCTGACAAATTAGATTTAAATTTGAATCCTGAGACAGGCATCTTTCAAGCTTTCATGGCGGTGCAAAGGTGATATTAGTGATCAACACAAACATGATATTGTCTCTTTTGAAAGAGGAAATATAACAGCTGCAGGGCGCAGCAGTAAACAGGTATTGAATCCTCTTTCAAAGTTACATCTCCTACCTGAATCACGTTCTTTCTTTTTTCTTGTATCATAAGCAAATTTACAAATATACCTGTGCATTTCCTTTGAGAAATGCTTCTGTGCTTCTCTCACTGTTAGGAGCAGTTAACAAGGGCATTTAATATGTGTTTGTGCCTTAGCAAATTCTCATTTTCCTTTCAGATTTCTTTGAAGTGGGAATCTGACCCACAGACTGTGCTGATTATGACCAAACCAAATTCAACCTCTGTTCGGATTCTATGTGCAGAAATGGTCAGGTGCTGATGAAATTATCTCTGGAAATGGTTTCCTTAGTTCCTAGTGTGGTCTCTCTACTTTGCCTCTCTGCTTTCATCTTCCCTTGAGGGTTATTTTTCCAGACCATGTAGTTTTACATTAATATTTTTATTTTTTTTAACTGGTTGCATGCTGTTTATTAAATTTTACTATTTATCTAAATGCTCAATTCCCATTCCAGATGGTTGAAAGATCATAAGAAGTTAAACATTTATGTGGAACCACGAGTGATGGGTGAACTTCTATCAGAATCATCGTACTTCAACTTTGTGCATACATGGAAAGATGGTGAGCTACTTAATGTTTTTCATTTTCTATTTTATATGGACACTGGTGCTCTTTTGAAAAATAAAATTAAGAGGCAGACATCTGATTATGATTACTGTAAGAAACATAGTTGGTTAACCATGAATCATATTTACTGCTAATGCATCACATTTTGAGCAATGAAATTTTGTAAATTACATGCTTTTGGTTATGTTGGGAAATTTATCTTAAGCACTCGCTTTTATAGTCAGAAAATTTGAAGATGCTGTTTTCTTTTATGGTTTTAACTGCTAGTCCAACTTAAAACTTCTAGCAATTCTTTTCTTTATGCATGAATATGCACATGTATATTCTTTAAGCCTGTATGGAAAAACTGTAAGCACCATGCCAGACCACGATCTCTTTCATGCTTCTGTTTGAGAATCCCTTACATGTTGCACTAGAGACTTTGTGCCGTCCACTTGTAATGACGGTTAAAATTACATCCTGCTCAAATTTCGAGATAAAGTTGATGTGAGATAACAGACAGTCCAATGCTAGTATGATGTGACAATCAGTATGTATATACAGTCTAGAGATCTTCAATGAGCTCTATATCTGGCTTTGCATGATTCAAGCTTCAATGTGAAGATCATATTTAGACTACATCTCGTTCACCCTTTACCGCTTCATTAATATCTTGATAGTGCAAAATTTAACTATTTATGAGTTCACAATGTTTCTCTGCAGAGAAGGAAGTTTTGAGCCTGCACACAAAAGTTGACCTTGTCGTGACTCTTGGTGGGGATGGCACTGTTCTTTGGGTATGTTCTTTCAGTTTGATGTGCATCACTCTTAGGTTGATTGTGGATTCCTTTTGTAATCATGCTTGGTGGAGTTATCATCGCCCTTCTTCATTTGCAGGCAGCATCAATGTTCAAAGGACCAGTTCCCCCAATTGTACCATTTTCTTTGGGGTCTCTTGGCTTTATGACACCATTCTGTATCCTTCATGCCAGCTGATGAAGTTCTTCTGTTAAATGGAAAATTTAATTGACCTCTGAAAACACCAATTGCAATTGCTGGTTTCTATGTGACAGTATTTATTTATTTGTTAGTCATTTTTTACTCAATTCTACCTACCTTTCCATGTCTTGACTTGCAAGTATTCTTTAACTGTTTTTAAGATAGTGAACATTACCAAGATTGCCTTGATTCAGTCCTTAGGGGTCCAATCAGTATAACATTACGACACCGGTTGCAATGCTATGTTATTAGAGATGGCGCTAAAAATGAGTACGAAATGGAGGAGCCTATACTTGTTTTGAATGAGGTTACAATCGACCGTGGAATATCATCATTCCTTACAAATTTGGAATGCTATTGTGACAACTCTTTTGTCACATGTGTCCAAGGTGATGGATTAATTTTATCAACAACATCAGGGAGCACTGCATATTCATTGGCAGCTGGAGGATCAATGGTTCATCCTCAGGTACATCATGATAACATCTTTCCATTTAAGCATTCATGAGCGCCTGTGTAAAAATTTTCAATTTTTTTCCTGGGAAGTTTCCTACTATGAATATAGATTAATTTCGTGCTTCAGCATGTTTAGAAGCAACTATAGTGGTCATTTGCTATTTATGATGTAAAATGCTTTAAAACAAGAAATGTACATAGCAGTATCGCGTAGTTTAAATAAGGGCACCGGGATTGATGAGTAGCATTGAGAAGACCTTAATAATTTTATTGATAAAAAGGTATTTGATAATACAAAGGTACAAAAAAATGGCTAGCTCACGGGTAGTAGTTAGATTTGGTTGAAACAGACCCTAGGAAGGTAATCTGGATGTGGTTCATGCTTCTGCAGTTGCGTGCTTGCTCTTGACAACCCTAGACGTTGGTTCAGCTAGAGTAATAATGGAAATTAGAGTTGACTCATGGTCTCTCACAATGCAGGCAAGCTTCTAATGGCTAACAGATTGAGTAAGAATAGACTGGTCTGCTTTTTCACCATTCTCAATGACATGATCTGGCTGATTTTGAAAAGATTCCGTTATTAAACTATCGGTTCAACTTGTAATAGTTGTCACCCACACTGTGGACATGTATGAAGTTTGTGTTACCCGTTTCTTCAATCTCATTCATTTCTCACAGGAAAGTTAAATAATTTTCGATTTGCATTTGAAGAATGTGTAATTGTTTTCATTTGAAATTGAATATTCTTTTATATTCCGTCTTAGTATCATTACTATCAATCAAATGTGCGTGATAAATCTTACAAATTTGATGAATTTTCTGTAATTGCAGGTCCCTGGCATTCTCTTCACTCCAATTTGTCCACATTCCTTATCGTTTCGACCTCTGATATTACCTGAACATGTAACAATACGGGTTCAAGTTCCGTTCAACAGCAGAAGCCCTGCTTGGGCCTCGTTTGATGGCAAGGACAGGAAACAGTTGGCAGCTGGTGATGCACTTGTGTGCAGCATGGCACCATGGCCTGTGCCAACAGCATGCCAAATTGATTCTACAAACGACTTTTTGCGAAGTATCCACGATGGCCTCCACTGGAATCTTAGAAAGACCCAATCTTTTGATGGCCCCCGGGATTTATAATGTTATTTCTAACTCAACAGTTCTTGTAGAGGAGGGGGTAACTTGTAGTAGTTGCAGGGGAAAAACAATCCTTGTTGTCAACCAGCTGCAGATGATGATGAAAATTACTAGAGGCAGCGGAAGTTGTTTCCCACAAGATCAAATTTGTCTCTGAAATTTGTACAACTTGTCATCATTCAATGAATAGATACAAGCAAACAACTTGGATGTAAGATTATAAATATACAGATGCTGCCTTGTCAAGCATCTGTCTTTACTGCTGCCCGCAGCTACCTGACGTTTACCGTCTTCTGCTGTCAAATGCTTGGCTAGGCTTGATGGACCAGTGGCTCCCGGAGTATTTATAGGACTGTCATGGGAGGTGGTGATCTGCAATCGAGATACGCTTGCAGGCTTCATGCTGAAACCACCTTTCGGTTACAGAAAAATAAGAAACAAAGGTCTGTTAATTGGAGCCCCTGTTCTATCGGTTTGAATTTGAAAGTCTCAAACTGTATAATCCACGTCTTTATAGACCTGAGATTAAGGAGAGCTAGCTTCCAACAAGCATTGTAGACTAGGGATATATATATATATATATATATATATATATATATATATATATATATATATAAAGATTTGTCAAAAGTCTCCTATATTGCAAAGGTAATAAATACTATTATAGTAGATTAAACTGCGATATATATTAGAGTTTTGAATCTTTAATGTGTCACTAAACATTTAGTTTTTAGTAAATTATTGTTTAAATTGTAAATAATTTGTACCTTAACGTCGCTAATTAATTTATAATAGCTATTATTTTACCAACTGATAGAATTCTTACGTTGTCTCTGTTTTTAAAAAAAAAAGTTTTTGTGAGTTATAAAACTTTTGGATGAATAAAAAGAAAGAGAATAATGAAACTCTTCATCTCCATTAGCTGTTTTATTTTAATTAATATTACTAAAACTCTAAAAAGCATGGTGAAATCACCGTACATGTAGACACAAAAATTATTCATTGCTGTAATAAAATTATGATTTTCTTGGTATTGGGGTAATATGGTCATTTCCAATAACTCAATGGTCATTAAGGATTGTCGTGGGGTGCATGTATTTTTTAAAAAAATAAATAAATAAAATTATCTTGTTATATATAAAAATTTTGTTTGTTTACTATTTTTTTATTATTTTATTAAAATATAATCAACTTATTAAACCTAATTTGTCTTTCATCATTGTTTGGTTTTTTTGTTTTTTTTAAACAAGGTTGAATAAAAAAATTAATTTTAATAGATAAATTTAGAAAATAAAACCAGATAAATATTCCATGTTATATGATCAAATAAATTAATTTATATTTATTTTTTAATTTTCTCAGTTTTTTTTAGCAATCTGACTTTTTTTTTATTTACACGGATAATTATTAATTTTTTTAATTAAATATTTACATGAACTTTTTTATTTATATTTAAAAATTTTAATGTAAGAAAAACATTGAAAAGTTAGAATATCCAAGTATATATATATATTGTTTTGAATTCGAAGAAAAGTAAACGTTTTGGGCTCTGTTTATTATTAGTGAAACTTGTGTGATTATTAATGCGATATCCGAGTCCAAACGTGAACTGTTTTTCCATCAAGAAAATGAGTTACGGTTTGTGAATAATTTAATGTTTGAAATTGTGGTTGTTTAAATTGGATTTTTTTAGAAATGTATTAAAATGGTAATTTTTTATTTTTAAAAGTTATTTTTAAAATCAATACATTAAAATCATATAAAAATATAAAATAATAATTTTTTTTAAAAAAATTGAATTAAATCGCGTTTCCAAACCATCCCACTAGAAACCTAATTCGCAGTCCCAGGCAGGATGGTAAACGGCTAGCTAGCTAGCTCTCTACAGCCTAGTCCTAGCTAAAAATCGATATGCGAGCTTCTCTGGAGGGGTCAAGATTTATTGTGACCAGTATGGTCCAATTAATTAATTACTGTACATTGCTTCCTGGAGAAAAGTCAAAATCTTAACACTAAAGATATGAAATTAAAATGAGAGTTTAAGTCAACTAAATCGGTTAATTTTAAAATTATTGAGTAAAATTTACGCCATTTCTTCTTTCATTTTTACTCTTTACATATTCAAGTTTGGGTTTTTCTTTTTAATTCTCAGGTGTAATTAATTTTCTCATTAATTATTCTATACACGTATGTTTGATGCATGGCGCCCAAAGCAATAAGATTACACAAATGGACAAACCTTATTTGAACCTATAAAAGATTTGCACATGACCAAAAACCTATGGAAAACATTTTTTCAAATTAAGTCCTCCAATTGAAATTTTAATCAATTAAGTCCCTTTACACCTGTTTTTCTAATATTGTCAGAGGGTGATGTTCTTTCTATATCACACGTTCTTTATATATATATATATATATATATATGCATGGAATGTTGCGTTTACAGAATTAAATGGAAAAAAGAAAACCATCGACGTTGCATTTCAAGAAATTAAAAATCGTTTCATATTATATGTATTCTCTTGGGAATTATACTGGAAGCAATACCTTTTGATCATCGTTTCTTAGCAATGGGATGATATATGTATATATATAACACCAGGGGGAGGCCGGCCCTGCAAAATATTTTAAATTTTTAGTGTTTAAATATAGGATAATATAATATATTTTTATTTTAAATAGATAAATTTTCTAATAATAAATTATATCTTGAGAGTTATTTAACTCTTTCTGTTATATAATTTCAGCTCCGCACCTTGTACATACCTCTAAGACGTCCTGTCCTCGACGGTGTGTGTTCTCCCACGAATCACAGCTTGTAGATTTGATTTTATATATATATATGTATATGTTTTCAGGCAGAGTATAAATTATGTATATCATAGCTTACAGTTATGGTAAATATATTGAAATAAGCTCAACTGGACTGAAGCAATATCGGAGCTAGTTAATGAAATTCAACGCCTAGTTGATGAAAAACAACGCTTAATTAATCACCTCCATGTAGCTGCTGCGTGCATTAGACCATCTCCAATGAAAGAAATTAAGGAGCGCGTCACATGGAGCAGGAAACTTGAACAAGAATCATGGCTTTATAACTCCTTTTAAAACTCCCTCTACAGGAATTCCCCAGACTGTAATTTCTCCATCTTAGATCATCGATGTTTTGATCATCACTTCTCTCATCTTCCAAAATGACAACATCAAACGCCACCAACTTGCGTTCATCAGTTCTCCAAGAGTTTCGAGTCTTGCCTCTTGGAATTCTATGCAAATCCATAGCTATTTCAGGCCTGCTCCTTCTTTTGTTCTATGCATTCTTGTCAAACAAACCTGAGAACCAATCTTCCCTGCCCTTTCAACTCAAATGGCCTACAGCTTCATCTTCAAGTAACGTTAACAACACCATGGACTCTCCAACTAATATCAGCCACATTGGATTTATAGTGATTGGTTCTTTGAATTCATGGAAGAACAGAAAATCATACATTGAGTCATGGTGGCGGCCGAATGTTACTAGAGGATATGTCTTCTTAGACAAAGAACCCACCGAGGAATTTCTACCCTGGCCTTCAACCTCTCCTCCTTTTCAAGTCAACGAGGACATCACCAAATTAAGAGTGTACCCTAAAATCGCAAGCCCTCTTCAAGTTCGAATGTTTCATTCGCTTTTAGATATGTATAGAGTGGGAGATAAGGATTTGAGATGGTTAGTAATGTGCGATGACGACTCTATAATTTTCGTCGATAATTTGGTAGAAGTTCTAGGGAAATACGATCATAATAAGTATCAGTACATTGGAGGTAATTCAGAATGTATCAAGTCAAATGCTGATTTCTCTTTTGATATGGGATTTGGTGGAGCTGGCTATGCTGTGAGCTATCCATTTGCACAAGCATTATCAACCAAATTAGAAGATTGTATTGAGAGATACCCTTATTTGTGGGTTAGTGATCAAATGGCACAATCTTGTTTTGCTGATCTTGGAATTGCTTTAACAATTGAGAAGGGGATTCACCAGGTAATCGATCGAACTTTTGCTCCTCCTATACCTGAACTCATTGTTGAAATTTTTTACAGGTACTTCCGCTTGTGAATCTGCACCATGCACGTTTACCTAGCTAGGAAAACGCTTAGGAACAGTTCATTCAAGAGATTTTTCTCATAAACACCTTCTTTTCGGTGCCTGCAGATTGATCTACGTGGTGATATATCAGGCTTTCTATCATATCACCCGCAATCTCCACTCCTCACTCTCCACCATTTGGATGTCGTAGATCCAATATTTCCCTCCATGGACAAGTACGAAGCTTTAAGGCACCTCATGAAAGCTGCAAAGGTTGATCAGTCTCGCGTTGCACAGCAAACCATCTGCTACCAAAGAGAAAGCAACTGGTCTTTCTCTGTGTCATGGGGCTATTCTACTCACATATATGAGAACATAATACCTCGAAGCATTCTCCGCAAACCCCTCGAAACGTTTAGGCCTTGGTCTAAGAACACTCGCCCTCCATTCTTCATGTTCAACACACGGTGGCTGATTAACAATCCATGCGAAGCTCCTCATGTATTTTTCTTTGAATCCATAGAGCATAATCCAGAGAACGACCAAGTTCTCACAACCTATGTTCGAGCAGCACAACGGAACATGCCACCTTGCTCAGCTTCTGGAAACCATTCCGCTGATTCCGTCTCCAAAATTCGGGTACTTTCTCAAGCAACAACACGGAAAACGGTAAGTGCTAGTTAAATCTTTAATTTTTATCTATACATCAAATTTTAAGATTAAGTTCAAGTTCCAATTCACCCACTGGAGGCTTTTTGGCCCTTTCTCTACAAAAATAACAATAATAATTATTATTATTGGCTTTCATCTGCATAATTTCCAGGCCGGGGTAATAGAGTGCTGTGATGTTGATTACAAGGCGGAGAAGAATGTTACAGACATCAAAATAAGGTCGTGTTTGAAAGATGAAGTCATTGCCTGAATATTACACCACAAAGAACAACAGAGCATAAAGAAATACATAGGTTAGTGTTTAAACAATGTATACTTGTACTAGAAAACACTTCTTAGTGTCATGTTATCCCACATGCCTGTCTATGCATGGGATATGGTCTTTTGGTCTTTTTCATTTCTAAGATCTGAAACAATAAGATTAAACTTTTGAATACAAATGACTTTCTAGTATTATTGGATCGTCCTTTGAGGTAAATCTTTGCTTGCTGGGCAAGAGGATAGCAAGTTATAAATTCTGTTTTGCTGGAATTGAGATCTCATTCAAAGAGAAAGATATCAAATATCTAGAGTTTTTTTTTGTATATTATATAAATAATTTGATCTGCAAGGACTATAATTGGAAATTATATGATCGTTTTTCTTTAAAGAAGAAGCGAAATATAATCGACTTGAATTCAGGACAGCCATTCTAAATAGAGTGAAAAAATCAAGAAGAAGCTGGTCAACTATTCAATCAAATAATATTCAACTAATCAAATAATATTGAGCATATTAATGTTATTACACTGTTCAGTTCCCCGTTAATCCCTGTTTACATAACCTAATAGAATTAATTACGTATTTAAGATTGTAGTAAATATTATTTTAAATAATATATATTAAAATAATATTTTTTTTAATTTTTAATTTTAATATTAGCACATTAAAACAATAAAAAAAATAATAAAGTCTCAATCAAGAATTGGAGTTGAATAATGCCGAGTCATGGTGGCGACCGAATGTTACTCGACAGAATAACAAAAAATGTCTATTCTTCTTGCACTCATTTGGCACTTCCAACAGTTCAAATTTTACCAGTGATGTCCACATCCGGACAACAAAATGGCGAGAGGAAAAAAATAGATTTCAGTATCATAGAGGGAAACTGAGACCAACTATAAAAACGTCAGAGCACTATCGACTGATTCTGATGTATATATTTTCAGGACATCTTGGCAGTTCAGCACCCAAATACCTCAATTGATCACCTACTTCAAGCAAGTTCAACGCAGCAAACCCCCATTTCTAGAACTAATCAGTCAATTCCTTGTGCTCCTACTGAGCCTTTTGGATTCCTATCATGCGAGCATAATCCACCCACCTGTTGAAGCAAAGTGATGAACATGAGATGCCACAGTTACAGAAATTATCAAGCAATAAGATTTCCAGGAGGGAATGAATGCAATCTTACAATAATGAACCCAGGAATGTGTTGCCCGTTCGAACAGCGAAACTAAGTGCACTGAGCATGATCTTGTGCTTATGTAGCATAGGTTCCAAAATGCGCTGTTCGATAACACCAGCCAGTATTTGATACCTGTTCAACAGAACTACTCTGTCAGTAAAACCATTCTAGCTCCCACAAACCCTCAATATCAATATCACTTTTATACATCCATATATATATATATATATATAGCGCCTCATTAGAAACATTTCAAACACCACATCAAAATTATGATAACAGATACAGTTTTTATCCCTCAAAAGCTTTTAAATGGACAAAATGACCCCAGTTCAAATTTTTCTACAATACTCATCATGGAAAAGTATATCAGCATTGCTTCATTGTTAATTTGCCAATTAATCCAATAATAGATCTGGAACCAAAGGCTGTACAAAACAAGCTCTAACATGGAATATTATGCAAGAGATCAATTTTTTCATGTTCTGTTCAACAGGAAACTAATTTAGTTCCAATAATGAAATAAATCTCTCGCCCCATGCAGTCAAGGCCTAATGTTTTAAATGAATAGTGCACAAATTAAACAGTAACAATTACAGCATCCTAGAAAGTACACAAATAAGACAATAGAGCTTAGAAAATAGGGAAAAACCATGTCTAGAAGATCAATGTACCTGAGGTTGCTAGAAACTGCCATGTACACACCATAACCAACACTGGTAGATACTACAGGCACATTTTCAACTTCAACGGTAGCAGACTTATCCACAGCTTTCCGTGCATTGATCAAGGCATTTGTCACAGCAGTACCAACCTAAAAGGAACAATTGCATCAAAGTTATGCATCCTCAAAATCATGAATCTTTCTTCCATTGGCATTTTGATGACCAAGGATAGGCACTTTGCAAGAAAACAGAAAGAGGCGAACCGAGAATGATAGAGATTTTTTCAATAAAATAAAAGGTGACTGCATTTTATTCTTTTTTATCATCTAACTAGAAAAACTTGTTATAATGCAAGAACACATGCACAGAAGGCTACTCCTAGTTAATAGTGATAACCAAAAGTGCATACAGTATTGAAACGAACTGCCAGCCATGCAAGCTTTGAGACCATTAAAGATTAACAATTCCAACAACGAGCTTATAATAATAATAATAATAAAAAAGGTTAAAGCAGCAAATAGATTCTCCATGCCAAAAAAAAATAAAAAATAAAACCAAAGGAACACTGTATGGAGAGACAGGCTAATTTTTCACTATTTTCTCCATAATGCAGTTCCAGTTTCCATTATAAAATGTCAGAAAAGAAAATTTATTTTTTGGTTTAGTCATGGTGCTCCATGGAAAATTAGAAAGACACCAGAGAAGGCACTGGAATGTAAAATAATAATTTTTCAATAGAGAAGACCGCAAGGAGGATAAGAGACTCTCCTGTAGACAACTACATACAGTAGTTGATACAGAATGGCATGAAGTAATAGGCCATGTAAGATGGGTGAGACAAATCTTGAAGGATAGCATCCTGTCAACTTCAAATTCATTTCATGGCACAAAATAAATCTAAAAAGTGATATATAACTTCCTGTTAGTAAGAACTTACTAGTGATGAGGCGGTGCCAACAGCAAAAAGCTTTGCTCCATTGCGCTGCAATAACAAATTGACAAAATGACTGCTGCTCTTGGCACAGGAATTAAGATTATTAATTAACAATGAGCCATACGCAAAAAAAAGATTACCGCTATAGCCCCTAATCTCTGTAAAAGTGAATAGGAAGTTCCAGCAAGAGCAACCTGTAATGAGGATTCAAGGAACAGGTGACTATCTTAATTTTTCTATTCTCAAAACATCTTCATATAACTTACTGGATAATGCATAAGTTTATTGATAAATCAGAAACCTGGAATGCATTATCAGGGCAGTTGTGTAAGAACTTTGCAATAGATCCAGCATTTCCTGCTAGTGGTGGTCGGAGAGACACCGTGGGAGCAGGAAGATAAACAAGCATGAAATCTGCAATTATGGCCATCACCTAAGAAAAAAATGAATTCCAACTGAGGAATGGAAATAACACGTTTTCAAAATGAAATGCACAGGAAATCCTCCAAAGTATTGACTTCTTTGAAAAAATGACAATAGTCCTACCACATCAGCAAAAACAACTTCCAGCTCATTGAAAAAATTCTCTCTCCGACGCTCATACTCTGCAGCAGTCTAAAAAAAAATTAAAAAAATAAGTC
Organism: Populus alba x Populus glandulosa; assembly: GCA_033617975.1. Taxonomy (NCBI): domain Eukaryota; kingdom Viridiplantae; phylum Streptophyta; class Magnoliopsida; order Malpighiales; family Salicaceae; genus Populus; species Populus alba x Populus glandulosa. The sequence continues at coordinate 6,663,179 of CM066151.1, forward strand.
ACTACAAGGTAAAGAAATCTAATGTCAGTACAAACTATAAACAAATGCGGCGAACTGGAAGGGATGGAAGAGGAAGAAGGAAAACATAAAAGCAGAAAAGGCACATAAAAGCTCATTATCATTACAAGTGGAGCAGATCAAAAAATTTCCAGTTCAATTTTTGCTTTTGCTAGTCATTATGAGGGAAGAGCTCACTTCTTTCAGGGTATGGAGGTGCTTCTAAACTTGAAGGACCGGGCTTGGATCAGTCAAATAGTTGGTAAAGGCATAAACAAGCTTCATTACCATTGCATAACAATCCCTTGTGCAAAGATTATCTTCGTACCACTAGAAAATTGACTTACCATCAAGAAAATCAATAACTGCATGACACCTTTTTTCTTCGTGCCAACCAATTTACAGTGCTATATCCCTATAAGCACCATCGTATACTTCTTATGAATTTTGGTATGCTCCAACCTCACATTATCAAACAACTCAACCACCTAAGTGGAACACTGGTGTTGAGACAACTCTAAACCCCATCTGTATTCCCTCTATTAAGTCGATCAATCTCTCATCATAGAAATAAACCAACAGGAAAAAAAAAAGTATCTTACAATACTATTCTCTTCATACATATATAGACAGACAAGCATGCTTTAACATAAAGATGAAACCATCATGAAGAAGTTCAAAAATGTACCATTTTGCATTCTATTCAAATTGTCCAGATGCATTGTCGAAAGCAGACGCACATGAAATAGGAATCAAAGTATCGAATTTTAAACTTTTTGAAGCAAAAACTATCCAATTGACCGTCCCAAGCAAATACCCGTTTACATCATATTCAGATGATTAAATGCATTGTCGTTTCCAATGGTGTAAAAAACAAATTACTGAAAATGGTAATACTATACCTACCTTAGTGAACATACCAACAAAACATTCCATCCCAACTTTAGCAAAAAACAGATCATCAGCCAACAACCTCTCCCTAAACCCATCAAACTGCATCAACCACCCGAAAAACCGTGACTCTTCAAGCTCCAGAAACCTCGAAACCACTGACCCTGGTATCTTCCCGGCCTGGATCGCCGCCGCTAAATCCTTCGGAAAACTATCCAAAGACCGCTTCGCCTCCGCCAACACCACCATCGCCTCCCCCCTATTCTTATCCTCCGCACTATCACCATCGCCATTATGACTGTCGTCATCACTGTTATCTCCCCCGCCACCCCCTGAGGGAGGGGGATGGTCGTTGATGCCGCCATCTCCACCAGAAGAGCATGGGATGAAGAGAGGGAGGCGGTGGTTGTTGTGCTGGTGGCGGAGGGGGGAGGAGAGGGGAGGAAGGGGGAGGCGGAGATGGAGATGGAGAGAGGAGGGGGGGTTAAATGAACGGAGATTGATGAGCTTGGGGTTTGTATTGTTAGGTACAGAGGCGGTGAAGAAGCAGGCGGCGATTGCCATTTCTAAATTTAAAGTAGTGAAATGAACGGAGATTGATCAGCTTGGTGCTGACCGATGCTTGCCTTTATAGGGAGTGATGATGCGTCGAGGAGTACTAAAAACTTGACTTTGTTTTTTCTTTGATGTTTCCTATGTAGTTTTGTCTATAGCTCAGCGCTGGAGATTTGAAATATGACTACTTCGGTGGGGTAGGTGTCGGTAATGGTTGGTGAGACTTGAGAGAGGAGAGTCTTTTAAAGGGCAATTCGAGGGTTCAGACTCGGGTTCGCTGTCAAATTCCCCAGCCAAGCATTTGAGATCCACTCTCCTTTCTTTATTGTTATTGTTATAGTCAATCGATGCTATTTATTTATTTATTTATTTATTTTTCATAGTTTAAGATGAGAAAATCAAGGGGTGAGTGAGGCAGGGCAGTTAATTCCTTTTTATATGAAACTGGATAAAATAAAGTAAAAGGTATTAGGATTACTGTTTGTTCACGCGGTTACGGCTACTGCAGCTTTTAAAGTAACTCACGAATGTTAAATGTTTGATAATGATAAAACATAGTTTACCTATTCTTTATTTATTTATTTATTTATCATAGTTTAGGATAAGAAAATCAAGGGGTGAGTGAGGCAGGCACTTAATTACTTTTTATATAAAACTGGATAAAATAAAGTAAAAAGTATTAGGATTACCGTTTGTTTACGCGGTTGCGACTGCCGCAGCTTTTAAAGCAAATCACAAATATTAAATGTTTAATAATGATAAAACATAGTTAACTATTCACGTGGGACTCATTTAAATTTTGTTAAGATCGCATGTTTGTGGAAAGCAGCACACTGGACAGTGACTCCACTATTCATGTGAACAGTGGAGTCACTCTCCACTGTTCTGGTCGGACCAGGTCTAGTTCAAAATTAAATGTATTGAACCGGGTCTGATCTAGTTTAAAAAAAATATATTTTTATTTTTATTTTTAATTGTGTTTTATTCAAAAAAATTAGAAGGAAATCATTTGATGACGTAGTATTTGCAGAATTTAATCACAATCTCAATTTTGTTTCTGATATTATTTTACTCGATGTTATTGCGCGCTTAAAAAACCAAGGAAACTATAGTCCTTGTCGGATGGATTTCATACGTGATGAAATTGTAGATAGTTTAATGGAACAATAAAAAATATTTGATATAAGTATTATTTATTTCATGATGTAATAACAATAATTAAATATATAATATTTAAATTAAAACTCGTTAATATATATATAACCTCAATTTGAAAAGCATTCTTTTAACCGAACATATAAAACTACTTTTTGTTTAACCTCGATTTCAATCACAGTTTTAACCGAACATATATAAATAATAAACCAACCGCAACTAAAAATAATTTTTGTAAAATATTTTTTTTCAAACCACAACCACAAAATCCATTACAACACCAAGCGCATGATTGGAAATGTGGTAAAATTTTGTTTTTTTAAAGTGATTTTTAATTAAAAATATATTAAAATAATATTTTTATTATTATTTTTCAAGATTTATTTTTTATACCATTATATAAAAAATATTTTTTAAAAAAATATATAATTAAACTACAATGTTAAATAATACCGAAATGATAAATTATGAAACCATGCCCGCTGTTTTTTTTCCAACCTTCAACTTGCCGTCATACCATCCACCTCTCAAGTACAACGACGATGTAACGCCATTCTCTATTAATAATCATCAAAATGAATTATAAAATGTAATTTTTTTATGGCGCGGGTGTGCTGTGCATATGACTTTTGGATTTTTATTTTTATTTTTTCTCGAAGAGCCAATGAGTGAGTATTTTATTCTGCTGGGACACTTGTTTTCATACATTTCATAAAATTTATAAGTAGTTTGCTAACAACAAGTTAATATTTTATTTTGATGGGGCACTGTGTTTAATCCATTTTGAATTAAAAAAAAATGTAGAAATAGTTTCCTGACATTTATTAAAAATATTATTATTTGAAATCCAAATAATAATATTTTTAAAAGTATTTTTTATTTGAAAATGCATCAAAATAATATTTTTTTTGTTTTTAAAAAATTATTTTTGACATCAGCACATCAAATTGATCTGAAAACACATAAAAAAAAATATTAATTTAAAATAAAAAAATTAATTTTTTTTAATTTTTTCAAAAACATTTTTAAAACATAAAAATAAATAGACATTGGGACACCAATACCTCGATATTATCTTATTTGATAATTACAAATGTTATTCAACCAGTTTGCATATCAAAAATATATTTTTTTTTCAAATAGATTTAAAAACTTACCGTTGAAGTATTAAGAGAAATTATTTTTTAAAAAAAATACTTATCTCAAAATTTAAACTTGAAAAGTTAGAAAAGTCTCTTTAATAACTGAACGAACCTCTCGATACTAGCATGCTAGTAAATTCCCCCGTCTCTTTAATCTAATTTCATGAAAATTGAAGTTTTTCAGCTTAATTTAAATATTTTAAAATCTTTTAGAATATGTATGGAAGCGTTATTACATATGAATGGAAAACAACTAGCGAAAGTTATTTTTTTTTTATTTTAAGAAAGGTTCTTGATGGTAGTTTAAAAAAATATATTTTTTTTCTTTATTATTTTTTTTTCTATTTAGTTATAAAATTAAATAACATGCTTAATAAATTTATTTTTCTTGATATTTTATTACTTTTTCTTTATTTTCAAATTTAATAGTTTGTTTATGCTACTTTACGGGTTTATTAAAGGAAAAGTCTTAAAGATAGGCTTTGTGGTGTGATATTATTAGACAAAATTTTATGTTGTCTATTTTTGTTGTATATCTTGTGTTATTTTTATTTGTGTCAGTTGAATAATTATTAATAAAAAGGTGGTTGCAAAATAAAACATACTTATGCAAGAAAGGATGGGTGTTTCTTCCTAAAAAAAAAAAAACATTCAGGATTTAGTAATAAAAAACATGAAAAAACAAATTATAAAATTGACTCGTTGATTAGCAGCAACAAAGTTATAGAAGCAAGTTGAAGAATTATCCTATTAATTTATGGAGATGAAGAAGATAAAATTTCAAGATTGTGAAAAGTGTGATCATAACCTATGACTAGTTTTGATAACTCGTTTCAGGTGCATGAGTATAGTAGACAACTTCTTAATCGAGATGAACACCGTTGAGATTTTGATGATCTTGTCCATGATAAGATAAATGTGGATTGGTATTCTTCACTAAATTATGATATTTTATTTTCCTGATAATTGTGTTGATAATAGTATTTAGTGACAATAATGATATCATTAATAATTTAAATACTAAGTGCAAAGAAAACATAAAAGATGCTCGACAAAAAAAATTATTTAAACTAAGTTGATTATTTTGATTGCAAGATTATTATTATCAAAAAGATAAACGTGTTCAAGGATTACGGGGATAAAATATATATCAATGAAGCAAATTTGAGGTTTACATTTTATTACTCTAAAAACCAATGGAAGCAAATTATTTATTAATTGTTGTTCCATATACAAATTCTAAGATGAAAAGGCTAAAATTAATGCTTGTAATTATTATACACTCGAAATGAAGATATAAAGAATATTGAAGAGCTTTGATTGGACATTTATAGGATCAAGACATTAATAGTTTAAACTCGAAGACTTTTGACCCATGAAGACTAATGCAAGAGGTTTTCAAGAAAAAAGTATTTTTTTCTATCTAGTTAAGAAAATTAAATAATACACTTGATAATTTTATTTTTTCCAATTTGTTTTGGACTTTTATTACCTTTTTCTTTATTTTAAGGTTTTTCTAGTTTATTTATGTGTTCATTTAATTAGTTGTAACTCCTTTAAAGAGGTATATACAAGTAATAACATTTTTAAATTATGATTTGTGACATGACCTTATTTGACATGATTTTATGTTGTTTTTTTTTTAATTTTTATATATTTTCATGACCTTGTTTTTTTATATATATATTCTTGTTTGAACAATTTAATAATCGAGCAAAATCAATATAAAAATTATTCAAGCAAAACATATATGACAATTTAAACTCTAAACTATAATTTACCTCAACTCATTTTAACCATCTAAAATATAAAACATGCTTCTATTCCCTAGCGTTCATTAGCATACAGAAAGTTTCAGCTATGATTCTTCAATCCTTCCTGTTTGTATTGAAAAGTATATATACCTAACTTATTTTTTGAGATGCATCCTAATAATATGTAATTGAGTGTTGGGTAGAGAAAAGTATGCTCTGTGTATAATTTTCTCATCGGAGTATCATAACCCTTGACTTTTTTTATAAATCAAGACATTTTTTTTATTTTTAGTATTTCAACTCTTGATTTCCTCTCATGAAGCTTGTTTGAGAGCATGGGTGTAATTATTTTTTAAAATATTTTTGTATTAAAATATATCAAAATGATATATTTTTTATTTTTTTAAAATTTATTTTTAAAATTAGCGTATCAAAACTATTTAAAACACATAAAAAAATAATTTTTAACAAAAAAAATTAAATTTTTATAAAATGTTTATATTGCGTTCCGAAACGTGGATTAAGCATACAAAATAAACTCAGTCTAGTGATATAATAAAATGAGAATTAATAACATTATTTATAAAAATAGAAAGTGAACTATTTTTTTGAAAAAAAACAAGAAAATTAATGTCATCAAATGTATATGTTTTTCAAGGTTCACAAGATGTTATATGAAATAATTCACACGATCACAATGTTGAATAGAGCGTGTGTGCACGTTGCCAAAGACGCGTGGAACTTGTTCTGGTTTTGAGGGTGTTTGGGAGTGTGGTAGCGGTTGCTTTTCAAATAGCTTTTCGTGTCGAAAAGCATGTTAATAATATTTTTTTATTTTTTAAAAATTATTTTTGACATCAGCACATCAAAACAATCCAAAAAGTACAAACCATACTCAATTTTAACAAAAAAAAAATTAATTTTTTTTAAAAAGCCGGTTTAGCCGCAATGCCAAACAGGCATTTTGTATGGTGGACTGTCGGGGTTGTTGGGACGACCCCAGCTTTCAGCTGTGTGAGCTCGTTTGGATTCTGATTTCTCTTTCTGGATCTGAATCTGTAAACATAGAAAAACAAGTGGCATTTTCTTTTTAACAATTTGTTTTTGGAAGAATACATGTTTGTTTTAAAATAAAATTCAAATTATCATATTTGTTTTTGTATTTTTTAAAAAATATTTTATTTTTTTATTTGTTTTAAATTAAAATTTTTATAATATTTTAATATATTGATATTAAAAATAAATTTTTAAAAATAAAAAATTTTATTTCAATACATTTCCAAACATAAATACTTTAAAAAACAATTTCTGCTATGACATTAAATAGACCCTTACTAGATTCATTGCTTGCGGCCAAAAGAATTTTCAAGGTAAAAAGAATATTAAAAAAAATAATTAAAAATTGTTAACTAGATCGGAGTCATGGTTTCAATTAGTAATTTAAATAATATAATTAAAAAAATACAAAAATAATAAATAAATAGATAAAAAAATAACATTAAAAAGCACTTTAAAAAATAAAAATATATTATTTTAATATATTTTCAAATAAAAAACACTTTAAAAAATAACCGGAATCACACAATTAGCAAATATTTTATATATATTTTTTGCTATATATAAATCTTAATTATAATTTTTACAAAACATGTATTTAAATTTAATTAATTATATATAATTATATTTTTTTAAAATTTTATTTTTTTAAATCATAACAACGTAAATTAGCTTAAAAACAAACACATTCTTGTAGCTGATTGGACACCCAAAAACTTAGGAGGTCAGAGTCAGGACTCGAAATCACCACTACTATTTTATTCCCATTTTCTTAGACAAAGGAATTTGGCCACAGCCAACACTGGTTGTCGCTCCACTCCACGCCAGCGAATTGAAGTGCAAGAATATGGTCAGGAGTCCTCCGCAGCAATGTAATTAAACCCCGGCTCGGCATGACGTGGCAGATGGGGTGGGTTCGTTGATCTGGATTTATAAATATAATTTTATTTTAAGTTTTTTTTTTAAAAAATGTCAATATTTAAAAATTAAATTAAATTTTAATCAGATTTGGCGAGCTGACCTGTTAAATTAAAGTTAAATTCATTTTTCCAACACTTGGCCTCAGTTATGCGGCCACACATCATTTAATAACAAGAATAAGAATATAAAGTAATATAAAATGAATTCATTTTTTTAACACTTGGCATAAGTTATGGGGCAACACATCATATAATTACAAGAATATAAAGTAATATAAAAGATTGAAAATGAATCATCAGCGATTCTGAGCTGTCTTGGTGTGCTAGACCAGCTAACTTATTACGCCAGATCAAGAACAGTGGAGTCACTCTCTACGATTTCTTAGTTAAACAAATTTAATTTTTATTTTTATTTTTATTTTTAATTATATTTTACTTAAAAAATTAGAAGAAAATTGCTTGATGACGTAATATTTGAGAGATTTGATCATAATCCTAATTTTATTCATGATAATATTTTACTTGATATTGTTGCGCGCTTAAAAAACCAAGAAAACTGTAGTTCTTGTCAGATGAATTTCGTACATGATGAAATTTTAGATAGTTTAAAAAATATTTGATATAAGTATTATTTATTTCATAATGTAATAGCAGTAGTTAAATCTACAATATTTAAATTAAAACCCATCAATATTAATATATATATATATATATATATATATATTATTTTATAACTTCAATTTGAAAAGAATTCTTTTAACCATAGTTTTGAAACCCGGCCCGGCAAGTCGACCTAGGACCCAGGGCTGGAACCGGGCCGAATTGAAGAAAAAATAGAAAAAGTTATGACTTGGCTGACCTAGCAACACTCGGTTACAGCCCGTTAACTTTTTTTTTTTTTACTAAAATGATGTCATTTTGATTTTTTAAAAAATAGAAATTGACCCCGTCAAAACTTGGAACTCAGGTCTTGGACCGGGCCGGATTTAAAAATTTTGCTTTTACCCAAACACATTAAACTATTTTTTGTTCAACCTTAATTTCAACCACAGTTTTAACCAAACATATATAAATATCAAACCAAATTCAACTAAAAATAATTTTTTTCAAACCATAACTACAAAAGCTACTATAATATCAAAACACACGAGATTGCATGATTGGAAAGGTAGTAAAATTTTGTTTTTTAAAGTGATTTTTAATTTAAAATATATTAAAATAATAATATTATTATTATTATTCAAGATTTATTTTTTATACTATTATATAAAAAATATTTAAAAAATAATTTTTCAAAAAATATAATTAAACTACAATGTTAAATAATACCGAAATGATAAATTATGAAACCATGCCCGCTGTTTTTTTTCCAACCTTCAACTTGCCGTCAAACCATCCACCTCTCAAGTATAACGACGATGTAACGCCATTCTCTATTAATAATCATCAAAATAAATTATAAAATGTAATTTTTTTATGGCATGGGTGTGCTGTGCATATGACTTTTGGATTTTTTTTATATTTTTTTTTCTCGAAGAGCCAATGAGTGAGTATTTTATTCTGCTGGACGCTCGTGTTAGTCCATTTCATAAAATTTATAAGTAGTTTGCTAACAGCAAGTTAATATTTTATTTTGATGGGGGCACTGTGTTTAATCCATTTTGAATAAAAAATAAATGTAGAAACAGTTTCCTGACATTCATTTTAACACATGACGTTTGAAATGCAAGCAATTATGATTATGGTCTATTTAAAAATATAGTTGTAGTTATTTTTAAAAGTATTTTTTATTAAAAAATATATTTAAATAATATATTTTTTTATTTTTTAAAATTATTTTTGACATTAACACATCAAAATAATTTGAAAACACCAAAAAATTATTAATTTGAAACAAAAAAAATTAATTTTTTTAAAAAATATTTTTGAAACATAAAAATAAATAGGACCTAATACCGTGACACCGATAAAATTAATTTTTTTTCAAATAGATTTAAAAACGTTGAAGTATCAAGAGAAATTATTTAAAAAAAAATACTTATCTCAAAATTTAAACTTGAAAAGTTAGAAAAGTCTCTTTAATAACTGAACGAACCTCTCGATACTAGAATGCTAGTAAATTCCCCCGTCTCCTTAATCTAATTTCATGAAAGTTGAAGTTTTTCCAGCTTAATTGAAATATTTTAAAATCTTTTAGAATATGTATGGAAGCGTTATTACATATGAATGGAAAACAACTAGAGGAAGTTTTTTTTTTTTTTTTTTAAGAAAGGTTCTTGATGGGAGTTTTAAAAAACATATATTGTCCTTTATTATTTTTATTTTTTCCTATTTAATTATAAAATTAAATAATATGCTAAATAAATTTATTTTTCATGATATTTTATTACTTTTTTATTTTCAAATTTAATAGTTGTTTATGCTACTTTATGGGTTTATTAAAGGAAAACTCTTCAAGATAGAAACTGCTTAAAGAAAAATACCCGGCATGAGTATAGCAAGCAGCTTCTTAATCGAGACAAATATCGTGGAGATTTTGATAATCTTGTCCATGATAAGATAGACGTGAATTGGTATTTTTCATCGATTTATAATATTTATTTCTTGATAATAGTGCTGATAATTATATAGTATATAGTGACAATAATGGTAATAATGATATTATTAATGGCATTCTCACTAATAATTTAAATATTAAGTGCAAAGAAAACTTGAAAGGTGCTCGACAAAAAAAATACATTTTAACTATATTGATTATTTTGATTGCAAGATCACTATTATCAAAAAGATAAACGTGTTCAAGAATTACGTGGATAAAATATATATTAACGAAGCAAGTTATAGGTTTACATTTTATTATTCTAAAAATCAATGGAAGCGAAAAATTTGTTAATTGTTGTTTCCCATACAAATTCTAAGATGAAAAAGGCTAAAATTGATGTTTATAATTATTATACACTTGAAATGAAAATATATAAAAAAGTTGGAGAGCTTTGACTAGACACTCATAAAATCAAGAGCAAAATAATTTAAACTTAAAGACGATTTTTTTTCGACCCATAGAGACTAATGCAAAATGTTTTTTTAAAAAAATTATTTTTCCTATCTAGTTAAGAAAATTAAATAATGCACTTAATAATTTTATTTTTTCTAATTTGTTTAGGATTTTTATTACTTTTTTTTATTTTAAGTTTTTCTTGTTTATTTAGGTTGATTTTTGTGTTTATTTAATTAGTTGTAACTCCTTTAAAAGGTGTTTACTATTTGAAGAGAAGTATTAAGTAAAAAAATTATAAATCATGATTTATGACGTTATCTTATTTAACTGAATTTTGAGTTGTTTATTTTTATTATTTTTTTATATTTTTAGATGATTCATTATTCTTGTTTGAACAATTTAATAATCGAGCAAAACCAATATAAAATTTAATAAAAAAAACATATATAACAAATTAAACTCTAAACTACAATCTACCTCAACTCATTTTTAACCATCTAAAATATAAACCATGCTTCTATTCTCTAGCGTTCATTAGCATATAGAAAGTTGATTCTTCAATCCTTCCTGCCTGTATTGAAAAGTATACATACCTAACTTATTTTTTAAGATGCATTCTAATAATATGAAATTGAGTGTTAGGTAGAGAAAAGTATGATCCAAGTGTATAATTTTCTCATCGGAGTACCTTAACTCTTGATTTTTTTTATAAATCAAGAAATTCCAACTTTTTTTTTCTTTGGAGTATTTCAATTTCTGATTTTCTCTTTTAGGTCTATTTTGAAGTGTGGTTATTGTTATTTTTGAAAGTATTTTTCATACTGAAATACATCAAAATAATATATTTTTTTTATTTTTTAAAAATAATTTTTTAAATTAATGCATCAAAACGATTTAAAACATAAAAAAAATTAATTTTATTTTAAAAATTAAACTTTTATAAAACGTAATTTGCATCTTGTTCTTAAACATGACATAAAAAGAATAAACTAAATCTACTACCTAATCAATATAATAAAATGAGAATTAATAAAATTACTTTTAAAAATAGAAAGTGGAATACTTTTTTGAAAAAAAAGAGAAAATCAATGTCATCAAATGTGTATGTGTTTTCAAGGTTCACAGGATTGTTATATGAAACAATTCACACGATCACAATGTTGAAGGGAGCGTGTGTGCACGATGCCAAAGACGCGTGGAACCTGTTCTGGCTTTGTATGGTGGACTGTCGAGGGTTGTTGGGACTACCCCAGCTTTTCGACCTCGTTTGGATTCTGATTTCTCTTTCTGGATCCGAATCTGTAAACATAGAAAAACAGTGTAAGTGGCATTTTCTTTTTAACTGTTTGTTTTTTTGGAAGAATACATGTTTGTTCTAAAATAAAAATCAAATTAAAGCAATGTTTGTTTTGTGTTTTTAAAACAATATTTTATTTTTTTTGGTTTCAAATTAATAAATTTATATCGTTTTGATGTGCTGATATTAAAAATAAATTTTAAAAAACAAAAAATTTTATTTCAATAAATTTCCAAACAAAAAATACATTAATAAACAATTTCTACCGTAATATTAAACAAGCATTAATTAGATTCGTTGCATGCAGCTAAAAGAATTTTCAAGGTAAAAAGAATATTAAAGAAAAAAAAATAAAAATCGTTAACTAGATCATAATCATCGTTTCAATTGGTAATTTAAATAATATAATTAAAAAAATAGAACAATAATAAATAAACAGACAAAAAAATAACATTAAAAAGCACTTTAAAAAATAAAAATATATTATTTTAATATATTTTCAAATAAAAAACACTTTGAAAAACAATCACAACCACACAACTACCAAATATTTTATATATATTTTTTACTTTACATAAATCTCAATAATAGTTTTTATCAAATAAATATTTAAATCCAACTAATTACATGGAATCATATTTTTTTTTTCCACAGTCACATAAATTACCTTAAAAACAAACACTTTCTTGTAGCTGATTCGACACCCAAAACTTGGGAAGTCAGAGTCAGGACTCGAAATCACCACTACTATTTTATTCCCATTTTCTTAGACAAAGGAATTTGGCCACAGCCACCTCTGGTTGCCGCTCCACTCCTCGACAGCGAATTGAAGTGCAAGAATATGGTCAGGAGTCCTCCGCGGCAATGTAATTAAACCCGCATGACGTGGCAGATGGGGTGGGTCGTTGATTTGGATTAATAAATATAATTTTATTTTAAGTTTTTTTTTAAACAAATGTCAATATTTAAAAATTAAATTAAATTTTAATCAGATTTTGCGAGTTGACCTTTTAAATTAAAGTTGAATTCATTTTTGCAACACTTGGCCTCAGTTATGCGGCCATACATCATATAATAACAAGAATAAGAATATAAAGTAATATAAAATGAATTCATTTTTTTAACACTTGGCATAAGTTATGGGGCAACAAATCATATAATTACAAGAATATAAAAGATTGAGAATGAATCATCAGCGATTCTGAGCTATCTTGGTGGGTGAGACCAGCTAACTTATTAGGTAAGATTAGGTTTAATAATTTTTGTTTACTTTGAATTTAAAATTTTAATAGCTATAATTTTTTAATTTATACATCATTTAAAAACATGGTTTAAATAATATTTTATAAAAATTTAAATTTTTTATTTAAAATTATATTTTAATACTTTTAGATTATTTTGATATGATGATATCAAAAATATATATATTTTTTTAAATTATTTTGATGTAATTTAAAAAAAAAATACTTTAAAAAATAATAATTACCACAATCTCAAACATTGTATTATTTATCAACTTTAAGCAGGTAAATTGTTTTTTTTTTATGAAAACACAGTATCTTCATCTACAACAGGGAAACAGCATAAATATTGCCTTTTTCGATTTATCTGGCAAAAGAACTTCACTGTTTTTGTAGTTAGGAGTTAGGACTCTTCGGTCGGCGAGGCAAAAAACTCCCCGAACCTTTTATCTAGCTTGAAGGGTGGTAATGCCTAGGACTTGTGGCCTGTGGGGGTGATAAAAAATATGGGCTTACAACTTGACCTTGTCCATTTCGGCCAGCCCATTTCGGCCCTGGGTGTCTCCAGGCGTATACAATTGATTTATTTCCTGAGATTTTCTGGCGAATGTGCTAGGATATGGTGATTTCGAGTGTAAAATAATAAAAAATAATTTTAGGTAAAACAAATTCAAAATTTTCCCAGCTTTTATTTAAAACGTAATGTCAAACAGTAGCTTAAATATCAATGTGTTAAATAAAATGATAACATTTAATAGATGTCAGGATGGTGTTTATGGTGTCTGAAACATTATTGAGTCAACAAATCACGTAATGGGTAAAGTGTAGAAATTATTTAAGTGTAGTAATAATTATTTTTTAAAAAATTTTTATCTGGAAATGCATTAAAAAATATATATTTTTTTATTTTTTAAAAATTATTTTTAATATTAACAAACTAAAACATTTCAAAAATATTAAAATAAAAATAATAAATTTTGCCCAATCTTTTTTGCGAAACGGAGGCTTAGAAGAAGAGATCTAAACTATAGTTTGAAAAGCATATGATGTTTTTTCTGTATGTAGTTTATAATCTAATAAATGTTATCTTATATTTTAATATCTTTATTATCACTTAACTTATATATTCACTCAGATACTTTATTGTATGATATAATTAGATATCCATGTAAATAAAATTACAAATCACACACTCAATTATAAAAATTAGATAAGTTGAGGCACTCAAAATTGCTTATGGGTGTTTATTATTTTTGAGTTAATTATTTAACTTAATCCTTCATGAATGTAATTATAGTTTGTTATAACCTACTTCTTTCATGAATTTTGTGCTTCTTTTCCTTTTCCTTTTTTTTTTTGTCTCTTGAAAAATAGGAAAATGGAAAGACAAGTGGATAGGTTTGGGAAAAAGGCATGATCAATATTTTTTAAAGTATTTTTTATTTAAAAAAATATTAAAATAATATATATTTTAAAAAAATATATTTTACAATAGTGCATTAAAACGATATAAGAAAATAATTTTAAACAAAAAAAAAATTAAGTTTTTAAACAACGTAGTCACAACTGTGTTTCCAAACATTACCTCAATGATGTTATTAAGCCAAATCAAGCTCAATGAGTTATCATGGTGACTTGTTGACCCAATCGCTAGCTCGATTGAGTTTGGAAGTAAACATTGTGAAAGCTGATCAAGTGTGGCCCCGTCGACTTGGTGGATTCATCGGTAAATTGATCAACCTAGTAAATACTTTCCTTGACTATTTATAAGAAAAATATGTTTTAAAAACAACACTGGTTAGGTTTTTTTTTATCATGAACATGACCACAATGAACTAATTTGATATGACCATTTGTCTCTTTCTTTTTTATTCCCTTTATTTTCTCATTGATTAGGCCTTTATTGGGCATGAATGGGATGTAAATTGAATAGTTGTCAAGGAAAAATGGAAAAATTAAAAAAATTACTTGGAGTGTGTACCTAATGACCAATGTGTGAGGAAGTTGTTGCATTAGGAGGCGTGTGCGACTTTCTTTGAGTTATGGTGGCTTTTCTTGATGTTGTTGGAATTGTCTTGGTAAGAAATTCTATCCAAGACGTCAAGTGGTGGCGATGCAGATTCGGTATGACTCTGACAACTCATTATTCTTTACTTTCTTTTCCTCTTTCCTTTGATTTTGATACCTGGTTTTTATATTCTTCCTTTCAAGAACAAAAAAAGGGTTATATTTTTTTTTCTAATATCAAATTAGATCCCTACACCATTCATTGTTTTTTTAAAGCAACATAAATGTTTTTTTTTTTTAATCAAGCATTAACTAAATACTAGAAAGTGTTATTGCCAACGCAAGCACTCCACAACAAGTCAGTCAAAGTAATTTCTCAAATTAAAAAAATTACTTGGAGTGTGTACCTAATGACCAATGTGTGAGGAAGTTGTTGCATTAGGAGGCGTGTGCGACTTTCTTTGAGTTATGGTGGCTTTTCTTGATGTTGTTGGAATTGTCTTGGTAAGAAATTCTATCCAAGACGTCAAGTGGTGGCGATGCAGATTCGGTATGACTCTGACAACTCATTATTCTTTACTTTCTTTTCCTCTTTCCTTTGATTTTGATACCTGGTTTTTATATTCTTCCTTTCAAGAACAAAAAAAGGGTTATATTTTTTTTTTTCTAATATCAAATTAGATCCCTACACCATTCATTGTTTTTTTAAAGCAACATAAATGTTTTTTTTTTTTAATCAAGCATTAACTAAATACTAGAAAGTGTTATTGCCAACGCAAGCACTCCACAACAAGTCAGTCAAAGTAATTTCTCAAATTAAAAAAATTACTTGGAGTGTGTACCTAATGACCAATGTGTGAGGAAGTTGTTGCATTAGGAGGCGTGTGCGACTTTCTTTGAGTTATGGTGGCTTTTCTTGATGTTGTTGGAATTGTCTTGGTAAGAAATTCTATCCAAGACGTCAAGTGGTGGCGATGCAGATTCGGTATGACTCTGACAACTCATTATTCTTTACTTTCTTTTCCTCTTTCCTTTGATTTTGATACCTGGTTTTTATATTCTTCCTTTCAAGAACAAAAAAAGGGTTATATTTTTTTTTTTCTAATATCAAATTAGATCCCTACACCATTCATTGTTTTTTTAAAGCAACATAAATGTTTTTTTTTTTTAATCAAGCATTAACTAAATACTAGAAAGTGTTATTGCCAACGCAAGCACTCCACAACAAGTCAGTCAAAGTAATTTCTCAAATTAAAAAAATTACTTGGAGTGTGTACCTAATGACCAATGTGTGAGGAAGTTGTTGCATTAGGAGGCGTGTGCGACTTTCTTTGAGTTATGGTGGCTTTTCTTGATGTTGTTGGAATTGTCTTGGTAAGAAATTCTATCCAAGACGTCAAGTGGTGGCGATGCAGATTCGGTATGACTCTGACAACTCATTATTCTTTACTTTCTTTTCCTCTTTCCTTTGATTTTGATACCTGGTTTTTATATTCTTCCTTTCAAGAACAAAAAAAGGGTTATATTTTTTTTTTTCTAATATCAAATTAGATCCCTACACCATTCATTGTTTTTTTAAAGCAACATAAATGTTTTTTTTTTTTAATCAAGCATTAACTAAATACTAGAAAGTGTTATTGCCAACACAAGCACTCCACAACAAGTCAGTCAAAGTAATTTCTCAAATTAAAAAAATTACTTGGAGTGTGTACCTAATGACCAATGTGTGAGGAAGTTGTTGCATTAGGAGGCGTGTGCGACTTTCTTTGAGTTATGGTGGCTTTTCTTGATGTTGTTGGAATTGTCTTGGTAAGAAATTCTATCCAAGACGTCAAGTGGTGGCGATGCAGATTCGGTATGACTCTGACAACTCATTATTCTTTACTTTCTTTTCCTCTTTCCTTTGATTTTGATACCTGGTTTTTATATTCTTCCTTTCAAGAACAAAAAAAGGGTTATATTTTTTTTTTCTAATATCAAATTAGATCCCTACACCATTCATTGTTTTTTTAAAGCAACATAAATGTTTTTTTTTTAATCAAGCATTAACTAAATACTAGAAAGTGTTATTGCCAACGCAAGCACTCCACAACAAGTCAGTCAAAGTAATTTCTCAAATTAAAAAAATTACTTGGAGTGTGTACCTAATGACCAATGTGTGAGGAAGTTGTTGCATTAGGAGGCGTGTGCGACTTTCTTTGAGTTATGGTGGCTTTTCTTGATGTTGTTGGAATTGTCTTGGTAAGAAATTCTATCCAAGACGTCAAGTGGTGGCGATGCAGATTCGGTATGACTCTGACAACTCATTATTCTTTACTTTCTTTTCCTCTTTCCTTTGATTTTGATACCTGGTTTTTATATTCTTCCTTTCAAGAACAAAAAAAGGGTTATATTTTTTTTTTCTAATATCAAATTAGATCCCTACACCATTCATTGTTTTTTTAAAGCAACATAAATGTTTTTTTTTTAAAATCAAGCATTAACTAAATACTAGAAAGTGTTATTGCCAACGCAAGCACTCCACAACAAGTCAGTCAAAGTAATTTCTCAACCTCATATGAAACAATGAACAATCTAAAGATAAAATTGAAAATAAAATTTAAAAAGTGGAATAAAAAACACAATTTTTTTAAAAAAATATTGTGGTGGTGCACATTGTTTTGGGAGCTCGTGAACAATGAATACGCCATGACTTATAAATATTTTTGTTAATTTTAAATACTATTCAACAATTTAACATAATTATGACAATAAAATATCAATCACACACACATATAATGTGTGAAAAACCTTTAGATCAATTGGTTATGCAATTCATCTTTAATTTCTTAAGTATTGATATGAGTGTTTTGAATTTGATTTTAGTTCTTGAAGAGAAAATATTTTCTTGGATCGACTCATACATAACATTGAGAGCAAATAATTTAGCTCAGGTAACCTCGGCCATTTATGGGTTAATCATGCTGCAAAAGTGCTTTATAACCCTATTTCCGTGGATAGTATCTTTAAAAAAAAAATAATTTTTTTTATTTTTATTTTTTTTTATGTTTTATTTTTTTAACATATTAATATTAAAAATAAATTTTAAAAATTAAAAAAAATTATTTAAATATATTTTTAAATAAAAAATATTTTTTTTAAAAAATTATTACCACTTATAAAAAATTACATATATTATTTTATTTTTAACTTTTGATGAGTTGTCAAAGCAAACCTTTCCTAATCGATATCCAAGGAAGCAGATGTGTTTAAAAATATTTTATTTTTTAAAATAATATTTATTATTATTATTATTTAAAATTTATTTTTAACATCAATAAATTAAAATAATTTAAAAATATTAAAAATATATATTTAAATAAAAACAAATTTAAATTTTTGACAAAACACATGTCCTAAATAAATACCACCTTTTCATTGGTAACTATTCTATTCTTGATGATCAAATGCCTTTTCGTTGAAATAAATATATGTTTATAGAGATTGAGACAATGATCTTCTCCAATTTGGTTGGATTTTGTTAAAAAAAAAACATGCGTTGCATACGTGTTTCTAGATTTCCACGAGAAACACACGTTTGACGTCTTCTCCAAATCAAGTGAGGGCATTAAAAATTAACCAAAAAAAAAAAACACTCAGAGAAGAAGTTTTTAAGTAATCCTTTTTTAAAATACTATTCACTATTTGTTTTTTTAATTATTATTTTTTAATATTAATTTTATTTTTTAATCGGTTTTATATTTTTTTTGGGCTAGGATATCTTAATCTTATGATCATGGTTCCAAGTTTTGATAATTTTAATCCTGGTTAAATCAGATTTTTTTTTCTAAGAGATTATATCAATCTTATAACCTGAGTCATGGACTTTTTATTGAATTGTTCCTATCTCATGACCCGGGTCATGAATTTAAAAAGTTAACTCAATTGACTTGGTTTTTTTTATTTGACTTTTTTCTTTTTAATTTCATCACTTAATATTGTATTTTATTGTTAATTAGGTCTCATGATTTATTTTGATTTATTTTTTATTGGGTTATTTTGGCCTCATGACTAGAAAATAATGATTGGTGGGTTAACCCGAGTTGACTTTACTTATTTTTATGTCATTTTTTAATTAATTGTTTTTGACAAATTTCATCGTTAAACATTGGGTCTGACAGGATTGATTAATAATTGAACTTTATAATTTTTTTTGATTTGCTATCTATAGGGTTATCTCAGTCTCATGACTAGAGTCCCGAATTTGACAAGTTAAATTGGGTTAAATCAAGTCCTTTATTTTATTTTTTTTCTATAAGGTTATTTTGGTCTCATGACCCGGATCATGATTTTGACGGATCGATTCAAGTTATTTTTTTATGTTTTTTTTAACCTCATCATTCAACGTAAAGTTGATTAGAAATTAGATTTTGTAATTTTTTTAATTTGTTTTCTATAGAGCTATCTTGGTTTTATGGCCTGGGTCGATGGTTTGACATGTTAACTCTGGTCGCTTTTCCAAGTCATTTTTTAATTGATTTTTTTCAATTCCATCTTTTAATATTAGGTTGATTGAGAATAAAACTTCATAATTTATTTTGATTTTCTTACTGTTAAGTTATCATAATCTCATAACTCGGGTTGTGGATTTGACATGTTAACTTGAGTTGATCCAAGTCAATTACTATGTTGTTATCTTAATATTAAAAAAATATATCATTTTAAAAAAATGAGTTAAGTTAGGTTTTTACAGGTTGATCGAGTTGCTTTTAGACCTATACTGATGTATTTATCAATATGGGAAATATTGTTGAAAGCTTGTCAAATTATTAATTAATTAACGAAAGGAGAAGTGAAGTAACTGATTACTTTCTTATAAATTACTATTTTATTTTATAAAAAACATATATATATATTTAATTTTATTATGTAAAATTAAATTTATTAAAAATATAACTTTATAGTTTTTGTTGATTTACTTTTTATAAAGTTATTCTAGTTTTCTGATACAGGTAATTTATTTGACGAGTTAAATATGATTTTTCCATAATTTTATTTTTTAATATTTAATTGATTGTGAATCAGACTTCATAATTTGTTTTGATTTACTTTCTATAGGATTATTATGGTTCCATGATTTAAATTGTGGATTTTATCAAGTTAACCTAATTAACCCGAGTCGATCAAATATGTTATTTTTTTAATATTAAAAAAAAATATTATCTCAAATTTTTTTAGTCAAACCATGTTTTGTTGATTATCTGAATTGTCTTTAGAAATATTAAGTTGACTAGATCATACCGGATAAACTCATATGATTTTTTAAAAAATTAAAGCAAATATTCAAGAGAATTTATACACTAAGGACGTTTTTTAAATTATCTAAAAAAAAGCGATATAAGGTCAATTAATATCCAAATCTGCTAAAAAAAATATTTTACTATAAAAAAGAAAAGAAGTAATATTAACAATGGAGGATAATACTGATAAAATAAAATAATCTTTAATGAAATAATTACAATTGTATTTTAAAATATATACCATGATGCCATATTTTTTAAATAATATTATATGTTTTTAATGATAGGGTAGCAATTTTTTTATAAATAATTACATAAAAACCTAATATACATATTGTTTTTTAAATTTCCCATAACTATTCAATGAGAATAAATATCATATTTGTTTTATAGAAGTGGTTCAAATTAATTAATTAATTATTTTTCATATTGTCATATAAATATCATCAAGGAATAACTTTTTCTTTTATTATTATTATTATTATTATTAAGACTTGATTTTCAAATCATAATAATTTTTTATTAAAATTTCTTCATGCTATATATATACAAAGAAGCTTTAGTGCATTTGTGTCTAGATAGTTTCTCAGTTAAAAAAAAAAACTTTTTATATTAAAGAAGCATATTCTTATACTTTCATCATGAAAATAATTTGACTTTTATGTACGAATTTTGTGTTCATAAATTTGTTCACAATTGAATAAAAACTTTTCATTGGTTGAAATATACACCTTCGACGTGTCATTGTTTATAAAATTATAAACAACTCGCCAGAACCTCCACGCAAATAGGCTGTCGAAGAGTGGACCTGCCATAAAGTGAAAGTTGACTACTCAAGAACAGGCGCACGCTCTTGACCACATCCCTGCGCTCCTTGGATCCTTAGATATAAGTTGCCTGTCTTTCTCTTAGCATAAACTTTCACGATGGGAGTTTCTAATATATTTTTTTTAAAAAAGTTTATGCATGAGATAAGAAACCAGCACAAGTTTGAGTTCATAGCCATTAGGCTTTGGAAATGAATGGAGAAAGTGCATTTAAAAATATATTTAAATATTATTTTTAATATCGATACATCAAAATAATTTAAAAATATAAAAAAAATAAAAAATAAAAAATAATTAAATTTTTATAAAAATATTTTTAAAACGTGAAAATAACTTAGTCAAAGTAAAAAATATCTCTCTCTCTCTCTCTATCTATATATATATATATTGTCATGGTTTATTCGTTCGATACAACTAGTGAGAGGCATGTTTAGGTGACGCATCACGTTTTCCTTTTCTTTTAGCTGATCACCCAATTTTTCCGGCAAGTGATTATATGTGTATTTTGATTCTTTCCTGCCATTTTTTTTTAATTAACGTGGTTGTTCGGACCAGCTTGCGCGTATTTTGATTAATCCCACGGACCCTGAAGTTAACGATCATGTAAACCTCCAGTGGCCATTATATGAGTAACCTAGGGATTGAACCTGAGACCACAGATAGAGCAAACTTCTTGGTCCCAAACTTTTACCGCTGAACCACCATCTAGATGGTTTTTTTCCGGTTATTTTGAGTGGTTGAGTGGAGGCTTATGAGCTACTTTCCATTATCTTCAATAAAATGAGAAACACCATATTTATCCGACAAATTATGTACAAAAATTACATCTAATTCCAGCATGTATTAATTCGACGAGACGAATATTGCAGCAAAGACTTCATAGACACGTATAGGCAACTCGACTAATTAATTATCACAATTTTTTTTGGGTGAAATCGGAGGTTCATCAACAGGTATTCGGGGCAGTTCTTCCGTTCGTAAATTATCAATCTTTTGTCAGTGATTTGAACCCGAGTTTTTTGTTATAGAAATCCTAAATCTTGATTAGTAAGTGGACGTTGTAGCCATGAGCATCTAATTACGCCATATTTGAAGCTAGTCACGATCGAGCCTTTCAAAATCAAAATCAAAATCATGTCATGCAAGATAAAATAAAGATATTACAAAAAGATTGTTTGGCTTTTACACACACACACAAGACATTGATTAAAATGACCATCTCAACGAAAACCATGGCCGATTAGCTAAAAACATTTGCAACGTTATAAGTAGATTATTTGTTATCATATTCTTTTTTAAAGGATGAACGATCACTTCTTGAACCGATTTTCGTATAACAAGAAAAAAAATTCCTTTTTTTGGGTCAGATTTTAGATAAATTATTTACACTAAAACTAAATTACTAACGAAAGGTTCGTTCTCGCAATTTTCTTTGATCTGGAACTTGATCTTGACACTATGGAGAGCTGACCCATGATATATATATATATCTAAAATCTGACCCAAAAAAAGCAATTTTTTTTCTTTTCATACGAAAATCGGTTCAAGAAGTGATCATTCATCCTTTAAAAAAGAATATGATAACAAATAATCTACTTATAACGTAGCAAATGTTTTTAGCTAATCGGCCATGGTTTTCATTGAGATGGTCATTTAATCAATGTCTTGTGTGTGTATTAAGTGTTCTACAAAAAGATTTAATTAGTTTAAGATAAATCAATATTTACAAATTTATTTAGCTTACGTAATTAATTAATATATATTATCATTAATATTCTATATAAACTTGATTTAACATGTAACATAAATTGTTGATAAACCTGTAATTAACTAATAATGATGTTTTCATCCGGGAAAAAAAAGAGAGTTTATACCTCATCCTTGTAAAAAAAAAAAAATAATAATAATAATCATTTCCGACCATTTTTGATTTTTTTTAATCACCAACGGGCAGATTTTCTCAATTTCTTCATGGGGTGATTTATATTAACACATAAAGATTACATTGACTAATATCTCAAAAATCAAAGAAAATGAATTACTACAATATTCACTAAAAGCGCCTAACGTTGGGATTATTTAGGGCCATATAATACAATAAGATTTAAGATGACGTGATTTGTCACGCGTGACGCAGAAAAGGCAGCAAAATTTACCCTCTGGTTTTGATCTTGAACCCTGCAAATTAAACACCATGGCCCTTAATGGACCTGACAGGATATTACAGGACATGGATACAGTACTTCATGAGAGCACAATAAAATGAAGAAGACAAACAAGCACATTCAATTTAGTCACTATTAGCATCTGTACTTATAGAGCCTCCATCTGAGATGAACCAGCGATGTTCTTGAGCACTTGTTCAACGTGATGTGCCGTATCTGCTGGATGAGCGTCCGCTCTGGGCCTCTCCGGCAAAACCCACCGGCCGTCAGCATTTCTCACCATCCCTTTGTTCTCATCTTGCCGCCAATACGGTGGCACCCCATACTCCCTCCTCAAGAAGTCGCAACTCTTGTTAACAAGGGCGATATCCCTTTTTGTCGCCAAGCAAAACCGCTGGCCTTTGCCATGGTAGCCATCCACCAAGTGTAAATGAGCTTCAAGATTATGTGCGCAACCGAGATCTTTAGTAGGCTGTAGAAACGGGCTATGGGTGTGATCCAATGCGAGTTCCACCCCAACATGCGCGTAGCTCCATGGAAATGACAAATTGTCTTCTATGTATCTTTGGAATTGTGATTTCTCGTTAGCAATAATCCCTGGCACGGTTGGTACCTTATCATGCACATTGATCACCCTCAGCACCTTAACCCCGAGCTCATCGCACCGTTCCTTGAATTTAAGATTTCCCACACGAGGACCCGAGAAAGAGAAGACCGTGATAGGAATTCTAGTCCTGTACTCTCCATCATCCATGTAATTAAGTCTCATCTCTGCAATATCATAAGCACTTAAAGTGGCCAGAGCTGCCCCGAGGCTGTGCCCCGTGATGGTGATGCTAATTTCTTCACCTCTGTAGTAATCAAGAAGCCGCTTAATCTCGGCCAAAACTTGTTCGCGAGCTGAGAATGTGCAGTACTTGCAAGAATTCTCTTTCTTGGTATACAAATCGTAAAAACCTAACTCAATCTTGATGGATGGATCGTTTGTGAAATTGGCCACGCAAAGGATATCTTTGAGATCATAAATCCATTCTAGGTATGTGACTGTGCCTCTCCATGCAACGACTATGTCGCGCCTCCCTAGCCGTTTGATCTCTTCTTCATTTGTCGTGACAGCAACGTACCCCATCCAGTTCGCGTGTGTGCTCCAAACTCTGCTTAGCTTGGATTTTTGAAAGAAATTTGGGAGGTTGATGTTTGAAGTTGCATAGAGGTATCTGCTTATTTGGTAATTAACATGGCCTTGCATATCCAGCTTTTCGAAGAACTGAGCTCCTCGGTATTTGCACGAGCCACAATACTTGGAGTGAGGATCAAAATCGAAAGAATCGTAGGATGCTTGTGCAAATTCTCCATAACGAATGATTTCTTTGCGGAGATGGGAATCCATTGGGTCCAGTAGTCCTTCCCAGTCATTGCAGCCTTGAATTTCCTTCCAAATTTCGCTAAGAGGCCTCTCGTCTTCTTCATTAACTAGGGTGCTTTCGTTTAGTTGTGGAGTTAAAGCACTTGATACAGACGAGCCTTTGATCTTGAGAGTTGTAGAATTTGGTGAAAAGGCTTTGTTCAGAAGAAAGAGAGATTTAGGTTTGTTGAGGTTGTATCTTGGCAAGAGACCTTTAGAGAGAGGCGGTGGAGTTCTTTTCTGGGTGTTGAAAGCCAAACGCAGTGACGCCATGAAAACCTCGTTTTTAACAGAGTTTTTAAGAGAGAGAGGAGGAAATGGAGGAGTTCTTGCTTCTAAGAAATTAAAAGCAGGACTATAACTATGTATGGAAGAATTTAGTGGTGGTGGTTGGGGGTGGTGTGGAGGGACTTGAGCATGCCAAAGTGCTGCACTAGTTCTGAAACGTGATTTTCTTTCTTCAGGACCACCCGCTTCATTAATGTAGTAAACGTGTGTTAAATATTGTTCTTCAATTAAAAACCGTATGAAAAAAAAATATTTTATTTTTTTTAATTCCTAACATCGATATATTAAAATAAAAAAATATTAATTCAAAGCTTCTTTTAAAAAATAAAAAAAATTTAACATATAATTATACTGCAGTACAAGATACCAAACAGTATCGAAATAAATTTAAAGGTTTAATGGTTGGTGAAAGAAATTTGTTTTATTTATTATTTTTTTCGTTTAAATTTCAGACTAGTATCAAAGAAATTTTATGACGTTGATGTAGAGTATGTTATTAAAATCACAGGGTAAAAAATTAGTTTTGTTTAATTATTAATGTATAAATTGATTTAAAATCTTAATATAAAAAACTAATTAATAACAAATAAAAATAAATAATAAATAAATGTTAAATAATTACCTCAATTCAATACCTTAAGCTGTTAGGTGAGATGTTATAGTGACCATCATATAAGCATCTTAGAATTTAAACTTAAAATCACATAAAAAATAAATTTTTTAATCTCAAACTTTTTATAATTGAACCACCGTTAAAAATCATTCTTGATTGGACCGGTGAGATCGAGGCTTTAAATTAGTTGATAAAGTGAGAGAATATTTACTGTTCGTAATCATTCGTACACTTCATGTTTGCGTGTAAGTAAGATTCGTCATTTGATTTTTTCCCATTGATTATTGATTAGATATCCACTGCCTAGTTGCCCCAGCCCTGTCGTGACTCGTGAGAGCTTTTTTACGCTGTATTTGTTTTCCTCGGGCGAAACTGTATTTTTTAAAAAATATTTATTTTATTTAAAATTAATTTTTATATTTTTATATATTAATATTAAAAATAATTTTTTTAAAATAAAAAAATATTAATTTAATATATTTTTAAATAAAAAAACTTTGAAAGTGATTGAGATTTATATATATATAAAATATATATATATATATTTTTAGTTTTTTAAAAAAATTATATCTTTTTCAAAAATTTAACCTCTTCTCACCGCACCACAATCTCAAATATACACTATAAACCTGGTTTTTGATAATGTTGGATTTCAAACTAATCTGCGTAGAGTTTAATCTAATTTGAACCCAATGTTGATAGACACGTCAAAAACTTGGTCATCCCAATCGGAATCTTATTCGACTTTTTTCAAAAAGAATTCCTAATCAACGTTGATTTAATATTTTTAATTGTCACGAATTAACTTGTCAAAAAACTTAGATCATGAGTCAGAACAGGTTTAATAGTTTTGATTTTTTTAATTTATTTTTTATTTACTTATAAAGTCATAAAAATAAAAATATGCATTCAAATGAAAGATAATGAATAAAATTATGAAAAAAAAAGTATTTTTCATAGTTTTCTTTTCCGATTCTTGTGATTGTTTTTTAACAACAAAACTACATTTTTATTAGCATCATGGTCCTTTGAATAAAAAGAAAAGGCAATAAAAAAAATATTAAAATATAATTTGAACCAAAAAGGAAAAAAGCATATATATATTTTTAAAAAATCTAGTGTGTTTTTATTCGTGCATTTTCTTTATTATTTTGACTACAATATTTTTTTTTTATGAAAAGCATTGTCTTTTTAAGGAAAAAACTTAGTGTGATTGTGAGAGAAAGCTTAAATAAAAAAACATTATGAATCGAATATTTTTACAAACTTATATATAAAAAAATGAGAATAATAAATTAGAGAAAAATATAGAATAATTAAAAATTAAAAATTAAAAAATATATATTTTATTTTTATTCAATGTTAATGATAGATTATTTAAAAAATTCTAATTATCTATAAACTAATTCATAATCTAATCATAAGAAATCATGATATTCTTTAAAACAATGACACAATATTTTATTAGTAACATGTTTTTTTTAATATAAATAACGTGGCAACTAAAATAAAGGTTTCTCAAAATTATCAATCATTTTAAATGAGGAAAAAATACATCTCTCCAATTTAAACTCCATTACTTTATTAAGGCATTGATTTATTGATTCAATAAAAATATTTATTTTAATCAAATGCACTGTTTTTTAAAACTCATCATGATTTCAAAAGCAAGTTTTAATAACAAATATTTAAATAATGTATCAATATTCTACACATGATTGAAGAAAAAAAATTAAAATGGTAAAAACATGTTAAAATCACGCAACCCGGTTCATAAATTCACTAAATAAAAAAATACAACAAAAAAAATACTACAATTCAATAAAAAATTTAAACTTTACATGTTAACACTTACCTAGTTGCACTTTGATTTTTCCATACTTGCCTGTTCACATTAGAGCTTGCCTTGTCGCAATAGAATTTTCTCTTATAATTATTTTTGTAAAATAATTAGTTTTTAAAATTTTAAAAAAATATTAATAAAACAAGTATTGATTATATTACTAACCTTAACCCCCCATCAATCCTCTATAACAAGCATTCATTTAGAATGCTTTTTAAGCTGGCTCTATTGAAGCAAAAGAATTTCCATAAATGATTTCATTATTAATGTTATCATTTATGTAATTTTATATTTGTGAACATGAAAATAAATGTTCTTGTGTTGTTAAAATGTGCATTAAATGTCTTTTTATGATCAATACCTAAAATTATTATGGGCTCAGGAATACTACTGCTTAAAGATGCACAACTGCTTCATTTTGACCTTAAATATTTTCTCGGCATCTAAATAATATAACTAAATAATCAAGAATATTCAATTAAATTATCAATCTATGGATTATGATTTTTTATTTTATTGCATCTATCCATCTAAAAAAGTTTTTGGCAGCACCTTTCTTATATAAAACTCTATCTAAAATTGAAAAACCAAATACAAAAAACCAAATACATCACAAATAAATCATCACCCACAAGCCAAACACACACTTGCTATGTATACTTTTTTAGGACAAGGTTTTAAGGTTACGAGCTACAAAAACCACGATATTATTTTATTTGATTTAATAATGTAAACCAAAACAATGCTCTTATACGATTTTAAAAGATCTAATTTTTATACTACAAGTTAATAAAATAAACCAACTTACAATAAGTTTTTAGTTAGAAAATACCTTAGACAATGACTAAAAACCCAACCACAAAGAGGAAATAACAAAAGGAAAAAAAATTCATTTACAAAAACTAAAGAGGAAAAAGAAATCAAAGCTTGAAGAAGATATAAAATTGATGACTATTACTTTTGTATAGAGAGAGTGATAGAGGATTTAAAAGGAGGAGAAGAAACAAGGGGAGAGCTAGGGATTGTCTCGAGATATCATGATTTAATATCATTGATAAAAAAATTTATTTGTTCTTTTATCGGTAATAATCCAAGTTAGCACATCATTGACGGAGTCACCAATGAAAATTTTGATACCATTAATGACCTGTCGGTGAATCCATTGGTCATTTAAATTTTTTAGAAATCTTTTGAAAACTACCAAATTCATTGTCAAGTTTTCATATATTGGTATATTTGTCAATGAATCCAATCACGTAAATTCTTCAGTAAACTCTTTGTATTTCTTCGATGATTTTATATTCCAATGGTAAGACCATTGAAGAATAAAAATTCCATTATTCTTCTATGTAATTCTCGTATGATATTGTTGCCTATCAGTAATTATATTAGTATTTAATATCACCAATAAAAAAATAGCCCGTCAAAGAATCCATCTATGTAAACTCCTAAATTCTTTCATAAACTTGTTATAATTCTCTGATGATTTTATATTTTGTTGATGATCCTATTAATACATTTATAGTAATTTATTTTCTTATATATTAAATATTATTCCTACCAAACCTAATTCTACAATAACAACAAGTGCATTCAAAACACATTAAAACCACAATTACAATAATAAACGTTTGATAAATGTACAAAGTTGAAATACACTATTAAATAAAAATAAATATATAAATTTTATAATGATGTTTTACATCTAAAATCATTTCAGATTCATTATTTAATTTGAATCCTTATCATTTCGCCTTTATATCCATCATCTTCTTTTATTGAATTGAAATTGTTTGATCTCTTCATCTTCATTATCTTCTGTATTTCCACTCAATATCAATATGGACATAAATAATTTTTATGGTATGAAAATTTGAATCTTCTTCTAACTCAATAAATAAAACAATTTGATATGGATCAACCATCTCATCTAATTAAAATACATTTTCTTCCTCAATTATTGTTATGAACAACTTGGAAATAATTTTTAGGTATGATTTTCATAAAGAACAACCAATTAATTTTATTAGAATCATTTATAAATAAGTATATGTGTGATATTCTTGTTGGCATTGTTTGGCTAATATGAAAAAATTATTAATATTGCTAAATTTATCTTTTTTTTTTAATTGATTTCAATCAAACTACTATGATGATGTACTCTAATTCCTTTATTGATATCATAATAATAATATTTGAATAAAAATATTATATTTTGTTTTTTATGATTTAAACATATAAAAAAATTAATTTTAAATACTTTCCAACCATAAAAATAACCACAAAAATAAGTAATCAATAAAATTTGACGAACGCCGAGGTGATCGGCTTTAGACTAGTAGGGCCCAATCAATGAAAGAGGACAGATGGACAGAGGACATGGAATACAATACACAACACTCACACGTGTTTGTTTCTGCGTTAAGAAATATATATATATTTTAATTAATATATTTTTTAATGTATTAATATTTAAAATAAATTTTAAAAAATAAAAAAAGATATTATTTTTAAAAAAATACATTAAAAAATAACTCCTATTATAATTCCAAAAACTACTTGATAAAATCAAAATAAAAACACTAATCAAAAAACGAGAGATTGAAAATGAGCAGTGGAGCCGGAAAGATCGTGTGCGTGACCGGAGCCTCGGGTTACATAGCATCATGGCTTGTGAAGCTCCTCCTCTCGCGTGGTTACACTGTCAAGGCCTCTGTTCGTGACCCAAGTCAGAGTCACTCACTCTCACATGCGCTGTTTCTTTCTTGTTTTCTGCTATTTTTTCTTATATATATAAATAGCATATGAATTATGATGTTTTTTAATTACAAAATTAAGATGAAAGCGATGATGGGTTTTGAGAGACCAGATTAGATTATTTTTTTCTTTTCTGTTTTAGGTGATCGAAATGTTTACAAAGAACATGGGTCATATATATATAAGATGGTGGATTTTGTTGGAAGTAGAAATTGTTGTTGATTGAGAATTACAGATAGTGATTTGAAAGTTCTTATCGTTCTTAGTAAAGATCAAAATCATGAAGCGATGATGATCATGTAATCTGACATTACCTGAAAACATGAATTGTTTAGCAATGAGAAAAAAATTGCTTCTTATCGATTTCATGCAATGAGAAATTCAAAGGTTATTACATTGTCGTTGCAAATGTCAGATTGGTTTGGCATTTAAGCCCATGATCTCCCCTCCCTGTTTAGTAATTGTCCAGCAATGTTTTTGGCATGTATCTTTTGTGGATGTTATTTATTTTCATTTTATTTTTATCTAATTTGAACCATCATTCGACATAAATTGAATAACTTGTCATGTGATTCCTGAAGTCTCTCATGTTTATTATTCCATCTTGTTTTGTTTTCCCTTAAATACGAACATGCAAATCCATATGCAAAATGCTTATCACTAAAACACAAAGCTTCCTCGTCATACGTTAAATCACACCCAACACTGAAAGTAATCTATTACAGTGTGTACCTTGGAGAAATTTAAAGCTATTCACTTCTAGTCTGGGCATATATTCTCCGTTGATCATGACAGAGTGGCCCAGCTTATGTTTTTTTTTTTTCTGTGAAGATGACTTGGGTGAACTAGTGTACTTGTTGTCCATCACAATTTATCTTTACCAAAAATAGCTTGCTATTTCCGTTATTTACTAACTGCTTTCAATTTATATTCTGTAGATGATCCCAAAAAGACAGAACACTTACGTGCACTTAATGGAGCTCGGGAGAGACTTCAGCTGTTCAAAGCAAATTTACTGGAAGAAGGTTCCTTTGATTCTATTGTAGAAGGGTGTGAAGGTGTTTTCCACACTGCATCTCCGTTTTACCATGATGTGAAGGACCCACAGGTTAATACTGCATACTTAACAACCACCGTTTTTCTTATCTACTTAAGACTTTATTATTCATGAGACTCAGGAAAATCTTAAACGGTTCCACAATATAGTATGTACCGTCTATCCCCCTTTCTTTTTTTTGTAGGTGATGATTCAAGTTTGCTGCGATGTTTTTTTTTTTTTTTGAGCATCCAATTTACTGTCACAAGCATTCAATAGTGATATGAAATAGGTTACTTGGTAGCTTCTATATTAAATGAACTTTTCTTCACTGAAACAGAACCCTAATTTGATATGCCAGATTGCAACATCCATTGGCCATATGGAAAGTAATTTAACAATGCATCTGGTTTTCCTTCTAGAAAGCATCAATACTCCCTGGATTCTACCTAAATGCCGACACTTTGAAATATTTATTATGAACACTGAAATGGCTTTAAAAAAAAAAAATATGGCTCAATATCCCATAGTGTACTTGAATTCAACAATAACAGCAATACATGGTGGTTTCATATTGATTCACTTTCATGATCAGATTGACATTATGAATAAAATTATTTCTTGCTAATAAGATGCTGTCGCAAGTGCTTATGACAACGAGTAGGATGTTGTTTTATCCAGCACTGAGCAGTACACTTTTTCTTAGGAAGGTATCCAGTAACGAGCATTATACTTTTCGAAATATATCTTAATATTTTGTGGCTCTAATCGAGAATAGGTTTCTTTTAATAGAAGGAAAAAAAGTTCAGAATGAGAACATGGGGTAAGTAATCTAGATTTTTCACTTTTCGAAGATATCTTACACAATTGCTTCTAGGTCATTTGTACTGGCATGTGACTTGAAGCTTACTTGGAAAGAGGAAAAAAGGTCTGGCTTGTATAAATGCTTATTTGCCTTCTCAAATTCTCAAAGGTTATTTGGCTTATATAAATTTATGCCTGTTTTCCTTCTCCGATTCTTGAACTATGCTATTAGAGTGCAATATGGGAACTTGTTCCTTTTAGCTGAAGTTGATTTTGTGTGTGTTTGGCATTGTGGTAGTTTTTGCAGTTGTAATTTAAAAAAAAGTAGGTTAAAGAAAAATATTTTTTACTTGTGATTTTAAAAAAGTAGGTTTAAAAAATATATGTTTAGTTAAAATTGCTAAGAGATGAATTATTGCATGAAGATAAATGAAAAACACATCTTCATGAATGAAAAATAGATTATTTTAGCTTTTACAAATTCAAGGTTTGAAACGCAATTATGTGTTGAGGCCATTGCAAAAAGCAAAGGCTATTTGGCTAACTAAATGTTTTTTTTCTCTATGGTTGAGTGAAAAGTAGGAGCTACCACAATACCAAACAGTCTTTAGTGTGTATTTGGTAATGTGATGCAGGTACTTTTCAATTAAAAAAGCATGAAATTGATGTTCTTTTATATGTTTTTCATTGGTTTTGATATCTTCACATCAAAACCATTTAAGAACACTTTGGAAGGCATGATTTTGATGCTTTCACGGTCCAAACGCATTGAAGCCACATTCCCAAGGGGGCCTTCCTGCTGGCAACAATAACTTCTGTCTTTTGTTCCTAGGTTCAAGACTTTTAGAAAAAAATTTGGATATTGAGGTTTGAATTTGTTTGCCTTTTATATATTTTTTTTCTTTAAATGGTTATGATCAATTTCCTTCTCAATTCAGGTAGAATTGCTGGATCCTGCAGTGAAAGGAACACTCAATGTTCTTGGCTCATGTGCAAAGCACCCGTCAATCAGACGAGTGGTTTTAACATCTTCTGTTGCTGCAGTTGCTTACAATGGGAAACCTCGAACCCCAGATGTAGTAGTGGATGAAACTTGGTTTTCTGATCCAAACTTGTGCAGGGAATCTAAGGTGTGTACACACCAATATTTTCTGAATCTTGAGAAAAATTTTCGATTATGAAATTATATTTTTCAAATTTGTCGAGTTGTTCAAATGGAAATCAAATCACACGGTTCATTTTGTAACTTCTAATAATTCCATTCTAAGATTTCTGTGTTCTCTGGAATATGGTTTTGCTGATTGAACCAGATGGTGGTGGTACAATTGCTTTGTGAAATTTGTCATTTTATGTTAGGTGTAACTTCTGCTCATGATGTGTCTTTCTTTGTTTTGAAGTTTATTTGGATATTTCTCTAAGAAAGTTGGAGGTTAGCAGAATAGTAAAGTATAATTTGTAGAAATACAGAGAAAATAGCTATGGAAAGATGCAAGGACATAATTTTCTTTCTGCTAGTAATTTGTAGCTTTTGTACTGTATGATACTGCTTCTACACTTCTAGTTAAGTGGCTGAATGAAATTTCAATTTCTCCTACTATTATAGAATAATATAAATCACATCTTGTAAATTATATCTTGAAATCTCACCTAACAACTTATGTTTTTGAGTTGAGATGGTTCTGACATGGTATCAGAGCCTTGTTGACCAAGTGGTTACGAGTTCAAATCTTACCGTCCTTATCTAATCAATAGCACAAGGTAGTGTGAGTCTGTGTAAATTTTAAGTTCAGAAATCTTTATTGAGGGGGTGTATTAAAGAATAATATAAATCATATCTTGGAACTTCACTTAATAACTTAAGATTGGGTTGAATTGGTTTTTTAACACCTATTAAATCATTAATGTAAATATTAAATGAACAAAGAGACCCTATAGCCATCCTTGTGATGTAGTTCTAGAGAATTTTACATTAGTAAGTTATTTTCTCATGACCAATTTGATATTAAATCTCTTTAAGTTATATTCAATGAGTGGTTTCTCTCATCCTAGGCCATTTCATTAACACAGTTTTCTGACTACTGCCTTTTGATGCGTAAGTAACGATAATGAAATGTTTCTACCATGTTCATTTGGCAATGGTCTGTACTAAGATACGCAGTATGTTTTCTCTAATACCTTCGCTCTTGTCTGCTTTTAGGTTTGGTATGTGCTCTCAAAGACTTTGGCCGAGGATGCTGCATGGAAATTTGCAAAAGAAAAGGATATGGACATGGTTGCAATAAATCCAGCAATGGTAATTGGTCCTCTCTTGCAGCCTACACTAAATACAAGTGCTGCGGCAATTTTAAGCCTAATTAAAGGTACTTCATTATACTAACAAGACTAATCTTTCATCCTATATGCAAGCAGTAGCATA
The DNA here is from genome assembly GCA_033617975.1 of Populus alba x Populus glandulosa. NCBI lineage: Eukaryota > Viridiplantae > Streptophyta > Magnoliopsida > Malpighiales > Salicaceae > Populus > Populus alba x Populus glandulosa. The sequence goes on from CM066151.1 coordinate 6,697,625, forward strand.
TATTTCACCTCAACAAGTCACTCTTCGTGAAGAACAAATCAAAAGCAGATAAAATTCTGTAGAGAACTGGCATAAGTGATGTGAATTACAATTCAAAAGCATTAGTTTTCTGTTTATTTGTTGTAATTGTTGCATCTTCCATGCTACCGGAGTTCAATGCTGGCTGGCTATCTGTTAAACTCTTTTTACCAAGTTAAAATACTGTTTTGAAGAGGAGAAACCCAAATATTAGTAGTTGTTACTCTATTAAGGTAGACCATTTTCTTTTCAATAAAGCTTATAGCTATTTTCTTGGCTCTCTGTTGATTGCAGGAGCACAAACCTTCCCCAATGCATCTTTTGGATGGATAAATGTTAAAGATGTTGCCAATGCACACATTCAAGCATTTGAGCTGTCATCAGCTAGTGGGAGATATTGTTTGGTTGAGAGAGTGGCACACTACTCAGAAGTAGTGAAGATTCTGCATGAGCTTTACCCCGATCTCCAACTCCCAGAAAAGTAATTACTTCCCCCCTATAATTACCTTTTCTATTAGCTGTTTTGTGTTGATGATTTATGCCCTTAGTCACCTTACTCGTGTTCTTTCCTCTCCTGATTTTACGTTACCATGTTGACAACATGTACCTTCTTGTCACCTTATTTTGTGTGGTTTTCATGGCATCATACACGTATTTGTTAAGCAAAAAGATTTTAGCAAGGTGGCAGCGTGCCTATCCATTCTTGTGATGCTTAGTACCGAACACATTGGTGTGCCAGTTGAAAAGCACATAAAAGGTTTGTTCAATAGCCTGCATTCTATTGCAAAATATGCATTAAAAACCAGATTACAACACCATGCCAGGATAATAGCGGTTCGCATATCACGAGTTGTGGGATATGAAGGTGAGTGAAGCAAACAAAAATGAAAGAATTGATGACAATCAAAGAAAGGATTCTAATCATGTATCTCTTTTGGAAGGTGTTTCATCTTGGAGTATAAATAAACACGATGAAAGTCAAATGGTATAATCATCAGTTTCTTTTGATAATTTCATCATGTTGTAGCTGCTTCTAGTTAATTTGTTTTTGTCATTATGGAGTACCAACGATCATTTGTTTTCATTCTAGGCCACTTTTTTTCAGGAACTTCGAGTGTTTGAAGATGCTTTATTGAACAGCTTAGATTGTTTCGTCTATGAGAATTTTCTGTTATCATCTGCAATTTGTTTTATCAAAAAATCTATTAATTCTTTTTTATTGTGAAATCCCTTGGCAGGTGTGCCGATGATAAGCCATATGTACCAATCTATCAAGTTTCCAAGGAAAAAGCAAAAAGCTTGGGTGTTGAATTCATTCCTTTGGAAGCAAGCGTTAAGGAAACAGTTGAAAGCTTGAAGGAGAAGGGATTTGTCAGTTTTTAAGTGTCTTTTGGATGCAAGAATTTTCTTATATGAATTAAATGAATTACTGGTGGAGGATATAGTATCCCCCCTCCCAAGAATTTAGGGCTTGATGATGATGATTACTTGCTTTTCATATGAACTAAATATAAAAAGAGAAGTGGTGACCCTACCTCTTTGGGTTCAGCTTAATATGTATTAGCAATAAATGGAGAAGAGAATGTTCCAACCAATCACAAGAAGTTTTTTTTTTTTTTGGCCTGATGCTTATGCAAATGCCAACACGATATCAGCTTGTTATTAACACAAACTTGAGGAGAGAAATCCACCGTTACCCTTCTCACAAAGCTGTTTTATTTTTTTCTTTTTTCTTTTTAGGATTTTTTTTTAATATTAAGTTTGTCTATTTTGATTTTATGATTTAATTTTATTCTTCAATATTGGGTTTGTCTATTTTGATTTTATGATCAGATTATGAATTTGAAGAATTAATTGAAGTTTTTTTATATTATTTTTTTAAAATAAGGGAGCCCTACTTGTACAATAGTCTACAGAACTAAATGATCGGCTATTAAGAGACAAAATAGATTCAGCTCGTTGGCTCACTCCTCTTCATAGAGGAGTTTACTACAAGTATATTTTTTTATTTTTAATTTTATTTTTTAATATTTGATTTATTTCGATTTAACTTTTATAATTTTTTTTTTTTTGCTTACTATAAGGTTATCGATCTTATTATTTAAATCATGAGTTTGACAAGTTAACCCAGATCATGAGTTTGACAAGTCAATTCAGGTTAAATATTTTTTTTTTAAATCATCTCTCAACAATGAGTTTGATTATTCGGTTTCATGACCCAAATCATAGATTAAATCAAGTTTTTTTGTTAGTTGATATTTTTTTCAATATCATCTTTTAATATTTGATTGATTTAAAATTAAGCTTTATAATTTTTTTGTTTGCTTTTTATAAAGTTATCTTTGTCTCATGACTTGGATCATAGGTTTGGCGGGTTAACTTGGGTCATTTTTTTGTCTTTTTTAATTAATATTTTTTTCTATTTCATCTTTCTATATTTAATTAATTAGAAATTAGATTTCATAATTTGTTTTGATTTGTTTTCTATGAGGTTATCCCAATAACTTGACCTAGGTTGCGGCTTTGATAGGTTAATCTAGGTTGACTCGAGTTGTTTACTTTTAATCTGTGTTTAATTGATTTTTTTTTTAAATTTCATCCTTTAACATTAATTTGATTAGAAATTAGATTTCATAATTTGTGTTGATTTGCTTTTATTGGGGTTATCTTGGTCTTATGAATCATATTACAGATTTAACAGATTAACCCGAGTTGCCCTTAGCTAATTTAATATATTTTTATCTTATTTTTTTTAAAAAATATCATTTTAATTTTTTTTTTAGTAAAATTGTATTTTTTAACAATGTCCGAGTTATATTTGAACCTGTTTATATTAACCAAATCATATTATATTAACTTTTATACCATTTAAATTTTTTAACTAGAAAATATATTTGTAACATCTAAATAATTTTTTGCTTTAAAAAAATTAATTTGACACGCAATCAGGCGAGAAATAATATAGCATATACATGGAGGTGTGAGACGCAATTTTTTTTCTAGCCATGTGGGCCATTTATATCTCCATTTTTTGAAATAACGAAAAAACTAATTTTAATTTTAATCAGAGGCTATACTTTTTTTCTTTAGTAGTTGATTTTAACTTGAATAACAGTATACAAAATTCCATACACACACGGTATTTCTCCTAGAACAGAATTTTAAATAGAGAAGGAATATAGTAAACAAATTCAGTTAGGATATATATATATGATAAAATCCGTATAAAGATAGGGTTTATCAAGTTGCTAAGATTGCGGAGTATTAATTTTCAAATATATCTCTAATATATATATATATATATATATGTATAGTTTTGTTTCCCTTTGCAACTACAAAACATAACAGAATCGATTTTAAGAGTAAATATTGTTAACGTCTTAGAGAATAATGTCGTCTTTAGAAGAAAATTCTTCAGAGAGTCCTGCTATGGCGTTTACCGAGGAATCAATGCCGAACGTAGAGCATTCTCTCACCACTACAATAACACCAAACATCACTTCAAATTCCTCTGTATCACCGCCCCAAATCCTGATCAATTCAACCTCATTGCCTCCTCCACCAGCACCAGTACCGCAGCCACCTTCTGCCAGTACTGCTTCACCATCACCAGTACTACAGTCACCTTCTACGTTTACATTAGCAGCAGCAGCACCACCACCACCACCCAGATTCGCTAATGACCGCGATGACGATCAATATTTCAATAGTTTCCCACCTGGATATAGGTTTTGCCCGCATGATCATGAGCTGGTGTTACATTACTTGACCAATAAGGTTAAAGGTTTGCCATTGCCTCGGAACAAAATTGTAGATGTTGTTCTCTACCAATACGATCCCGAGTATCTTGCAGGTTTTTTATACAAACCCTTTTCTTGTCTTTTGGTTAAGATTTTTGATACAAACCCTTTTGCTGAGATATTGATGTTGTCATGTCTTTTGACTATTCGTTTTACTTTATTTGTTAACACATAGCATTCCAGTAAACAACACGTGCATCATCATATAAATTTTATGTGTTTATTTGTTAACAGATAGATACAAGAAATTTGGGGAAAAAGAATGGTACTTCTTCACACCTCGGGACAGAAAGTACAAGAATGGAAGTAGACCAAATCGAGCTGCCAATGGTGGATACTGGAAAGCCACTGGAGCTGATAAGAACATCACACACGATGAAGCTGTTGTTGGATACAGAAAGGCACTCGTTTATTATACCGGGAAGGCTCCGAAGGGCGACAAAACCAACTGGATAATGCACGAGTTTAGAGTGAATGAGCCACTTCCTCAAGTCAGAAATCATAGAGATGACATGAGGGTACAATATGATTATTCATCTATTAATTTCTCTCCAATTCGTATAACAGCTTTGTTTTAATTCAATTCTTAACATGAGTAGTAACCAAATCTGTTTGTTTTGTTGCAGCTGGATGACTGGGTTCTGTGCAGGATTTACAAGAAACAGGAGAAGCGTAATAACGTCAGAAATGGACAAAGGAATGAGGAAGGTACTAATCATGTCATAAATGAACATAGGAATGAGGAACATTCTTCAGGGTCAATGGATGATATTGAGGAAGATTATCTCCATGATCATATTTCAAACGATCTGGCTGCTATGGGCGCTGACTATGCTGGGGAGATTTACGAAATGAGTACTGGTTCTTTAGAGAGTGCATTCCCGTTATTTAACGAGTTAAGTCAACAACCGACTGCTCTGAGAGGATACTCGGATGGTATTAACTTTTTTCCGGCTCCTGCTCACCATAGCAGGACGTTGCAAGATACACAGGTCCCCATTTTGACTGAGACATTTGGAAATCCTGCCACAGCTTTCCCCGTTGATCCTGATAGCTGGCCATACAGGCAAAGGGTATACCAAGACGAGTTTCTGAATCATACGAACTGGTCTCAGGTGAACATTCCCGGCCAATCTCTTGACCGCTATTCTGTCAAGCCAACTTATCTTCCCGGAAATCCTGCTCCTCTTGTCAACCTTCGTCCCACAAATACTGCTCGTCCTCCTCTTCCTTCAATGAATACTGCTCGTCCTCCTCTTCCTTCAATGAATACCGCTCCTCCAGCTGGCAGCCTTCCACCTATAAACACTGCTCGTCCTACTGGCTGCCTTCCTCCCACAAACACTCCTTTTCTTACCAGGCGCCATCCTCCCACAAATCCTGCAAATAGTCAGCCAACGAAACTGACGGACGTTGATGCCAAACTTCCCAGACGGCCTCCTCAGCACTTGTGATAATTAGTGTTCGGAGTTGGGTTTCTAGTGGATTTCAAGAATGTCTGTCATCAGCTGTCATCTAGACAGCGTATGTACTATCTATTTTTTTATAATCGCGTATGTACCAGCTTTGCTTATGGATCTTCCAGGATCTTAGAATTTAGTGAATAGACAATCTAGCTAAGTTAAGATATTTATTATATTTGTTTACAGAATTTCTAGTTTTAGAAATTTAGTGCAATGGTTTTGGCGCATCGTTAACAAGATCATTACTTTCTATTCTCTCCTTTCTAGTAATTTAGTGGCATGGTTTTGCAGCATCATTTAATATTTCACTTTATGGTTTTGAGTGCTTACCTTCAGGATTAACGGAGAACGTCCTGCGATGATCGTGTTTGCGAGTTAGTGATCTACTTGTGCATGTTCACCGTATGATTATTACAATCAAGTCTTGCATGAAGTTTTTCGATGTTTGTTCCTTACATGATTATCCCTGTACGTACGTGTAATGTATATGTGTTTTGAACTAGAACCCAGGAATACAAGTTTTTCTTGTCATGTCTTCTTCGAGCTTTGGCTTAATAATATGGCTTGAGCAATTGCTGGTTCTAGGGTTTAAACCATGTGGGTACAGACTCATATCTTAGTACTTGAAATTCAGTATGTGGAAAATATGAGTCCAAAATGATTAGTTGTAAAGCTCACCCGACTCATATAGAACTCGCATCCGTCTAGTTTTTTTTTTTTTTTTTTTTTTTTTTTTTGAGCTTGGATATATTATGTGGCTCGATGCTCTTTTAAACCAGAGGCCATTGATTTATACCTCTAAAAACGTTGATGGTCTAACAATTCAAAGCTCCCATCATTCAAAGCCACCATCTGTATCACAGCCATAGCTCACACGAAAAATTTGTTTGCTTTAAATAAAAAGAAAATATTTTCTATTTTTCTTTGTAAATATAAAATATTAATCAATAGTATATTCAACCCTATTTCTACTTGAGAAAGAGACTAAAATATTAATATAATTCCTAAAACAAAGGATAATCTTAGAAGAGTAAAATTATAAGAATAGATATTATCATTATTATTATCATCATCATAATTGGATTATGAGTTTTTTTTTTGTATATGTTTTTTTTTAAATAATCCCCCATAACTAACAGAAATCATAAAAATTTCATGATTAATTTCAAATGTCTTTGAAGTTATCAAGAAGAATTGAATTCAAATCTTAGATAAGAGTAAATTTTAAAATGTTTATTTACGATTTGTTCGTGAGATTTTACTTAAATCTTAGCTTGATTTTTTTTTTCATCAAATAAAAAAAATAAATCTTCCAAATATATATATCTTATATATTTTGAAAAGAATAGAGATAGGTATTGAAAAACAAGATAAATTTCATTTAAAAGATAATTACATATTAGATAGATATTAAAAATAAAGATAAGATTTTAGTTATAAAAAAACTAAAGATAATTTTATTTAAAAGATTAAATTATTAAGTATGTGTATAGTTAAGATATTAAATTTCAAATATATCTGCAGTTAAAAAAAATGTGAACTCTGAATCACTAGCATATATGTGTCAGTACTGTCCTTTTGCAGCTCATATTCACAACTCTTGAGTCGAATGTCCTGCCAGGGAGAAATTGCTTTCGAGTGTCCTACTATGGAGTTTGCTGAGGAATCAAAGCCGAACGTACAGGTTTCTGCTACCACTTCAGGGGTTTCAAACAGTCTTTCAGAGCCTTTCAAGCCATCACCAAGCTCACCATCTCCTGTGAATTCTTCACCGCCATCACCAAGAATTGCTGGTCATGATCATGTGATAAATCCAGATAACAATGATGATGATGGTGACAGCTATTTCAATAATTTTCCAGCCGGTTATAGGTTTTGCCCTCATAACCATGAGCTGGTTTTGCATTACTTGAAGAATAAGGTCAGTGGGCTGCCATTGCCTAGGAACAGGATTGTTGATGTTTCACTTTATCAACATAATCCCGAGGAGCTTGCAGGTTCTTTTCTTCTAATTTTGATAAGATATTGTTTCATTGAATTTGATATGATTTATGACCATCTTGTTAGTTTCAGATTACAAGTTTTCTTTTTGTTAATTTAGAGTAAATAAATCAACTTTGTTCTTATAGTTTTATGTATAAGCATTAATGGATTTATGACTGCAAATTAAGTTTGTTGTTTTTAATTTTTATCGATGATAGAGCAATTTAAGCACTATGGAGAAAGGGAATGGTATTTTTTTACACCAAGGGACAGGAAGTACAGAAATGGAACGAGGCCGAATCGAGCAGCAGGCGGCGGATACTGGAAAGCCACCGGAGCTGATAAGAAAATCGTACACGATAAGGCTATTGTTGGATATAGGAAGTCACTGGTTTATTATAATGGAAAGGCCCCTAAGGGTGATAAAACCAACTGGATGATGCATGAATTTAGAATGGAAGCTGCAGCTCCTCCAATCAGAAATAACATAAATGACATGAGGGTATATGGATATTCAAAATCCAGCTCTAATTATTAATTGATCAACAGCTAGCATTTGCTTTTAATTCTTTCTTGACATGATTAGTAACCAAGTTTTTTCTTGGTGCAGCTCGATGAATGGGTTTTGTGTAGGATCTACAAGAAAATTGAGAAGCCTGTCAAAAATCGAGAGCAATATTCTACACAGAAATACCAGCTCCTTATTGGTCCAAATGATCTGGCTGCTATGGATGGTGACCGCAACAGTGGTACTGATTCATGGGAAAATCCATGGCAGCAACAGGCTACTCCTCCTTTAGCTGGATTTGATGACTTATTTTTCTTCTGCAACAGCTATTCTGCAGCCCAGGTCCCATTTTTACCAGAGACTTGTGAAGATCCTGTCCCCATGCTTCTGAGTTCCGACTTTTCAGAAGGGTTACCAGAAGAAATATGGAATCCTCTCATCCTTCAATTTGATCTAGCCGAGACATTTAATTTGTATGGTAGCACGGAAGATAATCCTGAGACCATCACTAACCTCCCAGCTGAGAATCTCCAAATCAATCCTTCTCCTGCAAGCACCGGTCGATCTGTCAACATCAGAAACGTCGGTTGAGACCAAAGTCCCCAAACTTCCCCAGCAGCTACCTTAGTGTGTTTTACGTTTAGGTAGAATCTCATCAGCCTTTTCTCCTAACTAACATCTGTTCACGTTTGCTGATGAATTTTCTAGTTTTAGGGATTCAGTGAAGACTCCTTAGTAGCTAGCGATATTTTTCGCTATTTTTCTTACTGGTATGTGTTTCAACATTCAGAAGTATATGAATAAACATGTGGCGCATGATCAGATGTATAATTTAGCTTTGTTCTGTGTGAACCACAACCAAACGTTTCGTTTTTTTATCTTCCCGCACAATTGCTACACCATACTATTATGACTCCAAGGGCCCAACATTCTGCAGCAACCATTTTAGCATATATATATTTTGCTTGTTTCCGTTGTCCTCTATATGGAAGGGAATCATCAGTTTTCGGCAATCAACGTAAGGCCATGCCATGAAAAGGATCTCTTTTGAAGTTGATAAAAGAACAGGTATGGACTACATAAGAACAGGATAGTAGTCCCCAGTCTTCTTAACCCGTCTCTATCTAAACGATTCTCCTGTGAGTTACGATTATCTAGTCTATCACGGATCACCTGGTGTGCAAAAAACAATGAGAAGGATTAGTGCATTTGAAACGTTTGATCAGTGATGCATCTCATGCCACGAATTCTTCACATAGTTTTTTCGACCGATGTTAATGAAACGCTCCTGATTCTTGCTTGTCTTCTTGTCATTTGCAATGGCATCCTAGAGCTACTAGAATCCTGCATTGTCTGTCTCGTTAAAAGCTTCTACTTCTGTTTTTGTTTCACAAGTACACAGGGTGATGCACATTCCTTAAGGTAGAGAGCTTGTGTCAAGACCTAAAAGAACTGCAATGGTAATTCTTGGATCCCCCGCAAACTAAACATGGACTTGTTCTCTAGGGCGACACATTTGAAGTTTGGCTCTCTTACAGTCAATGTATTTAGATAGGGGAAAGGGGGGAATTTGATGAATTTTCAGAATTTGAAGTTTTCCTGCACAGGGTAGTGCAAAGGGAAAACTGCTCTACTACTTTGTCTCGCCAAGGGAGATGAATTTCCAATATCTCTAAAAAGTGACCGTTTTGGAGCATTAAGTCCACCGGCGCAGGCGTGTGGCCTTCGGCTGCCATCACTAAAGGCCTTCTTCTGGCGACAATCGTCATTAGTATTACGGTTTTCCTTCAAACGACAAACTAATACTCGCTTCTCAGTCACATTTGGAGCCTCCAAAGAAACTGATGGTGAGTTTTTAGACCTTGATGTCTCTTTAACTCTTTCCTTCCTCAACCTCTCGAGCTCCACTTGAAGCACAGCTACCTGATTTTGTAGCTCATTTGCCTTGGCTTCAGAAGAGAGGGCTTTCTGTCTCCATTCTTGCACCTGTACAAAGCCACATTATTAATTTTGTATAAATGCAAAAATGTATTGACAAGCTTAGGATCAAATGTTGCTGTAAAGTCCCATTCTATTCATCCCCCAGACAAATCGATTCATAAGCCATCAGCATTTGCAGATAAAACTAAGGAGGCTATTTTCAAGACTGTCCACGTTTACTTTTTGTCATCCAAAAATTGATAGTTGGAATCTTTCTCAATGTTGGGTGTTGCAGAAATGCGAACTTTGAGGGGGAAAGGTGTTTTCTAAGACATTTAGAAATAGTTTTCACTGCCAAAATCATTTCGACATTTTAACTTTCTTGAACTTCGTTGAGCTATTTAGTATGTTCCATGGTATTTTGAGTAATACACTTCCACCGGGTAGATTCGATGCCTCGGAGAAGAAGAAAGAAACAGATAGACGACATAGAGCTTGGTTTCTTACAGCAGAATTCAGGGATTGAATTTGACAATCAGAATCAAGTGCTCTAGCTTCCCAAAAATCTCTAGAAGCCTGCAACTCTTCCATCTCGTTCCTGACTTGCCCTAGCATCTCTTGCATTTGGGACCATTGCTCTGTCTCAGCCTGAACTTGCTCTATGACGCTCCGCACTATGATCTTGCAGCACCCAGAGCATGTTTTCTCCTCCTGTAGAAGAACTTTCGTCATCATTCAGGCAACAAGGTTACAGCAATTATGGATACCTATTGTATGATATCCATAGAACATTTGATATTAAAATCCTACAAAGCCAATAAGCTGACTAAGTTTTTTCTGGTCATTTAAAAATTTTACTGCACTGTTTAACATATGTTCCACAGACCTCGCTGAAATTGATTAGGACTTTAGGAGTGTCACCAAATCTATACCCTTAAACCACGCTTGGTTTGCTCAACAGTAACTCCAATCATTAAGATGCCCCCTCTTCCTAAAGTCAATTGAATAATTGATGCTTACAGTCAAAACTAACAGATTGTAACAATGGATTTTTACCTTGCATGGTTGTCTTGTTGAAGATGAAGGCATATCAGGAAATTCTATTATTCTCTTGGAAGTGGAGGCATAATTGGCAGCAGAACTGCTGGCTGTAGAGTGCATTGAACCATACTCATCTTCCATTCTCTCTAAAAAGCTTCTATTTGACAATTCCTCCATTTTCCTTCTCAGTATCTCCATCTGCTGCACATTGTTCTCTTCTAGAAATTAGCCATGTGCAAAGTTAACTCTGACATGATAATGGAAACTATAGCTGTATTTCTTTGCTAAATAAATGGAGAGGACGGTAATTGACATGTAAACCTCTGAAAGTCATTGAAAATAATAACAGGAAAAGAAGTTATTTGAGCTGTGTTCCTCAGTTTTCTCGGCAACTAAACAGGCATATATATGCTAATCTGTTTACTTTAGGAAAAACATTTAAAAGAAAACCAAAACCACATTGATTACAGTGATAATTCACCTTATATATGCACTAAAATTGAAATTGTTCGACTTCATAGAAGTGAACTGTTCGTTCAGAAATCTAAAAACTAAAAGAACGGTCAGATTCATCTATCTAGTTTTCTTAAAACAAAGAAGATACTGTAACTGAAAAAAATCTTAAGCAAGGCGAGGTTAAACATTACATTGCAACTGCGATTTGAAGCAAAAGTCTCATGGACACTGCAGTTTGTTTTGATGGACAAGCTTGCTTCCGCCACCTCTTGGATCTCCTTAACGCATATCTCGTCCGTTTCTCCTCCGAAGTTCTTTAGCCCTCTTTGAAGAAGAGATACTTGTCTATCTAAATTACTAGACTTTCGACCTTCTAAATCCTTAACCCCTGATCTTCTTTGCAACTTCTCTAGCTTCTCTACCAATTCTTGAATCTCTTCATCCAATACCATGCTCGCATCCTTACCATCACAAATCCCTTTTCTCCCCTGCAAACAAATCACAAAACTAAATTCAAAAGAAAGATTAAAGAGGTATGGTAAATTTAAAATTAGGCTCAAAATCATATCCTTCAGAAAGCTCTGTTTGATTGCAGAGAGGCTATCACAAAACTATACAAACTAGATAGATAGGGCCTAGTTAATAATAATCAAGAACATGACACGTTAAGAGAATAAAAAAGTAGACTGGTAGCTGTGTCAGGCTTTATCTCAAGTCCCATGCCTAAAAAGTAAATTATTTTCTTTTTCTAAAATTTACCGAGGAATCAAAATTATTAACTCTCAAGAACCAATCACATCACTGAAAATGTTAAAACCCAAATGAAAACAGCAACTAAAATTAAGAAAAGGTAAGAGAAATACTAACAGAAAGCAGAGTTTCAACAGCAGATCTCAGAATCCTCTCCATTTGAACCCTTCTTCTCTCCATCTTCTTGACAGCAATCTCTCTCTCCATCCGCAACAAATTACACTCTGCCCTCAACATCTCAGCTTGAAACCTCCACTTCTCCTCCTCCATCACCACATTCTCCCTCTCCTCCACTCTCTCCCTCCTCTCCTCCTCAAAGCACTGATCACCCCTGCTACCACTAGCCATCATAATTGGCACAACCCCTCTTGCAAACCCTCTTTCTTGATCAAACAAAGCCTCTAACTTTCCTTTCTCGTCTCTTTGTGAACTTGGCTTTGTGGCATTGGCCTTTGGCACTTGTGGTTTCCTGCGAGGCCTTCGAGGTAAATGGAGGATTCTTGGAGTTGGTTGGGCTGGTGGGTATTGCCATTTTGGTCTCCTTGTTGTCAATGTTGTTATTGTCGATACTTTATCCATTCAAGAACAACAGCTACTTCAGTTTTTTCTTCCTTTTTTCTTCTTGGTTTTGAGATACACTTTGGTTTCTTGTCAAAGAAAGGAAAAGACTTTCAAGATCAAGATTTGAATACAGATAGTTCACAACAACTTCGTTTTCTATTGGTGGATACAGTGTAGGAGAGAGAGTTTGGAGTTTTGAACATAAATTTTTGGCACTAACAACTTTCCTTTTTCGTTTGAAAAAACACAGGTTGGTTGTTTGTTTTATTATGTAGGAATTGGCCTGCCGAGAAGCGGGTTCTAGTTGAAGGAACAGTTCGGAGCTACAGAGAGAAGTCAGAGTTTGGACTCTTGTGACAGATTATATAGTACTTCTACTAAACTTTAGTTTTTGAAAGTACTTCGATAATAGTTTATGCTTATATTGTTTTTTGAGTGAAATAATAATAATAATAATAATTGAACCCAAAATGTACCATTCTGGATTTGAAAAGAGAGGTTACTTTTAGAGCAGCCAAACAAGAGTCCAGTACCCAAAATATACCATCAATTTTGAACCCAAAATTGATGAAAGCTGAGAGAGAGAGAGAGAGAGGAGCGGGAGAAGTTAAGGCTACAGGCGTGCAACCTCGTTATGTGGAAGGAACAGAGATTTCAAATGAGAGCTGTGCTGTGAGTGTTTCTTTCTCGTGTGCTGCTGCTGCTGCATAAATTTCGTATACTTGGACCTTGTTTTCTCATGGAAAACTAAGGATGTGCAGTTACTGTTGCATCAACACTAACCTGAAACAGAAAAAAAAGTTTCTTTCATTTCTTACTGCTTTTGCTCTTCGCTTTTTATTTAGCTAATGGACCAAGAAAAGAGAAACTTCAAGGTCATGGATTGCTGTCTGCATAGCAGTGATCAAAATTCTTTTATTTAGAGATTGAAAGCAGATTAAACAAGTAATTTATATTCTTACCAAAAAAAAATATTTAGAACAGTAACCATCAAACAGTCTTCTCGCATCAAAGAGTAAAAGATATAATTATACATGTACTTAAGGCTCGTCTGTTTGCTGAAGATTGAATTTCGAGGAAAGTGAATTCTAAAAAAATATTTTTTAATATTTGATAGTGTTATAAAAAATAAACTGAAAAATACTTTACAGTATTTGTTTGTATTATGGAAAATAAACTGGAAAATAATTTATTAATGAATTAATTTTTTTTTCAAGTTTATCTAATATATATATATAATATTTAATCACTTACAATAAAAAAATAAAATCTAAAAAGTATAATGATGAATTTTTTTATTATATCCTGTATTCATATATAATTTATTTTATAAAATATAACTATATATGTCATATCATATTATAGAAAAATAAGCTTGTGAAATATTTTTTAAGTAAAACTTATTAATATATATTTTTTTTTAATTTTAAAAACTTAAAATAAGTTTTTTTTTTTATATGAACAAAGCCAAATTAGTTTATATTAAAGAGTTATATATTTGGGTTTTTTTGTTGGTATGAAAAAAAAACTTTTAATCTTTAAGATGCACTAAACTATAATAATTATTTGCACTAAACTATACACGTACAAGATGCACTAAACTATAATAATTATTTGTAGTGGGATCTTTTAATCTTTTATAATATCACTCGTTTTCTCCCTCTCTGTTCCTCGTCTTTTTTTTGTTCCTCCTGCTCTTCGTGAATTGTTCTGGGTTTTTTCTTGCTGGTTTTCAGCACCCTTGTACGTGTTTCCAGCATCTTCGTTCTCCTGCTTCTGGGTTTCTCCCCTTTTGGTCCTCGGTTCTGCTCTTTTTTTTTCCAGTTTTTTCTTGCTCAGTTTTTTCCCAGTTTTTCTTTTTTTCTTCCCCCTGCGCTCTCTCATCTTCTTTGGTTTATAACGAGAGAATGCCAAGCATCCCTGCAATTGAAACGGCTTCGGACACAGAGAGGATGCCAAGCAGATCTTCTTTGCTTTTCAACTATTTTCGGACACAGAGAGAAGAAAATGTGTTTTATCAATAAAGAAAAGTGTTTTCCTTTTGATAAGGAAAGGAAAACATTTTCTTGTTGACCAGAAAGTTAAGGAATTAACTTTTTTTTGACTAACTTTCTGGATGGTTGCCAAACATTGAAAAATGAAAAAACTGAATTTCTGAAATTTAGTTTTCTTGAAACAAATAAGGCATAAAAGGAAATCATCTTTTACAGCATAAATGACACAGTTAAAATTTTCTTTAATTTTTCTTATTTTAACGGTATTGTAGTGATTGTAAGTCTGTAATTTTTTGTTATTTTTTAAAAATATATAAATTTTTTATATTTTTTTCTATTTATACTTGATATTTTTATATTTTGCATTATACATATTTATCACCATTTTTTTATCTTAATATTTTTTATTTTTTTCTTCTTTTTTTTACACCTTTTTTTGGGAAGAGAAACATTATTTTTATATATATATATTTGAATATTTATCGCTGACTTATTTATACCTTTTTCTTTTCATATCATCACTTTTATACAAATTTTTTAAATATTTTTTTTCTTTACATTTTTTTCTTAAAAAAACTTATTATACAAATATTAAGAAAATGGTGTTTGAACATAGCAATTACATCATTATCTTATTTTTTTTACTACGTTAAAAATACGTTTGAGATTTTACATGTTTTTATTAACCATTACATTTTATTATATATAAACATCAATTTTTTTATTCATTGTTATATTTTTTATTCACTGTCAAAAAACATGTTAATAAAATCTATATATTAATTTATTTACGTTGTAAAAAATTTATTAAACCTGCAGATAGGTGGGTCGTGTTAATATTTTTTTTTCATTTATTCATAGATAGTTTTTTATTTATTTAATTAAATGCATGTATTGATTGTTTTATTTATAATTAAAAATTTTTATTAAAAAAACATATTTAAAAAGCTTACATATTTATATTTATTTTTTAGATAAAAAATATTATTGAACCTGGAATGATAGGGAAGTCAAATAACTATTATCTATACGAGATAACTCCGAGTAAAACTACAAAGATTATGAGAGATGGCATATCTTATCTATCCGAGAGGAATTTCATAAAGTTGATAGTCTAAAAGATTTCACTCCATTGCCATGCTACTGATAAATGATGCATGCAAATCTTGCGTGCCACTTCACCTGTTGTGCAGAAAACAATGAGTTCATTAAATAACAGGGGAGGTGGCATCACCTTCTCCGAACTCCAAATAAATGAATTTGGATCTGGTTCACGAGCTTGCTTAATAAATTGAAGAGAAATCGTAGATGACATGCATGTTCAAATTTGAGATAATACTACAGCAAGTGTGTCAATTTTAAGATTTTTACAATCTACTGTCTCATTATTTATTCTTTTCAAATAGTTGCCTGGATTCGTAACAATCAATTGAAATTTAAAGATACAACTGTCAATTTGGATGTTGATGTCCCTAGAATCGTAAAAAATAGAAGGCTCAAGAGTTATCCCTGGGAATGAATTGCAGGAATTTACACAAGATTTACTTCTTTTTTCCATGTTGAAACCACGTCCAAGGAGAACAGAGCATGTTTTGAGCACGAGAATAGCCCTTTGACATCCACTCTTGGCCACAGGATTTCATAACCTCAAATTCTGGCAAAGATAAAGCACACATGGCATTAATCCATTCGTCCAATCATTTTTTGGGATAAGGAAATGGATGGTTGTCTCCCAACAAGTCCTTGAGCCATTCACACTCCTAGAACTAATAGTGGTTCAATCCATTCCTTTACGTGCATGTGATTGTCAGACACAAACACTGAGCAACAGAGAGGAAGCAAGAAATTTGCAGAGCAGAGATGGCATCCATGACCATGACAGCCTCATTCCTAACTGGTTCCGCCATGGCCAAACAGCCTTCGACAACCCCACGTAGAGGGCTCATTGTGGCCAAGGCCTCAAGAGCCACAGAGGGAGTCAACGTGGAGATGAAGAACAGAGAAGAGAGCAGCGGTGGGAGGAGGGATTTGATGTTTGCAGCCGCAGCTGCTGCTGCCTGCTCCATTGCCAGAGTCGCCATCGCTGATGAAGAACCTCGGCGAGGGACCCCAGAAGCTAAGAAGAAGTATGCTCCTATTTGTGTCACAATGCCAACTGCTCGTATCTGCCGCAACTGAGAATTTGATGTTCTATGTAATGTTCATTGATGTAATGTAAAAGTTGTCCTCGCTTGTATGCTTTTATCGGAGAACCCTCTTCATTTCAAATCTCATCTTCTATTTGATTGAACCCAATTCTTCGGACCCAATAATCCTGTTTTTCAAGGTAAAACGTAGGATTTACCTCCTATTATGTTGGAAATGTTAGTAAAGCGTTGGAATTGGCTTGCAGGACCCACCCTTGCTGATCGAACAGCCCGAGTTTTCCTTGAATTTAGACACGGTACTCGTCTTCTCTGGCTTTTGAGCTCCATGGAATGATGTTGAATCCATTACTTATGCTAGCATCTTCCCCAACTCCACACCAAACAACAGTTAAACACGATAAGAAAGCAAAATACCTGTTTCTCATTCCATATGTGATGAATCAAGTACTGTGCTTATTTACCACCCAGATCAATCAATCTGCTTCCAATATATTTCTGTGTGGCGCCAAATACAGTGGTAATCAATCAGACAATTGCAAACTATGTTGCTAATGCTGTACAATTTTATGGAAAAGTAAGAATACATCCCTGCCGTGATTCGAATTAACGAGCAACAAATTAATAACCATGACGAGTAACCACAAAAAACCCTAAGAGACTGCCTTTTGTATTCCCCCTTTCCTTTTGGGTAAAATACATCAATGGCGACACCCTGGAAAGGTGAAATGGGGATTTTAATAAACGTGTACCACCACTAAATAAAAATCTGTTACAAAATTATCGCAGCAATTTTCCATTTTTTTCTGAAACTGAACTAGTTGCCTTAAGATGCCACCTTTGGAGGTTAAGCTTCAATTTCCAGATGCAGTTTACTATGAACTAAGAAGGAATATGACTACCTAAGAGCCTCAATTGTGCAGGAATTCAACACGCTATCCAGCCGATCCCATTTGAAAAACATCAAAAATGGGAACATCAAAAACTCGAAAATTCCAAATAAGGACCAAGTCAAGTTAGTTGTACATCTGCGAAAAGAATTCAGATGAAAATGCAGAAGCTGTCCATCAAGAATTGCTGAATGACAGAAAAACAGAGGTTTCCCAGGTTGCTTTTGCTCCATTGTCTAGGACCTGTACTGGTTGCATAATTCTTGGATAATAAACTGAAAAGAAAACATATTGATGATTACATGCATGGAAAAGAGATTTTGTTACAGGATAAATAAATGAAAAACACTCAGACAAATCTTGGCTTAATAGGATACAAGGCCTGGTTCATCAACAATATAAAATAAAGGTCTTGTAAAAACCTGAACAAGCAAAATTGTGATACAAAAAGATTTGGAAACTTAGCATTACAGCTGTTACCGACCAGTAACAGCACAGAGAGATAGAAAGAGAGATTGTTCCACATTCACCTCAAGCCATTTTGCCAGGTAAGAAGATTGCAGAAGATGTGTAGGAAACTCATTCCCCTTTCCCATTTTGCTGGGCAGAAGCATAATTGCGAATAACTTCCATGGCCAGCTGATGAGCAGTCTTATTCTGCAATTTTGCAAGCTCATCCATTTTTTCATATGTATCCTTATCCGTAAAAAGTCTCAGGTTGTATGTGGACCGTGTAGCCACCACACCATCCCATTTCTCAACCCACTCTTGAAGAGTTTCAAATCCCTGATAAAAGAGATTGAAGTCAATATCTTTAGACTACTGGAAATTTTCAATACGATTGGATAAAAATTCAACATGAAACAGCTAACTTTTCCTCAAATGGGTTGAGAGATGATAACTTGCAAGGTAGTAATCTCTATACTCACCACACGGTTTGTGAAGTCGCCAAATGATTCTTTGGATTGTCTTTTCCTTTTCCAATTATAAAACAGAGGTTCCAAAACCTTTTCAAGGTCATGAATCTTAACCTTATTCATGAAGTTTCTTGCTAATGAAGTTTGATTGGGTGTTCCCCCAAGCCAAAGCTGTTTAAAAACAACAAAAACGGTTCATTACGTTTTCTTTTAATTCTCATATGTAATACTGAAACAAAACAAACAAAAAGAAGGACATCAATTCAGTCCTTCGAATACCTGGTAGCTATTAGGGCCATCACCAACAAATCCAAGTTCAGCCATGTATGGTCTGGCACAGCCATTGGGACAGCCAGTTGCCCTTATTACCACAGATTCATTGTATTTAAGACCAACCTGAAATCACAAAAGACTACCAGTAAATAGTCTTAATTTTCATTTGCATGCAATTGACAATTCACTACATTCATCTATCAAAAGCTTGGTTCAATTCTGATGAACTCATTTGAATGAACACACCTTCTCGAATACAGCTCTAATACGTTTGAGGATGTCAGGTATTCCACGTTCAGCTTCGGTTATTGCCAATGGGCACAGTGGTAAAGCTGGACATGCCATTGCAGTCAAATTGAGGGGGTCTACATACTTGGGTTGCTGTGCATGAGCAATATTAATCAAAACCAGAACAATTGAGAAAAATGAAACAAAACCAGCAAGCAAAACAAAAACCTAGCAAACCAAATAACCACTATAATAACGCCCAGAAATTCATCATTTGCCAACTGAACAGCAGAATCATTCAGACAGTAGTAGAAAGGCATGAAACAAGAAACAGAGATGCTAAGTGGGTCCTTCTGACAAACTATACAAGAATGTTCAAGATTTTGAATGTCAATTACCATTGAAAGGTTTACCAGAAAGGTCGACTGTTTGACATGATAAGTGATTACATCCATAACATTAAATACAAATTCTGAAAAGGTGTCCACTGATAAATTAATAACTTGAGTAACTACAAAGACAATCCTTACCGAACCTAATTATTAAATTGATAAAGGCAGCATGAGATTTCAAAAGATGTCCTTTGCTCTGTGGTTTTATCGGAAAAATAGATGACTAACAAGGAATAAAGATTCAGATCTTGCAATATTGTGGCATTTATAACAGTTTGACTGCACATCACATTTGCAATTGTGTGCTAATGCCATCTTAATGGAACCATCTGACAAGACCTACCCAATTACTGCCTTGTATGAAATCCTTTCTTTCATATATGAAACCAGGAAATCAAATCCTTTCTTTAGCTCACAAACAGTTTCATGATTAATCCATTTCCATGATTCACTAGGAACTAAGGAATTCAGTTATACAAATCCTAACACCAAGTCTCAAGGAACATGAAAAAAAAATGATATATGCCTAGTCACATTAATCAATGGACTCAACTCTGGGAAAATTTCACAGTTATGGAATACCCGGACAGAAGATAATGTGGACACCAAAAGTGAAAAAACCTTACCAGTAAACCAGCCTGTGCAAGAGCAGTGGTGATTGGGCGCTTCCATGCTTTGCGAATACCACACAAGATGATGTTCTGGTTTGGTGTGAGACGTACATCCAAGTTGTACTTTTCTATTATTTCCCTTAATGTCACCTTCATTTCCCCCCCAATACGACCACTATCAACATGGAGCCCACAAAACAAGCCACCATCACCCTGACAAGAATTTTCAATCTATCAGAAAGCAGAAGGTAAAATTCAAGAAGCAAATAAGGTACAGATAAGAAAATGTTTGATCCTAAGCAGAATAGCCAAAACATTGTAATGTGGTGAGACAGAACCAAAGTTTACACTTATAAATTAGGGATAACCTGCTCGTGCCATCCCAAGTAACTTTTAAATTCCCACTCAGGCAACTCACGGGAAGGCTCAAATTTCTTCCCATAATATTGCTCCACAACACTTCTAAACTTCTCAATTCCCCAGGAGCTTATCAAATATTTCATTCTACTGTATTTACGATCATCTCTCCTCCCATTTTCTCGTTGAGTGACAACAATAGCTTTCACTACATATAGAATGTCTTCTTTTGGTACATAACCCAATGGTTCCGCCAACCGAGGAAAAGTGGTCTCTAGCCTATGAGTTCTTCCCATACCACCACCAACCTGCATCACATCAGAAATTGTAAGAAACAAAAAGCTGTAGGCAATTAAGAAGAAAAAAGAGGAATGTTTCAGTATATGTTAATCTAATCTTACATATAAATTAAACCCCTGAGGTTCCCCATCAGCATCAGTAACAACAACCACACCAACGTCATTTGTGAGAAGGTCCACAGAGTTGTCTGTTGGCACAGTGACTGCGATTTTGAACTTCCTAGGCAAGAATTGAGTTCCATAGATGGGCTCTGGTGAATCAGGAAAATTGGTTCCATGAGAATTGTCATTGCGGGCCTTCACTACCTCTGGAGGTTCTGCCGACATTATTTTCTCTCCATCCACCCACATATCATAGTAGAAACCAGACTGGGGAGTTAGAAGTGCAGCAATATTATCGGCGGTTTGCTGTGCAAATTGGTAATCTTTTCTTGCAAATGGAGCAGCAGGGGCCAAAACATTCCTGTTAAGATCACCGCATGCACCAAGAGTTGAACCCATGTAATGGATAATGCTGCTCATCACAGTCTTGAGGTTCTTCTTTAGAACACCGTGGAGCTGAAATGTTTGCCTGGTTGTCAATCGAAGTGTTCCGATTCCAAACTGATCAGCAAGATCATCCATGGTCAAGTACAATTTGTTCGGGACTTTCCCACATGGATTCTTTGTACGAAGCATAAAAGAGTAAGATCTTGCCCCTCGTTCATCTCTGTTATACTGCTGATAGCTCCCATGGAACTTGATTATTTGTGTAGCAGACTCATTAATGTTCGGGGCATCTGTGAGCAACTCCTCATTAAGAGGGTACCTGATAAAATTGCTGTGTTCTTTGATTATCTCAACCTTGCTACGCTTAGTTTCAGTCTCCGGCTTTACTGGCTGCCCACAAAAATTGTGCAAAACATGAAAACTAAACTAGACAAACTCTATCACTAATAATCAACATCGAGGTTATTCTTATCAAGAAATTGCCTTTGCAGCCTAGCCTTACAATTCTTTATTGTTCCAAAATAAATATAAAATGTTAACATTCATTAACGAACTCAATCTAATTAAGTTAAATCAGAAGCATTTCAATTTCCTAGGTTCTAGACACCTTTCTTATTCTCCCAAATCTACTCAGCACAGCACATTTAATAAGAAATTCAACAATCATGAAACAATTCTGAGTACACTTTTTTTTTTTTAAAAGTCATGTAGAACAGACACCAGATTGAAATAAAAGAAAAAATATCACCCTTTACTTTCGACGTTATTTCTTTCCCCTGCATCCAAACAGAGCACGAGATTCAAAAAAGCAGCTTTTGATAAAAAAAAATTAAAAAAAAAAAAAAACTCAATCCAAAAACAAATCAAAACTGATATGCCTGTGCTAATAATTAAATAAGCTTTCTTTTCTCGCATTTCCCTCTTTAGCCTTCCAAAACAGAGAACAAATCCAAACACAAAAGAAAACAACTTCGGAAACTCAAAGCAGGGAGATAGGAGGGGAGATTGATTGATTGACGTAATCTAACCGTGGAGACAGCTCTGATAAGCGCATTGGGTCTAGCAATTGAAACTGAAAACAAGCTGTCATGTCTCCTACTCAAACCAACTGAATTCCTACTCCTCAATCCATCATAACCCCCTATCTGAATCTTCTTCCCCTCCTTCAACACTGCACTATGAGCTGCTCCATACGACGTCGCCGTCGTCATCCTCCTATTTCTCTTATCTCAAACAAAAAAACTAAACCCTGGATAACAAAAAAAAACAAGTAGCAGAGAAGCAGCGAGATTGATAATTTGTGGAGACTGGTGAGTAGAGAAGATAGATCAAGTTGACAGCAAAAGCCTTAAAAATTAAAACTGTGAAGGGTTATTTTATTTTGTTTTTCTTGTTTTTTTAACTCTATTTGCTATCGTGCGCTGTCACGTGCGTGACACGAGTGTTTTTTTAACTGGTGACTCTGACGTGCCCCCACGAGCTTCTAGTCCACGCTCTGGCAGCTGTGCGGGGAATTGCTGTTGAAGGGCCGAGAGGTGTGGTAAGGAGCGCGTGGGAGTGTAAGAGACAGACATGCACCAAAACCAAAGTTGGATTCTATGGTGCATTGAACGTGGACGGGATTAGGTTGGTTTCCTGCTAATAATAAAAATATATAGTCAATTAGGACTGGTGTTTGGATGCTAAAATATAGCAAGAGTTTTATAATAAGCAAAAGAGAATAATGATTATCGGAGCCGAGCAACTTAAAAGTTTATTTATTTCTTCTTTTTTTTTTTTTAACCAGTCAAATTAAAGCTTCTTTTGCTAACGGGTGTTTTGTTTTTAAAAAAATTGCAGAAAAAATAATAATTGTTATTTAATAAAAGTGGCAACTTCCAACTGCGATTTTAAACCTTTAAAAAATTATAAGTAAATGAGATGCACAAATTCCAACAAAAAAAGCTGAAAAAATGAATAAAAAAAGAAAAGAAAGAATGAGGTCTCGAATGTACAATGAAATTTCAATAATAACATCCCAGTATCATTGTCCCACTAAAATAAATTTAATCACTCCAATAAATATCAGTAGCGACAATAAGGGTGGATTATATAGATTATTGTTGGTGAATTTTATTGATATTATTGGTTTCATTTCATTAAAAAAAATTAATAATATAAAAAATATAATTATAAAAGTTTTAGTATATCTTTAAGCCTCATGTGTTTTTTAGTAGAGTTTATGCAGTCCATTTATATGTATTTTTTAAGAAGTTGAACTTTCGACATTTAAAATAATGGTAGTGCGGGTTATGATTTTTATAAAACTATGCCGTTTTCTAAAAAATAATTATATGGTTTGCTAAAAATAATAAGAAAGGTAAAATATCTGTTAGCATAATAAATATTTAGATATATTTCAATTATGAAAAATATTTTAAGCAAATGGCATGGAAGGAAATTTTTTAAGTATTTTTTTTCGTTGTCAAAGTCCTTGTTTTGTTGTCTCTTTATTTTGAAATTTAATAAAAGTTGTTTTTAAAATGTTTTTTTATTAGTAAATCGTGATTTTTGTATGTTGACTAATTAGTTTTTTTACTATTAATTTTTTTAAATTGATTTTTTTTAATTTATCTTTCAATATTTTATTTGCCGGTAACCGAACTTTTATTTTTTAAAAAATTATTTAGTTCTCATTCAATTTTTTTTGTGATTAAATATGGTTATTAAGATATTTTAAAAATATATGATATTTTTTTATAATATTAACAATTTTTTTTATTAGTTGATATTTTAATTATAATTGCATTTTTTTATAATCATATATTATTAAATCAATTTGAATAAATAATTTGGATCCTAGATTTTTCTTGTTTTTTAAAAAAAAACATCTTATATATATATATATATGTATATATATATTAATCATAAATTCTTGCAGTGTTATTTTTTTCATCTCCTTAATTTCGTTAAAAAGTCAAGATGAGCTTAAGAGAGGAACATGGCATGTTCTGAATGGTCAAAATCTCGATTAAGTTTGACCTTGGTCATTAACTTTAAAAGAAAATGATAGAGGAATTGAATGAAAGAATTAACTTTATCCTGTAATTCAAATCTCATGCATTCTAACTTTTTTACAACTACAAGGTTTAATGTGATAAAAATTAAAACAACGATTATATAAAACTGTCATTAAACATCAATAAAATTTTACATGAAAAAACTTTAAGAATACATATGAATTGTTGGATTAACCATTAATCATTCGATCCAATAATCTATGTATATTATTGAATTCTTGTCATATTTTTTTTATATTTAGCATTACTTTTATAAAATATAAAAATCAAAAGAGAAAAAAGAAGTTCTAAAGCAATGGGAAAATTACTAAACAACACTTATACACGTGTCATCTCATTAACAGTGGTTATGAATGCGTTGATACATCCAACTCTACCTCACAATTTCTCACGTTAAAAAAAAAAAGGAAAGAAGAGCGAGAACCAAGCCACGTGGCAGAGCAACAAGATTTCCCTCGCTTTCATCAAAGAAATGAGAAGAATGTAAAGGTTTTAGAAACTCTTGAATGGAAAAGAGGTTGTTCTGGCAATGGATCTGCAAAGCTGGATTTATCATCCATTTACCATAAAATCTCAGGTCAAGCTCGGTCTTCCTTGTTTTGGCTGATGAAACCAGTGGCTCAAGTGAAACCTTGATAACCTGGATTTATCTAGGAGCTCAATGGGTGGGAATCTTGAAATCCTTTCTGCTGTGACTCAGGTGAACGGGGTTGTGTGTTCTTAAGACTTTGTTCTTGATTTGAGTTTGGAAGCTTCACTGGGCAACACCTTCTTGGTATTCAGCACCTTGCTGAATTTGTATATCACATGGTGTACGGTTTCCAGATATATCTCGAGACAAAGACAATGCCTGTAAAGTTTCGGGTTCTAGCATCTGGTTAATCAGGACGGGGTGAAGTATAGCCTATCCATAAGAAGAGATTGAGAACCAGGGCAGAGCACGACCAGGGATCATAAGGATGTTGACATGGATGATGATACAAAATCTGTGAAAATAAAATATATTCCATAGGAGATTTGGTTTGTTGACTCGTTCCGGCGTTTCTCTTCTTCGAGGAAAAGTTCAGGCGATCACGAAGTAAAGAATGCAACATCCAACTTCTGCTGAAAATAGAAACCATGCTTTGGGCTCAATAAGATTTTGATACCGCCACTAAGGAGAGAATAGGCAAAATAAACAAACCAAATCTCAACTTTCTTAGTCCAAATATGATACTCATCCAACAAACACAACCACAAAAAAAAAAAAAACACAAACACAAACAAAAGAAAAGCAAAGTAAAGGAGGACAAAAAGACATCCATGTAATAATCGAAAGTGGTCGTTTCTGACATGAACAGGACATGTAAGCCTAATTGATGGTGGCGTATTTACAAACACATGTTGCGGTCCATCCTTGCCAACCTTTCTCTACCATTTTGTGTGCCTCTTCTCATGCAACTATCCCCCATGACAAACAAATTCTGAACATATCATGGACACAACGACTATTCCTACCTATTCAAAAGGCCCTAAGAAATAAAACAAGAAAAAAAATAAAGTGAGAACAACTTCATAGACCAAACAATAATGGCTGGTTTTTTCTCCACTGACTGAGCTTTTGGAGTTGTCTACCCTCAAGTGGCTGCCTGCAATGATCCATCCCTCCTTAAAGTTATGCTCAGATTGTTAAATCTTTCCCGTGAATATTGCCTTGAGGCCTTTCTCCAGTCTGTACCAGCCTTCATCATCGTGGCAAACTCCTCATAACTTATGCGCCCATCCTGCGGGGTCGAATTAAAATGAGGTTATCCTTCCACTTTAGCAACAATCATAGGATGATAAGAGATGCCACAAAACTCAGAAACATTCTGAGTGTTACACACAATAGTGATATCAAGAGACAAACATCAGTAACCAATTCTGTCATTCTCATTCTATCATCCACAGCAGAGAGGGAAAAGCATTCACATCATATGGAGTCAAACTGAAGGGAGAGACGTGTGTGATATGCATATGTTTACACCAAGCAAAGGCATTTCCAGGCAACAGAATGAAACGAGGAAACTAACAAGAAGCATACTGCAAACTGACAGCTTCAGGACTGAGAAAACCCTGAAGGCTTGTTTTTGTAATTAATTTACATCTAAATACAATAAATACATAAATAACACTAACCTTGTCTGTGTCGACATCATGCATAATGGCATTGATAACATCCTCAACATTGGTGTCAACATCATCATTCAAGGATTCTCGCAACTCTTCAATCTCAATGTAACCGCTCTGGTTTCGATCAAAAAATGCAAAAGCTTTATGCAGGTGTTCGTCATTGCCCATTTTTTTAATGTGAACTGAAATTGCAACAAACTCTCCATAATTTAGAGCTCCATCACCATCAACATCAGCCTGTTAAAACCATAGAAAATTCAAGGGGCAAGTTTTGCATGAATTTCATTACGATATTCTACTGGTATAACAGAATCTATCCTTTTCCTTCCCAGAAAGGAAATATTTTCTGCCACTAAGGCAAATATGCTTACAGCTTCCATAAGGATTCGAAGATCTGCATCAGCAATATTTTGGCCAAGCTTTTGTAACCCAACCCTAAGCTCCTCGAGGTTAATGCTGCCTCTTTTGCCAGTGTCCATCATATCAAAGGCCTCCTTTATGCCAGCTACTTCCTCCACCGACAAGTGTTCAGCTATCACCTGCAGATGGACAGCTCAAAATGTCACTCCTTTTTATTTTGCGAAGAGGAATAGAGGATGCAGGATTGCTGGGGATGGAGGAATTGTATAGATGTGGACCACACAGCCGTAATTTAGCTAAATAAGAATCATTATAATCAGGGCTAAATAGCAAAAAAATTAAGAATCATTACCCTCAGGGCTGTTTTCTTGAGCTTATTCATCACAGAAAACTGCTTGAGCCTTGCTCTCACAGTCTCGCCGAGGGGGACATTTGGAGCCTTCTTTGCATTTTGTATCCAAGGATGCTCTGCAAACAAAAGGCCAGTATAAATTTGCATGTTAACATATAGACATGCAACTAGATAGCAGACATTGGATTAATAGAAGAAAGAACTACCAAGCACTTGCTGAGCAGTAAGCCTTAGCTTAGGATCAGGATTAAGCATTTTCTTCACAAGATCCTTTGCATTATCAGAAACTCTAGGCCAAGGATCCCTCTTGAAATCAATGAAAGAGCGAATAATTGCCTGCGCTACCCCTTGCTCAGTTTCTGCATGACCAAGAAAAAAAATTCTCTGAGAAGATGATTTTAAAAACAAGGAGCAGAAACCGCATGCAGATAACTTTCATGCCCTTTAGGATCATAACAGAAAAAGGGTGAGAATCCACAATGGTTCCATGAGCTAATTAGCTTTCTTTAATAATTTTTTATCCATCTTAAATTGAAGACCATAAAACCATCCAGAAACACTCATTGAACAAACAAGCAAGATAATTAGACAATCAAATCAGGAAAACAACCTGCCCAGAAAGGAGGGACACCACAAAGTAATATATAAAGAATGACTCCAGCACTCCAGACATCAACTTCAGGGCCATAGTTGCGCTTTAGAATCTCTGGAGCCATGTAATAAGGACTTCCAACTATCTCATTAAATCTCTCACCTGTAGAGAAGAAAAGGAATCTTCAGACAGAATAGCAGATGTAATAATGACATAGATCATGGCTGATGCTTAATTTCAAGAAATATTAACAAAATGCCATTTAATATGCTGAGGGAGGCAATTGGCTCAGATACAATGCAATACCAGGTTTGAAGAAGACTGACAACCCAAAATCAATTGCCTTCAACACAGCGGTTTCCTTCTTATTTGCAAATAGGAAGTTCTCTGGTTTGAGATCTCGATGTATGACTCCATGCTTATGGCACATCTACAGAGCAAATGCATGCAAAAGAAAATCCAATTATTTCAAATGACAAGAAGGCCTGAATATGAAGCAACATCAGCCAATAATGGAGAACTTATGAAAATCCTTTGAAGTAATTAAACCAAATAACTAAATGACATGATGCTTTCTTGAAACTTCTGTTACTGCAAATACAATGCAGAAATAGAAAATTCCAATTGTAAATGATCCTGTATTCACAAACATCTAAAAGCTGGCAGGCTAAAACAATAAATTTATAGAAAATGGAAAAAGAAAAGGAAGTAAATAAAGAAACCTATGAATTTACATATCCTATCAAAAGGATTGAAATGCAAATCAAAATGGAAAAGACACTGGCTATCCGGGAACTTTAATATTAACTCGTTTGTGGTAAAGTATTGATGAAATCAACTGGTTTCCATGTTAAGCCATTATCAGCATAAGGAAGCATATCTTAAAATGGGTATTTTAAGCCTAATGAAGAAGAAGGGTAAAAATTAACAGCAGTACACACCAAACATCAAACTACCAAGGGATCCATCATCACCATCATTTTAATTCAAAGGACTATCAGGAAAATCTTTAGTCCCATCAAGCTCGAGATGGTAGCATCATCTCATACTGAAAATCTATAACAAAGCAATAAACTATACTTGCAACAAACAACCAAAAGAAATAGGACACGATCAGAACACCAACCTGAACAACTTCCACAATAGTTCGCATAACTGCAGCAGCTGCTCTTTCTGTGTAATGCCCCCTCGCTACAATCCTATCAAACAACTCTCCTCCCTCACACAATTCCATCACAATGTGCACAGAAGTATCATCCTCATAACTAGCCTTTAAGGTCACAATATTTGGATGAGCAGGCAAATGCTTCATTATCTCCACCTCCCTCCTCACGTCATCAATATCCACAGCAGTCCTCAGCTTCTTCTTTGATATGGACTTGCAGGCAAACTTGTCACCAGAGTTTACATCGGTGCACAAATATGTAATACCAAACTCACCACGGCCAAGCTCACGACCCAGATCATAATGCGCTAAAATATCCCTGCCAGTGGGTTCTTTCAGGACCCAAAGCTTGTCTACATTTCCGGATCCATTGGTTACAGCATAACTATCACCAAAGAATGGATTTTGCTTCTTTTTACCTTTGACTTGCTTCTCAGAGGAAGAAGCCCCGGAAGGGGTAAAACAGCAATTACCCATGGATCAAGATCTCTATCTCAAACTTTCAACTTTTGCAAAGAATGATGATCTGTAAAGATTTCAAGAATACCCAGCAAAGCAAAACAAAAGGTTAACGTTTTTATATCCGTCTGCAGCAAACACAAGTAACAAAGTCACTGTATAAACATTATTTTGCTTCCAAGGAAAAAAAGTCAATATTTTTTAAGGAATAAAAAACTCCATGAAAGTCTGAACCTTTTGGTACAAATCTTTGAATCTGAAAGAAACCCAGAAACAAAATTGAGAACAAATTTATGTTCGACACAGAGAAAAGCAGATTCAGGCAACAACTATTCACGAAAGACTACCTAACATGGCATACACCAAATTTGGTAATAAAATAAGCAAACACATCTGCATGGCATAACATAATTACCAGAAGAAATCAAGAAACCACAAAAATCAAGAAAATTTACAGCACAAAATAGCGACATGTTAGATTACAAAAGTGGGAGAAAAAACCACCTTGAAATGCTGTTGGTTTGGAGACTTGAAAGGAGAATCTGAAGAATACCCAGATGAGCTTGAATAGCTAATTAATTAAAAATTAATGCAAGAAGGAAATAATGTGAACAGGAAGACAAAAAGGTTTTAAACGTATGAAGGATGATGAGAGAGAGATAGAGAGAGAGAGAGAGAGAGAGAGGACAGTCAAGAAGCTCTCTTTTTTTCCGCTTTTTCTTTTTAATCTTGCAGAGACTATCCCTCTATCTAAATTTTTTCTCTCTTTCTCTGTCTTAACGTTGGATTCAACGAAGGCAGAGAAACAGCAACCCCCTTTTGCCTTTTCTCGCCTTTTCTCGCCTTTTAAAAAAAATATGCCTACAAACCTCAGGTACCTAGAAAACAAAACACCAACCTAAACTAAAGGCTCTGTTTTTATATATATATATATATATATATTTTTTTTTTTTTTTTTTGGGTTGTTTTTCTTAAATAATTTCGTTTGGTAATGCGTGATTTTATAAAAATATTTTTTAATTATAAATATATTAAAATAATATATTCTTTTATTTTTAACATCATTATATCAAAATTATTAAAAAACCTTAAAAAATATACTAATTTAATATTTTTAAAGAAAAAACAATTTGAGAACTGTTTTAAAAACCAGATTAAACACGTTACTAATAAATAGAGAGTGGTGTTTTCACATAGGTTTTTTTTTAATTCTTGATATCAAAGTATTAAAATTATAAAAAAATATAACTACTTTAAAAAACATATTAAATTACATTTCTAAACAGAAAAAAAATAAGTTTATAAGAAGATATTTTCTAATTCAACTTTTAATATTAGATAAATAAAACATTCTATAATTCTTCGCAGTATTAAAAAAAAAAAAAAAGGACGTCTACATTAATCGAGAGCCATGTATTTGTTGTACTTTTAAAGTATGGAGTCTGACTTCAGAATCTGATTATGGGTCAAAATTCTGTAATCTACTTTGGATTTTTGTAAATTGTATCAACTTAGGATCTTACTGTTTATTTCCGAGGCCTGCATTGATAGAGACCTCTTGAAGGTAACTTATCTTGTATTTTGGGCTGTATTTGTATCTGTGTTTTGACTAAATTTAAATTTTTTCTTTTTTATTTTCCTCTCTTAGTTCTGCCACGACCAGTCGATTTCATCATCATCATGATGTCTTTAATGGCACCCGCAATTTCCTTGCAAACATGGGAAGTTAATAATCGTATTTGTTCGAATTTATTTTTATTTTTTTCTTAATCTTTTTATATCTTTAGATTATTTTAAAGTGTTAATTTTAAAAATAAAAAGATACTGTTTCAAATTTATTTCTAAACAAGAAAACAAACATGAAAAAATATCTGGCGGTGAGATTAGGTGCAGACGTAGACCCTACATTTTTTGGTTTTGAAGAAATAATGAGAGGCCATTACTGGAAGCCTCTGTTCGAGCAACATTATCCTAACCTAAATGATTTCGATGGACAGCAAGCCACCCCTTCGTCTGTCCCTCTCAGCAATCGGCGCAAAGTGCCTGTCCGTCTAGCCATTCTTGGACTCTAGCTGTGAAATCCATTTATTTCACCAAGAAAGATTCCCGGAGAAATAGATTCCCGGAGATCTTTCTTGGTGAAACAGATTCCCGGAGAATAATGCTAATATTGTTGAGAATACAGATTATATACGATCAATTAGCCCTTCTCTTGGTTGGTTCTACGGTGGGTGACAGAGCTCATGCACCGAACAGCCATGATGCGACGAGAAAAGGCTGCTGCTGCACACTTCCTAACCAGGAGGTGTGCTCTAGAATGGTCCCTGTATGCCTGTTATTCTCACTTTTCAGCGACATGCCGGTCGATTTCTTTACCCTTTTCCTTTTTCATGGATCACTTGATCGTGCAAGACTTTCCAGGCTAATTAAATGGTTTTAATCTGGACATCTGTAGCAGCAAGCCATGAACCAGTGAAATAATATGTAAGGATAATGAACAGTAATCAGAGCCCAACATTCTGGGGCCAGTAGATGCCGACAAAATATAAAAATAAAATACTGTGGCTTTTGACCACAACTCAAAAGCCTCAAGATGTGTGCAGTAAAGCAGCTGGGATAGACTTGGTTCAGATTTAAATCAGCTAATACGTAAACATGGACCTTAATTTCTTCTCGGAATTAAGAACACCGTTGAGGTTAGTAGTAAAGTATTCATCAAATGTAATTGACAAATGATATTTATTCTACCAGTGATTGCAAGTAATGTAACATGCTGCAGGGATTCACGTCGTTATCTTCTTGTTAATTAGCAGCCATGTGCAAATCCATCCTTTAGCTGAAAAAACACCAAGCTATCCAGACCACCATGTATATCTGCAATCATAATTAATTTCCAGTTCATGATCATTAATTGATCTAGAGCCTCAAAGCTACTCCTTTGGAAATCCTTGAAGGGGTTATTGCAGTCTTAAAATCTCTGAACACAAACCTTATCGATTGATTCGTTGACAAGATGCTTCGAGGTTTGAGCCGAACACTGTAGATCTGTGTTAGATACTGTGCTTCCACAATATTGAAAAAGAACATGAAATCAAGACTATAGTACCCTGGAATTCAGTGTTTGCAATTTAGACCAACCTGCAGCTAGTTTTCCTCTATAACGCAAGTGAATGTTGGTATCTCTGATTTACTGGGATTTATCCATCCATGGTTATCTTTTCAGGAGGACAGTTTTCCATGACAGATTCAACACACACACACACACAAATATCCATGATGGACAATGTTTTTTTTATATAGAAATATACGTATTTCAAGTAAAAACATCTACTTTCAATTTGATAGATAAGATTTTTTTACAGAAGGGAATTTAAGTTTGATTCTAAATTTGTGAACAAGAACCAAACAACCGATGCTCATAATCTTGATTATGGAGGTCAAATATATAGGACGATAAAAAAAAGTAACGGGGGAGGGGTGAGGCACCTGATGTTGATGCCTGTTCCAAAAGAATAAAAATCTAGAATTGCTTTGCCTGTGCAATTTCATTAATTTAACAAGTAGGAAAAAGAAAATTAAAAAAAAAATTGTCGGGTGGTTCCAAACTTCATTGATTGGTCAGTGCTAGAAATATCAAGTCACTAGAAAAAGAAACCTATCGTGCCTATAAATGGAAAGGGAGTGAAAATACTTTTTTATTAAAAATGAAAAACAACTATGACAGTGCCAAGATAAATATGAACGCGCAAACAAAACTTAAAACGCAAAACACACACAAAGATGAAGAAATCAGGAGGGGCAGCAGACAAGAAAAGGGTTCGAAGATCATCAGGGGCCGTAACTAATGCCTCCAGAGATCTGAACTCTGATACCCCTCCTAGGGTTTGTCCTCTCCTCTCTGATCTAGGGTTTTCCTCTGTTTTCTTTTTTTTTAAATAAAGTCATTATCTTTATGTTACGACTCGTGTAATTGAAACCATTATTGCAATTGTAGAATTTTCCTGTGCTTGATTAAAGACGTATGTCAAAATGTGACCTTCTTTTATACCCATTTGTGTTAAGGAAATCCGAATAACGTGTTCTGTTGTTATGCGGGACCTGAAAGATGCGAACTTTGGTAAGGGTCTGATGTGCATCAAGTTCGATCTTTATGCTTTTTTTCCGTTCCTGGAAACCCATGTCAAGAAACGCAATTTATGGTCTTTAGACTGTCATTTTCGTTATCAAAACTAATGGAAGTTACATTGTTACTCTTGTGAGAAAACAACCCAATGTACAAATTCTCAGTTACTGGTAGTGTTTTCCTTGGTATACACTTGATGATTATAAATTATATCTAGAGAAAAAAGATGCAACTTGCAAGTAATGGTATTTCTGGGATGCTCTTAACTGTATATTTTGTTGTTCCTTGATTATTGGTTTTTTTGGTATGAATTCTATATGTTTTTAAACAAACGAATAGGAAGGAATCTGGCATTGGTGTTAGCGATCGTTGTGTGAATTCATAAAAAAATTAATTTTATCTGTAGGATCGATTTGAGATGAAATGAACGATGTTTGTATCTTTGTCCATTGTTATAATACTTTTATAGGAATTTCCATGTTGTGCTGTACTCTTATGGTCCTGTGCGTTGTGAGTGTTTAGTGGCTGTCAAGTCCTTGCAAAATTCTGGTCTTATGTTAAAAGGTGTAGCTTGCTTGTTAAAACTGCCAAGAATTGTTTTAACTAGGAATTTGCTTTTAATGTACGTCAGCCTTATAAATCGTTTGAAAAAGGTTGCATGTATTCTTACTTGTACATTTTTAGTCCATGTAACTAGTAATGGTGGTTTATACTTGTAAGTTATTGCTTGACATTCATCCATATCTGGTGAGTGGTTGGTGTGGTTAACTTTGGTCTGGTCATTTTTATGCATAATGATGGTTTCAACTTCATTCCTTCTCTAATGTTCACTGACTTGTATGATTGTTTCTCTCTTCAGAAACAAGCTGCAAAAAAGGATGTGTTTCAGTTGTTTGCTGAGAAGGTGAGAGATCACAAGGATTTGGTATCTCGTTGGGCTGTCTTACAGGAGACCCGTGTTGAATATTTTAGAGGAAAGGATTTTGTAAGCTTTCTGAAAAATCATTCAGAGGTTAAAGATATATTAGAGTCAAATAATAATTTAGAGGTTGAAGAAATTGCCAATACTTTATTAAGCAAGAACATTTTAGTGCGTTGTGATCGCGTGGTGAAAACTGTTCGTCCTGGGAAGAAAAAGTTGTCTACCTGGCCAGCACATTTAGAGATCTTTCCTGTAAGTTGTTTCATTTTGCACTTGGATTTTTAGCATGAACTTAATTGATCTTTCAATCAATTGTCTAAGCTATTGATTTTTTGACTTCACTGTGCAAATTGTTAAGCATCATGCATTTAATATATCCTTGTTTATTATGAAAAGTTAATTTAAACTACTATTTTCTGTGATTGGGGTAATTGATTTCTT
Organism: Populus alba x Populus glandulosa; assembly: GCA_033617975.1. Taxonomy (NCBI): domain Eukaryota; kingdom Viridiplantae; phylum Streptophyta; class Magnoliopsida; order Malpighiales; family Salicaceae; genus Populus; species Populus alba x Populus glandulosa. Next base: position 6,732,343 of record CM066151.1, read on the forward strand.
AGAGATTGGGACTTGTGCATGTTGAGGCGTAGTGGTTAAAAGAATGGATTCTCGTGGTCATCTATTACTCTCTTTCACATTTAATAAGTCTGCCATGTCAGTGGTATTTTTCCCCTTGCATTCTTCTAAGAATGGCTGTACTTTGCCCCGATACATGCTGTATCCTTTTATCATGTAGGTCATAATGTTATGTACTTTCAATTGTCAAACTTGACCTTCATATCCTTTTTAATAGTGGGAAAATTTTGAATTGTTGGGATCCACATGGTGAGTCGCAAGGTTGTTAATGAGAAGAATAGGGAAATTTGTGTTGCATAGAAACATTCACCCTTTAATAATGTCTCTGTCCATGTCAGTTTTGTGCTTTTTGTCTCTCTTTTTGTGTAGTCAAAAGAAATTACGATTTTTATTTTGTGTTGCTTCTCAAGCTCATGTTATTAACTTTATGTTGTCCTTTGTAGGATCAAGTATTTTCAGAAAATGATGCCTTTTTTGCATGGGCGTTTGTAAAACGGAGGCCATTATGGCAAACACTTCTCTCACTTTCCTGGCCCGTGTTGACTCTTGCAATTTGCATGTTTCCTGTATACCCACATCGGTGCAAGCTATTAATCCTCTACTCTTGTGCTGGACTTCTTTTGCTTATTCTCTCACTTCTTTCATGTAAGTACTCCAGGGCTCATTTTCTGTTGCTTCATATTTTTTTCTACTGTATAATTCTTCCTGCACCTCAATGCTACTTATCAAACCCTAGTTTAGAGTTCTAAATCAGTATCATCGCACATGTGGAGCAACATTTGACCAAATGTTTATGATTAAAAATCTAGATTTCTGTTGCTAGCTTATTAATATTTTCATATTTGAAAGTTGGAAACTTCCACTTATGTTGAACTCTAAAAGGTGTTTATTTGTCATTTTGGTTTCTTGGCTTGTTTCTACCTCAAACTTCCTTTGTGAGAGAAATAATTGTTCTGAATGTGTAACTAGAGAAATAATGTTATCAAACCCAGAGAAACCTGCCAGGTAGGGGTGTAAATTCATACATTTACATTCTTATTAATTTGTTCAAGTAATCAGTATCTGGAGTTATTGAAAAGAGAGATCCCTTTGTGTGTGCTAGCTTCAGGACATGTGGGGGTACTCTTATTTTTGCATATCAGTAGATACTTTTAGAAATATGGTTTCCTAGTACTCAATGATTATGAAAAACCCATTATCCTATTGTTCTTGTAATTGCTATTTTTTTCTTTCCTTTTTTATTTTTTTGGCAAAAAACAACCTTATAACATTTAGATTTTAGGATTGGTGGAGGATATGATTTCCACAGATGGATTTTTTACCATGTTAACAAATATAACAGCTGATGGTGATGTTACCGAGGCTATCATCTGAGTATTTATTAAGTACATCTTTCTGTTGATAAATCTCCTCTCTTATAGTCTATGCACTGCTTGCCTTTTGCTCTTTCTCTACTCTTTGAAGTTGAAACTTCTGTAGTTATACCTGGCCTCATGGGGCATGCTGTGTTAGTGATGATCTGAATGGTGTCTTTTTTCATAAAGCTCCTGTTTTGTGGCATGACCAAACTGTTTTTGTGAGGCATAAGAGGCATCATTACCTTTTGATATCTGAATGTATGATTTGGATGCTTTTTCTATGAACATCGGGCTGCGCTTTTGTTTTTTAGTGGAAGTTGGGGCTTCTGTGGTGACTCGGAGATCAGGAGTGTTTTCTCTTGATGTCAGTGTTGCAGATCATTGCAGAACATTCCCTAGCAAAACTCATCATGAAATTTCCATTATTATCAAATTTGCTTCAGTAGTCTTAATTGATGTTCATCCATATCAATCATCTTTTCAAGATCCAGGGTAATTTGGTTGCTCAAGTCAGCTGTGATTGTTTGATTTAATGCTCTTTAACTGGTATGTGAGAAACCATTGGCATGATTCTTTCCCACTGAGTTCTGAGATGAAAGAAAACAATTTCCACCTAAATTTTCTTTACTTGATTTAGCGTTCTGGTGCTGCTCTATCTATGAGCAGATCACCCGCTGGTTATAACCTGGTTTCTTCTAAATTTTCTAGAGTCCTAAGTTCTTTGCGTGGTTGTTTTTACATTCTTTATAATTAGTCTTATGAGTGCACATCATGGTTCATATTTTTGCATTATTCTCATTTTTTTTTGTAGAATATTGTCATTTTAGTTGACAGTGATAACTATTACTAAATTATTGCTTCAACTGCTTCTAGGGGTCATTGAGGTTATCTGTTTATTTTGCAGTGAGAGCCACAGTATTTGGTGTTCTATACCTCATTCTTGGAAAGCGTGTTTGGTTTTTCCCTAACATCCTTGCTGAAGAAGCTACTCTGGGAGAATTATTCCGTTTCTGGCCGAATAAGGATGAGGAGGAGAGGCCCAAGTGGACAACTAGACTTTTCTATGCATTAGTAGCTGTGCTCGTCATATTACTGCTGAGGCACCATGCCCCTGATGAAGCTGCTAGAGCAAGGTGAGTACACCTGTTGCGAAGTTTAGTAGACTGAAAAGGTTGCCTTTACCACTTTGCACAAAATACGATGACTTAAGGAACCAAGATGATTGTGGAAAATTTGAATTACGGTGAACTTATTTTACATGTCTGTTTCACTCGTTTCAAAACTGAGACCCCGAGTCTATCTTTTTTGAACCATCCAGTTACCATCTTGCTTTTGTGGTTACAATATGATTTCGCTTAGTGTCCTCAATCAGGAACTTTTTTATAGCATTCACCTAAAAAATTGCCACGATGAACCCCTCTTAAATCCTTATTTCTATGCTTGAGTCTAAAGTGCATTTTTTGTCCCGCAGGTATCAGAAGCGGATGTCCAACATAATTGATGAGGTTCTTGAGTGGTCTCCAAGTTTGGCGCTGTCTGGAATGATGGAGAAGCAGCCAACTGTGGTCAATACCACGGAACCCAGCAATTTCACAGATTCCGGGAAAACAGACTCGGAGAAGGAACCTCCAGCAGATGATGAAGGTGGAGAAACCATCTTAGAACAACACGAGGATGAGGAAACCGAGAACATAGAGGACACTGATCAACCTCAGCATCAAGATCATATATGACAGCAGATCATGTCATACCAAGCAGAAGACAGATACACTACCTTCTTTGGGTTTCATCTTAAATTTTGAGTGTAAAACTGTGTAATCAAACAGCGAAATAAAGCAGTTTTTAATTTGTGCCATCATTAATAGTGAGAAAATAGATTATAATACTGAGTTTAGGGAATTTATGTAATGTAATTTAACTATAGTTATCGTATTGGCTATATGCTTTTATACTTTCTCCAAAGGTACAGCCCTTTTTTCAGACATGATACGTTAAATTCGTGCCATTTCGAAGATTTTGTTTCTGTATTTTGATCTTCGTATCAGAATGGTCGTGAAGGGGACTCTGCATTGGATTTACGATCGTTCTTTTTTCACCTCCCAATGGTTGAGTACGCAAGTGGTGATCGTACCCCCTCCAATACCTCTTTTAACTTCCAGGCACTATCATGGTTCATCCGAGTCTGTGCTAACCTCTCTCTCTCTGCATTCATTGCTGGGCTCGTCATCTTCCCACAACCCAATAGACACAAGGCCGAAGTTATATCGAGTAACTTAAGTTGCTATATATAAAGTGTTATGATCCTTTATATCGAGTTTTGTTATGATCCTCTCACTCTTGTATTTCTCAAAGACGGATCACAGAATTAACAGGTGCTCATATACAAAGTGTAAACAAATACCATGCCAACTGACTATAGGTGGTGTTTCGAAACTCCTTTTTTAAATTATTTTTTATTTTATTTTAAATTATTATTTTCAAATTATTATTTTAATACGCTGATATTAAAAAATTATTTTAACATATTACTACTACACTTTCAAACCATCCCAAACTCAAACTCAAACTTATCCTAGATGAAGGAATCTCTTGTATTGGTTCGTGCTTTTGGGCCCAGACAGGGACTTCAACAGACTATCCCTAAAGAAGGTTTAGACCTCTGATTGTTGTTGTACAAGTTACGCGCATTGTGAAATCAAACCAGTGCCACATCGAATTGCAAGTGAAAAGAAATCGTCAAACAAGACAGTCTATCCGTTAAACAAGAGTGCTGATAGGCTAAAATCTAACCAGAGACTACTTCTACTCGAGTTTCCTTGACAGTTCTATGTACACAGGAAAAAGAAGAGAGAGAGAGAGAGTGTGAGAATAATGATGCACCGAAGCGTTGGCAGACAAAAGAAGCCACCCACGGATTCATCATCTCCTTCACCCTGTTCACGCCACAAGCAAGAAAAAGAAAAAGCCAAGAATGATTTGCCGCCTGGCAATATACATTGCCAAGTGCGTGGTTGCCTGATAAGAGAGAGGATTCAAGTTTCGCTACTTGCGTGAATTGGACCCTCCACCTTGGCATCCACTTAACATGTTGGGTTCACTGTGGGCCAAAAAACCTTCGTTTGGCCTGGTTCCCCAGTTGCTGGCCTGGACAGTCTCCGTCCTCATTTTCACCTGAACGGTCTCCATCCTCATTGTCACCCCCGTACGAGCCGTATGCAGAGGATTGCAAGCCACTGTGTTTTTTATAGTGGCCACCTCTATTTACATAGTCATGAGCTTCAAAAGTGTCATGCACTTGGGACTCTCTTGCTTCCTTTTGACCATCAGAGGAATTCCAAGTTTCAACAGAGTCAGAGGGCAAGAGTTCTGAACCTGATGAACTCCGTGACTGAGATGCATGGACCGGACCAGAACCATTGAGCTTGCCTTCGGATGTGTTCTTTGAACCATCATCACCGGTTTTCTTCGCAAAACGTCCTCCAGAACTCCTTTCCCTTCTCATAGCATGCCGGTGCCGAGATTCATGAAGATATGGCTGAAGAATATAAGAGGGAGAGAGGGAGAGGGAGAGTATCACTAGTTTGACAACATGTTAAATATTTCAGACAAAGCAGGAGCTAGCAACTATCTCAATCTATCACCCATAAAACATTTATAAAACATTGTACCAGGATTTCTATGGGGATTATGTACTAAAAAAGGAGAAAAATCTCATCCACTTAGAAAGAAGTACCCTTGCATGGTCATTACCAATTTAAGGAGACTAAGTGCAACATATTAGATTTTTACAGTTCTTGGTCAACTAAAATGACATTACTTAAGAACTAAAATGATCGGTGGAATATAATCATGGTGCCTAACTTGACATTACTAAAGTGAGAGATTTCACATGGAACTTGTTAGCTAAATGATACAAACTGCAAGCTTAATAATTGCATTGAAGCGATAAACAAGACGAAGTTAATTAGTACGTCTGGCATTATGTGTGCAATAAAAAATATTAGCATATCATCTAATAGCAGAGGAAAGAAATGAGACAGAATATCCCAACTTGGCTGTTTGAATTTACCTTTCTAGCTTTTATCAGCTTCTTGTCAACCTCTGCTTTTGCACGTTGTTCTCTTCGCCTAATAATCCCCGGGTATTGTTTGGCATTTACAAAAACAGGATCCTGAGCCACCTCAAGGGGCAAAAGCATTCTGGCATGTGGCATTCCAACAAATTGCGGATAAACCTGACCATTGAATGATTATATCTATTCCATTAAAAGTCTATAACATTCCATGTTTTGAACACACAAAACAAATTAATTAAGCAAATACGCACACACACACACACACACAGAACTCTGATTTCTGTTCACAGCAGGTGATGAGCATATTGGTAAATATCCCAACAGATTGCTAGTGAATCTGACTTCCTCCTTACTTACTGGATGCAGATAATAAGCATGTCATAATTACAGTTTATTAAGGTCTCACTCCTGTAATTATCTAGAAGCAGGTGAGAAGTTTGCTTCTTCTTCTTTTCCTTTTCTTTGTTAGAACATCAAATGTGTGCCACTAACAAAATTTTGTCAATTGGGCAAAAATGTCAATACATCCTCACATACTTCCCCAACCAAGAAAGAAAGTACATTTACAACTTCCCAGAGAAAAGCAGTCCCAGCGGAATAAGTTATCCTTCCATGAGTTTCATGAATCGTAGGTCTGCAAAAGCATCCCTTTTTATTTTAAATAATGGTAAAAGACAGACCACTGGAATAGGTCTAGACATGTTGAAGTATTCCCCGTTTGTTAATTTGTTGACAAAATGAAAAATAAAATAGGACAGGACAGGCCACACCCTCCGAATTAAAAGAGCTAAAATTTAAGAGACATTGGAAAAAATGAGTGCATTGCCAAACTTAACCCTTTGAACTCTGGAGAACATGCAAAGTGCACCATGAAAGAATCTTTTGGCTTTCATTTTTTGCATTTCCCACACAAATAGAACTCACATCTCTCCTTTTCATCTAAATAATTCAAGAGTTATAAATAAAAACTTATTTTTCTGACCAGGACATGGTTACTCTAGAACAATCCAATAGACCATATCTTCCAAAACCCACAGAATGGAGATACCAAACTTTAATTTAGCTAAATGAATTCAGAATTCCTTCACCAATGGAAAGTTTAAGGTGTAAAATCTCTTGGTGATTTTGACTTGCAAAAAAAACTACCATTTTTCCAAGGACCTATGAATTTTGTCTTGGGAGTAATGAATAAACAGAGAATATCACATATAAATCCACAGGTAATTCCTTAAAGTATCAAGATATGACTGCAAGAATATGGCAAGGAAGTGTTAAGCTTACATACCAAAGGCTGATGTCCATAAGCCATCATTCCACTATAATAAGCATCCTGGTATGGGTTTGATGCACATGCCTGCAGAAGAAATGCCAGAAAATAGAAATCTCTTCCAATGGCATGTAAAGATGGATTCTATAAATATATAGTGTCTACGGTCTACATATGAATCAATCAGCACAAGAAGCTTGGAAGACAAGATACTTTGTGGATGGAAGGAATGAGAACTTACAATAGAGTGACTAACAAGCTCAAACTGTGGAGATTGTGAGAGGCCATTGTGCATTGTAGTCATACCAGACACAAGACCCTGAAGATTTTGCAAATGTCCATGATTCCCTGATAAGCATTAATGGAAAAAAAATGCCTAATTAGCACTGAACCAGTATGCTGTGTCTCTTTCCTTGTGAACAAGGAACTGTGCATTGACAGAACAAGGCCAAATGGATACATTTGTGCTCACAAAGGAATATTACTCTTCATCCAAAATGTGATACCCGTGGCCTATGCCACATATGTTTGAGTCAAATTTAGCATCGATAGAAATTAGATAGCACCTATATAGTTGATTTACAGACATGGAGAACATCTGGTTTTCATCTACCATGTTGAAAGAAGCACGATTTAAAAAACAAATGATGTCAAAATTTGTAAATCTAAAGTGATAAAAGCTAGCCACAAAGGCATGGAAAAAAAAAATGAGCTGAGAAATGTCAGAACGAAGCAATTACTAAAACATTAAGCATAGAGTTTATGCAATAGCAAATAGTCCTAATGCACTTTGTGCAAGAAAGTAGTTAGCAGCACCTAATTGGGATGATGCAGTGGCTTGGGAATCTTTGGTAGCATCAGCATCTTCCTCATTAAGTCTACCACTGGACAGAGACTGGTCATCATTTGATTCAGAACCATTATGTCCTTCTGAGTTGGATGCATTTCCACCGGTCATGGCAGGAGGCATGGAGCTATAACCTATATTGCGCCACCAAGGTTCCGAGTGAACTGTATATTCTTGAATGTCACTCGGATTGGGTTCTGGCACCTTAGTTTTTTCAGGCTTTGACTGCATACCTTCAAAAAGTTAATTTATTAGTTCTTGCTTTCCTAACCAGGCACAGGAAGAATGTAATGGTAGCAGGTGAAATTCATATAGTAAACGTGCTACGTGAAACAAAACTTGAAAAAAAAAGGAATATTACAAGCAAATATGACAGAGATGCTCAAGAAGAGAAGAGTGGAGGATAGATACTTTGCAGATGGTCATTCTACGCGGTAACACATTCACTGTCCACCTAAAAGCACGAATAGAGAAAAATAAAGAAGCAATTTGCCTTGCCTTAAAAAAGAAGCGATAAAATATCAGACTCTATTTCAATACTAAACTTCTGGATGAAGCAGGACCAATAACATGGACATGAAGAGCTTTCGTCATCAAACTCAAAACACAGAATGATCTGGCAGATTTACTTCATGCTCAAGCCACAATATTAATATTATTAATTAAAGATTCACCCGTCAAAAGTGATAAAACCACAGCACCACGAGGGAAAAAACAATAGACTGATAAGGTGGATTTCTTAATTGGTATTTCAGCATGTCAATTGAGCTTAACACATTTTCCATACACTTAATAAAAAATGTTTAAATACTGATAAAACCAAGTTTTTCCCTCTCATCAAAAATCAATTAGCTTTAATCAAAACCTCTACCTGGCTAAAAAGTGTTTCAATATTAACCTAAAAAGTGTACAAACTTTTAGTTCTACTACATTTCTCAAGGATAGTAACCATCACCGGTATCTATCTCAATTTCTCTGCCGTTGAACCAAAAACCCCAAACTTTCTTAGCAACCAAACAAGAAGAAACCCGAATTTTCCTAAAAAAAACAAATCAAGCAAATGGAATTCAAGAGAGAAAATCAGTTAAATTCAAGAAACGAACCGTGCAACTAACTAACTGTACAATTAATAATAAAAAAAAAGTCTAAAATAAGCAAGTGATAAAGATACTCACCGGTGTAGACAGAGATAAAACAGAACCCTAGATTTTGGGGGTTTTAATCTACAGGGGATAGAGGGAGAAATTGAGTCTATTGCTGTTAAAGCAGAAGTAGTATATAACTATACTTCTTCTAGAAGAATAAAACTCAAAGAAGGGGGAAGGGGTTTTTTTTCTCTTTATTTCTTTTTTTTTTCCCCAACTTGACCTCTCTGTTTTTTTTTTCAAGAGACGAAACGATAGCTAAGCTGGCCCTGGATGGGTCATGATATGCTCACCCTCCTTCTTTCCACGTTGCCTCTTTTTCTGGGACACCTGCCCCGACCTTTCTCCTGCCAACTTCTTCCTCCGTTTTTTTGTCTCTTTCTTCTTCGCATGAACTCTCTTTTTTTATGAATTTCTTTTTTATATGCAATCATTTTTTTCTTTTTTTTCTTTTTTTTTCTTTTTGGGTCATGCTCGTTTCTGTTTTCAAGTAGACTTGTGCACGTGGTTAATGGTGGCCTGGTATTGCCACTAGTTTCTTGGAATGTGTGTTCTATATAAAATTTTTTGAACGGAAAAAAAAATTGTAACCCAATTAGGGTTTTTTTTTAATGCTCGTTTTTGTTTGCAAGTGGGTTTTTTATTTTTTTGGCTAGATGTGTCCTTGTGCAGCTATTTTTTTATAAAAAAAACTTGCATCTTGAGTTAGAGACCCAATTAAATTAAATAAGTTTGATTTTATTTTAATTAGACAATATAAAATAATAAAAAGTTATTAAAATAACATAAAAAAACTTTTTTTTTTCAAAATAAGACAAATAATATAACTTAATTCTCAACTTATTATATACAAAATAATAAAATAAAATAAAAAAAGTATCAACCTGAGTAAACATGACAAATCTATAATCCAAATAAACCCACGAACGAGGTCATGCAACTAGAATAACCCAGTATATAAAAAAAAACCAAGAAAATCATAAAGCCTTTTTAAAAAAAACAATGTCAAATGATGAAAGCAGATAAAAAATAAATAAAATAAATAATGTCGAACCGCGTTAATTTTTTAAATCCGTAACTCGAGCTATTAGACTAGAAGCACCGTATTTGAAAAAAGCACGTTGAATCTACGGGAAAGAAATTGAAAATAAAATTTTAATTACACAAAGAATCCAAATATATATATATAGCAATGAAAAGAAAAGGAATCAAAATTAACATACCAAATAAATGTTATCTTTTATTGAAAGTTCGATTAAAAAAGAAAGATCAATTTAACAAAAGGATAAAAAAAATAATAATAAATAAGGATCAACATTAAAATATAAAAATAAAACCAATTTTTTTACATTGTAGAGTGAAATTGTAAAGAATAATAAAGTTAACAGAAGTACCTATAAAACAATAAAAAAAACAGGAACTAAATTAAAAAAATAATAATACATTGCAAATTGGGACAAAAGAATGCAACTGAAAACAACTCAAAATTTTATAAAAAAATCAAGAGCAAAAATTAGAAAATCAATAGAATAAGAATCAGAGTGGAAATACTTATAAATTAGAATATAACTCTAAAAATTCACATGGCTAGCGCAAGTTTTGGGGGAGGAAATAGAAAAGGGGGGGAAAAGTGTCGTCAACAGTGATGTCCCAAAAAAAAAGGATGGAGTGGCGCTTTCAATGGCACGACTAAAGAGGGGTTTTGGAAGTAAAAAGGAGCCCACAAGTTGCTTGGAAGACGTAGGACACATTGTTTTGTACATTGCACGTGCCAAACGTTTGTTTGTTTTTATTGTTGTTTATATTATTCAAATACCAAATTGTCACATAGCTAACATAATAATAACAATAAGAACAAAATTATTGTGAAAAAAAAAACCTTAAATGTCAATTTTAATATATTTTATTTTAATAACATTTTGGTCATTTCACTGTGCTTTTGAAATGTACAAAAAACTTATTTTTCTTGATTCATTTGATAATAACTAATGATCATTGTGAAAATACCTCAATCCCACTCCATAATCACTTATAAGAATTTTTTTTGTTTGAAGAGCAAAGTCACCATTACACCCTTTAGTGAACAGTGTTTTTTAAAACAAATGAGGTTGGTGTGTTTAGGTATTGCACTAGTTTACTAACATTTAACACTTTGTATGTTAGATATAATTCTTTATGATGTAAAAAAATATCTAAATTGCAAGAAACTGTTTGATATTGGTATTAAAATTGCCCTGGCATGTGAATTTAAAATCTCCCTATTCAATTTCTCGCCTAACCCATATTTAAAATTGAATAGTGTTTTAATCAGCGGATAAGATCTAGTCAACTTGTTTGGCTATTAAAAAAATCACAATAACATCTTCTTCTTTTTTGTAATATTGAGACGATAGTATATTGGATTGTGACTTAACCCACTAAACCTACGACTTGAATCATGAACTTCATTGAATTTAATAATTTTTTACTTAATTGTATGATAATAAAAACAAACACTTAAAAAAACAAGCACTAATAAAATATTAGAATGTTTATTCGAGACTGCAATAATCTCATACTAAGCAAACTGGAACAAATCATGAAAATCAATTAAAAATCAATAAAAAATTTAAAGAGAAAATTGAAAAAAAAATCAATAAAAACCCAACATTTAAAGATTAAATTGAAAAAAAAACTTTTTTTTTAAAAGCTACCCAATTATGTTGGCCTAGGTGACTTAACACGCCAGGGTTTAAATAAAGCATAGATGTGCAGGCCTGGAGAATGCCCATTCTTTCTTACCATCTATATTTTTTACTTTTAAAAAATTTTATTCGTCCACATTAACTATTTAAAAAAAAAATATATATATATATATATAGGTAACGCGTCGCATGTTATGACAAACGACTTTTCACCTACTATTGCCCTAATTCATCTAATTGTATTCGCCAAAAAAAAAAATAGGGTGGCCCTACAATTTTATCTTTTCAACTTATTTTTACCTAAAAAAACATTAGGAGTGTGGATGAAAAAAAGTATTTTATAACATGTACCATTAATTTTTAATAAAAAAACAATGTTTGAAACCAATTTAAAAGTCAAGAACTCCTATTACAAACTTCTCAATAAACAACTTTCAAAACACCTTCAACGCACATTCTTAGCTTTATAAAATATTTTGTCTGGCCTTTCAATTTTTTTTTTTTCTCAAGAGTCCTTAATTTCCAAACTCTCACGGCCTGCATTTATTTTTCCTTCACGACCCGAACGTATATTTATGCTTGCCTTAATCTTAAAGGAGAGTGAAACACACTTACAGTTAAAATCCTTGCTATCTTTTAATTGATGAATAAAATAGTTTTGTGTTAGTACGATTAAGGCCCGTAAAAAAAGATGGAAAATCAATGTTTTTATCACTATTGTCCACCTCATAGGTGTAGTTTAGATGGTTAATTAATATTTTTTTCATGTTATAGTCCATTGATTTCCTTGAATTTAGCTACATATTGAATCTAAATACATATAGGCTTAGCAAACTACTAGATCTGATATCCCTTAAACAACTACAAGTTGAGCCCAAATAAACATGAGTTTGACGAGCTCATAGACTCAACATTCTTATTTTAACTACACCCTAAGTTCAAGTGCATGAGTTTAGTGAGTTGCCATACCTAACATCCTTAAGTTCAGCTACACGCTGAGTCCAAATACAAATGGATCTGACAAAGTGCTAGATCTAACATTCTTAGGTTCAACTAAATGTTGATATCAAATACATATGTGTCTGACGAGCTAGTAGACCCAACATTCATGGATCCAACTACATGTTGAACCCAAACAAATGTGAGTCTGGTTCAGACCCACCATCTCTAAGTTCATTTACGTGCTGAGTCTAAACAGATATGGGTCTATCAAGCTATCATACTTGATGCCTGTGGACTTGGTATTGTTTCAAGTCCAAGTGGATATGAGTCTCAAATCATTATACACCCGTGAGACTTCGTTTGTTTATTTTCATGACTTTTAACATAAAATATCAATATTATTAATAATTATCTCTCTACACCTCTAGATGTATAAAAGTATTTTAAAGGCCTGCCATATTTCCATAAAATATTAATATTATGTAACAGATATTTATCCCTCGTTAATATGGTATAAGAGATTTTTGTCCCTTATTGAATGTTGTGTGGGGGGTATTTATCTTTTACCACTGCTAACATGAGGAAATGACTCTCCAACCACACCTTACCGTCAACATAAATGGGTTAAATTACTATAAATACCTCCTGAATTATCTGGATATAAAGTTAATAATTTTAATTCTCTAGATATTCATATTTTAATTCTCAAAATATTTATCATAAAAAAAACACTTTTATTCTTGAAATTTAAAGATCATTCTCTTATTTATTGTAATATTTTACTAAAAATCATTAACTTTATTATTTAAAGGTCTTTAAACCTCACGAGAAAAAAAAAATTGTAGGTGTTAAACTTTTTATTACCAACCATCTATTCTATGAGATCTAAAAAATATAATATTAACATGAATGTATAATTACTTATTATTTAAATACTCAAAAATCTCATTCCTTCACCTAATGAATTTTGAAACATCATGAGTTAGCATTCCAGGAGAGATTACATGCCATATTAACAATTTTATATAATTTTTATTCATTCTATGAATATTATTTAAGTGTAATTTGTTATGAGTAACGAGACAATACTCAGAAAACTTAGTTGACAAAATAACATCAATTTAATGAATGAAAACATAAGAATTTAATAATACATGAATAATTAAGTTCAATCAAATCAAATTCCAAGCATATATAAAATAAATATCTTACAAAAAAAATTAAAAATTAAAAATAAAAATTTAAATAAAATAAAAAATTCCCTGTTGTGCGACAAGTATAATCTAAGTACCTAATGCCACCTCAGTTTTCTTTTCTTTTCTATTTTTAACTCGACACTAATAGATATTTTTGGAATTCAAAGGTTATCCAGGGGCTTGAAAACCGGTGATAACAGGTTCCCAGCCGGTAAGTGGAGTGCATGTCGGCAGCGATTTGTCAGTTTACGAGGCTGCCAAGCAAAATAATAAAGAAAGCCTTCAAAGTCACACTTGACACGCACTTGACGAGAAACCCGTGGCCCAAACTGTGGGGGCCACAATAGTAGGACTAGGACAGACGATGATCAGCCACGTGGTATTTGACTTTCTAACACCCATACCGAAAACAGATTGATTAATAAACCACTCTCAAGGAAATTAATTAATAATAATTAATTGATTGATTGTAGTTACTAGGTTGGCACCTAAGCCCCATTAAGAGCGTGTTTGGCAGTGTGGTAGCGGTTGCTTTTCAAATAGTTTTTCGTGCCGAAAAGCATGCAAATGATGTTTTTTTATTTTTTAAAAATCATTTTTGATATCAGCACATCAAAACGATCCAGAAAGTACAACCGTCACTCAATTTTAGCAAAAATAAAAAAAAAAATTTTGAATTTTTACAAAACGCCGGTTTGGCAGCAATGCCAAACGGGCTCTAAGAAAATCAAGTTCACTGCTAGCTAAGGCAACATGCGAGTGTTGCTGATGGGTGAGGCTAGCCACCTCACAACCAATGAAAAATATACAAAAAAAAAATAAAAAAATTATTGCAACTTAACCATCTAGGTGGTGGCCTAGTGGTTAAGAACTTGGGACCAAGAGGTTTGCTTTCTTTGTGGTCTCAGGTTCGAGCTCTGGTTTGCTCATATGATGGCCACTAGAGGCTTACATGGTCATTAACTTCAGGGCCTGTGGGATTAGTCGAGGGGCACGCAAGCTGGTCCGGACATCCACGTTAAACTAAAAAAAAAAATATATACTGCAACTCTAAACATATTTAACTTAACTATTCATATTCTAGTTTTATTCTTAAATATTATTAATTCAAGTGTCGTAAATTTTAGAATCACTAAAAAACTTATATAATTATTAATTTTAAGATTCATAGAATTATTCAAGGTACGTACAAGCTGACCCGGATACTCATATTGTATATATAATTAATTTTAGGGTATTTAGAATTATTTTAGGTGTGTATAAATAAATCCTAACATCGTATGTTAAAAAAAAATATAAATGGATTGACAAAAACAAATGCAGTTTGGCTTTGCTATGTCTATATATATATATATATATATATATATATATATATATATGTATGTATGTATGTATGTATGTATATGTATGTATATATAATTAATTACTTATCTGTGTACCCATATGATGTCGTCAGTTTATTTTCAAAATGTATCTTTAATCGTTTAAATTTGTAACATAAAAAAAATTTCTTTGATTAAAACTCTTGTATTTCCCTTTTATTTTGACAAAGACCATACATATTTTATTAATAACATGATCTTTTAAATACGAATTTATTATGATATAAAAATTTTTAAACAAAAAAAATCATTTCTTGATAATTTTGATACAATTACATGTGAAAATAAAAGAATAATTAATTTAGGAAAAAATATAAAAATTTCACTATAAAAAAATAATAAAATAAATATTTCATTCTTAATGAATATTCATAAGCAATTTGTCTTGAAAAAAATGCTTCTTATATAATCAATTAGTCATGAGTAATTGCTAGTATTATTATATAAAGATCTAGTTTTATTTGAAAAGCACGGAATCACCATGTGATTTCTAATATATTATTATAATTATTTTATTAATTGAGAATTTTATTTTAAAATTAAATTTAAAGCAATTAAACAATTAAAAAAAAGAACGAAGAGAATTAAGCCTGGATAGGCGCCTTAAAGGACAGACCATGCCCGTCCTGGCTTGGAACATCAGGAACAAGAAGCCTAGGTTTGTATAGGTTTTGCAGACTGGGGTCGCAAGCCTAGCTTAGAAAAAAAAGAAAAGGCACCGGACAACACGTTATCTATTTCTAGACAGACGATGTTTCCTTTATTAAAACAATTTCCAGCCATATTTCATGACTAGAGAATTAGGATTGAAGTTTTTTATTCTTCAAATTTAAATTTATTTTTTTTTGAAAAAAAATATAAAAGAAAAAACCTAAGAATTTCCATAACCCCACTACAAACTCTAAAATCAAATTAAAACACTTTGAATTTCAATATATTGTTCAAGCATAATTTAAGGTATAAAACGTCTTTGTTAACTCCCATCTTCATGATAAATCTAGTAAAACTAAAATAAATAGTTATTAATCATCCAGTTGGTCTTTAATAATAAGAACATAAAATTAAAAGGTTTATTTTTTATGTAATTTGATTACTAATATAATAACTACCGGAAAGTTATATAATTGTTAATTTTAGGATTTATAAAATTAGTTAAGATGAATACAAATTGGCTATAAACTCATATTAATAATTAAAAAAAATCATTATTTATTTTGATAAAAAAAAATGGATAACCAAATTTTTTTCTCTCCTCTTGCTTTTTGGTGCGTTTCTCTCTTCTTTCGCAACTACTAGCGACTTGGACGCCAAGGAAATAAAGTTTCATAGAAAAAATATAAAATTTGAAAACTACAAGGTACATAAAACCTACCCCTCAAACAGAATAACGAACTGTGTATGAACAGTACTGTGAATAGTAAAACAATTGTCTTTTTCCAGTTTTCCTTATTTTAGTTTTTAATTTAATATTAAAATAGAAACTGAGATACGTATTATATTATCATGATTTTTAATGCATTTTTTGGGATGGCATGCATATCCTTTTTATAGAACAAAAATTTTTATTTTTGAAATTAAATAACTTGTAAGAGCTCATTTAATATTATAATAATAATAATTTTTTAAAAATATCAATATATTAAAATAAATTATTTGAACATAAAAACAAAGACAGTGACCAAATACGATGGGGAGGAAGAGGCTGGCGAAAGCTTGACCGAGTCAAACTGTCGATACTAGTCAAGCTCATAATGACTTTTAAAAAACCTCATTGGCTTTACAGAAAACGCCAAAACGGCAAAGTCTTGGTCAATGAATTACATCAAAGAAATGGAATTGGACTTTTCTATTCCACACCCATCCCTTTCCTTCCTGTACTTGTTCACATAAAGAAGGCCCCTAATTTGGTCCAGTCAGAGCTTTCCTATTCCAAGAATATGGACCCGAAAAACAGGGCCGTAGTTAATTTCTTAGGCCTTCTATAAGCCCATTTTTATTTATTTATGGTACAGGAGAGGCAAAATAAAAGTATCTCATTGATCCAAATTCGAATATTTTTGCAAATGAGCTTTAGAGTTTGTGATTCTGCATCTATACATGCATGTCGTTTGTGTGTAAAAGAGGAAAAAAGACTTTAGAGTTTGTGATTCTGCATCTACACATGCATGTCGTTTGTGTGTAAAAGAGGAAAAAAGAGATCCTTGCTGGTTTATGCCTTTGATCTTTAATTCTTATGCAGCGAGAGATTATAAACATTAGCTATATAATTCCAGCCTGTTATTATAATCTATTTCTTTCCTTGCCTGTAATTATAGTAGTTAATCCATAAAAATATTATGTTTTGGGGTCACATAACCGATAGACGAGTAAAAACCGGTTTTGTTTTATAAAAACTTGACATGCTTACGGGTCATGGATTCCAGCATGTTTTGCCTGTAATTAAAAATAAGATTTATTTTTTTATATTAATTTGATGTATTAAAAAGTTATTTTTTAAAATATTGTTTAAAAATTTAATTAAACTCAAGAAGTTAAAAAATAAAGCTAACGTTCTTAATCATTAAAAGCAAAGGATTTGATCATAATATGTAGTTTAAACATAAATATCTCAGACCTTCATGGTCCACCAAACTATGAGATGCTAATAAAGTATTTAATTTTTAAAAAAAGAAAACAAAAATATAATTTGTATTGGTTACGCTTGAATTATTTGCTATTAGATAAACCCAATTGATGATAATGGGCTCTAGGATCGTGAATATCTGCTGCTAATTCAGCAATGGAGGTTATGGTTTGTTTTCGAGCATGATATTGATTTTTAAAATGTTTTTTTTATGTGTTAAAAATATTTTTTTATTTTTTAAAATTTATTTTTAATATGAATATATAAAAAACAATAAAAAAATATGCAAAAAATAATTTAAAAGTAAAAAAACAGTTGAATCACAATGTGAAACAAATCTCGTGCAATAAAAGGGAAAGCAAAAACCATCAATGGAAGTGCCTGTTATCGTTTTCATCGTGGAAGAGGGAGGAAACCTCGGATCCTAGAAAACATGTAACAATGCAAAAATAGGGACGTGATTGTGATTGATGCTTTTGGTTGATGGTTGAAATTGTATTAATAATTGTTTTTTAAAATATTTTTTTTATTTAAAAATATATTGAAATGATATTTTTTTAATTTATTTTTTTATTGTATACATTAAAATAATTTAAAATCATAAAAATATAATTTAAAATGTTTAAAAATACTATTTAAATACAAAAACAAACACAACAACAACGACACATGTTTTAAAACAATTCCTTAACTCTAATATTAATAAAAAATAAAAGTGATAACTATCTAGTAAGTGGTCTAGTGGTAAAAACTTGGAAACAAAATATTTATTTTCACTGTGGTTGTTAATATGATAGTTATTGGAAACTTATATAATCATTAATTTTAAAACTTATAAAATTAGTTAAAATAAACTAAAATTGGTTCAGATATTCTTATTAATAATAATAATAATAAAAAAAAAAAAAAAAAGTAGAAGTGATACCACTGGAGTACTTAAGAAGGAACACCTCCAATCCAATCCAATCCAACTTTAGGAGATAGACAAGCACGTCAATCCATCTCTTAATAGTAGGGCTAATTCAAAGGACAATTCAATCACATCCATTTTGTCACTCCTCATTCCAATGTCGTCGACATCTTCTCTTTTTATCTTGCAATTATTTCAGTCACTCAATACATGATCTGCATGTTTTGTGTGAAAAAATAAATATAAAAAGTTTTATATTACTTTATGTAATATATTTTTTTGAAGCCAAAACTTTTTAAATTTAAAATTTATATTTATATTTAATTTAATTAGATAGAATAAATGATGAGATTTGTAACATCAATAAGCTAATTCAACTAAAAAATTTAAATTACTAAGTAATATCTAAAAAATAATTTTATAATACTCTATAATAAATAAGTTGCACCTTTTTTTTTTAATTTTTAGGTTCAAACCTTCAAATTAATATAAAAAGGATTTATTAATAGTGTTTTTTTTTGTTTTTTAATGAGAGTGTTATCTTTAAAATTATCTGAAAAGTGATTTTGATAACGGATATTTTTATTTTCAGATTCAAACCTTCAAATTAATATAAAGTGATTTTGATATCATATATATTTTTTTAAATAATTCTCTCTCTATATCACTTTCCATTGCAATTCTACAACAGTTACAATTATAGCACCCCCGATATTTGTTTGCAAATGGAAGCGAACCAATTTGTGTTGGAATTAAATATGTTAGATATACTAAAAACATTTTACTAAATGATGTGATGATATTGAATATTTATTAGTGAATACATTCTATAACTATCCTCCTAGTTTCTATATTTTTCATATAACAGATTAATTTCACATTAGTCAGTAAAAAACAATTTTTATTAAAAAATTAAATATCTACAGTAGTATCCGACATTAAAATATCCATCCTAGTTTCTATCGCAAAATAAATATATAGCGATTAATTTTTCCACCACAATTAGCACCCTTTTCTCCTCTTCTTGTGGCGATGGCTCTCCAGGTTGCTTCCTTAGGCTCTCCTTCCAAATAATTGTGCCCATCAAATGATTGAGGATTGGTCAATCATGTAGACATTTAAGGGGAAAAATGGTGCATGGAGCTCTATCTCAAAAAAAAAGAAAAAGAAAAAAAGAGTGAGGATTTATGATCCGTCGATAAGACTGTATTTATCTTTGTTCTTGGTACACTAATCCTTGCAACAGGGGAGATTAACCTCAAGGACAACCTTCTTAACGAATTAATTTGTTAATTAAATCAACTCTCGAAGATGAGATCAATGCGAGGGACAATCCAGCCATAAAACCATGCATGAAGAAGGAGATGTGTTCATAAATATCCGGCGCCGGCGCCGGTGCAGGTGGTCAAAGTTAATCCAGAGAGACCACTATCACGTTGGGAAGAATTAATAAATAGATATATGGCCATGAATCCTAACTCGAACATGAAAGAATGGAGGAGGTATCATGATGGCTGCCGGACAAAGAAGGGACCACGGTAATGTGGAAAGGGTTTCTCAAAGTGAAAGGGAACCTATCATTTAAAGAAGAAGGTGGGCTTCTAATGAATGCAGACCGTCCTTCACATATTCCTTCTGGCTATTGTTTATCCCCAAAAGCTCCAACATCTGTTCATACTCAATGCGAAAGCTTTGCCCGCCAGCCTCTTTTCTGAGTCCTCTCATCATCATCATGCCATGGATCTAGGGCAAGTGATCATATACCCATCACGCCTTCTGCAGACCTATCCATGGAGCCTGCACTGGTTTTGAAAAGAAAAACAGGAATAAATTGCATAAACTCTGGAACAAAAGGTTAATCTCGGCTGGCTATGGCTTTGAAACCGATCGACATATGATCATCAACATACGTGAAAAGATCTCGACAGAACTGCTTAGTTAGTGATGTAATGGCAGCTGGAAATCCTCACTAATATCTGAAAATAATAATAAAATAAACGAGAATCTTATTACTTGCTTCTAAAGACTTGCAATTAATTAATATGAAAACAGATAGAGAGTTAGATTGTTTACAGATGAAATTAAGTCTGCTACACCAGCAAGATGATGATAACTTGGCCCAGCCAACCTTACCTCATATTTAACCTTTAAATTGGCTTCCTGATTATCTTTTGGTACAGAAATTGAGTATACAATAAGTTGTTATTATTATTATTATTTTTTATAAATATGAGTGTTTAGTTGAGCTTGAAAGCATTTTAATTAATTTTACGAGCTTTAAAATTAACGACAATGTAATATAGTAGTAGCCTTGAGGTTTGTAGGACTTCAACTAATGATCTCTAGAAAACAAATTTAAAACTTGACTAGTTGAGTTATACTTTTCAGGGTTTACAATAAATTATTTCTTGCATTTCATTGTGTGTTTTTCAAAAAATAAAATAAAATATTTTGACATATATTTTTTTAAAAATATTTTTAAAAACAATAATTATCATGATATTCTACGGATATTTCTGTAACCGAACTTCTGAACCAAACCTCATTTCCCTGTAATTCTATGAATATTCGTTAATTGTTAGAGTATGATATATATATGATTACAAGTTTAACAGAGAAGACGATTGATGGTGTTGTAATTCATGAACAGAATAAAAAATGATGGAAGGAAATAATTGAAGCTTCATAGAGCAATAATAAATGCAGCTGCCCAAATCAATTTTTATATGGAATAAAAAAGTTGACTAAGGAAAAAAGTTGACTAAGTTTAACAGAGAAATTAATTTATTGAGATTCTCTCTACGATGACAATTATCACAACAACCCGCACGTGTCTACTTCATTGGATTCTCTTATGGATGCTGTGCTCAGCTCAGCTCAGCTGTGACACACAGACACCCTACAATCTGACAACGCGATCCCACCCTTTTTATAACATGAAAAGAAACAACACCCTTCCATCACTTTTGCGTTTCCATTAGGTAATTTACGGGATGTTTGGTGGTAGGTGAATAATTATTTTTTAAAATAAATTTTATTTCATAATATATTAAAATAATATTTTTTTACTTTTTATTTTATTTCATATTAATATATCAAAAATTTAATTTAAAGTAAAAAAAATAAAAAATTGTAATTTTTTTTAAAAACACTTTTAAAACGCAAATACAAACATATTTTAAAAAATAAACTCAGGTTAGTTATAATAGTGTGTTTCTCCTTTTACCATAACAAATTTGAATCAGTAATTTTTAAGAATTATTTTTTATTTAAGATTTTTGTAAAATAAAATTTTTTCAAATTATTTTAATATATTTTAAGAAAGTTATTATTATACTTTCAAGCATTTTTTTCCATATAGATATACTTGTGTTTTGGCGCTAAAAAGAAGGGTGAAGGTTGCTTCACTTCAGAAGGAGGTGTATATCAACGATGAAGTATTTGGTGGACCCTGAGCTATATTAAAACTGTGCAGCCATTAATTAACGGATGAGCTGTTGATTGATTGACGGATGAACAGTTGATCTGTTTGCAGTAATTACATTAGAAAAAACAAAAAATAAGAAGAGGGGATCGGGGCTTTGAACATAAAGCAGGTGGCATGTTCTTACATTCCCAAGTTGACTAAACCAGTAAAAAGCTGATAATTCCAAACTAAAATCACACTCAGAACCTTAATCAAGCCATTACATTGCACTCTCCAAGCTTCTAAAGTCAGCAACACACCTAAGAAAAACTGAAGAGACTAAATTTAGGTGGACAACCCCAGCTAAATTTAGCGTATTAGTATACCCTACTGGTAGAAAACCCAGGCTATAAAATTAGCAAGCAAACAAGATGGAGAAGGTAAAGCTAATTGACAAGCTATCACACTGTACGTACTTCAACAATGGAATTGAAAAGAACAGGCTATGATCTGTGACTAGATGAAAGTAATAAACACTAGGGATCGCCTCTTGAAATTATTCAAATGATCTTGATCATACGACATGAACAAACATTTCAGACTTGAAGTGCATAGAAGAAGAAGAGCTCTAAATCTGGAGGAGCAAAGAAAGCAATCGGTCTCCTCTGCAAAGAGCAAATCGATATCATCCTTTGCTTCCTCGGCGCTGGTGGGCATGTTTGAATCTCCGGTATCCGAAATCTCTCAGCTTTTGGAGTAGAGCATGCACTCGTGGAGGTATCAACACCCTCGAAATCCAAGCCATCGATCCTTGAACAGTCATCGCAGCTCGCGGAGGAGTTAGAAGGAAAATCCTGATCAATTGTTGAATACGCCTCTTTAATGCTCTTCGGCTTCACAACCGCTCTTTTATACTGGGTTTTTCTCGATGTTCTTGCTCTTGTTCTTGCTCTTGCTCTTGCTCTTTTTCTACCAGTCGGAGCCATATTTGAGAGGAGAACACAGGAACTTTGGTGTCTGCGATCTAGATGTGCGTGGCAAACTGATAGGGATATATGTGTGGTTGAAGTACAAAAGACAGATATACTAAAACTGGAAGGGATAGAACTAAGAAAAGCTTTACTTGCCCGTTATAGGTGAAAGCCCTGGACACAGAATATGAGTGCTTGAAAATTAACCTAATTGTAGTGGTGGCACTTTAAAGAAACTAAATTTGACTGAAAAGTGATAAAAAGACGAGTGCATTACCATCTCTTTTGAAACAACCTTTTCAAGATCACGACAACTACTGCTAGTCTGCTACTTCTACAAGATTCATAAGAACCCCACCTCGATATGGAGAGATCACTACTGCCTTGCTCAATCCTTCAAAACCCTAATGGAGATTTAGATTTCTCAACCTAGTTTCAATGATCGGACAAGCCTAAAACAGGGACCGCTTCAACTCTCGGAAAGATATGGTCTAAACTTGTTCAAGCTAGCCGTAGTTAATGAAAAGAAAAACACTAACCTTTACGCAATGAAACGCCTCTATGTTAAAAGACTAATTAAAAGCACATGTCAAAACCCTAGAGAGACTGAAGGGAGAGGGCGAGGGAGGGGTTTAAAACCCTCTGAAGCAATCAAGGATTTATATCCTCTCTGCAAGTGTGATTAGGGTTCGGTCATCCTGCCCGTTGCCCGATTTTTGAGATTGAGGGAGTGTACTAATTTCAAAATTTCACGAGTCTAGGGATTTGGGCTTGCCCACCACCCCAAACACTTAGCAGGTGATTAAGATTAGATTTTTTTTTTTTTTTATCACAAAAGGATATTTAATTTCTTTTTTAAAAAAACTTCAGTGATAATCACGGTGTTCTATTAAGCTTTTTTTTAGTGTTAAGAGTTAAATATTTTATTTTTATTTTTATTTTTTAGGGGGATAGGATCTTTTGCAAGACTTTGGAATATGTAAATTTATGATAAACCCAAGAAAATTCAATAAGATTTCATCGTTTGCAAGCCATTTAATGTGCAGCATATTTTATACATATTTAAACGTAGTGCTTCTATGCAATAATTGCTTGCATCCCAATAAGAAAATAATTGCTTTTTCTATTTTTTATTTATCTGGTATTTGGCGATGTCAGGCTTGCGTAGTCACATTTCAAATACAAAAAGGAGCTTGTATGTTCACATTCATAATTAATAAATAGTTTGACAGACTCTCAAGCCTTCATTTGTTGAATTTTTTTTGGCATCCTAGGTTTGCACAACTACAGGAACATCAAGGGCAGGACTGCTTACGTATATAGTGTTTGACATTATGAAAAGTATTTTTAACAATTTTTTTTTTAAATTAATACTTAAAAAAAAAAAACTATAACATAAAAACAAATTAGTCAATGGCCTGGGTTAGACCTTTTTTATATTCACTGATTCTCTTTTATTTTGGCGCCTTGCTTTAAAAACATTTTCAGACCGTCTTCAGGGGATCCTATAAAAAGAGGGTTTCCATTTTCGAAACTTCATGCTATTATTGTTTATTGAACCAAACAATTTACCCCTTTTTTTTGGTTGGTACTAGAACGAAACAAATTATGCTTGAACTTATCTTAAAATCACAGATGCACGAACACAGCTACTTATTTAATAGAACCCTAGCTATGTCAGTCTGCATGTTATTGTTTCTGCTTTCTGTCCCGATTACCGGCCGACGGCACATGAATACAAAACGCAGAATCAGGCTGAGTAATATAGCAGTGAAATGGACAAGCAGAGTTGTGCTTCTCAATGAAAATACAAGTTTTCTCACAAGAAATAGGACAGTGGGAATCTGATGAAAACGAGGACAATCGACTAGCTAAATTCTCATAATTATCCATCATTAGCTCCAAACAATCAAAGCTCTGTAGCTAGATATGATTCTCGCCTCCAATTCCTAAGGTTTTTAAAAAACCAGCTTCTTGGTTTCACACTGTTCTAAAGGATTTGAAGACTCAATACTATCAACAGTCAAGATATGGACAGATCGATTAAACAAGGGGAAGAAGATACGAATCATGCAGCTCATGCATTAGTTTTATATTGAGATTGCACCCTGAAAATATGAAACTGGCTCTAGTAGTTTCCCAGACGCTAAGAATATGATGAAAATGGCCAGGACAGGGAGCTTGTTTCCACATATCTGCCATCTTCTCTGCATGGCATCCTCTCCATTGGAGCTTGAATGGAGGTTTGCAATACAGTTTGCCTGTCAGGGACATCACTCGGTTTAGCATCAAGAAAGTAACCTTTTAGATTAGAGATCCAAACCTTGCTTTGTCCTTCATATCCTCTCAAAAGCAGCTAAGATTATTGCCGCGAATCGCTCAGCCAAAAGTGGTGCCTCTGTGTTTGTGCATGTACATTTTATCCTCTCCAGTTCTTCGCTCACACGAGTCAAAAGGGTTCGTGCTAAAATCTAATCAGGGCGCTCTCAATTAAATCAGAGTAACTGATGTAAGTTCGTACAGTTGAAAGAAAAAAAATTTACAGTGTCGATCTCGATTCCAGGAGGTCCAGGCAGCCCAAAGTCGGTATTATGCGTGTAGAAATTCCGGGTCATTTTGAAAACACAAACCAACGTCATAAAATACGGTTCACCAGCTTGAGTAATTATTACAACGTACTAGGCACGAAAATACATATCTCTATATCCAACATTTACTATTTTTATCCCTAAAATATTCCTGTATAAAACTTATAATTTCAAAATTATTTAATTAAAGCATGCAAAAATAAAAAAAATTATTTTCGTTGTTTTAAAACTCAATCCAACCACAAATCAACCTGAATTACTGGGTTGTCATATCATGGCAATCCAAGTTTTATAGCTAGAATTATTACATTATTATTAACCTGGGTTACTAGGTCATCATGTCATGCCAGTTTTATAGCTAAAATTATTACATCAATATCAATTTCAATATTCAATATAAATTAAAAGTAAAAAAAATTTAATTATTTGTTTAAATATATAAATTTAACATTAATACATATTAAAAATAAAATAGATATTTTTATATTTTATTTTGTCTTATTTACATTAACCAAACAAGATATAATTTCATGCAAATACAATTTTGTTAAAGAGATTGTAACAAGAAACACATAAATTAATTAAGACATGCAACAATGATGACAGTAAAAGCAACAGATGAGTTCTCCAGTGACGATGATACGTGTCTTTCTTCACCACTATAAGACAGGCAGCAATAAGAAAAAAAGGAATTTTGTTCCAAGAATCACGGCACTGAAATGCGTACATGTATAATGGAATTGATATAGCCATCTTCGAACAAATTCCATAATCTGCACAGTTTTTGGGAAGAATAGGCATCAGTCCTTCAAAATAGCACCTCTAGTTTCCTAGTAATCCTCCTTTAAAGTTTAAACTAGTCTTCGATCAAAGGTGATATCAAAAACTTTTATAAACCAATGAAGTTGCATGCTAGACCAATGAACAAAATTAGAACAACAATCTGACTAGATATGCATAGATTCATAAGTGGAATCCTAAACAGCTCAAAACAACAAACTTATGAGGGAAAAACTAGTAAAGAAAAATTTCAAACAACAAGACAATGTTAAAGATTTCTGGTACAAAATACCAGATATAAGCAGACGTACAATAAAAACAGGTCATCGGCCTCTTGAAACTGCTTCATCCAACTCCTCCACTGATGAGGGAAACAGCTCTATATAGCGACTCCCAAGAGTCATCCTATCCTTGGCCATCGCTGCTCTAGAATCTTCAGCATTTGCAAACTCTACAAAGGCTTCCCCTGTTGGCCTACCCTCTGAATTCATTGTAATATGGATCGAATCCTCTGATAAAACAAAATCTTTGAAGAATTCCATTATGTCATCCTTGCTAGCTGAAAATGGCAGTCCCCTCAATCGCAATACTCCTGTATGTTCAGCTGAGTCCTTTCCCTCATCATAAGATTTAGCCCTAGGGATATTTCGTCGTGGTGAGCCACGAGATTCTGACACTTCATTCGCTATTGTCTTGTAATAATCCTGCCTCTTACTTCGGAAAACCTCAACATATCTCCTGCCCATGTTCTGCCTGTTCTTTTGAAGTGCAAAATCAACTTGAAGAGGATACCCCAAAACACAAAAAGCTTCACCACTGAACTTGCCACCCTTGTGAACAAAAAGAACATCAACTATGTCCAGACCATGGAAGAACTCAGCCACATCAGCTTCTGTGCAATCAAAAGGAAGACCACGGAGGCGGACAACAGGGAAATGAGGAGGTGGCTGGCTCGCATATCCATTGGGAGGTGCATTGTACATAAAACTTGAACCAGGAGAGTTTGCATAGAATGAAGGACCCTTGTCAGCTATTCGCTGACGTTTTGCGCCCATTTCACGTCCATCAGGATATCTGCTTCAATTTAAAAATCATCAAAGGAGCAGATCACATGAGAAGTTCCACAATACTTTATGCACAGAATTATGCAAAACTAAGTATTAACTGCATTCACGAATATAACCACAAATTTATACTTTTGTTCTTTAAAGGTTAGTATTCTTTTATCAATTAAGAAAAAATAAAAACAAAAATTCCAAGGCAGGACATAAAATCAGCACCCCAGAACCTTGAATCAACACAAGAATTCCATAGAAACTACCATTTAAAACTACATGGCATGATAAAAATGTATACAATATAGACAGCAAAAAAAATTGATCTATAAGCACACATAGAATATCATTCACTTTACTGCCAGAGGAATATCTTCTTCTTCTTCTTCTTGTTTCACCAAGGAAGCTATAGGGATAGCACCTACACATTAATGTATTTCGAACGAGAAGAAAGATGTGATTGTCATGTATCGTATTTGATTCATCATTTAATCAAGGAGGGCTTGGTCATCCCACGTGTGCACGTTGAGATTCTTTTGCATAAAGCTCTTGTTATCCCCCCACCCCCTCTGCCTTCTTTTAGTTTCTTAAGGCAGGTAAAAATCTCGTGGCTGGTTTGTGGCACCATAACAGACAGTATGTGCCCTGCAGGTGTTCTGTCAAGTTGAGCTAAGTCATATTCTTTCCTCATTCCAATGAAGCGTATCAGTGGAATGGCAAGGAGCCATCCAATCATATATACAGACTCAATAGCTTCTGAAAAAGTTTCTAAAATTAGAGATTAACATGAAAACCTTAACACAAATATTGCGCATAGCTACAGTTCCTGCTCCCTAAATGGTTGGTTTTCTAAGAGCTCACGATCAAATTAAACAAACAAGAACAAAGTATACCCTGATAAGATGAACAAAGCAACAAAACAAGAAACATCAACATGGGTTCTTGATATAAACAAAGAATTAACAGCAATTTAAGCAGACAACTTAAGAATTAACAAAAACCAAATACAAGAATCAACTAGCGAAGCAGTAAAAAGAAGGAGATCCTGTATACGAGAGTTTGGATTAAAGAGGAAAAAAAGGAATTAAACTGGGAGAATCAGGCACGTACCCTCGATAGAACATCTCCTTTTCGATTCTTTGGAATAAGTGTTTTGCTCGCCTGCAGGTTTGAGGTTGCTTCTTTGATTGGGTTGCCTTTTTTTTCTCTTTGCTGGAAACTGAAACTATCTTGCCCCCGATAGGAGTTTTTTTTTTTGTTTGGTCTTCTAGGGCAACTGACGCTGGCATGACAGTGGTTGCCTATATCACACGGTTAACGACGTCGTTTTGTTTGCAGATACTGCACGCTTTTGCTTTTTAACAAAATTATGATTTTTGTTAATATTTTGTTCTTCAATTTAATTTATTTTGATTCTGATAAAAAGAATTGCATGAGATTTATCTACAATAAAGGGAATATATATATATATATATATATATATATATATATATTAAGTGTTCTGAAAAAAAGATTTAATTAAGAAACAAAATTATTTAATGGTAAAATTGATAAAAAAAAAAAATAGTTTAGGTGAAAGATTGGTATTAATTTAATAGCTGACATGAAAAACAAAAGAGACCAAGAGTATATGTAAAATAAATGTTTCTCGCTAAATTTGGTGGAGAGACATGGTGGGGGCTCTATCCGTGGTGGACCCACACACCAGTCCATGTTTGTGCCTGGATGCGCTGCCTACAACTAATATTGGTCTTAAGAGTAGTGGAGACTTGGTTTTGCAGAGGAGTTCAATGAAGAGAAAGCAGTTAACAAGGCCAGGATCATTGGAGTTGGGGAGTTCTTTTGTGGACTCAAGGCCTGATTGGAGGCTCTCATCGAAAGCCATTTCAGGAATTGTTAGTAAGAGCTCAAGGAAACAGAGAAAGGATCGGGGACTTGTGGTTGTCAACGAGTTGGGAGGGCAATACGAGGATAGTTTTGGGGATGTTAAAATGGTGAGTTGTTATTGTTCTTTGATTCAATTATTAGCTCCATATTAGCATTTCCCCCCTATCTTAAAGCTACTGGATAAAGAAAATTCATCAAGTTAAATTTGGAGACCATGGTTTCATAAATTATCAGCTAACCATCGCGTCATAAACGTTTTCCTATTGCTAGTAGTTGCTATGACACGAATAATAAAGCTATACGCTTGGCTATTAGCTGTTTTTTTTCCTAATTCATTTTAATTTATGGGAAGTTGGAAGATGATAACTAGATCGCCAGAAAATAGAGAAACAGCAAGATACAACTTGTAGAGATCGTGTTGGCTTCCAAATTGTGGTTTTTGAAATTAACAGATCAATCTTGTGGTCCTTCTGTACTCTACAGATCAAGGGACCCTCAACAATGTCCTATGGACTTCAAAGTAGCTGATTGATGCATTCCAAATCATTAAATCTCCCATATCAACCATAAGTGTACACTGATGCATTTTCCATGAAGTATATTACTTATCTGAATTCCTTCTTTGATTCGCTTCTGGAAGTATGAGATGTATATGTACAGTTACTGTCGCATTGTTTGATGTAAATTTTTACTTCTGGTAATGGTAATACAAGAAATAACGAAGGTCTATACAGTTGTGGTTCCTAGATACCTCGTATATCTTTAATCAATCCAAGTTGTTTCTTTGGAACAGAACATCTACAGATACTGTGATTTGTTTTCTTCGTAGTAAAAGTTATCTGGCCATGAATTTCAAGAAAATTAACGATTTTCAGCGTATCTGTATTCATGGTGGTGCTTTATAATTTTCTTTTTATGCTGATCAAGATGGTCCTTCTCGCAGCAATTAATCAACTATTTCACAAACAAAGCAGTAAGGACTGTACTTAACCAGCTCTACGAGATGAATCCAACACAATATACATGGTTTTATAAGTAGGTGGAGTCTTCATTTGGCCAAAACTATTGCTTCTCCATGTAACTTTCTTATTTTCTTCTTCTTTGTTTTCCTTTTCTTCTTCTGTGATTATCCCATTCCAGCCAACAACTTTTCGCATAATTGTTCATTTTTAGGTGGAACGGATGTGAGTTAGACAACCTTTAAGTTAAGCATTTCGTGTCAACAGGTAGCACCTGAATTTTCTAACTACAGATGCAAGTGATGCAGATTGTCTGTTGACATTAGACTTAAAGCAAGATGAATGCGTGACAACATAAACATTTTCTATCAAGTATTCCAAGTAGCGATTGTTGCATTCCTATTTCCTTCTGAGTTTGCTTATTTTCATATTCTGGCAGTTTTGTTGCACAAAATAAGCCTGGAGATGGCAAGCGTTTCATTCGCTCTCTTGGGAAGGTAGTCTTCACAAGCCTTCATGTGTTCCTTGATTACTTCGAAACTTCTTGATTAGTTCTTTCCAAATTTCGATTCAAAATACTTGAGTTTTCTCTCAGTTTTTCCCAGCAAACTAGTGTAACTTTCTCATCACAACAACATTTGAAGGGATCCATCTTTTTTACTGACAGGAGAAGCAGGACCTTGCTGAAAGAGTGATGGTCACACGCCTTCACCTGTATGGGAAATGGGTTAAGGTAACAACAGCTGCTTTTGCTCTAAAATGTAAATTAAGCACATAAATGTCGTGACAAAAGGTATTTCCTTGTTATCATGATGTAGAAATGTGATCACGCTGAGATATACAAAGAAATCTCTGATGAGAACTTGGAGTTGATGCGTGAAAGGCTCATGGAGACTGTGAAATGGCCATCAGATGATACAAACACGGAGAAGATTGGCTGAAGAAGGGATGCAAGCTTATTTTTCATCCTTCTTTTCTGCCCGCTGTAATGTCTTCCGTTCAATATCAACCAATTTGGTTCCAAATACTCCTTTTACTATATCACAGAAAGTGCCTACACTTGGACAGCTTGAAAATTATGCAATGGGCAAATATAACTTCGGAAACTAGCGCCTTAACACAGCATCATCATTCTTATTATTCAGCAGCCAAGATGTTTATATTCCCACAAATCCATCCAGCTTATACACTATGCTTTCCGTGCAGGGTTTGAAACTAAACATGTTGCAGCAGAAGTATCAAGTAATTGTAACAATTCTAAGAATCAGATACCTGAGACAATTTCTCCGTGGAACTATAGATGTCATGTGGTTTAATCAAGACGTTGATACGAATGCTACAACAAGGATCACTGAATACATACAAAAAATTAATACATAATGTAGGCACCATGGAAGGAGATCTGCTGCACCGCCAGCAAATCATTGACCACACTGCTCTAACTGGGAAAACTGGAAGCAATGTGATTACACCTACAAAAGAAAACATGGAACTTGTGAGGGAAATATTGGCTCGGATGAACGGCAATGACCATCTTCAAATGGAAACACCAAGAGAAATTAACTAATATGAAGCATGGTAACTTAAGGTTGATGCTAGTGTCTTCACCAACTAAATGAAAATGTGAATGGAGGAAAAATACAGTATGCATATCCAAGCCAATATGATACTATATTAATCGAGTAATTGATCCCAGTCCAGCTAATTTGCTGGAAGTTTTAACTGTAATTTAAATCAGAGTCCAAACCAAATTTTTAACAGTGTACTGGTGTAAAAACGACAAACCTTTGCTGAAGCATAAAATGTTTCACCCTTCCAAAGAAATGATGGGCGTATCTTACAAAACACGGTCAAGACCAAAAGACATTCGGCATTTATCTCTTCTCTTCGAGCTAGGTTCAAGGGATGTACAGATGATCATGCGAGGCCATCACCAAAAGTCATAGACTGAGTGATCACTGTTCTTACACGAAGCTGTAAAATATAGCACCAGAATATTATCAAAACAATTTAAATGAGTAAAAGGACGATCCAAACCCAAGTGCAAGTTTAGAGACCTTCACATCAAGGCAGGAATCATTAACCATGTTGCTTATTTGAGATATTATGCCAGCATTCTTAAGTTGTACAAGCCGACCAAATGCACCTGGACAAGAAGGGAAAGTGAGATTTACTATAACCCAGACAGCAGCTGTGCGTAACCGGCTATCACTGCTCTGCAAGAACTTGATCACGAAAGATTGGTCTCCATTATCTGCTTGTGCAAGAAGTTGCTGCATAACTGCTTCCTTATGAAACTCATTTCCACTTGCCACATTGCCAAGAAGATACATTCCCTGCATGATAAAAATTTTAATTATCTATTAATGGTATATAAATAATATACCATCAATTTTCCAGAGTCACCTTTCCCAATGCTCTTCATCATTTGAGAAAGCAGACAGATAAAAGGTAGAGACCAAATTAAATCATCAAACACAGAGTTGGTAGGCAGTGTCAGAAGTTTCTTGCAAATATCAAAACTTCTTTTAGAAACTCATTTTTTCGCTCTTGAGCTCTCGCTTTCATTTTGGTATCGTGCTCCTGCCACCATTTTATTCAGCTTCATAAATGGCATCTTTACTTGCATATCCACAATCAATTTTCACATGGACATGCAAAAAGTTCTTCATCTGGATGATAGAGCAGAGATTTGCCCCCATCCCAGAGTTCACACATTAATACCCACACTCCACAGACCACAAAAGACAGTTACCAACTATCCTAAAGATCGATAATTAACCCACTTATAATGTTTGATAACTAATATACCATGGTGTCTCCGAGATTTCTTTCTAATATTAGGAAAGATATATATATCCATGAGGCCAAGTTTTTATTAATGATGTCAAGACTTTCTTATAAATAACAAATTCCATGTAGAATGCAAGTTGCTTGTCTCCCTGCATGTTCATTAGCCTTCAACAAAACACCAGCTTGTATTGTTTAATTTCTAATTATGCATGTCTATATTTTCAATGTGAAACTTGCAATTTCCAAACTTGTCAGCCTCTACCTTCAATGAAAAATTCTTGATGTGCCTTTAAATATCAAACAACCATGATAAATAGGCTTCCTCAACAAACAGATCAAGAAAATCAATGGTTTTAAGACGTGATTGTCCTAAGAGAAGTTTCTTTCCATAATGAATGCTAAAGATATAGAAAGAGAACCTCAATTTAACATCAAGTTACAGTTTTCTTTTCTGATAAATCAGATGCAGTGATGACATTTTAAAAAGTACAAGAAGAAACCTTTGGAATGAACAAGTATAATGATACAATAAAAGTTTCCGAAAACATCTCAAGGAAAAGTATAAGAGACTTCTAACCTGTATTCCAACTTTGTCTGAAACATTGTGTAATTGCCTTCCAGCAGCATCTAATAGAATACCATCTTCAGCAAACACATACTCAATGGACTTTATACATCCATCAACAAGATTCCGAACAAGGGCCAAAGCTTGCTCTTGAACACAAGGCTCAGGGTCTGCAGTACAAATTCAAATGTCATACTGGATCATGCCTGAATGTACCAAAACACCAGAAACTATAATCATTACCGCATATAAGGCTTGCTAACAAGGAACCAGTGAGCTCTAAAAAAATCCCTTCTTTACATCTATCATCTGCCAGAAACATCATATTCTTCAAAGCCCATAATGCATTAAACCTTACAGTTGAGTCCATTGATTTTGTTAGCTGAACCAACTGTTTTATGCCTCCACATTGTATAAATGTGGACTTGCGAGTTGTAAAATCAACCACTATGTTACTCATAGCACCAAGTGCAGCGACCTGAAAAACAGTGTTAAGGGGGTTTAATGCAATGTTGTAGGCGACAAATTCATTAGCATTGATAAGCTTATATCATCAAAATATAGTGAATAAGAATAGTACTTATCCATCTTATTTTTTAGGATGGCACTCAACTGATTATTATTATTTGTAATCTCAGTAAATGTATAGCTCATGTTTTGGTTGAAAGCTAAAATACAAGCATGTATAGCAGGCTGTCAAAATGGATTCACAACTTTAATGGAAGGACTCTAGATCATAAGCCTGTGGTCACACTCCCCCCCCCCCCTTTTTTTTTTAGGGTACAGGTAATGCATTTAAGAATTTACAATGACTAATGCTCACAGAAACACGTACCTGGACAGACACTGAAGGGTCATCTAAAAGCCGGATGAGGGGAATAACAAGCATTTCATTCATGAAGTAACCTGCGCACAAGTTCTGAATGACATATTATCAGCAAAAAGTAAACATTCAGCTTTACAAATAATGAATTTAGCATTCATATTGCATACCTTGATTGAGCGAGTGACACTTCTTAAGCAAATACATGCAGATGTGCGCACATCGGCACAATCATGAGTCAGAGCATCAATCACTTGGTTCAAAACCTGTGAAATTATGAGAATATCAGAAGTTGCAAATTGGGAATGGTAGAATAATCACATGCAACTTTTTTTTTAATGCAATCCTCATGTCTGACTTTGCTAATCTGCCTGTCAAGTCATTATTATACATTTAAGCCTTTATAAGATGAGGAGGGATACAAATAAATCCAATAGACCAGCTATGCCCGATGGCACAGACAGGATATCTGGTCATGTAAGCCAGAGGTGATGAGCATCCTATTGAACTGGTACTGGAAAGCACAAAGTACAGAGATAAGTGATAGAAACTTTAGAATGGCAGTGTTAGCTTCTATTAAATCGCTCATGTGACCTGTAAATGAAAGGGAATGCAAGTACATATTAATGAGAGTTTTGCATCAAACATGGACACTGAAGAATGTATCCTAACTTTCACAAGGCCAGAAAAAGAAGGTACAAGTACCCCATAATTCATTGGGAGGTGAGAGGATAGCATTTAAAAAGATGAGAGAAATCTTCTCCAAACAGTGAATTAATATGGCATAATGTAAATTAATCAGTGATATGATTGCTTAACTTTCAACATCAATGAAGTTTAACTAGGTTTGAGAAAAGGCTTAAGGAGACAAACATTCAAACAAATGAGCAATTCAAAGATGCCTATACATTTACTAGTTATAAATAAATCAACTGTTGTAACTAAACAAAATTAATAAACAATTTTATGTCTAGTTTGTATAGGTCATTCCTGTTGCTTTTCCACCAATTTTACAAATTCTACATCAATTGACATACTTTAGGACCATCTTTAAGCAAAGGAAAGACAGGAAGAACATAGTGACATCCAAGTAAACACAGTTGGAGAAGTTGAAACTTTGAGAAAAAAAACTATTTTGTTCTGAAGACACATGCATGAAACAAATAGACTACTACAGGCAAGCTAAAAAGAATAAAGTGCGCAAATTAAAAGGTTTTACAAGATACTACACCTTCAATGACAGGAATGTCAATCTGCAGCCCTCCAACTTTGAGCATAGATCAGCCAATGCCAGTAATATGCCTTGGAGACGCTTGGGATGTAATTGACCTTTTTGCAATTGGTTACAAAACTTATTTATAGCATTGTCCTCAAAAGCTAATTTCTGTAAATCCTCCTTTCCTGCAACTAGACTAGAAAAAACAAAGGGAGCTTCATCTCCTACTTGGCCGGGATCATCAAGAAGCTCAAGTAAGAGATATACTAATTTGGCTTTGATTCCTATATCTTGCAGATAGTTAGGGGAAGCATTTCTTATGACAATCAGGCACATGCAGGCAAGCAACCTTGTCAGGGCATATCTATCCTTTGTTAATTCAATTATAGAGCTTAAAGCACTTCCACTTTCTGGTCCCACAAACTTCGAGACAGATTCAGGATTGTTCTTGAGAGCTGTGCCCGGTGACTCTAAACTAGAGTCTCTCTGACTTAAAGAGCCTTCAACAGCTCTTTCATTTTCAAGTCCCACGAATTTAGAGATGACTTCAGGATTGTTCTTAAAGACTGCAGCCAGGGACTCTAAAGTAGCATTTTTCTGACTTAGAGAACCTTCAAGGAGGCTAATTAACTTCTCTAGAACCCCAGCATCACATAATGCCCTCTGCTCTGCACTTGTCTCGCAAGAATGAGTAATGATACTTGCACCAAGTCCAGCAACATTTTCACACTCGCTATTAATTAAAGAAATGAGGAATTCCATGTTTTTCTCTTGAACAAAATCATACTTTGGAGCCAATTTCGACTGATAAATCATTCTAAGTGAACGAGCACTTGCATCCACCACCTGAAGATCAAACAACCCCATTTACCTTACAACAAAAAAATAAAGAGGTTCCCGAAAAATATCAATTTAACCATGCATAAACAATCGCAGATGGACGAAGTATATTACAGAGAAAAAAAATGGTTCGCATAATTAACTGCAAAAAAGAAAAGTAGATACAAGCAATTCTATTTGGAAATATAAATTAAGACCTCTTTACGTAAGCAGAAAAAAAAACAACATTAATTCTAACCACTCCTTTTCCTCTTTCTGAAATCAAACACAACTTTAAGAAAATTAAGATTAACCATTACTATAAAGAAATTCCAAGCACAGGCTCTATCGATGCAGTGATTCCATGAAATTGCAGCATTATTATAAAGAAATTTCCATGAAAAAACAATATTTAGCACCAAATAAGTAGTTTAGGTTTGGTTTAATTTCATTTCTAACAAAATAAGATCTACAATCAATAAATCTGAAGGCTTGCAACAAAAAAAAAAGAGGAAAAAAACACAATTACTTTCTCATCAGGATTGAAGAGGAGCCGAATTAGGTGAGGAAAAGAGCCGGCGTCAAGGACGGCTCGAACACCGGCATCGAAGCCGCAAGCGAAGCTGCCAAGAACCGCAGCTGACTGGACAATAATGTTGC
The DNA here is from genome assembly GCA_033617975.1 of Populus alba x Populus glandulosa. Classification (NCBI taxonomy): domain Eukaryota; kingdom Viridiplantae; phylum Streptophyta; class Magnoliopsida; order Malpighiales; family Salicaceae; genus Populus; species Populus alba x Populus glandulosa. The sequence continues at coordinate 6,769,312 of CM066151.1, forward strand.
TGATGCTGACGTCAGTATCGGCTAATTGGGAATCAGCTTCGGTGGCGTAGGAGGAGAGGATAGAGGCGACAGCTGGAACGGCGCCGAGCTTGAGGAAAGAGAGCTTCTTGGTGCGATTACCAATTATCTGGTTTTTTATTTCTCTAAGCGCCTTGAGCTTGGTTTCCGGGTCGGGTGAGTCAAGACGAGTGAGGAGGTCCACGGGCCCGTGGATCGGGATGGTGGTGTTGGCGGTTGGCATGGCGGTGATCGGCTCCGGTGGCGGTGGTGGAATTGAGATGGCATAAGAGCGAGGTCCACGAGGGGGACCGGAATTAGAGCGGAAGCTTTTTAGAAAGAGAGACTGCGTATCCTGTGTGATAATTTTTGAAATATTATTATTATTTTAAATATTATTTATAGCTATAATATTCGTTTTTTTATTCTCTAGCTGGTGTTTGGTTTTCGGATCTAATAGTATTTTTAAAATTTTTATATTATTTTTTTATATATTTTTAAATTGTTTTGATATTTAAAAATAAAATTTTTAAAAATATATATTATATTAATATATTTTAAAATTAAAAATACTTTAAAATATAACATATAAGGTAATCTAAATACCTTTTTTAGTGCTCATGTTTTACCATGGGGATAAACTATTTTTTGTGTAAAAAATAATGTTTGGATGTTGTAAAGGGAAAAAAAAACATAAAAAATTATTCATGATAAATTTGTAACCACACTAATTAAAGCTAGGTCAATCTAAAATACTACGTCAAACTCGTAACCAAGATCATATAATTAAAATAGCCCGATAAAAAAATAAAAAGAATTATAAAATCTTTTAAAAAATTATATTAACTTTTTAAATTTGTAATTTAAGTCATTGGACTTAAACACCCAATCTAAAAAAAACATAATATTCAATTCTCAATTGATTAGATATTAAAAAATAAAATTGTTAAAATAATTTGAACTATACAAAATAATTTTTTAAAAATATCAATTTAAATAATAAGAATAAAAATATAAATATAAAATAAATTTTATATTTAATCAAATAATGAAGTTGAAAAACAAAATCAATTTAGTAAAAGAATAAATAAAAGATTGAGGATCAAAGTTGATATAAAAAGCAAAAACAATGTTGTAATTAAAGAGTAAAATTAAAAAGAATAATAAAATCAAACAATGAAGACCATAATGAAAAATATAATATCATCAATTTGAATAAATAAGAAAATTAAAAACTCAAAGAATAAGAACTACATTGAATAATATAATATTTAATAAATCAACATTGAATGATATAATTTAAAATAAATAAAATTTTTATAAAAGAATTATGATAAAAATTATAAATAAATAAGAGATGAAATTAAAATATCGAATAATCAAGTGGGTTAGGTTGTAATTTTATAGGAAGAAAAGAGTGAAGAAAAAGAAAAAGAAAAAAAAAAAAAAGGTGCATCAACGCTAAGTGAGACCATTACTAATAATGCGTGCCACACCAACATGAAAAAACATAACAACGCTTCTAGCAAAAAGAAAAAAGGATCTTTTTGAACATTAAGAAGAAAATTGTACACGTGCCCTCACCTTTTTTTTTATTTAATCATATATAGAATTGCCTCTAAACTAATTTTATAATTATATATAAAAAAAATCATTATAAAAAAACCAAAAACACCTCTTAACATAATGTTTCAATTTTTTTTGACTTTAAGGTTATTATTGTTGTTTTATTGTTTATTTTAAATTATTTATTATTTTTTATATTTGACAAATATTAAATTGTCCACTTGCTTAAATTATAATGACCGAAAAACTATTGTAAAAAACCAAAAAAACTCCTCAATGTTAGGTTTAAATTTGTTCCTTCAAAGAGTATTCTAGTCATTTCACTATATAATAAAAATGATAAAATATTTATTTGTATGTTTTATTTAAAGATAAAAAATAAACTATATAAAAAGATTTTAATACACTTAGAAATTATCGTTATTTTTTTATAATGAAAAGGGGAAAAAAAATAAACAATGTTTATATAAGTGTGTATCTACCGTGATTTCCCAATGCCTATTAGCTGTTTTTAATTTGGTTGCTTCTAAAAGTTTATCTGCTCTTATCCTGAATACAAATCTCTTTAATACATCATTCTTCATATATTTCGATCCCGGAAATGCTTCGAGAAAAATCCAAATTTCATTTGATTAATGAAAAAAATAAATTTAATAAATATGTGAATTCTTTCAAGTTTAGGTTTTCTGATAAATTATTAGATTTTAATTTCTCACATATTTATATTAATTTTTCAATTTAAAAGAAAAAATTTATATAAAAAAATATATAAACAAATAACATCAAATGAAATCGCAGGTTGTATATAAGGGATTATTAAAATAATTTGAAAATATAATAATTATTATTTTTTAAAATATTTTTTACTCGAAAATAAATTAAAATATTTTTTTTTATTTTTAAAAAATTATTTTTGACACCAGCATATTAAAATAATCTGAAAATATAAAAAAATTATTAATTTAAAGTAAAGAAAAAAAATATAAAAAATATAATTTTTTAAAAAGTGTTTTTAAAATATATATAAAAAAAAATATAGGGAATATTTAAAATATAATAGCAAGTAGAAGCATTAAACTAATTTCCTTTACTCTTACCAGCGATGTCATATTAAGGTTTATGGGTTAGTAAATAGTGATTTAAGCTACAAAAAGAATAAATTTAGTGTTGCGTTTCAAAATCTGATGGGGGTGGTGGTAACGATTTGACTTTAATTCTGCTGTCCCTTTAATTAATTAATTAATTAATATTATTATAGTGCAAGTTATTTTCTCTGCACAATCCAAATAAATTTTTTTTGTTCTATTTTCCGTTTATTTCCTAAAATATTATGGGGATGAAACATATCCAAGACAAGAACACAAATTAATCTGAAGTTTTGGAACCATCTTAATTAAAAAATAAAAAATAAAAATAAAAGATGTATTAATTTTTTTTTGATATTTTTAAATTATTTTCATATGCTGATATCAAAAATAATTTTTATAAAATAAAAAATATTATTTTGATATATTTTTAAGTAAAATATACTTTAAAAAACAACTGCAACTACACTTCCAAATTACTAAATTCATCCACATGGATACATATATTATATCCTTAAAGGTTTTTTGATTAGTCCATGTGGATACATATATTATCTCTTTGATGGTAACAATTGTTTTTCCTTTTCTTTGTTTATTTCTTTTACCCGCAATAATTTCATATCTTGTATTCTCAGTGCTAGATTCGAAGGGTTATATACACACACACATAGTTTATTTGATATTTTCTTAATTGCTTTTTTTTTTTTAAATTTAACTATACACATCATTGATGTAACTGGGTGAAGGATTTCAAATCACTTTAAATAAAGATTTGAGTTGACCAAACTGTTTAGGAATCAACTTAGATTTACCAAAATATAGAAAAATAAAAAATAAAAAATCAGGGTCCCAATCCATTACATTAATCAATAGAAATAGTCATGTAGTTATTCGAAAACATGATTGAAATTATATATTTTAAAAATTTAATTATATTTTTTATTATTTTAATATACTGATATAAAAAATAATTTTTTAAAAATAAAAAAATATTATTTTAATATATTTCTAAATAAAAATACTTTTAAAAATAACTCTAATATAATTCCAAAAACATAGATATTTAAAAAACATTAATACAATCAATATAGCTCCGAGGATTTCATTCCAGGCAATGCATAGGCCTGAAGGTGATAAATTAGACTTTATCCTATTTTTTAAAAATAAATAAACTCTATCCTACATAAAAATAAATCACATTACACATTTGACTCCATCACGCTCTTTGACCCACCAAAACGGCAAAGCTCCACCCCCACAACCTCCTTCCCATGTAATCTCATTTTTAATTTTCAAAAAATCGTTATACTCTCTCTCTACTTTCCCTCCCTCCAGTCCCTTGAGCTCCTTCCTTCAACGTACTTGGTTTTTTTCTTCTTCTGGGTTTTGCCCGTTCTTGGCAATTATATTCGCTTCTTGGAATTGACCGTACGTTGCTTGATGGGATTCTTCTGGTTCTTGAAGAAAAAGTCATCCCCACCATGATTTTAAGTGATTATGATTGTAAGTGTCTTGGTATTTTAACTATTGAGTTATTATAGTTTGATTATGTATTGTTACTCTATTTTTTTTTAAAAAAAAAATTCTGATTCGTTTGTGAGAAAAATGTTGGAAATAATAGAAAAAGAAAGTTGTAAAGTTCATGTTTTAATTTAAATGGTAATATACAAGAGCTAAAATTTGAAAAAAGATAATGAGATTCCCTTCCAAAATTATATATATATATTTCCCTCATGAGATTATACGTCTTAGAATCTAGAAAATTGTTTCCTGTTAATCTTTTCGCTGGCTTCTGCTATGTGAGGCATTTCTTTAAATAAAAATTCCTTCTTTTCCGATTCTTGAAAGGATTTGTGTTCCTTTTCCACAGAAGAATTTAGGACAGTTCTTTATTAGTTCGATGCTAATTTAAAGATTAATCACAGAAAGTTTTTATGTTGGAATCCGGAACAGATTCCTTTTCTTTTCTTGTAAGGATTTTTTGCCTTCTTTTCATATATATATAGACACACACACACACGACACACCATACCATGCAAGTCCTCCTATCCCTCTCGCTCAATTTTTTCTCTCATACAACTCTCTCCCCGCATTCAATTTTGAGTTTCTTGTATAGTTGGATTTTGGTCTGTTAAATTATGTGTGAAGGGCCTAATCAGTCGAAATAATCGCAGTCTATGGCTCCATTGTCTCCCATGGAAAGCTTTTCTTTTACTAAAGATACGAGCAACTGGATTGACACCGAAGATTCCTTTTCCTCGTTGCTTGAGTTTGCGGCGGATAACAATGTTGAGGGTTTCAAGCGATCAGTGTTCGATGAATCCGAGGTTAAGGAGGTTGGCCTATGGTACGGTCGCCTGGGGGCATCGAGGAAGATGGTTATCGAGCAGAGAACCCCTTTGATGATCGCTGCTAAATATGGCAGTGTTGATGTTTTGAAGCTACTACTTTCTCTACCTGAGGTAGATGTAAATTTCAGTTGTGGCCCTGATAACAGCACTGCTCTTCATTGTGCTGCTTCGGGTGGATCTGTTAACGCCACCAATGTTGTTAAGTTGCTATTACTTGCAGGTGCTGATTCTAATGCCACTGATGCCAATAGATGTCGCCCAATCGATGTTGTTGCTCCCTCAAAATTTCCTGACCTGAAAAGTGCACTTGAAGAGCTGTTGAACAATGGTTCTGTCTGTCAATGGGATACGATGCCAGTTTCAAGTCCTAGTTTGAGACGCAGTTCACCTTCTCTGTCATCATCAACTGATGAAGGTTCCTTGTCCTCCCCCGCGGGTTCTATTCTATCGCCAGTTACCTGTAAGCCTAATGATGTACACGTTTCTTCTGCTAAAAAAGAATACCCCGTTGATCCAACTATTCCTGATATTAAGAACTGTGTTTATGCTAGCGATGAGTTTAGGATGTTCTCCTTCAAGATCCGACCTTGCTGCCGGGCCTACGCCCATGACTGGACTGAGTGTCCTTTTGTTCACCCCGGTGAGAATGCAAGGAGAAGAGACCCGAGGAAGTTCCATTACAGTTGTATGCAATGTCCAGATCACAAGAAGGGGACATGTAGGCGAGGGGATTTGTGTGAATATGCTCATGGGATTTTCGAGTGCTGGTTACACCCTAGCCAATACAAGACTCGACTTTGCAAGGAAGGAAGAAGTTGCACGCGTCGGGTGTGTTTCTTTGCTCACACACCTGATGAACAGAGACCCCTGAATATGTCCACCGGAGCTGCAGTCTCGTACTCTAAAGTAGATGGTATGGATTTCACTGCAGCCTCGAACTTGTCGCCTAGCTCCCCTTCAGCATTTTCTCCCACATCACCTTCTACCTTCGCTGCACTAAAGTATCTTTCCAGCAACAATTCACACTCATCGGTGCCTTGGCCTCGGCAAACTATCCCAAATTTTCATAGCAGTCTTCAAGCAAGCTGTCTGAGAAGTTCTCTCAATGCAAGAGACATTTCATCCGATGATCTTACTGGCTTATGGGATTTTGGATTCCAGCAACGTCCGCCCCTAAACGAGCCATCCCCTCTCTCTCGGCCACATTACAATGGTTCCTCTACCAATCTTTTTTCTTCTTCAAGCACCCTGAATCACTCAAATCTAGACAAGATTTTATCTGAAAATGTCTCATCTCCTCATCACACTGACCAATTGGGTGGTGGTGCTGCATTTGTTTTCCCTCCCACATATTCTTCAGCAGCTCTTAATCAACTGCAGCAGCAGCAAAGCATAATATCTCCAATGCAGGGGGTGTCACCTTACATCAATGATCATGTGTCCTCTTTAGGCTTTCAGCTGTCTGCTCATGTTCAGCGAGAGAAGATGCTACAACAATTACAAAGCAGTCTACTCTCACAGAAACTTGGTTGTAAAGCATCACATGACCTTGGATCCAATGGTACAAATTCACGGTCAATATGGGAATCTGACAACAGGAATGTAGATAGGTTTTTTCAAGCAGATGAAATGGGTCGGAAACACACATCATGTTCAATCAAGCACGACGGAGAGGAGCCTGATGTGTCATGGGTTCATCAAGTGTTGAAGGACTAGCCATCTGAGATGAATGAGACAACTGATATTCCAGTCTCAGGTACCCTTGATGGCTCTACTTCAAATCCTCACATTGAATCCAGTGATCACGCGGCTTTGCGAGCCTGGCTGCAGCTTGATCATACTGTTACACATGTGTAGTTATAGCTGGATTTTAGATTTATTACATAAGAGTTAAGTCAGGTAGCCGTAACGGCACGAGCTGAAAGGTGGTCAAAGTTCAGAGAAGAAATTCTCCATCCATTCATTAATTTTGTTTCTGAAATTATTACAGAGGGATTCGTGAGGGTTAAATTCTTGCGGGGGTATTTTCTGCAAAGGTCTAGTTCCACTTAGATTCGTCTGAAAACTTTCATTTTTTCAGGTCCATATTTCCCACTGAATTATTTTGTTTAGAGTATATAGGTTATGTGTTTCTTTTCTTCTTCTTCTTTCTTTGCAGGGATGAAGCAATGACCTTGTGTTGCTCTCTCATTTTACATAATTTATCTGTCGTCATCTGAGGTTGATTTGTACTGAAATAGAACACAATTTGAGGATGTAATAAATTGTATTTATATGAATTAATCAATAACAATTCTTCGATCTTTTTGGTTTTTTTTATTCTTTGGTTCCTTGTGCATCAACTATCCTCCTTTTGTTTATGCTCCATCAGAATCTATGATGAGGTGGATCCAACCGGGACGGTGGATTTGGGACAGATTGGATTGGAAAGCTGAATGGTATTTTATTTTTATCCTTCCCATCTGGATTACAGGATGATAAAATTCTTATCCCACAAGACTAAGATGTGATGTGGAGCCTACTTTTCTTAATGGGGAACGATAAGGTGTATCTATCATGTACCGTCCACGATGACTTTTGTCCATCAGTCTTTGTTGGATTGGAGATTTCTGGAACTTTGATGTTACTTGTGGGGCAACTTGGATTGATGTTGATGGGTTGCCTAATTCAGCTGCTGCTAAGCTGCGAGGTTGATTAAATTTTTTTTTTAATTTAACGTGGGTGTCCTGGCTAGCTTGCGCGTATCTCGACTAATCCCATGAGCTCTGAAATTAACGATCATGTAAACTTCTAATGGTTATCATATGAGCAACCCAGGGCTCGAACCTGAGACCACAGATGGAGCAAATCTCTTGATACCAAGTTCTTACTACTAGGCCACCACTTAGATGGTTAGGTTGATCAGATCTTATTAGAGAGTGATGGTGGTCATTATAGTTAGGGCTAGTAACTGGTGTATGGATCCATGGATTTCTAAACAAGAAGAGTTTGATCTGAATAATCAACTTACATTATTCAGGAAACAGTCTTCATTCTTGTCCTCATCATCCAACAAATTCTTTGTTTTTGGTGGCCGGTTGAACGTCTTTCTTGGATTTCCAAGGCAGTTGATGGGTTTCCTTTTCTCTTTCTATGCCTTCATGATTTTCTTCTCAATATTTTCTTGATCAACCATGCCTAACCGCAACCCTTTTTCCCCAGTTGTTCAATTGTTAGATGATCAGTAAGCTTGACATGTTAGTGGTGGAAAAGGGTGTTCTGAGAGTGTTTCAGGTTTGCATTCTGTGTTAGCACCATGTTTGGAACAGATTCTAAAATTTATATCATTTAGCTCAATTCATTAACATAATTTAGGGATTTTACATGTTCCGAAATGAAATTTGATGTCAGAGAGTTGGAATAATGTTATTATGTGACATCTAGTAATTGGAGAATCTATGAAATTCGCCGATTCTGTGTTAACAAATGGCTTTTCTGCAGGATTAGACTTAAATTCTAGACTTTGGGGTATGGTAGTTGGGCCAAATAAAATTGAATGATCGGATTTAATATCTAAGGGATGAAAATAGTTTAATTGTCATTTACATCAATAGCAAAGATAGCGTAAACAAGAGCATATTTTTAGATGTTATTGTTCTGGGTCGTGATATTACTTAAATTTAGAAGTAATTAGCTGATTGGTTAGTTCCTATGAAAAACCATAAAACCGTTAAAAATAAGATATTAAAATGAGATTTTATAAATCTAAAGATCCAATTATTATAGTAATTTCATTGTCTACATTAAAAAAAAATAACATCTGAAAACTCCTATCCAAATATCAACATCATTAACAATAAAAAACAAAAGACAATTACAGTATAAATAATGAATTTTTAAGATTTTACATCAATGAGCAAAGATAGCGTAAACAAGCAGCACATTTCTAGATGATTGTTTTGAACCGTGACATCAGCTAAACTTAGAAGTAATTAGTTGATTGGTTGGTTCGTATGAGAAATCATAAAACCGTTAAAAATAACGTATTAGGATGAGCTTTTAGAAATCTAAAGATCCAATGATTGTAGTAATTCCATTGTCTACTTTTAAAAAAAATAACATCTAAAATTTCCTGTAAAAATTTAAACACAATCCAAATATCCATATCATTAACACTAAAAAACAAAAGATAATTACAGTGTAAACAATGAATTTTTAAGATTTTAATTGAAGTTCATTTTTGAATCTATAAGTTGAAAACAAAAAAAGATATATGTTTTGATTCATAAAACATATTTGAAAAAAAAAGTTTATAAAACTATAATTTTTATGTGAATCAGTTGATCGATTCATACAACTGGCTCAACCGGCCAATCGATTGAGTCACAAGATTGATAATAAGGATACATATTAAGTTATTATACTTAAAATATACGATATGTTTAAATATCGTTATTTTAAAACGTGATAATTATCTTTTTGTACTTAAAAATAATAATATTTAATAAATATAACACAATAGGATAAAAGTATACTATTTCAACTAATACTTTTCAAATTATGATATTTTATTAAAATTTTTAATTGACTCTACCAATTTTAAAAATAATACACGATTGGTTTCCATTTGGATGTCAAGAAAGGATTGACTGAAACGCCTTTAATCTGAAATGCCGAGAAGAGATGGTAATTATAAAGACCAATCATCCTTTGATTGCTACAAGGAAAAGTAAGGCATCTTAAAAGATGCAATGCAGCCATGATTTTCCCAGATGATGTGTATTCAAAAATGCCCACTCACGCGATGTGGTGGGGCACTTTTAAAAATCTATTTTTATTTAATTTTACAGTAATTAAAATAAATATTCATAAAAAATTTAACAACTTAATTTTTAAAGGAAAAAAAATGTATTTTTCTCTCTCTAAAACTTCCCTTTTTGGTTAATGTATTTCCTTTTATTTTCACAAAAACATGTCTTTTATATATATATATATATATTAAGTTTTTATTCAGAAAACTATAGCAACATGGTTTTCTGAATAAAAACTTAATATAATTAAAATAGATATTAATAAGAATCCAAATATTTAAATTAAGGAGGAAAAAACAAATTTAATCACAACTCCCTTTCTTTATGTATTTTTGTTTTGTTTTGATAAGAGCATAAAAAAAAACATTGTTTTTAAAATAAAAACTTATAAGAATTTGAAAAGCAAGTTTCAATAAAAAAAAAACCATGTCTTTATGATTTTTAATGAAAAAAAATAAAATAATAATTAATTTGATAAGATTATATAAAAATTAACAAAATAAATATTTTATTCTTATTTAATATTCTTGATATTTTTTTAAGTTTTCATTTTAGGTTAATATGTAATAATTCATTAAGTAACTGTTAATATTACCATAAAAATATTTAATTTAATTTGAAAAATATGGCATAATTGGATGGTTTTTTAAATACCATGTTAATAATTTTATTCAAGATAATTTTATTTTAAAATATAAATAAATAAAACAAATAAATAAAAAAAAGAAATGACAAAAAAAAATCAAGTCTAGATATTCTTTTTCTTTTAAAAAAAAAAGCATCCCAAGGCCTCGAACGCCAGGCCAACACACCTAGCAGCGAATCTAAATACTCATTTTCAATCTCATAATACTCTCAAATTAGTTAAAAAAATATCAAAAAACACATCATAAGAATTTTAATTTCAATAATCTTATTTTCAACTTTATAGCACCCTCAAATTAGTCTAAAAAATCAAAATTAAATCAAAACAAATTTCTTGAATTTTGATATACTTATTTTCAGCATCATTAAAGACTCAAATCATCTCTAAGATTCTTCTATTCAAAATGAATATATTGACATCTACAATTTTGTTTTATCTCCTCTCTTTCCAATAATTCTCTCTTTCTCTCTCTTTCCTCTCAACACTAAGAAAGTGAAGTGTAAATATATTTAAAAAAATATTATTTTAATATATTTTTAAGTAAAAAATATATCATCAAATTGACAAACATACACAGAAGAAAACGTAACTCCTTCACCATCGTACGAATCCCTTTGAGTTTACATTTGAAAAGAACTAATGACTAAAAGAGGTTCACCATTACAAAAGCTGCTATAGTTTTATCACTAAAAAAATTACAGAACATGAAACTATACTATGGTAAGTTACTTGTCGAAATACAACAGCCACAAATTATTACAAGTTGGACGAAGTTTTCATAAAAAAATTTGCCTAATCAAAGCTTTACATTCTATGAAAGCTTAATGCCAAACCGACCAATGTCATTTCAATCAAATTATACGAATATAATTATCATGGTCTCAATCACGAGAAAAAGTTTTCTTTCCAACAGAAAATCCAAGTCAAACTTGCACAGAAACTAATAATCATTTCAAAAATCTGACTGGATGACAAATTTAAGGTACTGATTAGATCATGACACATGAGTGTATGCTTCATCTTCATGATAATATTATCATTATGCTTGAAGAAGAGGGACTTGAGAAGAAATGAGAAGCTTGCATGTTCTTTCTATGTATAGAAGTTAACGTACGAGATCATAAACAAGCAAGCTTGCAGTTGTCCAATGAGAAGGAAAACGTGTGGAGAATTCCAAGAAAATATGAAGAAGAAAACGTTGATTAGATGATCCAAAGAGCAGTGAAACATATCAGTATTTATGTTTACGCTCCCCTCTGTATTTGCTGGGTGGAATTTAAACCTAAAACTAAATGAGAGAAAATCATACATCTTTCTTGCAAGATGCTTGGTATTTGTGTAAGGGTTAGGCAAATCATCAACACCTGATACTCTATAGACATGACCTGGAGGGCAATGATGTGTTTGTGTTTCGCAGATCATTAAGGGATAAGCACAAGCTTCACGCATTAAAACTTGATCCTTTAATCCCGATTTTTAACCTGGGAAATGAACTAGTGGATAGATTCCAATAATGGGTAAACTATCAGAAAGCAATTTTCCATATCCATGACATGTGATTAATTTGGCATTAATCAGTAAAGCACTCAAAGTAAAAAGGTCACAGAAGATTGCTAAAAAATCATGCACGAAATGAATAAATCTTAAAGAACGTACCCACGTGAGGATGCATATCAAAATATCCATTTCTCAAACAATACCCACGTATCTCCTTCACGAACCTCAATTCCAACACCCCTTCACACGCCAGAAGCAGTGCAGCCAGAAGCAGTGCAACCAAAGTAAGTGAATTTAACCATCTAGGTGGTGGTCAGTGATAAAAGCTTGGGATCAAGAGGTTTGCTCCCTCTGTAGTTTCATGTTCGAGTCTTGGGTTGCTCATATGATGATCACTGGAGGCTTACATGATCGTTAACTTTAGAGCCCGTGGGATTAGTAGAGGTGCGTGCAAACTGGTCAGGATACCCACGTTAAACTAAAAAAAAAAAAAAAGTGAATTTAGTTCAAACCCAGACATCATTGCACTCCACAAAACCAAAACTCAGTGAGTCATTTTATCAAACAATCAGTTAGCTTCTTCAAGTAACTCACATTTACAACAAAAATCAACAAGAGCTGTCCCAACTCGAACATCTTCTATCAAATTATCACCCTCAATACCAGAACGTATCTTTTTGCCTCTCTCAACAGCATTTAGCCTCGTGCAAGCCTTGAAAATGAGAGGCAGGGTGGTTTTATCTTGTGCAATGCCAAAAGAATCCATTTGCGTATACTTAGAAAGAATGGCATAGTCATTTTTGAGCTTGGCATGGCTTTTCATGATTGCATTCCAGTTCCTTTTACGGTCTGTTTTGATGTTGGTTTGTTCGGGTACAAGAGAGGGGTCTTCACTTTGAGTTTTTAAAGAGAGAACGTCCATTATCAATAACAGGCTGGGGTGGTTTACTTCTGGCGGGTAAAAGAGGAAGATCACGGATATCGTGCTTTAAATGGGTCGTTACTGACCGTTAATTGTTCTGTTGCCTTTCAAGTTATCAACACATTCATGACCAGTCGTTCAAACATAAAAGCCACTGTGGTTTAACAAGAAAGAAATTCATGCAACATGCTAGCTCCTACCATCACTCTCAACTTGGCTGCTTGCCTCATCTCCTAAACAGCTTGAAATTTAGAAACTTAAAAATGCTATTGCGTAATGGCTATTCCTTGATCTTTTCTTCTTTTCTTTTTCTTGCCAACATTCGTTTATATATATAGTTAGAAAACTTCAATGTGGAACTTTTTTTTTACTTCAAATCTGACAGTTTACCATCTTCAAAGTACTTTGCCTTCTGATATCCTCAGATGGTTGTTTGGTTGCCAATCTTCTTTGCGTACAGGATATTTTTAAAATTGATATCATTTCATCGCTTGAGTAAAAATTATTTACAGAGGATGAAAGGAATATAACAAGGTCTTACACGTCATGCAATTTAACCTGAAACAACCAACCAAAGAAGGCAGGGAAATTTTTTGTAGAATCAAAATGTTTTGCATGTGACTATAGTGACTGATTAAGTTGCAGGTTCTTAATATGGCTGCAACGCTATTAGTTCAAAGAATAGACAAGCTGCTACAAATTCAAGAGGAAGTTCCAGGGTCCTGTTCCTATCCTGCAAATTCAGAAGCTCGAAGATTAGAATGTTATCAAGAGTTGTTAACTCTGCTTCTTAAAACACAAATCATAAAGAAAATAACCTGACAGAATCACAGTTTGACAGGTTCTTCATATGGCTGCAACGCTATTAGTTCAAAGAACAGACAAGCTGCTACAAATTCCTGAGGAAGTTCCAGGGTCCTGTTCCTGTTCCTATCCTGCAAATTCAGAAGCTCAAAGATTAGAATGTTATCAAGAGTTGTTAACTCTGTTTCTTAAGACTCTGTTTTCAAGAGTTGATAATGATTTTAACTTCGGCCTTTCAACTTACACAAATAGAATGGCACAGGAAAAACAGCAGGAAAATGTTGGTAATAAATTAATAGTAATTACCTCCAAAAGCCAGCTAATGCACGAAGACTCATGTATATTGTCAGAGCAACCCAGATTCCAATGAACTTGTGACTAGAGGAGAGGAGAAACAAACATAGAATGCTAACAATGGCCACCATCACCTGGATAAGAACATGTCAATGCTAATTTCTCAGCCAAGAAAGTAATGCTAACAGTGGCAACCAGAAGTTTTATGCTTTTGTTAGATTTCTGTGCGTGCTCCCCCTTCATTTTTGTTTTTCCACTTTTAATTACATTTTAGAATAATAATATTCTCCTAATGTATAGAAGTCAGATGGATTATTTCCACCCGATTAGTCCAGCATAGGGAACAAGAGAAAGCACGACCCAATGACCCAGTTCTTCATTCCAAAAAAATCTCATGAAGAGAGCAAGTGATTTCATAGTTGATTAAAAGAACCCCAAGTAAATCTTAATTGTATATAAGAGAACAGAGACTTTCCATAGAGTAGGCGGAGTATGCGAAATCAGATGCTCCAAAGTTGACACCATCAAAAACAAATGCCAAGGCATTAATGGGTTGAGTGCCTGCAACAAACTGATATAGAGGAAAATTTATTTACTAACTCCAGGATTATCTAGGGTTGAGCAGAGTGGAAGTAGTAATTTTCTCTTTTTTGTTGCAGAAAATGGAGATACCGGAATGCCTATACTAATCATGTGGAGGACATCAGCATCACTTGTGAATAATCTTGCTCCAAATCTCAATCCAAGTCCAAGGACAGCAGCAAGCATCAACCCCAAAAGTAATCCCAACTGCAGGCAACATCCATCACAGATTTAGAGAAAAGTTGACTATCATAAATACTTAAGAAGTAATTTCATTTATGCCGCACCTGCAATACTCGAGTTGCAGTAGCTGTTGCCTTTTCGTAGTCCTTTTTGGCAAATGCACTTGCAAGTATTGCCTGGGATTAAAAGATGGGGAAAAAAATAAAAATAAAGAATGTACCATTCACTATGGCAACAATCATTTCTAATGCTATTTCGCAGCTGAAGACACAAATTGCCTAACAATTGTAAATAAACCAAAAAAGAAAGATTTTGAGGTCAACATAAAATGCAACTTTTTGGGGAAGGATTATGTAGTTGATTCGGATCTCATTTGAAATACTGAATGAAAGTTGGGGACTAGACAGTACGCAAATGCTGTGAGAAAGCAAATTGAATGCATTTGGGAGATTTTGGAGCACTGCAGATACAAAATCTGTGCACATTGTCTCTGCTCTTTATTCACTCTAAAAATCTTGATTTTTTTATAAAGCAAACTAAACTACAGTGATTTTACTAATTGTCCCGATTGCAGGTTCTTATGGCATTGGCATGTTAGCAAGCAATTAGTGTCCAAAAAATAGTAGAACATGTTGGAGTTCAATATCAACTAGGATTTAGGTTAAAAGGATTTAGAGTTTGTAAGAGTTCTAATTTTGTTAAAACTCTACAATATTAAAATTATTAGCTATTAGAATTTTATCATTGTTAGGAGTTAGCTAGTTGATTAGTTTTCATCTTAGTTAGATAAGGATAAAAGTTTTAGTCTAAGTAGGACTTGTAAGGCTATATATAGCCACCTTAAACATTCAAAATTATGAATAAAAAAGCATATGAAAATAATAAAGTGAAAGTGTTAGCTGCTGGGTTTTTCTTAGAGAAAAACTAAAGTGAGTTTTGTTCTACAGAACATCTCTGAGAAGACAAGAGTGAATATTATCACACTAGTAGTTGAAGTCAATGAAGAAGCAAAACCATTTTCTAACCTGCCCAGCAACAGCCAATCCATCAGCAAGAAGAGATGTGGCCAACCAAACCTGCAAGCAGACCTGAAATGCTGCCATTGATGTTGATCCTTGTCGCGCAGCTAATGATGCAGAAAGAGTAACACAGAATGTCACAGCTACTACCCTCATCAATAATAAAAGTCCTGGAGGTCGAGTACAAAATACAAAAGATGTCAAAAACATTTTGATTAAAACACAAACCAAATTCATGATATTTGTATTTTGATGCACATAGTAAAGAAACTTTGGGCCACAGATTATGTCAAAGGTATTCATGTTAGAAATGAGTTGAATGAATTACTTTCCATCTGTTTAAGCTATAAGTATAACAGTCACATGCTACTCACCATTTCTAAGAAATTGACCCAGCCGCAGGTGTTTGATACTAGGAGGTAAGAGATCAACTTGTTTCATCAATCTCCACAAGAGTATAACTGAAATCAGGTATCTGTAATCACCATACATATATAAAGATAAGTTGGAAGCTACAAGATAAAGTTACTCTAAGATTTCTGTATTTTTCTTGGAGAGTAAATTTAACTTACTGGGATAATACGTGGGCGATGGCTGCACCCCTGACACCCAGGCCAAAAACAAACATAAATATAGGGTCTAATATGATGTTTGTTACATCTCCAGCCACTATAAAATTGGATTAGATAAAAATAGGTATTAGAATGAGGTTATATAAACAAATTAAAAAAAAAATCTGACTTCTCTCATGTCAAAAAAAAAATCACATGATAACTGAAACTAATTAAATTCCATTAGGTGTACCAGTGGCATATAAAGGAGTTTTTGTGTCCTTGAATCCACGGAATACCCCTTGCATGGCTAAGGAAAGGAGAACTGCAGGAGCACCAAGCGATCTTAAAGTCAGGTACTGTTGTGCAGGGCCCAGCATAGGGGAATCCTGTAAAAGCAAAAAATAATTCTGTTATTGATCTGCTCAAAGTAACAGATCCTGACATTTAGAAGAAGACCGATTTGACAAGAAAGATGTTAGTGGAGAGTGCTGAGATCCCATGCTTGCACAGCAGAAGTGCTTACAGAACCAACTCCCATGAAGTTTAGTAGTGGTTTTGCTCCAGATATGAGGAATATAGCTTGGATAAGGCCTAGAATTGCCCCAATAACCAATGCAGATGAGGCTGATGGGATGCACTTTTTCTCATTCTCAATCTTGTCAATTCCAAAGCTGCTAACAGGTGATTTTGCCTTGTATGGACCTTCTGCAGAATCTGATAGAATATGTTGAAACAAAAAAAAATTGAGAACTTGTATAACCTCAAATATTTGGTCTTTAATAGGCACAAACTGAAAAGAGCAGGACATGGGATACAGTACAATTTAGCGGTATCAACTCTTTGCTTTCACTGTTCACAGTAGAACCTGTTTCCAAGGATTCACTATCTTCTTCTTCAGGGCTGACTCTTCCTATAGCATCTTCTTCCGCAACAAAAGAAGTTGTGACACTGACAAGAGGGAATATTGCAATTCTTGATACTTGATTAAATAGAGCAATAGAAACTCCAACAGCAGCAAGTTCTACTGGACCTGAATGATTATGAGAAACAAGAGGTAAGTGCTATCATCCAAAAGAAAAAAAACAAAGTCAAAATATAAACTTTCTCAAGATGGAAGAATAGGTAGAGTGAACATAAACTGGTTTTACAACCAAAAGCATGCAAACTTGTTTGCATTCATAAATATCAGCCAACATAACATGCTGCATTCTCAAGTATGAATCACATTTTTATCAAAAGCCAGTTTACCATTCCACATGAAAAAAGCGATCGCTTGAGCTTGTCACATGTCCAAGAATATGGAGGCATGGACTAATCATGCAGCCAATACATGCAAATATTTAATAGGCAACTGATAAGCTATGAAATTTATTCATGGTGTCTATATAGCACACTCCAGAAAGAATCACTTCAATTTGAGAACAGATTAGAAAGGAAAAAAAAAAAGACACTTGCATGATCAGAAGGAATACCTATTTGGCCGATAAATGCTGTGTCAACCAGAGAGGCTATTGGGTCGGCTGTAAAAGCCAAAGCCGCAGGAAATGCTATTTGTGCTATTTCTAACCCAAGTTCGTCCAATTTAAGAACATGTCTGCCCATAATATAGGAGAATAATATAAATTATTTAAAAATCTCTTAAGAGAATGAGGTAAAGGGTCATATGACAACTTAAAATTCCAATGATGCGAAGGAAAATGAAAAAAGCAAGCATTGATTTTATCAAGGACTCCAAATCGAGCATTTGCTAGAATATCCATCTGATGGTTTTTGAAGGAAAAAGAAAAGGGGCAGCCTGCTGAATGAAGATGGTATTTTGCAAGGAAGCATAAATGAGCCAACTCGACTGCACCAGCAAAACGGTGGAGAATACAAATCTTTTTGTCAAAGCATTTACACGCCAACTCTTTGATTAAAGATAGTTTTGGTTTCATAATGGCATCACTGAAACAGTACATATTAAAGATAGTTTTGGTTTCAATTTTTTTAAACTGAAACAACAATATATACCTGACATCCTTAAAGAAAATGCAAATAGGAGTTCTCTTCGCGTCCATCGGTGGATATGAATTATCTTCATCAGCCATCGATGGGAAACTCAAATCACTAAATTGCCTTTCAGAAGAAGTTGCTAAACTGTGGGTTACAACTTAGAATCTGTACACAGGAAGGAGATTAAGCAAGTGTTGTCATGAGGAAGTATATCTCGCAAATTGAGCCCCAAACCTGCAGATTTTATCATTTAGTTCATGTTGATTAATTGCTTGACAAATGACAGCCCATAACATTAAATCAACCCACCATATTCAGTAGTGCCAAGTGGAAGCAAGGATTCACTAGGAAATTAAAGCAGACAACTGGACTGCAGTGGACAATTAAGAACAGAACAGTATAGAAATGAAAAACAACAACCACTGAAAGAAAAAAGTGCAACTTTGAAATTTGGATTTAATTTATATTCTTCTAAATCAGGTATCAAATATCAAAATCAAAATTGAATTTTCCACTTTGCTCATGCGAACTGTATAGCCTGGAAGCCTTAGAAGCCATGAAGTTTCCTGTAGGTCAGACTTTAATGAGCATGGAAACCTCATAATCAAACCATCAAAACCATGCTTCAATCTCATAGTCAAAAGGAAAGAAACGTCCCTAAGCTTTCCTAGGTAGGCAAAGAAATATGGATACATCAGACATCATACATGTGTTACTTGAAGACATTTAAGCTTTGAAACCTCCTCACCATAAAAACTAAACCATCCACGAATTCAAAGCTTAAAAGAAAAGAAGGCAGCGAAAACTCAATATCTCAGCAAGAAATTCAAAAAGAATGGAGACCTTCTAGGCCAAAGTGATGGATCGCATTTTCCAAAACCTAACTCGGAGCTCTTAAATTCTAACGCCAGGTCCAGTCCTGGAAGAGGGTCTTCGTGTCTCACTGTGATGAAGAATTTTCGAACATAGAATAATTTGGCACTGGTCCCATGTGATGTTCCCACATGGAAACCTCAGAAACCATGAAAATAAAAGACTCACCAGCCTCAAGCTCTAGAACAAAAACAGCACTGTCTTTCGTAATCACTGACACTACGAACTAGAAAAGCAAACGTTTCAACCTCCCTCAAGAGTCAAAACCAACTGCATGTATTGAGAGAGAGAGAGAGAGCTTTTCGTGGTCACGAAAGAGCCCAATTAAAGTGCCAAATTAATATTATTAGTAGTCACATACTAGGAGAGGGCCCTCCATTGAATGAAAAGCAGCAGGTTTTGAAGTGGAACAGACGAGAGAACATGTGTCAGGCTCGGTATCAGATTCAAGAACAAGAAACATTTTAGCTTTGCATTAAAGTCTCCACTGCATGCATAGGAATGGCTACCAAATGTCCAAGCGACGTGAGTGCCGTGGAAAATCAGATTCTCTTTTAGACGAAGGTCGGGCACCGCATTCTATAAATTTTTTTTTAAAAAAAAGTATTTAATTTTTTATATTTTTTAATTATTTTAATACGAAAATATGAAAAATAATTTTTTTAAAATAAAAAAATATTATTTTAATATATTTTTAAATAAAAAACATGCTCAATCATACTTTCAAATACATATTAAAAGCATATATAAAAGTGATAAATATTTTTCTTTGCAGTAATTTTTTAAAAATATATATTAAAATATTATTTTTTATTTTTAAAATTTAAAATATCAAAAATAATTTTACAATATTAAAAAAATAATTTAAAATATTAGACCGCACTACTAGACACTCAATGCATCTCACAATTATAATTAAAAAAATAAAAGATTCATCTACTTATAGCTTGTTTAATATCATGATAGCGGTTATTTTTTAAAATAATTATTGCTTAGAAATATATTGAAGTGATATGTTTTTAATTTTTAAAAAATTATTTTTAATATCAATATATTTAAATTATCTGAAAAAAAAATATTTTTTTTCAATAACACTCTTAAAATGCAAAAAAAAAATAAAAAAAATTCTTAATTATATTTTAATTATATTAGACTTGGGACTTCCTAATGTGCTATTATCATTTGCCATCGAGATTATAATTGCTGGATTCACTATTTTATTTAAATCTAATAATTTTAATAACCATAAGCATCATATTCACATGCAATTATGTTACTAAACACATCCTATATATTCTCTCCTTTTTAATTGTATATAATTAATAGAATTAAAATGAGGATGGAAACATTCATGTAAATTAAAAGAAAATTCACTGTTTTTGAACGTCCGTACGGACGGATTTTCGGGTTTTCTGTAATTTTTGTTTGCTTTGATAAATTTGAGTGAAGTGGGTAGGAGGAGCATATGATCCGATGAACGTTGGCCACAAAACCAAATACCTTAACTACCTGGAGGCACAATTTCCTTCCCTGAAATCTTTTTGTAAATGTGCCATCATATTAGAGTAATCATTCAAATTCTTTTTTCCAACTTCTCTTAACTACTATTTGGGCTTGTTAGGTTGGAATTATTAGCCAAAAAGAAAGAGTTATAATCCTTAATTACTAAAGCAAGAAATGATGTTAGTTGAGCTACATTAGATTGAACATATTAACATTAACATATTAAAAGAAAATTAATTTCATTTTTCACCACTCCACAAACCATAATTCACTAGAAGCTTTGCCTTTTCTTTTAGTTTTTTTTTAATATTGAGTTTAATGAGAATTGAGATTTTTAATTTATTTTTTATAATATTATTTTTTGAATTTGACTGTTTAATAATGGTTAACTCTGATCATTTTTATTATGTCCTTTTATTTTAATTTTTTTAAATGAAATTAATTAAAAATTAAGTTTTACCATTTGTTTTGTTTTGATTTCTAAATGATTATCACGGTTTCATGACATGAATAGTATATTTGACAGATTAATTCGGAATAACTCAAGTCAATTTATTATACTATTATTTAATATATATATATATATATAGTCTTAATTTTTGTAATCAAATTATATTTTTAATCAGTTTTTAAATTTATCAATTCAATCAGGACAAATTTTACGAATTATTCAATAAAATCAGACTTATACATACCAATACTTATCATTAACACACAAATTTGTCTAAGTATTCTATCATATCCTGTCTTTTCTGTCTTTATTATATTTATTTAATCTACTTCAAAATAATAACCTAACCCTACCTCGATGATCGCATTTTTTTTTTATGACGCTGGAAAACTAATCCAGCATTATAACCCAACTCAAGTGGCTAATAAAGAAGATATCCTCACTTTTTCACCTTTATATTGTGATTGGCTACTGGGGATCTAAGGTATACCACTCTTATCTCAAGAAAAAACGGTGAGTCAAGATTGTTTTTTTTTACTTTTCTTTTCCTTTTAATTTTAGTAGATTGGAGTTTCCATGGCCAAGTACACACGCACACATATAAAAGAGATTCATGCCAAAGAGAATATGCCCTTTGCTTAGGGGCATCAAATCAGCTGCTTTATGACGTCAGAATTGCTTATGGGCCGGCCCAAAGGCTTCGATCCACATGGGATGAAAGCTGTACCACTGAGAAAGGAGAATCCCAACTCGCCTGGAATCAGCAAACGGGTACATGATACTTTGATCTGGTGATGGAACAACGGTCGGCAACCAGACATGTTGAGCAATTGACGATTTAAACATCGTACGGGAAATCCCGATAAAGTAGCAAAATAAATCTGAATCTGTCCAAGTCATGGACATCAATGGAATGCAATTATGAAAAAACCAATACCTCTTCGGTGAGCAACGTTGTGATGGATTTAACACCTCCACGGAAATCACGAATCTTAACGTAAATTTCCAGCCACTTGACGAAATATAAAAGAAGGTAAATTTCCAAGAAAAAGGGTATGTCCTCATGCCACCAAGAAACTATAGCGACAGAAAAAAGACTTTCAGGCGTCAGATTTTTCTATGTAATGAATTGCAGGCAGTTGCTACGCCGTGCCAAAATTCCTGGTACAAGTTCTAATTTCTGCTCTAATAAGACCATGCCTATACCACCTTTCTAACCGAGGTCTCTACCACGGCCACCGAAAGATTATTTCCAAGGTAAAGAATTAGAAACAAAAATCAACAACCTCTCTCATCAGACGATAAATCAAGATGTGAAAATATCATCTGACGGTGAATAAGAACCGGGGATATTGCTGGATCTTGGGTCATCCTCTACCACAAGCCAATGAACTTCCACCAAACCCCTCCAACCCCAAGCCAGATAATTATGTTGACAACAGATATGAGGAACCCATAGCCCCACCATTTGGCCAGAGGTACGTAGTTGGCACCATAGAAAACAGGTGCAGATCCGATTCCATAGTGTGTAAGGCCACCCATGAGGTTGGAAAGGAAGGCGAGCACCATGGCTCCAAAATATGGAGGAGTACCTAGAGCACTGGCAACAGACAGGAATGCTGTAAACATGGCACCGATGTGAGCCGCTCCACTAGCAAAGAAGTAGTGGGAGTAGAAGTAGAGAAGAACCAAAATTCCAAAAGATAGCTGCCACGATAAACCGAGTCCACCAACAAACTGTAAAAAATGCAAATAGTTAACAGCAAGTACTCCATGGTCCATAATTAATTCTAATGCTATGTTGAACTTCACAAGTTCACGTTTGCATTCATCTTGCTGAGAAGTTTGTTCCTTAAAATCCTTTTTTTCCCCTCCTGTGCAAGTCAACATGCAAGAGGGCCACTGAAGTATATAATAAATATAGGCACTCACTGATAATTGGAAACAACCATGCACAATGAGAAACCCGTAAGAGAGAAACACAAACCTTAACTACAGTTTGGCTGAACCAGGAGATGAGACCATATTTGTTAAGATACCCAGCCATGGCAATGAGGGCAGCAAACCATGTCAAGGTATCCCAGGCAACTGCTTCAGCTAAGCACTCCTTCCATGTCACTACGCCAGTGACAAGAAGGACGGACAATCCAAGAATAGCAGCAGTAACAGCATCCACGTTCAGCATCCCACCAAAAATCCAGAGTCCCACCTAAATTGAGAAGAAATACAGAAATCCTTCACTATTGGAGACAGAGCGCAGAATCAATAAACATGCAAAGCAGCACGTAGAATTAATGACAGCACAAACACATAAAATACATCCACTAAATTATGAACATGGTACCCAAAAAAAGAAGCTATGTAGTATATTATTCAAAGAAGTGGTCAGCATAAAGAAAAAGGGAAAAAAAAAATGTATTTCACATGATATAGTGCTTGCTCAGCTGCCAAAGTTTTGTTGTGAGAATGCATCACATTTGAAAGAAAACACTACTTTTGAAAGCAAAGTACTAGCTTTGCATCAACCATGATCTGATGATCATGCAATGGACAACATGCATACATCAACTACTGGCACGTTAATAATCCAATTGACTATATGACATTACAAATCTCTCAAATCAGCCTAATGGACTCTGTCTTTGAAAAGCCATATGTCCATAACATATAATCAAACAGGCCCTCAGAGAAAAAAAAACTGGGTATGGTCTGAAAATCTTCAAATTTCCATCTAATATCAGTAATGAGAGCACATATAAAACATAAGAAACAGATGAAATCCAAGGTCCCAACCTAGTTACTCTAACTACTCCCCAAGTGTCCTGGAAATCTACTGTTTCCATCTCTGACCAAATATAGGAGCTTTCTTCAACAATTGGAATTATTGTGAAGACCAACTGTTCAACTACCACCAAAGAGTATTGATACATGGAGAATAAAGCCTGCCAGGATGATATTCCTTTCAAAGAAGCTTGATGGGATGTTGGCTGACAAGTCAAGTAAATTTATCTTGCACCAAAGATTCCAACCTCAAAATAATGCAAACACTCCTTCAATAGAAGCTTGAGTGAGAGCACGAGAAAGCACAAAGAGAATTCCCCTAAACCTTGAATAAGCTGCAAAGTTGATAAATTTAAAAGTTCCTAACTACATTAACATCCCCCGTGCTCATCTCTGAAAACACATGTAACATCCTCAATACCTTACAAAAGAGCCTGGTGCCTAAACTGTTGCTACTTTAGTGTCCAAGAACAGAGTTCCTTTTGATTAAACTCACTATTCTACATAAGAACTCCATGAAGCACCAAACTTCTCCAGCCCTTAAAAAGACACTATTGTCCTAACACTGGAAAAGAAAATTAACATACCAGAATATTCAGTAGATCCAAATCAATCCTCTATACCTTGACCATATTCCATGAACCACTGCCAAAGGTCATCACAAGTTTAGCTGTGTGGAAGGATCCTCTCAAAATGCACATGAGCACAAAAGACCCATTAAGGACGGACACTTGATGACTATTATCATGCCAATACATAATTAATATATTCTCCATAATGACTGAAAAAAATACCACTCAGCTAACACTCTTTGAAAAAAGCAGAGAATGCTTACTGCTGACATACTAGTTTCTACCTAAACAACGGCCACAGAACTAGTAGCATCACTACATTTAAACCAAGAAACAAATTGAACTATGCCTTCGCATCAACAGAAGTTGGATTACGCTTACAGTGGAAAATGAGCTCACACACAACACCATTAGAAGCAGAGCCTATTCCATTTAACATTATCAAGCAGAGCCTAAACCATACCTAAACAAGATACAAACAGCTATTCCTATCGAAACCGAGAAACAGAGTAAAGGGAGCATCAGCTAATTCAATTTGCGTAAGCATGTAGTAGACACCATTGCACCAAATTAAGCAGGATGCAATAAGCAAAAGACAGATAAAAAACAGAAACGCAAACTATACCGTGAGAAACAGAGTGCCAGCCATAATAATTTCATTAGTAGACATGGGTCCCATCTTCTCCAACTTCTCCCTAGCCAATTTAGGTGCATCAGGGCTAGTCTTGACAGTTGGCGGATAAACCAAATACAAAATCAACGGAACAACAATCAACGAAACCAATCCAGGCACAATCGCAGCCTTGGCCCAATCCGTCCACCCAATTGTTTGTTTAATCGTATTGAATGTCAAAGTAGCACTCAGAGGATTCGCAGCCATAGCTGTCAAAAACATGGATGACGAAATCACTGATGTTTGGAAACAAGTTAACATTAACCACGAACCAAGCTTATGCTCCGTCCCATCACCCGCATTACTACCACAAGCAACACAGAGTGACTTCACTAGCGGCAAAAATATCCCTCCTGCTCGTGCAGAAACAGAAGGAATCGCCGGCGCTAGTAAAGCTTCACTAAAAACAAGACTGTAACCTAACCCTAACGAAGAAGATCCAAACAGAGACACAAATTGATACGCAATTCGGTTACCAAGTCCGGTTTTGATAAATCCACGCGCAAAGAAGAAAGCGAGTGCAATTAACCAAGGGATTGGATCACCAAATGCGGAAAACGCGGCGGAGAAAGTGAGGGTTTTTGTTAGAACTGAAGCGCCTAAACCCATCAAAGCTACCGCTCCAAGCGGCAAGGGTTGCGTGATGATTCCGACTATTGTAGCAAGAAAAATTGCGAGCAGCTGCCATGCTGGTTTCGTAACTCCCGCGGGAACAGGAACGAACCAGAGAATGACACCTGTCGCGATGGATGCTAGTAAAGGTTTCATGGCTGCTCCTTGCCATGGCGGTGAGGCGGGTGTAATTGATGTTGGTGCGGGTGACGGTGATGCTGCAGATGCTGATGCTTTTACTGTGAGGTTAGAGATTTTCCGGGTGGTTGTTGTGATTTTAGATTTGGAGAATCTTGGGAGTAAGGGAGAGACAGTAGAGAGTTTCGGGAGATTTGGACGGAAAGGGAGGGGATGTGGTGCGGTGGATCTCAGGTGTGTGAGAGAGCGGGATTTGAGACAAGGGAGGGAATTGTTGAAGGAAAGAGAAGATGATATCAGAGCAAACGACGCCATTTTGGGGTATGGCGTTCGAGAGGGGGGGGGTTGGGTTTTCAGTCTTCACTTCTGTTCTGTACACTGCACAGTGGTTTTGAAGGGAAGGAAAGGGAAGTTTAGAGAGGTGATTGATTGGCGTTGATTTATATGGAACGTAAGGAGGGGAGGATCTGAGCTGTTGGTTTTTGATCAAACGGTGGATACGATGGATGGAATATACGGGCTTTTTTTTCTTTCTTTCTTTTCGCCAGTGGGGTGAGCTTCGTTAGTTTCGCCCTGGAGTTGAAGTGCCCGTCAGATCTTCCGATTCACCGGCCCATGTTGTCTGTATTTGTGGCAAGGCTAGTTGCTAGCATGCGCCGGTGGAATTGAGGGCACCTTGCTGACGTGGCAGATTGTGAGTTGAATGGGTTTCTGAAGGAACGTAGACTTTTTGGTGATCGTGTACCGTGAAGTGACTGTGTAGTACACGTGGTTGTCTGTAATTGGTTGAGAAGGCTTCAGGTCAGCAATAGCGGCTTGTAACCAAGACCACCTTGAATTGAAAGGGATTGAATGGCCAAGAAGCTTGGAAAAACAGAGGCCAGAGAATCCAGGGAGATGAAAAGACGAGAGGAGGCCTGGGGTCATGGTGACCACAGAAACACTCGCGCAAAGATCGCAAGTAAGGGGAGTTGGATCTAGCGCAGCAGCAGGCAGTGAGAGACCAGACGAAAGAGAAACAGTATAAGGACGGTGGGAGGGGGGAGAGCTGAGGAGACATGCGTGCCGGCAAGTGTGTCAAGTGATGTTGCTTTGATGAGGTTGAAAGGTGGACGGTTGATGACAGGAGTTCAGGTGGACCCTTTTTAGCCGATTTTTTCAATCTAGGGTTAAAATAGCATATTGACTTGCCGAGAGTCACTAATAATTTTTTTAAAATGTAAAAAAAAAAAAAATTAAGTGTCTTGAATCTAGTTTTTAGGTAAATTCAAAATAATCTTAGAATTTACTGCAAATACCAATTTAATAACATGAAATTAGACAATTAAAAAGTTCAGAAGCTACTGGGTTTGATTAAGCAATTAGACCCAACTCTATTAAGTTATGTTGGCCACAAGACCCAACACTTTTTTCATTTTTTTTTATCACCAACACCATGTGAAAGTTACTTTACAATCTTTCCTCTAACAAAATTTCACATGACTCTTTAACTTTCTTCATCAAAGAATAAGAAACTGAATCGCATACCTACATCGATAAAAATAAAGTAATGATGACCATTTAAAAAATTTTAATATGTATAATCAGAGGCTAGAGTATTGGACATTTCATCAAGTAACTGGATTCAAAAATTATTAATATGTATAATTAGAGGCTGGAGCATTAGATATTTTATCAAGTAAGCGACTAACTACTAGAGTTCTTTGAGTGAAGAAAAAGACACCAAACATAACAGAATGTCTCGAAGAAATTAGAAGAGGCCGCTCTTTTTTTAGCTTAAACTAAGGGCATCGATATCTAGTGTAATGGAAACCTTCACAACACGTACAATATTATTATATAATAATTATTTTTTAAAATATTTTTTTTATAAATATAATGAAATGATATTATTTTTTAAAATTGATTTTCTATATCATCACATAGAAATATTCTTTTAGGGCTAGTATATTTATCATATTCATATTATATTAGACTTGACTAGTAACGAAGGTCAAACTATTTGGATCTGCATGTTCACTTAACTTTGATAATTATATTAATTAATATTAGTACGGTTTTTTGGTGTAATCGTATGTCTTATTTGGAACTCCAAACATTCTAACTTTGTAAGCTCCAATGCTATGGACCAAGTTATAAGAATGGTGCTTGAGCATTAATGAAATTATCACTATTATTTCACAGGAGAAAATAAAACCATCACGAAGCATGGATACCTAAAAAAGAAAGAAGAAAAAAGAGAGGTGAAAAGTTAAGAGGCTGATCCCAATTTAATATATATAAATTATTTTTCTCACCGATTGACATAGAAGTCGCTTTGGCCGAGTGGTTAAGGCGTGTGCCTGCTAAGTACATGGGGTTTCCCCGCGAGAGTTCGAATCTCTCAGGCGACGGTTTGTTTTATCCTGTTTTTATTGAACTGACACCGCACCACGTCACCTCTCTGTCCAGGGGCCGTTTTGGAGCGGTTATTATTATTATTTTTTTTTTATATAAATAAAATATTTTTTATATGTTTAGATTATTTTAGTATCCTGATATAAAAAAAATAAAAAATATTATTTTAATATATTTTCAAAAAAAATTATTTTAAAAATAACTAATATCATATTCCTAATTTTTTTTTTAACACGTTATCAACACATCTTAATTAAAATTATTATGAGCCAACATAGAGTTATCCCATTCCCAACCCAATGGGTCAACTATTTATCTGCTTTGGAAAAATAACTCCTTGAATATTTCTATACCAAAACGAAAGTCGAGATATATTAAGATTCTTATTTGCTCATACAGTCCACCAGTCTCTCCTCACATTACACCAAAAAACAAATAAAAAAAATTAATAGATAAAGAATTAAAGAACAGGAGAAGGTTTAATTCTGTCACCTAAAGCTACATCTAATTGCCTCTATGATCATATGATTTCGAACCTTTTATTTTATTTTCTCAAGTCGGATTTATTTCATGATGAGAAATTAACATGCCATATCTCAAGAACACAGAATTAATTTGCAAGTACACACACACACACACATACCAGAGCCACATGCACACGACAAATTAACGCCATTAATCCTTTGAAAAGTTGGGTGTCGGAGGCTAACTATAATCATGTTGGATCAGGGAAAAAAAAACCTGACCTCATTGACAGGAAAAATAAACACAACCATTTGCCCAGTGGGCTAAAAAGTCGTCATTTGCAGCCAACAGAGCCTTCCAATTCCCATATCAAATGATAGCATTAGAATTCATGCACAGGTTAGTTCTGCAATTCTAAGAGATAAATGAGTGATCAGAAGAAGCACTGATCTCTTTATATACAATGTCGGCATTCAACATCAAATGGAGCGACTGATCTCTTGATCTTCGTATACGTGTATATATATATGTATGTATAGGACTATATATATAAGTTCTGCATCTAACTGCTGCTACCTTTGCTTTATATTCAAGTCTCTGCTCGCGCTAGCTAGGTTTTGCATCACCATATTTTTTTATTCTTTTGACTACAGAAATATATAAGAGCTCTTCGTTGCTTTATCCTTAGACATCATTAATTGGCTATGGGAAAGGTAGAGTTATAATTACTCTTGGAAGCAAACCCTATAAGGGGTGACTCACCAGTAAAATAGTCATATGTAGAATGAAAGCAAGCTGACTTGATATGCTAATGTTATTATGGCTCTAAGTGGACATCTCATCTAATTGATTAAACTTCATTAGAAGAAACCATCATCTTCTCCACAAAAAAAAAACACTTGGAGGCACAGAATATATATTAAAAATCTCCATGTATTTGTCAATTTATGGCACCAACCTACTTAATATCCCACTAGCTAACAACAACTTCCACTCCTGGACTTTTTAGTTGTGTACATCTCACGATTTAGTTAACTTAAACTAGGTCTAGCTAGGTTCATGCACGTACGTACGCACCAACTAATTAATCTCTTGGTCCCTGTCAAGTACAATGTGTGTGTGTATATATATGATCTGTTCTCAAGTACAATGCATCGGTGCTCGAGAGGTAATTAATGGCGATCGAAATTGCAATAATATCATAAGGTTTACATACAATAAATGTTTGGTCGCTAATTAATGTAGTATAACTCTCCTGACCTTTATTCCATGCTTCCTGTACCTCATCGGAACTATACATGAAATTGCTAAGTTTCTTGACGAAAAAGGATAGAATACAAGGGTTGGCTGATAACAGTATTTGAAGGGTGAATATGTGGCAAGGCCGATCTAAACTTGAAAAAATATGTGTATTGGGAAAGTACCATTTATTCAACGATCATTGGAAATCAAGGAATGGAAAGGCCGAAACATCTTTCATCAGCTCTTCCAAGTCCCACTCCCCCACTTTTAACTCTTCTGATGATCCGTGCCATAAGTTCCCCATCTGATCAGCAGCTATGTTATCTGTCTTGTTATTACTAGTGATGTTGCAGTTTCTGTGGTAAAGACTATTCACAGGACTGCTATATGAGTACTTGTCAGTGTTGTTATCCTGTATATTCTGGGTTTTTGCGTTTTCCTCCATGCAGCTTACACTCTCTAAAGGAGGAATCTCAACATTAATACCTTCAAAGATCCCTTCCCCGTAAAAACCATGATCAGTACCACTGTTGAGGACCCCAACTTGAGCCATGCATGGTGGTGCGGTAATGGATTCGTACCCGCTTGCACCGCCGTACATGTTTAGGCCATGATCATAATCAAGCATAGGTAATAAGGGGTCCATCATGGTATTTAGAATCATTGCTTTCATGGAGGTTGCTAACGATGACGAAGATGACAGTGAAGGATCCATGTTCATGGAGAAAATGCCTTGTTCTTGCATGGTCGATATCAACCCTCCCATGACATCTTTGCTAGGCTCCGAGGATGAATCGCTTGTGTTTGGTGATGCGTTGGATGACTGCAGATTCTTTAATCTCTTCTTTATTGTTGAATTCCAAAAATTCTTGATTTCATTGTCGGTTCTTCCTGGCAAGCGAGCCGCAATTTGAGACCACCTTTGAAAGGGAAAGAAATTACATAATCAATAATTTAGTTTCAAACAAAGTTCAAAGAAGGAGTCTTAATATTCTATTCTTAGACTCGTGCATGATCTGCATGGATCGAAGATTTATACTACTTCAAGATTGCCGGTGTCATTTTCTCTACTTACTTCAGTTAGCTACACCTGCCCTTGTAATTCCAAGGACTAAAATATTGCTCTACTTTTTAATGTTTAGACCAATTAATTAATGCATGGATGGCTTGGATGCTTGAATCCTAAGACAAGAATATTGATATATAGGTGCCGTGTCTTCAACTCTAAAGACAAATAAAGACCATTAACTTGGATGCTTGAATACTAAAACAAGAACAGTACTGTTATATGTATTGGTGGGGTGCCTTCAACTTCAAAGACAAACAAAGACCGTTAGATAAGTGTCTTTATCAGTTTGTATACATGTCTTCCATGGATAACAAGGCATTTGGCTAGCTGACTGGCTCTGATCCCCAAGTTATGATCTAATCAGCAGAGATGACTAATCCGAGTCTGTGTCTCAGACTTTCAAAATATGACAGCTAATTGTCCACACCATTACTTGTGGAATGAGAGAGCAAAATAAAAAAAACTCTGGTTATTGTACATGAATTTTCTAGATTGATTTGATTGCATTTGTTAACTTTGCCTTGAGAAATAATAGAGGCAAGAGCGTGGAAGCTTGACTTAGCGGGGAGAAATAACCAAGATATACATTTCTCCGTAATTAATCTGCAGCAGTTCTCTACTATATTCTTATCTATTAAGTACTAATTAAAGGTAGCAAAGACAAGGTATATAAAAGTATTCAAACCGTTAAAAAAATATTTTGACTCGATATCTCGAAAATAATTTTATACTCTCTGAAAGGACTTGCCTTTGTTCCCCTAGACAAAAGAATATAATCTTGCTCATCAGCCTCCTTGCATCGTACGTATATATTATTGATATATGGTATACGATATATATTTTTCTTTTCTTAGGTGTGTCATATGGCATTAGTAACAGTTTTTTATCAAATTATTTTTTTCTTCTCTGTTCATGTATATATTAGCAACAGCTTGAAAAAACTCCAGTATCCCCTCATCAGTACTGTAGAAAGTACTGAGCTTGAAAACTCTCCTGAAAAACTGCTTTGTACACCCACCCACTAAAATCATGCAAGATAATAATGTGTTCTTTGAACCCTTGTTGCTGAATTCAAAAAAGCAGTATACTAATAATTAACAACAGTTAACTGATGAGAAATTAAGGGCAAAAGGTCGATATTCAGCAAGTGAATAGAGTTAGCAAGGGATGGTAAGAACATACCTATTGCCGAGAAGGGAATGCAAATGGATGATCATCTCTTCTTCTTGGGGTGAAAATGCACCTCTCTTGAGATCAGGCCTCAAGTAATTAATCCAACGAAGCCGGCAACTCTTGCCGCATCGCTGCAAACCAGCATTCCTTGCCACGTCACTCCAGCAACCTTGTCCATTGTTTAGCATGTAGTTCATGAGCTTGTCATCTTCCTCTGGTGACCACAAGCCCTTTCTGAACTTGTTAATATTACTAACGCTGTTCTTCCCAGAGGCCTCTGGCTTCCTCATTCTGAGAGAGCCTTTGGATCCTGCCACTAGAAAGGTGATCTATATCTCTTCCCAACTGGTTTGATGTCGATTAGTTAAGACTTTATAGAGTGGCGGATTATAAGAAAGAGAAAGAGGAGGCTTGGTAGAGTGGGCATGATGATCATGATTTTGATGATGGTTGTGGGGTATTGCTTAGAATATAGGAAAGAAAGAGAGAGAGGGGAGTTGGTTGATGAGTCTGAGCAGTAAAACGGTTTGGAGAGGGACGGCTAGAAAATGAGAGAGATGGGTGGTCGTCTTGTCTTTGACTCCATGATCTTGTCCTTTTCCATTACATTTTTCTTCACTCTAAGGTAATCATCATACATTGTGCCATAGAGAGGCAGCTGAAGCTAGCCAGTCAGAACACCCACGGAAGGGCAAAAAGAAAAAAGAAAAAAGAAAAAAAAAGGAGTTTGTTTCATAACTAAGCCAAGATATTTGCTTCCACTTCACATAATCTTCCAACCTCTCTCTCCATGTCCAGCATCCACACGTGTAATTGAAGATAGTGAATTAGATAATAGAGAATATATAATTCTCCAAAAACACATGGAAAATGTTCAATGGACCACATAATTGGTGATTAATAATTTGGCAATGGATGCACAGGTTGAGGCCTCAATTCATAATAAAAGCATCCAAGAGTAGAAAAGACTCCATCCTTTAAAATACAAATCTTTCATTATTTTCATGTGAGAATTTAAGTTGAGGAAAGAAGAGAGATGACATTTTCAATCACCCTCTTTTAATATCTTGTTATTTAACAGTTTTTCTTATGTCATTTCTAGAATTGCATATGAAAACCGCAGAGCATTTTTCCCATCTGGGAAACTACTGTGAAAGTGGTTAGCTACCTACCCTGACCTGTGATTTAGGACTTTTCTTCCTGCTATGTAGCTTAATATTCCAGTGTCTTGTAGCTGGAGAAAATAAAACCAGTTTCCTTAACTATCCAGCTTTCCAAAATTGATATTTTTATCAGCAACTAACAATTTAGTAAATCATGTTAAAAGAGAAGGGGAAATTAAGTAGTTCTCCATTAGAGATCAACCATGCATCCACACCAAGGCGCTGTACCAGTACTGAGCTGCAGCTCTTGAGATGTTGCCTGAATTCCATGTGTGGATCGGAGTTCTCTAATCCCTTTAATTCCTTGTGATATAAGCAAGCGAGGTTCTTTTCCTTGAACTAATTTTAGTTTTCCATTGACATATTCAATTGCAGTACTTGCAAGAGATGAATTAATTAATGATGTGAAATAAAGATGAAAGAAATGGTGAAACAAACAATTGACTTTTTTTCCTGACCTTTTTCTAATTAGACCAAACAAAATCACTTCGCTTCTGTTAATTTTATCGCCAACCAACAAAGAGAAGTACGTCTGCTTTCATGTAAGAATTTAAGACAAGCAGACATGACATTTAAACCTATAATAGGCTGGGAATTCAGAGTTATGGTAGTGATACCGAGGGCAGTCGGCAGCAAAATGGGGTAGGTTTCTCTAAGAAAATCATCTTCTAGAACGTGAGGAAATTATATATGCTTGAATTACCTATCTCATCTGCCAAACTCACCCCATATATAGTCCAGAATTGATGTTCTAGAATGCAGCTGTGATCATATCAATATAACAGCAAATCATTTCTCTTTTTCTACACAAATACCTGTGCATGGTAGTTCAAGTTATAATGGGAAAAATCCAACACTTTTCAGCACTGGGATTGGCAAGACATAAAGGCTAGACAGATGTTAAGCATTATTGGTGGACACCACAAGAGATTGTCCAAACCCAGACGTTAACCAAAAATAGAACACGTACAAGTAGACCCCAAAGGCTCGAATGAGCAAGGGTTAGAGTTGAGAAAACTGATCAATAATGTGATGACAGGTGCCATTCATACATGATCCTGTACTTTGTTCATCCTCATTCCTGTGCCTGATCTTCTTTTTCATTGTTTTACCAATCACTCCCAGATTCCAAAAAGGTTAAAGGAAGGTCATAAAGTTGTAAAGTCAGTCCAGAAAAGGTTAAAAAAGAAGTACCTGTGAGGGCCAAACATCAATTAAGTGGGGAAGATGATAGGGATTCTACAATCACATTAAGTACTTGTTGAACTTTCATGTGTGGAAACTTATGATTTGTGGGGGTGTAGGTTGAAGATCCATAATGTATGGTGACCTCACCATTTTGATCCATGAAGTTAAAGAACATCATATCGTATTGACTTCAAATAATCTCATGATTACTGTATTTCTGTGGAAGAGAGATTATACCTTGTACGTACAGAATGGCCCGTCTCCAAATTGAACCAGAAATACAAGTAGCTAGTGGTCATATACAAAATCCAGCCATTAGGGGGAAAAAGTAATCTTTTTAAAGTTTATTTTTGTTGCAGTATATATCACTGTGATATCTAAAGTAAAGCCAGATAATACATAATGAAGGAAGGGAAATATTGGACGGCACTCCATCGTCCCAACTTCTTCAATGCTTTCTCTTTACTGTTCTCCAAAGCTTAGTCTCTATACCTGTTATGGTTTCTCGTAATGATCGAGCGAATGCCTTTGAGTTAATGAGAGTGGCCCAATGAGGATGGTCTTAATTCCAGGTCACAAAAGCAAATTAAGATGGAGAATTAGTTAATCGAGGAAGATTCTCAGCAGGACTAGGATATATATTTGATCATTTGAGTTAAAAACAACAAAAAAGAAATCCATGGAAAAAACAGAGATCATATTGGCAGGGTAGTATGCTAAATGAATGAGAAATATGCTAAATGAATGAGAAATATGCTTCATCTTCTTTCTCTCCTTTTAGACCGCTTTCAGTTTGAATAGGAAGGGCAGAACGTGATCCCAATACATTGATCTTTCACAGCATCAACAATAGACAGCAAAGAGAATATTTAAAGGATATAAGGCTTTACAACTTCTTTATAGCTAATTAATCAATTTATTATCCGCAGTAGAGCTTAACAAGAAAAGTTCAATTTATTGTAAAGATAAAGTTTTCATAATAAAAATACTTTAAAATAATTATAAGATTTATTTTGCTTTCCTAAATGTATTGACGAATACACAATATATTCTTTTATTTGTGTAATAAAATAAACTTTCTATAAAATATAATTAAAACTTGTAACATGCACTCGTTATATAGCATTGTTATTTTATATAGAAAAATTACTTGTGTATATAAAAAATTTTATAAGAGTTGTGCAAGTAATTTTTAAATTTGAAATCATTAAATTAATTATCTCAAAGATAGATAATGATATGTTTTGATTCTAATTATATATTATCTTAATTAAAGATAAAATATAAACAAATATTAAATATAATATGGATTATATAAAGGTGTTGGAGTGATATTCATCTAGAAAAATTGTTCCACTTGATCTTAAATAATATTGATTAGGAGTTCTTACACAATGTAAAATAAAATTTGAAAAGAGTTAAATTTTATTTAAAAAATTAATAGTTATGATATTAAAAACAAATATAATTTGATAAAGTTGATATAATCTGCGCTTTTATATCTAAATTAAAATATTCTTGATAAAAAAATAATAATTACAATAAAATAATCATTGCAATATTAAGTCAAATTCCATATGATTTTTTTAATATTTGAAGGATCATGACATATCATATAACTTCTGTTCTGTCTTGCAATTTACATCATACTAGAGATCTTAAATTGATTTATTTAATTTATTTAATTCTATTTTATTTAGAATTATGAATTATATTTAGATCAACAATATAATAATAAAAATAATTAATTAAATATAACTTGATTAATAATAATTAATTTTAATACCAGAATCAACTTATTGCCAAGTTCACGTAACAGCTTAACAATAATATATAATGGTTCAACCTGAAGTATTTTTAAAACTAAGAACTAGAAATACTGTTAAAAGGACAAAATAACCACAATAATTGTAGCAATACAAATAAGCTGTTTGGCGCTACGGTCCAAACAGTTTTTTCCAAAATTTAAATTTTTTTTTATTATTAAAATTAAGTATGGTTTTTACTTTCTAGATCGTTTTGATGTGCTAATATCAAAAATAATTTTTTAAAAATAAAAAAAACATTATTGACATGCTTTTCGGCACGAAAAGCTATTTGAAAAGCAACAGCTACCACACTCCCAAACACCCTCAAAGTTATATGCACATTAAAGTAAATCTTAGCCAAATATCAATCATAAGAGATGATTCTGAAAGGCTCAGATGGGATAACTTCCAATAAAAAAGTGCCTGCCGTCATTTTTGCATCAAGTAGAAATTGCAAAGTGCTTCAAAATAGAACACCAAGTCATTGTCAAATAATATCAATGACAGAATGCTGGTGGAAAACAATACTTTATTAATTTTTGTATATTTTTTGGATTAGAAAGGAGGATCAGTTGGTGACTTTGCAATTAGTTTACAAACAAATGTAGAAGCTGAAAACTAAGGTGCATATAACTAATTAAAAATAAGAAGATGCTAGCAAAAGCATGTTTATGCTGCTGAAGTGAAGAGCAGCAACGTGCTCTCTCCTTAGGTTTCAAAACTTAAATAGTGTGGACTGCCTTCAAAAATATTGATAATCCCAGCTTGGTGTTTGCCTGCAACTCCAGTTCTGGCACTGATGCTAACTGATCATATATCAGCTTTCCTAGGAAAGGCAAATGATGTTTCAGCAGGTTCTAATTGAACATAACCCTACATAGGAAAATTTGCCTGAAATTTGATTGTTCGAAGGAAAACTAAGCTAACTCTAATTAACTAGAGGTGCCTGGGGCATCAGCTGAAGGTCCTTGTGGAAATCAAGCTTAGACAAAAAGAAAGAAACACAAATAGAAAAGGTCTAAGATCATAACAAGAACTTACATTTTGACAGGAAAGCCAAGCGCAGGAGCGTTTTTCGGTGAGTAACAGACAGCTCAACAAGTCATCTGGCCCGGTAGTGCCTTCAATTTCTTATGAATCTGGGGCACAAGATTGACCAAACTTTGCTGGGAGCATCAACTTGAATATATCTTTGATCCAGATTCAAGAGAACATCCTAAATTAGAGATGCGCTGTCTTCTCTATACATCTTGTCTCAACTCCAGGGAGTTTAATTTGGGGCAATAAACTTTAAGAATCCCACAAGGAATGACATAACCAAGCAACTCGGGTTAATTGGCAAAACAAACCTGCACCCGCTGTGGTATGTGGAGGCACTTTTATCGATTTCACGATGAAGAAAACAAAGGAAGAAATGATAAAAAATGGCCAAACTCGAAATGGTAAACTCCAATCCTAATCAAGTAAAAGCCCACATGAAATGAAAAGGCACTTGCGACAAAATTAAATATATAAAGAGGAACATATCTCCATGTGAACAGTGGGCAAGAGCAAAAGGTAAGCAGTGAAATTGAAGAAGCTGGCAAAATTTACAGAGAGAGGAGCAGAACCTAGCAGCAACGGAGCTCACCCGAACAAATCTCAAATATCCTCTGTAAACAAATTATAGAAAAGCAATCGAAGAAAATACATTATCCAGTGAGGTTCAGAACCTAGCAGCAAACGTATAATTAAATCTCTCTCAAAATTGCCTTGAACAGCAAGCACTGAAGCACGCCACATGGTTCAGTATACTCGGTAGCAAAAATCAACCAACAATCCCTGCAAGAACAATAGGCACATCACCAGCATTAATTATTTTAGATGTGCTCTTTTTACCAGGATCATTAGGACAACATATTATGAATATGCAATTGAAAACACAATGAAAAGTGGGAAGATAACAATACTTTGACCGAGACTGGAAAAGATTCATAACAATACTTTGACTGATACTGGAAAAGATTCAATTGTTTGTGGGGGGACTGATTCCCTCTCATAAAACTTATGTTCTGTCTTGCAATTTACATCATACTAAGAGGTCTAATCTAGAAGTTCCATTCACATAAAAAAGACCCCAACAACAAAGTACTATAAATTAAAGAAAAACACAATCAGGGAAACTGTCCAAAGCAAGACATGCAATGTTACCTTGAGTATTTAACGCCTTTGAGTTTTTCCAATAGAACGTTTCCCAGAAAACAAATGCTTTGGTTTGAGTGTAGGAATAACTCTATCTGCCTCTCCACGTCTAGCATCCTTGTTCCTCTTTTTAGCAGAGTTCTTGAAAAGCTTAAGGGCCTTGTTTTTTTGAACCGAGTCCTTGAAGCCCTCTCCTGGAACAACCTCACCTGGAGGCCGTGACCTCGACCTAGAGCGAGATGTAGATCTCAGACGCAGCTTCTTATTTGGCTGGTCCACATCCATAGCATCACCACCATCATGTTCCCTGTCAGTTGACCTCTCTCTTTTGCGACCCTTCCTCGAGAGTGACCTCTCACGAAGACGAGTAATTGCTTTAGAAGGATCCACTCCCATAGCTGACAGCTGCCTCCCCATCCTTTTTGTCGTAAACTTCCTGTCCTTGTCAAATTTTCTAGGAACAGTGGGCCGGCTCTCTGCAGTGCTTTTCTTCATTCTATGCTCTTGAATGAGCAAGCTTTTCTTTTTCCTGATCTCAGACAATGCTTCTTTCTCTTCCGGGGTTAATTCCTCACCATCCAGCTCAAAATCTTCATCTCCCTCCTCTGCCTGTCGGATACCTTCTTCACTTTCCAACTCTTCAAGCCTTTGCAAGATATCAGGATCAATGAAGTCATACACATTGTGACCATCAAGAATTTCTGGGAGTACATCTTCTTTCCATTCATCATTGGCTAAGATGTAATTCTTCTTCAAACTGGCAGAGTATACACCAGCACCACCATTCTCATCCTCCAAATCCTTTTCTGTTTTTCTTTTCTCCTTCTCTGCTGCCTCCTTCGCTTTAGCTTCCAAAACTGCTTGAGGTATACAAGGTGGCCTTTCCCTTTGATCACGTGGCTTTGGCATTGCAACATGGAACCGATTCAAGCAGTCATTTATTTTTTTGGATTTCATCTTCAATTCCACTCGCTGATTCAACAATCTCTCGCAAGCAGCATTCTTCACAGCAATCACCCCATCCTCAGTCAAGGTACTCATGGTCAGAAGAACATCAGCGTCATTGGTAGCTTCACCTCCTTGAGCAACTAGAGTCTTCATAGCTTCTGATTTCATCTCCATGACCAACTTCATGTCTTCCTCAGAAATCCCTTCAAGTGGTTGCAAGTCAGTCTTGTTGCAGACGATGGTCAACGGTTTGTTCATAAACAAAGACTTAATGCTATGAAATAAAGCAGCCTGTTGAGCAATGCTATAGCCACATGACCCAGAAACATCCAAGAAGAATAACACAGCAGCTCGAAGATGTGCCAGAGCTGTGATGCTGCACATCTCAATAATGTTACGATCCTCAAAAGGCCGATCCAAAATCCCCGGTGTATCTATCACTTGGTACCTCAGATACTTGTAATCTGTGTGACCTACAAAGAGTGACTTGGTAGTGAATGCATAAGGTTGAACATCCACATCTGCCCTGGTGATCTTGTTGATGAAAGAGCTCTTCCCAACGTTAGGATACCCACAAATCAAGACTGTCCGGGTATTTGGATCAATTGAAGGTAGCCTTGCCATATGCTGTCTGATTTGCTCCAAGTAAGCTAAACTCGGGCCAATCCTCTTAATAACAGTGCACATTCGGCCAAGCGCAGCAACCTTCAAAGACTTGCACCGATACAACGAATCTCCATACTTCAACAACTTGACATAATCTTTAGCAATCTTGCTAATAAGATTCCTGGCAGTATTAATCTGACCAAGGGCAAGCTTGTAATGATCCTTATTGTATAGCACATGAAGGAGGTCACCATAAAACGGGTGGATACCATCAAGACGAGGGAACTCATCAACGATTGTCGAAAGCTTCTCATGGAAATTCGTCTGAGTATACTTCACCTTCCGCATGTAAAACTGCCGAAGCCGAGATATAGCATAACCCTTATGGACAACAGTCGGTGTTTGCCTTTGAGTCCGAGAAAGGATGATATCAATAAAATCCTTCCCTTTAGGGACCACTGTAATCTTCTTAAAATTATACTGCACCATCTTTGTACTCTTTCTATTCTGTAAAACAGATGCACATATTCAAATATAAATGGGATTTGGTAGCAATTTTCTTGATGACAAACGTATAAAAAACCCCAAAAATTAATCCATGGAAAGAACTAAAAACCAGCAAAAAAATAAACGAATTAGAAAACAGTTGCGAAGTAAAAACAATCTAACAAGAGCAGAAAGTAAATGTTTCGAGAAGAGAAGAGAAGACAAGCTGACTCACCTTGCCGGGAGCAAGAGAGAGAAGAAGGGAGCGCCGCAAGCAGGAGGCCCTCTTTCTCTAGGGTTTAAGAGAGAAAGAAAGGAAGTGAGGAATAACAGAGAAGCGGCTTACGTAATATAGGGTTGTCTTTCAACTAAAATATCGGTACTCATTTAGAAGACATGTCGTCTACCCTTCTCCCTTACCTCCTTATCTCATAACAGAAAAACCTCAGACAGCATGGCATGTTTGACATTAAAGTCTACCCTTATGGAAGACATGTCGTCTACCCTTCTCCCTTACCTCCTTTGACATTAAAGTTGAACCTGTTGTTTTTTTTTTTTTAATTAATTTTGTTTTTGTATTTTTAGAACTCTAGAAGGATATGGTAATTAAGTGTGAACTTTCCTGCTCTTTGTTTATGTCTCTTTGGCTTTATTATCAGTCTTTGTATCTCGTTTTCAAATTATGAAGCCATGGTTTATTTATGTTGGGTTCTTCACCCACTTTGCAGGTATGTTGTAGAGAAGGATGTTAAAAACATTCCGTGTTGGCTCCTTGAGATGGCTTAGCGGGTCTCCTCCTGACGAGACCAATCAGCTTAAGTGTAAGGAAGAGAGAGTTCTGTTTTACATAATTTATTCTTGATAAACAATCTTGCACATTTCCCTCCATGAATGTTTGTCTTTCTATTCAGTTGGCAACCCTGTAGTCCTATATAGTCAACATTTGAATCATTCATGCCGTACCCATTAGAGTGTCTTGTTCTCAAATGCTGACATATTGAAGCTCGGCTCTCTTGAAACTTTTTAGGCCAGGCATGGCCCTGCATTTTATGATTGCAGAGTGAAGGTAGAACTTGGTGCACATGGCCATGAAGAGGTTGCGGTTGTCCACTTGTGTGAAGATGATCAAGGTCTAGAAGCGG
This sequence comes from Populus alba x Populus glandulosa, assembly GCA_033617975.1. Taxonomy (NCBI): domain Eukaryota; kingdom Viridiplantae; phylum Streptophyta; class Magnoliopsida; order Malpighiales; family Salicaceae; genus Populus; species Populus alba x Populus glandulosa. The sequence continues at coordinate 6,811,065 of CM066151.1, forward strand.
GGCAGTTTACTGCTTTTTACCAGGGAAGAACTTGCATAGGTTCTGGTGTAATCTTGGAGGCCTGGGATGATCAAGGATTTCCAGTATGCCAAAAGGCTCTTGAATTAGCCAGATTAGAAGATAAATCAAAGCTTGGGAAACCAGTTAAGGTAAGAGTAAAACCAGAGACTTCTGGCAAGGAATCGGTTCAAAAGGATGGTATAGAGCTTGATAGAGTATCAGCTGAAAACCCGAGTTGCTGTCACAAGCTAGTAAAAAGAAGTGGGCATATCAACGAGAAACAATCTCCGGATTCCCAGTAAATTAATTTGCAAAATATGAAGCAGAGTTGGTTGCAGATATTCCAATCGTGAAAAACTTGAGAGAACTTTACAAGAGTTAGTGAAAAGTTATTGCATGGAAGGGTAGATTTAGGACGCTGGTCCTCCCAATCAACCTTGTGTAGGCGAAGGGTCCTAGGGCATGCTTACAAGCAGCAGCAGGCGGTGGTTTCCTAGAGCAAACCACCGGCAATGTAACCGATTAGGGCGCCATGTAATTAGAACATTCTTGATGCAATTCGGAATTTTGGAGATCAAGCCTTGCTGTGACAGGTTGCAATGGTTAAATTACTGCTAATGATTCTAGGAGCATTACCACCACTACCACTAGTGATCTGATAGCGAGCCTTTATTTCTGAGAAGAAACGGCATGTCGTCCTTTGGAAGGCGCCAAAATAAAATAAAACCCCAACGCAAAGAAGATAAACCCCTCGAATGAATCATAAACCACTGCCAACACCAAACTAACCATCCATCTCCAAAAATGTCAGCAGCTACAGGTACAGTAAGCAAGCTCTTCTCCTCCTCCTCCTTCCCATTTTCATTTCCATTTCCTCTCTCTCCCAAAAAAACTTCCCTTTCCCTCCTCTCCTCACATAATCATCCCATTTCCTTCCTCTCTTCTCTCTCTTTCCCCAAATTAACCCCTCTCAAATCCTCCGCCAACACCACTCAACATTTCGAAGAAGAAGAAGAAGAAGATATCGTTAGTGAAACAGAAATCGATGAATATGAAAGTGAAATTGATATCGACGACCTCGAGAAAGAAGCTAAATTCGCCGTTAAAGAGTTATCTACCTCCTTGTCTCGCCAATTAATAATCGGTGCTGCCTTTCCTTCCTTCCTTCCTTCCTTCCTTGAGTTTATCTTTATAATTCTCTAATAAATATCATATCTTAATTTTGCAGAAGATGAGACTGATGAGAAAAGGGAAAGTAGGAAGCAGAAGCGAAAAAAAGCTACTTCTAATGATGTTTGTTAACTCTTCTTTCTTTCTTTCCCTTTTTTTTCCTTCTAATTTATTCAGTCCGTTTCCTTTTTCTTATCTTCTGATTACTGGAATTAAATCTATGCATTGATTTTACTTTTCTTTCTAACCACTTTTCGGTGAGGTGTACAAAGTAGGATTTTACAAGTTATAAAAAAAAAAAAGGAAGGTATATTTACATTTAATTTAAATTTGTGTAAAGTTGATTAATTTACTGCAAAAATGTTGAAGATTCTAAGTCGAAAAGTGAACTGAAAGAATACATTGTTGGTCTTCATTGACTTCGAACACTTGAATTTCTATCTGCAGATCCCTGACCATCTTCTTTCAAAAGTTGCAATTGTTGGACGGCCAAATGTTGGTAAATCAGCGCTATTCAACCGTCTTGTTGGGGTAATTTATTCATTCAAATTGGAGCTTCTATTTCCTTTTATTTTAATACAGTTTTGAATATTCGGGAAATAGAATTTGGAAGTTGTAGATACATAATTATCATCGGTGTTGATTTTGAGTGTCACAAATTGTAGGGGAATAGGGCAATTGTGGTGGATGAACCTGGGGTTACTCGGGACCGTTTGTATGGTAGATCTTTTTGGGGAGAACATGAATTTATGGTGGTGGATACTGGAGGTGTTGTCACGGTATCAAAGTCACAAGCTAATGTTATGGAAGATTTGGCTATCTCAACAACCATTGGCATGGATGGGATTCCACTTGCCTCGAGAGAGGCAGCAGTTGCTAGAATGCCCTCTATGATTGAGAAACAAGCTACTGCAGCTGTGGAAGAATCATCTGTCATTATATTCCTTGTTGATGGCCAGGTACACCATTCTCTCTCTCTCTCTCTTTGTTTTTTTTTCTTTTCCCAGATAAAAAACAAATGAAAAAAGAAAGAAAATGTCGTTGTGAAGGTAGATGCATATATTCCTTGCTGTTTTTAATTAATAAGTTTTCTTTCCTGTTTCCTCAAAATGTTCTTAAGGAACAATTTATTGAAAGGAGAATAAGACACTGAATTTGTCTTATTCTTCCTCTGTACCATTACTTTTCCTGTGTTCTGTATGAATATGCTATTTTCTCTCCTATTTTACAAATAATCAAATGTTCCCTTTACCATCAATGACATAAATAAAAATCCTGAACAGGCAGGTCTAACAGCAGCTGATGTGGAGATAGCAGACTGGTTGCGCAGGAATTACTCAAACAAGTGTATTATCCTTGCAGTGAACAAGTGTGAATCTCCACGCAAAGGAATCATGCAAGCATCAGAATTTTGGTCTTTAGGGTAAACCATCTTTAATTTCTATTTATATCTCTCTAAAAAATATGAATCTTTCTGTTATTCATGAATGCATGGCATTTGTAATGTGAAGTTGCCTGAAAATGTCACTATGTGTTTCCTGTGAGTTTTGTGTGAGTGACTGAGCTTCTTTTGTGAATGTACATATCATCTTCACTTCTGAGACTGCGGTGTTTGTTCTGCAATGTGTATCCAGGGGAAGCATTTCCTTGGATTGTGGTGTCAACTTTTATCACAATAATTGTAGAAGTTAACCTGTCATTCTGGACATCATAAAGGGAGGACTCATAAGCCAATTACTAATACAATTTGTTAATGACTTGTTGCAGCCAGCTAACAAATTAACCTGTCAGGCTGTCATATGTCTTAGCAGATAGAACTTCTGAGATTTATGCTAATGGGCCCTTTTTTCCTTCTTGTGCATGTTATGATTATGGCTAAAAAATAGTTCATGTCTATGAATTAGGCTGAAGTTTGTAAGTAGAGAACCAATATAACCTGTTTCCTTTGCATATTTGATTTTGATAAACAGAGCATGCAATTTTTTATTGGCCAACCAGGTTCTCGCCGCTTCCTATTTCTGCGATATCAGGGACTGGAACAGGAGAACTTCTTGATCTTGTGTGTTCCAAACTGGTAAAAGTTGAGGTTAGCAATTTCAACTTTTATGCTTAAATCTTTTGTTATGACTGGAATATTTTCAGTGCTTAAGGCCTATTTATTTAGCTTTAAAAAGTCCTACATTTTAGCTGTATCTTGAGGGTTTCTTTCACTTATCTTTCTTAATTTTCACTTGTTTATTTGTAAAAAAAATAAATGATGAATTTGATTCTTATGCAGGGTCCAGAAAATCTCAAAGAAGAAGAAACTTACATTCCTGCCATTGCAATTGTTGGTCGGCCAAATGTTGGTAAAAGTAGCATTTTGAATGCATTGGTTGGAGAGGATAGAACAATTGTTAGTCCCATCAGTGGCACTACTCGTGATGCTATTGATACTGAATTTGTAGGACCAGATGGCCAGGTTTGTTTAGTTTTGAATTGTATTGATAGTTTGATACTCATGTAATGGTTGGAGAAAGAAGAATTTTTCTTGCTTCCTAAATGTAACTGAAAATAACTCAAAACAAAACCGCTTTACTGGAATTATCTAAAATGGCATAAATAATGCTTATTGGTTCGGAGCATGTTCATTTCAAGCTCTTATTCTCTCATTGGTTGCATACATAAAAAAACAGGTCTAGATATTTTTATATGATTGATACTTTTTTTCCTTTCTATTTTCAATGTTAAAAATGAGTGGAGAGCAAGCAGGTTAGTCATGTTTTTTACCTTGGTTTACTTGCACTGGACATAAAATTCTTAAAAGTACATCATTTCATGATTGAAAAATTGAGAACTGTGCATGTCATCTCTTTCTTTTCTTGCTTTGCTTTTAAGTAACATCAGATATGATGTGGAGGCTCATAGGTGCTTGTTTGCAGAAGTTTCTGCTTATTGATACGGCTGGCATCAGAAGGAGGGCAGCAGTAGCTTCATCAGGTAGTGTGACAGAGGCTTTATCAGTGAATCGAGCATTTCGTGGCATTCGCCGTTCCGATGTCGTTGCTCTTGTCATTGAGGCCATGGCTTGTATCACGGAACAGGTACTTCTTCTTTAGCATTCTAATGATCTCTATCGTCTGTACTCCATAAAAAAAAGTTGAAAATTGCACATGTAGGACAACTTTGGAAAATCTGTCTACAAGTACCTATTTAGTTTAACTGAGAATTCTGCCATCAAGCAGCTATCAGTCTTGTTTATTATTTAGTTTAACCGAAAGTTCTGCAAACAAATAACTATTGGCATTCAACTATTGAAATATAGGAAAATCATCTTACATAGATAATTATCAGGAGTTTCAGACCTGTCTTAGAGCTGGTGCTTGTAAACAGGAGAAGTATTAATAATTAAAAAAAGACTTAACTTAATATGGAAGTAAATTCAATTTAACTTCAAAAAACTTCTGAAATATTAATACCATATGTATTAATAAGAAATCTCTACATTTCTGTAGTCGCCTTGTTTAGTATTTATATGTTATACAAAGTTGCATATGGGAGGTATAATCAATTGGGTTTAAGGTTAATAGCCAATATAGGATCACCACTCACATGTGAATGGAGTTGTATTTTACCTATATAAAACTAGGATAATTACAAATAGCCCAAAGAAAAGTGGTTGCTGCCTGTAGATGGTGGTATAAACTATAGATACAATTAACACTTGCATATTGACATCACAATCAAGTGTTGGGTGTTCTGTGTAAGTTTTGAGAGATTAATTGTGATAACTTAAAATTCATGTTAATGATCCGAGACAGTTGTTCTGAATCAGGAAGGGATGTTTAAATTGTCTTTGCACAGATTCCTAGTACCCCCCCATCTTTAATTGCGATTCTTATTGGTTCCTGCTAATCTTTTCTCATTTTAACTGTCTGTGTTTTCTTTTTCCTGAATGATACAGGATTACAGGATTGCTGAAAGGATAGAGAAAGAAGGAAAGGGTTGCCTGATTGTTGTAAACAAATGGGATACAATACCCAATAAAAACCAGCAGACTGCAACATACTATGAACAAGATGTTAGGGAGAAGCTTCGTCTTCTTCATTGGGCTCCTATCGTTTACTCAACTGCAATTGCTGGTCAAAATGTTGAGAGGTATGTTGTGGCCTGACACTGACAGTATATCCTGTTTCTTAATAACTTACCGTTCGTTGATAATTATAACAAAACTTCTCTAAACCCATTTGACTAGTTGTTTCTCGTGATGGGATTTAATATGGGTAATATTTATTAATTGATGGGAAATAATACTATACAATAAATAGAAAACAGCCAGGATAAAATCATGAAAAGCGCCTGGTGCCTCATCTTTATTTAGTTTAATCCACCCGCAACCATTCTGTTGTGAATAATTTGGGATTTGGGGTTCACATTAATTCTAGTTTCTACTGGAGAATTATTGGAAATTTATTGTAAGAACTGGATCTATTTGTGTTCATTGGTGGTGCTATTGCTTTTGGCAAGCATGTGTCTGCCATTGTTCTTTAAAAACTTACGAGACCGCTGGATATGTCATCAGTTTTCTATTAGCACACAAGTGAATGAGCGAATAGAAATTGCATTTGCTGATATTCAGATGGTAGTCATTGAATCTTGATTTTTAAATAAATAAAAGCTGCATGCTCGGACAAAAAGCATGATTAAGAAGTAGAGACATAATTCAGTGTTGTCAAGTTCTCAGCGTGGCAAGTTCAATCTGAAGATGTTAGCTCTCTTAAGAATCTCAGTTGTTTTCCCTCACATCACCTTTTGCAAAAATTATGTAATTTTACTTTGATTTCAGGATCATTGTTGCTGCAAGTACAGTTGAAAAGGAAAGATCAAGAAGGTTAGGTACTTCTATACTGAATCAAGTGGTCCGAGAAGCATTGGCTTTTAAACCCCCTCCAAGGACGCGTGGCGGCAAGAGAGGGCGTGTTTATTATTGCACTCAGGTACTTTTGTTATGCGGTAGTAAAGGCTTTAATGTTATGCAAGTCATTATCATTGATAATTTTTGTCTGTATCTTTGCTAAGTGTACTTGCTGAAGGGACTCCTTTCCCTAGTTCCCCTACCTCGGTACAGCTGAGCCATTTTGTCCCAAATCTTATTCTAATTGTTGTTTTACCGAAGCTTGACCTGTTTATGCATGGGACATGACAAATGATATTCATTAGAGATATCCTTTTTGCAGGCTGCTATCAGACCACCCACATTTGTTTTCTTTGTAAATGATTCAAACCTTTTTCCTGAGACGTACCGACGCTATATGGAGAAGCAACTGCGTACAGATGCTGGGTTTTCTGGTACACCAATTCGACTACTTTGGCGTAGCAGAAGAAAAATGGAAAAAGATGAAGGTCAGTATGGCCCATTGTTTTATTAAAATAGAAATTTTGATGATATTCTCTTGTTAACTTTGTAGGCGGACCATTTTCCTTCTATTCAAAACTGATCGACCTAGAAAATGAGCTGAATAATCCATAAAAACCAACCTGGTTTCACATTCCTCCAACTCTTTTATGCACATGCATGATTGCTGGCACAATTTTACACACGCATGCAGATCTCTGATTTATGCTTCAAGTTTCATATTTTCATTTTCATGTGCATGTGAAAGATTAGAATGCAGCCAGAAAGCACAATATTTTTTGTTTTACGGGTAAAGTGCTCAGTGCAAGTGTGCAACCTTACTTAACTGATTGAGTCAATTGATTTTCTTTCGTTGGTTTTCAGTCAAGGGTGCAACAAGACCAAATCTTACACCAGGCAGCGGAAAATTGGCAGTAGCTACATGAAGATATAAAGTCCTCGGGATCTTGATCATGGTTGGGATTTCACCAGTGACGAATGAAGACTGCACCGCCAAATTCTTCCAGTGGCATGGAGCTTCTGGGCCTCTGGCTGTCACATGGTCAAGGAGAACGCCAAGGTACTTATCATTCTGTTGTATATTATTTTGTCTTGTTGTCTTGCTCCACTTTGGGACTTGCTACAAGCTTTCCAACCACACATGTGCCATAAATCATGTTGGTGTCCCAGACTGATTCTGATTGCAATGGAAGATTAATGTTGATGCTTTTGGTAGTTAGTACTTCCGTCAAGATGTTCGTTAGTTTCACCCTTGCCTTTACGACGCTTCCAGCGATTTGATGCATGGACACTTCGGTTAGCTTTTTATACATTGTTTGTCAGGAGGGATTTGATGTTCCAAAGGGATGGAGACCCGATTTGGGGATTTGGCTCGCTTTGTTTGATCTTTTCAATCCCTATTCGATTGTAATTTTCAATGAATTTAAGGCTCCGTTTGTTTGCAGGAAAGTGGTTTCCTTTTGAAAAGTGAATTCCGGGAAAAGTGAATTCCGGGAAAGTATTTTCCGATGTTTGGTAGTGTTATGAAAAATGAACTGGAAAACACTTTCCAGTGTTTGGTTGTGTTATGGAAAATAAACTGGAAAATAATTTATTAATGAATTAAATTTTTTTTCAAGTTTATCTAATATATATAAAATATTTAATCACTTACAATAAAAAAAAATGAAATCTAAAAAATATAATGATGAATTTTTTTTATTATATCCTATATTCATACATAGCTTATTTTATAAAATATAACTATATATATAATATCATATTATAGAGAAATAAGCTTGTGAAATATTTTTTTACGTAAAACCTATTAATATATTTTTTTCAATTTTAAAAGCTTAAAATAAGTTTTTTTTTTCATATGAAGAAAGCCAAATTAGTTTATGGTAAGAGTTATATATTTGGGTTTTGTTTTTGGCATAAAGAATTTTTTAAAAGATAAATACATACAAAAATATTTTTATGGGTTTTTTGGATAAATATTTTTTTTGTATGGGTAAAGGCAATTATCTCTTTAATATCCCTTTAATATATATCAAATAAACATCAAGATATAAATATAAATATCTAACATCAAACATAGTCAGTCATGCATAAATATTAAGTTTCGATGTCATATACATACATATTAGTTGAAATTACAAACACAACATCTACTTGTGTTTCATAGGATCAAAAAGATTTTCCATCAATTGATCTAAAACGACTCTTCAAAATACCAAACGCTCGCTCAATAGCGGTTCTCAATGAAGAATGTCGAAAATTAAAGAGATTCTTTTTCATTTTCTGGTGCACGTTCTGTAAACTCATTCAAGTGATATCGAACTCCACGAAAAAGAGAAATGATTCCTTTTCGAATACCGTAACCAGCATCACCAAGATAATATTTCCTTACAAATTAAAAAAAATAAAATGTATTACTATCTTTATGTAATAAATATTAAAAAAAGCATATAAAATACTTACAAAATTAATGCAATAAATTACCGGCATAGTCACACAAATTTATCCATATATAACAAATATAATCAAACACTAATCATAAATTAATCAAAGCAAAATAAAACACAAATTCCCCATTAACATCCCTAATTACACTGTTTCATTCCCATTTTCCCTATAATTTTGTTATAACCGTTTCTGCCATTATTCTCCATTAGCATTGAACTATTTCACTGTTCCCATTACCCTCCCATTCCCCTCTCCTCTCTCGGTTCAGTTCCCCCAATTCCCCTCTCATCTCTCGGTTCAGTTCCCCTCTCCTCTCTCGGTTCAGTTCAACAAAATCACCGAAATCCCCTCTAATTTCTGTTCCTATTTTGTTTGCAAAGTTTGCCTATTCACTGTTAAAAGATCCCCCCCCTCGTCTCTTAGTAGCAGATTGATCGCCCCCCCCCCCGTTTTGTCTCTCGGTCTCTTAGCAGTAGCAGAAATCACCCCCCTCACAGAAATGATCACCCCCACCCCCCATTCGTTTTGATGTTATGGAAATCGATCGCCCCCCCCAGAAATCGATCGCCGCCCCCCCCCGTTTTGGCCTCTCTATCAACAGAAATCAATCGCCCCCCCCTGTTGTGGCCTCTCTGTCATCAGAAATCAATCGCCCCCTCCCCCCGTTGTGGCCTCTCTGTCATCAGAAATCAATCGCTGTGTTCACAGTTATCTCCCCCCCGGTTTGTCTCTTTGTTTGGTTAGGGAGCTACCGAATTTTTCCTCCTTCGTGAAGAAGACAACAGTAACAGTGGTAGTAAAATGTGTTTTTTTTTTTTTGGGTTGCTTGATTAGTTGAATGTGACAAGATTGATGAGAAGAGTTATGGAAAAAATATAACAGTAGCAGTAGCAGAATATCAAAGATTTATGCCTTCATTCTTTCAGATCTACGCAGAAGAAAAACATAAAGGAGAAATGAAAGAGGAAAAAAAATACCTGATATTTTTTGTCGAGAGAAATACTCTTGTTCCTGCTCAGCTTCCCAATTGATTTCGAAGGAAAAGAGACTGTGTGATTTTTGAAGAAAAAGTTTCAAAGCTGTGTATTCTCGTTCAGCTGCTGAGAGTGTGTAGAAAAAATAAAAGTGTTTTCCTTTCTTTAACATAAGAAAAACACTTTCCTTTCCTAATATTATTAATTTTAAGTTGACCGGAAACCATTTTCCTTTGTTGTTGCCAAACACAGGAAAAGCAGGAAAGTGAATTCCAGGAATTCACTTTCCTGCAATCAAACACGGCCCAAGTATGATGGATTGACTCCTTTTTAACTTTTTTATTAGTCAAATAACTAAACAGATAGATATTCATCCTTTTCTTTTCTTATCAAGTCATTAATTTCTTCTATTCTTCTCTCTTCACAAATATAGGCAATTATATGAAAGTTTAATATAATTTGTTTTGAAATAGTCACATCTAAGTATTGTACTCGGTATCCCAAGTTTCTTTAACTTTGTTTATTTTTGTTATTTAAAAATATTTTTGAAAATATTTATATTTATATTTTTTTTGTTTTAAAGTAATCTTTTTTTTAGTGTTTTCAGATGATTTTAAGATGTTGATTTTAAAAATAATTTTTAAAAAATAAAAAAAAAATATTATTTTAATGTATTTTCAAACAAAAAATATTTTAAAAAATAATTATTATTATACTTTTAAATATTTTCATGATTGTAAAGATTGTCTAACTTCTTAGGTTGATTGGGTTAGATTATTAATTCAGCTAGCCAAGATTTTAAAAAGTTTATTTATCTAGCCTGGTTAGGTTTTTAATGACTCTTGTGATAAACTCAATATGTTTGTTTGATGAAATCTTGTCACTCAGAATCAAAGTTTTTAAAGATATATATTTTAAAAATAATAATATTTAGACAATAATACATTGAATTGATCCGAGTTAACTTAAGTTAACTGCTAAATTTATAATTCAAGTCATAAAACTATGATCCAAAAACAAATTAAAACAAGTTGTGAAGTCTAGTTTTTAATCAATTCAATTTTAAAGAGAAAAATTAAAGAAAAAATCAATAAAAAAATAATTAATAAAAGAACTCTAGTCAACCTGGATTGATATGGGACCTAGGTCATAAGACCATGACAACCCTATAGTAAGTAAATTAAAACAAATTATAAAGTTAAAAAACAATACAGGTTGACTTGCTAAATCCATGACTCGAGTCACGAAACCGGGATAATTTTATAAAAAAAAATTAAAAAAATTATAAAACTCAATTCTCAACCAATTCAATATTTTAATATTGAATGATAAAATTAAAAAACAAATTAATTAAAAATAATATAAATAAAAAGAAAACTTATGTTAATATGATAAATTTGTGACTCGAATAATACTATAAAAAATAAATTAAAATTAATTACAAATTAAAAACCCTAATAAACATAATATTGCATAATACAATAACGAAAAATAAATCAAAGCACTGTCGTAATCACAACCCCAGGACCATCTAATGCCACACTTCGTATCACTAGTCATTATTCTATCATCACTTACATACTATTGTTATTGTTGTAAACACCACTGAATGCTACCATGTTCATCGTATTAGGGACTAAAATGAAAATTTCAATTTATTTTCTTCTCCACGAATACCCCTAAAACTCTACCACTAAACCTAGCCTTCAACTTCCTCTGACCAACTTTAAAATCCAAGCTTTTAGTATACCCGTAACCCATCAAAACCTAACTAACTTTAAATCACATGTCAATTTTTTAATCGAATTTATTCATTTATTTATATATACTCTTACATCCATCAAGAAGAAGACAACCCGCCACCCATGTTATAAGCCGCAACGGTTCAACTAAAATGGGAGGGAAGATTTCCCGCCCTTTCTCCTTCTCTCTCCCTCTAAAATCCCCCTCCTTTCTCTCTCTACACTCCCTTTCCCTCTCTGCCTAAAACCCTAGCAAAACGTCCCTGCCTTGGTTGATTTCTCATAAAAATGGCAGATACTCCAAAGAAATCTATTCAATCCCCAAGTAAGAAACTCAAAAAACAAACAACATCTCCTTCTTCTGTTTCAGCCACTCCTCAGACCCCACGAACACTAGATCCTCCTCGTCGATTCTCTCCCCGTTTATCACTCAAAGTTAATGCCCCGCAAGAACCCTTTTCCCCAATTGAAAAACCCACGAAAGATTCACTCGAAACCCCACCAAATAAATTGGTCGAGGCCCCTCGAGAATCTAGGGTTGATTCGTCGAAAACCCGGAGAAATTTGAGTAAAAATGAATTGAAAAAGACTCCAAGAGGCGAGAAAGACAATGGGTGCTCAAAAACCCCGAAATCAAAGTCTGAGGTGCTTGAGGTTGGTGCTGAATTCTCTCCTGTTTCGCCGGATCAATCGGAGACAAAGAAAAGGAGAAGGGGTGAAGAGAAAGAGAAAGAGAAAGAGAGAATGGTGATAACGAGAGCGATGGCATCGAAGAATAAAACAGCAAAAACCGATAAAATAAGTGGAAAGAAGAGGGTTTATTATAAGAAAGTGGTGTATGATGAGGGTGAATTTGAGGTTGGAGATGATGTGTATGTGAAGAGGAGAGAGGATGCTAGCTCAGACGATGAGGTCCCAGAATTGGAAGAGTGTCGAGTGTGTTTTAAGGCAGGGAAGGCAGTAATGATTGAGTGTGATGATTGTTTAGGTGGGTTTCATTTGAAATGCTTGAAACCTCCTTTAAAGATAGTGCCTGACGGCGATTGGATTTGTGGGTTTTGCGAGGCAAGGAAATTGGGTAAAGAGGTTCAGTTACCAAGGCCACCTCCAGGGAAGAAACTGGCTCGAACGTTGAGGGATAAACTTCTTTCTAGTGATTTATGGGCTGCCCATATAGAAAGGTTTGGTACATGATGTGTATGTTAATATTACTATTGGCTGGTGTTCATAGGCTTCTATTTCTTGTAATATGTGAATGATTGGAGTTTGCTTCTTTTCTGTTGGAGGTGTGCAGTATTTGGAAAGAGGCAGATGGCAGCTATTGGTTTCGGGGACGGTGGTATACGATACCTGAAGAAACTTCTGCTGGACGACAGCCTCACAATCTGAGGAGAGAGCTTTATCAGACAAATGATTTTGCTGAGATTGAGGTGATGGATGTTATCTTATTTTGATTATTAACATCTAATTGAACAAGTGCTGATACGGATAGATTCTTTGGGCAGTCACAATCTTTTAAGAAGGGAATTTTCCATGTCCCTATCAGTTAGTCACTATGTAATGAGAGATACTGAGATAGCGTGGTCTGTTATCTACCAAAAGATTGACAGAAAGTGAACTGCCATGATGTATTATGAGGCTTGAAGAATTGATTAATTATGGTCTTACTCTTCATTGTCTATGGACATCGATATGAAGAACCATTTAACTGTTTATATTCTTCCGTGTGCGTGCGTGTGTGTTTATCAAACATTTTAAAGTAAAATTGTTCACAAGAGCAGAAGCTTCTGATATTCAAATCTCAAACAATTTGCTCAATGTTGCAGATGGAGTCTATCATTAGACACTGCTTTGTCTTGAATCCCAAGGAGTATGCAAAGGCCCACGATGAAGGAGATGACATTTTCATGTGCGAATATGAATATGACATACAATGGCACAGTTTCAAGCGTCTAGCTGATATTGACAATGGTGATGAGGTAAGAAAGGTGCAACTATCAGTCTACTTTAGCATCAAAATGGAGCCAACACATTCTCAAAAATACAAAAAAGGAAGTCAACACTCAGTTGCAATTAATTTGCTTCTTCTCTTTGTTGGTAGGAAGGTGAAGATTCTGACAATGATGAAGATTGGAAATCTTCCAAGGATGCTGAGTCTGATACAGATGAAGATGTAGAATACGAAGAGGAAAAAGTTAAAAACTTACAATCTAGAGCATCCTCAGCTCATGAGTTAGCCGCTGTATGAACAATTTCGTTGTTGCTTATTTGTGGCTTTCCAAGTGGTTGCCAACAATTAACCTAATGAATTGTGTGATCATTACAGAACTCACGAAAGGGGAAGTTCTTTGGACTTCAGAAAATTGGGACAAAGAGAATCCCAGAGCACGTGAGATGCCACAAGCAGACTGAACTGGAGAAGGCAAAAGCAGCTCTTGTGTTGGCAAAATTGCCAAAATCTCTACCTTGCAGGAATAAGTAAGAAATTTGATGCTTTGTTCTTATGGTTAACTGTAAATAATTGTTTCTAATCAAGATCCTTAATATAGAGAGATGGAGGAGATTAGTGCATTTGTAAAAGGTGCCATCTGTGACAATCAGTGTCTGGGTCGCTGCCTTTATGTTCATGGTGTTCCTGGAACTGGAAAGGTAAAAGTCTTTCAGCTTTAACTGATAGCTATTGTTGCTTATTTCCAAGCAGTGATTAGTCTCATCCAAGTTTTGGCAGTGCTTATATGATTGAAATCACCTGATTTTTTTTGCGGGAATGAATTGTAGACAATGAGCGTGCTTGCAGTAATGAGGAACCTGAAGTCTGAAGTTGACGCAGGAAGCATAAGGCCATACTGTTTTGTGGATGTTAATGGTCTTAAGTTGGCATCACCAGAGAATATTTACAGGGTAGAAGTATTTCTGAGGTTATCTTATTCACTTTTATGGTTGAATTCTCTGGTTGCTTAGTGCATATACTGTGTTCTTTAGGCTATATATGAAGCGTTGACTGGACACAGGGTAAGTTGGAAAAAGGCTCTGCATTTGCTAAATGAGCGATTTTCAGATGGAAAGAGAATTGGAAAAGAAGATGACCGGCCCTGTATTCTACTCATTGATGAACTTGATCTTCTTGTGACCAGAAATCAGTCGGTAATTTGCATATATTATCATTTGAAAACTTATTGTTGTTATCTAGTAATAGCAGTATAATTTAAAGTTTCCATAAAAGTTTGAGGTAGAGTTCCTCACCCTTTTTTGTTTGTAGGTTCTATATAATATTCTTGATTGGCCAACGAAGCCACATTCTAAATTGATTGTGATAGGTACTTTCTCTCTCTCTCTCTCTCTCTTTCTGAATATTTATATATGGTTGTGTCATTCTTTGTGTATATTTTTATAATTGATTTTGGATTATATTAGTTATGATGAATACGATGGCAACCTTGACATTGTTAATGTGATATTCAGGAATAGCAAATACTATGGATCTTCCAGAAAAGCTGCTCCCTCGTATTTCAAGCCGCATGGGTATACAAAGGCTTTGCTTTGGTCCCTATAATTATCAGCAGCTTCAGGAAATCATTTTAAGTCGCCTTAAAGGAATCAATGCATTTGAAAAGCAAGCTATAGAATTTGCTTCAAGGAAGGTCTGTCTTTGTTTGTTGCCATGGATTCTAAACTAGCTCAATATTTTCAATTGCTAAATTTTGATGCATCTAAATTGATGCATATCTTCATACTTGAATTGCTTGTCCCTCAACATCAACCTCATGAATACATTCAGGTAGCAGCTATTTCAGGAGATGCACGTCGTGCTCTGGAAATTTGCAGGCGTGCAGCTGAAATTGCAGATTACCATATTAAGAAATTGAGCTCCAATCATAATCCAGCTCCAGAAGGTACCTAAACTCTTTGGTTTACTAGACTTTTTGATACTGTGAGATATTATAACTTCATTCCAATGGTTTGGATTAGGTGGTCTTTCATATTCAAACAAGCAAAGGATATTTCGTCCATGCTTGGAGCTCTGACTCCCCTAAAAAAATGTTGCCATCAAATCATGTCATGATATTAACATCACCAATATTTTGTACTTTAGATTGTGGTGCATTCTCGGGGGTTTCTTAAGTCACCTCATGCTGTTGTAGAGTATGAATGTAGTGCCTATCAGAACTTCTAGAGGCTCCAATTATGGTGAACAACTATATGGTTACTGTAGTTGACTCCTTGAAGCTTTCATGTTGATCTATACCAAGTAAAACTGGGTGCCAAAATTGACCAAAATCAGATAGAACATCTATTTTCAAACATTAATAGTTTTGGTAAAGTTATGAAATAAAGGGTAAAAGTATTTTTGTATATTGTATTCACAATTAAACCCATCCACTAATAAGAATTTTATGAAATAAAGGATTGCCCTCTCAGCCACATTGGTAGTTCTGCTCCCTAGATGAATCTGTATTTGATCATTTTCCAGGAAAGGGCCTTGTCGGTATGTCAGCAGTTGAAGCAGCCATTCAGGAAATGTTCCAGGCGCCTCATATTCAAGTGAGTTGGCTTTCAACTATAAATCTTGCAAATTATGGGTCTTTTTTGCTATTTTAAGCCATTTTTGCTTTATTTTTTATACTGAAGTTCGAATCATGATAGCGGGTACACAATGGTGTTAATTATGCATGTATCAGCAATGACTGTCACATTCAGATTTATATGGAGGTGAATGGCCAGAGTTATGCCTTAACTGTAGTGCTCTATGAGAAAGTTTTTTACTTTGCCATAGCACTGCACTTTTTGACATCAAGAAATTTATCTATCTTATCCCTGCATAAAATTAGTGGGCAGTTCAAGGAAATGTCTTAGTAAACTTAAATAATATCAAGGAGATCAAAGCAGACACTTTTATTACCTTGTGACACGATGGCTACTTAAATAATATCAAGGAAATTATCATAGATCTTAGTGTGTGAGAATGATTGCCTTGGACAGTTTTTTAAACTTTTATGCTAGCTGTCATCATTGACATTTAAATTTTGTGGAAAAAAAATACTAGTATTTGTTAATGGGGAGAAAAGGATCTCAATTTTCGACTACCTCTTATAACAACTGATTCTTTTATCTCTCTTTTTTCTTTATTTATTGCAGGTAATGAGAAGTTGTTCCAAACTAAGTAAAATTTTCTTGGCAGCTATGGTGTACGAGCTGTATAAAACAGGGATGGCTGAGACATCCTTTGAAAAGGTCAAAATCCAAAGCCACCTTAATATGTCTGATTGTTTTTAACTGCCCATTATTAATGCCGTGTATTTTTGGAATAAAAAGCTATACTGACCACACTATGAAAGTGTCCTGGCCAAGGTAGTAAGCCTCTGAAGCTAACATTCAGAGCTTTCATATTTTATAAGTTAATTTTTTGCATAAATTAGCTATCAACAAACAGTGGACATTAAGCCAGGCCTGCTGTTTGCAACTATCCTTTTCTTGGTGGTCCGACTGAGTTTTATACAAACGCTCTCTATCTTGATGGTTTCAAGACTCATTTGTGAGTGGTTGCTGAAAGGTTCATCTTTTTGCAGTTGGCAATGACTGTTTCATGTATTTGTACAAGCAATGCAGAAGCATTTCCTGGTTGGGACATCCTCTTGAAAGTTGGGTAAGTCAGCTTGCATTGCTTTTTTGCTTCTTTTTTCCTGAAAGAAAAAGGATATCATGGAAATTTTCCCAGTTAATTTTCTTTCGACAACTTCTTTGGAGAGCTATTGTTGGGGAATGGTTTGGGCTTTGGGGCTCCTCAGTACTTAGACATTATTTATAAGTATGCCCAGATGACATGCCAAATGGGGACATGTTGCTTTACTGCTTTCTGTGGCACCACGAAAAGCAACATGAGGTTTCAGTAAAAACAGTTGTGATGTACCAAGCTATGTGATAATACTTAATTATGATTTTTATTTAAAGGAACTACAAGTTGTAGTATGTCATTTCCATGTTTCTGGTTGTCATAAACTGGAAAAAACAAAGACTGGTGCTTGTATGATTCAGTTCATAAACATTGATTCTGATTTGAGGTCAGTGAAAAATCTTGATAGTTTTGTTTCATTTGTGTTGTAATTGGCAGCTGCATGCTAGGTGAAAGCAGGATAATTCTATGTGAACCAGGAGCTAGACACAGTTTGCAGAAGTTGCAGCTCAATTTTCCAAGGTTAGTTCCCTGGAGCACATTCTGCTATGACTCTGCTCCATTGATCTGGGCAGTCTAAGGATCAGAATACCACAATGTTCTCATAGAATCTGAATTACGATTTTGAGAAGGAATGCCTTGCATTTGAATTAATAACATTATTCTATAGGCATGATTTATTTGATTGGATGAATAACTTTTCTCGTGCACAAGCAAAACAGGAAGCATTATCAGCGGTGCAAGTGACCAACTTCTTCTACCTTGTGCAGTGATGATGTAGCTTTTGCATTGAAAGACAGCAAGGAGATACCCTGGTTGGCCAAGTATTTATGATTTAAGGTCATGACAATCACATCCAGTTCTTTCTCATTCATTTATATGAACAATTTTGACCTTTACATCTCAAATCTTATTTACCATCCATACAAGATATAGACTTTCAACTTTCGCTGTCAAAGTAGAACTGTTCTTCGTTTTTTATTTTCAACTTCGGCCATGAAAAACTGTACTTTGTTCTGAGGCACTTCATTTATCTTTGACGGCAACATGAAATTAATAAGGTTGAAGGAGATCCAACTTTGCTATATTCACTATTTATGCTCTTGTCCCTTTTAACCTTTGCACATCATCTTTGAGTTGATCAAAGAGCACAAAGCAAAGCAAATGAAACAAGGAGCTCATGGCAATTCCCTGAGACAGCACTTCTCATTGTGTTCCTCGGAGTTTCCTGCGGTACAAAACGTCCTTATTAGATTAAGACAAAAGAAGGAAATAGAAATACCATGGTTTTGAACTGCATCTTATTTCTTCAAGTTTCTCCCTATTGAATCCCATGGTTAGCCTTGCCGAAGCAGCAACTTGGTTCGGGCCTAGACAACCTATTTCAGTTGGTGGTTAGCCCATAGCATTCGCATCATAGTTGATCCTTCGTCTACTGGGGCCCAGGTGTCCTTTATTAAAAAAAATAAATAATAGTCTCCAAGTTCAGGAGTTAACTATATAACTTTTACCGTACTTAAAATCTAGTGCATCTTATTTTTAAGAAATGTCTTCTTTTCTCGTTAATCTTATATGACCACTTTTTTCGAATAAATTGGAAAAATAACATGAAAGAGATGAAAATGTTTTGAGTTATAAATGAATTTAAAATACAGGAATTGAATATATAGTTTTTCGTTAAAAATAACAATCAATTTCAGTGTTGTCAAATGCAATTTTAATTAATTTTTTGCCCGTTCAATGAACTGTTCTTACAGCAAAGTTTCTTCAATGACTTCAAGGGGGAAGATTTATCATTCCCTGTTACGGTTTTATCACTTGTAGACACCGAACTCCGTCAAGTAGGAGTTCCCATTCACTTACCTGCATATCATTTAACTAGTTGATGAACTACGTGTTATTGACACGGTTTATATATATATATATATATATATATATATATATGTGTGCGCGCGCGCGCGCGCTATGTAAAATAGTGGATTAAATCACATGAAATTGCTTATATACTTTTTAGTAAAATTATTTGTAATGATTATCCATGTTTGTGTTCATATTCAAACAATTGCTTGTCGTTAGTAATTATTTGAGAGTTGTTGATTCATAACATGATCTACATTCCAAATACTGTTGCGCCAATCATGAAGCCGAAAATCTTTTTGTGGGGACATAAAAATATATTATATATTACATGTATTTAAATGAATTAAATAAATAATTATATTCACAACACCATATACAAGTAAAAGAATCATCACAGAATATTTGTTAATTTGGCAAATAGACAGCACAATTTGGAAAATATAAATGAAGCAATTTAAATTTTATTTTTTCATTGTTTCCTTAACATTTGAAACTTTTCATGATAAGAATCTTGATTAAGTATTAAGTATCTAAGCAGGGTAATATTTTAAATTGTTGGTTTTATGTTTAGTGTAAAGTAGACATCTAAATAAAAATGAAGAAAAATATTTATAATGATAATACTTTGTGAGGAAAAAAGATAAATTTAAGAGAATTGTGAAGAAATTAAAACTTTGGATGGATATTTTAAAAGGAAAATTGAAAGATAATTTTTACTTAAATATAAAAATATATTGTATATTACATACAATTTTTTTTAAAAAAATATAAGAAATAAATATTTTAATATATTTTCAAACAAAAAATATTTTTAAAAAACATTATTCACTACAACACCCAACATCTTCTTTCTTTTTCTTTTTTTTTTTTTTCATTTGGCAAACCACCGTTGCTTTCATATTAGCAGTAATCTGTAAAAGAAAAGGCATAGGGACGAACCATCAAGAAAGTGACAACCAGCAAGAGAACAGCAGCTTGCCCACGAGCAATATTCGTTGCGGCTCAACTTCATGTACAAAACGAATGAAAACCAAAAAGCTCAAAACCCAAAAACACCAAAGCAAAGCATGTTAAAATACGTACTAGCTGTTTTCTTTCTTGACTATCACTGTTAACGGATACATCTTAAGCATGTTTTGGAAGTTTTTCCATCAAATGACAGATTTCTTTACGCCCTGAAGATTTCTTAACCCTAAAGCATCCCCTTGGATAATGCAGCAGGTACCATGATGTGAACCGGGAAGATCTATTATGCCTGAGCTTGTTGCGTAAGTGATGAGGTTTTCATCCACAAAGTCCGGCCAAAGATGGCACTTCCATGTGTAGAAAGATAAGCAGCATTTAACCTGACAATCAAATCAACAGAACTAAATATTAGCCAAGAAAAGAAAATACACAAGCTGTTTAACACTAGCATGGCTGAGCGTGAAACATTACTTATCAACATCTGGAGCAGCCAACGGATCATAAGACTCTTCCCTATGTTCAGCAACTGGGACAACACCTGCCATGTCTGGAACACCTTCAACCTAAAATCAAACCGCCAGATGCATGATCAAATTAAGGCAACTGATGATTAATTAAATTAAGCACAAACTTCTTTTCCACGAGAGAATTCATAAATAGTATTTACAGTCCGAAAATGTCAAAACTCATGTAACAGAGTCCATTCTGATCTTTCCAGCAGTGATTAGATACACTTGCACATCTTTTGTATCCAAAGGAATAGCAGAAAAACCTAGCCTGTTGTTTTCAACATCATGTTTGACCCCCTCCTAGTAGATGTATATTAACTTTTTATCATGATGACAAATGACAATGCACCCAAAATTAGTTTCTCATATTCCCCTTCTCCTTCCATCTTTTTCCTTGGGCATGAAACACCATCATGAGGAGACTTTTCTCTGCTACTTGGAAATATATTATTTAAATAGAAAATGATTATTCTGCACTTGCTGCCAAAGTTTTGTTATCCTCAGTGATGGCGCAATTAAGGTGCTTGCTGAAAGGATTTGATGGAACTCTAGAACTTTTAAACTTTATCATTATGTATGCGAGCCCCGATGCACCCTGAGGCCTGAACCTAAGAGTTTCAGCTCACCCCTCCTCATTCATTTAAAACAGATGGTATGGAAGCCACAAGATATTACAAGGGTAAGAATGTGCAATGCAAAACCCATCTTATACCTGCCCTGTGACCATCCCAAGCTCTAACAATATTGAGTCATATAGGAGAAGGAAAAAAAATTAAATGGCCAAAGTGGACAAAATCAATAACAGCTAGTATCATCATCAAGAGAAACTGTTCACGCAAATTAACATATCTTGCCTGTTGAGGGTACTGTGGATAACCAGCGTATGCATTGTATGCATATAATGATGGATCTTGTGTACCCCCATAAGCATATGCATCATAGCCTTGTCCATAACCATAATAAGCATTCCATTGATCTACTTGCTGACCCCAGGTAGCTGTTAAGTCCTACAGCAACAGGATATCATATATTATCACGGCTGGTATAGAAAAGAATAATGGTTTGAAATGTATGTTTAAGTCAAAGACTGCAAATAAATACAAGACTACATAGTCTCCTCCATAATGCCTTCAAACTCATTATCAATTCCCGTCAAGAAAAAAATAATATCCGAAATTTAATATCATCCTATCCTGATGTCTTAACTTCAACTTTCTTTCGATAGACGAGACATTCATTAAAAACTTAGTATTCAAAACAGGCTACTAAGGATTAAATCACAGATTAAACAATATAATTATTAACACAAATACCCAGGGATGTTCCATCTGCTGCCAAGCAGTCTACTATGAATTGACTTTCTTCATGGCATTGAGCTGAATGTAGAAAATTAAATAATTGTGTTGTTTTTATGGATATGAAAAGAAGCATGACATGACGAGGTGTTTACATATCAAACATTCTCAAAGCTGGAAGAGAAACTTACTTGTTTCCTTCCCCAAGAAATGCGTACTGGTTGTTGACCAATCACATGCCCTTGCATCCTTTGTATTGCTTCTTCAGCTGATGTCCTGTTCAGGAAAAAAAAAATAGTGGTCAGAAACTATTACATAGCAGGAGGGAAGTAAAAAACTTGACTATAGTATGCTATAAGGGATAGCAGTATAGACCTAGCCCACAAGAATCATATTCCCCTGCATCCTTTGTATGACTTATTCAGACGGTTTCCTATATAACAAAATTGGTATTTGGTGGAACCTTGGCAATAACAAACATATCATGACATAAGGGGTACCCCCTTTGGACTATCCACAAAATAATACTTTCTGCCTCCCTCGTCCTTTTTCACTTGTGATTCTCTGATCAATAAGAGAAGGGAAGGGCTAACCCATATGATGGTGTTGCTAAATAGAAATGACCATGAACCGACATTCAAACTCAACTACCAAATGCCTCAAAAGGACAAATGACAATGCCATGATGCTGCAATATCAGTACTTATATGGCATATTATCTAAAGATGATAACGTAGTAAGAAAAGGCATTTACAGTACTAATCAAACAAACCTAGTTGCAAACTGTACGAAACCACATCCTCTGCCTGCAGGAATCTTGACGGAGGCAATCTCCCCGAGCTGCAGAAAGGTTTGCCTGAGGTCCTCTTCTGTGGCATTAGGATCCAAGTTACCAACAAAGATCTGCAGTAATAAAAAAATTGTCAGTAGAAATGCACAAGAAACAAATCTCCAAAAAACTGAAGTATGGCTAACTTACTGTGGTATTAGTAACATCACCGTCTGCTGAAACCACTTGGACTGGTGCAGTGTATGCGGGAGCTGGATAAAAGGCTGCAAAAAATGAAACTTAAGCACAATGTTATCCAGAAACCAATTGAGAATAAGAGTGTTGCACTTGAATGCCAAAAGAGTAAGCAGTATTAGAAAGTTATTAATGATCAAAGGCTTTAATTTCTGGGTAATCCATATGCTTAGTAATATTTAATGTTATCCAGGAACCAATTGAAAATGAGAGTGACGCACTTTAAAGCCAATGCATCCTCATGCAAGACAAACAGAACAAGTAATCGATATTAAGAAGTCGTTAAGAATCAAAGGCTTTGATGGTTGGGGAAGCCCATGTGCTTAGTAATATTAGAGTTGCAGAGCCTCGAGCAGTTTCCTGCGGTGTAAAGTTTTAAAAATACCATAATTTCTAGGACGCTCAATTTCACTTTAGACAGCATATAAAAAAGCTAAATTCAAATTGGAAATAAAATTGCAACCAGCATCAATCAAGACCTAATTGTTAAACAAGGTAGCTTCGTCAAGGTAAACATGTGAAGCTACTGTAGAAAAGGAAATATAAAAGTAATCCATTCAATTGCAATTTGCTTCCAATGAATAAACAGAGGAATTATGACCTTTTGGCACAGCATATTGTTGTTGAAAACTGGTGGTCTTCTTGGGTGTTGCCATGCTAATTCGCATTGGCCTAGTTGAGCAAAAAACACCATTCATCTCAGTCATGGCACGATTTCTCTCATTCTCATCCGCAAATTTAACAAACCCATATCCCTTGGACCGTCCAGTATTCGGATCAGTCACAACCTTCGCACCTCTAACCGACGGATAATGAACCCGAAACGTCTCCTGTAATAGATAATCCGTAACATCAGGTGCTAAATCCCCAACAAAAATCGAATGCTCCGGCCCTGCATCGGGCCGCCTTTCCCCAATCCCGAAAGAAGCCCAGTTCAACCTAAAGGTTTGTTCAGTGCCTGGCATTTGCGTCCCATTATACGTCTGCAGAATCCTTTCAGCTGCTGCGTGAGAAACAAACTCCACAAACCCATAACCCTCAGGCTGTCCAGTTAACTTGTTGCGTATTATTTTAATCGAGACTACCTGAAATTCACAATTTTCTCAAATTAAAAAAAAAGGCATTAAGAAATACTAATTATAATTGAGAGAGAGAGAGAGAGACCCATGATGAATAAACAAAAACCCATATGTATAAACAGCATGAAGAAGAAGAAGAAGAAGAAGAAGAAGAGAGGTGTGAGAGGGGAGCTACCTCGCCTGTGTGAGCGAAGCAGGAGGTGAGGTAGGCTTCATCGGCCCAATACTGCAAATCACCAATCCAAAGGGTTCTTACTTCTTCTAAAGTTGCTGGTTGATGGTAGCCTCCTGGTGCTGTTGTTGCTGCCATTATTCTTTCACTTCCACTTCCTCTGCTCTGCAGCCTGCTGCTTTCTTCTTCTCTTCAAGTTTCTCTGTTCTTTTTTTTTCTTTAGCACTTCGAGGGAACACCGGGTTTCAGCCGAGTGCTCGTTGTTGGTCTTACAGATTATAATCTGTTAAAGCGACGCCGCAGGATGCGCCAACTACAAGTATAGAAGACGCTTGACGTGTCATTTATTTGAGAAGCAGACGACCTGTCGCCTCACTGAAATGATTTGGGTCAATCGCGAAGCCATACAGAAAAAAATCCCAAGGTGTAAATCGACAATTAGTAGTACAGAATCATTGTTATTATTATTTTTTGAGAGCTAAAAATACATAAAGGTGGCAACAGCATGGAGCAATGGAGAAGAAAGGAGAGAGTCTCCGTCCCCTCCCCTCGCATCCCATGCAACTGCGTCGAAATCGGCATCTCCTTCAAACATAAACCGCTTGCTTTAATAATATAAAAAAAAGTACAGATATTTTAATTTTCGTTTCCTTCTCTGTTTCTCTACATCATTGCATTGCGTTGGCAAGACTGCATATGGTTGGTGATGAATGTTGATGGCGTGGCCACCTGCACAGGTTATTGTCCCTGTTGGAATTATTTTCATACTCTCTGGTCTCATTGCTATATTAATCTCATTCAGGTCATTCACAATTACTCTTCTTCTTCTTCTTAACTACAGTTTCTTGGCTTGTTTGCTGTTCTTAGTTATGCTTCTTGGTTACTTTTTAATTGGATGTTTCAAGGCAAACTTTGATGATTTCTTGCTTCTGATTCTAGTTCATCCAAGCAAAACACCCTTCTGTGTGCGTGTCGAGTTATTTCCGGCCACTTGAATTTAAGTTTATTTGTATTAAGTTTTTGATTAACTTGACCCCTTTTTTCGTGGTTAATGCGTCTCATGTTTCCTTGGATATTGTTTTCTCCTGGACAACACCAAATCAGCAAACCTTTCTGCAGCTTCCCACCTCCCAAGAAAATAAAAAAGAAAAAAGAAAGAAAACGTTTCTCTGTTTTTCATTAAATTAAGGTTGTAGCATATTTTTTCAACTTTATGCTAACATACTTTATTTCTTGCTTTCACTCATATCTTGCACTTCGCGGGCAGTTCTCTCCTTCCCTTTTCGTCCCGTGTCCAAGAATCTGCACAGAAGGACTTACAAAATAGTTGCAGAATTGCTTTGGTTGCAGCTCATAGGGCTCGTTGATGAATGATTGGTGGGCAAATTTGAAGGTGCTCGAATTCTTCCTTGAATTGCATTATGTGGTTGTTATAAGCTTTTAATTCTCATCTCATCCGGCATTTTTTCATCATTTATATAATAATTAGTTCCCAGAAAACCTAATTTATAAAAGTCATACATACAGGACAGGAGGGGATTCCCACTGGAGACCCAAAACAGGATATTCAATGTGCAATGTATTTGTTTTTTCCATGCGATGCCCTTGAAATCTATTTAGATGTAACACCGCAAAGTCTATGAAAGCATTAGAGAATACAAGGCATGCGCCTCTGGGATGAAATTTCCTTTGCTTTGTATTTCTTTAATTCTCAATCTGTCAATAGGTTGAGGAAGTTGATACTATTTTTATCATTTAATTATGCTTATATTTGTGCTCCATTGCCACCTCTTCGTGGCCTAACTAGCTAGATCTTCCCAATGCAGATTGAGGTGTGTGCAGATGATGAAACTTTTGAATTGCTGGGTACGTATAACCTAACGTTTCCTTTCTTTTTTTCCCTTTTCATGGTGTAAACTTGCCTCTTAAACCATGTTCATGTTTATTTTTTCCAGGTAAAGAACATGCGCTTGCCATTTGCAATCATATAAGAGTGACGTTGACTGGCTTGTCGGATGGAGCTGATGATGGTTGATTTGCATATGTTCATTGAGTCTACAAATAATCTAAATCTTCCATGAAGAAATATCTGCTTCTCTGTAGGAGGATTCACTTTTCTGCTCGCATGGATTGATTTGCTTTCGAATAAAATGATCTGGCTTCCCAGAACCTCTCTCTTGTCGTATAAAATGATCTGGTTTCCCAAAACTTCTCTTGTCTTGAAGGGGAAGCTGTGTTCATGTTGGCCAAGATGATATAATTTATGCTTTTGCTGACACTTTTCCCCACACAGAATCCACCTGTCTCTGTAGTTTTCCAAATATATGGAAAGCTAGCTTTCAGAAACAGTATCGTTAGGTATTGTATAATTAACCGCACAGTGTGTGGCTGCATATATTTATGACCGTGATCGTGTATAGTGTTAGTTCCGGTCAAACGGTCCCTGGTAGTATTAACCGGTATCACCAACACCTTCTCGCTAATATGATAAAAGGATGGTCCTTAGGTAGAAGGAGAGAGAGGAAACTAAGGAAAGTTGACTTTTAGGATGATAGTGGTAGCACAAGCATATAATATTCTTTATTAAAACTTATTTATTTTGAAGAGTTTTTTTCAATTATATGTATGGGAGGTGAAAAGAAATTAGCAATATATTAAATGAATAACAATTTTTTTGAATCATTTTTATTAAATGATTTTTAAAAAAAATAGGAATGAAAAGAAATTATCAATAAATTTCTTTTTTCTTATTTAAAGATATGGAGTGTAAATATTATCGGGGTATACTCTAGCATTGTTATTGCAATAAAGATATAACATTCAAGTTTTTAAGAATTTATGTTTTTATATATAGTTATAAATCATGGATTTTTTTTTCCTTGAAAAAAAACAAAACAAAACAAAATAAAAATAACAATTTAATTTCTTGCTCTAGATATTATATTAGTTCTTGTAAAAAAATATTATCTCAACTCAAAAATTTAAATTATTAAATAAGATATTAAAATAAAATTTATATTTTTTATATAAAGAATGCATTTTGATGGATACTTCATCACTCTTAAGTCAACATTCGAATGAATAATATTTTTTTAGTTGATATATGATCATTATTAAAATCTTATTCATTCAATAGTTTAGGAGTTGTTCGACATGTATTCATTTTCTATTTTTGTTTTTGTTTTTTAAATAAAATATACAATAAGCTTTCTAAATTTTTTAAAAATCAAATAATATTAGTTCTTAACACAATTATTATATGTTTTTGCAGTGTTTAATGGATGTGGATGGTATTGGACGTTCAGGATGAGACTTATTTTGAGATCTAGGATTCGGGTTAGGACCTTATCTGAAGCACCTAGGGTTAGGTGTATGATACTCCAAGGTCAGGTCAGGAGCACTCGATTTTCAAGTTAAAAAACTCTAGATATCTTAGTGAAATTAAGGATATCTTAAAAAAAAAAAAAGCTAACAACCAAACAAGTTTACAATTTTTTAAAAAACCAAATAGAAAGATTAATGCCAAAAAAAGAAAAGAAAACGATCTGATCAAACACTATTTTTAATATGGTATTAGACTATTAAACAGTAATAAGCTCTCTAATTAAAAATAATTATTGTGATAAATCTTTGGATTGGGATGATTAATTCATATATTTTGTTGGAGAATAACTTGTTTTAACCAATTAAAATATAGTATGTTACCTACCAAAGCAGTAATTAATTAGATGTCCATATTAACTTCTTAGCTTCAGCATTTAAGTGATCGATGCCTACCTGCCTAACTTCACCTTCATCCTCTCTCTCTCTCTCTCTCTCTCTCTCTCTATATATATATATATATATATATATATATATATATATAGTCTCTCGATCCCAACACTAATATTTAAAGAAGAAGCTCGCTTTCTGGGCAAACATTCCGAAAGTATTAGGGCAAACATTCCGAAAGTATTAGGGCATGGAAAAACTTGCTGCTGTAGTTCTGTGTATGCCTTTTGGCATGATATTCTGTCTCACAGGCATTCTCATTAATATCATCCAAGTAATGGCCGGCAACCCTGGAGCTACTTGCTTTGCGATTTTATGTGCTTGCTGCTCCTTCTTCTTTCTTTTGATAAATATATATAATTTCAAGATGTTTTAAAAATTATAAATTATAAATCCTACATTAATATTATAAATTATATAATCACCATGCTAATTCTGCAGGCAGCTTGCTTCCTCATTATACGGCCTCTCTCAAAAAACACATACAGAAGGATCGTTGGGGCGGTGACCGAAATATTTTTCTTGGTGATGGTATTTTTGGTGAATTGGTTGGCAGGTCTTGAGGTGTTAATCACCCCCAATATTCTCCTTCATCATCTTGTCATTTTTTTTTATATAATTATTATATTGAAAAGGTTATAGAACCAAGAATCAAAGTAAAATATACGGGACATGACAAATAAAATAAAATCTAATTGCATTAATAATAATTTCTGCAGGTTCACCTCCATACAGATTTAGAAACTTATGAGTCGATCGGTAAGGCTTTGATCACTTCAAAATAACTATCGAAGCTAGTAATCCTTGAGGAGTATTTATGATGATTGCTTAATTGAGGGTTTTTCCAGGCAAAGAGAATGCGCTTGTAATGCCTAATCACATCTGCGATGCTGATGTCCTCATGATGTGGGTTTTAGCCGAGGTAATGCTCAGCTAGCTAAACAAATCTTATTATAAGTGATGATGATAATAAATAAATAAACAGTTATTTATTATGGTCTTAATTATTAAAGAAAACTCATTGCCTGCTGAACCTCCAGCGCTTTAACTGTCTCCGCGGTGCTCGAATGGTCATGAAGAAATCTTCAAAATACCTTCCCGTAAGTTTTAAATATTTAAATACTTTCACTTATCTCTGCTTGATTCATCCTCGATCTATATATGATGAGGATCGTTTTGAAAAATGATGGGTAATTCACCTTTGAATTGTTTCTGCAGATTTATGGATGGGCAAATTGGTTTAATGGAGCCGTTTTCTTGGATAGAAATTGGGCCAAAGATGAAGGCAAATTGAAGGTATATTAATTATATGCTCTGAAATCCGCTAATCTATCCATCGTTAACCGCATATACAGAACTTATATAGTTTTGAAACCCCACCCTTAAAAATAGAAATTATTAAAACCTATAGATTAAAACTTGAATGTCTATGAAATCCTGAAAAATTTATATGCTAGATTGAAAAATTGTATTCATATATATTTTAAAGTCTAATTAATTAAGAAGTCAATTAAATTTGCCCACTCATTTATGATTTGAAGTCTAGAACAGGAGTGGAGACGGAGGCTGGCAGGATCCTGCAAGAAAATTGTTTTTCTAGCCCTTCTCTTAATAATCTATATGATCTTAGTTAAAATAATAAAATAACTAAAATTCTGGCCCCTTTTAATTTTATATTTTGGCTTCACCCTCATCGAGAGTTACTGATTAATATTTTAATGTGCGTTATTTACTGAAAAATCTTTATATTAAGTATTAAAAAATGAAGAAAAGCTCTAAAATAGCACTCTTAGAATGTTCTTAAATAACAAATGCGACCGTGACCTAATTTATTATTGGTATATAGTATACAAAAGCATTTGGAACTCATAAAT
Organism: Populus alba x Populus glandulosa; assembly: GCA_033617975.1. NCBI lineage: Eukaryota > Viridiplantae > Streptophyta > Magnoliopsida > Malpighiales > Salicaceae > Populus > Populus alba x Populus glandulosa. The sequence goes on from CM066151.1 coordinate 6,840,514, forward strand.
TGTAATTTTAAAATTCTCATCATCACAATTTAATTAGTTGTTGGTCACTCTTTAAGCAGTATAGCCCAAGATGTATGATTAAAACATCTTTACAAGAAAATTGAAGAGTAGGTTTTACAAGAAAATTGAAGAAAATATATATATATATTTTTTTGCCATCATAATTTCTTAAGCTGGAAAATAAAAACATTAATTTTATATTTTTTTAGTAAAAAATAATTTAAAAAACAAGTTAGACCGAAACAAGAGTGTGTGTGAATGACGTCAATATCCAACCTGGGATTTAAGATTCAGAACGTGTCTATAAAAAAAAAAGAAAAAAGGATTAAAGTCCCTTTACGGCTATAAAAAAAATAGTAACTAGCACATCTAGCTACACAACAGCTTGTTACATTTGGATTAATGTTCTGCTGGAGTGATTCCTTGCAGTCAAGTTTTCAAGAGCTTAAGGATTTCCCTGGTTCTTTTTGGTTGACTATCTTCGTGGAAGGGACTCGCATGACCCCAGACAAACTTCTAGCAGCTCAAGAATTTGCCGTTTCAAAAGGATTGCCAGTTCCTAAGAACGTTCTGATTCCTCGCACCAAGGTAACCACGTAGATACTGTACCATCCTCTTGTTAAGTGGAATAATCAAGAGGAAGATCCATTATCCGTTAATTATATGGAAAACAAATTCATGCTACTTATCCAAGAAAAAAAAACTGCTCTGGTTCCAATTTACGTGATCACACCGTCAAAAGAACTCTCCCTGTAACCTGTGACTCCATGTTTTGCACTTAGGGCTTTGTTTCGGCTGTACAGTACATGCGCCCATTCGTTTCAGCAGTTTATGATGTTACTGTTGCTGTGCCGAAAGGTCATCCAATCCCTTCTGTGAAGAGATTCTTAAAGAGGCAACCTTCTGTTGTAAGTTATGACTGTTCAAATTTGGTGATTTTAGGAACTGAAGCACGGTCATCCTTCTATGGTACTTTTGTAGCTGATATATGTGTAGATGACCTAATTTCAGGTGCTTTTCCACATAAAACGCTACGCAACGAAGGGATTGCCGGAATCAGATGAAGGCATTGCTCAATGGTGTAAAGATAGATTTGTGGTCAAGGTATCATTGCTTTTGGCTGAGCTTCGTTCTTAATGTGCACCTCCATATATATATAGTTTAAGCAGAGCATGCATGCGATTGATGCTAGAGACCAAAAAAGGTGATAAAATGTTCCAAGAGAAATCTTACCAGAAATCTCATCGTATTCCAGGATGCAATGTTGGAAGAGTTTCGAGCCAATGACACGTTTGAAGGAAAAGAAATTAGAGATTTTCGAATTCCACCAAAGAAGTCATTGATTGTAAGTCATCACCTAAAAATATAAGAAGAATTTCGCTACTCTTGTTAATCTTCTTAATTAGTTTAAATGAATATTGTGCAATCTCAGGTTGATCAATTGCCTTTTCTTTTTCTTTATTGATTTTTGTTTTTCTTGTTCTCTGCGGGGCAAAAAAAAAAAAAACAGGTTGCCATCTTTCTTTCTTGCATCGTTTCCATCGGAGCAATCATGTTGATTCAAAGGTTTTCACTTCTGTCGAATTGGAAAGGAATCTCCTCGTTAGCATTTGCAGTGGCCTTTGATGCAATCCTAATGTATACTTTCATCGAGTATACAAAATTGCCGGAGCAGGGAAAAGTTCAGGCAACAGTCGACGGCCAAGCAGTCAAGCTTCATTAAGACATATGACATATATACATATATATATATATATATATATATATATATATATATATATATATATATATATATATATATAGTAAACACTTGCATGCAGTACTGAACTTATATTTTTATGGGGATTTTGAAATGTAATGGCCTCATGGGCATATGCTCTCATTGTGAATTTCTTCAGTCTCCTGTTAGAATAATTTGAAACTTTTTCAGGTTTACACTAGTAATTAATAAAATAATATATATTTTTATTGTAAGGCCCCATATATCTTATATCGATGAGTCACGAGGACTTAAATGAGATAAAAGAAATAATTAAGGACAGGAGTCTCAATTCAATGTTTACTTGGATTGTTATGATTGATTTGATTTTTTTCATAAAAGAGAAATTATGTATTAGAATCTGATTTAAAATTTTAATTTTTTAAATTGAGATAATTCAGGAAGAAAAATTATCAATGATAAAGCTATACACCATGTATTAGGAGTTCTCATCCCCCAAATTATTTCAAACTTATATATCAACATAAATATTTTTTTGTGGAACTTTTTATTTTCACACCTATTTAATTTTATATGCACTAATATTTTTCGGTTTTTAAAAAATAAAAGTAATACAATCTTCAATCTTTTTAAGATAATACTGTCTTTATAACATTTCAAGTGAATTTTGATATATCAAAACATAATTATTCATTACCTAATTATAAAATCTATATAGAATAAATTGATTTTAATAATTTTAAAAAAATCAACCTAAAAAATAAATTAATTTAAAAAATGGGTAAGCTAGCTTATTTTATGTATTGAAGTTTTATAAAAAAAAATTAATTCAATAATCAACACTAATACTACCGGTAGATGTAAATCAACACCAACAAGTTAGGGTGGCCAACATTTTGAGAAAATAAGGGGGGGGGGGGGGGGGGGGCTTTTCTCATTAAATATATATAACATTTTGAGAAAGTTAGAGTGGCCAACATTAATTTAAAGTGAAAAAAATTAAATGCTTTTAAAATTATTTTTAAAATACAAAAATAAACTAACTTTAATCAGTTATATATATGCACAACATGTTAGACCAACAAGTTGCAAAATAACAAGATTGAGTTTTGATTTACCAAGGGGACGTCGGCTATCTCCCAAGGCTGTTTGGGGCTGAGTTTCAACCAGTTTTTTGACAAATTTTGAATTTTTTTTTTTGCTAAAATTGAGTTTGGTTTGTACTTTTTATATCATTTTGATGTGCTGATATCAAAAATGATTTTTAAAAAATGAAAAAATATTATTAGCATACTTTTCGGCACGAAAAGCTATTTAAAAAGCAACAGCTACCACACTCCTAAACACCCTCAAAGAAGAGTACCTATCCGATATTCAAATTTTTTTTTTTTTTAACTTTGCCACAAATATTGAATTTGATGTTTTTTAAATGAATTTTAAAAATAAAAAAAATATTATTTTAATATATTTTTTAACTTTGAAAATAACCATAATCATACTTTTTATAATACAGCTGAGGATTAAAAAAAAAAAAAGATAAAAAAAAACACAGTGGTTATGAGCAAGGTTGTCAATTCCGTTTCGGTAGGTGTTTCGTTTTTTCAATTGGAACGAAATGTTTCGGTTTCGGAGTGTTTCGGCGTGCCGTTTCGGGGTTGTACTGTTCATATATATATATATATATTCCACAAACATAATTCAAATTCAAGATAAATTAATTATAAATTATGCAATACAAACATAATGCCAAACAAATATAATTTTAAAATTTAAAATATTTTTAAATAGTAAAGATTAAATAGATCTTTAACTTAAAATAATATAAACCATATATTAATTTTTTTTAAATAATATTTTTTGGCCGAAACGGAACAACCGGAATGAAACCGGAACGTTTCGGCCGGAATTTGGCCGGAATTTCCGGAACGGGCCGAGATTTAAAATGAGATGGAATTTGTTCCGTTTTGTTCCGTTTTTTGAATTGGTATGGAATGTTTCGGCCATTCCGGGCGGAACGGAACGGAATTGACAACCTTGGTTATGAGCTGACAGCAACAGGTGCTTAGTGACTTATATATATATAAAATTGATAATGATAATATTTTTGTGAAAGCAATTTGGAAAATATAAAAAGATATTTTCTAAAGAAAGAAAGAAAAATCATGTTCCAACCCAACGTATCTGCCTCGACAGATGTTTCCAGTTAGCTAGTTATCTTGGAACCGTCATTAACAACGTCATCTGTTTGATTTTTGTACCCCCTTTCCTCCTGAAAACTGACAAATGACTAGGAATCCATCAAACAATATAATATACATTAAGACCAGATATGCTATCTCTAATTGTTGCTCTTCTTCTAACTTGAAATTGTAAGTGCTAGCGATTTAAAAAGATATTGAAATGGGTTCTTTGAAAAACAAAGAAGAAATGGAACCGATTGGAGGGGAATCATCAAAGGATGCGATTTTGTATGTTAATGGAGTTAGACGAGTGTTGTCTGATGGATTGGCCCACTTGACTCTTCTTGAATATCTTAGAGGTAATGTGACGATCTTAACAAGCTTTGTTATTGTTTGGTGTCTCAGAAAGTATAGGAAAGTTTTGAGTGTTAATTTAGCTGAACTAAGTGAAATTATTATCTGGGTCAGTCTTAGTTTTTGAAAAACGAAAAAAGAAAAGAGAGGGAGAAGGAAACACGGTAATGATAAAAGGAGAAACTTTCTAATCTGAGCTTGGTTTCTTACTTGTCATGTGTGTTGGGCTCAATCAATCAATAATCAATTTACCGATCAATCAGTGTTTGGTTTATGGAGTATCATTGTAAAATAATGAACTTTTTAAACTGTTCATCTTGTCTGTGATTTGAATCCGATTGGAGAAGCCTGCTGAATTTGGTTCGTTTAGGAGAAGAAACGAAGGGAATATAAACTTTGAATCTTTCTTATGTGAATCAGTAGCTTAATTGCTCTTTCTTGCTTGTGACCTGAACTGGGTCTGCAACAAATGTTTGTTGATTTCTAAGAAAACAGCAGAGAAGGTAACTTAGTGTGTGCTTAAGCTTGGTCAACGGATCAATTGATCAAGTAGTGTTTTGTTTCCCACAAAATGTTGAGGGAAAAAGAGCAATGGAACTATCATATGGATCTAATTTAGATTCACTGACTAGAAAGTAGGATTGCCTTAATACCTGTGTTCTTCGACTTTTTTACCTTTTCCCAGCTATTAAGCTCTGTGTTGTGGTGCTTGTGATGTATGAAATAATCAACAATACAAGTTTGTGCTTGGGCACAGTTTAAAAGATTTATGATTTAGCTGATGTTTGTTTCTATGACGTATCTGATTTTAATCCTCTTTCCCATTTTTTTTTTTTTTTTTTATTGGGGTAACAGACATTGGCTTGACGGGGACAAAGCTAGGCTGTGGTGAAGGTGGTTGTGGGGCCTGCACTGTCATGGTTTCTCATTATAATAAAGTGTTGAAGAAATGTGTGTCAGTTCTCGCACTGCTACACTCTCTATCTCTTTCACTTAGTTTTGTCTAATTTTAGGTGCATTCCTCTGTCTTTAGTATCAACTTAATAACATTACCCTGATACCTATTTCCAGGCATTATGCAGTCAATGCGTGCTTGGCTCCTTTGTATTCTGTAGAAGGGATGCATATAATAACTGTGGAGGGAGTTGGGAACAGAAAAATTGGCTTGCACCCAATTCAAGTAAGAATGTTGATTTTCAAATGTTATACTTTTATCATGCGCTCCTTTTTTTGTGTTGATACTGCTTATTATGACTGTTGCCACAAATATTTTGGATAATTTAATGGCTTGAGTTTACTCTCTCTCACAGTATGTTAAGTTTTAAGCTTATAGGTCTTAAAAGCATACTGCTTGTTTTTCATTACTAGCAAATGCATGTTCTCATGTAATGGATCTTATAAGTGCATCATTACTGTAAGTTACTTGTCATGCAAACGATGAAAATAAATTGAAATTGAATCTAGCATGTCCAGTTCACCGAGACGCAGGCCACACCATCGAAGAGTGTCATACTTTGCATGAATGGCTCAAGAGAAAGTCAGAGTTCCTTGATCTACAAGAGACTTTTCCTCCTTGATAAACTGTCCAGGACTTTATGGCATGTTTTTCTTAGTCGAAAAAGAACTTAATGAAGGTCACATGATTGCCTTAGTCACACAATTACATCAGATATATGTAAATTTGAAAACTAAATCTTATTAATGTTAGACCCAATAAGCTTTTCTATCTTGTTTTAGTAGTCTTCTACGTCACTAAATTATGCTTGATGAGGTTCTTCACTGTGTCTGCATTTCTGTAACACTCTGCAGGAATCTTTAGCTCGCTCTCATGGCTCACAATGTGGATTTTGTACTCCTGGATTTATTATGTCAATGTATGCACTGCTGAGGTCAAGTGAAGTACCACCAACTGAAGAGCAAATTGAAGAATGCCTTGCTGGAAATTTGTGTCGTTGCACTGGTTACAGACCAATTATAGATGCATTTCAAGTTTTTTCCAAAACTGATGATGCATTTTACACCAATACATCTTCATCAAGTCTTCAGAGTGGTGAATTTTTGTGCCCTTCAACTGGTAAACCCTGTTCGTGTAAATCAAAAGGTTTAAATGGTGCAGGAACCTGCAAACAAAGTACTGCCAATGGAAATAAGTATGAGCCTGTCTCTTATAGTGAGGTAGATGGGAGCACATATACAGACAAAGAGCTTATTTTTCCTCCCGAGTTGTTGCTGAGGAAATTAACTCCCTTAAATTTGAATGGATTTGGTGGGCTTAAGTGGTTTCGGCCATTAAAAATTCAGCATTTGCTGGAGTTAAAAGCAAAATACCCAGATGCAAAGTTGGTGATGGGTAATACTGAGGTTGGAATAGAGATGAGGTTGAAGAGAATCCAGTATAAGGTTTTGATATCTGTTGCTCACGTACCAGAACTCAACATCTTGAATGTCAAGGATGATGGTTTAGAGATAGGTGCTGCAGTAAGACTCACGGAACTCCTGCAAATGTTTAGAAAGGTCGTAAATGAGCGTGCTGCCCATGAGACATCATCATGTAAGGCCTTTATTGAACAAATAAAATGGTTTGCCGGGACACAGATAAAAAATGTTGCATGCGTTGGAGGGAACATTTGTACAGCCAGTCCAATATCAGATTTGAACCCTCTCTGGATGGCTGCAGGAGCAAAATTTCAAATCATTGATTGCAAAGGAAACATTAGAACAATCATGGCTGAGAAGTTTTTTCTGGGTTATCGAAAGGTGGATCTTGCAAGTGGTGAAATTTTACTGTCAATATTCTTACCATGGACTAGGCCTCTTGAGTATGTAAAAGAATTTAAGCAGGCTCACCGAAGGGATGATGATATTGCAATTGTGAATGCTGGAATGCGTGTCTTTCTTGAAGAAAAAGGTGAAGATTTAGTTGTTTCAGATGCATTGATTGTTTATGGTGGGGTAGCTCCCTTATCTTTGTCTGCAGTAAAAACCAAAGAATTCATCATTGGGAAGAATTGGGATCAGGAGCTCTTGCAGGGTGCTTTGAAATTCTTAGAAATAGACATTTTTATCAAGGAAGATGCTCCTGGTGGAATGGTGGAATTCAGAAAATCTTTAACTCTTAGCTTCTTCTTCAAATTTTTCCTGTGGGTTTCACAACAAATTAGCGTGAAAAAATCCACTGGTATACCATTATCTTATCTGTCGGCTGCACAACCATTCCAGCGGCCATCAATCATGGGAAGTCAGGATTATGAAATTAGAAAACATGGTACATCTGTGGGCTCTCCTGAGATTCATCTCTCGTCAAGACTTCAGGTAACAATAGCACAGATGTCGACAATATAATTGTATCTTTTACTGATACAGTAGATGTTGGTGCATTCTTTTCTAAGTGCCTGCTGAAATGTACCGATGAAGAAGAAAATTGTACTAAAACCAAATCAAATTTTTAAAAGAATTCTAATCAATGTGTTTGTTACTTGAAAAGTCAACAGATGCTCATGTGATGGTTTTGGCCATACTTTTAGTAAAAGAAGAAAAGAAAGAAAGAAAAATGGTTTTGTAATATTCTGAAGCACCAATGAAATAAAGCCTACCATTCTTCTGCTGGAGGTGTTTTACTTGTCATAGTATTAAATTGTTATCCTGAAGGCTTCAAAAAGGTCCCTGGTTCCAAATATGACATATTTTTGTGCAAACTTGGAATCAGTGAATTTTTTTAATTCTGCCCACATTCTTTTTCTATTTTCTAATCTGGCTAGAAATCATGGAAAGTTGGAAACCAAGATCTGCTCAAAAATCGAACAGCTAATATTTATTTTTATGGTTATTTAATTTATCTCATATGACACTGCTGTTAAATATTTTCTACTTCTCACATTTATATTGGATTGAGTTTTTAATGTCGCAGAGCCTTGCAATCTATTGAGCACTGGGGATCTGTAGTATCTGACTGAGTTATGTCTTTCATATTGTTGGCTTCTTGTGACTCATAATTAATATAAATTGTTGACTTATGTTGATTTAGTATTATCGTATCTTATGGCGCATTCTTAGTTTTTTTCTTAGAAAAGGGTGCCATGATGATCTTTTTGATGTATAACTTTCTCTAGGTCACAGGAGAGGCAGAATATACTGACGACGCACCAATGCCTTCCCATGGTCTGCATGCTGCTTTAGTATTAAGCAGAAAACCTCATGCAAAGATTCTTTCTATAGATGATTCAGAAGCCAAGTCTTTACCTGGCATTGCGGGAATATTTTTAGCCAAAGATGTGCCTGGTGATAATCAAATTGGAGCGGTAATTCATGACGAGGAGCTATTTGCTACACAGTATGTGACTTGTGTAGGACAGGTAAGAAATTATTTTATATCATAAATCAAAAAGTTTGTGGACTGAAAATAGTGTCTCGAGAATGGAAATTTGTGGACAACAAAACCTCTGTATTTTACATCAAGTTTAGCTCTCAGGCTTTGAATTTATAATCTCTTAGTCACTAGTCGTGTTCAATTTTGTTATGGTAAAAGTTTGGATATCCAGGAGATTATCTCATGCCTGCATAAAAATTGACTTGTCCTATTATGATGTCAAATGATACATCAACACATTGAGTTCTTGGAATGCTTTTGTACTTCCTTTGTACTCCACACAATCATGCATGTGTGTTCTACAGGTTATAGGAGTAGTTGTTGCTGATACACATGAAAATGCAAAACTAGCTGCAGCAAAAGTTGTTGTTGAATATGAAGAACTCCCAGCAATATTGTCAATACAGGAAGCAGTTGATGCTAAAAGTTTTCATCCCAACTCAGAGAGGTGTTTGAAAAAGGGTGATGTGGATATTTGTTTTCAATCTGGTCAATGTGACAAGATCATCCATGGGGAAGTTCATGTGGGCGGGCAGGAACATTTTTACTTGGAACCACAGAGCAGTTTGGTTTGGACTATGGATTGTGGCAATGAAGTTCATATGATTTCCTCTACCCAAGTAAGTTAACTCCGTTAAGAGTTGTTAATTTATTAACTGCAGTTCAAATCACTAAGCCATTGGTCTGAAGTTAAAACCACCAATATACGAATTATGTATTAACATCTACCAAGGTTGATAGCTTTGGGATTTTTGGCAGAGACTATAGGAACAGAACCTTAAGATCTTGTAGGATTGTAAAACATGAGGCTTGTAGATTGAATAATTTTAGCTTGTTATCATTATCGTTCTGTTTCTAATTGTATTATTTATGTTTATCAAGGTTGTTAGCATTGACACTGTACAGATTTTAAAGATCTTGTAGGGTGATAAAAATGAGGTTCATGATATTCATTAAAACGAATCCTTCATCAGAACATGTGAATCTCAACATGTGTTAGTTTTACCATATGTTATGAGAAGAAAATGATAAATACAATTTCCATTTTGCAGAGAAAAATGGCAGTGCAATGTGTAAAAAACAAGTGCACAACTTCATTTTTCGTAGTGCTGTCATTTTGCTCGGAACAATTGGTTTTTTGGTGTGCTTTGTTTTTGTAATCACTCTTATTCTACTTGTAACTTGCTGTTTTATAGGCATGCTTGTGTAGAGTTTCCCAGTGGATGCATTTTTTCCCCTTTTGAAACAATGAGTAGTTCAATACTATGTGAATTCATAACGTTCAATTTACATGTTCGGACATATTTGTTTGCAAACTTCACCAATAGCAAAGTTCTGGCAGAACTATGTGGCTAACTGCTTCACTCAGAAGTATGTTGATAGTTACTGACCCATTCAGATGACAGTATAACCCAAAATTATTGCCTATCTGCTTCACTCTTTTCATAATGTCATGGTGTCATCTGCTGTGTGCAGGCCCCTCAGAAGCACCAGAAGTATGTGGCTCAGGTTCTTGGTCTTCCAATGTCAAAAGTAGTTTGTAAAACCAAACGAATTGGTGGTGGATTTGGTGGAAAGGAGACTAGATCAGCTTTCATTGCTGCTGCCGCTTCTGTCCCATCATATCTATTGAATCGGCCAGTGAAACTCACATTAGACAGAGATGTAGACATGATGATAACTGGACAGCGTCACACTTTTCTTGGAAAGTACAAGGTATTGTTTGCCAGTCAAACTGGATAATGGTGTGAATTCTTATATGTCATAGGTGGTTTCCACATTATGTTTATGTAGATATCCAGATAAGCTGCGTTTAAACTTTACTCTAAAAGTTGCTTGATTTCCTAGGTGGTGGTTTCTGCATTATGATATTGCATATCATTACAAGGAAATTTGGGTTTTTATCATTCCCCATCTAACTTTGTGGTTTCTGAATTACCAGTTTTCCTTTTGTGGCATCTCCATTGAAATCTATCCAAACTAACACAGCTAAGCATGTGTCCATTAGCCTGGATCCCCACTTTGCTAGAGAATCACTTAAACCCCATTTGAATGGGCAATCTCTCTCTTGGAAAAAGTCTAAAAGATGGCCTTTCACAGCTGATTCCCAAACTGACATTGATGCATGTGTTTATTTGCGAGATATTTATCAACAGATACACAAAACTGCAAGATGGAAGTTTGAATGCATAATGACAAAAATAATTTCTTTATTTCCTATTCCAACATTTAGATTGCCTATTTATGATCAAGAGGGATGGGCTTGAAGGATCCGCATAGCTGATCCCAACTAGTTTGGGAGCTTAGTTGTTGCTGTTGTTGTTGATGATGGGTTTCTCTGATCTAAATATAGAGTTGTTACACGAAGACAGAGGAGTTTTCCAAGGTTCTTGTATGTTGTGTAGTAGATAACATATTTATAATGATTTTGTCTTCCCTTGACATAATTTTACTCTTGATTTAGAAAGTATAAAATAGGAATGAAAGACGAAAAAATGAAAGGGACCAGGACAATATGAATAGTTAGAAGGGTACTGTACTACCACTTTGTTTCAAAGAAAAAACTAGGAGAGGAGGATGAAAAAAGATCTTACTCCCTGTGCATCTTGACCTCATTAATATCATTTGCCTTTCATTTTACTGAAGTGATTTTATATTTCTTGTTGTTTTTGTGGAGTGAAGTTTAACAGAACAAAGAACTGATGGAGTAAATACTTCATTCAGGTTGGCTTTACAAAGGAAGGAAGATTGCTTGCTCTGGATCTTGAAATCTACAATAATGCTGGAAATTCATTAGACCTGTCTCTTTCTGTCCTTGAACGTGCAATGTTCCTTTCTGACAATGTGTATGAGATACCAAATATCAGGATACTAGGAAGGGTTTGCTTCACTAATTTTCCCAGTCACACTGCTTTCCGAGGATTTGGAGGTCCTCAAGGTATGCTTATAACTGAGAATTGGATTCAAAAGATTGCCGTGGAGCTTAACAAAAGCCCAGAAGAGATAAGAGTATGATATGCAATCTTGTTGATTTTTCATCGTTTTACCTGTGGTTTATAACAACTGTCCTCACAGGTTTTCATGTTGTGTTTTCTTTTTTAATAATTGAATCTCCAGGAAATTAACTTTCAAGGTGAAGGATCAATATTACATTACAGCCAACAACTTCAACACTGTACACTCGGTCCGCTCTGGAATGAATTGAAGTTATCTTCTGACCTTTTGAGGGCTCGTGAAGATGTTAAGCAATTTAATCTTCAGAATCGGTGGAAAAAACGTGGTGTTGCGATGGTTCCTACAAAATTCGGCATTTCGTTTACAACAAAGTTCATGAACCAGGTATTGGCTGAAATTATATTATTGAAGTTGATTATGCACAGGATATATGTGTTTCTCTTTTGTCAGCCTTGAAAATCTTCCAAAACTAACATAATCTTTCTTTCTACCTTCTTGTATATTGTTCCTATTGATTTCAAATTTGCTTGTCAGATCAAACTCATCCTACCCCATTTATTTCTGTGGGCATCAATAGCAATGCAATATTATTACATAACAGTAGGCTTTGATATGTTAAGCAGCAGATTCTTTAATAGATTATGATTCTATGTTGTTGCTTAACATGCTATATAGTAAGATTTCTTGCATTAAACTACGTTGACTATCCAAAATATCAGTTTTTTATGTTTCAAACTGAAATTCAAATTAGGATAAAGTTAATGACGAAGTCATGAAAAACTTCAGACGGAAAATGGGCTTTCCATGGCTGGTCCTGGGCTGGGTTGTTCCTGGATAGGAACCCTCCAATACTTAAGCTAGTAAGCATAAGAGGAGAAAATAATGCAGAGGAAGAAAAAACAAAGGTCTAGAGTTTGCGTATCTGGGTGTAGCCTATGCATGGTGTGTGGCTTTGTGTGTCTCTGCATGTCTCTGTGGCCAGGATGAAATCTGGTTTTTCCATGGTGACTGAGTGTATTTATATACCCAGTCTTTGATTTTTTTTTTTATAAAGAGGTAGATGTATCGTTGGTGAAAAAATTGGTGCTGGACATTAGTTGTGAAGCTGATAATCTTTTGGCTAGCATGGTGACTCATTAGTTGTTGTGCCATATCGTGGTTGTTGTGCCATTGGTGGAGATGATGGCTAACTGTTATGGGCCTGGTGTAGCAATTGGTGTAAACGCTGACCTGAGTAGATAGAAAATTTTGTGAGCGCATAAAAATTGTGTGTGCATGTGTGCTGCACAGAGAAATTGTTGGAGAACAAAAATACAAAGGTGTGAGCCAGACAGCCTGGTTTGGCAAGATAAAAAAGAGAGGAGAGAGAGAGAGAGAGAGAAAGAGAAGAGAGTAGTGAGAGAAAAGAGAGAGAGAGAGAGAGAGACCAGGCTGGTCACTTGGGCACAGCCCAAGTGATGATCATTTCATTTTTTTTGTGTGAAAATTCTGCCCCATCAGTTCATATTTGAAGGAGATCAATGCTAAATATATATTGCATCTGACTTCAATAATTGAAATCTTTTGATACCTGGTCGTTTAGCAGTTATAATCTATTTAAAATTATCATCTATATCTTTTGTTTTGTTTCTCTTATGTAGATGATAGAACCATAGATCAGATGTTAAACTTGCAAAATGTTCATTTTCATTGAACATTTTGTCTCATCTTAGCAATCTGACACATACTAGTGTGATTAGAAAATTTTCTTTACAATTTCCACAAACCTAACATGGCTCATGAAATTCATGACTGTCATGTGTCACTCAGCTCATTGAACTCTTGTAGCCTCGGACTCTTGACCAACTAACAGAATATGCAACTATCTAGTACTATCATAAATGGTCAAATGATAGGTTCAGAACCTATCTCTAAATGCAGTCCAACACAGCAACTGGATCATCTAACAGAATGGTTAAGTTTTTCCTGACTTGTCAATTGTCCATGTTAGTTCAGACTCATGTAGTGTATTTTTTAAGTAACTTTGCAGGACCCTGATTGTCTAACCGTCTTCTTAAATATATATGCAGGCAGGTGCTCTTGTCCATGTCTACACAGATGGAACTGTTTTAGTTACACATGGAGGTGTTGAGATGGGCCAAGGTTTACATACAAAAGTTGCTCAAGTTGCTGCTTCTGCTTTCAATATTCCTTTAAGTTCTGTGTTTATATCAGAGACAAGTACTGACAAGGTATCGAGATACTGCAACCTGAGGCTTGATATTATTCTAGTTTCAGTGACCTTAGAATTATCGGTGGGATGCTCTTGTATGGAATTTAACTGTAGCATGCAGATTAATGTATGGACTAATGCAAGATGTAATGAGTGTGACATAAGAGTTCAATATGGCATGGCCCTTGTGTCTGTGATTTTTATTTTTTTTACTTTTGTGTTCTGTGTGTTGGGGGTGGGGAGGCTTAAATTGCACATGGAGTATGGACTAATGCAAGATGTAATGAGTGTGACATATGAGAAGTGTCATCAAGACCAGAAATAACTTACTTTGTCAATTCATTTCACGCATACTGGTAGAGCCAGAGGTAGTGCCAAAAAACTTGCAATTTTTAAGTAGTCTTTTATTACAGCTTAATGTAGCGAGAGGATAGGATCTTCCCTCTTTTAGTTTTAGAAGTATCTGTCAAATGGTTACTGCTGTTTCCCAATAAATACTCTTCAGCTTTTAGTTTGCTTTATTTCTTTGTTCTTGTCATTTTTGGTCAGAAGTATGCATAAATTTTTTAGATCAGAAAAATGACTGATTGATCACACTGGAGCCTGACATTCTACACCAAGTTTGGAAAACATAACTTGCGATTTGTAAATAATGCTCTTATTGAACTCTCTCATTCTTATATGCTGATTCAGAGTAGCAATAAAGGATAAAATCCTTTCCATAAATATTTGAATAGTCAGATAGTCGATGCTTATTCTATCTATTTGTTTGTGGTTTTGCATTTGTCACCAAATCAGGTACCTAATACATCACCAACAGCAGCTTCTGCAAGCTCTGATGTGTATGGAGCAGCAGTTTTGGATGCATGCGAGCAAATAAAGGCACGAATGGAGCCTGTTGCTTTAAAACATAATTTCAGCTCGTTTGCTGAGGTAATGTACTAATGTTGCTTTTATGGTTTCTCCACATACATCTTTGTGCTACTTCTGTAAAGACATCAATGCTCTATTTGAAGTCGCATCTTCCTACTTAGTGCCCTCAATTTTATTTTATTTTATTTCTTTTCAGTATTTTATGTGCTTCAAGTGCATTCCCTTTTTGCATCAAGACATCCCTTCATATTTCATTTCCAAACTTTTTAGTGTCATGTCTATACCTTTGTGAAGCAAATGGACTCACTGATCAGCTAGCACAGCAAGGACTTAACAGAACTGATGACGTTGTTTCTTGGATTTGAATTTGATTACTGGATTTTAAAATTTCATTTTTTCATGTCTTCAGAATTTTCTCATAAAGTTCTATACCTGTTGTACCCTCCCTTCATCGTGTGGCCTGTTTCAGTTCCAAGCTAATGGGGTGCATTTCAACAATATATTTCTCATTAAAAAAAAACGGATACCCTTCTGCTTCAGGCCTATACCATTCCGTGGCCACATAAAAGGCTTGTTGCCTCAGCATAAAACTTTGTAGTTGTGCATGCATACAATTAAATAAACGAGAGCATTACTGCTCTTGAAGAACTGTTATGCGTGTCATTCCAGACCCTGATTCTCAGCAGGGAACGATATTACCTTATGTGGAACTATTGTATAATAAAACATAGAATACGTTTCACAAAGTCAAATGGTAAAACTAATAACGATGTTTTGAGGCCAGAATTGTATGGAACATGGAGTTATTTATAAGTCTATAGACTGAGATTTTGAATCCAGTAGATGGTAGATATATATTTGTAGTATTTAACAAGATTCTGATTACTTTGATCTATTAATAGCTTAATGGAATGAATCAATGTAGGCTACTTGATTATTGTGACCAGTATAATATGAGGAAATTTATTTTGTTTTTCAATTTTCCACAGCTGGCTGGAGCCTGCTACATGCAGCGAATAGACCTTTCAGCTCATGGATTCTACATTACACCTGACATTGGCTTTGACTGGACAACTGGTAAAGGAAACCCATTTAATTACTTCACCTACGGGGCTGCATTTTCTGAGGTTGAAATTGACACGTTGACGGGAGATTTCCACACAAGGACAGCAAACATTATACTGGATCTTGGTTACTCTATCAATCCAGCCATTGACGTTGGACAGGTGCCTTTCCTTTCACTTCTGTTTTCAATTGGGATTTTCATCATCCATAATAAACTACATACACCTCACAATTTATGTTGAACATTTTTTTAATGTCCTTGTACAAAACTCTGAGAATTGAGGCATTGAATTATTGCCTTTTACGCCAGTAATCATGTATATGTTCACTTATAAATTTATTGTATTCATTCCAATTGAATTTAGATTGAAGGAGCATTTGTACAAGGTTTGGGATGGGTGGCCATAGAAGAACTTAAGTGGGGAGATGCAGAACATAAGTGGATACCTCCTGGCTGTTTGTATACAAGTGGGCCTGGAAGTTACAAGATTCCTTCCATGAATGATGTCCCGTTCAAATTCAGCGTTTCACTTCTCAAGGTATATTTTCACCATTCCTCTTTTACTAGATGGTTCAGATATCACTTCCTTGTTCCTTTATGGTGCTTCTGGCATTCATCATCTCTGTTTTCCTAAATCTCATAAGAGATTGGATCATGTCTGTTATTTCCATTTGATGTCAAAGTGGTTACTGATTATTACTGGTATTATGGTTGCAATGCTATAATTAAATCCAGCCGATATACATTCCAGATCTTCTAGTTTTTTTTATTCACTTGATAGTCTAAGTTTCCCGTTATAGAGAAGCTTAATTTAAAGATTGAATTTAAAACTACTTTCTAACTTATTTCTCCATCTTGGATTAAGGGTCATCCAAATGTAAAGGCTATCCACTCATCTAAAGCTGTTGGTGAGCCTCCATTTTTCCTGGCTTCAGCTGTCTTTTTTGCCATCAAAGATGCTATTATAGCTGCAAGAGCAGAAGTTGGGCATCATGAGTGGTTTCCTCTCGATAATCCAGCAACACCTGAACGTATCCGGATGGCTTGCTTGGATGAATTTAGCACTCGATTCATAGACTCCGACTTCCGTCCCAAGCTTAGTGTCTGAGTGCTATTGTGAACCACACTTTTCTTTCCACTTTTCGCATACCATGATCATGCCAATTTGTACATTCTTCTGCAAATCTCCTCACATTGCTTGATACAAGATATGAAATGGACAAAGGTGATATCAGTTAGCATGAAACCATGTGTAAAACATGCCAGGACATGTTTTCTTCAACTTAAATCATAAATTACTGTTGCTTGTGTAATTGAAAAATAAAAACGAAGAGAAAATATAAAGATTATTTTCCTTTACGATGAGCCAGTTATGGTGAAATTTTATTATAATCCTTAAGTAGAATTAGTCCTCTGTTGTGGCCAAATCTTGAAAATGATTCCGGCTTAAAATTTTATACGACCCATTCAGAGTCTGCACGGTGACTATTTTCCCTCTCTCTACCCACCTTGTTACCTACCACATGGACAAGTTAAATCATGTTACAACAAGTCCATAATGTTGCGAATCAGAAGTATTTAGTCTGAAAATTCCCTGACCTTTGAGTAAAAAAGAAAGATGGAAGTTCGCAGCAGTTCCATGTAATGTCTGTTGATAGGGATTGTAATTTGCATGGTAGTGAAGTAGAAGCCACAGAGAGGGAAGATGGTGCAGAATTCATCCCACCGTTCATAGAATGATCAAATACTAACAGCAATTTGACTGTAAAATCTTGAGAATATTTTCATTATCAAACCGGTTAAATACTTGCTTGTCATGGATCAGGTTTCATATATCTGTTATGTGGAGCGAGCCTAGTGGAAACCCGTTTTCCTTTTCTTTTTCCTGATGTTGACAAAAATGCAAGAACATGGGAATAGTTTTGGGGTTTGTTAGAGGTTGGAAACACTAAACAACAATAAAAATATATATGCAGTAGTTGAGGCCATTGCTATAAAAACTGGAAACTTTGCAGGCATTTCCATCTCCAAATTAGTATTGAATCTACGAGTTGTGGGATCGAATTGAAGAGTAGCCAATTTTGCCAAACATGGCCAACTGTTAGATAAAATCCTAGTTATTATAATACTTGTTTAATTAGAGATTAGGAGGTTAATCCAAATATTTGTGTGTTTTGTTTCTAACAATTCATATCAGAACCTAGGTTAATTATGTGAGAAAACACAGCAGCTTTAATTTGTAATCACACCAGCCTTATTGAACAAGCAAGCCTTCAAGCAGATCAAGGCAGAAGCAGCAAACAAATTGAACCGGCAGCAAGCTTCTTCATAGCAGCAGCGCCACAGCAGCAGTCCTCCCAGCAGCAGCTCAGTTCGAGCAGCTGTCTTATTCACAGCAGTAGCAGAAGGAGCAATGGAAAATTCTCATTCCAAGGCAATGAATAAGACCTCAAAACTCTCAACAGAGCAGACGAAATTGTAGCGCAAGAAAAGTAGTTCTTTTCTGCTCGTGGAGTAACATGATCCAGCAACGTTGAAGTGTTTCTCCCTAGCAGTACCTCAGTACAGTTGTTTTAGCAAACAAGCGGAGGGCGAAACAGCATCATTTTTTTTTTTTTTTTAACAAAGACAGCAGCAGTTTTTTAGCCATTTCAGAAGGATGGGTTCTAATACAAAATTTGTGGATTGTTCAGATTAAAATTTAATGACAAAAATAATTTTGAATATTAATGTTTGAAAAGTTCTCGAGAATAGAATTCTAAAGTTAACGAATATGCAAACAAATTGAGTCAGGAAGAAAAATTAAGAAGCTCAATATCACATCTTTCAAAAGATAGAATTATCTATTTTTGGAAAGATCATGTATGCTGAAACTGCACAAAAACCTTGGGATATTTTATACAAATTTGAAGGTAAAGTTACATACCTTACACAAAGTCGCATAGAGCTTGAGCTTCTCTAAATGAAAGACAATGATGAAATTAGTAAAGAATATTTTTAATAAACATAAAAATTAGTAAACCAGATAAAAGCTAATGAAGAAAAAATGCTAGATCTTCTAGTCATGGAGAGAACTCTTTGAAGCGTAACACTTCATTTTATTAAAGAATCAAAAAAATTGAATGAGGTATCAATAAATGAATTATAAGGCTCATTAGCATCACTTGAATTCAAAGAAGTCTTTAATAGCCATTAATGATGCATTGCAATCTCAATTGAAAATAATGATCAAGGAAAAAATCCTAATTAAAATTGAGCATAATCAACGTGATCAAAATAATAGAGGTAGAGGTAGAAGAAATAATTATTTTGATCAATAGCAAGGATACAATGAAAGAATAAATAATAGAAGCGAAAAAGATTCAAATTAGTATGACAAGTCTTAAATTCAATGTCATAAATGTCAAAAGTATAATCACTATAAAAAAGATTGTAAGTCTAATAATATTATTTTAATATTATTATTATAAAAGATTTGGTCATTATCAGTATGAGTACAGATTTAAAACTCAAATAATATGAAGATGAATGATAAATTTATGGAGACTAATAAAGATGCTCTTGAGACTTTGTTTTTGGAAACTGTAATATATATATATATAAAAATGTGTTTTTATTGATGGCTTGTCTTATAAATAAGAAAAATAAAAAAAAAAAGTAAATTTGAAATTAAATAAAAGTTAATTAATAAAAAGAAAAAGAAGCTAAAAAAGGACGCTAAATGTGTAACTAAGGAGAGAGAAGTTATTTATAGGTTGCTTAAACTATAGGAATGATAGCCTCAAAAAGCTATAAAAGATCAACATGAGTAAGATTTTAATTAATTATCTTTTTTTTATGTAATTTTTTACTTTGCATTAATTCTTTTATTTAAATTAATAACCTTTGTCTTTTATTTTTATTTTTTTTATTGCACATATTTAAAGTAGTTTTTTTTTTGTATTTTTATAATATTTCAAAGATATTATTGTAATTTATTTTAAATTTATTCATATATTTGTTATAAATAAACTATATTTGTATGATGTATTTATAAAAATAATAAAAAAAAGATATTTTTAATATGGAAAAATAACCTTTAATAGAAAAAAAAATAGAAAAGTATAAATTAAAAAGAAAAATCAGGATTAAAATCCATGTTTTACTTTAAAAAATAAAAGTATTAGCATTAAGAACTATTTTTCGGTTTATCAATTTATTATTTAATTTATATTGTTTTTACACCATTAGCATAATCTTCTACCAACGTAAAACACTGCAACTCCAAGATTTTATAAAATTTCAACCCGACTGTCCAAAACGTTCACTGTGATTCCAAACAAGTTGTGAGTGCTTGATTATTCCTTAATATGATGAATTACCATTTCTCTTCGTTTTATTCTAATTATGTTACTTGGAAAACGTTTTTTCAACTTTTAGAATGAGATTCGAATAAAAATTAAACTATAATTAGAGTAAAACTATATAGAATTGGATTATAAATTTTGCTAAAAAGCCCTATAGCTCCCTCCTACCTCATGATCTCCCCTCTGTTCATCGCGAAACACCAAATTACTGAAATGATCATCAAAAAATCATTTTCAGAGCACCCCTGGCTAGTTTTTATTCCTGTTCTGTGAAGGTTTAGGCCGCTGTTCCTAATATAATCCAATCTCAAATGGCCATGGCGATAATAAATTAAACGGGGATATCAGTAGCTAAGAGAAGTCGATTTTATTCTTATTTACAACTCAGAGACAAACAGTGAAAGCAACGAAGCAAGGAACACAAACAGAAAGAACTAAGAAAAGCGAAAATATAAGCTACCCAAAAGATATTCTTGATCACCTTCTGCACCCTCTCGAACTTTATCCTGCACTTCACTCTTTTCTAATCGAAACCCATAATCACTTCGTTGCCAAAGCTCTTGATCACCTTCTGCACCCTCTCGAACTTGGCCACCCCCTCCTCCTCATCTGGTGGCGCTGCACTTGCTGAAGGCAATATAACAGCCTCGCGCTGTGCCTTGATGACACGATTAATCCTATCCTCACTCACACCAAAAGCAGCCGCAAGCACGGGGCTTCTCAAGGTTTGAAGAATTGAGTTTGTCCCAACCAGGAACTGTGGCCTGTTCTCGCGAGCTGAAGTTGTGAATCCAAAGAACTCGAAAGGACCTGACCGAGCTGCAATTTGACAGAAGGGGAAGTATCTTGGAACCCAGAAAACATCGCCTTCTTTTACTATAGCATCCATCGCTTGTGTTCCATTTGGAAACACAATCTGTATTCTGCCGCTCCCTCTCAAAACAATTCCGTACTCTGTTGCTGTTGGGTTCACATGAGGTGCCAACATTGATCCCTAAGACAAAAATTGCCCCAAAAGATAAGAATAAGGAGTTTACTAATTCAGTAACATTTGTACGTGGATGTTTTTCTACCAATGTGTTATGTAGTTGATCCAATTGCTAACAGTTCTCTGTTACTAGATAAGTAGAGGACCATTTGGTTCATGTTAAAGAGGATGAAACTCCTATATATAGAGAGTATGGAGAAATCTTCAGTTGATACTGCTTCTGTTCTGAAGAAAAAATGAATTGGATATCGTAAAACAAAGTGAACAATGAGCAAAATCAAGAGACTGGACAGGAATAATTACCGCAGTAAGGTTAACCAGATAGACACCGATGCCAGAGTATTTCAAAGGCTGATAATCAGACTCATCAAGGGCAATGCTCCATCCATAGTTGTTTCTAAAGTCAGGCCGTCTATCATAGATATTGTATGGATCAGGGGATTTGCCAGCTTTTTCACCTTTTTTATTATTTTCCTGTCCAAATATTGAAATCAAGAGTGTCCTCCATGACCATGTCCTTTGCTCCTCTCCTTGACTGGGTTGTTGTTGGAATTTCACCATTCTTTTCAGGTGCTGTAGTCTATCTTGCTCCTTCAGTTGAAGGAATTTTGTCCATAAGCTTGGCCTTGGTGCCCTAGAATCACCTACGAAAACTATCGGACCCTCGTGTTGCCTGGTCATGATTTCCCTTACTTCATCTGTTGTCACCTGCATTGCATAATTTATCAAACTATTTTACAAAGAAATTAATCAAGGAGCAGAGGCTAATGGTGGATATTTAGTGGGCAACTTTGATCTGCTTGCTTACATTGAAGGCAGTTGAAAGGGTTTCTAGCTCAAAACCAGCAAGAATGGATGTTGGATAGGTTCCCCCACCAATGTAGAAGGACTGCAAACATAAAATCAGAAAAGATGGCAGTCATTGCACAACCTAATAATTCAAAAAAACAAGCAGTACCGAAACTTTTTTAATCATATTTAAGCCATAAATAATCCTTAGAACTTCCACTACTCGAAGGCTCCAGGCACAAAATTATGCTGTACCTGGAAAAAACCCAATCCCAAACTCTCAGATGGGTCAATGCTGCAAATGATGTTAAGTCTCTGCCCCTCCTCTGCGTTCATCAAGTAGAATGCTGAGCCAGCAGGAATTCGATAGATGTCCCCGATCTTTAATCGTCTTTCTGCTAACTCATCTTTGTAGATCAATCCAACCTTGGCTTCCCCTACAACCCAAAGTGCAAATAAATAATATTTGCCATAAAAACTAAAGTCCACGGTAACTCCTATATCCGTGATGTCCGATCTACCTAAAGCAATCTCCTTCAGTAATTTGGTTATGAAACCTCGCAAAGTACTTAGAAAATGCTTATAGATTTCTACTGAAGACAGATAATGTGGAAGATACTTGTGCGTTAATTCTGCGAGCAACTCATCATCAATTTTTCCTAATTAGAAGTTTTAAAAACTAGAGCCCTCATTATCCACTTTTGGATATGTTGTAAATGCATGCAAGTATTGCAGTTTTGACAGAAATCTACGAAGGCAACAAAATAGAGAGATTTAAGAAGAAGACTATACACCTGTTCGAATGAAGAGGATCAAGCTGGAGTCGATATACTGAGGAACAAAAAGAGTTCGGGGCTCCATCGTAATGAACCCGATATGCATAGGCCTATCTATAAGCCTTCCACCATAATTCCTGAGCACCCTCATTTCCCCAGCATCAGTTTTCACCACAGGCTTTGAATCTTGCAACCATAACCACTCTTCTTCCCTATCTATGTGTGTCTCATCCCTGTCTCCTCTCCAGTCTTCCTTTTCCTCTCTATATAACCCCACTGCCATTGTGACTCCATAACAGAGCACAAGCAGCAAGAGCAGATGGGCAGCTCCATTTCCCATTGTGTGTTGGTTTTCTCCAGCTAGCTTTCTTGCTTTGAGTGTTGTATTGCTGGTGAAATTTACTCTTGTCTTGTGTTTCAGCAGTAGCAGACAGGTGGGGTTTATGAAGGGGTGAGGGAGAAATTAGAGGAGGGGCAAGTGTCAGACATGCAGAGCTGTGGGTTTGCTGGCTGCTTTTGGGTTAGACACAGTTTGGTTCTGGAGATATCAGATCAAGCTGAGACCAAGTCATTTTTGCTTCTGCTCCCTTCTCTCCTCTGTCAAATGAATTTAAGTTCATGATCCGGCTTTATATTTATTTATTTTCTGAAAAAGAAAATCCACGTTGTTACTTGCCCTCTCTGTTTTCAGGTCCCCGTCTTTAAAAGAAAAGGCACAGAAAACCAGAGGCACGCAACACTACACTTACATGCTGAACTTTCAAGATTTTCTATTAATCAAATTTCACTGCCATGTAGTTCTTTAACAAAAATGGTGGTAGGGGAGCTTGGCGGCTGTTTTGATGGTGCATGGGAAGGGATAATTTGAGAGGCATGCAATTTTGTGGCTTCCATGGATTGGCGTCGAGGATGAGGGATTCTGACGGCGGCGGCGGCGGGAGGTCTGGGTTTCATACTTGCCTCTCTTTTTCTCTCTTTTTTTTTAATATTTAAACTCAAATGTAAATACACTTATTTTATATATATATATATATATATATATATATATATATAATTTATTTTAATTTCATTCACATGAATTTTTTAAACTAATTAAATATTTAAACAAGTTTTATAGACGGGCTGGTAGCGACACGCGATTACCGTACAAGTACTGAATAATCAAGAGCAGCGGTTGGCACGCAAGCCATGGCACGAGTCACTTATCCAGCAACCGTAGACGACACGCCCTCCATCCTAAACAACTGTTGTCTCACTTTAAAAAAAGAAAAGTAGTTGGGCTAGGAGCACCTGGATCAACGACCTTGGGCCAAGCATAGCGGTCCTTGGGCCATGCAAGGCCTTTCATTTCCTTTTTTATTCCTTTATTCTTTCTTAAAAAAATCAACTCGTAAGATTTTAATTTTAATAGGAAATGACTATAAAAAGAAATAATTTATTATTTTTATATGATTTGATGAACCATAAAATTCAGGAGTGAATTTTATGATCCATCAATGGAAACTTCTTCTCTCAAAGTTTTCGAATTGATTAGAGTTAGTTAATAAAAGAAGTAGCTGAGTTAATGTTAGGAGGAATTTTTGCATTAAAATTTAAAATTATTGGAAAATTTTAAATTTTAAGTGATAAATTATTGGGAAATTTTGAGGGAAAAATATTTCCATAATAAAATTTCAAATTATTTTGAGTTAATTAATAAAATATTTCCATACTAACTTTTAGATGATTGTGAAATCAACTCTCACTTGAATTAGATTCAGAAATAAAATGCTCCATAAATTTCAAGCTAGTAGTTTATTTTCAATGTTCCTCGTTGACAATACCTGAAGGGATGCACTTTCTCTTTGAACACGAAACAAGAATATTACCCTTCTCTAAGTATTGTTATGACAAATATTAGATGGACAATGGATATATTACGTGTACTTCGTTATAGGCCGAATATTTTTTTTATGTAAAAAAAAATAATATGTTAAAAAAACTCAAGTCCCAAATTATTAGTTAAATTGACAATTTAAATAATATAAAAAAAAAACAATAAATGGACTAATAAAAAAAACCCTTTATATTTGTATAAGTGATTAATATATATAATATTGATTCTTAATCTTAAAAGTCCATACTTTGACTTAAAATTAATTACTAACATGATGCTTAGAATCCTCATAATACATGTTAAGTATGACTGGCATGGGATCTTAGTGCTGATAGAAGATAATGATATGCTAAATATTTTGCTTCCAAGAAGAAGCAAACTTCTTTTCTTTTTTTTCTCTAAGTCATTTTATTTGTAAAGCTGAATAAAATTGTTCATTAAACATAAAGTTTAGTTGATATATGATGATGGCCCAAAAAACCTGAAGCAACTTAGAAAAAAAGATCATGTTGGTTGATAAATAGATTAATCAATTGATCCCTACAATCTGCTTTACTCTTTTTAGCCTAGGATGACCAAAATAGATGTAACTTGATGTTGGAGGCTACATACCTCTAAAGGTCTCTTATGGTAGGGTAAGGATTCTTGGATGCTTAAGAGAGTGTGGAATGATTTTAGAAAGAGATTATCTGAAAATATATATGTAGTAGAGAATGAAGATTGTAAACCTGGAGTTTAAAAGATTCATTAAGTATTTATAATCCATGAGTCTTGTCATTTTACGGAGATGAGAGGATGAAGAGTCATTTTTCCTTGATATCATTAATGAATAATAAATATTTTTTACACAAATATTAATAAGATGAAAATATGGTAACTCTTTGAGAAAAATTTTATACATCGATGGATATAGAAAAAGTAAAATCCAAAATATATTGGGTCAATAACCATTGAGGCTAAACCATTCCCTCAGGTTGAGTCCATGAGGGTTAAGCTTTTTCTCAACAATAAGCCTATGAGCGGTCGAGCTCGGGCACGTTGCCTGGGATTTTGGGTTTTTGAACCTTCGGGGTTTTTCTAAGCTCATTGAATTTGGGTTTATCAATATGTAACATGTTTTTAATTTTATGCAACACCAGACAAGTCAGGTGATATCCCTAATCATACTTCATGTCTTCACAAACCTATAAAGTAAATTATAAACCTATATCATTTATATGGAGCATAATGAAAACCCATCATCCTTTTTTATTTTTCTTGTTTTGACAAGAAATGCAAGAGTATAAGAATACTTTTAAAGGTTGTTAGAGGTTAGAGATCTCAAACAATAACAATAAAAAAAATTACATTTGTTAGTTAAGGGAATTGCTATAAAAACTAAAAACCTTGTAGTCATTTCCATCTCCATATTAGTATTGAATCAACGAGGTAAAGAATGCTTGAGTTGTGAGATTGACTTAAAAAGGAGCCAATTTTGCCAAAAATGTTTAATATTTGGCCTCAACTAGTATATGGTTTGGCATTATGCTTGGTAGCTATTAATATAGTTGCTGATAAAGACAAGTTTTACAAGTATTCATCTCAACCATTGCCTTCATCACCATATTATTATCCTTCTCGTTATTACTATAAATTACCATCATTTTTCTATAGATACAAGTCTTCACCACTTCCATCACATTCACTACCTTTAACTTACATTTACAAATCTCTTACTCCACCATCTCTATCAAGTCCTCGCCACCTCTATCATCATCTTTATTTCCACCTTATGTTTACAACTATCCACCCCATTCATCTCTCTCACCTTCATAAATTTATAAATCTCCTCCTCCACCTTCTCCTTCACCACCTTCTTTATACGTCTACAAATCCCCACCATTTTCATCATCATCTCTTCCACCTCTATATGTCTATAACTCACCACCTCCACCATCTCTTTATGGATATAATTCATCATTTACACCATCACATTCTCCACCCCCACCATATGTCTACAAATCCCCACCTCCCCAATCACCATTACCTGTTACTCCTTACATCTATAGGTCTCCACCTCCACTAACCTCTTCCCCGCCACTTTATTATGTATACAAGTCACCATATTTTTTATCACCACCTTCACCCCCATCATAAGTCTATAAATCCCCACCTCTACCGCCATCATAACCTCTTGCTCCTTATATCTACAAGTCCTTAACACCCTCATCACCCTCACCTCCTCCTCCTCCTTATATTTATAAGTTTTCATCTCCACCATCACCTTCACTACCACCTTTATACATCTATAAATATCCACCATTTATATCACCTTCTCCACCTTTTTATCTATATAAATCTATGCCGCCACCATCTTAATCACCCCTTTTTTCTTATATCTATAAGTCTCGTCCTCTGCCATCCCTTTCTTCACCTTCTCTTTATGCTTACGAATCCCTACCACCTCCATCATCTTTCCCTCCACCTTTATACATTTACAAATCTCCACCAGTCTCATCATCATTCACCCCTCCCTCATTCATCTTCTTCCCCACCTTCTTTTTATGTTTACAAGTAACCACCTCTACCATCTTCTTCACCACCTCTTCTGTATATTTACATGTCCTCTCTACCTCTAGCACCTCCTTCCCTACCTTCATACATATACAAGTCTCTACCTCTAACATCTTTTTCCTTACCTCTTTTTTAATATTATAAATCACTATCATCACCAGCTCCTTAATACTACACATCTCCACCACCATCTTCTCCTCCATAGTAGGCTTAAAATGTATTAATCTATTTATTTCCTTCTTTTTTTTTATCATCCTTCTTGTTATCTAATTTTGTATAGTACTTATGTTTTCAATTATAGATTATATATTTGTGAAGAAAATAATTGCTATAAGAAGCACATAAATGATTCCTTGGTGGCTCATATTCATTCATTTTATCTCACTAAAAACACCTTTCTTAAGAGCTAGATCAAGCAATGTGAACATGATGATTAGAAGTGTTTACAAAATGAGATTTTTTATTCTCATGATTTGATGCATTTATATTATTTTTGTTTTTTTTTGTTTCAATTTTAATATCCTATTGTTTCATTCCGAGATATTTAAAATAAATAAGTAATTATTTTTTTAGGTGGTGTCTTCTTTTATATTTATTGTCGAAGACACATCAATATATTTTTTCAAGTCCTTTGTCAGCATTTGAATGTGAATTAAAAACAAATCTCTTCCCACTTGAAATTTGTCATGAACGTTAAAAATTGGAAACAATTGGTTGATAATAATTGTCAATCAATAGTGTTAACAACATGACGTTGTGGGCTTGCAAGATTGGAGATGATTCCCATAAACATGTCATAGGCCTATGTGCATAGGCTTGGTGGCAACTAGGCCCACAATCTTGGACCAGACACACTTGGCCTAGTTTAAAAACAAATTAATAAGAATTTTAAAAAAGAGGCAATCATTTGCCAGCCATCGTCATCAGCCACGTGGCAAATTTTAATAATAATTTTTTTTAGTGTTTGATTTTGCGTTTAATTGTTTTCTTAAAAAAATACTTTTTTAATTTTAAATTAATTTTTTATATTTTTAAATTATTTTCATGTATTAATATAAAAAAAATACTCTAAAACAATTTTTATCATAATCTTAACCATGCTCTTTGCTCTGCCGTCGGAAAAAAGAAACATTATTTTTTGTTTTTCACTGCTTATTTTTTGTTTTCAATATATTTCTATATTATTTTCATTTTAAAACATATTGAAAATTGCATTTTGAACATTAAAATAAGTTTTAATTTTCATGGTAGGAAGTATATTTCCATGAAAAAAATAATTATATAGCTCCTAATGATATCTAATAACTTGTTTATAACTTATGAAGTATTAAGAACTGTTTAGAAGTATAATTACGGTTATTTTTTAAAATATAATTTTTTTAAAATTATATTAAAATAATATTTTTTTTATTTTTTAAAAAATAATTTTAATATTAGCACATCAAAATAATTTAAAAATATCAAAAATTATTAATTTAAAAAAATAAAAAAAAATTCTTTCAAAAATTCTTTTCAAAGTGTTCCTAACGTATCTAATAACTTCTCTATAAAGTCTTAGTAGCCCTCTCATTGGATCTTTGCTATTGAACATCACCACCATCTTTATTGGGACACGAAACTTCAAAGAAATTGGAAGAAGACGAAATAAAAAAAATTCCTTGGTTTTTTGATAAAAAAACAAACAGTTGACTGCAACCGTACAAGCATGTAAAGCGTTTTAAATATATATTAAATTGAACATTTTGTCAGGATATCATTTTTATTACTCACCAATAAATGAGAAAAAAAAAAAAAAAAAAAAGGCAAATCAGGAAAGGTTCTTTTCCTGGCCTGTTATAAGGAGGAGAAGCGTTCAAGCAACCCCAGACTCCCAGTGTCTCCATCTCTCTCTAGATCTACTTAAATCTCCGAAGTTCACGGAGGTTACTAGAGATTTCATAAAATATCGAACTTTAATGACACTTCTCTTTGGAAACTAAAGGTAAGAGACATCTCTCCAATAGATTATAAGTTGTTTATTTATGGGGCACGATCTGTTAAGTAAAAAACTTCCTGTTCACTGTTTAATACTTTTTTTTAATAGATTTACATCAACTCATGAGGTATGGGTTTTCTGTTAAAGAGCTGCTTAGATATGTTTCTATCAAGTTCTGTTTGTAAAAGTTTGGTTTTCTTGCTTTGAGCTTTGTTTGGTAGCTTGAAATGATGGGAAAGAAAAGAAAATAAAGAAACTTTGATAGCTTTCAGCTTATTTATTCGAGAAAAGAAGTAAAGACTATGATAAGTAGTATTTGTCATGATTTCTTAAACATTTGAAACTATAATAGTATAGAAACAGATGATTTTAGCTTTTTTTTTTCTTTTTCTTTATGGAGTTCTATTTTCAACTACACAGAAGGTAAGCTTCGTATTTGCTTATCAATATCATTTAACTGATCACTGCAGATCAACCTTTCTGGGGCATGGAGATTCTTACTTCCAGTACCGCATCTTGTTGTCTTGTTGTAAATTTGAGGTGGAAACTAGCTGAAAGTGGATCAAATTCTTCCCAGTTAAAGCTCCCTACTAGTAGAGAACGCAAAATTCTGTTTGCTAGGACTAATCGAAGAAATGGGTCACTGAGATTTTCTAGTGTTAATAAGTTCTTGAAAAAACTCAATCATGGGAAAGGTTCTAGGTCACTTGACTCATTTGGAGGGTTAAAGAATGGTAATTCAAAGGTTTTCAGTGGAAATTCTAGTAGTTATGTGGTTGGTGAAGAGGATGACGTGGGGAGTATTACAGAAAATGGAGAATCTCCGACTAAGGTTTTGATTCCGGGATTGCCAGATGAATCCAATGGTGAATATAGTGCCCCCATAAGCAGTTGTTTTTGGAAATGGAAGCCTAAACTTAATGTGCATTATGAGAAAGCTGGTTGTGAAAATGTGAATTCGCCACCAGTGTTGTTTCTTCCTGGATTTGGTGTTGGTTCCTTTCATTATGAGAAGCAATTGAAGGATTTGGGTCGTGACTACAGAGTATGGGCGATTGATTTTCTTGGGCAGGGAATGTCATTGCCATTTGAGAATCCCACTCTGTTCTCAAAGGATGGGGCTGCCTCAGAAGGGAAGGATTCCATTTGGGGGTTTGGAGATGAGATTGAACCATGGGCGAATGAGCTTGTTTTCTCTATGGATTTATGGCAGGACCAAGTTCGCAAATTCATAGAAGAGGTAGTCAAACATCCTTACATGTCTTCTCTGTTCCAATCTGCAATAACGAAAGATGGCTGAGTCACATATACATGCATATTGTATATGGATATCTACAATAATATATATTGGCTTAGTTTTCCGTTGTTGTACATTCATGCACTTTCTGTAGGATTTTGTATGGTTAAGCTCACGTGAAGGATTATTCTGCATTGATCATGTCTCCTTCATCCAATTTTCCATTTTGGTAACATTTTTCCTAGTGCTTTTCCAAAGTGAGAAATAAACTCAGTTACTCTATTTCTGATATGCAATTACTATGATTTTTTTTTTCCATGCCTTTTCAACCTTGTCACACTTCTACATTGCATAAAGTGCTTCTTTATCTAATTTTGTCTGGTCTCGTCTCTTCTTTTTTTTTTCACTCATTTAGGAAAGCAGCTATTCTTTTTTTATCTTTTGACCTATCAATTCACATAAATCCTTCTGAAAAACAATTCAACTCCATTTTTACATACCTTTGTACTTTACTTCTCCAACTCCACACTTCAATGCTTCTAGAATACCTTTTCTTCTCAACTCTATATATTGATTTCATATCTTTGTGCTTCAAGACCATAGCTTTATGCTTGCCATCCAATTAGTTCTTCTCATATTGCACAATTCACATAGACTCTTAAAGATTGATTCTTAATGAGATGGACACCAATCCTTGTTTCCTACTTTTTTCTTGCATTCTACATGGGCGTTCAAATTCACAAGAGGTGTCATTAAGATTGTGTATTTACGACAACATGGCCATTTATGTAAGAGAAATGCATCGTGATAGCTCATAAAGGCACAGATTACATTAATCATTTATGTTACAGGTAATTGGTGAACCAGTATATATTGTAGGGAACTCGCTGGGAGGATTTGTTGCATTATACTTTGCAGCAAGATACCCTCATTTAGTGAAAGGTGTTACATTGCTAAATGCAACTCCGTTTTGGGGGTTTCTACCTAATCCAATAAGATCTCCAAGATTAGCAAGGATATTTCCATGGTCTGGGACATTTCCTCTACCTGCAAATGTTAGAAAGCTCATAGAATTCTTGTAAGTTTTTCTTTTTACTGTGCGTATACAATTTAATTTGTGTGCCCATACACTTGGGATCCAGAGAATTCATGTGCCAATCTATATATAATACATGGGTATCATGTTGTTGGTGAAACTTATAAAGAGTCTCACCAAGGCTTTGCATAAATTGTGAAAACAATATATTTTTTGTTGGGGGCGGCTTCATGTAGTTGCTTGTTTTGTTTAACATGCATGTCTCATGAAATAAGTCGTTGCATTTATCTCTTCAAGCCATTATTGCTTGAATCTAATTCCTACTGCCTCCACCATCACCAGTACAGTTATTGTTATGCATCAACCTTCTCCAACTTACTAATGTTATTAATTTCTTTCCCAGTTGGCAGAAAATAAGTGACCCTAAAAGTATTGCAGAGATACTTAAACAGGTTTACGCAGATCATTCTACAAATATTGACAAAGTGTTTTCTCGTATTCTTGAGATTACACAACATCCTGCTGCTGCTGCATCATTTGCCTCAATAATGTTTGCTCCTCAGGGACAGCTATCCTTCAGGGAGACTTTAGCCAGGCAAGCACTTAATAGCTCTTAACTTTTCTTGACGAGTCACTCATTCCCTTCTTTTTTTCTTGCTTGAACTGAAGGGCTCATAGCTTATTTGTGTTTCTAGTTGTAAAATGAGCGATATTCCCATTTGTCTCGTGTATGGAAAGGAGGACCCCTGGGTGAAGCCTGTCTGGGGCCTACAGGTGAAACAGCAGGTGCCAGAAGCTCCGTATTATGAGATCAGCCCAGCTGGTCACTGTCCCCATGATGAAGTTCCTGAGGTATGTAGCTCATCGCTTATTTGTCTAATGGCACTTTCTAATGCCTATCTCATAGTTCATGCTTTGAAAGTGGTGTTCAGGCTTTTATTTGTTTGGGTAAAGAACACCAGTTTTTTAAGAAAAGACAGTGTGATGATTGATCCGGAAATAAGTATGTTAATCTTATGGGAAGTAGAAAACTTGAACAAGGAGTGAATAATTGTTGAAACTTCAATGGCTATACTAGTTCAACGGAGTTAATTTACAAGAATCTTGCCATAACTACTTGTAACTTCTGCATATAGCTGCTGCCTGCGATTACAAGAGAAGATGACCTTTAACCTGTACATGACATCGGTACTTAGATATAATCAAAACTCCAGTTCCACTTGTGTGGAGGTAGAGAGAGAATGAGATATTTGTGGTATTGCTGTCCTGGGTCTGATTTAATTGATGTGTTCCGTATAGGCTGTGAAATGGATAATCTTTCCAGGCCTTGATATACGTACTTTTTATTGCTTCCATAGACAGCTGACTCGTTGTGTTACAACAGGCTGTGAATTACTTGCTTCGTGGGTGGATTAAAAACCTGGAATCCCATGGTTCAGTTGCCCTACCATTACATGAGGATTCAGAAGTTGTCGAGAATAGCATTGCCAGGGACTTGGAATTTGTGAGAGAAGGATCAAGAAAATCAGTTATTGTCCGGTTCTTTGGATCCAGGTTTTCTATCTGGAATAGCTTTAGCTCTTACATTAAATCTCAATTCAAGGAAACTACTAGCCGAATCCTGACGCCATAGCCACCTGCCCTAGAACATGATGTAAATTCAAAACGATTTTTCCTTCTCCTTCTTGTATCCAACCATACTTGTCTGATACGTTGTAGCATTAGATGTAAAAATTGTAGAATCATCGTGTACGTCCACAGTATCTTGTACTTCAGCTGTTATTCATGTTTACTATAATGATTTTCTTCGAATCAAGAAAAATAATGGACTTTTCGTTAACATTTTCTTCCTCTGGTGATATTAACCTTAGCAAGTTTCGTGAAGTAGATTGACGAAAAATTAACACCAGCAACAGAAGCCGCACGGTTTGGTATCGACAAAACATCTTGTGGCCAAATCGCTTTATTTTATTTTATTAAATTAAAATTAGAACATTTACGATTAATATCATCTTGATCTTCAACTTATTTCAGGTTCTTACGAGCACGCTACTTTTTTTCTTTGAGGAACACAACTCCTCTTTAATTGTTAATAACCAGTTTCCGCCTTTTTTCAGCCACCATTGTAAAAAAGAAGCCGCTTCATTTACCAATGGACTCCACGTGAATACATGAGAAATATCATATAATCCATTGCAAAATAATTGATAAATCTGTCAAAAAAAAACATTTTTGCATAACAAACTACTAGCTAGAGTGTATACAATTTTTTTTTTTTCATTCGTATATAATTAGTTGGAGTATAAATCAAGTAATTTAATTTTCAGTGGAGCTTAGTTGTTAGATAATGATGTTTCTCTTGAGTTAATGATGGCTGTTGTTGTTGCGGTTGAATTATAGTTTTGTAATTTTTTAAATATATATTAAAGAAATTCCTCTTTCTTACAAACAGGAGCGTGCGTCAAGCAACAGAAATGGAATACAATTTTTCTGAAGTAAAACCGATTTTGTTTTTCAGAATGATGGTGGGCATCGCTTTATTTATCTATCACATGAGTTTCCTCATCATGGACTTACTGAACTAAACGCAGCGTTCTCCTTCCCTGTATTGCCCTATTTAATTTGCTAATAGCTTCTGGTGATGGAAGGGCGTCCAAACACAGCCTGAGAGCAACCCCTCCCGAAAGCTCGTAGTGCCGCATATTCTTCAAACGCCCTGACATCTGCCCTACACTGGAGCGGCTTAGGAAAGAACAGCCAACAGCTAGTGACCACGACGAATCCTATGGTGAAGAGCCCTGAGATCAGCCTCGGCAATCGCCACCTGCCCTTTAACGCTTTCTTTATTGCAATTTCCACTGTTACACAAAATCCATGGAGAAGAAAGAACCATGTGATCTCCCATGTCGGTTTCACGCGAAGCAGGTAATAGAACATGACCTCGTGCATAACGGCTGATAACAAGAACGTGGCCATAACAGCGGGGATTGCCGACCACCTCCGACCGACTACACGTGTGCTAATGTTGCGGGTGGGTTCGTAGACGGTCTGGCGTAGGATACTGCTGACCATGAGGTTCCATCGTTTGCCCCAAAAGTCTTGTAGAGATGTAGAGAGGTGTGGCTCGTTGAATTGTGGCTCTAGCTCTAGTCCTAGGATGGTTCGAGCCAAGACTGCAACTAAGGCTAGGACAACGTCGAGGAAGATGTATAGATGGAGACATAGAAGACACATGATGATTTTTGGATGGATGTATTCATTATAATCATGGACAACTACCAGAAATGCCCAAAGCACACCTTTTATTGCATAGTTCAACGAAGATTTGTGGGTTTGATCTGTAGGTATTACAGGAGGCTGGTTTTCTTGGTTTTGTGATTTTGGAGGCTGGTTTTCTTGGATCTTGATGGGCAAACAAGCAACAGAGACAAAAGTTAAGAGAGACCTTGATGAATATTGTGAAGATAAAGGGCCCTTACCGCAAGCAAAGAGTAAGAGCTTGAAATTTCCAAGCCAAGCAACGTAAAACGCTGTGTTGCCCCCAAGAAATATGGTGGAGAGATTAAGAGGAAGGTAGAAAAAGAGGATCACAAATGGCATTAGGAATAGGAGTCTTGTTTTTCCTCTTGGTATCGCCTTACCAATGGCATAGCAGCAGCATAAACTAAAAAAGATCGAGAGCCATACCTTCAGGAAGTTGCGAATTTCACCCTCCATAGTTTTTTCCTGTTCCTCCAAGAGAGTGTTTTTGATTTCCTGAAGCTCGATTATGAAGTCTGTATACAGAGCTAGCTCAAGTTGTTCTAGTCTTCTCTGCTTTTCTTTTCTTCCGATGAACAGAAATATTGTACTGGGCGTTTTAAACTATTGCTCAAACTGTAAAAGGCCCCCGGGCAGATTGGCCGGAGGGGGTGAGTTGAATATACATGGAGAGATCTTCCGTTGACCTACAGCATAGTAATCACTGGTCACGAATTAAAAAAGAGCTGCAGAATATCAATCCAGATCCAGCCACATGCTTTCTTCTCGAAGTTCTGCTGTTGCAGGAGAAAAAAATTATTATTGGAGTTTTAGTTTGGATAATAAAGTAGCTTTTATAGGATTAGAATCTTAAAGCAAGTTGTAGTAGAAAAGTATATATTTTTCAAATTATGAGGAATTTAAAAATTAGAATTATTTTTGTCGCATCATTGCTCATCATCTTTTTCCTTTTTAATTCAGCCACCTAATTTTTCTATTTACTTTTATTTCTTTCTTCAAAAATCATTTTCATTATTTTTTAATTAATCAAATCAACAAGATTATGTTAAACAACTTACAACTTAGCGTTGGTATATAAACTATTATATTCTATTTAAAACTCAACCATGGGATATATATATATATATATATATATATATATATATATATGTATATATATATTCTATTTAATGGATCGGAACTTGGTATCTCGATATTCTTCACAGATGTTTTCGTGGTGTCAAGAGCATATTTTCCGGGAATGACCAAGTTCATATCTAGTTTCTCTTGTTTTTTTTAATGGGCTTTTTCATCATAAACCATTGACCTTCGACTTATAATTAATGATAGCTGTACCAATTTAAACAATAGGTTAGTTACTAATTAAATTATTCTCTCACGCGAGAAATTATAGTACATCAACTCACTAGAGGTAACTCTTTTATTTTCTTTCCAATGATATATATCTACTTCATCTGATTTTTTCTTACCCTTAAGGGATTTTCCTCCTTTCTCACCGCAATTTTTTTTTTTAATGTAACTTGTTTTTATTCAAAGGAAATTGCACCTAATAATTTCTTTAAAATACATGATTTCATTTTTTTTATATAAATAAGAAGGAACAAACTGCCAAACCTAAATGGCCGTATACTTGGTAAAACAGAGTATTTGACAGAGAGGATGATTTTTCAGCATTGGTGGGATTTTGGTTTGCTGAGTCTTGTAAACTGTTTCAGCATTGTTTCTTTGATCTAAATATAAAAAAAATCTTTCAAACCTTGAACCAGCCTGCATGCGCCATTGATTAATTTTCTAATCCAAAGCAAAACCTTAAAACAATATTCTATAAACCAAACAAATTCTAATGACGATGAATTATATTTTCTACGAAAGTGAATAACTGGGCATACTCTGCAGATGCCCTTTCAAAAACCTTGCAGCTATACATTGACGGTAAAAACAACCAATACCCCGTCAACATCACGAACCCGGTAGTCAGTAGCCCAGAAATCACCGTCGGCAACTTCCACCTGCCGCCAAAACACTTCTTAAAAACACTCTCAACTATTAGACACAGTCCATGGAGGAGAAAGAAGCAAGTCAACTCCATTGTGAGCTTGTCACGCCCTAGGTAAAAGAACATGAGCTCGTGCATGATACCTGAGACAAAAAATGTCCCCATGACTGCTGGAATCCGAGCCCATTTTCTGCCCACAAGACCAGAGGCTATGTTGCCGGTGGGTTCATAAACGGCAAGTCGAAGGATACTTGAAACCATGAGGTTCCATCTTCTACCCCAGAAGTCTTG
This sequence comes from Populus alba x Populus glandulosa, assembly GCA_033617975.1. Lineage (NCBI taxonomy): Eukaryota > Viridiplantae > Streptophyta > Magnoliopsida > Malpighiales > Salicaceae > Populus > Populus alba x Populus glandulosa. The sequence goes on from CM066151.1 coordinate 6,877,364, forward strand.
TAATGAAGTGGAGAGGTAGGGCTCATTGAACTGTGGCTCTAGCTCTTGTCCTAACAACACTTTAGCCATGGTTGCTGCTATGGCTAGTAATATTTCAAGTTGGATATACAAGTACATGACATAAAGCAAGGAAACGACCTTCGGATGGATATAGTCACTATAATTATGAACATTCACCAATATAGCCAAAAGCAAAGTCTTGACCCCATAATTTGGATATGATCTCTTACCAACTTCAAGCTTCTGGGAATGTAAATGTGATTTTGGAGATGTGTCATTAACGTTGTGTTGGATCTTGATGGGTAGACAAGCTACAGCCACAAAATGTGGCAGAGAGATGGATGGATTATCTGAAGACAAAGGGCCTTTGCCGAAAGCAAAGAGTAGAAGCTTGAAATTTGCAAGCCAGGCAATGAAAAAAGCTGTGGGGCCTCTGAAATGAATGGCGAATAGATGAAGAGGAAGGTAAAGAAAGAGGCAAACGATCGGGAGCAAAAAGATAAGTCTTCGAGTTCCTTTCGGAACTACCTTACCAATAGCATAGCAATAGCATACAGAAGCGAAGACTGAGAACCATACCTTTACCAAGTTGCAGATTTCATTCTCCATTTTGCAACCAATTATGTTATCGGTCTATGATCTCTTTCTTTGTTCTCGATGATCATTTATAATTTATACACCATCCTTTTGTATATTTGAATATAAATAAAATATTTGATAATGTGCTGTCTTAATTTGACGCACATAGCACGAGGATCTTGAAGGAGAAGAAGGAGTGCTGTCTTAATTTGACGCGCATAGCACGAGGATCTTGAAGGAGAAGAAGAAGAGTTCAATAAAAGAAAATAACGAAGAATTCTGTAAAGTGTTGCGCAAGAAATGAGAATTGTAGAGGAAGAAAAAAGAAAGGGTGAATCCTTGAGAGAAGAAATGTGTGTTATTCTTCTTTTATTTCTCTTCTTCTTATCACCCTTGTACCAGGGGATACGAATGTTTATATATACACTTTTTGCTAACTGTTATAACTAACTCTTAACTGTTATAACTAACTTTGCACTACTAACTGCTAATCTGCAGGCTTGGCACTAATGATCTGTAGACGTGGCTTTGATGGCTTTGCTGACAGCGTATCTATAGTGTTCTGTATATTCCAATATCCCCCCTCAATATAAAAATGAATATTCACCATTCCCATCTTGCTAAGTAGATGATGAAAGTTGAGACAACCGAGGGATTTGTGAGAGCATCAGCCAATTGAAATCTAGAAAGGATGTGAATGATTTTAATCAAACCCTCCTGCAATATCTCCCAAATGATAAGACAATCGAGTTGTATATATTTAGTGTGTTCATGATGTACTAGATTTGAGGCAATCTTTGAAGCAAGTTTGATATCAGTGTACAACAATGCAATCTAATAATGTGGTACTTGGAAATCGACCAACAAATAAATTAGTTATTGGAGCTCACACGTTCTAATTGTCAAAGCTTGATATTTAGCTTCTGCTGAGAACCTACTGATAGTGGATTGTTTATTGGATTTCCAGCATATGAGTGAATCTCCAAGAAAAACTAAAAATCCAATGACATTTCTTCTAGTGTCAATGCAACCAACCCAATCACCATCAGAATATGCCTTCAAATGCATATCAGAATCAGCTTTGAGAAGTAATCCTTGACCTGGTGTTGCCTTAAGATACCGAAAAACTCTCTCTAAAGCTTGCAGATGCATTATATGAGGATCAAACATAAATTGGTTGAGAGTTTGGATTGCATATGATAAGTCTAGTCGTGTGATTGTGAGATATATAAGTCTCCCAATCATTCTACGATAGGATGCAGGATCAGATAATAAAATACTAGTATCATGAGTAGTGAGTTTCATAATGGATTTCATAGGAAAACTGATAGGTTTAGCACCAAAAAAACCATTGGCTGCCAACACATTTAAAGCATACTTTCTTTGACAAAGAACAATGCATTTAGCAGATCTAGCTACCTCAATACCTAGAAAGTACTTCAACTCTCCCAAATCTTTTATAGGAAAGGACGTGCGAAGAAACTGTTTCGCAGTGGTTATTTATGCAAGATCGCTGGAAGCTATGATCACATCATCAAGACAGATTAACGCTGCTATAAGGCTATTGGAAGTTTGTCTAATGAAGTGACTAGAATCTGATTTTGCTTGTATGAAACTGAAGTGTAATAGAGAGGTAGACAGCTTGGAGAACCATTGTCTGGAGACTTGTTTCAGTCCATATATGTTTTTTTGAGTTTGCAAACCCGAGGATCATTTGGATTTGAGAAACCTGGTGGTAATTGCATATATACTTCTTCATTTAAGTCTCCACGCAAGAAGGCATCGTCAACATCAAGTTGATGTAAATGTCAGTGTTTAATAGCAGCAATGGTAAGAAGAACTCTGATTGTTGTCATCTTTGCAATAGGAGAATAAGTATCAAAGAAATCAATTCTCTCTTGTTGAGTGTAGCCCTTAGCTACCAATCTCGCCTTGTATCTTTCAACCTTGCCATTAGCCTAGAATTTCACTCTATATACCCATTTACAACCAGTATCGGATTTGTTTTAAGGCAAAATTACTAGATCCCAAGTTTGGTTTTTCTCAAGAGCTTTAATTTCATTTGTCATGGCATTTTGCCAATAAAGAATAGAGCTGGCTTGTTTGTAAAATGTTGGTTCAAACATGGATGAAACAGCAAAAGTGAAAGCTTGATGTTTAAAAGACAATTTTGAATCAGATAAAAAGGAGAATATGGAGTAGGGCTTACCATAGAAAGAGCAGCCAAAAGATGTCGGATTTGCTGAAGGAATCTGAGCCATATTTCCACAATAATATTGTTAGCATATCTATAGTGTGTTGTATATTCCAATAACTTCGAAGAAGAATGGTTCAATGTATAGGATGGGGTTTATATTGGTATACGACATCATGCAAGAATTTTATATGTGAAAAATATTGTGGTTGTATTAAAGTAACAAAGAAGTTTCTTCTGCCTTTTTTTATATGTAGAAAAGGTTCGAATTAGAGACCAAATAGACATGATTCTTGTTGTTACTCCTACTCTAATGATATGATTTTTACAAAATATAAAAAGATATATAAATCAACATATAAAAAAAATCAATTGACAATATGATATAGTCGGCCTTGTAGACACGAGTGATTATGAACATTCAGTGTAATAATCTGAAATTACTAGATGGAGATCTGACATAGATAGCTTATGTAGATGACCTAGCACATGTTTTTAGAAACCAACCGGACATGTTTAGGTCCAAAAAAAAGTCTAAAACAACTAAGACCGGTTATATTTTTAAAATTATGATAACAAAATATTTGATTATTGGATCAGGCTCAAATATTTACATGTGATTTTTCTTAGAGTAACCACTAGACTAACAAATCTTTTAAAATTGTGTTATGAGCATTGATGTTTCTCGTATGACTGTTTCGTTTATATTTTTTAAGCAGAGTTTTTTTTGTTTATTTTAATTAGGTTTTTTTTTTCCCCTTAGGGTAACCACTGAGTCGCTAAAAAGACTGAAAATTTAATCGATTGGTGATGTGGAATACTAGTCGTCCACCATCTTCACATCCATCTAGACATATTTTATTTGCTGTGCTACCAAAAAAAAAATAATACCACCATCTCGGCATCCATCTAAGCACATGTTATCCGCGCGCGCCTCCTCAGAAAAAGTAAAAGAATAAAATTGTGTTCATGTACAAGGTAAGAAGCGTTAAAGTAGAAGAGATTTCGATTGCTTTAAAGTTGACCGAATACTTTTATTTTTCCCTTGCAATAGACTCAAGTCTAATAGTTGGCGGTTTCATGGTTACAGTGTCAATTTCCTTCACAATATTCCAGTCCTCTCCTCTTCTGCGTCCTCCCTCACGTTCAGAATATTTCAAAGAAGCAGAAAAAATGGAAAAAATTGGAGTCTCCCTGACGTTCGTTCTGCCTATGGATCTCAGTGTGTCAACGGACGACTATTTCTATTTCTACGAACCTTCTTCAGGCCCTTAATTTTGATCCATACCCCTCCTCTTTAAAGCTTCACCAATAACAAGATCAAAGAGCAAAGCATAAGAAAACCTAAGGTCGACACACAAAAATGGAGGGCGAGATTCTTAACTTCATTAAGGTGTGGATTTCTGTCCTCGTTTCTCTGTGCTTTTGCTATTCCATTAGAAACGTAGTTCCTAAAGGAACAAAAAGACTCCTTTCTGTACTGCCAGTAGTTTGCCTCTTTCTCTACCTCCCTCTTAAAATCTCCTCCGTGCATCTTGGCGGTAGCACAGCATTCTTCATCGCCTGGTTGGCCAACTTCAAGGTCCTCCTCTTTGCTTTCGGTAAAGGTCCTCTGTCTTCAGATCCATCAATCTCGCTCCCACTTTTTATAGCTCTCGCCTGCTTACCGATCAAGATCCGGCAAAAGGGTAAAAATAAAGAAACCCCGTCTCCAAATCCTCGCCGGGATGGGCAAAGCAAAGAGAACCCTGCTCCTCGGAGAGGTAAAGAAGGCCTCCGGAATTATGCAGTAAAGGGTGTCCTCTTGGCCATGTTGATACGTGCATATGACTACAGCGATTACATTCATCCAAATGTGATCTTGATTATGTACTCTTTCCATGTCTACTTTCTCCTTGAAATCCTTCTAGCCGTGGGTGCAGTCCTGGCTCGGAACTTTCTAGGACTTGAACTTGAACCTCAATTCAACGAGCCATACCTTGCTACCTCGCTGCAGGACTTCTGGGGCTGCAGATGGAACCTCGTCGTCACCAGTATCCTACGCCCCACCGTATACGAACCGACCCGTGCCATCGGATCCCATCTGATTGGTCGGAAATGGGCCCCACTTCCAGCTGTTTTCGCAACCTTTGTGGTCTCGGCAATAATGCACGAGATCATTTTCTACTATCTGGGGCGCGTGAGGCCCAACTGGGAGATCTCGTGGTTCTTTCTGCTTCATGGATTTTGTTTAACGGTCGAGATCGCTCTAAAGAAGGTCTTGAACGACAGGTGGAGGCTGCCGAAGATGATCTCGACGATGTTAACTGTTGGGTTTGTTATGAGCACCGGCTTTTGGCTGTTCTTCCCCAAGTTTGTAGAGTACAAAGTCGATGTTAGAGCGTTTGAAGAGTACGCGGAGATAGGCGCGTACATGAAGAATGTGAGTCAGAGTATAGTTCGTGTTTTACCGGGTCATTAACATATTACGGTCTTTTTGGTAAAGTCTACCGTCTCATCGGACCAGTCAATAAAACAATACTGTAGCGGTCGTAGTAATTTCATTTTCTATACATATTATCTAGAAGGATTAAAGTGGTCAAGAGAGGAAACTTCGGATTTGGGCGTTGTATTTTGTTTACCGTTTGAAAACGGGACCCCCACTATCTCCGTCAAATTAATTACTTTTTTAAGCTCTTCGTGATATCTTTGTGAACAAACAATCCAATAAATTCACTGACGTCATCACAAACACAAGACATCAAAATATATATGTTATTGATTTCATCAAAATAAATTCTACAGAAAATAAATTCTACTAATCGTTCATGACATTAGTGAAAGATAATGTTCCCAACAAGGTATGATCCATTTCTACCCGACAATCCTCGTCCTTGACGCTTTTGCCTTTCACCTAAAAAAACAAAAGAAGCTTTCAATTGGGATACAATTGTATTTTTTTATGGGTATATTAGTCATTATAAAATTAGTTAGGGGTAAATTGGTTAGGATTTTTTTTTTAGTATAGTAAAATAACTATTTTGGCCTTAAGCCAAAAAAATATCTAACTTTTTGTCGGGGACACTTTTATCTTTTTAAAAAATACATGATTAAGTTACAGTCATGCTCTTTGTGTAGCTCGAGTCTTAAGCTAAGAGAATGTTTACAAACATGTTTTCAAAAAATTTAAAATTTTTTTTATTAAAAATTAATATTTTTTATATTTTGATACGTTAATCTTAAAAATAATTTTTAAAAATAAAAATATATTATTTTAATGGTATGAGAGTTACCATGACATGACATTATTAATTTAATAGATCTAGTTATAAAAAAAAACAAAAACATTTCAAACTCACCCTAATTAAATTGCTAAACTTGAGACTCAGGTCACGAACTTCATTAAATTAAATTAATTTTTTATTATATTATAAAAATACAAAAATTATTAATCTAATATTAAATAATAAAATTCAATGAATACTCACACATCAAATAATATAATTTAAAAAATAATAAATTAATAAAACAAACTATATAGTTGAGCCTCCGTGGCTCAACATGCTTAGCCAATATTTTTTTTTTTTTTAGTTTAACATGGGTGTCCGGGCCAGCTTGTGCGTACCTCGACTAATCCCACGGGTCCTGAAGTTAATGACCATCTAAGCCTTCAGAGGTAATCATATGAACAACTCAGGGCTCGAACCTGAGACCACAGAGAAAGCAAACCTCTTGGTCACAAGTATTTACCACCGGACCACCACCTAGATGGTTACTTTTTTTTTTTTTTATTTACGTGGGTGTCCGAGCCAGCTTGCGCGCACCTCGACTAATCCCACGGGCCCTGAAGTTAACGACCATGTAAGCCTCTAGTGGTCATCATATGAGCAACCTAGGGATTGAACCTGAGACCACAGAGAGAGCAAATCTCTTGGTCCCAAACTTTTACCATGATTACTTATTTTTCATTTGATATGAGGTGGAGGTTGTTTGTTTATTTTTTTTTTAAATAAAAAAACAAACAACAGGTTATACATTATATAATAAAAAATATTAGTTAATTTATACACAAGTTCATCCAAACATTTATATTAATAAAAAAAAAAAAGAGAGAACCCGGTGCTCGAATCTTCTAATAAAAAACACAACTTAATAAACTGAACTGCATAACAAGAACATTATAAAAAGATTAAATAAATATCTTAACCCAGTTGAAAGCTACTTAAACAGACAAACTAACCCCACGCCATTCAGTTATTTTGTTAACAATATATTATTGAAGTCCCTATTAAATACATGTATAAATAGTAATCAACTTTTCCTAGCTGATTAACTAAACAAAAAGTTCAAAAAGAGCACGTGTCCAACCCTCACTTTCTAACACGTATTCTAGAAAGATGTTTTACCAGAGACTTTTCAGATTCCACGAAGTCGTCGATTTTCTATGGGCTAATATATATATATATATATATATATATATATGGTCCAGTTGAATCACGGTCGAATTGAACAGGTTGGCTGACTGAATGGCATTTAATCTAATTTAATTGAAAATGTAAACTTGGACTATCCAGTAATTGGCAACATGGTATTTTAATAAATAAATAAAAATATAAACTTAGACTATGTATTAAATTTAGTTTTTCTTTATAATTATTAAATTAATTACATTTATTAAACTCAGCAACTCAAGACTAAAATAGATTTTTTTTATTATTTCTTTAGAAATCCTAGTATTGTATGAAGTTTTGTCAAAAAATTTGGCTAAATCCTTGGCATTGTAGTGACCCCAATATAGGTTTACTTGAGTTAATTTTCTTATATTTAAATTTTTTATGCTTTTCGCTTTTAATATTTGATTTATTATAATTAAATTTTTTAATTTATCTAGTTTTATTATATTATATATTAAGAATTTTGAAAATTAACTATTATTTACCCTGATGAATTTATATATTGTTATCTTAATATTATTTGAAAAATATTGTGTATAATATGTCACATATTTAAAAGTATTTTGGTCCATATACATAAACAAATTAATTTCATAACGTCTTTATCTTTTTTAAAGTGGAAAAAAAATAGCAAACACCATGGTTAAGAAAACTAGTTTCTTCATCTAAGATCTGTTGTGATTTTATTATTTATTAATATATAGGTATCAGCAACCAAAGTGTTTTGCACAGGTTTTCTTCTGTGACCAACTGACCATGTTTGATTAAGCTGCCCCGCGGCGTTTTTCAGAAAAATTAATTTTGATTTTACTTTAAATTTTAAAAAAAAATTGAATGTTTTGGTATGCTTGTATTAAAAATAAATTTTAAAAAATAAAAAATATATTATTTTAATATATTTTTAAATAAAAAATATTTAAAAAGAAATCAGTATCTCACACTAATAAAATTAATTTTTATGATAATGTTAAAAATAACTTCAAAAACAAAAAAAATATTAATTTGATATATTTTAAAATAAAAAATATTTTAAAAAATAATTTTTATCCTTCTCGATCAATTTTTTAAATAATTAGACTTGATATACTCATGTTCACTATAGTCTCTATCTTTTTAATTTATTTATTTTTAAATTAGCTGTAGAAATAGTGGTAGCACAAATAATAATAGTTTGCAATTTTCTTTTTTTTTTATCATTATTTAAAATAAAAAATTGATGATAGATTTTTTTAAGAAAAAATAGAATAATACACCAAAATAAGTAATGTACATGAAATGAAAGTATGGTGATTTTAAATAAAAGTTCATTTATATTTACCCAACCTACGGCGAAGGGACGCAACATCGCCGCTAGTTACGTTTGCCTTGATATGGGCCAAGGCCCAATGGGGCATATCCACTTTCCTTTGTCCAGTTTCTAGCCATTATGTTTGGGCTTCATGATCGTGCTCTCATAGTTGTGGATCTACCATTGGCACGCCATGTATCACATATCTAATGTTGTTGTTGTTGTTAGACAAAAGCTTCTTTTGGAAATTAGTACGGCAACATCAGTTCTGCCTGCAATATTGACGCTCGGGATTGAATTAGGTTGATGAACACTGATTTTCTTGCATATATGAATTGGAAAACAAACAATATATAAAAGTAAGAAAATGAGTTTTGATCTTTTTAATGTGAAAGTTTGTTGCACAATCAATTCACGTAGAAAACAGGTTGCTTTAGTTGTAAGAGAGCTTCTTAGATATTGCTCACTCAATGAAGTTAAGAATTTGAATCTCATTTATCATAATATATAGTTAGTCATCGATAATGCTCCAAAATTTAATATACTCATAAATAAAGGTTTTTTTTAGTGTTTGGATAATAGATAATCACATATTTATGTTAATATTTATTTTTCTAGAATTCACAAAGTTAATGCTTGGTGGTAAAAGATCTAATACCTGCAAAATAGTCTATTTTAATAGAATATAAGGACTCTCCAATAATAAAGTTAATAATTTTAATAAGAAATTACAATAAATAAAAGAATGAATTTTAAATTATAAGAACAATAGTGCTTGTTTTTATTTCTGTATGATAAATACTCTGAGAATATGAATATAAATATTTAAAAAATAGAAAAATATAACCTTTTTACTTATATGGTTCAAGGGGTATATATAACCTCTAAACCTTGTTATATTGCTTAAATGAAAGGATTGATATGTTATTTCCTCATGATAATATTAATGATGAATAAATATCTATTGTACAATATTAATGAGGAATCATAAATATTTTTTACACAATTTTAATGTTGATGAAATATTGTGGGTTTTTATGAGATTTTTATACACTTAGAGAAGTAAATAGATAATTATTCTTGACTTTTAATATTTTATATTAACAACCATAAAAATAAACAAACAAAACCTTGCGATCCAACATGAGACCTATAATGATCATCAATTTCATATGCATTTAGACATAAAATGATCCCAAACCTAAAGGTAATAGGTCTGATAACTTGCCAGATTCATATACACTTAAACTCAGCATGTAACTAAACCTAAAGATGTTGGATCTTATATCTCGTGTAAACCCACATATTCTTAGGCTTGACGTGTAGTTGAATCAAAAAATGCTAAGTCTTGCATCTCACGCAAGCTCATATATACTTGGATTTAGTGCATAGCTGAACTCAATATGTTGAGTCTGTCATCTCCTTATATCCACATGTATTTGAGCTCAACATATAACTAAATCTAAAAATATTGGATCTGAAAACAAGTCAGGCTCGTGTTATCTGAGCATGATATTCTATAAAATTTAAACATGTTTAAGTTATTAATTACTCTATTTTTTACTATTTTAAATTTGAAATTAAGCAATATATATATATATATGTCGATTCATTAACTATGTATGTACGTTGTCATAAATGATCAAAACTATTTTCTAAAAGACATTAAGTTTCGACCCGACATGGCTATAGTGAAGGTTTTATAGATGAAAAAAAAAAAAATCTTTCTATCTAAAAAAAATGCTCATGTTAGACAGACAATGATAACGTTTCGTGGTTGGCTGTGTGGATAATCCATGAATATTCGAAAAGTAATTAAGAGATTTGATTGTTGTGGATATTACTGTTATAAATAATCATATAGTTACTGTCTTTAAAGATAGTAGTAATATATGATTAAGAATATTTTTTTTTCTTTCTTAAATAACACAATCAATGGTTAAACATCATGTTCTGGTCTTGGTGGACCCATTATTTGGTCATTGAAAACATTATAATCATGTTTTTAACCAATAAATTTTACAATGATAAAAAAATAATTAATGATATTTTATTAGTATTTTTTTATTTTATTGTAAATAAAAAATTAGATTATGAGTTTTATTTTTTCTTTTTTATTTGTACATGTCTCTTTTTTTAAAATATATCCGTTAAATAACTGACAATATATTACTAATTACATCAATGTATAAGCATGTCACTATTCACAAGCACGGTTATATATAATTCATCAAAATTAAAAAGAGGTAGTTTAAAGTTTTTTTTTAGTGTGCAGTGACCTTTCCAGCCCAGCACGCCAACCTGGTTATGTACAGGCCCTGCATTTGGGTTGGAGCGCCCCCAGCCCAGGTTTTATCCTCTCTTTTTTTTTCTTCTTTTTTTTTCCATTTTCTTTTCTTCTTTCCATTATTTTTTTCAGCATCAGTTATTTCTCAATAATTAATGGTTGTTTTTGTTATTTTTCATACAGCCTCGAAAAAACAAAATTGATTATTTTCCACAACTCTAATTTTATTTAATATTTTAAAAAATAGTATAGAAAATAATCATTATTCTAAAAAATAATGATTTTTCATGAAATATTTTAAAAATGAACAATTATATAAAAAAATTATAATAGTAGATGTTTTATGGTTGATTATTAATCAATATAAAATGCATAGTTTTCATAAATTTAAATACTGTAACACTAAAAAATCAGTGTTGACTGTGGATTGGCATTTAGAATAAAAAACTGTCTAAATAACAAGGCTTTAATAATTGATAATTTAGCATCTTTAAGTTTAAGTTATTTCTAACTCCTTATGCATCGTTTTAAATGTTTTGAAAAAAATCAAAGGGGATGAATGACTAGGAATGAAATTAAACAAAAAAAAAAAGCTAAAATTTCAAAAAAGTTAGTAACCAAAAAAATAAAAGTTAAAATTTATAAAAATACAAATTAAATAACACGATCGTGTTTTAAAAAGTGTTGATGAGAATTCCAATAACACGAGAAAGAAAATAAAAACACATTATCATAGTCTAACTAAATCATTTTCATGAACATGTGCCACACCACTAGAAAAAAAATGACTCGCTGCCATACATTTAATTCATGTGTTTTTTTAATAATATTTAATTATTTTAAATTATCAAACAACCTTTAACTAAATCAAAAAATTAAAAAATAGAAAAAAAAATTAAAATACTCTTGAAAGCAACCTTAGTTTTTTTGGATTTTAAGGTTAATTTTCCTCATAAGAGTTTGACCATGGTGCAATTTTTTTAGGAGACTAAAGAGCCCCTGATCGAAACCTAAATATTTTTTTGCTTTTAAGGGAAAAATAGTTATTATATTGTGATAAAAATAAATATCCTGACCAATTTATCCCAAATTAATTTTGCAATGTCTAATAAATCTCTTGGCAAAGAAGATTCTACCACCAATTGCAAGCTTCTACAGCTTTTGGGGGAAGAATAAAAATATCATTTTACTGTTCCAATAACATGATGAAATATGTTTTGCGTCACGATGTTTTGATAATGGCTTTTAGTTTATTTAAAAAAAATTAATAAACTGAAAGTAGTTGGTGTTTTATTGTTCCAACATTGTTCATTCGGTGGTGGTATAAGTGTCGTCTTTTCAACTTAAAACCCAACTAATTTGTCCTAAACCAAGTGCTTTTCTTCATTAAAAATCAATCAATTAATTCGACCAAATTTAAATCACCATTTTTTGTTGACTAGACATCAATGAATTTTAAAAAACCAAATACAAAAAATTTACTATGATAATTTAGGTTAGAAAAGTTTTTTTCATTAAAATTTATTCCATATATTTTTTTAATAACTATAAAATTAAACTAATTATATTTGGAAAGCAAATCCACATCAATGTGTCAAAATATATGAACAATATGAGCAATGTTTTAAGATTTTTTCTTAAAAAAAAACTTTAAGAATAAATAAGATATATTTATCAATTATATTTTATAAAATAAAAATCACCCCACTTAAAAAAAAAATTTCAAATACAAAATAAAGATTGCTGGAAGTTTTATTTATTATTAGATATATATAAAAAATAATTAAAAATATTTTAAAAGGTATTATTTATAATTTTACAATTCATCTTAAGATAAAATATCAAAATTGTAATTTATAAATGCAGTGAGTTATCTATTAAGAATGATTATGATATGAATCGCCTGAATTCAGAGCAGTCGCAGGTTACAACTTCCCTTTCAGTTATGGTTTGTAGCTTTGGTCCCCTTGAGAAAAAGCACATCTGCTCCGGAAGGAAGTGGTATGTGATGGGTTGTTATCTACTTCACTTATGGGCTTTTTGTAGCATTCGTCTCAGGAAAGTTATCGACAGCCTCAAGCAAACGAAATATAGCTACAGTTCTGTTACAAACACAACATCCTTAACTTAAATTTCAAGTTTTTCAAGGAAATTGTTTAATCTATTTATCAAGAAAGATTAATGGAAAAAACAAAAGAAATTATATACTCTGAATTCATTTAGGTCAAATTAGTTGGGTTTTGAGCTAAACCAATTTTAATATTGATTCAGTCAAATTTGATTAAACTAATTTGATTAAACTGGTTAAGTTGATTTTATAATTTGATTAATTTGATGAAATCTAGTTTATATTCAACTAAATTTTTATTAATTTTTTTTTAAAAAATTAAATAATATTATTTTATTCAAATTAGTTTATTTAATGACTTTTGAGTTGATTCAAAAGTCAAAATGATTTAGCAATTCAAGTTGTTTTTCAAATTAGATTCTAAATCTGGTATTACCCTTAGGATACGTTTGAATCATAAATCAACAAAATTGTAGCTGTCTCCGCGTAGCAAGTCATATGAGTCCATTTTTCTTGCGTATTGGGCGGTGCAGTTAATGCTGCCCTCCGTACAAATCAAATAGGAATTTCATGATCCGGACAATTAATCTCTCACTGCCTCACCACCATTGTCGGCTAGCAGTGGTAGTTATTATTTTTTAAAATAATTTTTATTTAAAAAAATATATTAATAATAATTTTTATTTTTTAAAATTAATATATTAAAATGATTTAAAACTATTAAAAATATATTAATTTAAAAAAACACTTTTCAATAGCAATACCAATCGCTTCCTTTTGCTGCCAGCATTAATCAGCGGTGTAGCCACTACCTTTCCAATATTGCCGCCATGCCACAATGACGATCGCCGTCGATTCACAATTTAAGTAGTGGCTATACAAGGCAGGGAGGAGAGCCCGCTGGCTTGGAATCCCTAGGCTATTTTCATGAAAGTATAAAGAAACAAACATGCCCTAAAAGTAGTAATTTAAGAAAAAGGTATACAGCTCAAAATAAGAAAAATTGACATTACGCAACATTTGGGAGCTCAAGCTGACAGATCATATTTCATCTTTAATATTTTTAGAAGAATAATTATTCATTTTATCTGGATTCGCTCCCTGTGACATAGCTAGATAAAAAGAACAGTAGCTTTTACTGCAGCGGCTAGTTAATTAATTAATTAATTAATTAGCAAAGGCATGCATAAAATTATGGCATGGAAATAGCCTAGGGATTCCAAGCCTGTGGGCTCTCCTCCCTACCCTGTCTATGGGACATGGAACCCAAAGAAGACTTTCTGCTGTACCCATCCCATCATCCAGCCACCTAAAAGGCTAAAACCACAGGGTGCCACACAGAAACTACCTCTGTAAGAACCTCCTCCTCATCATCTTCAAGTATCAAAGTCTTGCACTTCTTGCAATATTCATTCTTTCGTACCTATTCAATCGATAGAGAGCACCGAGAATTCGTTTTTCACCTTGATTTCCCAAAAAAAGAAACCGACATTTTTCTTGATGGGATACCTTTCTTGCAAGGCAGACTCGGCCGTTGGCATAATCTCTACTACCCCAGCATCTCAAACATCTTCTTCTTCTTCTTCTAAAAACAAACAAGAAAAACCCATCAAGATCCAGGAGTTCAACTACAGTGATATTGAGGCAGCCACCAATGGTTTCTCTGACCAGAAACTGCTGGGCAAAGGCAGCCATGGCTGTGTCTACAAGGCTGTTTTACGTGGCCGACATGTTGCTGTTAAGAAACCGTCAAAGGGTTTTGAAATTGGCCAAGAAGTCGATAACGAGATCGAGATCTTGTCCAAGATTCACAGCCCAAGATTGGTAAACTTATTAGGCTTTGCTTATGATACCAAGGATAGATTGCTTGTTGTTGAGTTTATGAGTAATGGCACTCTTTATGATATTCTTCACTCAAATTCTAGACCACCCAATTGGGGTAGAAGAATTAGGATGGCTTTGCAAATTGCTAATGCTATTGATACATTACACTCACAAAACCCTCCCATAATCCATAGAGATATCAAGTCTGCAAATGTTTTGATTGATAGGAATTTCAATGCAAGATTGGGTGATTTTGGTTTAGCACTTAGGTGTGGTGTTGATGATGATTATAGACTTAAGTCAACCCCGCCTGCTGGAACCATTGGCTATCTTGATCCATGCTATGTTACCCCGGATAATTTGAGTACTAAAACTGATGTGTTTAGTTTTGGGATTTTGTTTTTGGAGATTATTAGTGGAAGGAAGGCTATTGATGTGGGGCATTCGCCGCCTTCTATTGTAGATTGGGCAATTCCACTAATTAAAAAGGGGAAACTTGCTGCTATATATGATCCAAGAACTTTCCCTCTTAAGGATCCTATGATTAGGAAGCAGCTGGCTTTGATTGCTTCTAAATGTGTGAGGTCTTGTCGGGAGCGGAGACCTGCAATGAAGGAGGTTGTTGATTGGTTAACTACCTTGAGTAAATTGGTTCCGCTTCATTCATGGAATGGGTTAAACAATCCGTGCATGATGGTGGAGACAATGGGGCGTCCTGTTGAACTAAGAAACACACGGTTTGGTTCCAGACCACAAGGTGATGGAGAAGAGAATTTGAATGAAATAGATGGTAAAATGGGCAGGAAATCAATGATGGATACACGGCGAGTGTATTCAGATTTGGGGTTTCGAAGCAATTTGATGGAACTCATGGCTGGAACAGATGCCGAGACTGATGGGGTTGAGTCTAGTTTGAAATCTGCAAATCGGTTTTCTAGTTCTAGATTTGTTAGTCCACGATATGCTATGGAGGGAAGAGCTCAATCTCATGCCCATGTCAAAAGAAAAGGTCTCTTTCAAGCTAGAAAAAACCAATCAGTTGGGGGTGGTTCAGAATTATTCCCGACAAGGGATAACGCAGTTGCTCGTTCAAGTTTTAGTGGCCAAGGTTGTTATGGTATCTAGTTTGCTGCAAAGATTTGTTTGAAGTGGCTTGACAGTAGAGCGAAGCTCAGGCTTGTAAGCTTCTCTTGCTTGAGAATTACGTTGTTGTAGATTTGTTGGTAGCTCATTGATTGGTGGTTTTCACTCGATTATCATTTTTCAACGCTCATCCAAATGTTGATGTCTTGTTAAATTCCACTTACATTTAGATCAAGGGCACATGGCTCATGTCCCTCGCATAGTTTGTTGATCCTTTCCATTTATTACATCGTTGTTATGCCAAGCTGATGTGTTGTCAAGAATTCTGTTGAATAAATAAGTTAAAGTTGATTCAGAACATTTCGGATTGCTTGAAGTCTTTAACTTCTCCAAATGTCTTACGGACGTGCCAAATTTCTAGTAGCTTTTTTATTAGCCAGAGTTTGGTCCTGTATTTTCTGTATTCTACAGACAAAAAGTTATCTTTGGAATTAGGGTGAGACATTACTGGAATTTAGAATTAAAAGATGAAGAGTACTTATCATATGAAGGAATGTTGGTGGTTCATAATGTTTACTTGTACAAGTTGTCGGGCTTTAGCAAAATCAGTGTGAATAAAGCTTATTTTGTCAGCAAGCAGTTTGGCTCTTGTTCTGTTTTCCATTGAAGAGAATTTCTCTTGATGATCTGTTTCTTGTGAAAATTGCGTTGTTTCAAGAAAACTCAACTCAAAAACTTGTGGGCCAAGGTTCAATCCTATAGTTAATCGTGTGGTCTATGATCTGTCTTCTTCAGTAGCAGAACGACATACGAGTTTTTCATGCTAAAAAAATTGCAGGTAGATATTCATTTCCAAAGACAACAAATATACTGCATCAAATTGGAATTTCTGTGACAACAAAGGCGTTGAAAAAACATTTCTTGTGGACATTTATTTCTAAAGTTATCTCTATGAAATTCTCTCATAAGCTTTGAAATTCCTGCAAAATGTGCAGGAGCTTGCTCATGGTGCAACTTCCAAAAAAAACTCAGCTTTCTTATTAACTCGCTTAGGTAAATCTAGTAGCGGTATAGCACTAGAGACTTCTTTCTACGTTGAGATCGACATTTGTCATGTAGGGCATTGATATTGGCTAGGTTGGTAGCCAAAGTCTTACCAGAATTTTATCCGGTTAATCTTTAAAAAACCACGTCTTTCTTTAATAAAAACTTAGTTTGTTAGATTTTGAGATTTGGATAAACAGTTGAAACTTCAAACCACCTCTTTCATTATAAAGAATTGTGAAGGACTCAAGCATTATTATTCTTGATAAAACAGCGGTTGCTAATTGTTTCAATGATTGGCAAACTTGCAGATGTTATGTTTACTCTAAGAAGGAACTCCTCTGACATGATTGATATTAATCACAGATGGACCTACTAAGATAATCAATTGGCATTCCTTCATTTAAAACAACTGCGTTGTCTTTTTCCTATATGTGTAATCATACACGTAAACATATTTCCTCACGTTCTTGTGCTAATCACTTGTTCATTAAGAGCTAAACATTATGCTGCAACAGGTAAAGAGCATCACCAGCTTCGCTAAATTCAATCAGAGATAGGGAGAAATTTAACTCCAAGTGACATTGCATTACCTGTCACATTTTTCTTCAGACGTCTCATTCTCAACACTTGTTTTTTGTTTTTGGATGAGAATTGCTGTCCCAGACAAGGACTGCACAGAATCCAAGCTGTCCATTCACATGGAGATATATCATGTTAGACAAAAAAATGTTCTTGGTTCAAACAATTGAAGCTCAGTTCAGTTGAGTTATCCACGCAAGAAGAAGGTGGCCTAGAAGTTTTGTTTCAAGCTTCAAAAACCAGGACAGAGAGATGGTGTCCGTAGCTGTTAGCAGTGAACAGGAAGGTTTATATTCCTCACCACATTTCAAGGCTTTACAGCTCATGTAATTACCAATAGCATGTGCCTCTCCTTTTCATATGCCAAGACAGTTGCGTTATGCATCCACTGCCTTGACTTTCAACTAAAGCTGAAACTATATGCTTTTATTGTTAATAAGATGGAACCCCATTTTCTTGGATCCTATTCCTCGCCAGTGGATCAGTATGATTTATTTTCCCTTCAATTTTTGACATGGAACACTTTCATCATTGCGTTTTTTTTGTAAATGCTTGAAGTCCCACTAGACTAGCTTTCACGTTCATGACCAAATAAATCTCTCTTCCACTACAAATCTTAGGCAGTTCAAGTTTTTGAGCTCGCAATCTTACCTTAGGTAAAGATTATCTGAAACTTTCTCGCGAAGAGCAAGATACTGATTATCCAGGTCAATACCTGAAGATTTCTGTGTTTTTATTTGGTTTCTGTGTTTTCAAAGCATACATTATAATTACGGGAGCTGCGAGTATTGCAGGGTAAAGGGGTAAGATCATGATGGGGAGGAACAACTTGGATGGTTTTACTTATTACCAGGCCGAGGAAAACGTCAAAGGCTCTTGTTTTCTTCGAGAGGCATTTCTTTTGTCTGTACGTTATTGGCTTTTATTGATTAATTCTGTTACCTTTTCTAGTCATCCAGTCAATGCAATTACTAGATTCGAAGTTTCAAATCTTGTCTTCACGGTGATTAATAATAATAATTAAAGAGTGATAATTTCAATTTGCCTCTAAGGTTCAGGAATAATCTAGGTTTTCACCTTGTACTACTGACTGAATCAATGCCATCCCTGACTTTTCAAACACAAATCAATTTATTCCTCTCGTTTTTTTTTATTAAAGAATAATATAAATCAAATTTTAAGATTTAAAATTTGATAAAAGATATAGTTTAGACTAAAAAGTGAAATCTAAGATACAAAATGAAATATAAAAAGATGAATGGTAAAGGTATGCATCTATGGAACTCATTATTGGAAACTACTTTACTTTCTTTCTTTTTCTTTTTCAAAATATCACTAGTAAAATAGAGCAAGACTAAAATTATTCGATAGAAAAAATAATGAATTGTTAGTAATTCAATAGTTTAATTTTATTAATTTTTTATCTATAATATTTTAATTTGATAAGTTATGCATCACATCCTCACCATTCATGTTGGTTTTATCAAATTTGTTGAATGCTACTTAATAATTATATCAAAAGTTAAAAGATATTTTTTTTTTTTTGGATATTATATGTGTGAGAGAGATGGATTTCTCGGCGGGGTAATTTTAAAGTTCTGACTTTTGTGATTTTCCTGATTTTAAACCTTTCATTTTATTTTCAGTTACTGCCTAAACTAGATGGAAAACAGATTCCGAACACCATGAACTCAATAAGTTTAGCTGACAGGTCAACTTTTGACGACACGTCGTTTGGTGGTGGGGATACATGGTAAGCTGCCAACCCATCATCCATTCGGTGGGTTCCGTAAGTGACTTGCCGTTTTTACATCGTGTCCTTTCACATACCAAGAAAGAAAAGGCTCTGCAAAGAGCTTCCCTGCAATCAGAGAGAGAGAGAGAGACTTTACTGTTACAACAGCCTCTTCCTTGGAAGAGGTAGAAATTCTAAAATTAAACTCAGTAAGGCCTCAGGGTACAAAGAATTCTTTGAAACAGATTGTTCTTGGACTCGGCAAAGCAGAGCAAACCGAAGAGACATTTTCATTACCCCGAACTACATGTCATGAAACCATGGCAGATGCAACTTCTCTTTTGTTTTCAAGTTCTGCAAATAAGCATCCATGGCCATTGAAATAACAGCAAGACCACCAGATACAAAAATCAGTCCCGACTCCCGACATGCATCTCATTTGTGTGTTCAGATTATGAGCATGTCGTGGCTCTCCGTGCAAAGCCCTGGCCTTGGAGGACAAGCAAGGGGAGCAGGAGCGTTAGTGTCACCGGAAAATGTTTTACACAGAGGAATGAAGTTTCCAAAACTCATGTGGGAGAAATGAATGAGGACGAGGGGTCAAGCCAGACACTTCAATAACAATCACGTTATTAGAAGCTCCATTGCTCAAACAAATGATTATATCATGAGGGAGAGATACAATAGATGGTGACAGCAGTAGATGCTTAATGCCACTACTGAACTTCAACCAGAAATGAAAGTTGTAAGAACATTGGTGGACAAAAACCCAAAACTCTATTTCCCAATACTAGAGACAAATGTCAAGAGATCAAAAAGAAAAAAAAGAAGGAAAAAAGAGGCCATATCATTAATGTCCTGAAAACTATCTTCACTGACTCATGGTAGAAAAAGCATTACTGTTGAGTGTTGAGATCTTGTAACAACAATGAGGGGCAAAAATCCAAAACCCTAAAGTTCTGTCTAGAGAAGTAGCTTTTGTGTACATTGAAGAAGACAGCCAGCTAAATGAGCTCCAGCACATGTAAAAAGAGAAATGCCAAGCAGAGAAATATAGTTATAAATTGTGTTTTAACTTGATCTCACAACAGCACCCTGCCTTGCCTTGATCATTCTTTTGAGCGTTGCTAGCCAGAAGTTACATTCGTCCCACTCACTTGTGGTAAGAAGCACCTGTTCCGAGCACATGAACAGAAAGAGTTATGGTGCTTGAAACGCACTTCAGGTTACCAGCACATACTAAAAGTGTCAAAACATAAATAGCTCTTAAGTAACACATGCCTGGATTTGTAGAGCTGAGCTAAAATCATTTCTGTCCAATGCCTGGCATAGCTGAACAAGCTTATCAGAAGCATTTTTTGAAATATCCCCACTGTTGAGTTTGGCAAACAAGGCACCTATTTTCCTTGAATTATCTTCAATTTCACGCCTCCTGGCTGGATTTGCACGGGCACCACCCAAAGCTTCTGATGTCTCGTTAAACAGTCTTGTCAATGTTACAATGACTGGTTTATGGTGAGCTGAAACACGTTATTGAAATACATTTGTTAGTCAGTCACACATCATAGAAATCATTGTAGTATACAAGCAAAGCATTTAAACTGTTATCATCAAATGTTAGAAACCAAACTAGTTGGGATTCCAGCAGATTATTGATCCAGACTAAACCAACATTTAAATTTCAAATGCTCTGATAGCAATCATTTTCACTCATTTTAGTCACGCATGATTTCTAGTCTCAAACCATCTAAATGCTACAACATCCACGACAATTGATTACTAGAACTGCCTATCAGTGAGGAACTGCAGCCTAAATGTTTACTAATACATGACAATTATTTTTTTTATACGGCCTTAAAGCTACACACAGATAACCTCAACTTATATAAGATAGACAACCCTAGTGAAACCAGAAGTTTTCTAAAACTATTAGAAGATTAAAGTCGATAACCAAAGTAGATCTATTTTAGCGAAAGTGCAATTTTGTTATGGCAATTACCAGGCACATTTGATGTATCGACTGTTTGCACAGTTGGTGGTGGAGCAGCAGGAGCCACAGCTGGTTGGACTGGTGCAGGCTGAGTAGGACTAGGTGGCTGCATCAAACCAATTCCAGGTCTTTGAGCAACCCCTGCAGGCCTAAATCCCATTGGTGTTGGGCCAGGAGCAGCAACTTGTGGCATTCCGTGGCCAGGAATTGCACCCACCTGAGATGTAATAGGTCCTTGAGAACCAGTTGGGGGTTGTACAGGATTATAAGCAGAAGTAGCAGTTCCCTGAAACAAGCAAGCAATTTTTTTAGTGTATCACTCAGAAACATTAACACCAGATTTGCAATCAACAGTAAAAACACAGACTGGATATAACTGAGAACCCAATGTGGGTTGCTGATACTGTTGTGCATTTCTTAGACTGGGAACATTTGCTGGAACGAAAGTCCTGGTGGCTTGTTGAGTACCGGCATGAGGTGCAGGTGGAGCAAAACTTGGCTGTAAGAACAAAGGTGAAGTGATGAGTGGTAGTAACAAGTAGCACTAACTATTGACACAATTGTCAATATCTATCCCAAAGAACAAAGAGAACATAATTCAAGCTTCAATCAACACATCTATATACAAACAATCTCTTCCAGAAAAACATCAGTTTGAATGTCTTGGTACATAAAGGATATCACCAAGTCAGGAAATAAATCATATGTATATGCACTCAAATACGTCTGAACATGCAGGTGAGCTATGTGATAAGTTATCTTTTACATCACATAAAATCAAGATAAAGAAAACAGAATACCTGAGGTGCCTGAGGAGCAGGAGTTGGAACGAACATTTGGGGCTGTGGTGCAGGCTGATATGCTGGGGCCTGTGGTGCAGGCTGATAGGGAGTAGGAGCACCATATCCTCTTCCGTATGAAGAGTCAATAGGTTGCTGATAATTTTCACTGTATGGACTGCCAGGAACACTCTGATGCATTTGTTGAGCTACTGCTCCCTAAAAAATAAACAAGCATGAAGTGGTCACTCACGTGAGCAACACATCACATTCTCTAGAAACAGCAATTAAAAAAAACATGAGGAATGAGTGTCCACCTGATAATAAGAATGAGAGGCATCAGCCACACCAAAACCAGAATTCTGGGCACCATAAACTGATCCAACTTGCTGTTGGCTGTTCTCAAAAGGTGGAGCCTTAGCTTCTTTTTCTGCATCAGAAATCAATTTCTTAATCTGATACTCAGTTTAAAGACAGCACTGATAATGCAATAATGCCAGGGTCATGAGGCTATAGGAGAAGTTATGCTGGATTGTATTAGTGCTGGATTCAATTGGGGGACCTACTTTAACCACAGTATAGATGAGCTCTTTCTTGTTTCAACTAAGAAACACTTCCTTTACCACAATACACCAGAGTTATTAAAAGATGTCATTATATGACCTGAACATGACTCAACTTTGACCACACCAGATCAAGCAAAAAGAAGTTTCCACACAATCCATTTGCTTTGTCAGTTCACTAAGAATGAGCTACACCAGGGGTAAAGGAAACCCTGCACCAAATGGTAAGGACAAGGCTGAAAAGAAAAGCAGCCGAGCTGACTGATGGAGCTGACATAGCAGGCATCAACTTCAAATCAAGTATTTCTATTGCCAGGTCTCCATACTATGTATTTAAACCTAAATTTCTCACTAGGATTGGTAGAGGGTAAAGGGAATGAGATTGCAACATCGCAAGTTTTACCACTTAGTAAAAGTATTTATATATATCATAGACAAAAGTTTTGCTCCCTTTGTTTTCCCATTTCCTTTATTTTGTTTGGCTCAGTTTATATACTCATATTAAAAAATTAAAACCAACAAAAAATAATACTCGTAGATTTGGAATCTTGAGATTGTGCTTTCAATGACCATGATCTAGATAATATCCCATATTAATGTAACTGTTGTTGGAATAGAAAATAATGGATGATCTCTCAACATCATAATGTCTGGAACTTGACTGAAAAACTAAGATTAAGGATTGAAAACTGTGAAGTTTTATAATTCTGCGTAAGAATTTTCAACAAATGATGTACCAGTTTCTGTGGAGAGAGCAATACGGTCTCTTAAGATTGTAAGTTCAGGAGACAATTCATCAGACCCCAAAAGTTTCAAGTACTCCAACGCTGTTGTTAAAAGGCCCTGACTGGCTAAAATTTCAGCATACTTCTCAACAAGCTTGCACAAAGAGGCACTAAATTGCTTTTGGCCACTTGCCAGAGCAAGTACGATAGTCTTCTCCATCAAATCCTAGCCAAACAAAGAATATAAATCAAACTTCCACAATGACAAACATAAAATACTGTTGAATTTCTACTTCACTGCAGGCTGACCTGAAGAAGATCAATGTACGATTTCCCTTCACTCTCGACTGTTAGACGCCTTGACCAAATTTCTACTGTTTTGTCAATATTGCCCGCGCAGATATAACAAAGAGTCGCCGCCAGTGTATTACCGGCAGCCATTAATTTTGAAGCAAGTGAATTGCATAGCATACTCCATTCCTCACTTGGTGCGAACTGTTATTTATGATGAAAGTAAATCAATATGGAGCAAAAACAGTGTCTTGCACATCTGTTTTAAGAAACATTTCCATGTGAAAACCTCTCCTCATCACAGGTTCACATAGAATTCAAGTGTAAGAATTGCAGGGTCGAATATTTCATAATTAAAACGAACAGTTCAGTCCAAATATAAAAATTGAGGTGTAAGAATATCTCCACTATTTTCTGCAAATAAATGTCTAAGCAGGCACTACTTCATGCACATAAATTTAATTCCAACAGAAATAGCAAAAGCAAATAATCATCAATCAACATTTAGATAATAACAACAGGATATCTTCCAGTAGTCATAAAAAATTTAATGCTGAATTCCATCAATTTTTATATATGATATTCACTTCTTCAGGATTTGAGGAGCTTACTGTACAAAGCAGTGCAAGAGTTTCTTTCCAGTATTTGAGTGACCTGGAGTTTACGAGGGTCATTAGATCATTGTTCACCATTGCAGAAACAATCTGAAAATGAAAACAGTTGACAGTGAGGTGACAACTTCTAACTGATTGATAATAGGGGAAAGAATACAGCATTGCAATACGGATACATCTATTTGCAAATACATTAATGGCCTTGGTGCAATAAAACATAAAAACATAAAAGGGAAAAAAATGTAAGTTAAGCTACCTTCAAGTAAGGTGAAGAGCTCAATTTAAGATATTGGTCACGTGTCTTCTCCCACAATGAAGTGCCACCAACATGAGCAATGACTAAAGCATCAGCCATTTTATTTGCCGATATGCACTGTGCAACAGCCTCTTTGTAGTCTCCCAGAACCAAAGCACGCTGTATACAATCATCAAATGATGGGTCTGCACTCTCCTCGGGTGTCTCTGTTTCTTGTGATATTTCTTCTGCACTAGGAGCAGATTTCTCAAGACCAACATTATCACCAGAAGGTACCAAAGAAGTATCAGCTTTGGGACTTGGAAGGTTGTTAAAAAAATCTTCCCCATCATCAGCAGAGAATATGGTGGCCTCCTGATTATGCTCGTATCCCATTTCATCGGCTGGTGTATCATCAAGCCGAATGGCATTTATTTCCCGGGTGAGATCGTCCTCCAGTATAGCATCTTTTTCTTCAGCTGGTACGCTAAAACCAAGGTGGGAGAGCATCCTAGTTCTTGCAGTTCCATCTTCTTCAAACATAACCTTCAAGAAAGCCCAAGTTTCTCGATCGTCCTCTGATCTGCCAGGATGATTGACCAGACAGGCAAAACAATTAGTCAATTTATTTGAAGGAAAAAAAGAGAGTAATTGACTCTTTTTCTTGTCCTGAAAAGAAAAGGATTGCTTAATATACAGATGCATACTCAGACTCTTGAGATTTTTTATCACATAAAGCCTTCAACAATGGCTTCTCCCCATTTTGTATGGCACTTTCAAATTCAGATGACCGACTCACCAAACTGTCTTCTGTAACTAAGTTATGCAAAAAAACCTGAGAGAAACACTGAAAAGAGTAAGTACAAAGGACAAGTTGAAAATACATGAGAAAGAACAACTTCACCCAGAAAAGCTACCTCGGAAGCACCACCAGCAGATGACCTAGGGCGAAACGATACTAGCTTTCCCCCAAAGCCAAAAGAAGCCCCAACAGGACGCTTATACCATTTTGGAGCTCTTAATTTTTCTGCATAAGAAAGACAGTAAAATAGATATTCTGAAATGAAACTCAAAATAGAGTATACAGGCTTCAAAGCATGAAAGGAACACAAAAAAGTATTAAATAAAAAAGGACCATAAATGAAATGCTCAATCTTCAAAGTCCCGAAACCCTAACATGCTTGCAGGGTACACTAAAATGATACTCTATCCCACTCTTTCATTAGATAATCACTTGTATACTATTTCAATCTCAAAGAAAAAAATTGAAGAGGCAAAGTAATCTTAATCATCTTTTAATGTTGATATATCAAGTAGGACATCTTAAGCTAAACAAGAACAATGGCACCACTTAAACTAGCTTAGCTCAGTCAAAGTTTTGTCCAACCTTGGAATTAAAAGACAACCTAAAACCATGCCTGGCTTGATACCAAAACATTATTTTACAGCAGTAAATGACTCAATAGAAAAATTTTAAAATTTAATGTAGAAGGAAGAAGTTGGTGGTGTAGGCCATCAGGCTCAAAGAACACATCCCAGCCAGGATTCGTGGGCATGTTATTATTTCGCAAAAGCAAATTAAACTGCACCAGATCAACTGCTAAAGTTTATGGTATGATTATAATAAATTACATTGAAAACAGATGACAAATTTGACAACACCTCTTGTCTAATAAAATACATTACCTCTTCCAAAATCGCTCTCCCCGGCAATATATCGACTGCAACCCTGCAAAGAAAGATCCAAAACAAAAGACCTCTATAATGGAAATGAAATTTTTTTTAAAAATGCCAAAGAAACTATATCGCATTTCTATAGACTTTTTTAATTTCCAAATAAGCATTCCATTATACAACGTACTCTTCCAAGCCAACACTATAAAGTTTCAACCCAGTGTATCATTTCTTTTTTTATCTTCTTTTTTTCTTGAGGTGCAACATAATTTTATCATGAGTGCATTTTTACCTTCGCTTACTTGCTACATGCTGGCCCACAAGAAGACAACAAATTTGGTAGCAGCATGACATAAATGCTTACCTCAATGTTGTAAATGCCAATCTTTCCATCAAAAGAAGATGCAGATATAACTCCGGGCATCTTGGGATACCAGTGAACATCAAAGTTCCAGTTGGTTCCAGCCGGTAATTCACAGGCAATCTACTCCAAAATTAAAAAATAAGCATCAACCAAGTTTAAGAAAAGCATAGGCAAGTGAGAGCTTGCAAGGAAAAAAAAGGATTAAATATTCAAATTAAATTAATCTCATAGCTACCAAAACAGAAACTTATACAACTAAACTTATACTGCTTCAGTTGTACAAGTTTTGTAGCAGCAATTTCCTGCTGAGTTTATGTGATAAATCAAATTTTTATTCATAAAAAGAAGAAAAACAGAAAAACAAGATTGTTCGATTACCTCTCCAGTTACTGTGTTCCAGCAGATTGTTCGGTTATCTTTAGCACAGGTAAGCAAATATGAGCTGTCATTGGGACACCATGACATTCCAATTACACCTGGTGTAACAAGAGATGAGTAATCAAAAATACTAAACCGCAAATTATCACTAAAGGTCTTAAAGGAACAGAATTATTGAGCCTCAGTGTAAGAATCGGCCCATGGAAAACTGCCAGGATAAGAAAGGAAGGACCATTGAGGATGAAGATATTTAATTAAATATCACATAAAACGTAAACCCTGATTGGTGCACATACATGAGAAGAAAAAAAACATTTGCATTTTCTAGGTCAGAGATGATTTTTGTAACACAGCATGCATATCCTTTCAGCCTCCAATATTACAAAGGATCACGAAATCAGAGAAGTTAAGACAATTGTTTCTAGTGAGCCTACTAGATTTTATACCACACAAACAAAGGAGAATGAAACAAAAAGAGAATCTAAAACTGCTATGAGTTCTATAGAAATCCGTCAAACATCTGCAAATTAAAAGTTATGCGGAAAGCCAGAAACATGATCCAGGTAAGTTAAGAATTTCTTCCCAATCATTTTGTTTTGGGAGGAAAAGGATTCTATAGTCTTGAGGAGGGGTGCTTTGTTGGCTATGGCATCTTCAAATAATATCCTCTAAAAGCAGCTTTATGGGATAGGATAGTATTTCTGGCTTCTTTATAGTGTTACCTCTCAAAAAGATGATAAAACACAAACATAGCCACACTATGTCTGTGTTTGTCTTCTTTTTGTCTATCTATTTTTTCTCTCTCCTCATATCCTAGGAAAAAAAAAAGTTTGAAATATCATATATTATGTCGTACCTTTTGTGTGTCCCACAAACTCCTTCACAGGTTCAAGTATGTTTCGCATATCCCAAAGCTGCAAGCAAAAAGCCTTATGAACTAGGAAACTAGATATTAATACTTGAAAGAAAAACTCTAGCAATAGTTAAGACATTACCCGCAGAGAAGGAGAGCTATCTTCATCTGACGCCACAACAAGCTGAGTGGCAACATCAGGATGCCACTGCAAAACAGAGCACCGCCTTCTAATTGAATCTCCAAAACTGTTTAAGTAGAGGTCTAAAATCAGTTTAGAAGGACAGATTTAAAAGATGGTATGGAGAAGGAATAGAAAGCAGAAACTTACGAAATCGCTGGTTTCTGCTTCTTTAGGTCCCAAACCACTGCAAATGAATGAAATGGTCAGCCTTCCACACTAAAAGAAAATAATAATGTGATCAATGGTAAGTAAGGCCACTTTGCTATCTCACCAGTTATTCCATTGGAAGAAGTGGATGCTAATATATGTTGAACTCTGCAATTCCAAGAAACATAAGAAATTTCTCCTTGGGCAGCAGAACCAGTACCCTACATAAACATCCCACCAGACACAGCACAAAAACGGAGAAAGAATCAGTAGGTACCAATAAGAGAGCAGGAAAGGGAGGGAAAAGGAGGTAGACAGAGGGGTTCTTTAAGTTGAAACCCTACTGCTTCTAGTCCGAGAAAACACTATAAAGAATTAGGCTTCCAGCAACAACTAAAATCAATTTAAAATTTAAGGAAGTTCAAAAATACAGAAGTAAAAACAAACCACAAGCTTTCTTTGATAAAGGATGAAATCAAATTCTTGGCAGCCTCGAAATCTAACTCCTATTATAAATGCGGACAAGAACATACAAAAAATTGCAAGGAATGACACACTTTGGGCCTAACAGATGATATCAAACTTGCCAGGTTTTCCCTCTTCCTTCCACAACCACCCTAACCTTACTAAATGGAGACACCCCATCTATTAGTCAAGTCAGTGGAGTGTATCCAGAGAAAGAAAATAATTCGGCAATAAAGTCTGGCTGCTATTTGCAGCATGACCCCAGTTTAATCTTCCAAAGGGTTAAACACCATTATCTAAACATCCTTGTGTGAGATTCCAACCAGAGGCAGCGCATAATCGAGTCCAAATATATATCAATAACATGGACAACTCTCAAGCTAAAAGAGAGACATTCCCTATAAGAGATTTCTATTCAGAAGCTTCCTTCAGAGCTTATGACGTGAGCTTAATTGTAGTTATGCTACAATGCATGCAAAACTCTGCAGACAACAATGCCAGACGAATGCAGAGCACTTTTTTTTTTTTGGGGGGGGGGGGTTGCAAAGATTATGAGATTACAGCATCATTACAATTTATCAATTCGAAAATTTATCATCAAAGACTGATACTTGGATAATTTAAGATTGTTTTGGGCTATGGAGGCATTTCGGTACAGTAATCCTTGTTATACTTCATCTCAATCCTAATACAATAATTTAGAAGCTTTTGATTGTTGAATTTAGATTTTCTGGTTGGGAAAATTATATTAGCCATGTTATTATGTACTTCTAGGTAAGCAGGCATAAAGAAACAAATAATTGGATGTTTTTCGGCGCAAATAAACCTGTTGTCACATAGTTTCAGTCCTTATCCAAACATTTTGAAGCTTTTATTTGTTAAACTTGGATTTTCTGATTAGGAAAATTATATCGGTTTGTGTTATCTTTACTTCAAGGTAATGATGAAACACTAAAAATCTTCTACATCATTTTTTCTAAAAACATTGTTGGATTCAGACACTAGATAGAAAAGAAGGAAAATGAAGACCAAGTGTTGAGCAGTCAATACTTCTCTTCTTGGGCATACAGGCTCCTTATAGTTGGTTTGGTGGTGAAGAATAGACACTTAAGAAGGTACAAAATTGAACAAACATTCCAGCAATGTGAGATGTAGGAGATTGTAAGGTTAATTTCCAAACACAGGTAACAATATTATACACCAATTCCCCTAGGAAGTAATTAACAAACATCATACACCTCCAACTCATCCCTTTTACCGTACAGAAAGCTCCTAAAAGAGATTTGAGGGATTAAAACTCCAATAACACCATGTTCAATCCAATCAAATCTTCATAACAATGCCAATAAAAAATATCTCCTTGAACAACTTTGTAACCAAATTGATTAGGACCTGTAACTTTTCATAGGTGTTATTGACTTATTAACAGATATTCCTGCCATTCTGACCCCTCTAATAATCTAATAACCAACAAACAATCATCTTTTCCATCTCATGTCAAGATATTTCAGCAAGCTTCCAAGGATCTCATATCAAAACCAAACACACAGCCTGAACCAAGTGTTCCATTGTTTTCCAAAGACCATAACTAAAAAAATACAAAATCTCAACCTAAACACCAGTCCTTGCTCATTACGATAAGATTGCATAACTCCAATGTTGCACATACACAAACCACACTGGAGAAGTATCATGGATTGCAATGGGTCTCCTCAATTACTTGTAAGGAAAGACTTAAAAGGAAATAGGCATCAGCTGGAGCTGCTGGGTAGCAAGCAAAAATTAATGGATACATGAAAGGAGTCTCAGGAAAAAAAAAAAAGAGGGGGGCAAACACAATCCCAAACACCTCTTTACATGTATATCTAGCAATAAAGAGCACTTTATAATAAATTTCTTCTTCACCAGTAAGAGTTCAATTGAGGGAACATGGCAATTAAAAGACAAAGTACAAGCACAAAGAAAGTTTAAAATGGTTAAGTGTCAAATGTAGCATACTTTGAGAGGTGGAAAATGTGAAGGTTCTGCAGGTGCAGCCACATCCCATATGCAGATTTCACCATCATCAGCACCAGATGCAAGTAAGTTAGGGTTGATGGAGTTAAATTCAAGGCCACGAACCTGAAACAGGGAGGAATAGTGTCAGGCATAAAATCCAACCATCAAACATCTAAACTATTAGAGTGCCAGAAAAAAAAAGAAACAAGAAAAAATTATTTATAAAAGAATAAACTTACAGGTCCTTTGTGTCGCGAAAGATGACTAACAAGAGCACTTTCACTTGGCTCAGAACTGGGAACAAAATATAAAATATAAAATAACGGCTTCATCAAACAAAAGAAAAAAGAATTTAAACAAGATTTACAGTGTAGATTTCCATAACATATTTAACATAAAAAATTAATTTTTTTGCGAAAAATTACATGCAGAGCAGAATTATATTCTTAAATGCAAGAAAATGGGGAACTTCAAAATCCACCAAAGAAATCTATCCACGTCAATGCAAAGAATAATTTCAACTGGTTCCAGCCAAACCATCATCTGTCCAGTAACTCATTACCCATATTAAATACCAATCCTCTACTTTTATACATTTCCAACTTCACAGAGAACTCAAACTTCAAAGCACAGTTAAAAACAACCAAAAGATCAAGGCACGAAAATAAAAACCAAAACAGAAAAGAAAGGTGAAAAGCTCTTGTTTCAAATTTTATAGAAATAAATTCATATCAACGCCAGCTCAAAATGAGATTCAATCACCATCTAAACAGCCATTCCAACAACCAAATGAAATTCATTGCCAAGAAGTTCTACTACACTCAACTCAAAATTAGGTTTTGTCCGAAATTTAATTTAAAAACAATTAATTGGGCGGAAAAGAATATAAATATAAAGCTCATGAGAATAAAAATTTCCTACAGACCACATAAACTTCTACATTCCCACCTATAAAATCACAAACAAAACTCAATTTAAATCAAGCTGAGCATTCCCTGATATACCAGTTTTACTATTTTAAATCTGAACACAATCTTACCAAATTCCCATCTTTCCCTATATTCCCAACTCGTAAGAAGCAACTCTGATCAAGACAATTCTGTTCAATTCAAATCCCATTCAAAGCAAAACCAATCCATGCACAAACAAAACTAACGAAACCGCCTAATTAGTATCAGATCTCACTATACTTCCGAAATCCTCCCCTTCACTCCCAATTTCACTGACATTTCATCCCAATTAACAAACTAATCTCAATCAATGGTGGCAGTACACCGCGGCAGAGCAGCAGGAGCCGGATAAATTCAAAATAGATAATACATAAAACAAAATTCAAAAAATACCTTATCAGGGACAAAGGATTCCAAATATCGATGTTGCCATCAACAAGACCACCAGCAATGAGTCCAAGACCATAAGCATCAGAGCCGGATCCATTCCTACCCCAAGCGAGACGATTAAATCTCTCAGAACTCTGACACTCACCAACAACAGGGAGATCACGATCCCCCGATTGGAAATCAAGCTTAAAGATCTCAAGACTCGCAGACGAACTAAAGGACAGATCCACTGCCCCCGCCATCGTCCCCGCCGCCATGTAGGGCGAGTCCGGGGCTAACGCCACCGACGCCGATCTATTTACAGACTTAATAGACGCCATAATTCACTCCTGTATAACTACAAAAACGCCAATCAATAATTGGATCTGATATATGAAGAAATGAGAGAAATGGATTTAGGCTGGATTTTTTTAGGGTTTGATCTAGATTTGAGAGAAAATTGATTTTTTTTTTTTTTTCTATATAGACGTTACACACTTGGCTTCGCTCCTCTCTCTCTCTGTTTGTTTGTGTTGTGAGAAAAGAGAGTGATGTGTTTGCTCGATTTTATTTTTTTTTTCTATTTTTATTATTATTTTCATTTCATTTTTTTGCGTTTTTTCGGGTTTAAGTTTGGTTAACCCGGAAGAGGAAGGTTTTTCTGTGCCCTTCAGGTTGAACCTTGGGAGAAAGTGTTAGGGATAAGGGTTTTTTTGTCTATAACGTATATTTTGAGACGGTAAAACTCTCTTATGTCATTAATCCAATTGCTTTATGACATGTTTAAGTAGTATCTCCACCTTTTTTTTCTTTTTTTTTTTTATTAGAGTAGGTATTTCTATTAACTTTGATGGATTTTAAAATTAATGATTATATAAATTTTTAATAATTCTAAAATTTATAAAATTTAAATTGATAATTGGTTGAGTTAAAATCTAATTAGTTGAGTTAAACACTTGGGTTATTTTTCGCTGTCTTTGTTTTGCTTGATGGAAAGGGCCCATGAAATTGATATTAAGTGCTAGCTATAGTTCGGTGAAAAGAACCATTGGTGAGAATGGTCTTATGGCTCGGAGTGCTTGAAAAGAGACTTTAGATCTATTAGTAGTATTCGTAGAATAAATATTTTTTATTTGTAAATATATTAAGATAATATTTTTTTATTTTAAAATTTTATTTTTAATATTTATAGATTTAAAAAATAAAAAATAATTCTTTTTCAAAAACACGAATTAAATGTATTTACAAACACACCATGTATGTGAGCCATTGTATCTATTTAATTATTCTGTGTAAAGTAGTGTTGTAATGTGAGTGTTGTGTTGTGATGTAATATTTTATAAAAATAAATATATTAAATTGTTTAGTGATGAAATTATATGTCATGTTATTTCTAAAGTCATTTAATTCCTTGATAGTATATTATGATATTGTTTGAAATATAATTATTTTTAATGATATAGCTTGGAGATTTTCATAGAAAAATCAAATGAACTATTTTAAAATATATAGATACTTTCAAGTTCATTGTATTTTTGTGATTTAAAAAATCAAAACATCATAACTAGTATAATATGGAAACTATATAATAAGGTAAAACATGTGGTGTTGATATTTTTGTGATTTAAAACTCTTTAATGTTGTTTTTTTCTTTTAAACAAAACAAATAACTTTTACTTCAAAAAACATCACTTCTCATGTTTTCTATAGTTAAAACTAGTATACTTTTAAACATGTTTTTATAAGTATCAATTTTTATTTTCAAAAGTTGAACAATTTGTTTTGTTTAAAAACATCACTAGATGCCGTAGAAGATTTAAGATTTTTTATGTTGTTTCATTGTTTATGTTTATATATACATCAAGCATCACCCCCTCTCTTCTTCTTCTTCTTCTTTTTTTTTTATCATTTTATTTTATTTTATTTCATTTACTTATGATCTAATTTTACAACCACCATGTAGAAAAAAAACAAAATTTCATGGTCAAACTCAAGTTTTTGCAATTTTGTTTATTCTATCACCATTTTATTTATTTTGTTCATTTTTATTATCCATGTATTTAAGAGAAGATAGAGAAACTCGTTAAGAAATAATGAGAAAAAATAAGTCATTGTTTAGCCATATCATGGGCCAAAAATAGAAAAATATTTGTGTCAATGAGTTTTTTTTCTCAATAAAAGTTTAATGAAGATGATTTATCTCTTTAAACATAATACATAAAATATGATCAAGTTCCATTTAATTTATATTGATTGGATTGGTTTTTTGTTTTTTAGAATGATTTATTAGGTGTCTTGGGATTGTTAAATGTTTTATTATATCCACAAAATATTTTTAGGTCAAAATAAACTAGAAATAGGTTTTTAGGGTAAAAAATCATTGATCTTGATCTCTCATTAGCTACAGGAAATGGCATGTTGCTTCCCACAATGGCTAAATCGTCACCCACCTTAAAACAATACAAAAGCGGATGACATGTTGACTCTTAAATAAAAAAAAAAACAAAAAAAACAATGAAAGTAGACCTAAGCTTCCAAGCCTAGACACATATGAGCTTTTTCTAAAGGTCAAGTGTGTGAGCAAGGGCGGAAAGAGGGGGGGTTGGCAAGGGCTGGGGCCCTGTAAGGAATTTTTTTTCCAACCCTTCCTTTTATAATATTAATATATTTAGTCTAAATAACAAAACAACTAATATTTTGACCTCTTTAATATTTTTTTTCTGGTTCCACCCCTATGTGTGAGAACGATGAGGTTAGCCCATTATCACTTGATCTCTTTTTTCATTATATTATTTTTCTAAAAAACTTTACATAATAACCTTTATATTGTTAATCTTTTTTTACTTTGCATTTATTTTTTATTTAAATTTCAATTGATACTCTCTTTCTGATCTTTAAACTTTTTGTCTTAATCTGTTTTAGATAGTAGTTATTTTTAATTATTTTATATTTTTTTAATATTTCAAAGTGATTATTCTAATTTTCCTTTTTAATTTTTTTCTTTTATACGTGATATAAATATGATTTAGTTGCATAGTGTATTTATATAAACGAGAATCATTTTTTTATAAGAAAAAAACAGCCTATAAGATAAAAAAATTAAAAAAAGTATAGATTAAAACCAGGATTAATTAAGGCTAAATATCTGTTTAATCAATTATCTTTTGCTTTTAGAATAAAGAGTAGCATTTCATTTAAGTATTTTATTATCATTAATAACTATTTTATAGTTCAGATATTCATATATTTTTTAATTTATTTTATATAGTGTAATATATTTGTGTTTTCTAGTTGTAGAAAATCATGATACAATAAAACACTTGTAATATTGATACATTATTATACCACGTTAAAAATTAACTTAAAATTCTACCCTGCAGTACAAACAACATGTCTTAAGAAACAACACATTTGTGCTTTTAAATTAAAAAAAAAATCATTGATATTAACACATTTTTTTTATTATATTCAAAATTAAGTTGAAATTATACTCGCAGAGTAGGTGAAGTAATCATAAAACAAACAGTGAGATTTTAACGAGGGTTTGTTTTTGCATAATAATTTGTTTTTTAAAATATTTTCCTAAGAAAATATTAAACTGATATTGATATATCAATATATTTTAAAATGCATGATGAATGCTAGTGCATCAACTTTCACTTTTATCGCAACAAATATCACGAACTTTTAATTTTTTTCTTATTTTTCTGCATCAAGCAACAACCATTGATTAAGAAATATTTGTGCCGAGGCCAATTTTACCTCCATTTTTTCTTCCAAGGAATTAAACCTCGAGCACAATACACACACGAAAAAGGAAATAATTAAAAAAATCCGACGTGAAGAAATAAAATCCAGTAACATTATATTTTTTCAATTGTTCTCTTCCAGCCCAAAAGCATCTAATTCAAACCCCTGTCCCCCCCCCCCTGGAAACAGTAGAAGCTATCACAAGTTTTTTAAGCAAACAACTTGATCGGAGCAAACAACTCGCTCGGGATATATATATATATATATATATGATTAACACAGTAGAAATTAAAGAAACTACTTTTTTGATGCGTGTTCTTCATAAAAAAACGAAAACCAGAAGTCTTATTTTGCATGATGCCCGTTCTCAAAATCAACAGGAGGATTATGTCGATCGCATGGTAGCTTTATATTGCCTAATGAGCCCGCAGGAACAAGCTTAAGATTCTCACAGTTACACATCTCGATCATGTACCCATCTGGATCACAGAAAAAAAGCTGGTCAATCTTTGTTCCGTTTTTATCATCGTCTATTGTCCTCCTCGTGTACTCAACGTTGAACTGCTTCAATCTCTGTTCCAGTGCTTCCATGTCTTCACACTGCAACATAAATGAATCATTGACCGTATCACACACACACACACACACACACACACACAAGATAAATAAATAATAATTCATCTGCAAGTTCATCCAACATTCATATTGCTTCGGCTCTCATTGATCAGCCTTGTGTTAATTAAACTAGCTCCCAGTTGGTTGTTTTTCAGGGCATGATGCCTCACCGGATAATAAACAGGAAAGAAAAAAGGCGTCAACAGTACTAAATGAGAACACGAGGATTTTAAAGGAATTTTGTATCGACGAGCGTTTATCCAAATGAATATAGGATTATTCACATCTTTCTTCCATTCTAAATATAAATGTTCGTATTTAAAACTCTCCATATTATGTACATTCTAAACTTGGTTATAGTTGTTTTTAAAATATTTTTATTTAAAAATATATTAAAATAATATTTTTTATTTTTAAAATTATTTTTAATATTAACATATCAAAATAATATGAAAATAAAAAGGTATTAATTCCAAGTTAAAAAATAAAAATTTTAATTAAAAAAAACACTTTTAAAATATAAAAATAAACAGTATCCTTTGAATGTTCACAACTCTTATACCATACCTTAAAAAAGTAACAAAATTCTAACTCTTGATTATCATAAAAAAAAAAAAAAGATCAATTATACCCATATATCTATCCTTGTATACATTGAATCTTTTCTCCTCCCTTAACGAATTTTATACTCTCGTTTAATTATTTTTTTATATTCATATCTTCTTCCGTGTACCTTTCTGCAGAAAAATATATGTATGTATGTATGAATGCGCGAGAGATCACAATTCGTGTTTGTTTTGATAGCCAGAGAATCGAATCGAATACCTGAAAAGAAATATGGTTATCCATGGGATCCAAGCCACGATCTGTTTTAGGCAAGCCGTCTTCATCCTTGGCCTGGATCAAGTGAACCCCAACGCCATAATTGAACAGCCATGCTCCTTCAAATTCAAAAGCTGGTGGCCTCTCA
This sequence comes from Populus alba x Populus glandulosa, assembly GCA_033617975.1. Lineage (NCBI taxonomy): Eukaryota > Viridiplantae > Streptophyta > Magnoliopsida > Malpighiales > Salicaceae > Populus > Populus alba x Populus glandulosa. Next base: position 6,914,395 of record CM066151.1, read on the forward strand.
ATCAAGACCAGCCCGAGAACCTTGGAGTAGAAATCAATGGACTCTTTCACGTCTCTAGAAAGCCTCGAGATGTGATTCAACGCCATTTGAGGAACTCGGTCCTCCTCTTTCCCCTCGTTGTTCCTCTCTTCCTTGTTATTATTAGTCTCTTCTTTCTTTTCCATTAATTAACAGTTCAACACCGGCCGGCCTCTGTGTTTCTATAGTACTTTTCTGAGGTGCTAGCACCGCCAGTGTTGTGCATGGCGTTTGAAGGTGGGGTTTTTTTAAGGTTCCCACAAATTAGGGCAGTGGACACGTATGGGATACCGATGACGCGTGGTTGTTGAAGTGTGTGATTTTTTTACGTTGGAGCCTTGGATGGTTGACACATTTGTGCCGTGCGAAGCGGTGGCGGGTAATTCAATATCACTTCTTTGCAAATATTTTTTTTATTAATTAATGTGTGTGGTCGGCCAGTTTAGATGCATCTTGATTATTTTCATAAACCTTAAAATTAATTATTGTATAAATTTTTAATGACTATCATATTAGCGGCTATAAAATTCAAAATTTAAATTTACTAGAAAAATAAATTTTTTAATTTTTAATTTTTATTATTGGATCACTCCACTCCTGGAAAAAATTACAGGAAAAACAAACATTTTAATTTTAAATTTTTATTACTGCAACACTTAACAAAATGGTTACTTATTGGAATCTTAAATGCCGCAAAGTTAGCACAAAATTAGAAGGCTTAGCTTTGCGAGCCCGCCGCTGCCGATTTCGCATCTCGTAGTTGCTTCTTGGATTTTCACGAGATTAGTCGCAATAAATAGAAAAATATTCATGAACACATGCTTTCGTTTGGTGTGAGAATTTTGGGTTTCAGAAAGAAATCATGGTGCATTTTGTTTTTATGTGGTCTTTGTCTTGCTCCGTCCATTAATTGTTAATTCCACAATCATCTCCCGTCGTACGAACTTGGGTAAAACCCCAGCGCAATGAAAGAGCAGATTTTTTTTTTAATTTTTATGATTAAATTCATTTTGGTTTTTTTTCTCAATTTTAATTCTTCAATATTTTTTTATTTTTGAATTGATTCTCATTATAATTTTAAAATTTAGCCTAACTGGGCAGATTAACTTGAGACCCGGCTAAAACCAGGGGCTGGGTTTTAAAAAAAATACAAGAAGGCAAGAACTTGGGTGCCCCTATAAAAAATTTGGGTTAACCTAATGACATGGTTGATCTAGTCACAAACCCGGATGTAACCGGTTGACTATTTAATTTTTTTAACAAAACCAACATTCTTTTATTTTATAAAAAAATATTAGGGGTCAACCCGAGATGACCGGATGACTTTGTCAAAACTCGTGACTTGAGCTGGGTTTCAAAACTAGGGTCTTTATAATTTGTTTTAATTTGAATTTTATGAGGTTATCATATATATTTTTGTTATCATATTATTAAGTTAAAAATTGTTAAATTTGGTGAAGTTCATAATTCAGACCACAAGGTTGGCGGATTAAACAGTGAAACTAGGGTCGATTTAATAAATCATTATCTCAATATTAAAAATAATATATCATCCTAATTTATCTTTAAAAGTCAAACCACATTTTTTAACGTTTAGGATTGCCTTTAAACATGTCAAGTAGATTTGGTCATGTCAGGATTACTCCCAGATGAGTTAATATTAAACTCATACAAGACAAGAAGTTGGTTAAAAAGTTTCAATATTACCCTGTTAGGTAAGCTCTCTTTTTCTTTCCTTTACCTTTTTTTTTTAAATATTTCATCTTTTATTTTTCTCCTTTTCGATTGAATCCTTTTTTGTTTTTGTTTTTTTTTTAATTTCATCATTTTAAAACTTGGTTAATTTTGAATTAATCTTTATCATTTATTCTGTTAGCTTTTTCTAAAGTTATCACAATCTCAATTAAACATCTTCGTATTTAATTGATATTTAGTTTTATGAGTGTCTATTTTCAATATCATATTATTAAGTTGTTAAACTTGATGAAGCTCATAATCAGGGTTATAAGTTTGATGGGTTAATCCACGGGTCTAGGTCGATTTAATATATTACCGTTATAAAATTAAAAAAAATATTATTTTGAGTTTTTTTTTTCTTTTTCATCAAACCACACATTTCATCTATTATTTGGGTTACTTGTGAAATTATCAAGTTGACTAAATCATGTAAAAGTAATTTTCAAGTTAATTTTCAAACCAGGCTAAATAAAAATTCAAGTTAAAAAGTTTTAAGGTTTATTTATAGAGTCAAAGTTTAATAAAATCAAATAGTTCACATGACTTAAATATATTTTTTTCAAGTTCAAAAAAATTACATTTTGACTACAATGTAGCATATACCGGTAAAATAGGATAGACAAAACTTGTTGACTATAACAAGAAAAGTTAAGGAAATAGTAGCTAAAAACTAGAGGAGGCGGGGGGCTTTTACTTTACCCTTACTCGCGTAACATTATTCAATACTCAATAGAGTAATTTTTTTTAATAATATATTCAATTTCAAATTTATTTTTTAATATTGGGAATTAGGTTATATTTTTTTTAATTTATTTTTTATAAGTTTAACTCAGATTTATGACCCAAACCATGGGCTAAATAAATTAACTTGGTTGATTCAAGTTTTTTTCTTTTATTTCTTATTTGACTTTTGTTTCTTCTGGATTTATTTTTCAATATTGGGTTAACAAGAAATTAGACTTAATTGTTTTATTTTGGTTTACTTTTTATGAGGTTATCTCCAATTCGTGACTCGGGTTACAAGTCTAATGGGTTAATATTAGTGACTCAAGTTTTTTTTTTTTTTGCCGTTCTTAATCATTTTATTTTTAATTTCACATTTCAATACAAGGTTTACTGAAAATTGAGTTTTATAATTTATTTTGATTTGCTTTCTATTGGATTATTTTGATTTCATGATCTGATTCACGAGTTTGGTAGGTTAGCACAAATTAATTAGAGTTATTCTATAGGTCTTTTTCTAATCGATTTTTTTCTAGTTTCATATTTAATGTCAAGTTTATAAAAAATTGAGTTTCTTAATTTGTTTTGCTTTTCTTTCTACGAGGTTATTATAATCTTATGACTTAGTATGTGGATTGAAATGTTAACTCAAGTTGACCCAAATTGATTAAATATATTGTCATCTCAATGTTTATTAATTTTTTTTTATCTAAAATATTTATTTTGCGTCAAATAATATTGTTATCAGTTACTCAATTTGTCTTTGAACCTATCAAAATAATTGAGTTACGTCAGATCAATTCCTATATTAATTTTTTTATACTAAAAAACATTAAAAATGTCAAGATAGTAGACTAATTATCTAGTTATATTATAAAGAAAGCTAAATGACGTGAAGATTTACTATACCTCTATACACAAATTATTGTGGATTGCGACAGTGAAATTACATAGGTATGTTGTGTAATTAAGAGGACCATAAGCGGTGTTTTAGTGTTTTCACTGTATTTTTTTATTTTTAATTGAAAAGTTGTTGGTGTATGTTCCATACACCCCAGCGAGTCGATGGCGCCCGCGCCATTAAGAAGGCGCATGGATGCTTCCTGGTGGTCAAATCAAGCAATCAACCGTATAAATAGTTGCGCAATTGTGTCCTCTTTCACATGGTGTGACACATGTAAACATATCATGGTTAGATTGCCGTCGGGTGATCGATTATTTATGCTTTTCTCTTTCTTGACAACTAAAGTGTATAATTATCCTTTCATTGTTTGTTGTTTACTTGTGTCTGACATGGTTGACATACCAAAAAATCTTGGATTAGACAATCATGCCAGACCCAAACGGCTTGGGCCTAACATGATCACTTAACCCAAAATACTCAAAACATTCTTTATACTTTTAATATTTTTTATATTTTAAAAAAATAATATTAACCTATTACGAATCGGGAGCCAATATACTAGTTTTATATCAATAGTGAAAATTCTTGAAAATCCGTTAAAGGGGCCAACCCTGGGAGGTCATAGACATAGTTTTTAAACCCAGCCCAGTTCAAGCCTCATGTTCCTGATTTTGACTGGATAACCGGGGTCAATTCTTGATTTTTAAAAAATCAAAACGATATTATTTTACTAAAAAAACAAAAATCAATAGGTTGCAATCAAGGTTTTTACCTAGTCAATCAGGTCATCCTAAATTTTTTATTTTTTTATTTTTTTTAAACCTAATCTAGTTTTAATTTCAAATCAATTGAGTTCCAAGTTGATCCCTCATGCCAAGTTTTGAAACTATGGTCATAAATCATAACTTTAACGTACTTTTATTTCGTAGTTTGAAAGTCCCTCGCAACCCCGAGGGCAAAAAAAGAAGTAGAAATCACTCAACAGTAGCGTTAGCCCACACATCTCACAACCGACCCCCCCCAAAAGCCCAAACCACCAACTAGCCGCCACCGCCACCAACACCACTGCCAACACAACACCAACATAACCATAATAATTGTCCGCTTCTCCTAGTCCAAACAGAAATAGCAAAGCGAAGAAGATGTACAGGGACGTGTCTAGCTGCAACACTTACAACTATGGAGACGCCTTGTACTGGGACGCGCGATACGTCCAGGAAGCTGAGAGCTTCGATTGGTACCAGCATTACTCTTCTCTTCGCCCGTTTGTTCGTCGTTATATCCCTACTTCCTCTCATGTCCTCATGGTTGGCTGTGGCAATGCTCGTAATTACCCCCTCTCAAATCTCACTCCCTACCTCTCCCTCATTATTATTATTGCTATTATCATTATCATCATTACTACCACAACTAATTCCCAGTCTTCGAATTGATTCCCGTTTTTGTTCTTTGTACTGAAATTATCGGACTTGGGCGCTGATTTCTTGATTTGAATCAGCTCAATGTTTGTTTTTGAATTAGAACTTTTGGTGGGCTGAACTGGAATGCTATTCTGGTAGGAGATCGAAATGTGAGAAATAAAAGAAGTATTCGTTAAAGTTTGTATGCGCTGTTAAGCCTGTCCCACTAGTAAGGTCTGATATTGGATTTAATTAATCAGACTTTATTTTCAAATTTTGAGTGAAATTGTTGTAAATCATTGCAATGTAAATATGAGTCCCAAACAGCGAATTTTGGTGCAAAATTGTTTTTTACAGATTGTTTGGTAGACTGGATGTAACCCTAATCTTGATGATGATGTTCACCTGTAATGTTTCTGCCAACTGTAAAATTGGACAAACTTTATTGCATGGACATCTCTTATCAAATGAGCTCCTGAACTCTGCAAAGAAAACGGGGTGTTACTGTTCTTGTGCATCTAGAGACGCTCACGTGCATGTGTGTGTTTCTGTATGCATATTTTTGTATTCGATTATTCATACGATGCCATTTGGTTTTGCATTGTAGTTATGTCAGAGGACATGGTTGAGGATGGATACGAAAACATAACGAACATTGATATTTCGTCAGTGGCCATTGAGATTATGAGAAGAAAATACGAGCATGTCCATCAGCTCAATTGTATCCTTTTAAAAGAACTGCTTTATCTTCCGTTGTGTAATTAAACTTTGCCATTTCTTAACTAGATACCTCTACTTCTGTGTGAGCTTCCTTTATGATTTATGTATGATAGACATGGAAATGGATGCTAGAGATATGAGCTTCTTCCCTGACAAATCTTTTGATGCTGTTGTGGACAAGGGTATATTCCTCTCTCTTCCTTTAGATCTTCTTTTTAATGTTGATGGGTTTTTTATTAACTTGGTGGTTTGTATGTTGACTTTGTTCTTGCTGTTCAAATTCATCCTCCTTTACTCATGGCCTACCAATCCTCAATCCAGGGACTCTCGATTCGTTGATGGTATGATGTGCATCCACATGCTCTTATAAATTCTTTTCTAAGTCCTGAGGCTTTTAGGACCATTCTTTCCTTATGTTGATTTTTTGTACAATATCTGTGTAATGTGGCAGTGATGCTTCTATTAGCAGTGTCAGAATGCTTGGGGAAGTAAGCAGGTTGTACTATGCATAAACTTTACAAGTTTAATTGCTCATTTTGTTTGGTGTTAACAATATATACTTTATTCTCCTTATAAATATGATGCTGTTGTATGTTTATGTGTGTACTTGCACGTGATAATTGCAATAATCTCCACTAAGTTTTGTTTTCCTTTTTTTTCTTGTAGGCTTCTTAAATGTGTTGTGTGTTTTTGTGTGTATGTGCACTTTTAATTGCAATAATCTCCACTAACTTCTTTTCCCCTTTTGTTCTTGTAGGCTTTTTTAAACCTGGAGGAATTTATATGTTGGTAACCATATACCTTAATAAAAAGCTATATTCTTCTCATTTTTCACCTTATGCTTTTGGAAATTCTTAAAAATGATGTTTTTTTAAAAAATATTTCTCATATACAGATAACCTATGGTGATCCCAAAGTAAGGATGCCTCATTTGACCCGGTCCATTTACAATTGGAAAATCATATTGTACATAATACGTAAGTGTTCTTGGCTTTTCACCTTGAGCTTTACAGAATATTTTCTCTGTCCTCAGAGTTTTTGTATGTTGAATTCATTAACTTTGGGTCAGAAATTGTTATATTCAACTTGTTAATTCAGGCTTGATTTAAAGTTCACAGTTGTTATGATCCATGTACATGTTTCTACAATTTCTCTTTCCAAACAACACACATCATTTATTCATTATGCAATTCAAACTCTCCTTGTATGATTGTTATAATTAAAAGTATTGGTTAAAAACTATCCTTTTAAAGTGCTTAAGTGAAATACAAAGCAGGTAAAACGATTCTGAGCATTAAGAAGTTGTTGCAGAAATAAACAATAAATAAGATAAAAATGGTTAAAGAGTATAGAAAAAGGGATATAGGACAAGCCATATTCTAAGTAAGACTCTTTGTTTTCAGTATTCATTGTCATAACTACCAGTTAGATTGATTATTAGCTTTAAGGTTTGATACCTCATAGCTTTTGACTATATCAACTCAGCTGTTCACAGCAGTGGAGCTAGGCATTTTATATATCTAGTTGTCCTTGTGATTGGTTTGGAGTCATAAATTGCTATTTCAGTAGCTTATGTGAACCATATGGCTAAAGTCTGGTACTCATTGTATTGAAGTATACTGTATCTCGAGGAACTTTGAAAGGGGATCAGGCACTGCCGCCTTCTCATGCACAAAGGATTCTGTTACATATAGAATGTGCCTGTTCTGTGAAATAAAGCATCAATTTTTCTTGTCTCTGGGGAATAGATTGTTCCATGCTGCATGCAATACTTCAAATTGTTCTTAAATAGTATTAGATAATGGTTCTTAAAGAAATTTAAAGTTCACTTTCAATGGATATGATAAACTTTGTAACTGGGGAATTTCAGATTGACTCCTCTATTTACTTTCCTGAAGGAACAATGGAAGTTTCATGCAAGGCATATGCAAGTGGTAGCATTCTTTCTGATGTTACCAATGATATTAGCTGCGTACGGAGCACTAAAACTGAGAGCAAGTCAGCTCAAGGCTCAATTGCAGCCAGCTATGCCTTGCGATCTCCTCCAAACTGATAATATAAATTTTCGGTTGGTCTAACCATTTGTGGTTTCTTAACCTGTATTATTCCTGTGATGCCAACAGGAAAATCAACCAGTATGCAAGTGTAGGTGCCTGTTCATTGCGTTCCATGGTGTAATGAGCGAAGTAAATAGGAATTGTCTTTTGAAATGGAAGAAGCATTTTCCTTGTTTGGGCTTTTTTCTATTTTAGAACTTAAAATGTTTAATCTTTTTGAAGCAATGCATCATAGTGTAAAATCCATTCTGCAATGACACTTGTGATCCCTATTCAAGTGCCATATGTGCACAAGGAATGTGTTAGCATTTTCTATTTATGATCATGTTTTATCTATGATTGATGCGTATCTCTTTTCAGTCCTGTCATTTGTAGTATAGGATGCATTTGATTTCTGAATCCTGATTTTTCATTGACTTTATGATAATATTGTGAGCTTCTCAATAGCAAGTTATCAACTTCAATATAAGGAGCTAGAATTTGTTCTTACCCTTTTCCCATACCTTTTCAGCCAAACCAGGTTTTGAAAAACCAGGCGGCAGCTCATCAAACTCGCATTTGGAACCTGTTCCCATTTCTGACACGGGTGTACTTCCAGCAGATTTTGTTTTGGAAGATCCGGATTCTCACTTTATATATGTGTGTAAAAAGATGGATGAAACGACAGAAGTGAGTGATATATCCTCCTACCCATTGATTGCTGATGCTTTATAAGACTAATACATTCAAGCAGTAATGTTCTCGATGTATGATTGTTGTTGCTTGTGCCATAAGGACTAGTTATTGTTGCCCTTTCAGTTTTGTTACAAGATAGAGATTCTCTTGTTGCTTCCCTTGACTTTTAAAATTAGCCTCTGGTTGTGCACATGAATAATAGGAGCGAACGATATCTGAACCCTTTGGAGAAAAGCCTGTGAAATAGGCGTTTCCTGTATCATTTATAGGAGTGGATTCTGATTTCTAGTTCATTATTTTTTACATGAATTTCACTGTAAAACTTGTTTCATTGGAGGAGCTGCATCTACTGTTTCCCCCATCATTTCTATTCAGGTGTCTTCTTTGGATGAACCCGCTGCCAGCACCAACCATGTTTCTCTTACCATTCCCATAGGAAACCAAAATACTAGTGGCATCATGCAAAGTTTACCTCGTATTATTCTGTTTACCTTGATTGTCTCCTGCTGGTGTCATCTGAACTGCTCTGAAAAGCAACCAAAATGCTGGCATTTTGGGGAAGAACTTCATTGTTGGGGAAGAACTTCTAATATAGGCTTGTAGATACGTTTACAGTTTAAGAATCCTGAGTTTATTGTTGAAGAGGATAGAAATAAATTGCTTTCAAGTACTAGGCACCAAGCTTTTGATGTAGATACGATCGTTCTTTTGCTGGGTCATTTGTAATTTCTTGGTGGAAGAAATGGCCAGACAATCATTTTTTCCCCATGAAGAAATCCAAACCACCAATGTCTTAAGATTTCACAGACATGATATGTTATGTTATCCCTAGCTTGAGGGGAGCTAAATCCTATTTGTTAGTGTCGAGTAATTCCAGTTGATGAAGGGGGAGATAGAGATCAATGATAACCCTACCCGTCTATAGAGGGGGGGAGACCCTCCAAATAATGTGATGAAAGTACAGCATGCTCAAAATGTTTCTCGGTGTTAACTTTCTTTTTAGTACATGCACTTCTTTTTTTCTCGTTCCCTAAGTTTTTCCTAGTTTTTATAATTTTAATTTAAAAGTTCGTTTTATTTAATTTTAGTTGTGAATTTCAATGAGAAAAGAGACTTGCTGATAAATGAAAAAGGAGAGAAACTCATATAGTGATAAGAAAGATTAATTTTGATATCAAATAAATTTTAATTGATGAGAAAAGTTTTATTGAAATATTTTTAAATATTAATCCTGTCTTGGAAAAGTAGTTCGAGACTAATAAAGTTTGAATTTAACAATAAATGAATTTATTAAGATTTTTATAAATGTTTTAGGTGTTTTTAGACTAAAAATAATTAAAAATTAGTTTTTTATTTGATTTTCAATTGGTTGAAAATGAATAAAAAATAATGTCTTCTTTTTAAAAAAAAAAAAAAAATGAAGAAACCTTGTAGGCCTTGTGTCACATGTTATTTTTTTTTTAATTAACGTGCCCATCTTGTTTGGCCCTACTGTCAATTTTTTATTTTTTATTTTTCAATAAATATTTTGTATTATTTTATCACATTTATCATTTTTTCTATCTTCAATCATATATAAAATACTAAGATCTTATTTTAGTGTTTTTAAATTTTACTCTCTGATAAGCTTGTATTTAGAAAACAGTGCTTGTAATTTTAATACATGTTTTTCCTTAACACAATCAAATATAAATTAATAAGAAAATCAAGTTTAGATGGGAGAAATGTATTTTTTTCGTATCATTTTAAATGAATGAAATTTTATTTAAGAATAGTATAAATTATTATTTTGATTAAAAATATATCAACATCTAATAAAATAAACATCTTGACACGGCCTTATAAGATCATATATGTTAATCTACATGTAATTATAGATTTATTTTATTAAAACATGCATTGTATTTTGCTTTTACACTTCAATATTTCTGAAAAATAAAATTAACACGACCTGTATATATATATATTTTTTAACAAAACTCTTGATCCGACTATTGAAACGGCTTCGTCTCCAAGATAGAGTCATGGGAAGAACTGATACAGCAGTTGCACCTTTCGCTCTAAAGTAGCCAAAAACACTAAATCTGGAAATTAATTTAAATCCAACGAGGATCAAAAACCACATTTACAGCAAACATCAGTTACAATACTGATAGAACTCCCATGTCCTCTTCTCCACTACAGCCAAAATGGCAGCCCAAAACACCGTGCTTTTACGAGCAGCCTTCACTGTCTCTGGCAGTGCTTTTACCAAATCTAGAAAAAATAAATAAATCACTGCATTAAGTGCAGTACAGCCACAAGAAGCATCAAAACCTGCAAACAGCGAAAGCAATTTACTATCCTCCCCTTAAATTTGGTAAACAATGAATATAAAAAGAAAGAGTAGATAAATTGGCATAAAAGGGTTCTCTTCTGTCTATCTCTTTTTTCTTCCTTTTTTTTTTTTGCCCATTGGAAAATAGCAAAGAGATGCAAAAAGGCTACACGACGCTACTATTTATGGTATATTATCTGTAATAAATGGCGGTCATGAACTAGAGCACTAAATATAGAATAGCCTTGAACAGTGCAAACTCTATAGATTTGGAAGATGCGCTTCTAGCTAGAAACAATATTTTATAGCAAAATAAAAGGGTGTTTTATAATTCTAACATAAGTTTTGTGAAAATAACACATGTTTTAAAAATATTAGAAAAATAATATAATTTGAATATAACTGCTATTATTAAAAATAATAGTTAAACAGTTATTTCAATAACCATGCTCTCTCAATTTAATTTGACATGGATAAAAATTCAATCTAAATTTTAATGAATATCCAATGGTCAAGAAATTGGATTCAAGATCCAATGATGACCAATAAAGAATAAGACACTGGGATACATCAAGGTTTTGTTTTCTACATGCTTATATCTTGACTAGGAGATTCTAACCACGCATTAAAAGATTACTAAATATAGTTGTAATTTGTTAAAAGTTTTATTCAAGGTTAATTTTGACTTCCTTTGATATTTTTTTAGAATATAGTCAGAATTGTTTCGTCGAGATATTTTTAACAATACAATGTATGTCAAAAACAAAATCCCAGTGTGTTCCTGTTAAAACATCAAGAAAAACATAAAAATATTGAAACCTCCCTAACGAGGAGGCTACAAAGTAATCGCCCAAAGGACAAAACATGTGGGTCTATAAAGTTGACGAGAGACCATTATAATAGTAATATATTAAAAAAAAATTTAAAAATTATTATTATAATATCAATGTGTTTATTTAAAAGTATGGTTGTAATTGTTTTTTAAAAAAAATTTCATTTTAAAATATATTAAAATGATGTTTTTTTTTAAATTATTTTTGAAATTCACGTATAAAAACGATACAAAACACATAAAAAAATTATTTTTTAATAAAAATTAAATTTTTTGTAAAACGGGATAGAAATGCATTCCTAAAAGCTATCAAGTCTAAAGAATTATTGACCCTACCCATTTGCAAAAACAATAGCGTGAGCAGTAAGATGCGTTAGTAACTGGAAACAAAGATTTTAATAGCTAAATAAAAGCTTAAAATAGACCATGAAAAAAACTAGACCTCTATACAAGGAATAAAACACATACAAAAGAAAACAATTAGCAATACTACTGCTAAAATTACTAAATACAGTAAAAAAATAAAAAAAAATTGAAACCTCCCTAACGAGGAGGCTATACAAAGGAACTGCCCAAAGGACAAAACTTGTAGGTCCCACAAAGTCTATCAGCACCTAACCACTTCCAAATGTGGCAAAGGAATCATGCAGCAACACTCTCTCTAAATAGGAGGAGTACAGAGCCATGCAAACTCGCCGTTTGTAGCCCCTCTCTCTCCCTCTCAGGCCATTTGTGTCAATAAAAACGCTCTATCTCTCTCTCTCTCGACCCTCTCTCTCTTCTCTTTTCTATATTTAGCAACCCAAAACAAAGCCCCTTTCCTTTTATCTTGAGAAATTAAGAAAGCAAGTCCTTTGCTTTTCTTTTAAAACCTGACCATCGACATCGGTTCTTGATTTCAAAGGCTCAGGTTTTTTGGTTTCTTAGGGGTTTTTGATCAATTGGGCCTTTGTGTTTTCAAGAGAAAATTATCATGGGGAGAGGAAAGATTGAAATTAAGAAGATTGAGAATGCAAATAGCAGGCAAGTCACGTTTTCAAAAAGAAGAGCCGGGTTGCTTAAAAAGGCTCAAGAGCTTGCCATTCTCTGTGATGCTGAGGTTGCTGTAATTGTTTTCTCAAATACTGGCAAGCTTTTTGAGTTTTCCAGTTCTGGGTATGCATGTATAATCTCTGTTTTTTTCCCCCCAGAATATTGCTCATTGAGTAAAAATAAGTTCTTTTTGGTAAATTTTTGGTATTTATGAGTATTTTTAGGTGATTGCATGTGTTACCTGGTGATAGCATAACTTCGTTGATTTGTGTTGTGATTTTGGAGTCCATTTTTGCTATTTTACTCTTTTTTTTCAGGTTTTTTAATTAAAAAATAGGATATATATATTTATTTATTTTATTTTTTCGTACTTATGAGCTTTTAGTTTAGTTTTTATTTTGTGAACTTCATAAATTAACATGCGTTCATAATTGCTTTTTAAATTACCGTCGCAATTTCTTTTAATTAAGTGGTTAAATAGTAGAATCATGTTTTTTTTTTTTGAGGGGGGTTGTTTGCATTTTTTTGCATGCGACTTTGGATCATATCTGCTGTCTGCTGGAATGGTTTTCTCTGAGGTTTTCTGAGAAAGATTTTTGCAGGGTTTTAGCTTACATTGATTCACGTGCATTTGTTGTCGTAGGTTGATAGAGATACCTTTTCCTATAAATTTTTTTTCAGATTTAATTAAGTCGATTTACAAAATGGGGATTTTTTGCAATGTATGCAAAAGGATTGACGTTTTGGGTTTTTTCTTCACTTTAATGGATCTGTTTTTGGGTGCTCTGTTTTCTAAAGATGTTTTGATGAGCAGCACATTATTGTGCCCGTGAATTTATTATTTAGTACATCAGTAGATCCTAAAATATTTCTCCCCGTGGTGTAATCCTGGAAAATAAAGTAACGAGGCAAGTTAAACTCTCGCCTGTATTATTTAACTTTGTGGAGTTGTGGTTTCTGCATGGAAATTCTTGATCTCTATGATTTTTGCTCTCCTACTTTCAGGAAATGAAGGACATTTAATCTATTGACTACTGACAGGTTTCAACCTTATATTCTGCTTCTTTAGCCATGGATGTTTCGAATGTTTCCTTCTACTTTCCTTTTCAACCTCTTCTCAAAATGTTTAATCACTCTGTTTTATTGTGTTTCATTTGTTTATTTGTCTAGGGAAAAATCTATGTTCCTTGAGTTCTTTCAAGTGTTTGTCAGTTTGCTTTTATCTACAGCATTCTCAGCTAAAACAACGACAAAGCCTAGATCATGGAGGTGACGGAAAGTACTAAATTTCTCTTATTGGTCTTTTTTGGCAGCATGAAGAGAACACTTTCAAGATATAACAAGCTCTTAGATTCCCCAGAGCAGCCTAAAATAGAATGCAAGGCTGAGGTAGTCTTCGATTCATGTTTTCACCAGTACCTTATGTTCTTGTGTGTTTGTGCATGCTGGTGGCATGCCTACTTAAAAAAAGGTGGTGTTATTTTTGTTTCCTCTTATTTTTCGTTCTTCTGATACCTTGTCTCTTCCTTTCTATGCTAGTATAGGCTTATCAAATTCAATTTTTAGAGAATTTATTTTGGAGAAGAGAATTAGATGTGAATACATGCAATTCCTTTCGTAGGCATTAAATTTTTTCTTGGTTAGTTTTGATAACAAGCTCCATGTTATGCAATACCTTAAAGATTGAAAGATTCTTAGGCATCCCTACCAAATTTATGATGTTTGATGACTTCTTTCCTGAATAAGCTTTGTTGTGAAATTGTATGCATATTATCTATGTCTGCCAGGTTAAAACGAACAGTATAAAAGAAACAAATACTAACTTGTTCCCTCTGTTTTGACTTCTACATTTTGGGATCCCCACAATGTTTGATAAATAGCCTCAGGCGGGATTGTTGATTCGGATATGAAGTAAAACTATCTATCGGCTTCATTTACCTCTGGATTTAGGGATCACACAAAGGGAGGAACCTAGAGCATTGCTAGCAGGATCATTGTCCCCCCCAACCCCCCACGCAAATAAAAGATGTACTATGGAAATTTAAGGAGAAATGCTTTCCAATAGTAGAGTTAAAACAAAACACTAAGACAAAAATATCTCATATTGGAAACGCTGGAGAAAATTGATGAGACTTTGCACTTGCTTTATCCCTTTTCACCCCTTAGCACTCGCAGAATATCATTCAATGTGCTTGTTTTGTGGTTTGCGCACGTATAAACTCTGCTTTTTGGATGAGATTCTTTATCAGGTGGAGCAGTTTGTTTTGATTAATTTTTTCTACTGTACATTTTTCTTCAGAAACCAGATTTGAAAGAGGTCGATGTTCTAAAAGAAGAAATTGCAAAGCTACAAGTGAAACAGTTGTATGTCTGCACTAAATTATTTGATTGTGTCAAATGTAGCTTTTGGAATTATGCAAGATCTTATTGTCTGTCTCTGATTCTCAACTTATAGGCGACTTTCGGGAATGGACCTGACTGGATTGAGCTTAAAAGAATTGCAACAACTAGAAAATCAGTTAAATGAAGGGTTGTTATTCGTGAAAGAGAAAAAGGTTCTGCTGTATTTTTCTTCTTTTGCCTATCCTAGTTTCGTTATGAAAGCAAAATTGGGAGATTTTTGGTTGTTGTGGTAAATTACCACAAGTTTTACCTTTGCAGGAGCACTTACTGATGGAACAATTAGAGCAATCAAGAGTACAGGTAATTGGAGCTCTTAATGAAGCATGTTTTCCTTTGACTTAAATCCTTTTTTTCTTAGACAATGTACATTATGGTACTCTCCTGTCCTTCTGAATATTGCAATCATTTTCAGAAGGGAAAAAAAATACTTGCTGAAAATTAATTTTTGTTATATGTTGTCATAGATTTTTTGGACTAAGGTTATGATCCATCCTGTTATGAAAACTGATACTCTTTTTCAGAGTACTTCATTTAGTTTTTGGTTTCCAGGAACAGCGGGCCATGCTGGAGAATGAAACTTTGCGGAGACAGGCAAGGATTGTTTTCTGATACAAATATTAGTTTCTTTCTTTTCTTTGAAAAGTCTGACATATGTAATGGACTGTATTGTTTATTCTTTACATTTTGAAGATTGAGGAGCTTCGAGGTTTCCTTTCATCAACTGATCATCCAGTCCCAACTTATCTTGAATACTATGCGACAGAAAGGAAGAATCCTCCCATAGACAATGGCGCCACAAGCCCTCCTGTAGCCCACTATATTTGCTCCATTGAGAAAGTCGATTCAGACACAACTTTGCATTTAGGGTATGCTGTTTTTCTTGCATTATTCACCCTCTATCCCTCTATCTGACTGGCTGCATGCGGCTGCCTATTGTTTCCTTTTCGTTTAGGTGATTTTGTATATAGATTTTTTTTTTTTTGTAGTGAACCCGCAGTTGCATTATCTGGTACTTCTGAGTTGGAACTTGACACCTGATCATTCAGTTCTTATGAATTGGCATACTGGTTTCTGTTGCTAGTCCTTTTTCCTTTGCTTCCTCGCACATTCAAACACAAACCAACCAAACTCTAGCTGAGGTTTAAAGTCTTCATACAAAGTTTTGATAATTCATTTTCTTTGGGAGAGTTGATTACCGATTTTCATAGATATGGACTTAACTTTCTTTTCATACCTTCCGTCTGGTAGCAGTGGATTCAATCTCTCATTTATTTACACGGATTCAGTCTCATTCTCTCTTTCACAAATGATCTGAAAGGGTAGCCTGATCAAACTATTGTTGCGTATAGCTACTATGTTACTGATTCTCATTCTCATATACGCTCTACGTTTCCCAGGCTGCCAACTGACATCAATCGCAAGAGGAAAGCACTAGAAGGAGAAAGCCATTCCAATGATTCAGATAGTCGACCGAGCCTGCTGTAAATTTATCCTTCTTGCCGTTCTCCTGTAATGTTAATATAGCCAACAAAACTGAAAAGAATATGCCGCAGTTGACTAAAGTTTCTCTTGAGACATCAGTTTGGCCAATCAAAAGAAAATCATGAAAATAGTGGGTTGCGGATATTGCTTTTATAGGAGAAAAGACTGAACTTTCCAGTGAGGCAGAAAGAAAAGAACTGTAGTTGGTTTGCCTAAATTTGAAATGGCATGTAGTGCTTAGTTTCTTGCAATGACTAAAATGGTGAACTTAGCTTTTCTATATGGTAGATGAGACGAAGGTTTACACTTCTTCATTCAATCATTTGAACTTGTTGTGAGATTAAAAAATGCCTTGATATCTTATTGCTACCAAGCATTGCAGTGATGACTTGAGCCTGGGCGAGCCACCTGGGTGGGAACGCCTCTAACCTGCTACGCTACACCCCTCTCTTTGTTATTTTCCAGCCTGTTAATAGATGTAGAAACCTCCATCTGCTCTTACTGGATAAATATTGACTGTGTGGGTGAGATCATGGAGACAATTTTCACAAGTATTTAATAATTCAAAGTTCATAACAACGTAAAAAGGTGTTCTGCCACTTACAAATGATTCTATAGCTACAATCAGAAAATAATACAACCTATATACAGAGGATCAACATAACTATTGTTTCGTATGTCGAATGCCATCAAGCAATTCATTTCTTCCAGCCAATATTTTGGAGAAGAGAGAGTTTACTTCCTTGTCCAAACCATCCAGCAGCTGCTCGAATGCTTTCAATCTTCTCTGCATCTCCTCAGCTCGATGACTTACCTTTTCATTAGCTGTGGCCGCTGCAATACAATCTGCTGCATCTTTCAGCTCTATAACCTCCTTTAACACAACCCCTCTATCCATTACTGCTTCAGAAATACTCATGTCCAGTTTGATCACTGAAGAGTTAGAGAACATCCCAGTAGTCGATTTTCTCATCTCCAAGTATGCCTTAGCATCACCGGACAGACCAGCCAACAGAACATAACATACCCAGAATCCTACACTCTTTAATTCAATCAAAGCTTGATCAATGATCCATTCCTCACCAGAGCATGGTCTTTCTTTCTCATCGTCAACGTTGTCTTGGCCTTTGAAATGCTTGATTGGGCTGTTGAACTTGATTGCCTTGATATGCTCAATTGCCGAAGAAGGTGAACTCTCCACGAGGCTCAAAGAATGAGCCAAAGAAAGCCGAACTCTTTCTAAATGAGACAGAGAAGAGCTAACAGAGTTAAGAAGATCCAGCAAGCTCAAGCTATACTTGAGATATTCTTCAACAGACTGGGACTTCCACTTGCTCATATGGTAGTCTATATCCACAACCAGCTTTGCAAAAGCTTTATTGATGGAGGGTATAAGCTGAAAACATTGTAGAACCCATGAGAAGGACAGGATTTCCGACCCGGGCTTCAAATCCAAGCACAATTGGTGTACGCAATTTGAAACATCGGATCTAAAAGCCTGTAAAGAAGCAGATAAGGCTTCCGGTTGCTGGTGCTGATGGTGATTCTCCATCTTGGAGCACAGCTTGCTAATCCTTGCCACCAAGAGTACCATTCGCAACTCAATACAAAGCAGGGAGGTTTTCTTTCTGGTAGGTACACAAAGGTATCTTTGAAAGTTTGGTTTTGGTCAATGTGTCTATAATGAAAGCAATATTAAATGGCCTATAAGTAGTAGTTCGACAAGTTGATATCTGACTTGGCCGAAACAGCAGCACAAAACGTGGGCAGAACCAGCAAGTCATGCGACCCTTGGAATGTAAATAATAAACATGGAAAAAAGGTGGCGGTCAAATGTGCTTATCTTATCGTATTGCATCTGCTTCTTCAGCTGCACTCAAACACGTTGTGTTATGGAATTCTTGGAATAGTAAAGTCCCAACCACATGTCAACACCGTGCTTCGGAGGCCCACTTGTGCCTGCCTTCATGGACAAGCAAGACGAAGAAGGAAAACGAAGGAAAGAGGAACTTCACCTCCCCCCGAATAACATCTCTGCCACAAATAGTTAATCAATATAAAAAGGTCGTGAATTGCTTGCAAAAGGTGTGCTTGAAGACACGCTGCTGACTGGAATCAGATCAGATCATCCTAGCTTTATAACAGGGGCGTGTTCTTATCAGCGAGAATCCAAGTTCCATACAATATCAAATAATCCTTGCCCCCCAAGTTCAAGTGATCGATACAATAAAACTAATGTTTACTGTTGGATATTAGAAGGATGATGAACTTGTCCAACCAAATTTATCAAATATTTCTCATCAAAGTGATGATGAAATGATCAAATAGAAATACTGTGTCTGTTCCTATCACCCCTCAAAAAGTAACCTCCATTAAAGTACTATACATTTTCGTGTGGGTTTCTTCTTAGGATTGTTGAGCTGATAAGCTTTTGACAGATGAAGCGATTCTATTGGCGAAGATACCTTCAATCATGCAACTTGATGAAAGCTACACGCGTGGAATATTAATAACGATAGTTTTTTAAAAAGATTTTTATTTATAAATATATTAAAATAATAAAATTTTTTATTTTTAACATTAACATTTTAATTTAAAAACATAAAACTAATAATAATATAAAGAAAACAATAAAATAAAAATTAATAATTTTAAAAAAATATTTTTAAAACACCGGCAACCCATGGTCACTAAGCCCATGTCTCTCCCAGGGCCTGACCTGTTTCGAGAACTCAAAATATCCATCAGAGAAAGTCCAGCTCTGGCGGCCAGACTCGACTACTCTGTTCCAAGAGCATACCAGCCCAGGCTATCACCTCAAATGGTAAGTGGGCTTGGGCTGATATGATATGGAAGGCCTCACAAACTACTGATGGGCCCAGAGGCGGTCTGTCCCGAGTCTCTCGCCACGATTTCCCGAGTGGTAATATTCCTCGAGCCAGACAGAGGAAAGAAGGTCTAACATTCCATTTTTCTCTTTCTTGGAAGTGCATGGACAGACGGAGAGTGGTGGTCGGAATCAAGTTGGCACCATTAAAGAATGAAAAGTGCTAAAAAACAAGAGTTGATGCCTCTGGAAAACTTCCAAAAAGATGACAGGCAACACTGACAATTATTGGAATATGTGGCTTCTTTGAGTTAAAACAAGACTTAATGTCTTGGGTGGATAATGTGGCTTCTTTGAGGACCAAAGGCGATATAGAGAGGCTATTTCGGGTTATTAGCACAAAAAGATTTAAATTTTTGCACGGCTGCAAGACATTTAGAGTAATATTACAATTCATACTTGTCGCAATTTCAAAACAGTATGTATAAGGAAATTATGATTGAAAAATATGATATTTAGTAAATATTCTTTTTTATGTTGGGGGAGAAGAATGGAGATTGGGTTTAATTTTGCTGGATATCACGATAGCGACATCCATGAAAAGCCATGTTTTCTGAACCACGACCGGCTAATATTGTGCTGTTTTGTTAGTGTTTTTTAAATTGTAATTATTCATCAATATTTTAATTTACTGTGCTAGCTTTTTTAAATAAAAAAATCATAAAGAAATATTAAGGATGGATTATATGGTGTCACAGTTTTTATTGCCAACGACATAACCTATGCCATAGCAATTTTTTGGATAAATTGGATAATTAGTATATAAAATTAAAACAAAAATAGCAAATTAACACAATAATAAAAAGTGTTAGTAAAACAACATATTTTTAAACATCGTTATTCTGAACCGTGATATCAATTAAAACCTATTTGAAACAATATTTTCATAAAAATATGTTTTTTAATAAAATAATCGATTAATTCATACAATTAGATTTATTAGTTGACTAGTTGAGTTTGAGAATTGACAGTAAAGCTAAATGTTAAGTTGACGTTCTTCAAAAATATAAATATTATCATATTATATTTAAAAATAATAATTTTTAATAAATACATATTTTAAAAGCATGACAAGATAAAAAGTATGCTATTGCACTTGGTTTTTATTTAAAATGATATTATTCTATTAAAACTTTCAGTTTGCCAATCTGATTTTTCTTTAAAAAAATCCATTTTTTTATACGGTTTTGTATGAATTCTTGTAATCTCATCCCATGCCCCACTTTTGATTATTGGTTTGCAAAGGGCGAAAAAAAAACATCTCAATTCTCAACCTAACAGTTAAATTACTGCAGCAAATTTGGTGTGTTCTCGAACCAAAACCACATTGTAAACGCAACCGACGGGAGTGGCCGCCCCAACGGTCTTGTCACCGTCCTTTTAGCCAGCACCCCTCACTTCGGAGTTCTGACTACACATTCTGTTCTGTTCCCTCTATGCCTTTGGTTAACTTTTCATGGTGGTTATGTGCCTGATGGCTCCTAGCTAGCTGGGTTCGGGAGGGGACCCTTCTCGGACATCACCTGTCTTCCTGCTCCTACTTTTGTAGGCTTCCACATCACTTTTCCAGGCAGCTGCAGCAAAACAAGGAATATTACACGTTGACTTCAGTGGACCCCACATCATGTCCATGTTTTTTTCCCAAAAGATGAAATAATTGCACTGTTATCCAATGATGTAAAGGGAAAACCACTCCCGCCTACTTTCGGCTTCCCTAGCCTCCGGACCGTTAAGGGTAGTCCGACAATACATTATTCGCATATTGTCAGGATTTTTTAAAAAATAGGTAAAAAGTTATGCAAGAAAAAATAATACATTTTAAACACAACTATATTTTAAAATATTATTTTTATATATAATTTTTATTTTATATATTTTTTACAAATTAATTAACCTGAATAAAAACTAATTAAAACTTTCATAAAGATCTAATGATAAAAAAATAAAAAAAATAAAATCTAAGATTTAATAGCTAAGAAAAAAAAATAGAGTGACACGAAAAAAAAGAGGAATAGATCACAGGGACAAACTAGTCCTCTTCTCTCCATGCGCATTATTTTAGTAAATGGAGGTAAATATTTTATAGAGCGGGTGCAATTGCTTCATTCTGTCTTACAATGCACATGAACAGTTGTTTCAATTAAAAAAAGAAAAGTATAAGTCAACTATAACCAAGGGTCTCTTGTAAAATGATTTTAATTTATTATTTTTCTATTTTTATACAATTTTATTATTTTATTTTTTTAATCATGTTTAGGATACAAATAAATAAGAAAATAAAGGTATGGATATAAATTCTATGAATGTTTTTATTTATTTAATATTAGTAGCAATTATAAAAATTAAGATATAATATAAATTATATCCTTTAACATTTCTTAATATTTTATTTTGATCACTTGTATTTAGTAATATAGTTGAGAACATGGTTGTTAAAATCGCGAGTCAACTCGTAAAATCGTACGTTTTTACGAGTCAATATAGACTTTACGTGCTAAATCGTTCATAAAACTCTGAAATGAGCAAAATCGGATTTTAAACAGTTAAAATCGGGCGAAATCGCATAAAATCACAATTTTAGGACCGTTTTAACGATTTTGACAGAAAATATATACTACCCGTAACCCTTGCATCCACCCTCCAGCTGTCCAGCAGTTATTGGGCCATTGACTATTGCAATTTGCGCGTTCTTTCATCTTTCTTTCAGCTGCTGATACACACACATACATAACAAACAAAATAATAATCCCTAAGCCTAAAATTGTCTACACAAAATCGTGCATCTCTGAACATCTCAAAGCTTCTGCTGCTCCCGCCCACCACCCGAAAACAAAGGTAGAAAGCGAACTAGGAAACACAAAACTGCGTGAGTAGCTTAACTCGGGCAAGAAGGAAAGAAAGGCACCTTCGGATGGATTGAATGAGAGAAGGGATCGGGTGGAGGAGAAACTTGAGAAATTTCCAGTATTCGTTCATGAGGAATAGAGGATGAAATTTCCAGTATTTTATATCCTCTCCCTGGTGCTGTTTGTTTTGGGTTAATGGAAGGTAAGGAAGATGATGATGTTTTTAAAGGCTGAGATATGGTGGAGATAGCTCATGATCTGATGGGTATGGTGTTGGTTTGTGTTTGAAAGGATGGCTATGGTGATGTAGGTCTCTGGGTTGGTTGAAATCAGGAAACATTTCCAGACTTATTTGTTGGTCCTCTGTTGTTGTTTCATAATTTTTTTCCCTGGTTCCTCCCATTTGAATTCCCCAGTGTCCACCCTTTCTTTGTAGGAGAGAAAATCTGGAATTAATGCAGTACTGAATGATTTCTAGGACTTGATTCCTGGAGATGGAATTGAGAGATTAGAATCTAGGTTTATTTTGCTGGGATTTGGGATTTAATTTGAATCATGGACTAGATTGAATCAATTGGAAAAAATCATACCGAAAACATGCTTTGAATGGGCTGAATTGAATTAGTTCAATTTAATTGGACTGAATTGATTGGAATGAAACAAATGGGACTAAAATAAAACTATAACTAAGATAATTGATCCTCAGAATTTTTCCTACTTTAATTACAGTCCATGGCTTTTTGAGTTTTTCAATTTCATTCAATTAAAATATTTAATCTTATAATTTCTTTCAATTTATATCCCAAAATGTATCAATTCATTTTTTCAATTTCAAATTTAACTTGATTTATTTTTTGTGTTATTTTTAAAATAGTAAAAATTCTAATTTAAGATGTTTATTTAATTAGAATTTTTACTATTTTAATCTTATCATTTGATTACTGATTCAAGATGATTTTTATTTGAACCATGTATTTTAAGATGTTTGAACTATGTATGAATTTTTTTTTGAAGCATTATTTTTAAGGTACTTGAACTATGTATGAATTTTTATTTGAAGCATGAATTTTTTTTAATTTATTTTAAAATTCCTTACGATTTTTTTACGATTTTATAATTCGTTTTTACGATCTGAGTTTGTGTGCGGCTTTCCGTGCCGTATTAAAATCACGATTTTAACAATGTTGGTTGAGAACTCTTGAAAAAGCCTAGAAGAATTAACAAAATTAGATATTGATTTTTTTATTGTTGTATATGTACTTGTCCCTTGAACCAACGAGAAAGTAGCTACCAACCATAGCTATAATTAAATCTGGCATAATAAATTCATTCAAAAAGTTCATGATTATCCGAGTTATATTTTATTCTAAATCAAAAAAAGATATTGGTCAGTAAATTAATATAAAAAAGTCCAAACTTTTCTGAAGTCAATATTAAAGAATTTGTTAAAAAAGAAGAATGATACAATGTCCTTTCAATAAATAAAAAAAATTAATTCAGATTAACCTATAGTTTTGAAACCGATCCGATAATCGACCCAGTTTAATAATTGGATCATGGGTCAGATGGGTTGATCTGGGTCAACCAAAAAAAATTAATAAAATACTAATTAAAGGGCATTTTATGAATCGCGGGCAGGGACCGTTAAAGAGGAGGAGCTTATATAGGCTCTATTGCTAAATTAACTTAATGAGATGAAATTTATCTTCTCCTCCGATTTGAAATTTTTTTGATTGAGTTCAGGGCACAGAGCCCTAGACAATGGAGAGTAGTCTTCCCCTCCGATTCAACTTGAGAAGAATCTTGTCCTCGCCTAAAGCATCTCCTACACTCCAAAGGCTAGAAGTATGCTCTCTTCATATTTGAGCATCTATGCCTCTTTTAATCTGAACAGAGAAGGAGCTGCTCTAGAATGCCCTCTTTTGAGGTGCAGATGAGGTGGAGGAATCGGTTGTGCACAGTTCCTATTGGAAGGTCTAATAAAGAAAGTATAATCAATCGGTTTTTCAAACTGGAGCATAGACACTTGTTTGCCACAGTGAGGGTAGGTACTTTTAATAATGATGAAGAGGAAGATTTCAGATGAGGATTTGGAGAGGCTATCGGCCATTTCAGATGAAGATTTCAGCAGGGTCTCAGCTGGGTTTACCCGGGTCGACCTACCGGGTCGACCGGGTTTCACCGGGCCAACTCCCAAACAGGTTTTTGCTTAGACCCGGACCGGTCCTAGGCCCGGGTCAGCCAGGTCCCAGGTCGCCCCTCCGGGCCGGTCCGGGTTTCAAAACTATGGATTAACCTGATTATTCAATGCTCTAGATTTTTATTTAGGTCAGATATTGGACTGAATTAACAATTATGCTCTCAAACGAAGATTTTATTTAAAATCAAATATCAGGAGATTCAATAATACACGCGGAAGTTATCATGATAACATATGAGCGAAAATAGTTATACACTAGTAACGTGGCTCGCGCTACACTGCGGGTTAATTTTTTTATATAAAAAATATTTTAAAAAATTAATATTTAAGAGTGTTATGTTTTTTTACAAAGTTATACTTAAGAGCATTGGGTTTATCTGTTCCTCATGATCTAAAAATTATATTTATAATATTAATAATAATATTAAACTTGCATGATCCAAATTTAAGTAAGTTTGGTTGCAACATCAAACCTGGAGCCTTTGATATAAGTCTGGTTGCAAGATTTTGTTATAAAAGTGTAATAATTAAAAAGAATAAAAAATTAATATTACAAAATAAAAAAATATTAATTGGAAAGAAAAAAACAATAAAGCAAAGCATTACTTCGATGAATAGTGCTTTGCAAGGAGGGGTACAGTAAAATCCCCTCATGAGATCACAATAATTTAATGACCAGTAAACAAAACAAATCATGAAGTTTAATTCTTAATCAAATGGACATTAAAAGATGAAATTGAAAGAAAAAAACTACTTAAGAAAAAGAAAAAAAAATCTTAATCAACTGGTTTAACCCGTCAAACCTGGGATTCGTGTCATAAAATTGAAAGAAAAAAGATTGATGTCTTTTAGTTATAGTTAATTACAATATTTAAAGATGAAATTGGAAGACAAAACTAAGAAAAAAAAGAAAAAAAATATGAATCAACTAGATTAGCCTACCAAATCAGGTTAACCTGTTAAACCTAAGATTCGTGTAATGAGAGGAAAAAAAAATTAACATTAATAAACTAAAATGAACAAAAAAAAGATTAATTAAAAACAAAAAAAACAAAGGAAAAAAAAACCTACATGAAGAAAAAAAAAAATCTGAATTAACTAGATTAACCCGTCAAACCAGGTTAACTCGTCAAACTTGGGATTCATGTCATAAAAATTTGATAACTAAATAGAAAAAAACTTAATATTAACAAACTAAATTAAAAAAGAAAAATTAAAAAAAAAAGCAAAAAAAAAAGAAAAATACTAAACAAAAAAAATATTAATTTAAAAAAAAAGAAAAGAAAGAAAAGCATGTATGAAGAAAAAAACTAATGAAGAAAAAGAAAAAAAAATCTGAATTAACTGAGTTAACCCTTCAAACCAAGTTAACCCGTCAATTCTGAGATTTGTGCCACAAAAGTTTGATAACTGAATAGGAAAAAAAAATTTACGGGTTAACCCAAAATTAGCTAGGTTAACCCGTCAAACCCGGAATCTGTGTCATGAAAGTTTGATAACTAAACATAGAAACTTTAACATTAACAAACTAAATTAAACAAACAAAATAATTAAAAAGAAAAACCATAAAAAATTCGGGTTAATGCGTTGAACCCAGGACCTATGTAATGAAATTTTAATAACTAAAAAAAAAATTAACATTAATAAAAAAAAATTAAACAAAAAAAATATTCATTAAAAAAAAAAAACAAAACAGCTTAAAAAAATAAAGAAAAAAGCAAAAGAAAAAAAAACAGCTTAAAAAAGCAAAGCAAGCAAAAAATAAAATACAGCTAAGCGTTTCACTGTGGACTGCACTTAAAAAACTTAATTAAAAAGAAAAATCAGAAAAAAAAATCGGATTAACCCATCAAACCCAAAACCTATATTATAAAAATTTGATAATTAAATAGAAAAAAAATTTAAC
Organism: Populus alba x Populus glandulosa; assembly: GCA_033617975.1. Lineage (NCBI taxonomy): Eukaryota > Viridiplantae > Streptophyta > Magnoliopsida > Malpighiales > Salicaceae > Populus > Populus alba x Populus glandulosa. Next base: position 6,940,534 of record CM066151.1, read on the forward strand.
ATTAACTTAAAAAAAAAACAGCTTAAAAAACATAGAAAAAAAAACAGCAAAAAAAACAAAGTAAAAAAAAAAGAAAGAGAAAGAAGAAGACAACTCAGCCTTTCATGTGGATTGCTACAGTGAAACGCTGATCCCTTTTAGTATATTTCTAATGTGAATCTTGAATTCACAATTTTGTTTTTTAAAAAATAAGACTTTTAATTAATTTAAAAAACCCTATTTTTATCAGGAAAATTCAAAGGTTTGAAGGAAATTAACACAAAATCCAAACTAGGACAATAAATCTAAAAAAACATAGGAAAAACAACAAAAATATCCCAAATAATAATTTTTAGGTCTAATTAATTTGGGGAAATCCTACTATTCAATAAGCAACGAAATACATAAGAAAACTCCTTGTAAAATTATCTGAAAAAAATTGAAGACAGTCTAATAATTGTATCTTCTAATATTATCGTGATTTTAAGTCATTAATGTGGTCAAATTTTATGCCACATCTTCATTTAAACACTCAAAAGCTTCAATTCTACAATCATGGCTGCATCATTTAGCCCGTCTATGGAAATTGAAAAGGACTTCTTCTTTTTGTGCCAGTTGCCAAATAACATGATAGTATTAAGAACTTCATCGAATCTCGAAGAAGAGGTTTGTCAAGAATTAGTATAAAGACAGCGAAAAGTCTTGTTTTTACATGCACGGTGATCGCTACAGGCTAACAACCGAAGCATCTATTTTTCGCGTCAGTTTTACGGTACTGGTTTACATTAATAGTTACTAAGAAAACATATAATTATTAACATAGTTTTAAAACTCGGATCGGTTCGGCTGGTTGATTCAGTACCTAGCCTGTCTGGAATCTGAGACCGGTCCTATAATTTAAGTAAAAACCCACATGAAAGTTAGCCCGGCAAAACCTGGTTGATCTAGCGAGTTGACCCGAAACCCGGACAACCCGGGCAAATCTGGCCGAGACCTGACCTCTTTTTTTTATATACACAGCCGTGAAACGATGTCGTGAAGACGAACAATGCAAAATTGCAGACAAAGAGAACCTAATTAAAGAAAAAGCGATTTTGATCCATAGCTCCTGTGCCCGTAATAAATCTCCACCCCAAACACGGCGTCTCCTTCGTCAATGGGCTCTACCCTTATCAGCAGCCTGTCGTAGAGATCCCTACTCGTTCCCTCCAATTCATCGAGCCTGGACAACCCCTGCCTCGACACAATGTATAACTCACCAATGACCAGGTGAGACTCGGTGGCGTCTGGAAGGTTGAGAAGGAATGGGACCCTGTAGGGCCCACATGCAAGCATGTAGTTTACCGGTTCTGTAGATTCCATAGAAGATAGCATCCCCAATTTATATCAGATCCTACATCAAGACATAATTGGAAAATGCCCTTTTCAAAGTTCCATACGTTAATATAAGCGTTGTTATTGGTGCACGATTGTTGTTGTTATCTGTTTCGATGCCCGTGTGTTTTCTCTCTCTCTCTCTTTACATTGTTGTTGTTTTCTTGTCATGTGCAGAAGCATTTATTTGTAGTTGGAAAGTGGATTGACGAGAGAGGGATAAGAGGGGAATTGTATTTATAGAAGTTTTTATTTAATTTATCAAAAATATCTTACCCGTGATTTTTTATTTGATTTTTTTTAGATGAATCCGGGTCAATTCTAATTAAGTTATTTAACTTGTGATTCGATCGTTAGACTAGATTAATTAGCCGATCAGGTTTCAAAACTGTGATTATTACAGCTGATTCCTACAAGAAATGAAATGAGAGAAAAATCCACACTCGGATCCACCAACACTGTTTTCTAAACCTACCTCATAATATTATTTTTATGCATTTAAATATCAATTTCTCTTTTCTCTTTTTGTCTTGTTCTCCGTGATTATCGATAATGTTGCAAATAAAAGTTTTCATAAGTTGAAAAACAACATTACAGGTGGAAATTAGCAAAGAAGCATTTTTTTCTTACATTTCTTATTTAGTTCGGTGCACGCAATTTGACCGATGTACTAGAAAAAAACACCGCTGCTCTGCTGTAGATTATTGTATCCAATCACTTATGTCCCGTATTGGCAAGGAACACAAATGATAAATCACAGATACGCATGTTCACTAGCTGGCCAAACAAGTGTAACTCCCATGGATCGATTGAACTTGCTAATATAATATAATGATTCCCAGAAGTTATATAATTATTAATTTTATAATTTATAATATTAATTAAAGTATAGATAAATTGATTCAAATATCCACATTAATAAAAAAAAAAAATAACTCACATGGCACGACATGATTGGTGTGAAAGGGGAAAAAAAGAAACATATATCATAAATTAATCTCCCAGGCACCATGACTGGACCACTTCCCTTTAATTATTGTTAAAAAAAAATGGTATAAATCTCATTTGCATTAAATTGGAAAATTAATCGGGGGGGGACTATTACATTATTATATAGACTTCATATTCTGATCTGGGGACATTATTGACTTTGTGGCGAGCTCTTTGCAAGTATAAAACTCCCCCATCACTCTACAGCTACAGAGCAGGTGGATTAAGGCAATCTTCTTAATTTTGTTTAGTGCATGTTTTGGAAGTAACGAAAAGAAATACCATGGAAAGTAACCCATGCTTTCTCCTCGTTGTCCTTCTCGCTGTTTCTTGTTCTGTAGCTCAAAGCGAAGCTGCTGGCAAGAGGCAAGGCGAAGCACTCGGCCATCTCTACAAGGCCAAGTACTCGAAGGGAAATCTTAGCGTTGACAATAGTCTTTTTCAAGCAATTCAACATGTAGATGCATCCAGGTTTCATGCTCAGGAGGGATTAAAAGAGAAGGATAGAATAGAGAGCTTGCCGGGACAGCCAAAAGTAGAGTTCTCGCAGTATGGAGGCTATGTTACCGTTGATGAATCCGCCGGACGAGCACTCTATTATTACTTTGCCGAGGCTCAACATTCTAAAGAGTCTTTGCCTCTTCTTCTCTGGCACAATGGAGGTACACTCCCTCTTCTCTCTCATCCTTCGGCGTTTTCTTTCATGCTCTCTGTTTTTGTTCACTTCCGACATTTCAACAGTATCACTTTGCCAAAACAAATTGAAAATGTTCCCTTCTTGTTAAAGATGATTAGATGGTATATTAAAATTGATTGCTGGGTTCCTTTAATTAGCAACCTCATTTTCTGTTTGGATCTTGGATACATAGGATCTTCTACTTTTTGTGTGTTCTTGACTTCTTTCTTAATTTTTCTTGTTCGTTCACTGTTAATCATCAGAGAAGCAGAATATACGGAAATATCCCATAAAGTTCTCAAGTCTCCGCTCTCAAATCTTTTCATCATTGTTTGCTACCTTTTCTTCCTTTTCTCTCTCACATGCCATGTGATTTTGCTTCTCGCTAATATCGCCACAGTCTTGCGTAACAGTATAAATACAAAACCGCCGGGATAATTAAATAATCCTGATCAGAAAGCTAGTTTATTTATTTGGTTGTACAATACCTTGTTTTCTTAATTAGGTGTAACTAATCACCAGAAAGAGATTATCTTTTAGCGCAGTGAGTCCTCATCGCAATGGGCCCTGTAACTTGGAAAAAAAAGAAGAAGAAAACATGAAATCAACAACCCCACATGGTCAGCTGGCACATGATGGCTTCTCAATCCCATAATTCACTCCCATGAGGATTTCTCGCCGTTCATGATGTAACCCTCTTAATGCTATAGACTAATGATTTACAAGTAATCATTCTCTCACACTAAATGCTCAGGATATAATATGTCTGTCAAGTTGAAAATCCACCGTGCATCCACTCAGGAAGAACACTACTAATATGATAAAGAGGATTCGATTTAGTGGCTGAAGGCACATATCCCTCCTTCATCACATCATTTATAACTTGACTAACGAGTAATTTCTCCAAAAATATCATATAAAAAGACTAATTACTTGCACTCTCTACTCTACAGAAGACCTCAATGTGCTTAGTGACCGTATATTTGCTTGAATTTTTTTAATATAGGATGCTTCCCACTTTCTCTTCTCGTCACTAGAGCAAATAGCGCTTAAGTTCACTCGCATTCGCCACAAAATAATCATCTTGGCAATCTTGATGAAGAATTACTTCAATATTTTAGACCCTGTGTGGTGAATCTTGCCACCTCATCTGCGAGGCCATTTGCCAGCTTTATAGCAAAAAACCAAAATTGACGCTTTGCATATTTATAATCTCTAACTAATTGCGTTTTGCGTATTAATAATCGTTTATTAGGTAGGATATTGGATTTAATAATTTCCACCCCTATTTTTTAGTATGTATGAAAATTAAACCAAACGGGATTAAAACTTTAAAATGGAGAGAGTATCATATTTTTACATTTTTTTAAAACCAAAACGTATATAAATATTCCTAGACAAATAAAAAGTATTTTGCATTTGATCCGTTCCCTAAAGCTTTGAACTCCATCGCCTCATCTCCCGTGGCCACTGGAGAAAACCCATAGAGAGAAGATGCTGACCCTTTCTGATGGGCACAGAACTAATAGATGCTTTCTTGCTTTCTATGTGTGTTCATATACATGATGTATGTTTGTAAGTTAGAGAGAGAGAGTTTGATATTATGGTGGTGGTGGTGGTGTGTTCTAACACAAGAATAATTTCTTTATTGTAGGCCCCGGTTGTTCATCTTTGTCATATGGTGCAATGCAAGAACTTGGACCCTTCCGAGTATATAGCGATGGCCAAGCACTTTATAAAAATAGACACTCATGGAATTATGGTATAAATCTTTAACTTTTATAAACGGTTGTCAATTTATTATTAACATCTAATGTTTTATGTGCACAAAGTGATAAAAAAATGGTTTTCTTTTTCAGCTGCAAATGTTTTGTTTCTTGAAACTCCTGCGGGAGTAGGGTTTTCATACTCAAACACGACATCAGATTACAAGAAAAGTGGGGATAAAACGACAGCTGAAGATAATTATGTGTTCTTAGTGAATTGGCTAGAGAGGTTTCCTGAATACAAAGATAGAGATTTCTACATATCAGGTGAAAGCTACGCGGGGCATTATGTGCCTCAACTTGCACACACTATTCTTTACCATAACAACAAGGCTAAGAAGACCATTGTCAATCTCAAAGGAATTCTAGTACGTATATTCTCTCTCAACCCACCTGTAATCATATTTAAGGAATTAAATTTTAAATTTAGACTAAATCACCATTCAAAACCATCCTTTTTCCCTTGGCTAGATTTCCTCAGTAGGTCAGGTTTGGAAAATACTTGCCAACTTGCAAACAACTTGCATTTCCTTCAAATAATTACAATACTTGACTTGCACATGACAGCATCATTGGATTTACGCAAAACTTGGTAGATGTGGACCGGTCGGGGTGTCCTTCGGTCCCAAAGCCGGGAAAGGCAGCCCACATTCCATTATTTGTGGTAGAATTAGATTGTTCGCTAGAATCATTTATCATTATAATGTAAGAGATTGAAAAAAAGAGAGGAAAATCTCAACATGAATCTTGCTGATGCAAATTATTGGCTTACATAACAGTAATGTTGCATTCTCTTGTGGAAATTGCAGATTGGGAATGCAGTGATCAATGACGAAACTGATAGTATAGGGATGTATAGCTATTTCGGAAACCATGCTCTAATCTCAGATGAGATGGTTCAGAACATACTAAAATCTTGCGATTTCTCACCCAGCGCGACATCCCAGTCTGATGAGTGCAATCAAGCAGCAGAAGCAGCAGGCAAGGATATTAGTTATATCAATATATACAACATCTATGGTCCGTTGTGCCTTCGTGAGGGTACCACAGCAAATCCTAAGAAACCTTCTGTAAGTAATTAAGACATTTGTTTTATAAAACTCATAAACTATACAAAATATCCCTCCAATTAACTTGCTTTACTATATATCTTGTGCCGCAGCTGGTGGATTTTGATCCATGTTCTGATTATTACGTGTATGCTTATCTTAATCGACCTGATGTCCAAGAAGCCATGCACGCCAATGTCACCAAACTTACTCATGATTGGGAGCCCTGTAGTGAAGTCATATCAAATTGGTCAGATAGCCCTTCAACAATTATTCCGCTACTGCAAGAATTCATGGCAAACGGTCTTCGAGTGTGGCTATTTAGGTAAAGTAATAAGGAGCTTAATTATATATATATATATATAATCATCATGATTATTTTCAATATTCTCTCATTATATCACATATGTTAGTGGGTTCTTAATTAATTTTTAGTATAATATTGTCTTGCACTTTGTTGAGTGGGGTCCTAGTTAACTTGATAATAGCTAGCAAGCCTCGTATACTTCAGTGACACTTCGTAAATGTTGTTAATTTACAAAAGGTAATTAAGATTAATTATCGTAATTTGTAGCCACTGCCATCTGCAACATCTCTAATTATGTTTGCTGCTGCTGCTGCTGCTGCTGCTTCTTCTTCTTTTTTTTTTTTTTTTTTTATCATAAAGAGATATGAAGCGTATGATCTATTCTAATGATAAATCTTCATTGCATGTAATTTCAGTGGTGATACAGACGGAAGGGTGCCATTTACTTCAACTCAATATTCTATAAATAAGATGAAGCTTCAAGTTAAAACCGAATGGCATCCTTGGTACGTCAAAGGCGAGGTAAGTTTTTCCTTTTCAAGATATATAATTAATTAATCAGCATTCAATAGTTCTACGAAATTGTAGAAAAAATATGAAATAATTTTGCTTTTTTGTAGGTGGGAGGATACACACAAGTGTATAAAGGAGATTTAACGTTTGCCACCGTGAGGGGGGCAGGGCATCAAGTGCCAAGCTATCAGCCATTGAGAGCACTTTCATTAGTCAAGCACTTCCTTGATGGCACGCCTCTTCCAGATACTACGAGATATTAAACCCATTTCTTTGTAATTTTATTCAAACAATCATTTCTTATATATTTATAAGAAATACTATTCCATAAGGCTAATTAATTAGAAAAGGGAAGTTTATTTCTTTTCTGTATCTATTAATTTTATTTTGAAAATAATTTCTTTCAATTTAAATAAAAATATAGTAAATTTTAAAGTCTTACTAAAAACAATTAACAAGTATCTCTAGCATTTTTGCTCTATGGATAATCTCCAAATAGATCTCTAATAAAAATAATGTTACACAACATGAATATGAAAGTATATGTTTTGGAGATTTGCTTTTGATTGAAAAAATATTTAATGTGCATGATTGTTTTCAATGAAAAATGTTCAAAATATCTCACATCATAATATTAATCCTTACTATATACAAAAACTGAACTCTTAAAAAATATCTGATTGACTATTATATTCTTAATATGTGTGTATGTATGTATTGAAAGAAATTATTAAAAACATAAAAGATTGATTCATCTTGTTTTTATTTATATTTAAATTATTAACCATATAAAATCTCAAATAACATAGAACAAGTTTCTTAAATTACTCCTAATTTAGGAAGTACATTATTAAAACTTTATTTTGCCAATGAATGCTCTAAAAATTACTTGAAAAGGAGTTTTAAAAATATTTAATATATAATATTAGATGACCCGTCTGCTTTAGCAGACAAGTCTGAATTTTTTTTTAGATTTATAATTTGTTTTTTATAAATTAAGTAATCACGATCTCATAATCTAGATAATAAATTTATCTAGTTAATTCAAGTTAACTTAATTTATTAATATTTTAATAATTAAAAAAAATTCTCTTGATCATTATATATATGAGATTTTTTATTTATAATTTTTTTATGTTAAAAAACATGTTTTTTTATTATATTACAATAAAACTAATTGTATTCGCAGCATTATGCGTCCCAATGAACTCATGAATACTATATATGTAACAGTCTCAATTTATAAACTCAAAAATATATTATATATATTCGTAGTTACCAATTTTTTTTATATATACATATATATTTTCTTGAAATTTCGGCAGAGTTTCCTATGTATTCTTTAGGTACCAAGTTATCGACTTAATCATTTCTCAACCTGTAACATCAATCACAATATTTGTCCCATCATTTGGACATAAAAAAACTCAAGCATATTTCAATATCTCGATTCTATTTTCTATAGAACACTACAGTAAAACTAATAAATTCTTAACATGCATCATCTCTTTATATATATATATATATATATATATATATATACAACCAACCATAATTCAACTTAATAATAATAACCTTACAAATTACATCATACCCAAGATAATAAGTTAAACATTATAATTTTAGATATGAAAGCATATTACAACAAAATATTAGTTCTTCCAAGTACATTAATCACATAACAAAATTATTTATTCGAGCATCTACTTTCCAGATCGAGGGTGCGATGTACCTAAAAACATAATTACATTAAACATGATTAAAACAATTGCACATTTCAATAAGTAGCTGATTAAGGACTAATTATTTATATACATTAAGGTGATTTTCATATCATAGAATTAATTGTCTTATTTTCTTTTTGAAATTTCTAATTTCATAAATTCTTTTCTAGACAGGGATAAATCTACTAAAATAAAAATATCAAGAGTGTCTCCCACAACCCAGCATATTTAACTTCAAAGTTTTATGATATATTTTACATCGAGTGATTATCCCATTAATTTGAAAAAATAATTTTCTTAACATGGTCATTCTACCAGGCATAAATTTCAATAATCAGGAAATGATCTTCAAGGCTCGCCCATTCACCAGGGCATTATTTCCAGTAACTAGGAAATAATTTTTCAAGGCTTGCCCATTCACCAAGATATTATTTCTAGTAACTACCCATTCACCAGGGTATTATTTCCAGTAACCAGGAAATAATTTTTTCAAGGCCTGCCCATTCACCAGGGTATTATTTCCAGTAACCACCCATTCACCAGGGCATTATTTCCAGTAACCAGGAAATAATTTTTTACAAGGCTTGCCCATTCACCAAGGCATTATTTCCAGAAACCAGGAAATAATTTTTCAAGGCTTGCCCATTCACCAGGGCATTATTTCTAGTAACCAGCACTAATATTTATAATCTATAAAATTCCTTGTACAATAAAAAATATAAACTGATTAATTACTCAAAGGTGTTGAACACCTACCTGGTGTATGTGCGCGTGAAGAGGTCTCGTGTTGCTGATCAGGTCCTACGGCCTCCTCTGCACCAACAAAATTACTTTGTCATTTGTTCATTCATTTGAACCGGTAAAATTCTAATACCCATGACATATTCTTTGATTAAATCCAATACCCTTAATTAAGTTTAATTGACTTTTAATTCAAGGGGGATAAACCCCCCCTTTTTGAAACATTTTCTTATTATTATTATTATTATTATTATTATTATTATTATTATTATTTTCTACAAAAGTCTCTATTCAATTTAACCTATCAATATCAATTGTCTTAAATTTAGTAAGATTCCTCAATAATATTATTTAAACTCCATTCTCTAATTTTTCTTCTCCATTTAGCCAAAAACAACTTAGGGAGGGAAGTGAATATTTTTCTTTTCTCCTTGAAAAATTCCTACTCCATTCATATAACAACACTTATAAACTTTCATCTTCCCATATTTTCCAAACAATTGTATTAAACCTCAAATCCCCTAAATTATTCCTCTCTTGGCCAAATATTCAATTAAAATGGGGAAAATTAATTTTTTGTTTTTTTTATTTAAAATTAAACACTTACCCAATCATAATTCATGCTTTCTAACATGGTTCAAACATAATTTGCATTATTCCTATACATTATAACATAAATCCACAACTTCACATAATCATCATTTTGCATAATCCTTCATCAAACATAAAATTAAAGGAATTAATCATTTAGAACATGTTATTTACCTCACTTTGATAAGGATTTAAGGAAAGAATGCAAGAAAAAAACAAGTTTTCTTCTTCTCCCTCTTCAAACCCTAGCTTGAAATCCTTCCTTCAATGCACTCGCCACCTTAAAATCAACCCCCTCTTGATGTTTAATTAAGTTAATCACTCTAATTACTCACTTTAATTAGTGAAATTAATGAGCATTTAAGTAGAAAATCACACAATTCTTCCCCCTCTCTTTGTTTCAAACTCACGGCAAAAGAGGAAAAGATGAAGCATTTATAGTCTAACTTTTACCAATTTACACATTGACCCTCATTTCTTCTTATTTCTATTTTTGTCACTCAACTCTTCTTTTACTTAATTCACACCATAACATCTTATATTTTATTCTATTGTATCCAATTACAATACTTAAAATCTTTTTATTTAATTTATTCAATACTTTATTTATTTTACTCATATTATAATTTAGCGGGTTTTCACAATATATGTTTGGTGTTGCCAGATTTTTTTGAACCATGTAATTAGTCTTGGATTTAAGAAATTAAAAGGAAATGTTTTCTGCCACTGTATTTTTAGAAAGTAATTATGATTTTTATTCGATGGATAACTATAAAAAGATATTGTTATTTGATTTTGACAGTCACGTTTATAAATAGAAAATCTGGTTTACCTTTTAATTTGATACACGCGCGCGCGCACACACAATTCCTGGTTGATTTTTTCTTTTTGGTAATTAAATAGGGGTCAAGGACATCTTAGACATTTGCTTTCAGACCTGAGTAAATTAAAGGATTTTATTGAATTGTTTTTTTATCCTTAGGGACCTTTTGAAGGTTACCAGTATTTATAAGGAGATATTAATTAGTATTTTTCCCAGAAAAATAGAAAATGGAACCGCAAATGCCTGCGGGACCGGAAACAACACTTGATTGATTCGGTCTTTATCAAGACATACACAAGCACCTGGAAACTCGCATCCTTTTAGTTCCAGGAAGGCAGGAACAATGGTCAAACACCTGAATTTCGAAGCTGAGACAAGCTAACGTTATCAGAAAAGAGTACGAGGATGTCTTTCCCGCTAACATTCTATTAACCTGGTCAAAGGGATCTCAGACACTAACTGTGGAATCGGACTCTGCTATTGTTATATTAACAGAAATTACATGTTTATAGGAGAGTAAATTTTATAGGAAGATTTGTATTTTTGATGATCCACCTGAGGATATTCTTACCACTTTAATCAAAATAATAATAATAAAAAAGTAAATAAAAAAAAGAATTTCTAAAAAGCCCTGTGAATTTTGTTTTATTGGGTGATTTTTTTTTAGAAACTAGTATTTTAGAATTTTGTTTTTAATATTTAGTTTTTTTCATTGGAAACTAGGATTTTTTATGTGAGTTGTGAGTGATCTAGATTTCCTTTATTAGTCATAGCTACATTATTTGAAAAGCATAATAAATTCAAATTCCATGATCGATCTTCTTAACTTTTTTTTTCTCTTTTGATTATTTGGATCTCTTTCTAGAATAAGGTTTGATTATCCATATCAAGCACCATTAACATCAAAACTAGAATTTATTTATAGGATATATACCACTAAAATCTCTTGCACTACATACATTGTTGCTATTTATTAGAATGATAATGGCTAATTATATTTATAGAAAACAAATTATATAAAGGGACGGATATTTGTTTCCAAATAGAAATTAAGGTTTCATAAATAGGATCAGGAATTTAATGAAACGGTCAATGAATATCATCTCTCAGCCGTGGGTTCTCCTTGTAGTCTCATGCTAGGTTATTCCAGTTACAATATGATATAAAAATTGGAAAAACATTTGTCCTAAACCTTTGCTTGCTTTCCATTTTCTTTTTTTCTCTCGGTTTTTTATGTTTTGAGGAGAGGGAGAAAGCAAAACACGATGGGAAAGATACCTTGTTTGCTTCTTGTTTTCATTGTAACTCTTTCACGTTCTGTAGCTCAAAGTCATGGCATCAAGAACCAAGGCGAAGCACTTGGCAATCTCTACAAAGCCAAGTTTAGTAGAGATTCCAGAATTGATACAGGTCCTTTCGAGGTACTTGACACGAACCAATTTGAGGCGATGAATATGCTTTTAGATGAATCAGAAGTTCATCCTCGTCAAAAGGGATCAAAGGAGAAAGACAGAATCAAAATGTTGCCCGGACAACCCCGTGTCAACTTCTCACAATACGGTGGTTATGTTACCGTTAATGAATCTGCAGGTTCAGCACTGTATTATTATTTTGTTGAAGCTGATCAACATTCAAAGGAGTCGGCATTGCCTCTTCTTCTTTGGCTAAATGGAGGTAATTTGTTGCTCTTTACCCTATTTTCAATTGTCATTGCCATCATCTGCAAAATACTTCGAGTTCTTTATTTGTTGCTTCATTTGGAAACAGATTGAGTGCCTAAGAAATTTTGATGTTGTATAAATAAATCTTTCATACAAAATTCTCATATAATTTTTCATCCACGCTTTACTATCGATCAATTATAAGTTTAACATATATTAAAATTCTATTTGCATCATTAAAAAAAAATGTTATTTCTTAATTAGCACCTTAATTTTGCTATTCCTTTTTTTCCTTTTTCTTTTTCATATTTGAGACCGGACAAAATATGACATATGTCATGACTCTTATATGCGTGCAAGTATATTTAGTAATAAATATACAGCATGGTTAATGTAAAACATGATTTATGTTTGCTTAATGATAGTGTTATGGTAATTACTTTTTAAATTAATTGTTATTTAATTTAAATATGGTATTCATCTTTTTCTATTAGATAATGTTTATTTTGCTGTTAAATTTTTTTTTTAAATATTATTTTTATGTTTTTAAGTCGTATTGATATATTAATGTTAAAAATAAATTTATAAAAACATTAATTTAATATATTTTTAAATAAAAAAATACTTTTAAAAAATAACCATCATTATTATAATATCATACACTACCTTACATTCATGAGCTTGCTTCGTTTAAAAAAATAAATGAAAACTTAGGTAGAGTTGATTTGTTGACGACGCAGCTTAATATGACGCAGGCCCAGGCTGTTCATCACTGGCATATGGGGCAATGGAAGAGCTTGGACCATTTCGTGTACACAGCAATGGGAAAACTCTTTACAGAAACAAGTATTCATGGAATAAGGGTATGTTTTATCTTCTTCTTTTTTCTTTCAATTGAATGATTTTCGAAACGAGGTTAGTCTTCCTCGGGAATTTGTCATGAAGCCTCTCTCCTTTTCAGTTGCAAATGTTTTGTTCTTGGAGTCCCCTGCTGGAGTAGGGTTTTCATACTCTAACGCAACATCGGACTTCACTTACACTAGCGGAGATAGAGAAACAGCTGCACAAAATTATATGTTCCTTGTAAATTGGTTGGAAAGATTTCCCGAATACAAAGACAGAGATTTTTACATAGCCGGAGAGAGCTACGCGGGACACTACGTGCCTCAACTTGCACATAATATTCTTCATTACAATAAGAAGGCTAAGAGGAGTGTCGTCAACCTCAAAGGAATCATGGTGTGTGTCTCCCCTCCTCTAATTTCTTCCTTTTTAACACATAAAACTATTTCTTCCCTTCCCTTTCACGTATCAGCTTATTTTCTGCTTAACTGAGAAATTATTTGATACCAGTCATGGCCTGATTTATGTCTTTGACCTTCGTTTAACAACTTGATTTCTTAAAGCAGAGTAGTTATTTGATATTAAACAGCTTGCACATGATTCATAGAACTCTCATCCATCGCAGAAGCTTAAGTTATTAGATAAATAAATCTTTCGACACCTGAAAATCTTTTTTTTTCCCAGCATTGCAGTCAATTTGTTAGTAACATTTTATTACATCTCTTTGGTGCAGATTGGAAATTCTGTGATCAATGATCATACCGATATGCAAGGGATGTATGACTTCTTTGGAACACATGCTATAACTTCAAATGAGAACTACCGTAAAATTCAGCACTACTGTAATTTCTCAAGTGCCGGTAGTTTATATAAAGAGTGCCAAGAAGCCATGGACAAAGCAGATACAGATGTTAGTGTCATTGACATTTACAACATCTATGGCCCCTCATGCTTCAACAGTAATCTCACGTCCAAGCCAAAGAAGACATCAGTAAGTGAATGAATGTTTACTTCGTTCAAGTTTTCACTTATTTTTGGGTATATTATTTCACAATTCTTCAACTCTAATTTTCATGAAAAAATACCTTAAAAAAGTAGGATTTGAATGTAAAGTGACTAAAATAAACTTGCTCATAATTTAAAATATTTTGGAGTTTTAAGTAATTCTGGATATGTGACTTGACTTGAATGATTTTTGGTGCAGCCGATGAACTTCGATCCCTGCAGCGATTCTTATGTGTTGGCTTATCTTAATAGACCGGATGTCCAAGAAGCCATGCATGCCAATGTGACCAAACTTGCTTACGATTGGCAACCATGCGGCGGTTTTAACTGGGTTGATAGTGCCTCCACTGTTCTTCCCTTGCTAAAGGAGTTCATGGCAAATGGACTTCGAGTATGGGTATTCAGGTTAGTAAATTCACAACCACCATAATCGTGTAGTTGTTGGTGAAATGCCCTTGCACTTGCTGATGGGGACCAAACTTTGCAAAAGTCTCCCAACTTTTCACCAAGATCAAATGGATTTTTATGTTTTTTTTTTAGATCAGTTTTATTACAATGAGACACCTTTTTTTTTTTTAGTTCAGACCATTTTGACTGAATACATGCTTACTGATCTTTGTTTCAATGGTGTACAGCGGTGATACAGACGGAAGGGTACCAGTTACTTCTTCCCAGTATTCAATAAACGAGATGAACCTTCCTATTAAAACTCAATGGCATCCTTGGTTCTCCAATCAAGAGGTGATTTACCACTTCAGCATTCACTAAATCATAATATCTGAAGTAAACAAGCATCATAACAATGGAAGATGCTTATTAAGAATGTAATGATCTCAACATTGAACTGCATTTTTTCTTACTTTTCCAGGTTGGTGGGTATGTACAAGTATACAAAGGGGACTTGACATTCGCAACTGTAAGAGGGGCTGGGCATATGGTACCAAGCATCCAGCCCGTGAGAGCACTTTCATTGATCAGTCACTTCCTTGCTGGCACACCTCTCCCATAGCCAAAGTCAAAACATAGTGCCTTATTATTTCTTTTGTTACGTAAGCTTGCAATTCTTTGTTTCACTTCTGGAAACAATAGTCTGATAGGCTTGTTTTCGCTAATTTCCTTGTGCTCGTTGACAAGCCAGAATTCTTTGGGGAGGAAGCTATACTCCTGCTGTGATAATCAGCTACCTAAACAACTTGACAGAATGCCATGAAAAAATATTTTTCCTTGCAATTAAAGGTATACACGATTCACAAGAAGTCAGAAACAGAATATCGTTGTTTCAATAATTCAAACATTTTATAGATTATATGAAAGAGACACTATAACAAGCAACCCCATAAATCTTTACGTGTCAAAGCCATCAATTATCTCCACACAGGGGATGTGAGATATCAATGGCCAGTACACTCTATTCTCCTTGGAGCAGCGCTGTGTCAGTAACAGACAATCCCTGATGCTGAATCTTCCTAGTGCACGACTTAGGCATTACCTAGGCAAGGACTAATTCAATTTAGGACAATCAACAATTTCTAGCTCTTTTAGAGATGCAAGACTTTGGAGCTGCATGGATAGAGATTCCAAATTTGGAAGTCTTCCAATCCAGACGGAAGTAAGAGTTGTATGAAGCAGACACTCCTCATCTGGAAAGGTTACAGTGTCAACATCCACCAGCTATGCTAAAATCTCTAAGAAAGGCTAGACTTTGCAAGTTCCACTTTGACAGGTGTGTTGAATATTAAACTCAATATCCAAAAGGTCAAGGTTGGCAACCAGCCGCCAACCACTAGTCGCCAACCAGTCGCCAGCCGCAGCCGCCAGCCACCTTCACACTTGAAGGTTGAATTTTCGTATTTTTGATTTGTGTATAAATAGAGTGCCCAGCTTATGTTATATGTGTGGAGAGAATTGATAGAAACACTTGAAAGAGAATAGAGAGAGAGAGGGCGTGTAATTGTTTAAGCTTTTATTGTGTTATTGTAAGCTTCGGTTTTGTGTAATAAAACAGTGTGTTTTATCCCCTCTGAGTGTTTCAAAGCCACCACCAGTGGTTTCTCCCACCAACAATTGGTATCAGAGCCTCAGTCGTCGAAAAACAGAAGAGTTTTGGGGTATATCCGAATTTTCAAAGTTGTCAAAAACAAGTTTTGATCATTCCACAGTGTAGAGCTCATCAATACGAACTCACGGCCGCAAAAATCAGCCTCATCGGAGTCCGAGGTAGCGCACACGCGCCGCCTGAATATTCTGACAGATCGTCCACGCGCATCCCCACGCGCCCCGAGGTTGAAGACGACTGAGCCACACGCGCGCCATATTTGAGCCGAGACGAGCCGTATAAGCGAGTCCAGCCGAGCCGTACTCCGCGCCGAGCCGAGCCGCGTTCTAGCATCAGCCGAGCCCAAAGGATATTCCCCAGAATATTCCCCGAATATTCCCCAGAATATTCTCGGTTCAAACCAGCGAACCGCCCGCCGTACAGAATTGGTTTTTTGACCGGTTCACCCATTTTCTGACCTGATTTCAACAAAGTCAGACTGGTTCCCAACTATTTGGACCATTCCGGATCGATCTACAGTGTCCGTTTGGCCAAATTCGGCTCCCAGAAGGCGATATAGTCATTAAAAGAGCAAAATGACTACAGAAGGTACACATACACTCATCCCGAAGCTGACCAAAGACAACTATGATAGTTGTTGCATCAGATTGAAAGCATTTCTTGGGTCACAAGAGTGTTTGGATATTGTACAAACTAGTTATGATGAACCAGAGTCCAAAGAAAGAGAAGATGCTTTACAAGAGGCACAGAAGCAAGCCCTCAAAGTCAACATAAAGAAGGACAACAAAGCAAAGACCATCATCTATCAAGGTCTTGATGAAGATACATTCGAGATAATAGCTTCCGCTGAAACATCACATGATATATGGGAGGCTCTCCAACAGAAATACAAAGGTGCTGACAGAATCAAGAAGATTCGTCTTCAATCTTTACGAGGTGACTTCGAACTATTACAAATGAAGTCCTCGGAGTCTATTTCTGATTATCACACAAGGATTATGGTGATAGTCAACCAGATGAGAAGAAATGGAGAAGCCCTCATTGACACTCGAATTACTGAGAAAATTTTGAGATCCCTAGATCCAAAATTTGATCATGTTGTTGTCGTCATTGAAGAGTTCAAGGAAGTGGACAAGTTGACGGTTGATGAGCTTATGAGTTCCTTGCAAGCTCATGAGCAGAAGATAGTAAAACGAAATGGAGATAAGGCCATCGAGCATGCCTTACAAGCAAAGCTGTCCCTCAAGGACATATATGAGTAAGGGGAGACTTCATCAAGTGGCTACATCACTCAAGAAGGAAGTCAACAATCCAGAAGAGGATTCCAGCAATTCCAAGGAAGAGGTTCTTGGAATACAAACTTTAGAGGAAGAGGTGGCAGAAACACCACCGAAGGAGGCCGAGGCCAACAAGCATTCACTCCTAGAGGAAGAGGAGGCGGTTACAATAACCGTGACAAGAGAAATATCAAATGTTATAGCTGCAATCAATTTGGGCACTATAGCACTGAATGCAGAATGAAAGCTCCGTTGGAGATACGTGAGCAAGACAACTATGTAGAGAAGCATGATGGAGAAGCATCTGCATTTCTTGTCCAACAAGAACTTGGCGAGAAACAGGAGAACATATGGTATCTAGATACTGGAGCCAATAATCACATGTGCGGCTACCGAGAGTTATTTGGTGATCTAGATGAGACCAAGTAAGGTCTAGTTACTTTTGGAGATACCACAAAGGTTCCATTCAAAGGTAAAGGCAGTATCCCAGTCAAGATGAAGAACGACGATTCCAGCTACATCGCCAATGTGTATTATATCCCAGCCATAAAGCAGAACCTGATCAGCTTAGGTCAACTTTTGGAGAGAGAATATAGTTTTTACTCGAAGAATTGTCATTTGATAATTAGAGACAACAATGGGAGATTAATGGCCTACGTGAAAATGTCCAAGAATAGGATGTTTCCTTTGAACATCCAGTATGATGCAACAAGGTGTTTGAGTGCCATCACCAACAGTGAAGAATGGCTTTGGCACCTGAGGCTTGGACATCTGAATTTCACGAGTTTAAAGATGCTAGCAAGCAAGAAGATGGTCAAAGGTTTGCCTCACATTGATCATTCAGATGAAGTCTGTGAGAGTTGTGTCCTCAGCAAACATCACAGATCCAGTTTTGCCAAAGAAGTCAACTGGAGAGCAAAGAGGCCACTGGAGTTAGTACACACAGATGTGTGTGGCCCAATTATGCCTATGTCGACTGGACAAAATAGGTACTTCCTCACTTTTACTGATGATTTTAGTAGAAAGACGTGGATATACTTTCTGAAGAGGAAGTCAGAAGTATTCAATTGTTTTAAAGATTTTAAAGCAATTGTGGAGAAGCAAACTGGTTATACGATCAGAACAGTGAGATCTGATCAAGGTGGAGAATATACAGCAAACGACTTTGAAGCCTATTGTACACAACAAGGCATCAAACATCAGACGACACCAGCTTATACACCACAGCTGAACGGTGTAGCAGAAAGGAAGAATCGCACGATTCTTGACATGGCGAGAAGTCTGCTCAAAGCAAAGAAGCTGCCCAAGCAATACTGGGCTGAAGCTGTATCATGTGCAGTGTATCTACTGAATCGCTGCCCGACCAGAAGTTTGCAAGGAGTCACTCCAGAAGAAGCATGGAGTGGTCACAAACCAAGTGTTACTCATCTACGAGTCTTTGGTTGTGTGGCATATGCAAAGATCCCAGATGCAAGAAGGAGAAAGCTCGATGATAAGAGCGAGAAATGCATCTTTTTCGGATATGGTGAAAGAAGGATGGGATACAGGCTGTATAATCCTATCACAAAGAAGGTGATTACAAATAGAGATGTTATCTTTGAAGAAGATAAATCTTGGGAATGGAATGGTGATCAAGAAGCAGTCAAATGGATCAATCTTGATTTGATCCTTGAAGGTGAAGAAGTACCAACAGTACTTGTAGAAGAACCGATTGTGCCAGCAGCTGAACCACAAAGTCCAGTGTTTATACCAGCAGCTGAACCACAAAGTCCGGTACACAGATTCCCTGTATTCAACAGGAGGAACACACCAGGAGCATCATCATCAACACCACCATCAGCATCCTCGTCAGAAGGACCAAGAAGGATGAGGAATCTTGAAGAGTTGTACGATACCACTCAGGTTATGGAAGATACAACTCTGTTTTGTTTTCATGCAGATAGTGACCCATTAAGCTTCAATAAAGCTGTCACAGAAAAGAAGTGGATTAAAGCAATGGATAAAGAAATACATGCCATGAAGAATAATGATACCTTGAAGCTGACTTATCCACCAGAAAAGAAGAAAGCAATAGGTGTCAAATGGGTCTACAAGACGAAAGCCACAGTAGTGGATAAAGGCTACAAGTAGAGAGAAGGCATTGAAAGGAGAAGTGTTCATGCTTGGCATGACATCCCTCGATTGAGTTTAAGGGGGAGATTTGTTGAATATTAAACTCAACATCCAGAAGGTCAAGGTTGGCAACCAGCCACCAGTCGCCGACCAGCCGCCAACCACCAGCCGCAGCCGCCAGCCGCCTCCACTGTCGCCAGCCGCCTTCACACTTGAAGGTTGAATTTTCATATTTTTGATTTGTGTATAAATAGAGTGCCCAGCTTATGTTATATGTGTAGAGAGAATTGATAGAAACACTTAAAAGAGAATAGAGAGAGAGGGCGTGTAATTGTTTAAGCTTTTATTGTGTTATTGTAAGCTTCGGTTTTGTGTAATAAAACAGTGTGTTTTATCCCCTTTGAGTGTTTCAAAGCCACCACCAGTGGTTTCTCCCACCAACAAGGTGCCCATCTAGATTTTTGCAATCCCAGGTCTCAAGTGGTATCAGGTTTGGAGGTAGATCACCATTTGGAAAGGATTCAAGAGCTATGCAGCTACAAATTGTTAGTTCCTGCAGAGATGTGAGTTTTCGCATCTCATTGGACAGAGACTTGAGCTTTTTGCAGTTGTACACATTCATCATTCTAAGTTTAGGGAGGAAGGGACCAACTCCTGGAAAGCACTTGATATCAGAACAATGGCTTAAATTTAATTCAGTAAGATGCTTGAAGCTGCTAGGACACTGATCAGGAAAGCTTGTCAGAAATGTATTGAAGGGACATATCATCATGCAGTATGCTTTCTGAAAGTGCTTCAATTGGAAACAATCCCAAATTCTTAGCGTCTTGAGTTGACTAGGTAATTTCCAAGATGGAAAAGATGTGGTTGATGGACAAACAATAATCTCCAAGTTCTCAAAATGATACAAGAGGTGTCAGGGAGAGATTTTCATTGTGCATAGTCCCCTCAAGTAGAGACCATAATTATGTACAGAATCGAATCTTCAACCCTTTAAACGTCAGATGTAATATCCCTCCTGGAAAGCATTCAAGCAAAGGACACTCTTCTATCTCCAAGTCTTCAAGAGGAAACTTGTTCAAACCATCAGGGAGAGATTTAAGAGCTTTACAACCCCAAAGTACTAGATGTCTGAGTGACGATAAAAGTCCATCTTCAGCGATGGACACAAACTTCGAGCATGATTACGGACTTACTCAATTACCCTTATCATTAAAATTTATTCGTCTTGTTTTGGGGAATTAGTGTAATTTTATAATGGTTTTTTATTATTATTGTTTAGTTTTAGAAATATTTTTGTTTTTTTTTAATTAATAATGATTATTCTATTACCTTTATCTTTTAAATTTTTTAGTCTTGATTTCAGGGGCTTGATTGTGATTTCATAATATTTTTTGTTCGTGTTGTTTAGCACTAGGGATATTTTTGCTTTCATACAAATAAAAAAAAAAAAAAAAGAGAAGAAAATCTTGATGCATGCCTGGCTCGTGTTAGCCGTCTTCGGGCAGCATGTTCGACTAACTTCGATGATTTGAATCATGATTTCACCCATCATTAGATTCATTTTGGCATCCTTTTTTTTTTCTAGGTGGCACATGTATTGTTAATTTGGTGCCAATTTGCCTTTTATTCTTTGTTTTCCTTTTTTTTTTTTCTTGAATTGCTTGTTGGCTGTGCAAAAAACTATATCAACCATTCAATTTTTTTTTCTTTTGATTCAGTCATTTTTTTTTAATTGCAATTGTTTTCCTTACAATTATTATTTCTAATTCGATTTTATTTTTGATTTCTTCCCTGGTGTTTTGATCTTATTAATTTTTTTTTTATCAAATTTGATATTCATTCTTTTAATTGCTATTTTTTATTTTGAATTATTTTCTTGATTGATTGTTTTTTCAATTTCATCCCCAAGAATTTATTTTCATTTAATTTTCATGTCAAATTTGGTCCTAATTCTTTTAATTAATTACTATTTTTTTAATCATTTTCTTAATTGGTTTGTTTTTTCAATTTTTTTCCTAAACATTTAATTTCATTTAATTTTATGTTGAATTTAGTCATAATTGTTTTAATTGCTATTTGTTTTGTTTTACATTGTTTTTTGGATTGATTTTTTTGTTTTCAATTTTATCTTTCAATATTTATTTGATTATGAATAATTGCTTTTTGGTTTTTCTGGGTTCGTCTCTAGTGAGGTCACTCCGGTCTCATAACTCAGGTTATAGATTTGAAAGATAAGACTGGGTCAGCTTTAGTGTTTTTTTCAAAAAACAAAAATCCAGTATTTTTTTCGGTTTTCTATTTATGGGGTCATCTTAATTTCATATCCTTGATCATGTGTTTGATTTGTTGATATAGGTTGGCTACCAGGTTCGCTTGAGACTTTTTTTAAACCTTTTTTTTATATCTTTCCATCATATCAACAGATGTACATTCCTTACATTTTGTTGACGTGTTCAATCTTGCATAATATTTTTTTTTATGGTGTGAGTTCATTCATTTAATTTTATTTGTATTTATCGTTTATGCCATAGGTTTCTTAGGTTTGATTTATTATTTATTTATTTAAATAAATAAATGTAGTAAATACAATCGGGTAAAAATCTTATTTTTACAGTTTGTTTCTTGGTTACTGTTAACAATATTTATTTTATATAAATGGTTATCAATATATGTAGTTAGATGATTGGATACCTAGTATTTAGTTAGAAAATTGAAAACACGGTCCAGAGGAGCCCACTCTCGTAGGCCTTATTTTTTAAAAAAAATTAAAGGGTATCTCCTTAATGCTTTGAAGAAAAATAACAAACTACGAGTTACTTGCATAACTAAGATTCTAGCAATCAGAAAATCAGACTAATCTATTTCAGATAAAGAGAAACTCATTTTCAACAATATTTTGAATTGAAAAAAACTAAAAAGCACCCCTTATAAAACATATTCATAGCCTTTAACAATTCAGAAATTGGCTTAAAAATCCATAGCCAACCTGAAATAAAAATTATTTTCGAGTGTAGATTTACTATTTCAAACAAGTTTAAAGGGAAAAAAAAACACTTTGTATAAACTTTCTACATCAAAGACACAAAAACCATTTATTTTTATGGTCGGAATCCGTCTCAACCAAAATTTTCTATCTCTACCTCTTAAATCCAGATATTTTATCTCTCATCTATCAAATTAGGGACCAAAAAACAAAAAAAAATGAAATTTAATGAGATTAAAATTGAATTTCATAAATCGTTAAGAATTTCAAGTTTATAATTTGAAAAGTTAGAGGACCAAAGTTTACGTGAATTCCCGAGTTTAGAAAAACATATCTTTTGACTGCTTTTTCAGTGTAGTTCTCTTTCTTTAAATTTTGCTGTTTCCTAATAAATATGCTTTAATTGACTTTGGGGTTATAAGTGTATAATAATAAGAAAGGGGGACTAAAAAAAGACAAGTCGCCGGGCAATCCACGATAATTTGTTCCTTGTTTAACATTTGTTCCTTGTTTAACATTGGTATGGAGAACATTACATTTTCCCATGATTTTTAGAGTATTTCTTAATTCTTAATTAATGACCAGGCTTCGTTGCAACAGTTAAAATAACCATAAAACAAGAAGCAGCAAGAACAAAGGAACACCGAGATGCACTAGGCAAGTCTCGTGACAATAGACTGCAAAACTTGCTTCTGCAAGTGTTAATTTCTTCGTCCAGCAAAACTCATGATTGCTAGCTCCAGTCACTAACCATCCTATTGCTGCCACAAAACTGAAGAATCTGTTGCCAAATTCTTCCAGTAATTAACCACATAAGTAAAGAACATGGACCAGTTGTTCATTGCTCCGGTCACAAATTAACCATCCTTCGTCCATTTGTTCTAAAAGAATTTGGCTTAAAAAAAAAACACCTGTCCATGTTCTCAGTACTGTACGTGCATGATCACCAACAGGTGGAAACTGGTCTTATTGGAAACATATACATGGAAATAATTTCTGAGACATATATACTCTATACAATAACCCTAAACTTAGGTAGTGCAGATATGCTAGCTCTATGAACAGCCAAGACTATGCCCGTGTTCACAGAAATGATATATCCATCTGTATAGGTAGACTAATATATCTTTTCACAAACCTGAATCTATATAGCTACAAACCCTACCACCAATCAAACCTGAATAATACCACCAGGGAGACTACATTTCTTTCTGCTTATAGAAGTAGTCAAAACACTTGTGAGGCCTTATTTATGTGCCCAGTGTGATGAATGGATGAACGACAAATAGAAAACTTTGCAAGGGACTTTCTATGTATAGAAAACCTACCTAGCTAACACATCATCATCAATATTTGGGATAAAACTTTATCTTGCCAGTCAAAATTTAGCAAGACCACCGAGGAGGCTGGTTAATTAGAACTTAGAACCCACAATTGTTGATGTACAGGGAGCACTTGATACCTGAAAGAATCACGACTTGATAAAAAAACATCGATTGGTGATAGTAAAAACCCTCGGCCTATATCCACAACATTACTAAATCATCCTTGTCAAATTTTCAGTCCTTTTGAGAGGTGGAACAATTGCAGAAGTGATGATCTCCTTAAAATGGGAGAGAAGATGATCCAATCCCAAAGTCCTGCATGGTTTCTTTCTGCCCTAGGATACATGAAGTGAGTTGTCCAAAGAGGTAAAGACTGGCTCAAATCATGAGGTGGGTTGCTTTTCACCTCACCATCAATTTGGTGCAAACTAATAGAAATAACAATATATTAGCAGTAAAGCAGTAACAATAAATTAGAAGGTAGGATATTCCACCATTAATTTATTTCTTAGCGCAGATTATCATACAAGTAAGAGGCTACTAGGAGTAGAAATGAACAAACTGTGCCTGTAAAACAAAATAGGAAAGTGCAAGCACGGAAATTAACGAAATCTATTTCTGGTATGTGCATACTGGCTCCTTAAATTTGCATAAGGTCCTCCTTCAATTGTTAACGATGCCTGTGCTAGCTGGTTAATCAAGAGCCCCAGATTTGTTTAAAGAAATACTGCTTAATTATGCTATTACAACTAATTACCTACCTTTTACCGATCTTAATTAACCCTTGCTTACCACTCGTCCTCGCGCGTATATCTCACAATTTCATATATATCTTCTCCCATTCGGTATAGTGAGTAGAAAGCAGCCTGCCCGCAAAATGTTTTGCAGCCTGTGGTAAGCCTTTACATTTTCTGGCTATTTTTTCCATAATTGCTTGAAGCTTTGGGTCTGTGTCAAACTTTGATTTTGCCTTCGCATGGTCTACAAGCATTGACAGACAATCGACATCTGATAACTCCTCTAGATGGTGAGTAGTGGAGATGGCAGCCATGATTGGTGGGACGCTGTTGTTTCGCGTGGTCACAACTATTTTAACTTCAGAGTCTGCAAAGGGTTGACATAGAAGATCCCATCGTTCATAGTCCAGATCGCAAACATGATCTAGCACAATTAAACAGCTCTTTCCAGAAAGTTTCTCTTTTAGCTCTACCTGAAGCAAATCCAAATTATCACTAAAATTGCTAGCGTCAGTAACGTTCTGCAGGATTGTTCTTGTTATGCTCACAACATCAAAGTCTTTTGAATTATCAAAAACCCAAGCGCTCAAATCGAAAGCGTTGACCACTGTGTCATCATTGTACACAAGCTGAGCTAGAGTGGTCTTGCCAACCCCTTCCTTCCCACCTATAGCTACCACAAAAACCCTACCATTGATAGCTGCTTCTCCCTTCAGTAACCATCCAAGAACGACCTCTATGTCCTTCTCTCTGCCATAAACATTAGATCCATCAAGTATAGAAGTTGTAGGGGTTATTTTCCCTCCTGATCTATGATACCTCTCTCCACAAATGTTTCTCAAATCTCTGGATCTTGTACTAATTTCCTCATCCTTGGTATCCATATCAGAACTTGGCGGTTTCAACAAACAGCAACAGATCAATCTCCCTTGACGGTGTCTGGTCATGTTTTGTTTTGAAGCTTTGATCAACTGTGAGTTGTTACTCTTGAACATCTTAATTTTTTGTGTCTAAAGGCAACTTTTCTGGGACTAGAAAATGAAGGGAAGCTCAGAGCTGAGAGGGTTTGTTAAAAGCAAGAAGATATGAACTTGGTAGGGTTGGAAAAGTCTTGCGAGAGAGAGAGAGAGAGAGAGAGAGAGAGAGAGGGCACGTAGCTTCGATCTTGCTGCGAAACCCTTGTGTTATATCACTCAAAACGCGTTTTGGTCGCTCATAAAAATGTAAATGAAATGATGAAGAATCAATAATGCCAAGAACTCTTGGCTGAATTTGTAGAGCAATTACCGTAATTCAGTTCCAACTTTAATTTGAAAAGTCTTTACCACTGATTAATGCGGTAGGGTAACTATACTTGCGGTCTGGGTTAAGTGGGTTTAAGTGGCGTACGTGTGGGATACAATTAGGGTTTCTGATGTGGTACTTGAAGCATGCCATCAAAACCTATCTTTCTCAAGTGGCAGGTGTTTCAAAGCCTCTTCTCCACCGACACGTACGGTTGCTTTCAGGTTAAGTTGCTCAAATTTCATTTTATTTTTTATTAATAATACTAAACATTATATATATATATATATATAAAATAAAGTAACAGTTACCTAGTAGAAACAAACTAGACAAAGAAATTAACGAACGATGTTAAATATATATGAAATAGCAGGATCTTTAGCAATTGTTATTTTTACGAGCTTTAATAATTGGTAAATATATTTGAGCTTCATATTCATATATATTACCAATCACTAGATACTGAAAGATTATTTATGTGTGGGCAGTTTTAATTTAGTGTACGTAGTTGAAATTTATTTATATGTTTTAAAAAATGCAAGAGACTCATTTAATTATAGTCTTACTAATTAGTTCTATGAAATATTACAATCTTAGTATAGAAAATTATGATTCAATAAATAAATTAACATTTATGTATCTTTAATTTGAAAGTAAACCTCGTGCCCTGATATTAGGTTTTAGGCTTATTGAGAGTTAAATAAATGTTATTTTTTAAAGTAGTTTTTATTAGAAAATTGATTAAGATAATTAATATTTTTTATTTTTTAAAATTTATTTTTGATATCGACATATTAAAACGATATGAAAATATTAAAAATTTTAATTTAAAATATACAAAATTTAAAATTTAATAAAAAAATCAGTTCGACTATAACTTAAAATAGAATCTAAGTCAAGGGCTAGCCGGCATATATTAATGAAAAATGAGGACTTAGCTTGTGAAAAATATCAGCTTAAACCTGAGATTTTATCAACCCTTAGATTTAAAAGTTCTATCCAAGATGAACACTTGGATCCATATACAAATCTAGCCAGATTAATTGACGAGAATCCTAAGTAAATAAATAAACAAGTCAACCCTCTTTGTCGATAACAACTGAGACAAACATGGATTCGTTACCGTCTTAGAATTGTCATCAAATCATTAAATCCCTCTCCAACTCGTTGAAGATGGAGACACTCTTACATCAACTTGTTGGTGCATAATATCTACTATCTGTAATTGATCCATATTCAAAAATCCATGCTCTGGAAGAGGCTTATTTAATAAATCGTGGAATTAGTTATGATACACACAAGCTAATACGAATATCCACAAAAATAAATAAAAATATAGTCATCGAAACATGATTTCTGACTCCGATCAAAGAACACACACAACTGGCAGCCAGCGAGTCGGGGATTTATGGATTTCTTAAAGTTGAACGGTAGGCAAAGCTGCTTTAAGTCAAGGTCAAGCCTGTCGATTCGCTTGGGGCTTGAGAAGTGAGACCTCGTACATCAACTTCAAACCATTTGAGTGGTGTCGAGCTACAACGTAAGGAATGGTTCAGCCACCCTGTATTTATTTAGGGCTAATTGGTAAAATGACCCACAATTATTGGTCAAGTTTTTTATCCTTAATTTTCTTATTTTTATTCCTTAAACTATCATATTCATCCTAAATCAATGTGCGGTTTTCGTCGGGCTTTCCACAAAAAAAAAATAGCAGAATTTGCGGAGAATTTTTTTTTTTTTCAAATAATTTTATTTACCAACTAGCATTGTTCTTGGTTGAAGACTTTTAAGTTGGCTTTGGCCTTTTTTTGACAAAGTGAAACTAGTAGCAGATAAAATTTGACATTACTGTTTGGAGCGGTAGAAAATGGGCTCAAATCTTCAATATGGTTGACCAGGAAGCTCACCCCCATTGACTTGACATGAGGCCAGTCTCCTCTTATAGATTAGTTGTGCTTCTATGTTCAAATATGTTTGACAAAGCAATGATGAAAGTTTTTTCACGTTCACGAACTCCAAAGCTTTAGAATTCAATGCTAAAACATGAAAGGAAAGCAGAAAAACATGAGAGAGAGTGCCAGGAGCAGAAATGCCTCCACTTCTTCTACAATTAAAGGAATATTGATCGAAGGTGAATCATGTTTGCAGGTATCCCTGCGCAGTAAGCCAAGTGCTCAGGGACCGTGTCATTTAATATAAATAACGCTGAAAAATTTTAGCATCAAACAATCAATTGAATATCATTGCTATGACAACAAAAGTTACGAATGAAAACAACAAGAGTGAGAGTAAAGGTATCTTTGATATTATGATTGTTGTTGTGATTTGAAAAAAATTATTTTATAAAAAATATTTTTAGTTAAAGTTAGTTTGAAAAAATATATGTTTGGTTAAAATTGTGGTTGAAACTGAGGTTGAATAAAAAATAGTTTAATGTGTTTGGTTAAAAAAATATTTTTCAAATTGAGGTTGTAAAATAATATATATATATATATATATATTGATTGTTTTTAATGTAAATATTGTAGATTTAACTATTGTTATTATATCATAAAATAAATAATATTTAATATAAAATATTTTGTATTGTTCTATTAAACTATCTACAATTACATCACGTATGAAATACATCCGATAAGGATTACAGTTTCATTGGTTTTGTAAGTGCGCAACAACATTAGGTAAAATATCATCAGAAATAAAATTAGGATTGTGATCAAATTCTACAAATATTATGTTATTAAGCAATTTTCTTCTAATTTATATAGTGTTATTGGATAATGTGAAACACTAGTTTTTTTAAATGAAACATAATTTAAAAAAAAAATAGTTCAATATATTTTTATAGTTTTCGACCGGGTTCGTCTCCACTATTAATGGGAATAGTAGAGGAACTCTCCATAAAGAGTGAATTAATTTCACATAAGAAGACGCAAACAGGAATACAAGAGAAGCAGATAAAACTTATTTCTCATGAGCAGCTAGGTTCGACCTCAGTTATTATAAATGGGATTCATGTGAAAAAAATGTAGTTTGGATTAACTAAATATTTTAATTTAACTTTTATTTTCTGTCGTTGTCGTTGTGGAAGTGTCAAACAGGCACTATAACAAGAGCAGCAGTTATGGCCCCATACCATGATCAGCATTGGCATGAACAGCTAAATGTTCCTCGAATGAATGTCAAATCACCAAGAAAAAAGGTTCTCACCTGTCTTATCATGAAAAATAAAAAGGAATGATAAGGAACTGCCTTTATGCCTTGAGCCTGCACTCTTAATAAAGATTTTCCGGGTATTCGCCATTTAAGCCTTTGTCCACAGCTTTGGCTTAGTTCCAATATTGTCCTAGCTGTAAAAAAAGTTCACCTTCTACCTTCCTTCGAAGGGTAATTAGGAATGTGAAGGCCTCTCCTTCAATTCCTGATGCAGAATGAAGAGAGCCTTTTTATTACAGAAAGTCGACTGAGACACTAACTCGAAATTGCATAAGAGAGGAATGTGTAGAAAGAGTTTCAGAAGTACCAGGAGACAGGTATTAGCTTATTGTAGATAAGGTAGGTACAGGTGAGCAAATTATCATGGATAAAGCAAGTCACTCCTATTATGGAAAAAGTATATGGTACAGTTATACATGTCCGAGAGAAAACAATATACTTGCATGCAAATGTTGAAGAGAAAACAATACACCGACTAGCTTCTTGATGAATACTTGTTGGGAGATAAATTAACAATCTGTATGGAGATACAGAATATATGTTATTTTAAACTGTTTGTTTAGCTTGATTCACTTGATGAATAGCTTAGATTTTCAGTTAGTTCTTCAAACACTAGAGACTACAGAGTGCAAGAAGCTTATAAAAAATGAAGTCTGGTGTTGGAGCATATAAGAGGTTGATTTTGAAGAGAATGAAGAATGGTACCTGATTCTCTAGTTTACTTTCAATTAGATTTTCGCACCTTGAAATTGCCAAGGACTTCAGATTGATGGGCAACATCCCTCTTGGAGTGGACTTGAGAAATGGACACCAACTAATTGGCAACTCTTCAAGAAGGCACTGACTGCTCTTACAGCCATTCATCACTGTCATCATGCCATCAGGAATTGACTCGAGTTGTGGGAATGCAGGATTTTATCCTGCTTTGATTATCTTTGATGGTTTTATTCAAACAATCTATTATCGCGACTGTAACCGAGGAAAAAAAACTGTTATCAGGACAATGACATGACAATCCTGGTCAGACACATCAAATTAAACAATGAATTGTGTTAATCAACATGCTGATTGAAAAAGATTCATTTGTCAAAGAATAAGAATGTCCCGGTTCATCACATGATCTAAACACGAGATCACAAATGAAGTAATATTTGTCAAACAAGAGCCACCAACCATGGGGTATCCAGTTAAAAAAGACAGGAGCGAGAGAGTGGCAGTTAAGGTTTGATGCCCTTTGGCAGTCCAAGCAACCACAACAATATCGCAATAGATCCACCGCATACTCCTGTGAGGAAGCAAATTGAGCTGGGTTATGTCTGAGTCAACAATGGGTTCCATTCCTTGTCTTTCAAAGAGTTGTCTGGCGTCTTGTGATGCCTGCCCAAATCCTTTTCCATGTGCAGCTATGTGCAATGATGGTTGCAATGATCAATCAGTCTAAGTTGACCATATGCCATTAATTAATCGAGTCTAAAGACAAAGTGAAACGGACTTACATAACCAGTGAAGATGATTAATTGACATATAAATACAAAACGCAGGTAACTCATCTGCTGGGAAATGTCACCATGAGTGTTTATAAATGAGCAATAACTTAGCAAAACTGATTTGGTTTGAAATGCCAGATTATATGTTTGTTTTACTTCAAGTGGAGCCCCTTAAATTGAACAGTTGGTGCTGCTTCTACGTTTAGTATTTCTTACATGAAACACAGTAAAAGGTAAGTAAATTTCTGGGGGTCAGTTTTAGAGATTACCAGTACAAAGGCCTAATCATTGCCATGTCTGAAAGTACACTCCATAATTCCAAGACAGCAATGAGCACAAGCAAACATGAACTCATCCTCTCCCTCAAGCAAAATCAAACCCCGAGTGATGATTATCAATTCTTCAATAGCAGGCACAAATAGAACCTAAACAAGCGCTTCCAAGATTCCAGTTAAAGCTCTTAAACAAAATTCAGTATTAGATTGCATTACTCAAAGATAATCCAGAGCAATTACCTCACTGACTGTCAAATTAATGACATGCCTCATAACTTCTGCAGTCCAAGCCAATCTTAACACCGATGCACTAATGTTCAAAGGATGAAAGTAGAAATCAAAGCTCCAATCACAGCTAAAATCCACAAAGACATCCACAATAATCCAACTCCAAGCATATGATAACTGGGTTGGGTCAAATCACAGAACTACAAAGCAGGTTCAAGCGATTTAGTCATAGTTTAGCGGCAACATCCAATCTTTTTGGTAACCCACGAGGCATATAAGCCATTGCCACTTGAAAAAGCGGTAAGACAAACTCCAGGACCATCAGTGCTGGGCCTTGGGAAGCATATCAAGGGATAATATGAAAGGAGCATGAATATGGGGCATTATCATTTTCTAACTGCCTTTTCCAGTGCTATACAAATGACAAAGTAATGCATAGTAGCAATACTATTTCAACTTATGGTTGGTAAAACTTTAACATCCTCCTCTCTTTTTCTCTATCACTGTCAGAAGCTTCGATGATTCCTTGAATTCCTTGAATATAAGAAAAAATACTGGCCCAACAGCAACAATCACGATCAGGACAAACAGAAACAGAGATATTTTGTTGGTGCACCTTCTAGATTCAATGATGTTACTGACAACTGGTCTCAAAATGGGGAACCCAAAAATATTTCAGATTGACAACTTGGAAATCAGAAAGAGTAACGTTGGAGGAAGCAGCACAAGAAAGACAGCAAGCACAAGAACACAAAATTATGCCAAATAGAGATCACGAAAACACTAATTCAATATTTTATTGCTAGATATTTTCTCTTCAAGTAGTTTACCCTCTCTAGGAGGTTTACAACTCTTCTAATCAACCCAAAAACTAACCTAAACAAACTAGCTAACCTGAAAATAAAAGAAAAGCAATAAAAGTCATAAACAAACTAAGAAAATTATCCTAAATAAAGCTCCAAAAATTATAATAAAATGCTAAACTAAATAGTAAAAAAAAAAAATCATAAACCAACTAGGAAAATATAACAAATCCCAAACAGTAACTTATGGGCATTATTGAAAGACCTTCCCATTATCAGATTACTGTGAAATTTTAACCATATAAGATACAGAGTTTCTAGAATCTTCAATACCTGGTAAAATCAGATTGAAAATTACGCTCAATAATATAAAGCTACGCATTAGGAAAAAATCTCCTGCATCAAAAAGCTTACAAGTTTGAGAGAGAGGGAAGGAGGGAAAGAATATTACTACTTTCTTTTTAAATTTACATGGCTGACTTGAAAAACAATCAAGAATTTATGACACCTTTCGACAACCTGTGAAAACACAAATAAAGTTCAAATTAATGGCTTTTCTAAAACGGTTTGAACAGAGACCAACTCTTGGACAATGTCTTGCCAAATTTTCAATACTTCTTCATTATGAACCAAGTTTAATCACTGCTAAATTCAAAAGGCAGACCTTAAAATCAACTATAAATCAAAAGAAAAGGAGAAAGAAAAGAAGGCGAGCTGAAGCTATCATGCACGCAAGTAATTTTTTAAAACAATGAACTTACTTGTGGGGTTGGTGTAAAGGAGGCTGAGGAGGAGGAGAAATAGCCATTCTGGAAGAACCATTGATGACAATCCTCAAGGGGCTTGTTAAGTTCAACCTTTGCATCGTTGACATGTGAGAATCTCCCGACTGGCTATTGTTATTATTGACAACAATATTAATGTGAACATCTACCATCATTGTTGATATGGATTTAAGCAAAAACTAAATGTAACTATAGCCAATCAGAACAGTGAATTATTCTCGTTAAGAAATGAAAAGTTAAAGAACCAGCAGGTAGTATATTACACCAGTTAGAAAGCACATTCTGTATATCACCAGTCAAATGCATCTATGACCACCTTGAAGTCTTCAATGTACAAAGGGAGGTGGTATATTTCATCAGAACGCATTCTAAAAAACATATATCACAAATAAAACCACAACAAAAGCTCAGAACAAAATGAATACTCGTAGAGGAAGAAAACCTGTATCTTTTATTCTAAAAAGTCGTTCCGATCTATGCATGAAACCATATCTACAGTAGAACAAACTATGAATCTCTAAATAAATTATGAAATCATTATTCAACGTCTATCTTATCAAAGTTATATAAGACCAAAGAAAAAGAGCCCCAAAAAAACCAAAAAAAAAGTTACTTCCCCTACACTAAATCAATAACCAAAAGAAAAAACTTCTTATTGCCAAACAGTCATCAGCGAACTAATCACCCATCGATCGCAACTCATCCAATTGTGCTCTAATCTGATCCTGCACCAACTCCAGCCGCTTGGAATAAACCTCTAACTCCAATATATGTTGCTTCCTCCACTTCTCATCCATCATCATCGCATCCCCTGCTCCAAAACTCAATGGCATCGCATTCATCGCCAGCCTGCTAACTCCCCTCCCAACACCACCCATTCCTGCTCCCGCCATATTACTCGATAACTCCTTAAATAAAGGCGACAAGCAACTCCTCACCGTCTCCTCAATCACACTCGACACATTCCCATTCCCACTCCCACTCCCACTCCCACCCCCAACCCCAGTAA
The DNA here is from genome assembly GCA_033617975.1 of Populus alba x Populus glandulosa. Classification (NCBI taxonomy): domain Eukaryota; kingdom Viridiplantae; phylum Streptophyta; class Magnoliopsida; order Malpighiales; family Salicaceae; genus Populus; species Populus alba x Populus glandulosa. The sequence goes on from CM066151.1 coordinate 6,974,156, forward strand.
CATTAGTCTCATTTCCTACAAACCCATCATTCAACACACGATTCTCCTCCATCTTCACACCAACGGATCGCGATCTTGACCTCTTTCTTGATCTAGGAGTAGACTTATGATCCTCAATTTTAACAACAACATCACCATCCATCATCACAGTATGGTTATTATAGTTAGGGTTTCCACCATCATCATCATCCAAATTATTCCCATCTTCATTGCTAAAACCCGCAATTTTTCCTGTAGAACTCCAGATCTTCCTCGAAATCTCAAAAGTAGCCTGATCATGCGGGGATTTAAAGCAAAAGTCTTTTCCAGAGTTAATCTTGCTCAGAACATTACGATACTTCTTCTTTAAACGACGTAGTTTCTCAACGAGCTGATTCTTGTTAAAATCGAGTTGGAGTTTCGATTTGATTTGATCATAGAATAAAGCGGTGTCGTTATGGTGATGATTAGCAGTACCTTTTGTGGTGTATTCTAAAAACCCTTGAAGGAGTTCAATTTCATCTTCGTCAGTCCACAATCGTTGAAATAACCGCCTGGTATCATCAAATTGCGGTTTTTTCGAGTCTTGGGAGAGGACTGCCGTTTCAGGGGAAACGCGTTGCCGTTTTGATGCATCAAGTGTAGAATCAGTGGTCACCATGGTGGTGGTGATGGTGGTGGTTGTGACGGCGGGGATGGAGGCGGCGGTGACAGCGGAGATGGAGGCGGTGGTGACAGCGGCAGAGGTGGAGGTATCATCGTCTTCGAGTAATTCTTCGGATAAGACGTCATCATTTTCGGGCAAGGTGTCATCGTTTTCGATTTCCAGATCGTCTTCAAGATCGTCGTTTTGAGATTGGGAAGATTGATCATCGTCATCTTCGTCGTCAACTTCTAGGTCCTGGTCAAAAACGGTGTCATCTTGCTCTGCTGCCATTAGAGCGAGCGAGAGAGAAAAGGGTCTTAGGGTTGAATTTTTGCGCGTTGTCCGTTTGTAGATAGGAGGAGGGGAGGGGAGGGGAGAATAACAGTCTGTAAAAAGTGTTCTTTTCACCCGGGTAAACTTCAATTTTGATACTATTGATTCATCCAATTTTCGATTTGGCCCCGTTAGTTTAACTTTTCCCAAATTAATCTTTATAATTTATAAAAAGCTCTAATATATCCCCCCATCATTAAATAATCTCTTGTTAATTTGTTTTTTTTAGTCTATTATTATTATTATTATTATTATTTTAAGCATTGTGATGAGATACTATAGCATATTCGGGGTTTGAGAGGAAAAATAGAAGAAAAGTAAGAAAAAAAAATAAGATCTTAGAAAAGTAAGGCTTTGTTGGTTAATAATAAGATAAGACAAGTGTTTTTAATATGCTTATTAAGAAACACTTAATTTTCCTAGTCAATTCATGTGTTTTTTTTCTTAAAAATTTTGTGAATATTTGCAAATATTTAGCATGTATCTAATTAATGTTTTTAATTAATATAATTCATTTATATTTAAAGACTTGATTTTATTTCTTTTTAATAAGATTCGGAGACAAAAAGAATTTAATAAATGCACTGACATAGTTTTTAACGAGCTCTCGTTAGTTTTTCTCTCAGTAATAAAGGGTAAATTGAAATTGCTATAGCCTGTATGTATAAAAGTAATATTGTGAAATTATAAACTATGAGGGTAGAAATGTAACATTGATGGGTCTGAAATGGTCAAAAATATTGTTTACCCTTTTCGTGGAGAGTATCAAAATTGGGTCTGGACTCTGGAGTGCAATTTCAAAAAACGTTGTTCTGGCCCAGCCCTGCACAAACCAGAAAGGTAAATTTGAAAATAATAATAATAAATAAATAAATAATCGAAGCTTTTATTCTACTAGTATTTTTAGACTAGATCGGTGTATCGTACTCCGCGGCTGGCTGGTTTGATTTTTTTGTAATTTAAAAAGATAATACTGAAGCCTTGTTAGCAAAATAAATTTATTAGGACTAATAAAATAATTTAATTTAATTATATGATAAAAAATTATAAAAATAAATTTATTAAAAAGTGACAGTGATAACATGTAGAAAAATAACACCTACCAAAAAAAAATCATATAGTTAAATTATAAGATAATTTAATTTTGAATAATGAAATTAAAAAAAATCTCACACCAATCAGAGTTGGCATGGCAAATTCATAACCTGAGTTGTGAAGCCAAAATTTTATTTTAAAAAGCAAATAAAAAAAATTCCACCTCTAATAAACTCAATATTAAAGACTAAAATCAAAAAAAAAATCAATGTAAAAAAATTTTAAAAGAAAAGATGTTGATTCGGGGTAACATTTTATATATGTTACCTAGGTCATGAGGTAAAAATACCATGTTGGAAAAAAAATACAAAGCTCATGTCTCAGTAATTCAATATTAAACGATGAATTTAAAAAAAATCAATTTTTAAAAGGATCCAATGAAAAAAAAAGCTATTAAAATAATAAAGATAATAAAATAAAATACAATGAGGCCCTAATTAAAATTGAGTTAGCATGACAAATCTACAGTGCAATTCACAATGCCTAATTATCATTGTAGAAAACAAAATAAAAAATATAAAGAAGTTTTATCTTTAGCAAACATGGTATTGAAGGATAAAGTCTATAAAAAATAAGTGTAAGAAAAAAGCAAAATAACATATTGAATGAAATTTAGACTAGCATTCCATAACCGTGACCTAAGTTATAAAACCAAGATCACCACATAAAAAAAATATTATGAAACCTAGTTATCATCCAATCAAATATTTAAGGGTGAAATTAAAAAGATAAAAACAATTAAAAAAAATCAAAACAAACAAAATAATAAGGACCGAACATGATATTAAAATAACATAAAATGATGATGGATGAAATTAAAAGCAAAATTAATTAAGAAAACAGCATAAAAAATAACAATACAAAAATGAGAACAAAGTTTGATATAAAATTTAAATCCAACCAAACAAAAAGGGGTGAAAATAAATAAATAAAACCTTAAAAAATATTTAAAAAAAAAAACAATTACAAGACTATTATTGAAATAAAACAACAACGAAGAGGACACTTTTTAATTTTGTCATCAAACTACCTGTGAATCAACATGTATTCGATATTCTACAGGGTGCATTATCGCTCACAATTTGGATGACACTGCAATTGACTGTTTCTGATCTTAAGAAAGCATTGTTCAAAAAGTATGAGCATCTTCCATACAAATTACCTGTTCCACGGACATACCATCAACTTTTTATAATAATAATTTGTATTTATTAAAACATTGAATTATCCTAGAGTCTATGTGATAATTAAAAAAAAAACAGTGAAATAAAAAAAAGGTTCCTGGGTGCAACCATGATAAAACTTGATTTTAAGAAAAAGCTAGTCATTTTAATTTTCAAATTAAAATCAAATCCTGAAAAAAACCTTTTGTGGCGAGTTAAATAAATTTTGTAATTAAAGGCTATTTAGTAATTTTATTGTTCAGTAAAAATATAAGATGGTTGAGATGTCCCTGTCAATTTGTCAATGATAAATTGATGTTACCACTTAAACTTAAACCAAGTTAGATGAAGATGATTATTTTACTATGCTAATCTGGTAAAATATGAGTTTTTGCAAATATTGATTTGACCCCATTTAGTTTTCTTTTAATTTTAATTAAAGTAATTGAAAATTTAACTTGTGATTTTAAAAACGTAATTAGATCCATCCTGTCGACTTTCATTGATAAAGTAAAGTGTAATGTACGGCACGAAGAGTTAATTCATTTCAGCAAATAAATATCTTTGAAATCACCAAAGGATCCCATTACCAAAAAGAAATCAATTTTTTAGGCATCTTTTTTGCACCGTGTTTTTTATAAATTTAATTTTTTTATTAAAGATTAAATGTTTTATGTATTTTGAATTATTTTGATCTCATGATCTCAAAAATAATTTTTAAAAAAATAAATATATATATATATATTATTTTTATATATTTTAATATGAAAAACACTTTAAAATATAACATCTTCCACACTCCCAAAAATTAATCTACCTCATATAATTTTTCATCTTGACTTTATGATAATTTCCTTTTTAAGTAGAAAAAAGAAGATGATCCCCAGGCTCCTCTTCAAGATTTAATTTGGGATTCGTTTTAAGAAAATGGGATTTATTTGAAATCATTACACGGATTTATAATTAAATAATAACTAAAACGACAACATTTTATTAATAATATTTACATAAGACAAGATTTTTAATAGAGTTCATATAAAATTTTATATGTATTATGATAGTTCCACCATAATTTGTATAATTAGCATTTTTTGTAAAGAGGTTTTGTAACATATTGTTTTGTAAAATTTTGAAATATGTAATTTAATTCAATGTACAAATATTAGTCAGATAGCATGACACAGTGATATTTAAAGCAGAAAAATATCTCTTCAATAACGCATCTTTAAGGACATAATCATACGTCTCAGTATATCTCAATACTCAAAACTTTTTCAAATAATATATTTTCTTGACTATTTAAAATACTTTTTTTATTATAGTTTAATTTAATTATATTATTTAATTTGAATTCAATTAATAAATAAATTAAATTTACATTGAATTCAATTTATTTTTCTGCATTACTCTCCTCATATTTTCTTTAACATTAGTCTTTTAATTTTATAATATTTTTTAAAATCTAATTATTGAAACTGAAAATGTTTATGATATTTTATTAAAACCTCTATAAATCTAAATAGAGTTACAAACACGCTGATTGAGTTTCTGCCATTAAAACTACAGGTCGTTTGAAATAGGATCTTCTCGTGTTTTCTTTTGAAAGACTGTCGTTAGAATTAGTTGGTGGTGACTTGTATTTCTCTCTCCACCTCTCTTGGTGCAAAGCTAGAGTTGCTACCGCCAGAAGAGGATGGGCCCGCCACCAGGAAGCAAACGGTCTCCGCCGAAGAAGAGGAGCTCGACAACTCCGACATCAATAAGGTCGCTGGAACATGACACACTCTGTATCATATTCTCCTACCTCGGTCTCTTCGATGTCGTTCGCTCCTCTGCCGTTTGCAAATTCTGGTATTATTTACAGCTTACATGCGCCTCTCACTCTCTATTTCATATAATTGCAAATACGAAACTCTCTGCTTCTCTACCGAAGTCATTCCGTGTGTTTGTGTGTGTAATTGAAGGAATGAGATCATAAAAAGATCGAAGTTACTGCAATTACTCTATTTGAAGCAACAAAGAAGAAGTAGCAGAAGTGATTTTTCAGAGGAATCATTGAATGTGTATTTGGAAGAGTTAGCGATAGAGCACCAAAGGCAATCTTTAGTACAAGGTTCTCTTCACATTGATCAATGGAAAGGGCATTCTCTTGGGTACACTACATATCCCTTTTTTTATCTTCTTCTTTAATCATGTGTTTTTACTGGAATGAAAACATGAAATATTTTATTAGATCTTGAAAGCTGTAAAGAATTTATTTTTTTTATGAATGGGAATTTGAGTGATTGTGTGTGTGGTGTTTTCTAACTTTGGTTTTTATCAGGGTTGACCAGTGCCGTATGAAGAGGGGCTTGGTTCTTACCGGTGTTGGTGATAAGGTCTGGTCTCTCTCTGCCAACTTATAGGATGATGTTCGACTAGATGACACATCTATTTGGGCTTTATTTTTTCTTTTGATTTTATTTACATGTAGGGCTAGCTGTAATGATCTTGAAAGTAATGATAACAATATGGTGAAGTACCTTATGATCTTCAGAGAGCATGCAAAGTTCAATATTTCATTTTTCATGTCTTAAATGATTGACTGGATGTACATTTCCAAAAATTTTATTTTGTTGTCATCATTCATGTGGTGCCCATTCCTTGTTTCCCTGAATAGGGGATGCTGCTGCAATAGTCAATTTTGCTAACATTTTGCATAGCAATGATACCAGGTTATGCGTCTCTGGTCACTAGAAAGCTACAAATGCATAGAAGAATATTCCATTCCGGATGGAGTCCCTCTGGTTGACTTTGATTTTGATGAGAGCAAGGTAACTTGTAGAAGCATGTCATTTCTTCAAGTATCTTATGTTTATAGAACCTGTTTTTATTCAAGTGCATGACACTGAAGAAAAAGGCAGTCATTCCTTATATTGACATAGTTCACTAGATAGTAGTGATGGATACCATCTGTTAATACACCTTTGTTTTGCATATTTATAAATGATACTGATTGCAAAAACAAATCATGATTGAACATTCACAACTGGATAAACATCTTCTGAACATCTTCAATTATATTTTAGATTGTTGGTTTGGTTGGTACACGAATATGCATATGGAGGCGCAATGGGCAGAGAAGTATATTTCCCTCACGTGAAGGCCAATTCATGAAGGGTTCATGCATGCGGTATGAAGGCCAACTAATACCGATTTCTTTGTTTCATTTCAAATTCTCCTTTAGTTACTGGGTATGAGTTAACAAGTTTACCTTAGGTGAGAAGTGCACTGTTCGTATAACAGCTATCCTCTTTTATAGAATGCGAGAGTGCATTGGATGTTCTCGTTTCTCTTCTTTGTTGACATCCTTGGTGCTCATAGTAATTCCAATCCCAATCATAGACAAGTGTAATAGCACAATATTGTACTAATTTGATCACAAATTTCCATTTAATTGATGAATATATCATTTATTATTTCTCCTTAAATGTTCTTTTATTTCATTTTTGCGATTCCATTTAGGTGATGGCAAGCTGGTTTGCTTGAATGTTTTAGAATGAAAGCTTTCTTTTTTTTTTATTTGTGTGGGTGGAAAAAGTAATTTGGTCCCTTCTCTCCTTAAAGTTACTTTGATCCAGAGGCTGTGGTTGGATGTGAAGATGGGACAGCTCGTGTGTTTGACATGTACAGTAAGAAATGTTCTCGAATCATTAGGTATGTGCAGGGAATTATTTTTTTCTTCCTGTTTTCTTCTTTTTGTTTCCATTACTCCTTGAAATTCCAGTGGGTAGGCTTAGGTCAATCTTGAGCAGTTAGCCATGACCTTGTCCATTTTCTGTGGTTTGTATTTTTGGAACAATGATCTCTTGCATTTTCTTATATTTTAATCTCCTCTTTGCAGGATGCACACTGAACCTGTGACTTGTTTATCTTTAAGTGAAGATCAATTAATTATCAGTGGTTCCTCTTTAGGAAGAATCACAGTATCTGGTCTTTCATCTGACCAGAGGGTGGCTACACTGAGACCCACTGATTCCACAGGTTTGTAATGTATTGGCTCCGTTGTTCTGAGTAAATTTGCATTCTGGTCACGCATTTTGTATTCTTAACAATTTTTCTTTTATTGTAATGTTGCACTAATGGTAGCATACAGTTCTAGAGTGCTAGTGCATTTTGTGTTTTCTGCCAGGGTGAGAAACAGTAGATTGGCCTCTGGGCATCCCATTGACATTGTGTTATTCTGGTTCAACTTCTTCTGACAGGCATAAAGAGTTTGTGTTTCAACCCTGTTTCTCATCTAGTGTTTGCTGGAACTACTGCTGGATATGCTTCTTGTTGGGACCTTAGGTAAACAAATCACACTCATTCTCTGGTGTTGCCCAAATATGTTCTGATGGTATTTTATATTAGCAACGTTAACTTGATAATTGATCAATGATGCTAGCAAAAGATGGGGAACGCCAAGCATTTGTATCCTTGATACCCCTCCTTGCTCAGCCCTTGCAAAGGGACATAGTGGCCAGAGTTAAGATAGTTTTCTAACTATTTAGCATCTCAACTTTAATAAACCATACTGAACTTCTGGTGGCTGTGTGACCGGATTGATAATCTTCTCTCTGTGTGTATATATGAACATAGATGTATTCTAACCCTCCTTATCTGTTGCATGGTATGTTGGTTTTGGCATGTTGTTTAATTTATTCACTAAATTGAGCTGGCTTTATTTAAAAGCCACCATATGGATGCGTTGGAATTCTCTACCACTATACATGAGAACTTATTAGAAGTAACGTGACATGACCTTATTCTTTCTCCTTGTTTCCAGTCCTCTTGTCATCATGTCCAAAGGGCCCTGCAGGTTTTGTTTAGTTTTATGTGTCCTTCAATCACTAACAACTGATCGAGCCTTTTCTTTTTCCTTTTTTTTTTGTTATCTTATAGGACTATGAGACAACTTTGGAAAACACGAGTGAGTCCAAATGTTGTATATTCTTTGCAACACATGCGTAGCGACACTTCAACACTGGTAGTTGGTGGAATTGATGGTGTGCTGCGTGTTTTGGATCAGAACACCGGAGAGGTCCTTTCAAGCTATGTCATGGACCATGGCACCTCGACAAGTTCTGGGTATACTAATGGAGTAATAGAAAGGAAGATAGGAAAGAGGCTTCCTTATGACTACAACATTGACAGAATCCCTAAAACTGTTCGACCTCCTATCACATGCTTGGCTGTTGGGATGCAGAAGGTCATCACGACACACAACATCAAGAACATCAGAATGTGGAAATTCAACAATTTGAGGGAACTAAAGTAGCAGTATAGTCAGAAAAATGATAATGACAGAATGATTCTACAGTGCCTTCACATGAATGTTAAACAACAGTGAAAGAAGAAGAAGAAGATGTTGATGCTGTGAATGGAAATGGTCAAGGCAATCCGGGGTCTCTGATCCATCATTAATCTCTCGTTTTGTCCAGCAGCTTCTCACCAAAGGAACGAAATGCTTGCTTATGTGGAGGTTGACTGTCCTGGAAAGTTGACTGATGCAAATGAATTACTTTGCCAACTCTTGAGCAATTTTCTTGTATGTCCAAGTAATTTCTTGCCGGTAAATCCCAAAGTGATGGGGATGCCTCCCGGCCAACAGTTTCAAAACTTAAATGTTTTCGAAGATGATTTGTGTTGTAATTATTTTTATCTGTAAATGAAAGTAATTCAGCGCATGCCTTTGACTAGTTAGAGTGTTTGTAACATCATTTAATAAAAATTTGAATTTTTTCTTGTTAAAAATTATTGTTTTTAGTATTTTTAAATTATTTTGATATATTGATGTTAAAAATAAATAAATAAAATTTAAAAATATATTATTTTAATATATATACATATTAAAAAAAAAAACAATAATGATGATGGTATGTAACTCCAAGGAAAAGCCTGCACTTTCTAATTTAGTTATTTATTTACTAAGATTTTATTTCAAAAAGCAGGTGAATCATTTGTATTTCCACTCATCTAATAAAAATAAAAGCCCAAGCCCAATTTGATATGATCCCAAACCAAAAATTCCCAAATCTAAATAATTAATCGATTAACCTTTCAAGCTTCCCTTGCACTAGTTTTTTTTTCTCATTTCCTACAGACAAGGCAAAAACCTAAACCCTAACGACGTCTGGTTCTCCTCCAGCATGGTGTGCATAAGGAAGGCGACCATGGACGACTTGTTGGCGATGCAAGCATGCAACTTGCTATGCTTGCCCGAAAATTACCAGATGAAATATTACTTTTACCACATCCTCTCTTGGCCGCATCTCCTCTATGTCGCTGAAGATTACAACGGCCGAATTGTCGGTTACGTTTTGGCCAAAATGGAAGAAGAATCGAACGAGTGTCATGGTCATATCACTTCTCTCGCTGTCCTTCGTACTCACCGTAAGCTTGGCCTCGCTACCAAGCTCATGAACGCCGCCCAAACCGCCATGGAACAGGTCTAAGGATTCAGCCTCTTCTTTCTTGAATTTCGACTTCTTTTTGTTTTTTGCACTTGGAATTTCAGGGATTTGAGTGATTAGGTTGTATTTCCTTTTGAATTGTTGAATGAAAAGCATCAATTTTGAGAATAAGGGTTTTTTTGGCTCTTGGAATGTGTAGTGATTTTTTTGTCTGTTTTATGTAGATTCTTGAAGTATTGTGGAATCTAATTGAATGGGTGGAAACATTGATATATATTACTTTTTTTATATGTTTTATCTGGTTATTAAAATGGCTGTAATTTATTGGAATCTAATGGAACTATATCAATTTTAAGAGGACATTTTATCGCATTTGATTTTTATTTTAGATATAAGGCAATCTTCAGTGATTAGATTTATATTAATTTAGTAAAAAATTTGCGTTTTACATTTTGGGCACGTTTCTTATTGATTGAGTTTGTGGAACAGGTATTTGGAGCAGAGTATGTGTCACTGCATGTGAGGAAGAGTAACCGCGCAGCTTTCAATCTGTATACAGAAACATTAGGCTATAAGATTCATGATGTGGAAGCAAAGTATTATGCAGATGGGGAGGATGCATATGATATGAGGAAGCAGCTGAAGGGAAAGCAGAGTCATCATGGTCACCACCACCACCACCACCACCATGGTGGTGGGTGTTGTTCAGGTGGTGCCAGGCCCATGGAAGCTCGACCAGAATTGAAATCAGAGGCAAAAGCTGGCACCAAGGCAGAATCAAAAACGGGTTGACGGTGAATGGTCAGACTGACTAGTTGGAGAAGTGAGTGTTATACTTTTTAGTTATGTTAGAATACTGTTTGTTTGTATCAAGTATTATAGTTTGTTTGTTTAGCTGTGATAATAATGCACTAGAAGACTGGGAGTTGCATTTACTGCTATTTCTATTTACTGCTTCTTCGATATATACCGGGATGACCATGGCCGAGTAATGGTATTTGCACCTTCTTCTCTAGATTTTTTTGTGCCAATTTTGAAATTCTACTGACACTACCATTCACTATCAATTGTACAACTGCTATAAGTATACAGTATTTACACTTCCCATCCTATTTGTTTGATATCCCAAAAATTGCAAACTGACTGATAGTTTGGTTTCTGTTTATCACAAATCATTTCGTCCAAGTTACTTGAGATGAAATTATAGTTGGAAACTTGTGATGCTTTTTAGATTCTGTCAAAGTCCTCTATGTCTCTCTCACTACTATGCCTGTGCATTCACCCACTGTGTACGACTATGATATGATGGTAACCTAAGCTTAATGACATTTTGAAGCATGGTAAAGTTGCTTCTCTTTCTGCAGATTTTCAGACGAATAAGACTAGTGTTTTCCTGTGTAACATGCCTCATAGATGCTGATTTCTGTAGAGGATTGATTGCTGCGGAAAGCTTGCATTTGGATATGGCTTCTGTTATTTGAGGAGCTGCAATAAGGTAGCTGTGCTAGGTGGAAACTCCACCTTAACTCAAGGCCGCCAAATGCCAGAGAAAACAGAGTTAAATGATTTTTCTCCTTTTTATTTTTCTAAGATAAATGAAGTTAAATGTCATTGTGTAGCAAGAAATGGATTCAACTAAAGACAAGGCTGCTGTGACTCGTGAGGGTATGGATGCTCTTCTAGAGTTTGAAACGCGTCTCAATGTGGTAGCGTTTAGTGATAGGGTTGCTGTGACACTAAAGTAATGTGGTTATTAGTAGAAGTTAATGTGCATCTTCTGCTGTTCAAAGGTGGGTACTGTACCATTGTAGTTGAGCTAGGTTGAAACTTGAGATCAAACTCCAAATACAAGAACACGAAGTGAAAGATGCCCTACAATTTCTGATAGCAAGAACTGGACTCGAAAGTTATGGTTGGTGTGATCCTCAGGCCTCTAACTCGCGCATAATTTTAAGGCTTAGAGGGCTTGGAATGTCTCTGCGCAGAGTTACCAACGAGGGCTTATCTGCAGAATTATCCCCTCTTATTTATTATTACATGGAGTTGTTGCCTTCTTTAGCAGCGAAAGCGAGCATGGGTGGTTGATTTTCAAAATCTACTCTGGAAAAATTCATGCTCAAGTTGATGGTGAAAACTCTGAAAGCTTGCTACCATCTTTCATGGCGTGACAAAAACTTCCTCCTCTTTAAGGAAACACCGGGACAAGGAAAGGATGAGCATTATATGCATCGCACCTGTAGGTTGTTAATGAAACTTGGGAGAGTGCGAATTGGCAATTCAATTACAGTAGTCCTCAGAATCCCTTTTACTTCCCCCAACTGCAAAGGGCAGAAACCGTGGACATCTCTCGTCACAAGGTGGCTAGTTGTGCACGCCAAAATAAAGAATTCTCATGCGGAATGATGAACTCAAATAAATAAAGTTTTAAGAGAAAAAAAGTTAAGAATTAAAAGCAAAGCAAAAAAAGTGAAAAAAGAGAGAAGAATGGGGGTTGAAAAATATAGAAGTCTGCAATTTTTATTCTAATACTAAAATCCTATCTAGAAAAAGCTATTGAATTTATGATTTATTGAATAAAATATCTAATAATAATTAAATCAAATTTAATAAATAAAATCTGATTAATAAATATCAACTAAAAATTATATAAATTAAGTTAAAATTCAATATCTTAATACCTAACAAATAAAGTAATTAATAAACCTCAACTAAAAAATTATATAAATTAAATTAAAATATAAACTAAAGTTCAATATAGGCTGCTCTCGGTGATTATACGATATAAAAAATATCTCGGATCCGGTGTCTCTATCAAATTCTCAAAGCTCATAAAATAATGATTTTATTGTGATGGTGTCCAGGAATAAGAGAGGGCAAGAATGGCTCGCTGAGTTGACCAGGCTCTCTTCTGGAAACTCTTCCAGGTTGAGTTACAAGAATCACGCAACAAATTGAAAAAAAAAAAATCGTATCCATAGCATTATTGTTTTCATAAATAATGTGATCAACTGACCGAATAAAGAGTCCCAGAAAGAAACTCCACCTAATCCACTCACAATGCTAATATTTTAAAGAAAAAAACTGTCCAATTTCTTTTTATCTAATTATATGAAGAAAAAAAAAAGAGTTTTTGCAGGGCCGGTGGAAGTCAAGGGATGGTGCTGGAGGCTTATTGACAAAAATGGAAGGAAAAAAAGAAGCATTATCAAGGCCACGCGAGAGAAAGGGAAGCCAGAACCCTAGTCTCTAACCTACTCTACAACTCTCTTGTCATTGATGAACAGGAATGGTCAATAATTGAGAGCAGTGGCCTGCCCCTCCTCCTGTTTGATGGCTGTCATATTCTGTACTGGTTTCTTGATAATGTATTGCATCAGCCGTCGCTTATGAGCATCGTGTAAAGCTACGATGACTAGAGATATATTTCTCTATCAAGTTTATAGAATGCACGTTACCCTTGCTAATGGAAGAGAGAGAGAGAGAGAGAGAGAGAGAGAGAGAGGAGTCGTCGCGTCTACTAAGAAGTCATCAATGGGGTTTCCTGGTTTTGAAAAGAAAAGTGACAGGAGATTTATCCATTTCATACTTGCTAGAACAAGCAAAGGCTTGTTAACGAAGAAATTCCTTGTCTGTCTCTTTTTTTCTCTCTTATCTTATTACTTGCAAACAGTGTGGCTTCAACACCGATTAATGTTTTTGGACTTCAAAGTTGATTACTTTGTCAAATCTTGAATTATTGTTGTTGAATATTTGATCTACAGCAATAATTCAAGATTATTGTTAGTAACCTGACGCGCTCCATAATAATTATATATTAAAAAGAAACTATTTTGCCCTGGAAAGATATTGTAATTTCGTACTCAAAATCTCAAATGCATTGTTTACTGAAATAGTATATTGATGTTTTTGTCTCTTCAAGTTTTTTTACATGTTGACTAACTCGTTAATTGAGATACATAGTTTCTTTCATTTAATTATTTTTTTCAAGTTATTCTAATTACCTTTCTTTTTAAATTTGATTAATTTACTATTGTTTTTTTATTTTTTATTTTTCATTTAGTTGAAATAGAGTCGACTTATTTAGCTCATCGGGATCTATAACCCAAGTCACATATTTTTTTAAATATTCTTGCAATAGCTTAATATTATTTTTTGTACAAAAATAATAGTCTAGCCTTGTGGTAAAATGCAGACACCAAGACTAGTCTACCATGTAGTTTATTATAATAAATTGAGAAGGTCTAAAGAATGTTTCTAATAATGATAGATTTTATTTTTAAAAGTATTTTTTGTTTGAAAATATATTAAAATATTTATTTTATTTTTTAAAATTTGTTTTTGATATTAATATATTAAAAATATAAAATAATTAAAATAATTCATGAAACGATAACCACTTACATATTTTTTGTGTGAATCACATCCTTTTTATCCTTTTGCATCTAGGTCAAAAACCTATCTAGTGGCCAGCTCTTTGTACCTCTCTTTTCTCCTTTTGACAAGTTTTTGTAATATTTTAAGGAAGATAAACCAAACACGTTGCCTGTCGGAAGCATTATTTTAGTTAAGCCAACACCATATTTTTAATCTTGACACAGTGGTGTGGTGTGTGGAGGAGCGTTTTTAAAAGTCTTTGATTATTTTTTTAGATTTAAATAAATTTTTTAATATTTTTAATCTGTTTTGATACAAAGATGTTAAAATTAAAATTAAAAAAATTAAAAAATATATTTTTAATATATTTTTAAATAAAAACCAGTGTGAAAAACAATTTCCATGACAGTTGTATCACTTTCAAAAAAAGTTGCCAATCATTCCTCAACGAGGTTTCTGACAAGTTACAAGTTTATATGAAAGATTAATAAATATTTAATACCACAACTAAATTAAGCAGTAAGGGGTTGTTTTAGCATATATATACATAGAGAGAGAAGTAATTAGTGATTAAATAATGGTGAAGCTTTTATCAATTATTACTCCCATGGAATATCCTATAAGTATACGCAGAGGACAAGACCAAAAAGACAATCTTCATTGATGGCCTTGTTGATTTGGAATCCCAGTGGGCTCTCCACAACTCAAGAACACCCAATAAAAGAGTATTTGAGCTTTCAGATTCATCTTCACCAGCACCAGCACCTCAGCCATTCAAGTCGACAAATCATCTCAAGCTTAACTGGCTCGAACCAAGTCCTTGGACCCCCAACCCCTAAACGTGACCAAGGGAATGGTACATTTCTGAAAGTATGCGATCAGGCTGTGACTACAAAATTCCTCTACTTCTTGGGGAAGATATCATGCCTCAGCCGCTGAAAATCTACGGGGCACTCGAGGCGTGGCCGGGGCAACACCGCGATCGGCCATCGTCATTTGATGATCCTGGATGGTTTTATCAAAAAATATGTTACTAGGATTCTCTGCGTAGCAAACATAGTAACAGCTCACGCAGGCATGCGGCACTGCCATGGCAATCCTGGTCTGACACATCAAATTAAACAATGAATTATGTTAAACAACTTCTTGGTTGAAAAAAGATTCTTTGGTATAGATTATAGAATGTCCAAGTTGATCACATGGTCTAGACACAAGGTCGAGTAAATAAAGTATAGAATTTGTCAAATAAGAGCTACCAACCATGAGGTATCCAATGAAAAAGGACAGGAGCGAGAGAGTAGCAGTGAAGGTTTGATGCACTTTGGCAGTCCAGGCAGCCACAACAATAACGCAAATGGATCCACTGCATACACCTGTGAGGAAGCAAATCGAGCTGGTTATGTCCGAGTCGACAATGGATTCCATTCCTTGTCTTACAAATAGTTGCCAGGTGTCTTGTGACGCCTGCACAAATCCTTTTCCATATGTAGCTACCTGCGACAAAGGTTTAGAGGATCAATCGATCTGAGATGGCCATACTAAGAATGGAGTTTTATAGATGATGTGAATCGGACCACAATAAACAGTGGAGATGATAACTCCGGCAAAAGACAGGTAACTCGGCTATCAGAAGAAGGCAACAAAAAAATGTTTGTGAACTAAGCAATAACTTTTCAAAACTGATTTGCCTGCAATGCCAGATTACATACATGTGCTTCAACTCGAGCAGAGCGCCCATTTTAGGATTTCTTACAAGAAACCAAGCAAACGGTAAGTAAATTTGTTGGGGTGAAGTTTTAAAAGAGATATTACCTGTACAAAGGCCCAGCCGTTGCCATATCTGAAGATAGACTGCATCACATTAAGACAGCAGTGAGCACAGGAAAACATGAATTCATCCTCTCCCTCTAGCAAATTCAAACCCCGAACAACAACTCTCAGTGCTTCAATAGTAGGCACAAAAAGAGACCCCAAACAAGCACTTCCAAGGTTCTGAGTAAAAGCTCTTTGGAAACAATTCTGAGGGATAGATTGCATTCCTCGAAGATAATATAGAGCGATCACCCTACTAACAGTCAGATTAACGATGTTCCTCATAACTTCTGCAGTCCAAGCCAAGCTTAAAACCAATACAATAATTACCAAAGGAGTATAGTGGAAATTCATGGCTCCAATTACAGCTAAAATCCACAAAGACATCCACATGAATCCAACTCCAAGCATCCAATAAGTGGGTTGGTTCAAATCACCGAATTTTGGAACCGGTTCAAGCGATTTAATCAAAATCTCGGTGCAAAATCCAATTCTCTGGGTAACCCAGCAAGCATATAAGCCATTGCCGATTGCGAAAGCTATAAGACAGACTCCAACACCATCGGTAGAAGCCCTTTGGAAGCAAATTAAAAGAATTCCGGCCGATAACGACAAGAAAAAAGAGCTCCATAATATGAAGGGAACCATGATCCTGGGCCATTGCCTAAGTGCCTTTTGCCATACAAACGCAAGAGTAATGCTTAATAGAGATGCTGTTTCAACTTGTGGGAGGTAAAACTTCAATATCCTCCTCTCTTTCCTTTTAACACTTTCTGAAGCTTCTATTAGTCCTTGAATTCCCTTGAATATAAGGAAAGATACTAGCCCAACAGCGGCAACCATGTGAAAGACAAACAGAAACAGAGATATTTTGTTGGTGTATCTTCTTGAATTCAATGTTGTTTGTGATGGCTGGTCACAGAGCGGGAAACCCAAAAATATTTCAGATCAATAACTTCAAAAATCAGCAAAAGTTCAAATTAATTGCTTTGAAAAAAACAGTTTGACCAACACAGACCAAAACTTAGAAAAATATCTGGTAAAAAATGTTCAAGATTTCTTCATAATCAACCGAGTTTAGTAATAATCACTGCTAAATTCAGAAAGCAAAAACCTTCAAAAAACTAAAAATCAAAACTTTAAAACAAAAAAAGAAAGAAAGAAAAAGGAGCTGAAGCTATCTTGTACATGAGTAGTAACTGTGAAGAGCAAGAAATTAACTTACTTCTGGGATTGGTGCAGAACGAGGCAGAGAAGTCTGAGAAGGAGAAGGGAAAATGTTAAAGATTTCTTCATAATCAGCCGAGTTTAGTAATCACTGCTAAATTCAGAAAGCAAAAACCTTCAAAAAACTAAAAATCAAAACTTTAAAACAAAAAAAGAAAGAAAAAGGAGCTGAGGCTATCTTGTACATGAGTAGTAACTGTGCAGAGCAAGAAATTAACTTACTTCTGGGATTGGTGCAGAACGAGGCAGAGAAGTCTGAGAAGGAGAAGGAAAAATGTTAAAGATTTCTTCATAATCAACCGAGTTTAGTAATCACTGCTAAATTCAGAAAGCAAAAACCTTCAAAAAACTAAAAATCAAAACTTTAAAACAAAAAAAGAAAGAAAGAAAAGGAGCTGAGGCTATCTTGTACATAAGTAGTAACTGTGCAGAGCAAGAAATTAACTTACTTCTGGGATTGGTGCAGAACGAGGCAGAGAAGTCTGAGAAGGAGAAGGAGTGGGCATTCCGGAAGAACGACCGATGACAATCCTCAAAGGGTTTGTTGGGTTCAACCTTTGCATCATTGCCACATGAGAACCTCCAAACTGGTTATTTAGATCATTATTTACATCAAAGTTACTGCTGTCTATCACCTTTTCTTGGACACCAAACACTTCTCCTTTCTCCACATCTCCCCCATCTTCTTTCCTCTCATTCCCCTCCTCCTCCTTCTCCCCATCCTCTCTCCTCTCACTCTCTCTCTCTACCACCTGAGAAGAATAAAAATCCTGAAACCGTGAGCAACTCAAACAAGACACCAACCAAGTAAAAATTTAAAAAGAAAAAATAAAACGTGTTATAGAAAGTAATTGCGGTATCCTGTCTTACTGGTTCTGCAGCGCCCATAATGGTGGTGGTGGTGACGTCAGCTTCCCGGTGGCGGCTGCTATGGTGTGGTGATGTATGTATGTATAAAATATGTTGATGGATATACTGTGGTGATCATGGCCGTCTTTTTGGGTAGGTGATATATGGTGGCGATGCTGCTATATATGTCCTTTTCATTTTCCTTTGTTTTCCCCTGTAATTTTGAGGACATACTTTTATTATATTACCACATAATCTCAGAATATTGATGACCGAGCACACGTAAATCAACTGACACGAGGCTGTTATTGTTTGACAAGAGAGCTTTGTCATCTTTATAGTTCTGCTCAGCTCGAATCTAGATTATTCGAAGCTACTTCTGTATAATTACCGGTACCAGAGGGTCAAAAATAGTCTCGGAATATTGCAGAAAGAACACGTGCCTTTTATATACTGTAATACACGCGCCAATGAGAGGGGAGCTGCTTAATGGTTATTGGTGTGTCATGAATCGATAGGGCACGTGTACTGAGGTTTTTACTGAGTATATACATTGTAGGTTATGGATGCGGGGTTTGGTAATGTGATCAACGGCTTAGATTTCTTTGTGATGGCTGTGTTGATGATGAGAGCGAAGAACGGTGGATGTTGACTTCCGAGAAGGAGAAGGAGAGGAATAATCCAAGCAGATACTATTATGTACCTTGTCGTGTTGTGTAATAATAATACACTAATAAGTTAGCTTTTTTTTTCTCTCTCTAAAAAATTAATTGTGCTGTTTGGTACTATTATTATTATTTTTTGGGTGACATGAGCTTCACTTGTAGCTAATAAAGTAATAAAAAAAGTTAAGGATGTGTACAATACTTAGATATCGTTTGAATATTATTTCGGATAAAATAGACGATGGAAACATTAAAAATTAAAAATAAGATAGAAAAAAAAATAGAGATAAAATTATATTTGATTGTGAAGTATAAGATAGATTAGTTCTTGATATTTATTATGTTTGATTATGATTGATAAAATATAATTAATAATGTTTAAAAATATAAAAAAATTAATTTACTCGTAATATGTATTATTGTCAAACTTTTATATTTTAAAAATAATTAGATATTATTTTTTACTTTAATTTATATTGAATGTGGAAATTAACAATATTATAATATTTCTAATTATAAAATCAACATTGACCTGACAGGTTGACCCGTTTTGTGTTAACCTATGGTCTTATCTAATTCGAGTTTAAAAAAAAACAGATGAATAATTTTTTGTTCTATGATTAAGGCAATAATAACACCTAATGGAGTGAATTAAGTGTTACACTAATATTAATAAATAATATAATTTAACTTAGTTAAACACGATAATCAATGACATGGTTAAATTACTTAAAACAAATAGGTGAGGGTAAGAATTTGCTAGATTGATTTTTAGTATAGTTCAACAAGCCTGTATTCACATCTCAAGTACCAAACTGGTATTGAATATTGTATTCCCTCATTAGTCCAAGTCCAAGAGTAAAATTGTCACTTGATAAATCCACACCAATATTTTTATACCAGTTGAAGATATTTTCCTTTAGAGATCTTTCTCTAACATAAAGACGTGCTCTCTTCAAAAACATTTCTTGGTGAAAATAGCTCATCAATGCCAATATTTTTTTACCTGGCTCTTAAAGATTTATATAAGTGGTTTTGTTATCGCAATTAAACTCTCTTAATATAATGTATAATACAATTCAAAATTTTAATATCTTTGTATCTCACAAGATAACACTTAAAGAATTTGAAGGTATTTGAGTATAATAAGTATGAAATTAAATACTCTTGTGTTGAAATATGAAACTTTTAATTATATCAATTAGAATACAATCAAAGATTTATGATTATTATGTGTTTTTGCACTTAAATTAGCCTGTATATCGTATAGGTTCGTATCATCTTCTTGATTTTATAATCAGGCAAGCTATATATGAGTTTTTAACATAAACTTAATGTTTATAACCTACAGTCTCACTAGCGGCTGGAACGGTTGGCCGGTTGATGCAGAATTTCAAATCTATCAGTTTCAATTTAGGTGGATTTTTATAACTATCTATGTATTTTTATCGATTATTATAAATGTATTCATGGTGAAGGGAGTGGATTAATTTTATTTT
This sequence comes from Populus alba x Populus glandulosa, assembly GCA_033617975.1. NCBI lineage: Eukaryota > Viridiplantae > Streptophyta > Magnoliopsida > Malpighiales > Salicaceae > Populus > Populus alba x Populus glandulosa. Next base: position 6,994,232 of record CM066151.1, read on the forward strand.
TGTGCTAATATGATAAGTTATAAGATTTACATAAAGCACTAAAATAAATATTTATTTCCTTAGTCTTCAACATGCTTTGTTCTTGAACTTTTTCTTGATTTTTTTAATGAAATCCTTTATGTTTATTGATATGATGTTTATATAAATATATTTAAAACTTATTCCCAACCAATCATGTTATTAATCAAAAAAAATTTTAAAATTGTCATCATCAAAATACATATAAAAAATAAATATATGACCTCAAGGTCAATGATATTAAATCGACTCAACCCAGTCAAAAATCCAGGTTAACTCGGGATAAAACATGGGTTAAAATCTAGTTATTTTTTTTAAAATAAAAATATGGTCAAAAGAAGGTTTCTTTTTTATTTTTTTCTTTTTAATATCAGGCTAACTGAATTGATCCTTACAACCCATGATCTTAATTAAGTTTCGAGTTGAATATTGTATATTAAAACTAGTGTTTTTATGCTTGTACAAAAATTAACTCTAAAATTCTTTCAAAGATAATTTTTTTTACGTCCCTGTCTCATTAACAATTAGACTTCGAATGAAAAAAAAAATCTTTTAACAAAAGCTGTTTTTTGAGTTGCATAAAAAAAGTACTCTATGGAAAGGAAGTTTGCTTACGGTACCGTGGTAATAATTTTTTAAAAATGTTTTTTTATTAAAAAAAATATATTTTTAAATAATTTGTGTTCGACATCAATATATATAAAATAAATAAAATAAAAATAAAAATAAAATTCCAGGAATTTTAAAAAACACCGTCAAAATTATCTCGTTGCGCCACAACATAGAGCCCAAATCAGCGACGTCGGTGCGTGACGGGTCAAGGAAGACTTGGGTTGGGGTCATGTTTTCTTCCATTTAGACAACCTTGGCCACCATGTGGATTGTGGCCATTCAAAACGAGTCACGTGCCAGAAAGCTAATACTGGTAAAAGGGTAACCAATACCTTTTTGCCACTCTCTGAAACCAGTCAATTATTCAGACAAACTTGTGGGCAATCTGGGTGGTTAATGTCTGTGGGTCTGATTGAATAAGCTTCCGAATCGACTTAGCATGCGGATGACTAGGATCCAACTCAATTCTGTCTCTTCTCTCTCAAAATCAAAACAGTTGCAGTGGAAAATGATGGGACAGCAACAATCGGCAAATCCAGCCAATAACTATGATAGTGATGAAGATTTAAAATATTTTTATTTAAAAAAATCGATTAAATTTTTAAAAACAGCACCGCACTCTCAAATACTACCTGAAACCAGAACACTGTTTGTTCAAGATTAACATATACTGGGAAAACACTCGATTACACAAGATGGTATAATTCTCCCTCGGCTCCCCTCGCCTTGAAGATTGACGACCGTTGATTCTTTGAATGGAAATTCGTTACCTCTCTCATTTGGAATGGAAAAATAGCCATCTCAAGTTTCAACCAAAAGTTAAAGAGGATAAAAACTTGATTACTATTTCTATTATCAATACAGCATACTAAATCAATACTTCATAGCCATAGCAGCAGTCTCCTATGTACGCACCAGACTACCAAAACTTGTATAGATAGGGGCTACAAGGAAATATGGTTTACATTCAACTAATCAACCATTTATATCTCAGTCGGGCAACTCTCTCATATCCAATCTAATATACTGTCAAAACTGATTGAGAGACAACTCAAAGAAAAGAACAAGGAAGAATTTGACCCCCTCCCAACTAAACATGAAAAAGGCACAAAGCAAGGCATACATTTTGCAGCATCAAGTTTCTTTCTTTGCAGCTCTTGCTGGTTCTGGTGGTGGTTTGACAATGCTTAGTTGACCACCTTCCTTGTTTGCAGCAGTAGCTGCTTTGATCTCGTTACAGTTGTTGATGAACTTGCTTAGCTCCTGGCCCACATCACAGATAACATAGATCAGCAATCACTGAACCATGCAAAGATTCAAAAGGTCACCATGCACACAATAGACCACACATACAGTTAAATAATTCGGTAACAGCAATAGTTGTGATGCCAGTCACCAGAAAATAGGCAGATAAAGGCTAACTTCAGCTTACTAACCATGCTACAATAACTTTTGGGTGATCTTATACGATCCAAGCTCATGTGAGAATTAACTGAAGTTGAGTGTACCATGCTACAATAACTTTTGGGTGATCTTATACGATCCAAGCTCATGTGAGAATTAACTGAAGTTGAGTGTACCATGCTACAATAACTTTTGGGTGATCTTATACGATCCAAGCTCATGTGAGAATTAACTGAAGTTGAGTGATCTGTTATCTCACCTTGGAGACCAGAAGGGTAATGTATAACTACAATCTTGATCTTTCAGAATATAATTCTACCCCCGGATCCATGAAATATCCCTTGATTGAATAATTTGAATTCCTTTTGTTGTGTTAAGAAAGATTTACTCATAAAAACAGTCGATTTAACAGTGTAGACTATCAAAATCTAGGCATCACCCTTTCCCTAACTGATAAAACAGAATGGAAGGACTCTCTAGTGAACCGAGCAAAGCATAGAGAAAGATCACAGATTGGGTTTTGAAAAAACAATTCCCAAAAAACAAACTAAAGCAATAGATATGGACCATATGGTAGCATTTTTACAACTTCGATTCTTCATGAAAGTCTTCAGCAATTCTTGCACATCCTCATTAAAAAAAAACAGATAAAAGGAATAAAAGATGAAGAAGGAGCAGAGGACTGGCTTGGATTCTATAAGAGCAGTTGCACAGTATAATCTCCACATATGGGAAAATAACCATCCCTTACATCTACACAATAATCAAATTCTGCAGCTGGAAAAAACTATATATATAAAAAAGCAGATGACAAAAACACAGAAAATTTCTCCAGAACTGCATAAAGTGGATAGCTGAACCAGCCACCAAATCTAACAAAACTGGACCAGTTATAGCGTCAGCTCATACTCAGCGCCCACTGTAATAAGAGCGCTGGTAATCAGTAATAGACGCATAATTATTACCCAAAGAACAAGTTTATCTGGGTTTTAAACTCTTCAATGACTCAAAGTGCATCTTAAAAGAGGCTGTAAATACAAAACAAATCTGTAGTACATGCTTCACCCTTACAAGGTACACTGGTTTTCAAATCAATAAATATAGTAATCTATCAGTAACGAAATACAAAATTTCCAATGCAAGTCAAAGCATCTGCTAATTGACTTATAACAATATCATCAAGCAGTGACAGTTTACAAAATTGAGCAATCATACCCTATCAGCATCCATCTCCTTCGTAAAATTTGATGGCTTCACATATCTCTTCCCTGCAATCAAAGTTTAGAGATTTATTTATTTAATTTTCTTGAAACTAATAAATAAAAAACACAGTTTTAGAGATTGCAAGGAAGCAAACAATCTGACCTTTGCGGATGTGAGTGATTTTTCCATGGCGATTAGGTGGGACTGTTTTCTTCTTCTGTTGGCCTTTGAATAGATTGTTTTTTTGTGTCATCGCAGATGTTAGGGTTTTTCACTTTCTGCTGCTGCTGCTTCTTCTTCTATGAATTTTTAGGGTTTTAGACATTTAGTCCACGGCCACATTTCCTTTACCGCTTGATGTATAAAATAATTTGTTACAAAACCGACATGCCATTGTTTCTAACGACGCGTAGTTTAATCGCTGAATTTTATTTTATTTTTGGGGGAAGGAGGTATAAACAGAATTTTTTTTATTTGATTCGGTAAAAAATTCTATGTTTTCAAGACGGAGGTGATGTTTGAAATTACGGTTGATTTATGTTTTTAAAAAAATTTAAATTTATTTTTAGTTTTAAATTTATATTTATATTTTTTTGATGTGATGATATTAAAAATATATTTTTAAAAATTAAAAAAAATATTATTTTAATATATTTTTCAATGAAAAACACTTTAAAATCAATATTTATAATACTCCCAAATATGTACTATAAATACTCACATTTATAATATAAAAAATAAATAAATACAGTAAAAATAGAAATAATAAAGAGAGAAGTTTTTTTTCTGATTTTTCCTATTTTATTTTTCTTTTACGTTTATCTCTTTCTATTTATAATATAAATAATAATAGTTTAATATCAACGACACATAGTTTAATTATTATTTTTTTGAGGGGGCGGAGTATAAACAGATTTTTTTTTGTAACTTTATTTAGTGAAACATTCTATGTTTTCAAGCTATGTGGTGTTTGGAATTGTAGGTGAACGTTATTTTAATTTATTTGTTTTAGTTTTAAATTAAAATTTCTAATATTTTTTTATTATTTTAATGTGTTAAGAATAAATTTTTTAAAATAAAAAATATATTTTTTAATTTATTTTTAAATAAAAAATACTTTAAAATTAATTCCCGAATAGACATTATAAATACTCACATGTATCTCGTAATATAAATATTAATACTCACTATAAAATTTTCTTTAAACGAAGGGTTCTTCTCCTAAATTGAGTTAGCTTGATTCGAACCTGTTTTGATGGAATTTATAATAGGTTAGGCAAGCATCTAACAAGTAACATGACAATTTCTTACATTCAGTCGTATGTATATGTATTAAAAGATACTCTTAGCGTCTGTATTATATTAAGATTAGAATTTAAAATTAAAATTAAAATAATCTCATGAAAGGAGATAATGAAACATATTTATATTAAAAAGTTGATGATGAAAGAGGTCATGGATTGAAGAAGCCTACTCTTTAACCACATAAGCTAAGCCATGGAGGATGATTTCCTTCTTCTTTTCCCTCGTGTTCCAGATATAATCAATAATTGCAACAAAGGTCTCTCTCTCTCTCTTCTCTTCTCTTCTCTCTGCCGCTGAGGCTCAGTCCTCACTCTGTGTCCCCCTTGCGGTGTTCGTCTGAGGCTCTAGCCCTCTCTTTTTGCTCAGCTCTTCTTCCTCTCGTAATAATGGTCCTCCTTTTTATTTCCATTTATCCTATGGGGAGTGGGTCCCCCCTCCCCTCTTCCATTATCCATTAAGAGTTGGGGAGGTCTGGCTTTTATTAGGGGTTTCTAAAGTAGATTTATTTTTCAATATATCTTCTTCTTTTTACTATGAAGATTGTCACCAACTTTGATTGAAAGAAAGTTCCAAATGGTTCTAAGGTTCTATGTGGCGATGGCTGGTAGCGTGTGCTTGTCGGTGTCAAGCTTTATGGGTAGACATGTTTTTTTTATGAAGATTTGAAAAATCTACTTTATATTTAGGGTTAGGGTTAAGTTTAAAATTGTAATAATAATAACAGTTAAATAAAAAATATTTTAAAATAATTTTTTTATTTGTTAAAAATTATAAATTTTATTTTTTATAATTCTCGAACAAACCCTTGCTATTATAAATGATATAAAAAAAAATTCATTTATCTGTTTTTCTGTAGCATCTAAATTGACAGCTTGCTATTGTTATTATGTTTGAACTTGCTGTTTGTGATTGATTTCCCTTATCAATGAAAAATCAGATATTATTTTTATTAAAAAACAAATATAATATGTTTTTTTATATATCATATCATAGAGTAAGTTCAGACATGATTCCATTCATACAGCTAGCATCAATACATGTGTTTGATGTTGTCTGATCAAACTCTATATCGTACTCAACCAGGACCACGCAGCAAGTGATCGATCAACACTAAAAAAATGAGGAACACGAGAATCTATTTTACTTGCTTAGTAAAGCCATTTAGAGGCCTGAATAGCTTTAAACAAGGCTAATGTCTAGCAAAACGAAATTTTAAAGAAAGAAAATGATTAGACATGTCGATCGCATTGAAAATGAAGCATTTCAACTCGGCTAGGCTAGGCTACACAAGTGCATGGCATCATGCATTCTTATCATACCTATCAATCTCATGCAAGCTCATAACGACTAGTCACCCGGTCTGAAATACGATCAGCTAAGAAACCTTCATCATCCAACTCAACACAAAAACAAGAGATTTATCTTTAATGCGAGGTGAAAAACGCCAAATTAAACCAGAACCACCTGAATATTCTACTCAAAATTCAAATGACAGGTCTACCTTCAAGTTAAATTTCTTATCTCATCAAAAGTTACACGTCCAACTTCAAGCAAAATAAGGTGAAAATAGACGCCTGATCTGAAAAGAAAATTCAAATAACAAAACTCTAGGCAGCTCCCTTGCCCTTCTTCCTTTGTATTTTCTTCATGTAAAACTCCAGTTCTTTGCCCTCCAAGATATACCTGCAACCATAGGAAAGCAATGAAAATTACCAACATTCTTTTCCAATGCCGCGATCTAGACCACAACTAAGAACACGCAGAAACAGGGGGAGAAGTAACATACCCATCAGCTCGTCCACACTGACCAGGACGTGATGAAATAGAAGCTAGCAATCGACCACTGCCAAATTGCTCTTCAATATGAGGGTCAAGCTTGCGAGCCTGTTGTCTCTTCTCCAGCTTCCTCTGGACATGATTGCTCTGCTTCACCTCCTCAGTAGCAGCAGCTTCACCTTCCTATAAATCAATATACAAGTTTGTGGACATTTTCAAAGTGAAATTACCAGCAAAACATACCAGTGAGATAAACCATGCTCGCACACTAAAAAGGCTAAAATAATCTGATAAAGTTTTCCAATTGTGACAAAAGAAATTTACGAAGCAATTAAAACATCCATAAATGGGTGATCTGCGAAAACATTTAAAACACCATTACCTCTTCATATTTGATGAATATAGCCTAATTATGACCCCACATTTACATATGGATATGGCAAGTACTAAAAAAATCTAGCTATGTGACACATTCTCATGTGATTAAGCAAAACTTGATATGTTTCAAAGCCAATAAAAATATCATATGAACTAGCAAATAGAACCAGAAATTTAAGTTGTATTTTTCTGACAGAAAGAGGATCAAATAAGTGACAAAAAACACATCAGCATGGAAAAATAACAATGGATTAAAAACTATATTCTAGTTTTCCACTTGCATAAATAAATCAATGGTAAAAAAATCAATTACCTAAGCCCACATCAGTAGCAATACAAGCATCACTTTCACACAATGAAAAAAAAAAAAACAAATGCCATATGTAAGGATCCTACCTCTCCTTCCTTCTTGGCAGCTGCTGTGGTTTTCTTCTTGCGACCAATGTCGACACCATAGTGCTGGAGATACCACTGCTTGAAAGGTGCAGCATCAACCTGAACAATGGCACTCTTCACCAAAGTCTGAGTACGAACCAACTCATTGTTGGATGCATTGTACACCACGTCAAGAATTCTGGTCTTTCGGGTCACAGCCTCACTACCCCATGAGTAGTTTCCAGTATCAAGTCTTAGAGCACGCCACTTCACATTTCCTCCTCGAACCCTAATCCTCCTCACTGTCTTGTTGCTAGACAGCTTAGTGCTTGCAGGTTGCCTTCCGAGCTCATACCTTCAAGAGGGAAAACACGAGCATAATTAGGTGCACAAGAAAACATAAAGTATCAGCCAGTCCACATTCAGAAATTAAATCGAACACAGGACTGCTTTAGACACACCAAAAGGATACAATCGCAGGTGTTAAAGTTTAAAGGAAGCCATCAATCAGAGCACAGAATAAAATCCATGTCGATCGATCTCCAAAGAAACGACAGCTTTTTATTGAAGGAGAAGAAGAAAGTAGTTCCTTTATAAAGAGTAATAGCAAGAGAGGATTCAGCCATTCTCTCTTAGGTTGTCGACCTTCCTTGAATGATTTTGACCAAATTTAAGGGGAAAAAAGCCTTCGTGTATGAAATCAGGCGAACAAGGGAGCAAGAGAACCAAGGAATAATCAACAATAAGTGACTAGTTAAGCTAAATCAAGTGCTTAGCTTAAAAACAGTGGATGGTCTGAACTCAGACAAAGTGATGAAACCAGGATCTCAAGGATAAAATTTTCAAACTGTGTCTAGATTCGAGATAACCAAATCTTTTCAACATATCAGAAAGGAAAACACGTAGAGAAGTGCAGTTGTTCTTATAAAAGAAATATATAAAAAAAAAAAAAGTTAAAGAACGTCATACTTTCTCTTCTTTCTCCAAGCTTTCTTCTTGCCTCCAGTGGCCCTCCTCTTGTGCATAGAATCACGAGAAATCCCTAATCAAAACATACAAAATTTTTTGAATTATTAGCATCTCCAAAACCGACCACAGAGAGAGAGATCAAGACAGTAGAAATATTTGACAAAGATTGTTTACCCATTTTTGCAGAGCCAAGATGCTAAGGTTTCTCTGCTGAGAGCTGCTAGGGTATGAGACAACTGGGAGGGACTAATGCTTTGCGCCTGTTTTTATAGTATAAAACCCTAGACCCTTCAATTACTACCTTGCCCTCCGAGTTCCCGAGCACAATCGTTTGAAGTTTGAACGTGGAGTAAACGGCGACGTTCCTTGCTCTTTAGGTTTTAAATTTTTAATTGCATTTTAATATAAAAAATGATTTACTTTTAACTTCCTTCTCATGTTTCAGTAAAAGAAAACCAATTAAATTAAAATATACCATGATGTTTTACACAAGTAAAATTATTTTATTGTAAATTATAAATTAAAGCAATAGATGCATAACAATCATAACATATAACTTTGAAATAATTTACTTTTTAGTACTCAAAAAATAAAATTTCATTAAATTCAATTAAAATTCACATTATAATCAACAATCAACTTTCTCTATTCTTTATGGTGGCGTGCTTATTCGTGAGTATGGTTATAATTGTTTTTTAAAATGTTATTTATGTTAAAATTCATTAAAATTATGTTTTTTAATTTTAAAAAATTATTTATGAGATCAGCACATTAAAATTATCTAAAACATATAAAAAAAATTAAAAAAAAAACATATTTAAACATTTTAAAAACGCAGAGTTTACCTGCATTTCTAAATGCTTCCTTGATTATTTATGAGTGTCCCTTTTAGTCCGTCTCCGTTAATGATAGTGATTTTTTTATATTTATCAAAATAGTTTTAAAAGTACTAGAAATATTGTCATTGTGCTTAAGTATGTCTTTGAGATTTTTAAATGCTCTGATATTTCTCAAGAACCTGAATTCTAAATTTAAAAAAAAAAATCAAAGCATAAAAAAAAATAAAAATACTAAAAATTAGGTGAAATGAAATTTAAAAAATCTGAAAAATATAAGTACTTAAAAATATAAGTACTAAAGTCTTGCAAATTAAAAGGTTGAAAAAAATAACAAGAACTCATATGATCCACTACTTAAATAATTTACTGGAGGCTTATATAGTCGTTAACTTCAAGGCTTGTGGGATTAGTCGAGGTGCTCGCAAGCTGGCCTAAACACTCACGTTAAATTAAAAAAAAAAGAGTTCTATTGATAAGAGATGTTACATCAGAGATATTAAAATAATATAATTAAAATGTTTTTTTATTTAAAATGTATTAAAATAATATTTTATTTTTATTATTAAAAAAATTATTTGTATATTAAAATGTTATAAAAATAATTTAAAACATTTTTTTAAAATTCAAATAAAAAATATTTCATCCTCAATTACATACTGCAACTAAAATTGTTTTACCAGTAATTTTTTAAATAAAAATAAAATCATGCTCGTTAGCACCCCTCTTGTCTTGCTTTCTTGGACTTCTGTTTTTTAGATCTTGTTTATTTGTTGGAAAATACCTTTTTTTTTAAGTAGTTTTTTTAAAAAATAAATTTTTATAAAGTAAATTATTTTTTGATATTTAACAGTATCATGAAAAATATATTAAAAAATATTTTCCAGTGTTTGATTATGTCGTGAAAAATAACTTATTAATATTTTTTTTCAAGTTTATTAAAATAATAAGAAATAAATCTTACAATTTAAAAAATTAAATGAAAATAAAATTGAAAAAAAATATCTTATTTCATAAATTACCTCAAATAAAATAAATAATAATCAAAATAATGAAGATTAGATCCAACAAATAAAAAAAATTGAAAGATGATAAAATTAAAATAATTATAATTATAATTTTATAAATTATTTCAAATAAAATAAGTAACTATCAAAAGAACGAGGATCAAATTTAATAGATAAAAAATTTCAATTTAAAAAATAACAAGAAAAAAGTAAATAACAATCATGAAAATAAAAATAAAATTAAATCAAATTCTAAGGGATACAATGAATAAAAAAGATGCAAAACAAAATATATAGTAATTAAAAGTTTGATGATCAAATTTGATATAATCAATAAATAATATGACATTTTTATTTTTTTACAACTTCTGAAAAGCGTTTTTCGATCAAAATAAAAGAAAAACACTTTCATGGAAATCAAACCAAATTTTTCTTTGATTATAAAGTGTTTCCTGTTGACTAATTTTATTAATGAAAAATAAACACATGAAAGTTTAGAAAGTGATTTTTTAAAAAACATTTTTCATGAAACAAACGGAGCCTTAAATTGTTTTTGTTTTCTACTAGTTTTCATGTTAACATTGAAACAAAAATAATAACATGTTTAATAACAAAAGAAATTATGTGTTTATGCCGTGGAATTCACTAAAAAATTAAGTTTGAAATACAGGTTTTATGCAACAGTTTTTATATATTTTTTTAACTGAGTTTCATAAATATTTCCCGATATGTTTGGGAGCGTGACTACAATTGTTTTTCAAAGTGTTTTTTACTCGGAAATGCATCAAAATAATATATATTTTTTATTTTAAAAAAAATTAAATTTGACATCAGTGTATCAAAATGATCTGAAAATACCAAAAAATATTAATCTGAAGCAAAAAAAAATTTTATTTTTTTTAAAAGCACTTTTTAAACGTCAAAACGAACAGGGTAAGCATTTTATCTAAATATTTATACATGTATTTTTACCACACATAAACTTCAATCACAATTTTTACAAAACAAATATTTAAATCCAACTAAAACTATAATTAAAAATATTTTTTCTAAACTTACTATTTTTAAATTATAACCACAAAAATTATCTAAAAAACAATCACACGCTTAATAATTTCATAAATCACTTGTATATACTATTAATTGTTAAATTTTAATCACGATGATTACTAGGAGTAGCAAAAGTTTCAATTGACAGGTTGTAGAATATTTGAATCATTGTTTTTTTTACAAGAATAAAAGATTTGAACAATCTTTCAATGTTTCGAATTTTATCTTTATTTTGAATTTTGGTAATTTAGATTATATTAAAAAAACATAAGAATATTTTTTTTTTATCCATTTTCAACATGTACTAAAATTATAACATGCAACTTATTGATTTTTTGGGTTTAATTAAATCCTTACTTTAATTCTTGATTTATATTAATATAGAACTAAACTGTACAATTCTAGATTATAATATCAGTTCTAAATCTTTTTAAATAAATAAACTAAACCAATTCTTATCAATAACAAACTCACTTTTCAAACGTAATTATAACTTTTAATCTTTTCTTGAAACTCCTTTTATTTTTATATTTTTTTATCATAACTTTTTTTTCTTCAAAATGGTTTCAGAAAACAAGTAATAAAATACCAAAACAGAATATATATTTATTTATTTATGATGAATTATAGAAAGATAATAAACTTTCCAAAAAAAAATAAATTAAGTCAGAATCATTTCGTGTTACTCAAAAAAGAAAAAAGAAAAAAAAAAGGGTCCACTATACCCTAAAAACCTGTTATCGATTTATTTTATTTTTTAATTTTATGGATAGACAGCAAAGCAGATAAGCGAACAGAGCTTCACTCCCTAAAGAGAGGAAGACACAGAGAGCTTAAACAAATCAACAATGGCAACGACAACATGTACTTCTACCACATCTTCCTTCATGCTAACGTACGCCACCTCCACAGTACACCCACAAGACCTTACCCCTTCTCTCCTTTCTTTTAAGCCCCAAATATTCTCTGTCTGCCCATTGATCTCAGACAGGAAATCAAGCAATAGGATCAACTTTTATAGCCAAACAGAGGCAAAGTCTAGACCTTGCAGAGTGGTTGTGGCTGCTGCTTTGGATGCAGAGGCGGAGGTGGGTGAGGAGGTGGAAGAGACAGAGGGAGAAGGAGGTGGTGTGGCAACTGCTACAGTTACTCCTACTAAGCCTAAGAAAGGGAAGGCTGCGTTGCCTTTAAAGAGAGACAGAGTATGTGTGTTCTTGTTTGCATGTTTTGTCAATGAGTTTTGGCTTTTTATGGTGATTTTATCTGTGGGTTTGGAGGGTTTGCGCTTTGGTTTAAGAATTTAGCAGGTTACGTGCTTAAAAGTTATTGCTTTGGAAGAGAGACTGAGAATTTTGATTTTTGATTGATTGATTTGAAGAATTGATTTAAGTTTTAGTTACTATTTTGAATATTCTTTTTAGTAGTAGAAGTAATTCACTATGAAGAAAGTGAGACTACTGGTTTTTACTGGATTTAGCTTCTACTGAACTCTAGTCTAACAAATTGTTGAATAGATTATAGAGTTGGCATAGTCCGACTACTCACTTGGTTTGAGTTTGAAGTGCATACTTTTTGTCATTTTTCAAGATTATTATGTTGCTAGAATTCAGCTTTCTGTCCTTTTATTGGAAATGCCAGACAAGGTCTAAGAGATTCTTGGAAATTCAAAAATTGAGGGAAACAAAAAAGGAGTACGACCTGGGGACAGCAATATCTATGCTAAAGAAAACAGCAAACACAAAGTTTGTTGAAAGTGTTGAAGCTCATTTTCGTCTTAACATCGATCCCAAATATAACGACCAACAGCTGAGAGCAACAGTGAGTTATAACTTTCATGGATTATAAAAAGTTATACACGTGGCTTAATCAACTGTTTGCTTAATCCACCGTTAAAATTTCCTTTCCTCCCCCCCCTCTCACTCTTTGCATAGGTAAATTTGCCCAAGGGAACAGGACAAACTGTTAAAGTTGCAGTGCTCACCCAAGGTAATTGCTCTTTCAATTTTCAGACTTGACCAAATATGAGTTTGTGTATTTAGAAGGCAAGCTGTCATTGTTAATCAGTTTCAGTTCTTTATCTTCTAATTTGTGGAAAACATGAACATTGAGGAGAGACTTTGTGCAACAAAAATAAAAATAAAATCAGTTTGTGGATTGGTTGTATCTTACAGAAGCCAATCTGGATCAATAACTCTAGGGATGATAGACACAAACAGACATAAATGAGGGTCAACCTTGCAACAGCATTTTTGTTGTACTATTTTATTATCCCATTTGAGTTCATTATAGGCTGAAAGTTGTTCCAATTATTTATTGGTCATTGGTTGAAGGAGCCATAACAATTTTAATGCATGCCTGGACTAAAGAGTTTAAATACAAAGCCTGTGGATTGTGATGCACAACTGGACTGCTGTTATATGAAAATTGGTGGTCGTATCTATAGGATTCAAATATATGCCAGTGTTCCAAGAAAGTATGCTGTCCCTAAACATTGATATTTGAGTAATAGTTATTCCTCCCAGGTGCAAACTTGAAGATAAGCATGGGTGTTAGGTCTGATTAGGGAAATGATTGAATGGTTGTGCTGGGTTCCTGTTTTGTTTTCTTTCTTTCTTCTTTTCGAGGTAATTGGGTGATGGATGTGGTTGTGCTGCTATAGTGCCAATTTATGTGAAATATCGAAGTCAAGTGCAATTTTATGTGAAATATTAAGTCGATTATCTTTTGGGAAGTTTTTCTTGTTGTGTAATCTTCCGTATAAAGATTTGGGAAACTTTGGGTTTAGGTGTTTATTGACACGAGCATATAGTTGTTGGGAAAAGGTGGTTTCTGGAGGTTCTAGTGGAGCTTTTGCTTCACTGGGAATTTTGAATGGTTTGCGCGGTAGTTGGTGTTTGGAGAGGTTGCTCCCTTTTCTAGAATTTTTTCTTTCATACTTGATGGTTTCATAATCTGAAGAAAGAAGAAAAACTCATCTGGCAAGAAGTCTTCCCCAGGGACGCTGTCTTGATAATAAATGTTTCTTCACTTATTTGGTGGTTTTGTTTGCTATTGATTGTAGACTTTCCTACTCTAAGTTGTGGTGGTTCTTAACTAGTAAATGTGCCGCATGCTATTAAAACTTGAATCCTGCCTATTCAGTAGATTTCCATGGCAGGCAAGATTGTATCTCTCAGGTCTATTTAACTTAGATTCTTCAAACTCCTGTTGAAGAGGATGTTTTTACTTTTATTATTTGAGTCCATGGAAGAAAGAGAGTTGAGGCGTGATTGCTGGGGGTGTGGTCTTTGAAGATAGGAGAGAAAGTTCGAGCTTTTACAATATCTTCCATGCGGTGAAAGTTTTGAGCATCCTGAATTTCTGGAAATTGTAATATGGAGTTTCAGATGTCCACTTATTGTGCTGACTGTTAATTATTTCAGGGTTCTGCTTTTCGTTGATTGTTATACCATCTGTCCCTTGAACATGCCATCTCTCTCTCTCTCTCTCTCTCCCTCCCTCCTCTGGAAAACAAGAGTTAATTTTGTTCTTTCACATCACACCAAAAACTAGCTTGTTTTTCTGTCTTGTATGTTCATCCAGAGTAAGTCCAGATGATTATCAATTTAAATTGTTATTTACTGTGAAATGAATATTTTTAGATGCTTTGTACCAGTCATAACCCCCCTCCCCTTCCCCTTGAAATCATCATAATGTGAGGCAGAGATTTGCAGGTGAAAAGTTCGATGAAGCAAAAAATGCAGGAGCAGATTTGGTTGGTGGTGAGGACCTGATACAACAAATAAAGGGAGGATTTATGCAGTTTGATAAATTAATTGCATCTCCGGATATGATGCCTAAGGTGTTGCTTTGCTATCTTTTCATTGTTTAATATTTTAATGGCATCCATGCGTGTGCACTGAATTCCTAATATCAGTAAGATACAATTCCTCAATCCTGTGTAAATATGTTTGAGGGACCAGTAAATTTGAAAATCTAACTATTTTATTTTCTTCCTATATTCAAATCTTTGTTTTGAGATGCTTTCCTAACGATAGTACTTTTAATGTTACTATTTACACTCCACAACATGCAAGCATTTTCTTCCCCCCCCCCCCCCCCCCAAAAAAAAAAATGACAAAAAAAGAAGAAGAAAGGGGGGAAGTATTTGTTTGTCACTTGGGTCGTCAAATGATATTAAGTTATATTATGCAGCCTTTTAATGTATGGTTTTGGAGTACAATGTGTTGTTTAATGAAGGATGCAACAGTTCTCTCTACAAAATTTTTGGATGCACTTAATGCATCACTAACAACCTGCTAGCAAGTGGAAGTCATGCCGGTCAGTTGTCATTAACAGCTTCGAATTTACAGTTGGATTTGATATTTTACTTAGTTTGGGGATTTAAGCTTAGAAAATGCATCATGGTTGTTGCTCCTAAGTTATGTAAAAAGGACACTCCCACTTGGAACTGTTTCAATTTATGATGTGATTATGGTTTTGCGCTGTAAACTTTGATCGAGCAGACAAATAGTATTGTCTTATACTTGTATCACTTTGTTCCTTGCATCAGGTTGCCAGCTTAGGTAAGATTCTAGGACCACGAGGACTCATGCCAAATCCAAAAGCTGGTACTGTTACAACTGACATACCTCAGGTAATGGCCTCATCCCCAAACCCCTACCCCACCCTCTGAGTTGGATTTATCATTTTCTCAACCTTCAAGTGGTTTTTCGTAGCGTCCTCCTACACCTTCCATTGGATACAAGTTCTTGTGAAAGCATGCATCGCATAAGATACAGTAGAGTTTACTCAATCATTCTACATTTAGCCTGTAATTGGACATTTATAAACTTTCCAAACACTGCAAAAATATAGTTGCACTCTTATCACCATTGTGAGTGTTAAGCATGTACCAACAGACAAGAGTAGAACTTAATGCATTGAGTGATCGTATTTCATTATACAGATTTTTAGTAGCACTTATGATTTGGCCGCTACCAATTATTATCTTGCTTAATGAAATGGATTGATCAAATGCATTTCAGGCAATAGCTGAATTCAAAAAGGGGAAAGTTGAGTACAGAGCAGATAAAACTGGGATTGTTCACATACCTTTCGGGAAAGCTGATTTCTCAGAGGAAGACCTCCTTGTAAACTTGCTAGCTGCGGTAGTATGTTCCAAAATTGACCCTCCTTTCACCTTATATATGTGCATTTCCTTATTTTTTTGGGGTTCGAGGATGCCAAGATGGTTTTCATAGCAATAATCACATGCCATCTTAATGTGCAGAAATCAGCAGAAGCAAACAAGCCATCAGGTGCAAAGGGAGTGTACTGGAAAAGTGCACATATATGCTCATCAATGGGGCCTTCCATTCGGTTGAATACAAGGGAGATGCTCGAATACAAGCTTCCATCGAATGTTTGAATGTAATTAACTCCTGTAAATGATGTCAAGTATCTCTTTCCGAGCTTGCCAGTGTCCAGTAAAGATGTTAGGTGAGGTAGGATGAAGAGAGGTGACCTTGATTGTTGCTTATGGATGAAATTGACATACTCGTTGCATGGTCTTCCTCTGCAGACTCGGGAAATCTTTTATGACAATGATGGTCAATATCTTTATATTTAATTATCATCAGCTTTTGGCCCTCGCTAGGCATTTCGAATTGCTAGTTCTTATCGAGGCACAATGGTTAAGCATTTATGCCACTGTTTTCCTGTTTTCTGTGGCAGGATTTCTTGAATGCTTTAGCTGTACCGATGAGAATGCTAATTAGCAATCTCCTTTTATTTCAATCTTGAGCGTTTATTTTGTTTCTTTGTATGTTCGACGAGCAACTGCATATAGGCTGTTGAAGGGAAGATCAGGGATTATATTCATTTCAGTCGAATTTTAATTGATCCCAAGAACGAAATATATCAACAGTAACATTTGAACATTGATTTTATCTCGGACAACATAGAATGCAAAGATATCAAAATGCACAGGAACCCACTTTCCTTAATTTAATATATTAACAAATCTGGGGAAGAAGTTTCTGATCAATATAGTTACATGAGAATCGTCCATGAAATTTGCAAACCACTTTTTTAAATAATAATATATATATGAGTGGAGATGGTGGATTCTTTAATAATAAATATCTCTAAACAAAATATATATTTTATTAAAATATCAAATCAGAATCCGTGACAATGTAAACTTAAGTGATATTATATTATTAATCATTGGAAATAATCACGAAAACAACTGACTGTATCAAAATTTTAATTTTAATGCAGCTTGAAACTTTTCATGTTAATAAAAAATCCAAAATGACTTTGGAAAGCTGTAACAGATCCGTTGCAACTAGTTTACCATAGAAAACAAGAGAAAAATCTTCAAATTCTCAAAAGAAAAGAAAAGGAGTGAAGTATATTGTCTTTTATAAGAAGACAAGCATGGTTGAAAGATATCAAGAAACAAATATCTACGAGAAGTTGTCAGCCCCCACATTCTTGGTTTAGAACCTCTATCTTCCACTCCTACTTTAAATTATAATGACTTGTCAAACGCACACACCCCTATTTTTTCCATGGCTATCATCACCACCATATGCTCATCATCCACAACCATTTTCTCAGCTATCCCATCTCTCAAGCATCCCCTCTCTCATCAATCACCACCGCCTACCTCTTCTCCTCCCTCCTTTAAGCTTGGTGTATCTTCAATCTCCAATGAAGCAGAACTCGACATTGGAAATGCAACCGAGACTGTGGCTTTGAGTTCTTGGACTGGAGGGGAGGTTTTGTTTGATGGAGAAAGCGATAATGGTGGTCTAAAAGCGAGGAGGAAGAGGAGGAGGAAGAGAAGAAAAGGGCTTGCTCAGTCTCTGGTTGTAGATGATGGGGAGAGGGATGTTGGTCATGAATACAAGAGAGTGATTCTTGAGTCTGTGAAGAGAGGGTACTTGAGCCCAAAAGAGGAAGCAGAGATTTCTACGTGTCTCAAGGTATGTTTAAAGTGATTTCTTTGTTCTTTGTATTTGGACAATTGAATGCTCGGTTCAGTAGGTTTTATTGTGTAGCTGTATTTCTTAGAATTATATGTCAACAATGAAGGCCAAAAGCAATCGCGAAGTATTCAAAAGGTAATTTGGCAGAGTATGAATGGCTACTCTCTTCAGTTCATGGTTAAGTTCAACTTGCTACAGGGACTTGAACCATCCATTCAAGTATTGAATTAAAATCTGATTATTATCACATTATGAAAGAGAATTTTCTGCTGTAGTTGAGCAACCGAAGAAATGCCATCAAACTCTCCGTACTCGTCCAATTTCATCAAATTATGAACCCTGTCTGTCTGATTCTACCATATGCTACCGATGGGCCTCGGAGCCTGATGGCCGGTTTGTTTATTTGGTATTGAAATTATGATGGAGACCACATGAGACTGCTGATAACAAATTAGCAAGTGTACTGTTGTCACTATGAACCATGGAAACTATGAAGCAATGGACTAAAAACATCAGGCTATTTTAATATGTTTATGCTCTTTCATAGAATCAGTTCACCTTAAAACTAGTCTTGACTGCCAAATTCTACTGCATAATCTTCTTGGTTAATGGCTGCCTGCTTCTACTTTACCTGAATACGTGTATACCATAGTTCATTTGGCCGGTTCTTCTTCCAAGTAATATCAAGGAGCTTCCATAGTTTATCGGTTTGATTGAAATTTTAGATACCTAAAGCAGAGATGTCTAATGCTGAAAATTTTATTCTCAGTGCTCCGTTTGTTATCAGCTTTTCTTGCTCATTTCAAATTTATCATATCAAATATCCAATTTCTTGAAATTAACAGCATGAAGCAAGAATAGAAGCAGCAAGAAGAAGAATTGGAGAAGTTCAAGAGCTTGATCCAACCTCAAAGCAGTTGGCCAAGGCCCTACGGATGGAAAAGAATAATGTAGATAACGTATTGTGTAAGGGAAGAGAATCTCGAGAAAAGATAATTCGCAGCTACCGCAGGCTTGTTGTCTCCATTGCCACAAATTATCAAGACAAAGGATTGAGCCTACAAGACCTTATTCAGGTTCTTAATACCAGTAGGTCCACTTTAATTTCCTTCCAATGGTGTGCTAATAAACAAGATTTCTATGTAGCAGGAAGGGAGCATTGGCCTTCTTCGAGGGGCAGAGAGATTTGATCCACAGAGAGGATATAAGCTATCAACATATGTTTACTGGTGGATTAAAGAAGCCATCCTTACAGCGATATCAAACAACACTAGAATGGTTAGATTACCGGTGAGGACCAACATTAGTAATTTCTTGCTCCTTCACTAGTGATTCCTCATTTGTATTCATGGAAATCTCCAAGCACTCCATTCAGTTGGAGATGATCTAAATTCTAACCATCGAGAAGTTTTCTTTGAGAGTCTCTAGAGACAGATTAGGATATTGTACTCTTGAAGTGGCATTAACTTGCCACTTGCAAGGTTAATATGCCTGCATAAATATATGGATATAAAAATATATGAATGAAGAAGAGGGTGGAATTTCTTTCCAGTCTCATATATCTGATTTCACGGTGTAATACTGCCATTTAAAAGCAACTGTTTCATTTTTGCTATGATTTTAGATAAGAGTTGGATCTAGAATACCTAGTCTCACTTCCTGCCTGAATTGCACTCTAATAGGACATCCTTTTTTTCTTTCTGTTTTTCTAATTAGTAATGTAAATTGGTGCTTCAAGTCTTCATGGTTTAAGATCTTACAAGCATGATGATCCATTGTCCTTGCAACTTCAGGCGTATTATAATGTGGCACCTTTTCCCCTTGCTCATCCTATCTTAGAGGCTTACGAGTATTTTTTCAGTAGGTTAGAAGATTGGCTGTGACATACATGCTCATTGTTCATGCAGATTGATATGGCATCTTGCTCACAGAGTGTTCTAATTAGTTTGAACTTTCATCTTTCAAAAATATCAATTTGTTTCCTATTTCTTTACTGTAGAGTAGAATGATTTTCAGGAGATAAGCTGGTAATTAGTATGTATGATTAGCTTGATATGTGTAGAGAAGATGGTGGATGCTGGTGGCAAAAATTGCAGGAGCTAACAATGATTTGAGAAACAAATTAAGGCGGCCACCATCCTATGATGAGATTGCCGAAGTGCTCAACATGAAAGTTTCCACTGTGAGGCTTGGTTTTGAGAGGGGTAGATCCCCAATTTCATTGGACCAAGCAGTATTGGGTCAAAATAGCTTGACACTCCAGGTATGGATACTCTTTGGTTTTTAAATTTCAATATCAATGAAAACTTGACACTGGCTTCTTAAATTTGTAAATTGAAGTTCTCTTTAGTGGTCGATTGATCAAGGGTGATCATGTTAGTTGAAGTGTGGTCATTAATCTTCTGATGCAAGTCAGAATCATGGGTTGTTTTAGCTCCAAGGCCAAAGTTCACGAGTCTGTCCAAATCACAACTTTTATGAGTTTTCTTGAATTAATAGGCAGATAAGCAGTTGGATTTTGTACTGAAATCGGAGGGAACACCTCCCCTCCCCCATTTGAAGGCTACCTGCAAAAATGAAAAGGGACATGACAGATTTTATGAGGCTCTTGAATTTACGAGACCGATCCTTTTGTGAAGTCAGGGCAAGTGGTGGCTTCAAACAAACCTTGAACATGGCTCAACCCATAAACAATATTATTATTGAAAAAGGTCAAATGCATTCCATGCAGAGCATGCTTGATTTGAGATGATTCCTTATTCTAGGAAACATGCCAAGAATCCTGATAGGTTTGGTAAAAACTCACCTCAGTCTGGGATCTGCAGTTACAGGATCTTGAGGCAATAAGAATCTGTTGTATACAATAAACTAATCTTAAACTCAATTGACTTATGTGGCAGGAGATCATACCAGGGCCGGATGAAACAATACCAGAAAACATGGTTAAAAGAGAGTTGTTGAAGCAAGAGTTGGAGAAACTATTCCAGACAGTACTTACAGAAAGAGAAGCACATATATTGAGATTACACTTCGGGCTAAATGGACAGACGCCGCAGTCCTGTGAGGAAATAGGAAGACTAGTGAAGCTGTCGAGGGAGAGGGTTCGACAGATTATTTGCACTGCACTATCAAAATTAAGACATAAAGAAATAGTGGAACCTTTGAAGGCATACGCTGTATAGAAGACTCCATTTTTCAAAAGTAGAACTTCTGAAGATAAATTTGAAAGAGCAAAGGCAGAAAGATTTGTGCATTTTTTTCCATGTATTAAATATTCAAGCAAATATCTGCTAGGAACGAGACACATGACTGTCCATATTCTTTCAATGATATGATCATTTACCATTAGAGATGAAATGTAACTGTATATCATGACGACTGTATCATATATGAGAGATTAAGCTGGATTTCCTCCTTTCCACTCTTTTTTTTGGGGGTCTAAGAGTTTGTTGTGCTGCAACCATTAGCAACTACACAGTAGCTCAATTATTTGAGAGCAGCCTGATTGAAGACGCTAGCTAGACAGATTTGTCGCCAGAGCCAGCTTCCAAGCACGTCTTACAGCCCCTGCTGCAGCATTCCATGATTCGCATCACAGGGACCACTTGTGATATGCTGCATGTCGGTCTTCTCTATGCTGTGGGCATTCAGGTTTGTTGCATTAGATTAATAATATTATTCCTCAGCAAGCAACAAGCGTTTGTAGTCCAACGGTTAGGATAATTGCCTTCCAAGCAATAGACCCGGGTTCGACTCCCGGCAGACGCAATGCCCTTCCTTTTTGTTTTTTTTGGCAAATAACCAATCATCTTACCTCCTGTCCTGAAACAATTTCCCATTTCAAAAAAAGAAGAAGAAGAAATTGAAAAGGTTTCCTTTCATGAGGTGACAATATTTTGGGGTAGATTGATATGAGTCATAACTAGCAGTCTAGCACGCAGTATTGTAGAGAAAATACATACATACATATGATCTTATTATTATTAATTTTTTTTTTATTTTAAAAAGGCCCATTGAGCTGCAATATTCGTCATCTTTCCCTCGAGAATTTAGACTACTTGAACAAAAATGTTTAAACGCAATTTTTCTTCTTTCTTTTGTTGCCCCGTATTTTGGTTTAAAATAAAAAAGTAAAAGTAAAAAAAGGCAACCTGTCTGTGTAGACTGGTTCCTGTCTTCTGTAATAGAAATTTGGAAAAGTCCATTGTGATCTGAACGGATGTGCTGAGTTTAGCATTATACTCTCAAACAAATTCGTACGTTTGCATGTAATTACAAATCTACACACTTCACAGTTGTAAAAAAAAATAAAAATCCAACACCCACTTGACTACTCACTTGCAAAAAATCTAAGCTTCCAGCGAAACACTTGCACTGCTGAGGATCAGTAAACTCTCTCTCTCTCTCTCTCTGGCTTTCTTCAATAAATGGCTCTTTTTGCTTCCATCTCTTCACTCTCTATATCAACTACCCAAATCCCCCGCCCTTTAAACTTTAAGAGGCGACTTTTCTGTCCCTTGGCTACTTTAAGACCGCCTTCCCCTGAATCACCACCACCACCACCAGTTTCCTCTAAGAACCACCACCCATCAAAGCCTTTGGTTGAGTCATCTAGACCTCCTCCTGATTCAGGCTTCAACTACGCCCTTGCTAATCCACCTGCCAACCGAGTTGTTCAGTTCATTCGTTCCACTGAGTCAAACATTGAGAGGGTAAAAATAACAAAATCCAATCTTTTTTTTTTTTGCTTGTCTTGCTGGAATTTGTATTCTTCCACTGTATAATTTATCTTTTTTCTTTCGTTCTTAGACATGGAAAGTTCAATTTTTTTAAAGATATTACTTGAATGCCTTTTTCTGTGATTTATGCAGTTGTTGGGCCAAATTGATTCAAAAGTAATAAGTAATGAAGGGATTTCTGCTTGTATGCTATGTAATTATAGGCAAATTTAACATTCTAATTCTGCTCAAAGCACTTGGACTTGTAATTCTGGTCTTGATGGTCTTCATTAGCTCTTCATTTCTTCAATATCTCAAGATTTTTTCCCCTCTTTCTTTAGACATAATCAAGTCTAACAGTGCTCTTCTTTTCATGTCCATTATTATTAAACAGGCAATTTTTGACTTTCGCTTCTTGGCGCTTCTGGCTGTAGTAGGCTCACTTGCTGGTTCCCTCTTGTGCTTTCTAAATGTAATTTCTATTACCCTTCATCCATTGAAATGTTGTGAAATCTGAAAGCATAAGAGTTGTATTATTTGGAAGAATGTGTAGTGGAGGTTTACTATCTTAATCAGAGGAGTTTAGAGTGTTTTATAATGGATTATGATCGAAGTATAGTTCTTCACGATAGCCTAAAACTACACCCAAACACTCACTTCTTGTAATCTTTTCAGGGCTGTGTTTACATTATTGATGCTTACAAAGTTTATTGGACAAGCTGTGTCAAAGGAATTCATACAGGAAAGATGGTTCTACGATTAGTTGAAGCTATTGGTGAGAAGTTCTGATTTTTTGGAAGCTTTTACATGAATTATCCCTTAATGTCACTCCTCACACGAGACCTATATTTTTATCCACCAAGAAAAAGTCATTGTGCTACTTACGATGAAACTGTGTTGTATAAAGGAATTTTTAGTCTATAACATTTCGATGGCAGTTATGAGAAACAGAAGTGAACTTAACTACTTCTATGCATCTCAATTCTGTCTCAGCAGAATGTCACCATATCGCCATAGTTTTCATTTTACAATGTTTCATCCAACTTCCCATTTCCACTGTTTAAACTTAATTATTAGTTATCACAGGAGTTCAGAAAATTATAACTGCTGAACTCAATTACATATAACACTAAGAGCAAAAACAACTGCAATGGTAAGATGGTACAAAACACTTTGCGGATTTGTATGCTGTGGCCCTGCGGTCAACGTTAGCCTCATTTCAATGTCTTGGGTGTTTGAACTTCCTTATTTTTCTTCTTGTTCATTCAATTGGAATTTCATAACTCATAATCAAGAGCTCAAACGCCGCTATCGCTGTGCATGCTTTCTTAATGTACATGTCATCACACATGATATTATGCTGTTTCGTACTCGAGCACTTGTTTGGCATCTCCAAATAATTCATTTGCCTTGGAATTTCTGTTGTAGTTAAACTTGTATCCTAATGTAATGCGTTCTGTGTAGATGTTTATCTTGCTGGGACTGTGATGCTTATATTTGGCATGGGCTTATATGGATTATTCATCTGCAATATTCCTCCTGATGCTCCTGCTACTGATGATCGTGCCCTGAAAGGCTCATCCTTGTTTGGAATGTTTGCCTTGAAGGTTAACATATAAACTTGCAAAAACATTCTCTTATTCTCTTGCCAATATATTAGCACCTGGGTGTATCATTTCTGCAGGAGACTCCATCGAGCTCCACAATTCATTAATCTTTTTCTTTGCTCTTCTAATTTTGCAAGTTATATAAAAAAAATTGAATGCTTTTTCTTGGTTTATAGGAAAGGCCAAAATGGATGAAAATCAGCTCACTCGATGAACTGAAGACAAAAGTGGGACATGTTATTGTCATGATTCTCTTAGTAAAGATGTTCGAGAGGAGCAAGATGGTGACGATAGCCACTGGTGTGGATCTACTAAGCTATTCTGTTTGTATTTTCTTATCATCTGCTTCTTTGTACATCCTTTCAAACCTGCACAAGTCAGAATAGAAATTCCTGACCTATGATGCATATAATGTAATTAAGAACATCTTCAGAGTATATTTCACAAAAAGAAACAAAAACATCTTCCTGAGAATGAATTCTATTTATCGTTCAGAGTTCGTAGACAATCTCTAATCGCCATACATCTGAGGCTACAACCTGCTGCAATTATTGCTACTGTGATTCTGGACAGTGTGTGGTGCACATTAGACTAATGGCCTCGCATGTAATAAAAGCAACCATGTAGATTCGAAACCTGCATAAACAATATAAAGGTTGTTGTTGTACATGGACCCCTCCATTGTCCATGTAGGAAAGCTAAACAAGAGGGAAATGCGGCGAAGTTTGGGAGACACGAGAAGAACAATAAAATCCAAGAGGGAAAATAACTAGGGAACTAAAAGAAAGGTACTTTATGAATTAAATGAATCACTTACTTCTCAACTATATCGCGATTTTTCAACTTATAAATTACAAGAAGTTTCTTTGGGAGAGCTTAGCGTGCTGCTTTGCAAAAGTTTAATGTCATTGAACAAGTTCTTCAGGATTTATTTACTTGCACTCAAGAGTGACAACTATTTCTGCATTTTTTACAAGAAAGTAAGAGAAAGAGAGGCTCTCAAATACCTGGTTATTTTAAGATTGTTATTCTTGGGTTTGAAACTAGAGCGTTTCCAGTTACGAGCACAGTGTCTTGTTCTCTTCTTGGATCCCCACAGCCTCAGTTCAATCCTGGCACTGCAGGAGTCGGCCAAGTTTTGATTTGGGAATTGAAGGTGAAGATTGAAACAGTGCAGCAGCAGAAGGATTTTAAAAAAATGGCGGCAGCAGGTGGAAAGGCAAGTTGAAGTTTGAAGAAAGCAGCAGTGAAGCCCCCAGCCTACGCTTCTTGGGGGAGTGTTATTAATGCCCAAGCCAAAGCCAAGCTGACACCATCCTCTAAGTGTTATAACTTGGGTAAATTTTTCGGGATTCGTGAGATATCTCCCAACTAATCACCAGGTTCATCAAGCTCATCAATGTTAGAACCTTGGCAAAAAGAAAGATGGTTGTTAGATATGAAATTAGAATTTTAATGATGGTAATGAGTTTAAATTTTATTATTTTTATTTATTTGATAAAAATTAAATATAAAATAATATAAGTTTGTCTAAATTTTAAAGCAAAAGAATTTTCACTTGAGAGGATGTTTTAAATAATAATATAAATTATATCTTGAACTTTACCTGACAGCTTAAACTATTGAGTTAACATGGTTCTTTGACACCTATAATGTTCTAAAAAATCCAAATAACTTGGGAATAAGACTTATGTGTTGGATAATTGATTAATCTTTTGACTTTAGTAATTTAATCCATTCTTCCTAGTCAAACTACCTAGTAGATGGTACCTTATGCCTAGTAGATCTAGGTGACAAATGATTGGTACCTGTAAAAAATTTTTATTTGTAAATTTAAAGACTCTTAGATGCTTAAGTATTTTTTTATAGCAAGAAAGTGCAATAATACTTTAAAGAAATAGACTCTGAAAATATGTATTCTAAAAATATTGAGAATGAATAGATTGTGAACCTAGAGTTTGAAGGATTCATGAGATATCTATAATCCAATAGAGATTGTGTCCAAGGGAGAAGGGGTAATTTCCCTGGCCATGCTTAAGAGAAAATGGTTATTCACTATCAAAATTAACAGTTTTACCGAAGAAAATTTTCAGTTGGTATTTACACTAACAATTCATCGATAGAAAAATTATCAACAAATTTACAGATAGAATTCGTTCGTCGGTAATGTCAAACCTGTTGGTAAAAAAAAACACCGATGTTTTTACAGAAGGAATATGCGTGGAAAAAAAATTACTTGCTTTCATACATCGACATAATTATTCAATCGATGATTTGCAATGGTATTTATTGTAATTTTATTCAAATCCTCTGTAAATTACCAACGAAATAATTTCATCGGTGATGTAAGAATGTTGTAGTAATATGGAAAGAAAATTATTCCCCTTATCTCTGGAATATACTAATAAAAAAAAAAGAAGCTAATACTAGTCATAAAAATTCAGGTAAGGAGATTGATTACACCCTTAAAGGTGTCCCTACAGGAAGTTTGCCTATTTTATCTTATCTTAGATTCATGAAAAAGTCATCTAGTTTATTCTTGCGAATTATGACCTTTCATATAATTTTTTAAAAACATAAGATCAGGGATTTCTAGAGATATACATGTTAAAAAAAATGGACCCATGTTAAAATTTATTCCATATTTACAATTACTCAAATTAAACCTCTCCAAATTATAAACAATAATAAAATCAAATTCAGAGAATAAGAAAACATAGACAAATAAATATACATGCATAAAAGGAAAGAAACAATTATGATTTTTTTTTTCATGTGTGTAAGTATAAATTAATCTTTCCTAAGAATCAATCTTTTTACATTTGGGCTTGAATCAATTATATTTACAGGTCCGAGTTGATCCATCTATAAATTAAGGAGGTTTATTTAGTTAATTACATGTTGACCAAATGAACCAATTAAGTGAGAAAAGTCCAATCAAAATACAATTAAAAACAAAATCATGTTGCAAAATTAATCCATGTTAAATTTTATATGATCATGTTAATTATTTAAACTTAAGATCTACCTTTTAAAAAAATTAGAAAGCGTAAATATAAATTATATTAAAAAGAAAACAACTTCTAACATTAAAGTTCATGACTTTTTAATTTAATCCATATCTAAATAAAATCCCAGCAAATTCGCTTTTTTAGATAGCAATTACATATCATACAAACCCAAAATTAACAAGAATATTTTTTTTGCCTCCCCCCTCACTCGTATGATCTCTTCCCTATCACAATAGATTGATGGGCCTTTTCTTATATTGTCTAATAATTGGATTTGTGCTTCTACACATGCTCTATATTTTCCCCTCATCTATTCTTGATTCTCAAGATTCCTGCTCACGGATGAAGTGATTCGTTCAACTTTAATTGTAACGGAGAACTTTGATTTCACTTGGGCAGATTATAGGACTCGTCATCATTTACGGAAGTTTCTGATCACAAGAAAATCAAGTATTTCAGAGCATGGGGTACTCTTCCTCTACCCTGTTGACAAGTCCTTCATTTGCTTCATATTGACCCATGCATTTATGTACGGAAGTTTCTGATCACAAGAAAATGAAGTTTTTAAGAACATGAGGTCTACCTCTACCCTGTTGATATTCGATAAGTCCTCCATTTGCTTCATATTGACCCATGCATTTATGTACGGAAGTTTCTGATCACAAGAAAATGAAGTTTTTAAGAGCATGAAGTCTACCCTTTGACAAGTACTTCATTTGCTTCATTACGCATGCAATTATGGAACAAAGCTAGGCTTTCCAAGTCCTAGACCACAAATATAGAATCCCAGTTATTATCCCATTATTTTTCTTGCGTTCAGTACCTTATGCTTTTCTTGGCATGTGATGTCCTTGTTTCTTCAGCTTCTTCAGCTCCAAATCCACGTGAAGACAACGATACTCGAAATCCACGTGAAAACAATAGTTTTCTTTCTCCGAGAGTTTAGGTTTGAAGGATAAGGTGGTTCATTAGCTATATATCAAGCTTTAATGAGGGCTGATCTCATCAATATGTATGTATATATGATCATGCCTGACGTCTTTGGTAGAAAGCATCAGCACCTGGAGTTTGTAGATGAACATTGACGCGAAGTCAATAAGATGATCACGAGAATGTATAGCTCTGCTTGTTATTCTAAACTTCATCATGTTTGTTATCTCCACTTTTTCCTGTTCAAAGCCTATGACTATTAGACATTATACTTGAATTATTCTCTCAATAAACCTGTGATCTTTGAAATTGAAGAACTTGTTTCTCTATATATATGCTCCTCATGTAGCAGGTCTAACCATCAATGTATTTGAAATCTTGATCATTCTCAAGGAAAAAATATTCTCAAGCCCAGAAACCAGAGGAGAAGAGAGGTTTTAATTAGATATTTGAGAGCTAGAAATCATGTCAGCATCAATAGAGGCTTTAGCTATGGCAGGTGTGGATTATCTTATACACAATTTGGACATTGAAGAAAGGGAGCAAGAGGAGTTGGAGTTGCCTCCACCACATTTACTAGCTGAGGAGGAGGAGGTGGAGGAAGTTGAAAGAAATAGCAAGGACAGCTTTCCTGCATGTCGATGTTGGCTCTCCTGCGTCTGGAAAAAAAGATGGTGCTCGTAGTGATTATGTGATCACAGAGCAACCCCTGAACATATCATCCAATAAAGTAGGTCAAGGGAGAATCTCATGTAAGAGGATATGACCAAATGATGATGAGACTCATATGGTGGCAATAATGGATATTTGCAGTTCTTGTCTGTTAGTTTTAGAAAACGTTGTCTGTTAGTTTTGATTTCTTTCTGGGTTTTAGAGATAGCTTCATATGATTCTTTGATTTGGATATTCCGAATCAGATTCTAACATGGTTAGCTCCTGCATAGTCTTTTTCCTTTTATCAATGGATTCTTTTGTTCGTCCTAAAAAATTATTTGAATAGAATTTATGTTGGGTTATTTCCAGAACTCAATCACGCACAATTTACGTGGTTCGGCAACTTGCCTACTCCACGGAGCTACTGGTTTGTATTAATGAAGCTTTACAAACAATACAAACAACAAAACAAGGAGGAGGAGAAAATCTTCTCAACTCAACTCAACTCTCCCTAGCTCTCTCTTTCTTTTTCTCTCTGTGTTTCTCTCTGTTTTCGTGTTACACAGGTTTTCCTTGGCAGCCTCTTCTTATAGCAGATGAGGTAGGAGATAATTATCTCCAACTTTGGTCAAATATGGCAACCACCGACATTGCCACCTTGCAGCCACTGCCCACCGTCCTTGCCGCCATCTTTGACGCCGCCAGCAGCCATTGTTGACGCCGTCATGCAGCCAGCTTGTGTCCATACATAACAATCTCCCACTTGGACACAAATGGCTTTATATTCATCTTTTAGTCTTGGAGGCCTACTGAAGCTTTACACAGCTTCAGTTTATCAAGAGTAACACCTTTGGTTAACATATCAGCTGGATTCTTGCTTCCACAGATCTTCTCTAACATTAGTTGCTCGTCGTCTAGCAATTGTCGGATGAAGTGATATTTGATCTGAATATGCTTCGTCCTGGAGTGAAATGCTGGATTCTTGGAAAGGAAGATTGCACTCTGACTATCGCTATACAAAGTACCTTTTCCATTCAACTTGCCTAATTCCTTTAGGAAACTCTGCAACCATACTATCTCTTTTGCAGATTCCGAGACTGCAACATATTCAGCTTCTGTTGTTGAAAGAGCGACGATCTTTTGCAAGGTAGAACTCCAGGAAATAGCAGTGCCTCCTAGAGTGTATACATATCCTGTAGTGCTCTTTCTGCTATCAATATCTCCTGCTAGATCAGCATCTACAAAACCTTCAAGTTTCAAACCACCAGCTGTGAAACTGAGACAAGTTTCCGATGAACCTTTTAAGTACCTCATGATCCATTTCACCGCCTCCCAATGTTGCTTTCCAGGATTGCTCATATATCGGCTTACAACTCCCACTGCATGGGCAATGTCAGGTCTGGTACAGACCATAGCATACATCAAAGAGCCGATAGCTGAGGCGTATGGAATCTTATCCATGTATCCACTTTCTAGCTCAGTTTTTGGTGACTGATCTTTGCTGAGCTTGAAATGATTCCCCAGTGGTGTACTTACTGGTTTAGCATTATCCATACTAAACCTGCTGAGAACCTTCTTGACATACTCTGTTTGTGAGAGCTTTAGTATGCCTTTGTCTTTATCTCTGATGATTCTCATTCCAAGTATTTGTTTAGCAGCTCCCAGATCCTTCATTTCAAACTGTTTCGACAACTGCTGTTTCAGCTTATCAATCTCCTCAATGCTGGATCCTGCAATCAACATATCATCTACATATAATAGTAGAATGATGTAGGAGTTGTCAAAATGTTTGACATAGCAACAATGATCAGCTTGACATCTTGTATACCCGGAACTGCACATGAAGTTGTCAAACTTCTTGTACCACTGTCTTGGAGCTTGCTTCAAACCGTATAGGCTTTTCTGTAGCTTGCAGACTTGATTCTCCTTTCCTTGCATTTCAAACCCCTCTGGTTGTTGCATGTAAATTTCTTCCTCCAATTCACCATGAAGGAATGCTGTTTTTACATCTAACTGTTCAAGATGTAAATTTTCTGCAGCTACTATCCCCAGAACAACTCTGATTGTTGTGAGCTTCACAACTGGAGAAAAAATCTCAGAGTAGTCAATGCCTTTCTTTTGTTGAAACCCTTTGACAACAAGTCTTGCCTTGAACCGTTTACTTCCGTCATGCTCAGTCTTCACTCTGTAAACCCACTTATTGTGCAAGGCCTTCTTTCCTTCAGGTAATGTTGTTAGCTCCCAAGTCTTGTTCTTCAACAACGAACTCATCTCATCCTTCATGGCTAACTCCCACTTGCTTGAGTTTCCATCTTGTAAGGATTCTTCATAAGTTAGCGGTTCACCACCATCTGTCAGCAAAATATAATTCAGTAAAAGTGTGAACCGTTGCGGGGGCCTTATCGTCCTTGTAGACCTGCGAACAACTGGTTCACTTGGCTCCGCATCTTCTTGTGTGGTAGTGGGCACAGATGTGCTTGAATCTTCTTGTAAAGACTCTTGATTGTTGTTCTGCTTAGTAACATCGGGAAGCCCTTCTAATCTTATGAATTCAGATCTTTGTGGACTTGTATCTGAATCAGCCATCTCCGTTTCTCCACTTGATCTGTCTTTGTACATAACTATCTCATTGAAGATCACGTTCCTGCTTCTGATAATCTTTCTATTCTGATCATCCCAGAACCGAAATCCAAATTCTTCATCTCCATAGCCAATGAAGAAACATTTCTTGGATTTGGCTTCTAACTTGTTGCGAGCATCAGAATCTATATGAACATAGGAAACACATCCAAAGACCTTCAAATGAGAGATTCGTACCTCTTTTCCTCTCCATACTTCCTCGGGCAGTCTGAATTCCAAAGGAACTGATGGTCCACAGTTGATCAAGTAAACTGCGGTATGAACTGCGTCAGCCCAGAATGTTTGAGGTAACCCTGAATGCAACCTCATGCTTCTAGCTCGTTCATTGATGGTCCTGTTCATCCGTTCAGCAACGCCATTCTGTTGCGGTGTGCCTGGAATGGTCTTTTCCATTCTGATACCATTTACAGCACAATACTCCTTGAAACCTCCATCAATGTATTCTCCTCCATTATCAGATCTCAAGCATTTCAACTTTAGACCTGATTCAGTCTCAACCATAGCCTTCCATTTCTTGAATGTTTCAAACACATCAGATTTATTTTTCAGAAAGTAAACCCATACCTTCCTGCTGAAGTCATCAATGAAAGTCACATAATACCGAGAACCTCCAAGTGATGCTACTGGAGACGGTCCCCATAAATCTGTGTGTACCAGTTCTAGCTTTCTTGGTCGTAAGGTCCTGCCAACCTTCAAGAAACTGACCTTCTTCTGTTTTCCAAGAACACAGCTTTCACAAATGTCTAGATCGACATTTTTTAACTCTGGCAGCTTTCCCTTCGACTGAAGTATCTTCATCCCCTTTTGACTCATATGGCCAAGTCTACAATGCCATAGCTGTGTTTGATTTTCTGCTTCAGTTGAGGCGATGATGTCTGCAAATCTTGTGGTCATATACAGGGTGCCGGTTTTCTTTCCACGAGCTAAAACCATTGCTCCCTTTGATACTTTCCACATTCCTCCAGCAAAAAGTATTGAATGACCACTATCATCGAGTTGTCCGACAGAGATCAACTTCTTCTTTAATTCAGGAACATGCCTTACATTCTGCAAGGTCCATATAGATCCATTCATTGTCTTGATTTGCACATCTCCTATACCCACAATATTCAGTGGTGTTCCATCGGCCAGATAGACTACACCATGATCTCCTCCAACATAATTTTGCAGCATTTCATTGTGTGGCGTACAGTGGAATGAAGCACCAGAATCAAGAATCCACTCATCAATTTGACTATGTACAGCAAGAATTAAAGCATCTTGTACCTCATCTGTGGTAGCATTTGCAGAGTCAGCTTCAGGTTTCTTCGGTTTTGTGCAATTCCTACTGAAATGACCAGGTTTGCCACAATTCCAACATTCAACCTGCTTTCTGGATCCAAACTTGCTTTTACTTCTGTATCTGGATTTTGATCTGCCTCTGGATGAGCCTCTATCGTGTCTCCTCCCCCGAGTGTTGATGTTGAGAGCTGATCCTGAGCTTGAACTTTCACCCGAGTCTTTCCTTCGCACTTCTTCAGCCAAAATCAAGTCTCGAATGTCATCATACTTCAGTTTGGATTTTCCAGCTGAATTACTCACGGCTGTCCTCATGCCTTCCCAACTGCTTGGAAGTGAAGCTAGCAAGATGAGTGCACGAATCTCATCATCAAACTCAATTGCAACAAATGATAATTGATTTGTGATGGTATTGAAGTTGTTGAGGTGTTGTGTCACAGAAGCGTTTTCGACCATCTTCAAGTTGAACAACTTTTTCATCAGGTGCACTTTATTATTTGCTGATGGCTTCTCATACATCCCAGACAAGGCTTCCATCAATTTTGCAGTGGATTTTTCTTTTGTAACATTGTGAGCAACTCTTCTTGATAACGATAGCCGGATAATGCCCAGAACTTGTCTATCAAGAAGTTGCCATTCTTCTTCTTCCATCTTTTCTGGTTTGCTTCCCAATAAGGGAAGATGAAGTTTCTTCCCATATAAATAATCTTCAATTTGCATTTTCCAGTATCCAAAATCTGTTCCGTCAAATTTTTCAATTCCAGCAGCCTTTATTTCATCTGCCATTTTTACTACTTTTTCGATTCGAATTTCCCAAATCTGACCTTACAGATGTGTCCAGAACGGCCAAAAACCTTGGAAATGACACTGAGATCACCCCAATCGGACTTCGGATGGCTCAGATTTTAGCAATCAAAGTTTTGGATTAACGGACGGTTCAGATGCAGCCGCGTGTCAGCCAGAGTACCGCTTGCGTCGCACCGGATCAAAACTCAGCAGCGGTGTAGATTACGCCACGTGTCAGCAGATTAGGGCCTGAGTCGCACTGGATCGAAACTCCTAAGCGGTCCTGATTAAGCCACGTGTCAGCCGATTAGTAACTGTGTCGCACCGGAATAAAACCCCTCAACAGTGATGATGTAGCCACGTGTCAGACGATTAGCGTCTGCGGTGCACTGGATCAAAACCCAGATGGATGACATGGCAGGATGACGTGGCCGTTGACCGTCTGACTTGCTGACGTGGCGGGTCAGACCCGACCCGTTTTGCAGAAACCGGGCGAGGAAGGAGCGTGGCGCGCGTACAGCGCGTTGGTGCGCGTGGGCAGTGCTTGCGTCGGCGCGTGCGGGCATGCAGGACGTCGGTTCTTCGCCGGGTTTTCACCAGTGGATTCGTCCGGTTGTCCTCTACACGATGGTATATTCAAAAACACGTTTTGAGAACTTTGATTTTTGAGTTTGGATCAAACACCCTCTTTTTCAAGAACAAGCTCTGATACCAGTTGTTGGGTTATTTCCAGAACTCAATCACGCACAATTTACGTGGTTCGGCAACTTGCCTACTCCACGGAGCTACTGGTTTGTATTAATGAAGCTTTACAAACAATACAAACAACAAAACAAGGAGGAGGAGAAAATCTTCTCAACTCAACTCAACTCTCCCTAGCTCTCTCTTTCTTTTTCTCTCTGTGTTTCTCTCTGTTTTCGTGTTACACAGGTTTTCCTTGGCAGCCTCTTCTTATAGCAGATGAGGTAGGAGATAATTATCTCCAACTTTGGTCAAATATGGCAACCACCGACATTGCCACCTTGCAGCCACTGCCCACCGTCCTTGCCGCCATCTTTGACGCCGCCAGCAGCCATTGTTGACGCCGTCATGCAGCCAGCTTGTGTCCATACATAACAATTTAGACATCTCAAAACTTGCAACCAAATAAAGCTAGTCGGTCTATTGGTTTGTAAATTCGGTATAGCATATGATATTATTTTCCTTTGTCCTTCGACACAACATAAATTGAAAATACCAAGAACTTCAATTGCTGTATAATATATAACCACACCGAGGTGGCGCTGCAGTCTCAGGAAGTTGAAGTGACGAATGTTTAATACATTTTGTGATACTGCTGACAAAGAAAGAAAGCAAAACCTCTTTTAAATTTTTGTTTTTTTCACTTTAAAGGATGAAACCGAAGCTTGGAAAGGTTTTGAACAGGAAAATTGCAAAGGGAACAAAGATTAATCTATTTAAACATGCTCAGTGAAGAGAATTGGTGTTTCAGAAACTACTCTTTTTCTGGTTTTCCTGCATCGAGGTCGGAATGGCAGAAGGGTGGGGAGTTTTCTATGCCTATCCCTTCTCGAATTGTAACATTCCAAGCAATTAGCTCTGAACTTGTATTAGGAGATATCATTGTGTTGCCTCAATTAATTCCCTTTGAATCACAGCGAAACTTTATATTGTTCTTGGGATAGGTTAAAAGAATAGGCCTTGGTTTCTTGATGCACAGTTGGTATAAAAAAACTTATTCAGCTGGCATTGATGATGATGCTGCAAGCTCCACGGAAAAGGAAAAAAAACATTTTTTTTTTCATTTTAGTCAATAGTATGGCATATAAAGCCAATTTATTTTTTTATTTTAGCGAATATTTAAAGTTAGTTTGAGAAATTAGTAGATGTGAAATGTGAAAAACCCTTGTTGCTAAAAAAAAAATCACGATGCCATAATGGAAGAAGCAACCCGGTTCGCCAAGGTATTTCTGAGTTTGTAAATTGCAGGGCTGACTCTGTGTCTGTTGTGATAAATAGTATTTTTTTAAAGTATTTTTTTAAAAAAAATATATTAAAAAAAATATATTTTTAAATAAATTATTTTTGATATTAACACGTTAAATAATTTAAAAACATTTAAAAAATTAATTTAAAATAAAAAAATTCATTACATATTTTATTTTGTGGGCTGGACCGAAATTTAGATGGTATATATATGCAGCACGTATGCTGGCTCTTGCCTGTAATCCTTTTGTTTTGGAAATTAACTAGTTTTCTATTTCCTATTCAGGCAAAAAAGGAAAAAAAAAGAAGAAAGAAGAAAGAAAGAAAGCCTTTTTCCTATTACAAGCAGGCAAAGAACAGTATTCCCTACTTAGCACAGATATTCGTAAATTATATAAACTCCTTTTCCCTTAGTTTAAACTTCAATATTCACCTATATATAGTTTTCTGAAGTACCAACAAGAGAGAAGTATATATTTATAACTTATTCAGCGCTAAATTATTTTACAAATATTCACTGGTTAAGTAGTTTGAACTCGAGTTTTGACCCAAAAAATTATCGATTCACTCATTAATTATACATGCAATTCGATAGTTCTCAGATTTTTATGCTTAATTCATTCACTGACGTGTTTTTTTGATATTGCTAAAGCCTGCAGTTATGAAGAAGATTGTGTTGAGCATCGATAAGTGCTGTAATTGCGAAGGATGCAGGAAGAAAGTGGACAGAATTTTGTCCGAGACCAAAGGTGAAATTATGGAGTCTGCATGTAGTTCATGTAATATAAGGTTTATATTTCAGTATTAATGGACCTGATTGATGGTGGTCCTTGTGTTTATAGGGATGGAGGGCAATGCTACACGGTCCTGGAATGCGGATAACCTGCTCACCGTCACCATGACTGGAACCATAGACATTCAAGCCTTGACGGATAGATTCTGGAAAAGGATGCATAAGAAGAACGTGGATGTAAAGATCTTGGCTTTGAAGGATGAAGACGAGAAGAAGGTTGACTCTAAAAGTTCTTCAAAAGAGAAGCCAATTGAGAAATCCGACCCTGCAAGTTCAGAGAAAGATGACAGTACTAAGAGGTCCCCGGAAGAGAAGACCAGTAAAAATGAGAAATCCAATGAGGAAGCTCTCACAGCATGTTCTTCGGAAAGAACCCCGATGAGGAGATATTTCTCAATTTATTTTATTAAGTGTTAATTTTTTTTTTATTTCTCAGTTAAAAAGAAAATCATGTTGCTGAAAAACACATGTCAAGGTTTGGCTGATATAAAACCGATCTAAATAATAAACTTTTCATTTAATTTTCACACAGTAAACAGGAAAAAAAATAAAAAGTGTAAAGGGAAAAAAATAATAGAAACAAACTAGGCAAATGAACCGTCACTTGCCGCTGGTCAGCTAACGAATCATATTTTTATATTTTACTATTTTTAATTAAAATTTAAATGAACTAAAATTAAATCAACTGTTATTGCAATATTAAGCAAACTTTTAAACTAAACCTAAGAGACTCATGCGTTTTTTTTTTAATGAACAACAACTCAGTTTCTACGTATTTTTCATCAATGATAACTTGATTTCCCGTCATTTTCAGTCGGAAAAAAAAACCCTGCTCCAATCCACTTTAAATGATATTATATATATTTGAATTTAAAGTCTTAAAATTAACAAAAACTTATCTTGGTTTTTGAATAAGTATTTTTTGAATACCAACTGATAGAACTCACTCATATGACTTTTTTGACACCTTTTAATGTTAATTATTAATGTAAATTGTTATTAAAAGAAACTGGCATTGTAACTTGTACGCAAAAGGTCCACGGTTTCGCATGGGTGATAAGTTTTTATTTCAGTTTAAATAAATTTTTTAGTTATCATGTATTTAATCTGAAAATAACAATATTAATAACAAATTATTTATAAAAAATGGATTGAAATTGGATATTTATCATTAAAATGACTTTATCACATTTGTGATTTTATTAGCTTTTAATCACATAAAATATAAACATATTATTTTAATATATTATTTTTAGTTTACTTCAACAATCATGAGATTTAAAAGAAAAAAAAAATATTTTCATATAAAAACATTATATTATTTAAGATAAATAAGATAAATGTTAATAGAAAAAAATTATCTTTATTGAAAAAATTCCAAAACAGCTGTAATTTCAGACTTAATAATGGCAAAAAAAAAAAAAACTCTAAGTACCTGCAAAAAAAAAGAAAGTTACCTTTAAAAATATTTGGGTTTCCGCAGTTTAACACAGCATTCAAACTAGCATTCCTTCAAAGGTTGCTGGACTGGAATTTGTTAAATAAAAAAAACAAAAACAAAAGGTAGTCTCACAAATCCTAATAGAATTCTCTAGGAAATGCCGTTAATTTACTAATTTTTATTTTCTTGGAAAGAATTAATCAATGGAAGGATTACGTCCCCGCACCTACAAATTCTCAAATCTCAATAGTCATATAAACAGACAAATAGTTGCCAATGCATGCATGCAAGCCATCGCATTCTCCTTATCTCCTTTGACTGGTCCAAGCAACCATGGAGAACAGGGTCGGAACTAGGGGAGGCAAGCAGGATCGGGCCAGTAAAATATTATTTACTTTTTTATTATATTTTTAATAATATTTTAATATTATTTTTGATGGGGAGGGTGATAGCTTGAACAAGCTTTGATTTTTCAATGCTGCTATATTATTTACCCAGTCCAAGACAGTGACTGAAGAGAGAACCAAAAACAATAAATTATCGCAGGCTGTTGGGTTATTTTGAAGATACAGAAAAGAGGTGAGCTTCCGGGAAGATGGTCTCAGCCGTCGAAATGATGTGCTTGAAAATTAAACTCATTGACTGCCAGCTCTCATCTAAGACATAAAACAACGTTATTTTGATCATGGTAAACAACACACAACGGTGTAGCTCTATAAAAAGTCATGTTATTTTATTTTTAACTGTTAATGTTAATTATTAATGTAAATTGTTAATAAAAGAAACTGACATTGTGACTTGCACGCAAAAGGTCCACGGTTTCGCATGTGTGATAAATATATATGTATTATACCTGATGTTGCTCCTCAATGCGCAAACCCTGACAAATGAGTGGAGAAGGAAAAGTAGTTTGTGTAACAGGAGGGTCTGGCTACATTGCCTCATGGCTGGTCAAGCTCTTACTCCTCCGTGGTTATACTGTCAAAGCCACTGTTCGTGACCCTAGTTAGTACCCTTATCTCTTTCTTTCTTTCCAGATTAATTTCTTTGTTTCTTTCGAGATCAATATGCTTTAGTGATGATTTATATTCTGGTATTCTTCAATTTGTTCATAACTTTTTATTTAATTCTCAGGCTATGGATCACAACATAATTAATCAAGTAATAGTTAGCTTCAACTAATAATGTATATATTGATGAATATTGAGGTTTTTTTGTTGGAGTTCATGTCCTTAATGACTTTACTAATCCTGTTTATACGTGTTGTAGATGACCCAAAGAGAACTGAACACTTACTCAATCTAGATGGAGGTAAAGAAAGACTTCACTTGTTTAAAGCAAATTTAGTTGAAGAGGGGTCTTTTGATCCTGTAGTTGATGGATGTGAAAGTGTGTTTCACGTGGCTTCTCCTGTATTACTCGGGACAAATGATCCACAGGTATATAATCTTTTAATGATTTTTTCTACTCTCTAATCATCCAAGTTACACCCAAATTGATACCAGATCGATGATATGAACTATTCAATGATGATATTCCACTTTGATTTGTCGAGCATGGCTTTTTTATTTTTTTAACTGTTTATATCAAATGTTTCCTTTGGTTTTTCTATTCGCCATATTCCAGGCAGATCTGATCGAACCTGCAGTAAAGGGAACCCTAAACGTTCTCAAGTCATGTGCCAAATTTCCTTGTGTCAAGAGAGTGATTCTAACATCTTCCATGGCTTCGGTTGCTTTCAATGGAAAACCTTTGACCCCTGACGTGGTAGTGGATGAGACTTGGTTTTCAGATTCTGCGTTGTGTGTGTCAAATAAGGTGTGCCTCTTTCTGCTTTATCAGTTCAGGTTTTCTATTTAATATATTGGTGATTTTACTTGATGATTTTATATGTATGAAAGAATCAGCTGTGTCACACTGGCTGGCTAATTAACATGGGAGAAGCGAGCTAGCACGGAATCTGTTTAGCCTGCTTTGGTACATGGCTATTTGGCAATGTTCAGGGAGTTTGTCCTTAAACATTTTCTTTATGACAATCTGTTTTTGGTTTTCCAGCTTTGGTATATGGCTTCAAAGACTTTAGCTGAGGAGGCTGCTTGGAAATTTGCAAAAGAAACAGGAATTGACATGGTTACAATTAATCCAGGCTTTGTGATTGGTCCTCTCTTACAGCCAACTCTTAATTCCTCTGCCGAGCTGTTTCTGGACCACATAAATGGTATCCTTAACTTGTTTTATGTTACATGTTTTCCTTTCAAGTTCATAAATACCTCATGCAACCTTTAAGAAATATGAGTGTATACTTGTCCAGTGCAAAGATTCAATAAACAAAAATACTAGCCTAATCCTTGCATCCATAGGCTAAAACATTCCAATGTTGACTCAAATTTGTTACCTTCTATATCAGACCTTGTATTCCTCATGTTTTATCCAACTTTAACTTGGAGTTACGTTTCTTAAACTTCTAATTTGTAAGGATATGGCCCTATGGGTGCTGCACATGCAAAAATGCAAGGAAAATCTCCTTGGGACAAAAAGTTGGACAGAGATCCGTAGGGGACATAACTACAGAAGTTCAAGTGTCATGAAATTACAATATCATGAAATCTAGGATGTAAAGTAACTCCTTCACGACATAGGGTGTATTTGAAGATAACTTCAAGGTAGAGGCAGATAATTGCCGCATAAATACATAGTTTCACATCAGTATATCAAGCAAGGATGCATTACTCACAATATGTAAAGTGTCCAATGGAAATTAGAATCTTACAGTTCTTAGATGACCCGTTTAACATTGTTTGAGTGGGCACGCTTTAAGCTTTTCTACGATTAAAAATGATAATTGGCCAACTTATCAAGAAGCAGATTATTCAATGTGAAGGATGTCTTTTGATTTGAGAAGTTGAGGTTTTTTGTGTGCAGGAGGAGCACCAGGAGCGCCAAGATTGCCAAGTGAAATTTATAGATTCGTTGATGTAAGAGATGTTGCTTATGCACACATTCAAGCACTTGAAATACCTTCAGCCAGTGGTAGATATTGTTTAGTTGGAAGAGTTACGCACTTCTCTGATGCAGTGAAGATTGTGCATGAAGTTTACCCTACTCTGCCCCTTCCTGAAAAGTAAGTCACTGTTATTTCCATTGATAAATCACTCAACATACAATTTTGATAAGACAATATTCAGCTAATTAGTTGTCAGAGTTATTGGGTTGTTGGCTGTTGGAGATCACAATCCGGATAGGTAAAAATACGTGCTTGATCATTGGAGGAGATGATCATCGCGGGAAGTGTCTGAAGCTTTTCTTAATTACGATGTAGTATAGAAGAATTATTTTGAATCAAATCATGAGCGTTCTTTAAAAGCATGCTAATATTGATAGCAACATCTCATTCCCAGATAAATCAGACAATTCTGAGGAGAACACTGTTTCTTTACAGATGTGCAGATGATAAGCCTTCTCCATTGAATTACGAGGTATCAAAAGCGAAAGCAAAAACTCTGGGTCTTGACTTCACTCCTCTGGAGGTGAGCGTGAAGGACACCATTGAAAGTTTGAAGGAGAAGGGCCTCCTTAATGTCTGAGGTTGCTGGCTACTGAAGACGTGATCCAGCTGATAAAGGAAAGCAAATGATTTGCAATGATATGCCGCTGCTAGGAGTCCATTTTATTGGAAAATGGGAAACTCTTTTTATATGAATAAAGTTTGTATATTGACACTTG
Source organism: Populus alba x Populus glandulosa (assembly GCA_033617975.1). Taxonomy (NCBI): domain Eukaryota; kingdom Viridiplantae; phylum Streptophyta; class Magnoliopsida; order Malpighiales; family Salicaceae; genus Populus; species Populus alba x Populus glandulosa. Next base: position 7,035,709 of record CM066151.1, read on the forward strand.
GCATAAGGTTTAAAAGAAACAAAAAGTTTGACGATATTGACAACCAAAATTTCGAAGGACAAGGAAGGGCTCTTTACTACAGTATTCTAAGCCAACGACATGTCATTTTCGTGAATTTTCTTGTGATAAACCGTCGACGGTCACATAGCTATGTAGATTCTTCACTCTATACAGGTAGCAGACAAATAATCAGATAGAGAGAAAATGAGTGGAGAAGGGAAGGTGGTGAGTGTAACTGGAGCATCCGGTTACATTGATTCATGGCTTGTCAATTTGTTGCTTGAACGTGGGTACACAGTCAAAGCCTCAGTGCGTGACCCATGTCAGTCGTGCTAACTCCATCTCTTTACACTTATAACTTCTATCTTTAACTTCCGTTTCTATGGGTTACAAGATTCTGGGTCTTGTTTTTAAGTTGATTTTACTCTCAAAGTTTTGATATTTTTTTATTGATTCAATGATTATTTAGGTTCTTGAAATTCTGGGGAGTGTTGTTTTTTGGAGTGTGTGATGTTGGCTAAATTTTAACCTTGGTAGAATTTAAAGAAAGCAGTCTTAAGGTTGTTTAGTTACCTTTGAATAACTTTGTTAATTAGTAATTACAAATCTTAATTCCAGCAGTTTTAATTGATGGCTGAGTTTGTGTCGGGACGTAGAGTTTTGAATTCCAAAAGGTTTTAGTGAGTCAATCCAATTAGTTCAATTGGTGAGAATGTTTGAATAATCAGATGTTATTCGATGTGGTCAACGTTAGATCCATCCGAGAAACTTCAAGTGTCATTTTGGCAATTAGGCTCTGCATTTTTGGAAAAACAGTAACAATTTCTCCTTTTGAGACACTGGTTCCTACTTATTTCTTCTTCCTTTTGCTGCTTTCTGTTTCATAGATGATGCAAAGAAAACTGAACACTTGCTTGCACTTGATGGAGCTAAGGAAAGACTGCAGTTGTTCAAAGCAGACTTACTGGATGAAGGATCTTTTGATCCTGTGGTTGAGGGATGTAGATGCGTTTTCCATACTGCGTTTTTTTTTTTTAATGAACGACAACTCGGTTTCTATGCATTTTCCATCAATGAGAACTTGTTTTCCCATCATTTTCAGTCAAAAAAAGAAAAAAAAACACGAACTCATTCTACTAGCCTTTTAAACTTGTTTCTAACTTCAAAAACCTACTCCAATCCACTTTAAATGATATTATATTTGAATTTAAAGTCTTAAAACAAAAACTTATCTTGGTTTTGACCTTTTTGACACCTTTTTTGAGTGCAATAATTGCTGCCAGCATCTTCGCTCTTTTCAATTTTTACCTCTCTTTCTAGAAATAGATAAAAGAAATAAAATTTATGATAAATCCTGAAACACTAAAGATTAAATAGAATATATATTTACAATAATCATTTAAAATATTTAAGAAAACAATATCATTTCATGTTAACACAACATAAAACAACGTTATTTTGATCACGGTAAACAACATACAACGGTACTGTAGCTCTATAAAAAGTCATGTTATTTTATTTTTAACTGTTAATGTTAATTATTAATGCAAATTGTTAATAAAAGAAACTGGCATTGTGACTTGCGCGCAAAAGGTCCACGGTTTCGCATGTGTGATAAATATATATGTATTATACCTGATGTTGTTACTCAATGCGCAAACCTTGACAAATGAGTGGAGAAGGAAAAGTAGTTTGTGTAACAGGAGGGTCTGGCTACATTGCCTCATGGCTGGTCAAGCTCTTACTCCACCGTGGTTATACTGTCAAAGCCACTGTTCGTGACCCAAGTTAGTACCCTTATCTCTTTCTTTCTTTCCAGCTTAATTTCTTTGTTTCTTTCGAGATCAGTATGCTTTAGTGATAATTTATATTCTGTATTCTTCAATTTGTTCGTAATTTTTTATTTAATTCTCAGGCTGTGGATCACAACATAACTAATCAAGTAATAGTTAGCTTCAACTAATAATGTATTGATGAATATTGAGGTTTTTTTGTTGGAGTTCATGTCTCACTTTACTAATCCTGTTTATATGTGTTGTAGATGACCCGAAGAGAACTGAACACTTACTCAATCTAGATGGAGCTAAAGAAAGACTTCACTTGCTTAAAGCAAATTTAGTTGAAGAGGGGTCTTTTGATCCTGTAGTTGATGGATGTGAAAGTGTGTTTCATGTGGCTTCTCCTGTATTTCTCGGGACAAATGATCCACAGGTATATAATCTTTTAATGGTTTTTTCTACTCTCTAATCATCCAAGTGACACCCAAATTGATACCAGATCGATGACATGAACTATTCAATGATGATATTCCACTTTGATTTGTTGAGCATGGCTTTTTTTATTTTTTTAACTGTTTATATCAAATGTTTCCTTTGGTTTTTATATTCGCCATATTCCAGGCAGATCTGATCGAACCTGCAGTAAAGGGAACCCTAAACGTTCTCAAGTCATGTGCCAAATTTCCTTGTGTCAAGAGAGTGATTCTAACATCTTCCATGGCTTCGGTTGCTTTCAATGGAAAACCATTGACCCCTGACGTGGTAGTGGATGAGACTTGGTTTTCAGATTCTGCGTTTTGTGTGTCAAATAAGGTGTGCCTCTTTCTGCTTTATCAGTTCAGGTTTTTTATTTAATATATTGGTGATTTTATATGTATGAAAGAATCAGCTATGTCACACTGGCTGGCTATTTAACATGTGAGAAGCGAGCTAGCACCGAATCCAGTTAGATATAACAGCATAAGTGAACACTGCTTTGGTATATGGCTATTGGGCAATGTTCAGGGAGTTTATCTTTAACCATTTTCTTTATGACAATCTGTTTTTGGTTTTCCAGCTTTGGTATATGGCTTCAAAGACTTTAGCTGAGGAGGCTGCTTGGAAATTTGCTAAAGAAACAGGAATTGACATGGTTACAATTAATCCAGGCTTTGTGATTGGTCCTCTCTTACAGCCAACTCTTAATTCCTCTGCCGAGCTGTTTCTGGACCACATAAGTGGTATGCTTAACTTGTTTTATGTTACCTGTGAGCAACCTTTAAGAAATATGAGTGTATACTTGTCTAGTGCAAAGATTCAATAAACAAAAATACTAGCCTAATCCTTGCATCCATAGGCTAAAACATTCCAATGTTGACTCAAATTTGTTACCTTCTATATCAGACCTTGTATTCCTCATGTTTTATCCAACTCTAACTTGGAGTTACGTTTCTTAAACTTCTAATTTGTAAGGATATGGCCCTATGGGTGCTTTGCATGCAAAAATGCAAGGAAAATCTCCTTGGGAAAAAAGTTGGACAGAGATCCGTAGGGGATGTAACTACAGAAGTTCATGTGTCATGAAATTGCTCGTTGGTAATGCTAGCTTTTGGTTCCCTTACTGAAAAATCTGTTACTGAATTATAAAATCATGAAATCTAGGATGTAAAGCAACTCCTTCACAACATAGGGTGTATTTGAAGATAACTTCAAGATCGAGGCCGATAATTGCCGCATAAATACATAGTTTCACATCAATATATCAAGCTAGGATGTATTACTCACAATATGTAAAATGTCCAATGGAAATTAGAATCTTACAGTTCTTAGATGACCCGTTTAACATTGTTTGAGTGGGCACCCTTTAAGCTTCTTTAGGATTAAAAATGATAATTGGCCAAATTATCAAGAAGCAGATTATTCAATGTGAACGATGTCTTTTGATTTGAGAAGTTGAGGTTTTTTGTGTGCAGGAGGAGCACAAGGAGCGCCAAGATTGCCAAGTGAGATTTATAGATTCGTTGATGTGAGAGATGTTGCTTATGCACACATTCAAGCACTTGAAATACCTTCAGCCAGTGGTAGATATTGTTTAGTTGGAAGAGTTACGAACGTCTCTGATGCAGTGAAGATTGCGCATGAACTTTACCCTACTTTGCCCCTTCCTGAAAAGTAAGTTACTGTTATTTCCATTGCGGTGAATGCCATACACATAGCCCCCATTGATAAATCACTCAACATACAATTTTGATAAGACAATATTCAGCTAATTAGTTGTCAGAGTTATTGGGTTGTTGGCTGTTGGAGATCACAATCCGGATAGGTAAAAATACGTGCTTGATCATTGGAGGAGATGATCATCGCGGGAAGTGTCTGAAGCTTTTCTTAATTACGATGTAGTATAGAAGAATTATTTTGAATCAAATCATGAGCGTTCTTTAAAAGCATGCTGGTATTGATAGCAAAATCTCATTCAGACAATTCTGAGGAGAACACTATTTCTTTACAGATGTGCAGATGATAAGCCTTCTCCATTGAATTACGAGGTATCAAAAGCGAAAGCAAAAACTCTGGGTCTTGACTTCACTCCTCTGGAGGTTAGCGTGAAGGACACCATTGAAAGTTTGAAGGAGAAGGGCTTCCTTAATGTCTGAGGTAGCTGGCTACTGAAGACGTTGTGATCCAGCTGATAAAGGAAAGCAAATGATTTGCAATGATATGCTGCTGCTAGGAGTCCATGTTGTTGGAAAATGGGAGACTCTTTTTATATGAATAAAGTTTGTATATTGACACTTGGCATAAGGCTTCCTAGCTTGGTTCTTGAATGGAGTAATTCTTGTACTTGAAAAGATTTGATTCATATAATTTGGTTTCTTGACAGAAGCTGCCTCCCACATGGTAGATTTACGGCTTGCTCAGTAGATATTCACAGTACCAATATATAATTACTAGTGTGAATTTCATCAAATATGTATAACAGAAGTTCACAGAGAAAGCTGTAAATTCAACCAAGACAATTGCAAATCATTTGCTTCAAAAACCTACTCCAATCCACTTTAAATAATACTATACTTGAATTTAAAGTCTAAAAATAAAAACATATCTCGGTTTTGATCTTTATTCTCAAGATATGGATGAGTGTTTTCTGGAAATCAATTGATACAGCTCACTCATATAATTTATTTGAGCCAGTAGTAGCTGGAGCGATTATTGCCACCATCTCCTTTTTTCTCAATTTTTACCTCTACAAGAACTAAAAATAAGGGTCAAATTAAAGATTTTTACTAGAGCTAAAGAAAGAAGAGAAAAAAAAAAGAGATTATATGCGAGTCAGGAGCCAGAAAATTTATTTAAAAGGGTCAAATTAAAAACAAATAAAATTGAGAGGTTAAAATTTAAATTTTACTAATTTTATGGTTGATACTATAAATTGTTCAAAAGAAAAACATCTCTCGCAGCCTTGCAGGGCCGGGCCGGGTCCCCTGTCCCTGTCAAACATTGCTATCCCTGTTCCTGTCAAATATTACTGTATTATATATATTATTAAATAATAAATAAAAACTAAACAATAAATATTGAATAGAATGTAAATATTTAAACTTTTTATACATTGAACAATAAATAAATTATGTATAAATATATTCTTAAAAAAATTCATTTTTTTTTTTAAAAAGCGATATAACGCCTAAGAAAACAAACTGGCCATGAGCTATTCTTATTTTCGCTCTTCTCTGTCCTTTTTTTTTTATCGGAAAGATTCTCTGTCCTTTCTCTCTTAACTCTCACTGACAAATGAGTGGAGAAGGAAAAGTAGTTTGTGTAACAGGAGGGTCAGGCTACATTGCCTCATGGCTAGTCAAGCTCTTACTCCACCGTGGTTATACTGTCAAAGCCACTGTTCGTGACCCAAGTTAGTGCCCTTATCTCTTTCTTTCTTTCCAGCTTAATTTCTTTGTTTCTTTCGAGATCAATATGCTTTAGTGATGAGTTATATTCTGGTATTCTTCAATTTGTTCATAATTTTTTTATTTAATTTTCAGGCTATGGATCACAACATAACTAATCAAGTAATAGTTAGCTTCAACTAATAATGTATTGATGAATATTGAGGTTTTTTTGTCGGAATTCATGTCCTTAATCACTTTACTAATCCTGTTTATATGTGTTGTAGATGACCCAAAGAGAACTGAACACTTACTCAATCTAGATGGAGCTAAAGAAAGACTTCACTTATTTAAAGCAAATTTAGTTGAAGAGGGGTCTTTTGATCCTGTAGTTGATGGATGTGAAAGCGTGTTTCACGTGGCTTCTCCTGTATTACTCGGGACAAATATTGATCCACAGGTAATCTTTTAATGATTTTTTTTCTACTCCCTAATCATCGACGTTACACCCAAATTGATACCATCGATGACATAAATTATTCGATGATGATATTCCACTTTGATTTGTCGTGCATGGCTTTTTGATTTTGTTAACTGTTTATATCAAATGTTTCCTTATGGTTTTTATATTCTCCATATTCCAGGCAGATCTGATTGAACCTGCTGTAAAGGGAACCCTAAACGTTCTCAAGTCATGTGCCAAATTTTCTTCTGTCAAGAGAGTGATTCTAACATCTTCCATGGCTTCGGTTGCTTTCAATGGAAAACCTTTGACCCCTGACGTGGTAGTGGATGAGACTTGGTTTTCAGATTCTGCGTTTTGTGTGTCAAATAAGGTGTGCCTCTTTCTGCTTTATCAGTTCAGGTTTTCTATTTAATATATTGGTGATTTTACTTGATGATTTTATATGTATGAAAAATCAGCTGTGTCACACTGGCTGGCTAATTTACATGTGAGAAGCGAGCTAGCACCGAATCCAGTTAGATATAACAGAACAAGTGAACACTGCTTTGGTAAATGGCTATTGGGCAATGTTCATGGAGTTTATCTTTAAACATTTTCTTTATGACAATTTTTTTTTGGTTTTCCAGCTTTGGTATATGGCTTCAAAGACTTTAGCTGAGGAGGCTGCTGGGAAATTTGCAAAAGAAAAAGGAATTGACATGGTTACAATTAATCCAGGCTTTGTGATTGGTCCTCTCTTACAGCCAACTCTTAAATCCACCGCCAAGCTGTTTCTGGACCACATAAATGGTATGCTCAACTTGTCTTATGTTACCTGTTTTCCTTTCAAGTTCATAAATACCTCGAGCAACCTTTAAGAAATATGAGTTTATACTTGTCTAGTGCAAAGATTCAATAAACAAAAATACTAGCCTAATCCTTGCATCCATAGGCTAAAACATTCCAATATTGACTCAAATTTGTTACCTTCTATATCAGACCTTGTATTCCTCATGTTTTATCCAACTCTAACTTGGAGTTACGTTTCTTAAACTTCTAATTTGTAATGATATGGCCCTATGGGTGTGCTGTGCATGCAAAAATGCAAGGAAAATCTCCTCAGGAAAAAAGTTGGACAGAGATCTGTAGGGGACACAAGTACAGAAGTTCACGTGTCATGAAATTGCTCGTTGGTAATGCTAGCTTTTGGTTCCCTTACTGAAAAATCTGTTACTGAATTATAATATCATGAAATCTAGGATGTAAAGAAACTCCTTCATAACATAGGGTGTATTTGAAGATAACTTCAAGGTAGAGGCAGATAGTTGCTGCATAAATACATAGTTTCACATCAATATATCAAGCAAGGATGTATTACTCACAATATGTAAAATGTCCAATGGAAATTAGAATCTTACAGTTCTTAGATGACCCGTTTAAAATGGTTTGAGTGGGCATGCTTTAAGCTTCTTTAGGATTAAAAATGATAATTGGTCAAATTATCAAGAAGCAGATTATTCAATGTGCATGATGTCTTTTGATTTGAGAACTTGAGTCTTTTTGTGTGCAGGAGGAGCACCAGGATTGCCAAGTGAAATTTATAGATTCGTTGATGTGAGAGATGTTGCTTATGCACACATTCAAGCACTTGAAATACCTTCAGCCAGTGGTAGATATTGTGTAGTTGGAAGAGTTACGCACTTCTCTGATGCAGTGAAGATTGCGCATGAACTATACCCTACTTTGCCCCTTCCTGAAAAGTAAGTTACTGTTATTTCCATTGCGGTGAATGCCATTCACATAGGCCCCATTGATAAATCACTCAACATACAATTTTGATAAGAGAATATTGAGCTAATTAGTTGTCAGAGTTATTGGGTTATTGGCTGTTGGAGATCACAATCCAGATAGGTAAACATACGTGCTTGATCATTGGAGGGGATGATAATAGAGGGAAGTCTGCAGCTTTTCTTATTGACGATGTAGTATAGAAGAATTATTTTGAATCAAATCATGAGCGTTCTTTAAAAGCATGCTAATATTGATAGCAACATCTCATTCCCGGATAAATCGGACAATTCTGAGGAGAACACTATTTTCTTTACAGATGTGCAGATGATAAGCCTTCTCCATTGAATTACGAGGTATCAAAAGCGAAAGCAAAAACTCTGGGTCTTGACTTCACTCCTCTGGAGGTGAGCGTGAAGGACACCATTGAAAGTTTGAAGGAGAAGGGCTTCCTTAATGTCTGAGGTAGCTGGCTACTGAAGACGTTGTGATCCAGCTGATAAAGGAAAGCAAATGATTTGCAATGATATGCTGCTGCTAGGAGTCCATGTTGTTGGAAAATGGGAGACTCTTTTTATATGAATAAAGTTTGTATATTGACACTTGGCATAAGGCTTCCTAGCTTGGTTCTTGAATGGAGTAATTCTTGTACTTGAAAAGATTTGATTCTTATAATTTTGTTTCTTGACAGAAGCTCCCTCCCACATGGTAGATTTACGGCTTGATCAGTAGATATTCACAGTACCAATATATATCACTAGTGTGAATTTTCATCAAATATGTATAACAGAAGTTCACAGAGAAAGCTGTAAATTCAACCAAGATATTTGCAATCCAAGAGAAACAAAATACCGTGAATACATAGCTATCTGGAAAAGAGTTGATGGCAGATGAGAAGAGGACAAGCTTTTTTGCCAAAGAACTAGGTGTCAAAGGAAAGCAAAAACTCACAACTATCCAGCAGTTTACCTTTCATAAATCCAAGCGAGACAATAAATAAATAAAAAATGTTGCTGCAGCATTTCAAGAACACAACCAGTATTTTTAAAAATTATTGCCCACACACACGTCCATTTCCGGTTGCAAGCAAAAACAGATAAATTATAGGCAATGCCCTTTATGATCGGTAAAGCTATAAAAATTCAATAATCATATTTTGAAAATCCAAATTAATAAAAAAGAAACAAAAAGTTTCAAGCTAATGTTTAAAAGAAAGAATAACATGTTTGACGATATTGACAACCAAAATTTCGAAGGACAGGTAAGGGCTCTTTACTACAGTACTCTAAGCCAACGACATGTCATTTTCGTGAGTTTTCTTGTGATAAACCGTCAACGGTCACATAGCTATGTAGATTCTTCACTCTATACAGGTAGCAGACAAATAATCAGATAGAGAGAAAATGAGTGGAGAAGGGAAGGTGGTGAGTGTAACTGGAGCATCTGGTTACATTGCTTCATGGCTTGTCAAGTTGTTGCTTGAACGTGGGTACACAGTCAAAGCCTCAGTCCGTGACCCAAGTCAGTCGTACTAACTCAATCTCTTTACACTTATAACTTCTCTCTTAAACTTCCATTTTTATGTGATACACGATTCTTGGTCTTGTTTTTAAGTTGATTTTACTCTCAAAGTTTTGATCTTTTTTATTGATTCAATGATTATTTGGGTTCTTGAAATTCTGGGAAAGAGTGTTGTTTTTTGGAGTGTATGATGTTGGCTAAATTTTAACCTTGGTAGAATTAAAGAAAGCAGTCTTAAGGTTGTTTAGTTACCTTGAATAACTTTGTTAATTAGTTATTACAAATATTAATTCGAGCAGTTTTAATTGATGGCTGAGTTTGTGTCGGGATGTAGAGTTTTGAATTCCAAAAGGTTTTAGTGAGTCAATCCAATTAGTTCAATTGGTGAGAATGTTTCAATAATCAGATGTTATTCGATGTGGTCAACGTTAGATCCATCCGAGAAACTTCAAGTGTCATTTTGGCAATTAGGCTCTGCATTTCTGGAAAAACAGAAAGTTTTTTGTTCTATGGAAAGACAAAGTAACAATTTCTCCTTTTGAGACACTGGTTCCTACTTATTTCTTCCTTTTGCTGCTTTCTATTTCATAGATGATGCAACGAAAACTGAACACTTGCTTGCACTTGGTGGAGCTAAGGAAAGACTGCAGTTGTTCAAAGCAGACTTGCTGGATGAAGGATCTTTTGATCCTGTGGTTGAGGGATGTGAATGCGTTTTCCATACTGCATCCCCATTTTATTTCACTGTCAATGATCCTCAGGTGCTTTCCTGTATATATTCCTTTGTACCAGTATAAATTTATTTTCAAATTTTACCGTTACTTTGGTTGAGTTGTTACTTTCAGATATCAAATTGCAACCAGTAATGTCATTTTTTACATGCTTGATTTCGTATGTTTTTGGAAGTAGTCATATTTTCCCACACATTTGTTTATCCATCTTGCTGCCTTTTTTTCCTGGCTGCACCACATTTGCATGATAATCTCTGTTATACCATTCAGCATTGAAAGAGCCAGCATTTCGACTTTGAGTATATTTCCACTTTCTCAATGATTCAAAGGAACCCAATAATTTTCTGGATATTTTATTTTTCTTTCTGCTCTTTTTTTTCTTCTTTTCAGGCAGAACTTGTTGACCCTGCATTGAAGGGAACAGTTAATGTTCTCAGGTCATGCACTAAAATTCCTTCTATCAAAAGAGTTGTCATAACATCATCCATGGCAGCAGTTGTATTCAATGGGAAATCTCTTGCACCTGATGTAGTAGTTGATGAGACATGGTTTTCAGATTCAGATTTTTGTGAGAAATCAAAGGTACATCAATGGCTAATTTCTAATAGAATACTATCTCCTTTGAAAGCAATTTTTATATCATGGCACGGGAGGATTTAGCTGGCAATATAACAAAAGTCATTTGTCTATTCTTCTTCTCCTTTTTGTTTTTTCCCTGTTTTTTGCATGTATGCATTGGAGCAACGGACATATCCTGTATTGATTTGAGAACTCCCCTTCTTGTTCATTCCCTTTTAATTTTGTTGTTCGGCTATTGTTCTTTTGTTCTTCATACTCTGTGGAAGTTTCTTTCAGCTGTTCATTCCTTGCAATCATTAAATTAATTACAAAAAAGCAAAGTTTCACTTTTTCAATGTTGCTTGTTTAATGAGATGCAGATTTGGACATCTGGACATGCCTCTTTTTTTTTCTCGTGAAACATATAAGACTATCAAAACTTTGATAGCTGGATTGTCACATCTAAGGAAAATATTTTTTTTTTATGCTTTTGATATAAATAATGATGCTCTTTTGTTTGGACTGGAGTGGCATAGAATGTCATATTTGCTAAAATTATTTACTTCACTTTGATGCAGACCATAAACCTTTTACATCATTTATTTACCTTTTGTTTGCTTTCTTAACAGCTATGGTACCATCTTTCAAAAACATTAGCAGAAGAAGCTGCTTGGAAGTTCACTAAAGAGAATGGAATTGACATGGTCACTTTAAATCCAGGGTTGGTGATCGGCCCTCTCTTGCAGCCAACACTTAATCAAAGTGCAGAGTCGGTTCTTGACCTTATAAATGGTACTTTTCATCTAGTGCAAAGCTATAAATTTTACTTACTTTCCATATGAAATTCATACTTTCTCTAGGTTATTGATGACTTCTGCTTTGGCTAATTTCTAATTGCTCTTGCACAAATAAGAAGTAAAAGTGATAATAATCACTGTGGAATAGCTATCCACAATTAACAGCAACAAAAACCAACTTGTTAGTGGAGTTTCTTTTTGATCTTATGCATGGAATTTCCTTCATTAGGTATTGGAATGGCAGATCTTATCTCCCATTCATTTTATTTTCATGTAGCTATTACCAGTTCTCATAAATCTGAAGAAATTGACTGGATCTTGATACCAATTAGTGAATTGGGACTATTTAACAGGTTTTCTTATCTTATTTGGTTTGGAGTCTATAAATAAGCACTGGACCCTGCCTAGACATTAACAAAAATATCGAATATTGATTATTTGAATAAATTGAGTTCTCTCTCAGAGAGTACTTCTCTTGATTTTTGTTCTTATTAGTGTATTGTTTATGGTGGGATTCAAGCTTGACACCTCCCCTCTCTTTCTTTGCAAGTGTACCACTTAGTTTCCAACACCATTTGTCCTTGCAACTTTTCTGTAGAAGGTTTATATGCATGATTAGATTACGTTAGATGTGTTGACTGTAGAAATTCACATGGGTACATGTCCATAAAGGCTTTCACGCTTTTGTAAGGTTCTAATGTGTATGTCCTTGTGTGGAACTTAATGGTGCAGGTTAGAGAACATAATTAGCACCTAAACTCAATCGTGTAAATCTTATTGGTATCCTTCCACCTTCTTAATTGAACCTGTCAACTCTGCATTTTCCACATGATAAATTCTCATACGAACTTGTAAAATTTGTTCTCACGAACTTTTTCTTGTGGGCTAGTATCTTAAATGTCTTTGAATTTCAATTACAATTTTTGACATTTGGAATGATCTGTTTTCACTTACTATAACATGTACAATCTTGGCACTGCATGTAATCTTCTTATTATATTATTCCCATTGTCCTCATTGCGGAATTTTAATGACAAAGTACCATTAGAACTACCAGAATTGATTTTAGAAATTGTGAGTGTAATGAGAGAGATAACCTGCACGGGCTAATTACCCATTATTAGGTAGTTTCTTGTATCGAACCCCATGGACATTTAGATTCCATAATTCTTCTAACTAGCAAGTCTGTACCTCACATATATTATTCTTCTTATGCATGCAATTATACCTGATGCAAGCTATTGAGATTATTTCATGCAGGGGCAAAAAGCTATCCAAATACAACGTATAGATGGGTAGATGTTAGAGATGTTGCCAATGCACATATCTATGCCTTGGAGAATCCTTCAGCTAATGGGCGATACTGTTTAGTAGGGACTGTTATACACTCTTCTGAGGCTGTGAAGATTTTAAGGAAGCTTTACCCTGATCTCACTATTCCGAAACAGTAAGTTTCTTAGATGTATGGCATGCAGTGCACTTCTTTTCCTCTTCAATAGAGACAGCTGAGTTTCATTTCTAATTCTCAGATTTTTAGGCGATTAAAAAATAATGTTGTTTCATTAGCTTTTGTTTTATGCCAGCTGTACCTTGGCATTGAAATGCTGTTATTTCCCTTTATGACATATGCATCGCAGGAACTTTTGGGAGATCTAGAGTGCCTATGAAATTTGTGGTCTACACAACAAAAAATATAAAATTAATGAATTCTTATGATGCCAGAACAGATTTCCATGAAGAAGAATTACTTAAAAAAAATATATGTTCATCATCAAGGGTCTGATGTTCTGATTACTCTTCTGTACCTGCATCTGACTAGAGGGATTCTGAATAATCATCTGTGGAAATCCTTACCTTCCATGCACTAAGTTACAGTCGTGCAGTTTGAACTGTTATGTACGAAGGAATTCCTTGTTGACAATGATTGAAAGTTCTGAGATTTGTTGCATATGCTGTGGTTAAAACTCAAACTCGTTAATTTCTTCTCTGATTGTCTAAATACCGATTAGCTTTTTTTAGATGGTATTTAGGATCCATATTTGAAATCCACTGAATTTAACTCATTGATCTGTCTCTAATTTGCAAAGATGCTGCAGCTGCCTTGTAATGGATTCTGGAATTTTTTTTAAAATCGTTTTGCATGTTTGTTTAATGGCAGGTGTGCAGATGATAAGCCTCCCATGCCAAAATATCAGGTATCCAAAGAGAGAGCAGCAAGTCTGGGTGTCAAGTATACTCCTCTTGAGGAAAGTCTAAAGGATACTATCGAAAGCTTGAAGGAGAAGAACTTTGTTAGCTTCTGACTCTAATTATCTACTTGCAAGTCAGACAAATGGAAGTAAAATTCCACCCTAAAACTGATTGTTATTAATCTCATTTTTCACTATTGTGATTTGTCCTGGAGGTCTCCATCCTGAAAAGTTTAGGACGCAACCGGTGTGAAAAAAAATAAAAACAAAAGAAACTGAAGTCAGCAAATAAGTTGATTCCAGTATTTGGTTTGCATGTGTACTAAATAAATATGTATATCGTGATATGCAGATTGACCTTGAAATATTGAAATGGTTGCTTGTCCTGGGGAGCTTCCTGAAAATGTTCATGATTTTGTGTTCCTGAATCTATTAGAACACAGTCAATGGAGTTGCTGTTTGAGAAACTGCATTAACTTGGGTTCCTATATAGATCTGAATGCACCTGGGACAGATTTTTCCTTTTTATCTTCTCTCACACCCAGGCCCCCCTCTTCACATGATGGCTTGGGTACTAAACACCATTGGTACTGGGAGGGAATTTTGATTTGCTAAGAAAGACATCTGATGTGTAGGGAAGATAGACACGAGACACGATATTAGATTGCAGTGTTAAACTTTGAAGTTAGAGTTTTATACTTATTTGGGCTGGTACATTATAATTAGACCCAATTTCATTTGATTAATATGGATCAAGTACTAAACCTGGGTTAATCTAAAACAGCTTCTGTAAAGAATCTAGTCTTTTAACTATAAATGTATACATTAACAACTAAGTCTATCCCCTACACACCATGAATTCATCAAAATGTGTTTCTTGATCCTGAGTCTCATCCCGCCACTTGAACGTCTCACGTTCCAAGCAATTATGATTTTTTTATTAATCTCAAATAGTATATCATTTGACAATTTGAATTTTTAGAGAAAGACTCGTATGGCAGGAGTTGAGAGAACCATTAGACTTTTTAAATAGACAATGGTGAACTAGAGTTAAGGAATCAAGCCATTGGTTTTCAAATATTTAGGACCGAGTTACAGTTGCATTCAGCACTTGAGGGCTAAAGAATAACTTACTTTTTAGACATGATTGGCTCAATCATTGCTGACGCAGACAGCCCAACTGCCAGTGCTTGCACACATGTATAAACTAATTACCATAACACGGTCCAAAACGTTAATTTCAGTTACTCTGCAAGTCTCAGACCATCGTAAATATCTCTATATTTTCCCGTTTTTGACAGAAACTCTTTGATCCAAATCTTCTCTGTCTGTTTTCTCTGGACTCACACTCTCACTGATGACGAGTGGAGAAGGAAAAGTGGAGTGTGTCACTGGAGGGTCTGGATACATAGCTTCATGGCTTGTCAAGTTCTTACCAAGCGGGGTTATGTTGTCAAAGCCACCGTTCGTGACCCGGGTAAGTGATTTTCTCTTTATTTGTAGCTGGCTTCGTTTCTTTTCAGTTCATTATAATCTACTTGTCTTTTGTGCATGATCTTCATGTTTCAGATTCTGGGTTTGATTCTTTTGTTTCCCACAACATATCGGTGTATAATTTTAACTTATACTGTTGATTTCTACTGAGGGTTTTGTTGAAATTTTCTTTTAGTTTACCCATTTTGTTTATGTATGTACGTGTCATAGATGACCCGGAAAAAACAGAACATTTACTTGCACTTGCTGGAGCAAAAGAAAGACTACACTTGTTTAAAGCAAATTTGGTCGAAGAGGGGTCTTTTGATCCTGTAATTGATCGATGTGATGGTGTCTTTCATATGGCTTCTCCTGTATTTTTTTTGCAATAAATGACCCACAGGTAATCTTGTTCATGTCGAATTTCGACTCCACTTGTTTCGCCTTTTTTAAACTCAACTTGATACCAGAGGACATTAATACTAATTGATAGAACCTCTATTGTGAAGTAGAATGCTGTTACCGTTGGTTTCTATATGCTCCATATTTCAGCCAGACTTGATTGAACCTGCAGTAAAGGGAACACTAAATGTTCTCTCAAGTCATGTACAAAATTCCCTTCTGTCAAGAGAGTGATTCTTTCATCTTCCATGGCATCTGTTTTTTTCAATGGAAAACCTTTGACCCCTGATATGATTGTGGATGAGACTTGGTTGTCGGACCCTGCTTGTTACGAGTCAGAGAAGGTGAATCCGGTTGGCTACAACCTGCCTTTCCATGTGAGGTTTTGAGTGTGAGCTACCAGTGTCCTCTCAAGTTGGTAAATATATCCAGAAACCTTGCATAAAGATGAATCTAGTATATGAATCCACTGCTGCAAGAACAGGTCTAATCTTATTATGAATGAGCTGGAACGTGCTATTACAATAGGAACATGAACCGAGTAACTCTTGCATAAGACCTTGCAAACACTCTGTTCTATACAGACCTTTCACTTCAGCTTGAAGTTCCAAGTCTTTGATTTTACATGATAGGGATGCTGATGGGTGCTTAAACAAAAAAGTTAAGGAATAACCCGTATGGATGCAAAAGTTGAATGAGACCCACTGTGGACACCAGCATGCAAGTCCATGTAAGATAGCGTTGATGACCTTCTTCGCGATGCTTTATTTCCATTTCATGGATTGAGTCCATTTTCTCTTAAGACATCAAGTCCTTCATTTCTAGTTTCTTAATCTTGATTTAGATTTGAGGGTGTCTTTCCTGAGAAATTCCTGGGTGTCCTTTTCTGGAAAAAAGTAAAGGATTTAAACCGACTCCTTAATAACCTCTGGTGCATTTAGCAGAGCATGAACACACAGGTTTACATCAATACACAGGTTTCTCACTTTGTCGGAATAATGGAAGGAAGAGTTCCGCATGTTGTCTTTCATTACAGATGAGAAGATGAAAAGCCCTTTCCATTGAGATATTTCAAAGGAATGATTTTATTAGTTTAAGTTAATTAAATAAAATTTTAGATATGATTTATATTATTTTTTAATATGTTTTTTTAAATAAAAACTCTTTAAATTTAAAATTTGTAAAAGCTCATATTATTTTATGTTTAATTTTTTTAACATAAATAAAAATAATAAAATTTAAATTTATAACTGTTTTAAAATCATATCAGAAATAAAAACTCATTGAAACTACTTGTTTCTTGTATCAGAGCTAAAAGGGTTTATTAATTAATGGATTGGATTCCCAAATTGCTAATGCATGGAGCCAAGGAGAGTCAAAATAAACGACCACAGTGGGAGTCGAACCCACGACCTTTTGATCCGAAGTCAAACGCGCTAATCCACTGCGCTATGCGGTCCTGATATGGAGTTCACGCTTATATTAATATAATAATTTAATATAACCAGCTGACACGATGTTCAGCACTACTAACAGTCAAAACTAGCAAACCCATGTTCAGCACCACTTGTATCTAGCATCTGTGCATTTTTTTTTTTCCTAGATTTTTATGTATGGTTATCAAATTCAGCTTGGAACTTGATACAAACCATAAATCATTTATTTATTTAATAAAACTTGATTGAGCTTAATATTTTTTTTCTTACAAAGTTGATATTCATTATTGATGGGTGGTTGAGAGTGTAGGCAGGATGGAGAGCTTGTCTTTAGTACATGTCACGGCGAGCTTCAGCATTTATAGGAAGCAGAGAGCGTCACCCTTTGTTTCTATCAGGGTGTTTGGTCCACCAACTTTACAAGAATAAGCTCCACCTATTACGTATCAACATCTTCTACTAAGGAATAAGCTCTCTTGTCAGTTACCGGGCAGTCGCCACTGGCACAGAGAGGATGAGCAGAGGGGGGGACGGGAAGGTGGTGTGTGTCACGGGAGGGTCAGGATACATCGCTTCATGGCTAGTTAAGCTTTTGCTTCAACGTGGCTACACTGTCAAAACCACTGTCCGTGACCCGAGTCAGTAACTCACTCTCTATCTCTCTCCTTTTGAGCTCCATTTGGTCACGTTTATTTTTTATGTACTCCTATTATTTTGTTACAGGTGATCCAAAGAAAACAGAACACTTGCTTGCTCTTGACGGAGCTAAAGAAAGACTTCATTTGTTCAAGGCTAATTTATTGGAAGAAGGGGCTTTTGATCCTGTTGTTGATGGATGTGAAGGTGTTTTTCATACAGCTTCCCCTGTTTCTTTTTCACCCAATGACGACCCACAGGTGCTTCCCTCATATATGCTGCTGGCATTTATCATTTATCATTACTGATTCATCTGATTTGCCACCAATCTTAGCATCTATTCTCGAGAATCCCATCAAACAACTCCTGTAATTGTTAGTGATTTAGCTAGTGAATGATGGGGTTCTTTTTAAGACTACAAGCACCTACAAAACAAGTTATTTTTTGGGCTCAAGGGACCCTTCACCAAGAAGGGGAGCGCCACCGGTCCGAACATCTCATGAAGAATTGAGGTCGCTCCGGGCATCCCTTGTCAACGGGAGACTTGGGCCAAGCCAACAATTGTTGGCATGGAACTATTATATCAAATAATTTGACAAAACAAGAAAAAGAAATTGCATTACATAAATCAGAATGCAAGAGTGAAAACCGAATGATTGATGACGAAGCCAAGCAGAAAGCTTATCTGAATGAAATAGGATTCTCAAGCATTGGGCCTGAAACATAGTTTTTCTAATTCTCTCCGAGAACAGAAGAGGAACGATGACCCAGAGACAACCCAAAAAGGATGAAGAAAAAATGAAAAGGAATCCTGTATGACATACCAATCTACATCTCAAATCATTTTGGCTGACCATCATTTCATCTGTTTGGAACCGAAAGATTAGAAATTATAGTGGATTAGTCTTAAAGGGGCTCAAGGAGCTGATTAGGGTTCTGTTCTTGTGTTGGGTATCCTAGCGGGACACCCTGCCCCCTTGTTCAAACTAGGGTTTTTTATTTTTAATTAACCTCTTGATACCTGATATGTTACTGTTTTAAAACTACGGGAAGAAAAAAAAAAGACAATCCAATAATTTTTTCTTTGTTACAGGTTGACCTAATTGATCCTGCCTTGAAAGGAACACTAAATGTTCTTAGATCATGTGCAAAAGTTCATTCTATCAGAAGAGTGATTTTAACCTCTTCAAGCGCAGCATGTTTATATAGTGGAAAACCTCTGAACCATGATGTGGTTATTGACGAGACCTGGCATTCAGATCCAGCTATTTGTAAGGAATTGAAGGTGTGTATTATTTGATGATATCTTAGGGTTTTCTTTTCCTTCTAGAGAAATTTTTAGTTGCATTATTTTCAAATTCCACATGGAGGACCCTTTGGGGCTTGCTCTGTAAGCTAAAAACTAAATCTTTCATCCTTTCATCTTGTCTTCTGTATTGTTCTTCAACTATTATTTGCTAATGTGAATTTGTGTTCTTTCCAGGCTTCGTATGCACTTTCAAAAACCTTAGCTGAGGAGGCTGCTTGGAATTTTGCGAAAGAGAACGCTACTGACTTGGTTACATTGCATCCATCATTTGTGATTGGCCCTCTTTTACAGCCAACTCTTAATTTAAGTGTGGAGATGATTCTCGACCTTGTCAATGGTAATGATCTTCAGCAACTTTTTGCTTGTATCTGAAGCATTTAATACTTTCTCCATCTAACATTAAAATCCTTGTAGCAAACTTCCAGTATGGGAAAAATCTAAATAGAAGGTCTCTACACCTCCAACTGATAGACCAAGTTATCCCTCAGTTGTCATTTCACGATCTTTTGTTACGAGTATGAGTTGCTTTCTTGAGAAATTATCCCATGTGATCTTGTCATTCCATTGAGGCTTTACTGATCTGTGATAGTTGCATTTCATTACAAGTTCAATATAGATGTGCTAAAACACCACCCTACTAAGCTAAAATTCTCTTACATATAGGGTTGTGAATTGTGACAGATGCATTCAGTTTCCACCCAGAAGCATATTGTACATCTTCTCCTGCAAATCACTTTAACA
Source organism: Populus alba x Populus glandulosa (assembly GCA_033617975.1). Lineage (NCBI taxonomy): Eukaryota > Viridiplantae > Streptophyta > Magnoliopsida > Malpighiales > Salicaceae > Populus > Populus alba x Populus glandulosa. Next base: position 7,055,376 of record CM066151.1, read on the forward strand.
ATGATTACGTTATCAATTTATTGACTACCAAATTTTGAACCTGTCCTTAATAACTGTTTAAAGAACTTTCCCTTGAACTGTTAGTGTCCTTACTGGCTGCATGTTTTGTTTGGTTCGCATGATGTAATCTGTTTTTGGTGCAGGAGCTGAGACATACCCAGATGGATATTATAGGTGCATCGATGTTAGAGACGTTGCAAATGCACATATACAGGCCTTTGAAATTCCTTCAGCTAGTGGCAGATATGGTTTGACAGCAAATGTCATAACCTTTTCTGAGGTTCTGAAGATCATCCGTGAAAACTATCCTACTTTGCGCCTTCCTGAAAAGTGAGTCATTTATAATGTTCAAATTGAACCATTTTCATGTTAATTTGGCCTTGTTGATTGATCCGGATGGTTGATATTTGATAGCCAATGGGCTTGTAGATAAGATTTCACATTCAAGCCAGCTTGGGCGGGGAGGGGAATGCTACTTGTTAACAGTAATTCTGAAGTTATGCCACCAATTCAGAACAGCAGTTTAGATTAGTTATAAGAAATATGTTAAGAACCATCTTATGCTTTCCCTGTTTTAGAAACTAAACCATGAAAAGAACAAATATTAAAAATACAAGTATGTTTTGAACATGAAAGTAGAGCCAGTCCCTTCGAGGACAACCGGTAAAGTTGAAGGTAGAGCTACATTTTGAAAACCAAAAATGTGTAATCACAAGCAAACCCTGTACCTTTTTTTCTGTATTGTAGTTGGATGGTTATCCTTTTTTCGCTTGTGCTGGCTTGTTTTCTAGAAGCAATTGCTTTGACCCGTCACAGAACTTAGCACCACTATATTGTTTTTCAACTGTTGCAGAAGTACAGAAAGCAGGTTCAAGGCATACCAGGTGTCCAAAGAGAAAGCAAAAACTTTGGGTATCAACTTCACTCCACTTGATATGTCTCTCGTAGACACTATTGAGAGCTTGAAGGAGAAGGGCTTTCTCAAAATCTGATTGAGGGTATATTTAACGGTATGGTGTTCCAGTAAATATACTGGTCCTCTCAGTTTCTGTCAAATTTAATTTTGACAGAGGCTTGCTCATCTCAAGTGTTCTCTGTTTTGTTCGTGTAGACTGTGTGTGTTGGAGCGCAACATAAGTGCATTATTTTACGCTTTTCTTAAAATATGATTTGTGATAGCACTCTTTTTATATGAATTTAGGGAGCTCTTGTTGATTTCATAAATAAAGCCCAGCTCATTTGAGTAGCTTAGCAACTGAAACAACAGGGTAACTCGTCACTTTTTTCAGTGTTTGCCCTCAACAATCATTTTCCAGTTTCCAAAGCTGTGGAAAAGTGTATCTCAGTTATGCTGAAGATTTGAAAGGTTTTGATTAAAACCTGCTGTATATCTCAGATTTTTTTGGTTAAAACTTGAAACCCTCCTCTAGCAGATCTTCTGGGAAAAAAGCACGTATTAAATAACTCTCCTCCTCCTCCTCCTCCTCCTTCAGACAGTATCATAGTGAAAGTATGTATATATGAATATATTTTATGGGCATTCTGGGATATCTGAATATAAAATTATGTATAACTCGTAGGATTTTTGTTATGAAGTCTATTTCCTGTCAATGAGATGTCAGGACATCGTAAAGATTTGGAAGTCTTGTAATGAATTTGCGCTGCTGATTCTGTGATGGAATAATCTTTGAACTCAATTCTTGTCTGTTCAGTCCTGCAAAATTTTTAACCTCAAGCAATGCTTCACAAATTGCTTGCAGGAGCTCCCACATAGTTGAATGGTGTTTGAATGGATTCTCTCTGTCGTCTAAATTCTCTCTTAATCAGCTCTAGCGTCTAAATTCCAGCTCTGGCGTCTAAAACAACATTTTCTAGTTCAAATTATCTTTTTGGAAGTCTGAATTTTTGTTTTAAAATTTTTTTTTATTATTTTAAATTATTACTTTTTATTGTTTTAATGTGTTGATTTTAAAATTATTTTTTAAAAAAATATTATTTTAATATATTTTTATATAAAAAATATTATTTTAATATATTTTTATATAAAAAATATTTTAAAAAGTAAACATTAGCGTAGTATTAAACATGCTCTAAGCAAACTTTAATTTTTGTGTTAGATCCTCATATTTTGTCTTTCAAATTTAAATCTTACTTAGATTATTAACTTGTGTTACATTGTAGGTTGGGTCAAAAATTTCTTGAACATAAAATAAATATTTAGATATTATTAATGTTTTTTTTTCTAGTAAAAAAAATTAAATTGTGTTTGGGTTGACTTTGCATGTCCAAAGACAGCCTAAATGACATATGAAAATATAATTTAACTAAAAAAATTTAGGAAGATATATTTTTTTAATGTTAAAATAAAAACATATTGAATTGATTTGGATAACTCAAGTTAACATATCAAATTTATGACTAGAGTTATGAGACTATAATAACATTATAGAAAGCAAATCAAAATAAATTATAAAGTCTAATTCTCAATTAATCCAATATTGAAGGATGAAATTAAATATATATATATATATATATATATATATATATATATATATATCAAAGATTTAAAAAGCAACTTGAGTTAACCTGTCAAACTCTCGACTTGAATTATAAAACTGATATAACTCTATAAAAGTAAATTGAAATAAATTAGAAATTCTAATTCTCAATCAGACTAATGTTTAACTTCAAATTAAAAAAAAAGGTATAAAAAACGACTCAAAACAATCCATAAAACTCGTAACTTAATTCATAAAATCAAGATAACCTCATAAAAAAATTAAGAAAATAGCATGATTTAATTTGAGTTAACCTGTCAAATCCGTGATTTTGATCATAAGACTGATATAACCTTATATAAAGCAAATTATAAAAAATAAATTATAAAACTTAATTCTCAAGCAACTCTGTCAAATCCAATATTAAATGATGAAATTTGTAAAAATTTTAATTAAAAATATCTAAAAAATTGAACAAAGTCAACACAGATTAACTCGTTAAGCATTATTCTCGGGTCATGAGGTAAGGATAACCTAATAAGAAGCAAACCAAAACAAATGATGAAGCCTAATTCTCAATCAAACACAATATTAAATTATAAGATTGAGGAAAAAAGAGTCAATTAAAAAAAATAAAAACAAATTGAGTCAATTAGGTTAACTCATCAAACATGTGACATGGGTCATGAGATGGGGACAACCCAATAAAAAACAAATTCAATATTGAAAGACTGATGATCCAGGTCATGAAACCGAGATAATCTCTTAGAAAAAAACAAAAACAAAACAACTTGATTTAACTGGGGTAAAAATACCAAAACCTATGACTTTGATCATTAAACTAAGATATCCCTATATAAAGCAAATTGAGATAGATTATGAAACTCAGTTCCTAACCAACCCAATGTTGAATGATAAAATTGAAAAAAAATATAATTAAAAGATGACATAAAAAATAACCCGAGTAAACTTAAGTGAACCCGTTAAGCAATATTCTTGAGTTATAAGACTGAAATAACCTAATAAAAAACAAACAAAACAAGTCTTGAAGCCTAATTCTCAATCAACTCAAAATTAAAAGATAAAATTGGAGGGGGGAAAGCTAATTAAAAAAAAAATTGAGTTAACCTATCAAATTTACGATTTATATCACGAGAATGAGATAACTTAATAAAAAAAACAAATTTAATATTAAAAGATAATTTAAAAAAAAAAAACTTTACAAATAAATAGGATTTTGTAACTTTTTTTTCCTTATGTTTAAGGTGGGAGGTTAGTCATCGGTCTGCAAGATGAAATCAGGAATTGATATGTCAAAACAACAGTACAGGAACGAATTAAAAACACCTCCAAAACAACAACTCCTCAGGGTTTTTACATCTATTTCATAATGAGTTGATCGTATAGCTACTAGCGGTATAACTTTATATGCATACTGAAAATAAATCAAGCATAATTTGCAGAATGTGTGTGTTTCAAGCTCATTTCTTGTCAGGTCAGGAGCTTAGTTTTGCCTTGTTTGCTGCGATGAAGTGATTTTGCAACTCTATTATATATTATGATTCACGAAAACTTGTTTGTCTGGAGCAAATAAATAACCATCAAACAATAAAACAACATGAATCCTTAATATGTTTTTTTATTCATTTTATAATAATTTCAAGTCTCAGCTCGGTCGGTTGGTGAGGCACTGTCAAGCAATAGATCGTTAGCGTGAGGGTGTTTTTTTTTTTTTTGAAATTATAATAATAATAATAGACTAGATATTGTCCGTCACAATTTTTCAAAAAAATAAAACAAGGTCTAGCGCTATGTGCTTCTGGGCCAAGAGTTATGGCGGACCTTGTGCTGGCCTTTTCTATTTATTTTGTTTTTTTACTCCCCCACGTAAATTTACTGGATTCATTTATTTTTTAATTTTGATATAGTTTTTAAATATTATTATAAATTTTTATTTCAGGTTAAATATTCTCAAATCTCAATAATCATATAAACAGATTGGTCCAAGCATATAAACAGACAAATATGTGCCATGCACGCAAGCCATCGCATTCTCCTTATCTCCTTTGACTGGTCCAAGCAACCATGGAGAGCAGGGGCGGACCTAGGGGAGGCAACCAGGATCGGCCAGTAAAATATTTTAATTTTTTTTTATTTAGTATTTAAATATGGAATATATAGTATTTTTTATTTTAAATAAATTATTTTTTTAATAATATAACCTATTATATTAATTTTGGCCTCCATTGTCAACTATTGGAAGCTCCGCCCTGATGGGGAGGGTGATAGCTTGAACAAGCTTTGATTTTTCAATGCTGCTATATTATTTAATATTTACCCAGTCCAAGAGAGTGACTGAAGAGAGAACCAAAAACAATAAATTATCGCATACTGTTAGGTTATGTTGAAGATACAGAAAAGATGTGAGCTTCCGGGAAGATGATCTCAGCCGTCGAAATGATGTGCTTGAAAATTGAACTCATTGACTGCCTGCTCTCATCTAAGAAATATATATATATATATATATATATATATAGAGAGAGAGAGAGAGAGACATCATAACAGTTAAAATTAGCAAATTCATGTTCAGCATTACTTATATCTACATCTACGCTCTTTTTTCCCTGGATTTTTATGAGTAGTTATCAAATTCAGTTTATACCTTGATACAAACCATAAATTATTTGTTTATTTATATATTTATTTAATAAAACTTGGATTTGCTTAATAATTTTTTTCTTGCAAGTTGATATTTATTATTGATAGTCGTTGGTTGATAGTGTCAGCAAGGATGGAGAGCTTTTCTTTAATATCAACTTGAAAGAAAAAAAATGTTAATCGGTGGAGCAAAACTTTACAACATATCAAAGTTAATACAAACCATAAATCATTAAATAAATACATAATATTTATTATTGGACGAAGATAGAGCAGAGAGCGTCACCCTTTGTTTCTACCAGGTGTTTGGTCCACCAGCTTTACAAGAATACCTTGTAAGAGTATGTTCTAAAGTTTTGCTTCACCTATTAACATTCTACGAAGGAATAAGCTCTCTTGTCAGTTACCGGGCAGTCGCCACTGCCACAGAGAGGATGAGCAGAGGTGGGGACGGCAAGGTGGTGTGTGTCACGGGAGGGTCAGGTTACATCGCTTCATGGCTAGTTAAGCTTTTGCTTCAACGTGGCTACACTGTCAAAACCACTGTCCGTGACCCGAGTCAGTAACTCACTCTCTATCTCTCTCCTTTTGAGCTCCATTTTGTCACGTTTATTTTTTATGTACTCCTATTATTTTGTTACAGGTGATCCAAAGAAAACAGAACATTTGCTTGCACTTGACGGAGCTAAAGAAAGACTTCATTTGTTCAAGGCTAATTTATTGGAAGAAGGGGCTTTTGATCCTGTTGTTGATGGATGTGAAGGTGTTTTTCATACAGCTTCCCCTGTTTCTTTTTCACCCAATGACGACCCACAGGTTCTTCTTTCATATATGCTGCTGGCATTTATCATTTATCATTACTGATTCATCTGATTTGCCACCAATCTTAGCATCTATTCTCGAGAATCCCATCAAACAACTCCTAGCGGGACACCCTGCCCCCTTGTTCAAACTAGGGTTTTGTTTTTTAATTAACCTCTTGATACCTGATATGTTACTGTTTTAAAACTACGAGTAGGAAGGTAAAAAAAAAAAAGACAATCCAATAATTTTTTCTTTGTTACAGGTTGACCTAATTGATCCTGCCTTGAAAGGAACACTAAATGTTCTTAGATCATGTGCAAAAGTTCATTCTATCAGGAGAGTGGTTTTAACCTCTTCAACCGCAGCATGTATATATAGTGGAAAACCTCTGAACCATGATGTGGTTATTGACGAGACCTGGCATTCAGATCCAGCTATTTGTAAGGAATTGAAGGTGTGTATTTTTTGATGATATCTTAGGGTTTTCTTTTCCTTATAGAGGAATTTTTAGTTGCATTATTTTCAGATTCCACATGGAGTACCCTTTGGGGCTTGCTCAGTAAGCTAAAAACTAAATCTTTCATTCTTTCATCTTGTCTCCTGTATTGTTCTTCACCTATTATTTGCTAATGTGAATTTGTGTTCTTTCCCAGGCTTGGTATCCACTTTCAAAAACCTTAGCTGAGGAGGCTGCTTGGAATTTTGCAAAAGAGAATGGTACTGACTTGGTTACAGTGCATCCATCATTTGTGATTGGCCCTCTTTTACAGCCAACTCTTAATTTAAGTGTGGAGATGATTCTCGACCTTGTCAATGGTAATGATCTCCAGCAACTTTTTGCTTGTATCTGAAGCATTTAATACTTTCTCCATCTAGCATTAAAATCCTTGTATAACCTTCCAGTATGGGAAAAATCTAAATTGAAGGTCTCTACACCTCCAACTGATAGAGCAAGTTATCCCTCAGTTGTCATTTCACGATCTTTTGTTACGAGTATGAGTTGCTTTCTCGAGAAATTATCCCATGTGATCTTGTCATTCCATTGAGGCTTTACTGATGTGTGATAGTTGCATTTCATTACAAGTTCGATATAGATGTGCCAAAACATCACCCTACTAAGCTAAAATTCTCTTACATATAGGATTGTGAATTGTGGCAGATGCATTCAGTTTCCACCCGGAAGCATATTGTACATCTTCTCCTGCAAATCACTTTAACAATGATTATATTATCAATTTACTGACTACCAAATTTTGAACCTGTCCTTAATAGCTGTTTAAAGAACTTTCCCTTGAACTGTTAGTGTCCTTACTGGCTGCATGTTTTGTTTGGTTCGCATGATGTAATCTGTTTTTGGTGCAGGAGCTGAGACATACCCAGATGGATATTATACGTGCATCGATGTTAGAGACGTTGCAAATGCACACATACAAGCTTTTGAAATTCCTTCAGCTAGTGGCAGATATGGTTTGTCAGCAAATGCCATAACCTTTTCTGAGGTTCTGAAGATCATCCGTGAAAACTATCCTACTTTGCGTCTTCCTGAAATGTGAGTCATTTAAAATGTTCAAATTGAACCATTTTCATGTTAATTTGGCCTTGTTGATTCATCTGGATGGTTGATATTTGATAGCCAATGGGCTTGTGGATAAGATTTCACATTCAAGCCAGCTTGGGCGGGGAGGGGAATGCTACTTGTTAATAGTAATTCTGTAGTTATGCGACCAATTCAGATCAGCAGTTTAGATCAGTTATAAGAAATATGTTAAGAACCATCTTATGCTTTCCCTGTTTTAGAAACTAAACCATGAAAAGAACAAATATTAAAAATACAAGTATGTTTTGAACATGAAAGTAGAGCCAGTCCCTTCGAGGACAACCGGTAAAGTCGAAGGTAGAGCTACATTTTGAATACCAAAAATGTGTAATCACAAGCAAACCCTGTACCTTTTTTTCTGTATTGTAGTTGGATGGATATCCATTTTTCGTTTGTGCTGGCTTGTTTTCTAGAAGCAATTGCTTTGACCCGTCACAGAACTTAGCACCTGTATATTGTTTTTCAACTGTTGCAGAAGCACAGAAAGCAGGTTCAAGGCATACCAGGTGTCCAAAGAGAAAGCAAAAACTTTGGGTATCAACTTCACTCCACTGGATTTGTCTCTCGTAGACACTATTGAGAGCTTGAAGGAGAAGGGCTTTCTCAAAATCTGATTGAGGGTATATTTAACGGTATGGTGTTCCAGTAAATACACTGGTCCCCTCAGTTTCAATCAAATTTAATTTTGACAGAGACTTGCTCATCTCAAGTGTTCTCCGTTTTGTTTATGTAGACTGCGTGTGCTGGAGCGGACCATAAGTGCATTAATGTAGGCTTTTCTTAAAATATGTTTTGTGATAGCATTCTGTTTATATGAATTTAGACTCTTGTGATTTCATAAATAAAGCCCAGCTCATTTGAGTAGCTTAGCAACTGAAACAACAGGGTAGCTCGTCACTTTTTTCAGTGTTTGCCCTCAACAATCATTTTCTAGTTTCCAAAGCTGTGGAAAAGTGTATCTCAGTTATGCTGAAGATTTGAAAGGTTTTGATTGAATATGATTAAAACCTGCTGTATATCTCAGATTTTTTTTGTTAAAACTTGAAACCCTACCCTAGCAGATCTTCTGGGAAAAAAGCACATATTAAATAGCTCTTCTTCTTCTTCTTCTTCTGCTTCTTCTTCTTCTTCTTCTTCTTCTTCTTCTTTTGACAGTATCATAGTGAAAGTATGATATAAGTTTGTGCATTTTGGATATCTGAATATAAAATTATGTATAACTTGTAGGATTTGCGTTTTGAAGTCTATTTCCTGTCAATGAGATTTCAGGACATCGTAAAGATGTGGAAGTCTCGTAATGAATTTGCGCTGCTGATTCTGTGATGGAATAATCTTAGAACTCAATTCTTGTCTGTTCGTTCATGAAAATTATTTAGCCTCAAGCAATGCTTCACAAATTGCTTGCAGGAGCTCCCACAAAGTTGAATGGTGTTTGATTGGATTCTCTCTTGATCAGCTCTGGCGTCTAAAACAACATTTTCTAGTTCCGTTATTACTAGTATAACAATTAAAAATATATATTTTTGTCTTTACTTTAAATTATTATTTTTTTTATTGTTTTTAAATTATTTTAATATATTCATATCAAAAAATATTTTTTTAAAAATATGTATTATTTTAATATATTTTAAATAAAACAATTTTAAAAAATAATCATTATCCCAATACTAAACATGCTCTATGCAAACTTCAACCATCGTGTCAATTTCTTAAATTTGACCTATCTATTTTTTATCCTACTTAAATTATTGACCTGTGTTACTTTGTGGATTGGATCAAAATTTTCTTGAATATAAAATAAATATTTATATATTATTAATGTATTTTTTTAATAAAAAATAAATAAATTGTTTGTGAGTTGACTTTGCATATTTAAATACAGCTTGGATGACATGTGAAAACATAAGTTAACTAAAAAAAATTAAGATATATTTTTTTAATATTAAAATAATAAAATATTAAATTGATTTGGGTCAACTCAAGTTAACATATCAAATTTGTGACTAGGGTTGTGAGATTATAATAACTTTATAGAAAACAAATTAAAATAAATTATAAAATTTTTTTTCTATGAAATTGAAAATATATATATATATATATATTTAAAAAGCAACTCAAATTAACATATCAAACTTTTGACTTGGGTTATAAAACCAATATAACATCATAAAAACAAATTGAAATAAATTACGAATTCTAATTCACAATCAGGCTAATGTATAACTTGAAATTATAAAAAATAATTCGAGTCAATTCACAAAACTCATAATCTTGGTCATGAGACCAAGATAACCTTATTAAAAAAAAAATACATGATTTAACTTGAGTTAAACTGTTAAATTTGTGACTTTGATCATCAAACTGATACAACCTTATATAGAGTAAAACAAAAAAGGTATAAAACTCAATTCTCAAGCAACATTGTCAGATTCAATGTTGAATGATGAAATTTGTAAAAATTTTAATTAAAAAATAACTCAAAAAATAAGTCAAGTCAACATAGATTAACTCGTTAAACATTATTCTCAGCTCATTAGGTAGGGATAACCTAATAAAAAACAAACAAAAACAAATAATAAAATTAATTCTCAATCAAACATAATATTAAATGATGAGTTTAGAGAAAAAAGAGTCAATTAAAAAAAAACAAATTCAGTCAATTGAGCTAACCCATCAAGCCTATGGCATGGGTTATGAGATGGGGACAATCCAATAAAAAGCAAATCTAATGTTGAAGGACCCGTGATCCGAGTTATGAGATCGAGATAACCTCTTAAAAAAAACAAAAAAAAAACAACTTGATTTAACCAGGGTAAAAATACTAAAACCTGCGACTTTGATCTTGAGACTAAGATGTCCCAATATAAAGCAAATTGAGATAGATTATGAAGTTTAGTTCTCAATTGACCTAATGTTGAATAATAAAATTAAAAAAAAATCTAATTAAAAGATAACATAAAAAATAACTCGAGTCAATTCATGTTAACTCGTTAAAGAATATTCTTAAGTCATAAGGCCGAAATAAATAGATAAAAAATAAACAAAACAAGTCATGAAACTTAATTATCAATCAACTCAAAATTAAAAAAAATAAAAATGCAACGAGGAGGGAAAGCTTATTAAAAAAAAAAGACTTAAGTTAACTTATCAAATTTATAATTTATATCATGAAAATAACATAATTTAATAAAAAATAAATTTAATGAGTTGATCGAATAGCTACTAGCGGTATAACTTTATATGCATACTGAAAATAAATCAAGCATAATTTGCAAAACATGTGTGTTTCAAGCCCATTTCTTGTCAGGCCAGGAGCTTAATTTGCCTTGTTGCTGCGATGAAGTGATTTTGCAACTCTATTAAATTATGATTCACGAAAACTTGCTTGTCTGAAGCAAATAAATAACCATCAAACACTAAAACAACATGAATCCTTAATATGTTTTTTTATTCATTTTATAATAAATTCAACTCTCAGCTCAGTCGGTTGGTGAGGCAGTGTCAAGCAATAGATCGCTAGCGCGAGGGTGTTTTTTTTTTTCCTCTCGAAATTGTGATAATAATAATAATAGACTAGATATTGTCCGTCACGATTTTTCAGAAAAATAAAACAAGGTCAAGCGCTATGTGCTTGTGGGCCAAGAAATAATTATGGCGGACCTTCTGCTGGCCTTTTCTCTTTATTTTGTTTTTTTTACACCCCCCACGTAAAATTTACTGGATTCATTTATTTTTTTAATTTTAATATAGTTCTTAAATATTATTATAAATTTTTATTTCAGTTTTAAAAAAAAAATTAGCTATCATGTATTTGTTCTGAAAATAACAATACTAATAACAAATTATTTATAAAAAATCGATTGAAATTGAATGTTTATCATTAAAATGTTTTGTGAGATTTGGAACATGATTTTATCACATTTGTGATTTTATTAATTTTTAATTATATAACATATAAATATATTATTTTGAATTTTTTTTTTAGTTTACTTCAACAATCATGACATTTTTTTAAAAAAAAACAGAATAATATTTCCATTTAAAAATATTGTATTAGTTAATTAAGATAAAAAAGATACATGTTACAGAAAAAAATCTAAAACAACTGTAATTTCAGGCTTAACAATGCCAAATCAAATTCCAAGGACCTGCAAAAAAATAATTACCTTTAAAAATATTTGGGTTTCCGCAGTTTAACACGACATTCAAACAAGCATCCCTTCAAAGGTTGCTGGACTGGAATTTGTTAAATAAAAAAAAAACAAGAAGAAGAAGAAGAAGAAGAAAACGTTGACTCACAAATCCTCTAGGAAATGCCGTTAATTTACTAATTTTTATTTTCTTGGAAAGAATTAGGCTTCCCCAAATCTCCCTTTCTTATTAATCAATGGAAGGAACCCTTCCAGACAAATATGTGCCATGCATGCAAGCCATCGCATTCTCCTTATCTCCTTTGACTGGTCCAAGCAACCATGGGGAGGGTGATAGCTTGAACAAGCTTTGATTTTTCAATGCTGCTATATTATTTAATATTTACCCAGTCCAAGAGAGTGACTGAAGAGAGAACCAAAAACAATAAATTATCGCAGACTGTTAGGTTATGTTGAAGATACAGAAAAGATGTGAGCTTCCGGGAAGATGGTCTCAGCCGTCGAAATGATGTGCTTGAAAATTGAACTCATTGACCCAATTTCCTGCCTTCTCTCATCAAAGTACAGCCATCAAAGCTCTCCTTCAGACTGTTAGCTTATATAAGGCTCTCCTTCATGTATCTTTCACAACCCATCGAAGTACAGACACTTTCGCTTCACTGTTTGAGAATCTCGTTTTCTTGGTTCCAAATCACAAGCTTTTCAGCAATTCTAGGATCGCCATGGAGATGTCACCATTTAGACAAGTCAAAACAGAGGAAACAAGGTCAAGGAAAACCAGAAGAGCGTGGAAGTTGAAGCTTAATATCACTTGGCATGCTATCAAGAAGGCAGTAAGTTACAACGTCAAGAAACGTCTCCACCTGCATCTTCATTTAAGCTGTGCAAGAAGCATGAGACGGCTTTCCACTAACCAAACCCATCAGGAACCAGCTGTGAAGCCACATCAAGCTTCCAAACCAAAGCAAAAGGCTAGAAATCCCAGCAAAACACTAGCATCCCTCCTCCATGTGCCATATACAGCTTTGGATTTTGTAGACCGAGGAGATCACATGACTCCTACATTATCTCCCAAGCAGAGTATATCAGCAGTGTGGAAAGAAATCCATGGCTCAAGCAATTGGGAGACCCTTCTTGACCCTCTCCACCCGAGTCTCCGACGAGAAATTCTCAAATATGGAGAATTTGTTCAGGGCACATATGATGCCTTCGACTTTGATCCTTTATCAGATTTTTGTGGGAGTTGCAGGTATAACCGGCGTAAATTTTTTGAAACATTAGGCCTCACAAAGCATGGTTACAAGGTGAAAAAGTACATTTATGCCTTGTCCCATGTAGATGTGCCTGAGTGGTTAAAGAGGTCATACACTACGTGGAGCAAAGATTCCAACTGGATGGGTTATGTTGCTGTAAGCAGAAGAGAAGAATCACAGAGAATCGGCCGGAGAGACATAATGGTCGCATGGCGAGGCACTGTGTCACCATCAGAGTGGTTCAAAGACCTCACCACAAGTCTAGAACATATTGACAACACAAATGTTAAAGTTCAAGAAGGGTTCCTCAGTGTTTACAAATCCAAGGATGAGTTGACAAGGTATAATAAGTTAAGTGCCTCTGAGCAGGTTATGCAAGAAGTGACGAGACTAGTGAATTTTTATAGAGGAAAGGGTGAAGAGGTTAGCTTGACAGTTACAGGGCATAGCTTGGGAGGTGCATTGGCACTCCTCAATGCTTATGAGGCTGCAGCTGCCATTCCTGATCTATATGTTAGCGTCATTTCTTTTGGCGCACCAAGGGTTGGAAACATCGCCTTCAAGGAGAAGCTCAACGAACTAGGAGTCAAGACCCTACGTGTTGTAGTTAAGCAAGATATAGTCCCAAAACTACCAGGCCTGATGAACAAAATGCTTAACAAGTTTCATGGACTCACCGGGAAGTTGAATTGGGTTTATAGGCATGTAGGAACTCAATTGAAGCTTGATGCATTTATGTCACCCTACTTGAAGCCTGAATCTGACTTGTCAGGGTCTCATAATCTGGAGCTGTATCTTCACCTGATAGATGGATTTTTTAGCAAGAAATCCAAGTATCGATGGAATGCTAGGAGAGATTTGGCATTGGTGAACAAGGGTAGTGACATGCTGATAGAGGATCTCAAAATACCAGAGTTCTGGTACCAGTTTCCATACAAGGGGCTCGTGTTGAACCAATACGGTAGATGGGTTAAACCTGGCAGGCTGCCTGAAGATATCCCTTCTCCACTGAGTGTCGATACACCACCGAAACATGGTCGCCAATCTTAGATTACGTTGCACGGTTCCCAGTTTTCGTTTAATGTCAAGGCTTCAAATTTGTTGATTTTTTTGATTCGTCTCCAAGAAGGAGTAGCTGATTTGATTTATTCTCTGCATATCAAGTCCTCTTTTCTTTTCTTACTGGAATCATAGTGATAGTGTTGTTATGTTTCTCTCTTGTACCTAGTAATCATGGTTTGGAATTTGGCTCGGCGTTTTTGGCTGTCTGTCCTCTTCTTATATTATCTTTTTCCTCTTCTGAGTTAATTACGTAAGAAAATAAAACATTAGAGATCTCCTTGCACAAAAGAAAGGAACAGCAAAATCTTTTCAAAATATCCATGGAAAGTTGCATGGTTTTCTTCATCATTCATTACACAGGCTCGAACTGAAGCCACGGCAGAGGGGAGAACAAACCGAATGCCATCCAAGCTCTATTTAGCCATAGTTATTGGTCTAAGAACTCACTCAATTTGATCCAATATATATGAGCATCACTCATCTTGACACAGACGATCCAAAGAAAACAGAACACTTGCTTGCACTTGATGGAGCTATGGAAAGACTTCCCATGTTCGAAGCAAATTTCCCGAGAGAATGTACGCTACCTCGACAAATCATGCATCAGTTTTTGGATTGGAAAGGATTGGCAATTTTAGTCGTTAAAGCTTCAAGGACCAGAAAGGCAGTTTATCAGATGGATCACCTGCAGTTGTTTTTCCATTTCAGTGCCCCATCTATAGCATTATCATTTGCGACTTGTATTTTTCCAGTCCAGTGTGTCTCGTATTTTGTACTCTGACGGGCTATTTGGTCCCTTTATTCTTTCAATTTTTTTATTGAAACCCCCAACTCTCTGTCATGTTAATCGAGTCCCTCTACTCTTCTTTGTGTATTAAAGTTGCCTCTCCTCCACCTTTCTACTAGAATACTCGGTTGAATGTTTATTTTTCATTATCTTATTTCTTTAATTGCATGTCAAAACATTAAGACCTCTCTTGTTTTTGTATTATTTTGTTTCAGGCAGAAAGAATTTATTCTGTTCAAAAGATAATAAACAGGTGTTAAAAATGAGCTCCTTTTTTCCTAAAAATAAAAAAATTAGAAATTCTATTAAGAAGGTCAGTTAGCGCATCCTCGAGAATTTGCCTCAAACATTATAAAAGCACTTCATAGTTGCTTGCCAATTGGACTGCTATCCAGCCCACAATTAGCACAAATAATGGCCCCATACCTTAATAATAAGCCTCCTAGAGTAGACAGGCCCGTAGTAATTTTACTTGATGTTGGTGGACATTATTTTTTAAAATCAATGTATTAAAATAATTAATTAAAAATAATAATAAAAATCAAAAACTTCATAGAAGTACAGCAATCCCATACAGTCCCTACACATGCGATAAGGACTAGGGAGAAAGACTAGGAAAACGACAAGCAGCCGAATACGGATAAGCATGGTATATTAACACAAGTTTCCACTATATTTCAGTACTTAGATTCAGGAAAATAACTAACACGAAGTTTTGACATTCACAGCATATCAAGGTGGATCCACAACTCTAGCCTATATAATGATACACACAAGAAAAGGATGAAAATCTTGCAAAATTGTTCGCATTATAAAAGCTTTATCCATTTTTTACCTATCTTCTATTCAGATTCAGTTTGTGCGACCTGAAAATTGTGATAGATATGCTAGAATCCAAATTTCTACCTCTGCAACACCTGTGACAAATGTCGCAAAATTATGGTACCAAGGTGAAAAGATGAATCCTTCCATAGCTGATTCATCAGTTACTTGTTCCCGTAAGAATGTGCATACCACTTGCAGCATGTATTCGGATATTACCAAATAGATTGCTGTTTGACAGCCAAATCATTACATCATTTAACATTTCAACCGTCTCCCAGTACCTTTGTCCCCATCAGTTAATCTTAGCCCATCCATAATTTCAATACTCTATCCTTACCACCAGAAGCTACTTTCTCACCATCTGGGCTCCAATCAACGGCAAATACCTTACCACAAAGAATCAGAGCTAAAATATCAGTATTCAAATAATATATGCATCAAATGGCCATACGTTCACAGTGGAACATACCTCATCTGCATGGCCAGGAAGATCTTGCTTTAATTTCTGTGTTCGTATATCCCAAATCTGGAAAGGGAAGTAATCATAGGGTCAGAGGAATGGAGAAAGGGGCAGGCGACAAGAGGAAGCACCTTGCAGAATAATACACTTTGGCACAAATTGCATGCAATGGCAGGGAGAAGTGCATTTCCTTCTTTACAGAAGATCAGTTAATCATCGAAGGAAAACCATAATTGCTTAATATGATTCATGAAGAGAGGTACCAGAAAGCGGAAACTACATTCTCACACATATGGGGCCCCACTAAATAAGGACCAAACACCCTTTCATTGTGTTTGGACAAAAGTGTATATAACCAAGCGGTCCTTTTGAAACCCCAAGTACCAAAAGAAAAGGTTTAGAGTGGATAGAATTACCTTCAGCGTAGAGTCTTTGCTCCCACTTAAAAGAAGCCTACTGTCTGCGGACCAGCTGCAGAGCATCATGCAATTTTTAATGAGAACAGCTACAAAAGTTTAGAGCATGGATATTCAGAAGTAAATAAAACAAATCAAACCTGATCTGATAAACAGGTCCGACATGACCACGAAAAGCAGCAACAAATTTCCCAGTAATGCCATTCCATAGCTTCACAGATTTATCAAATGATGCACTAGCTACCCAATTCCCATCAGGTGAGAAGTATACATGATTTACAAGCTGCAGCAACCAAAAATAAGTAAAATACTTCAGTTAATAAAATAATTGAATTATAATTGCATTTCAAGACTCCACTTGCAGACAGAATTTGCAAGATTCAGATTATACGTCAACATGGCCTCTTTACATTGCACTCCCTACAAACAAGGATCAAGAACTAGGATTGCAAGCAAAACAGAAAAGCATTCATATCCTTTGTACCTGTTGATGACCTGTCATGCGAGTTTTAGGGTGTTTGCTGACAGCGGGTTCCCAGAGGAACATGGTAAAATCATCAGAACCTGAAACTAGTCTTTCAGGAGCATTGCCTTTCATTTTATTGTACCTTTCCAGAGCAACCTATAACATTTATAAATAGGTAGGAATAATCAGTTCCATATAGACAGGAAAACTGCAGGCTCTTTAGCACAAAGCGCAGCATAAAAAAGAGAACTTCAGAAGCTGGAAATCAACGCCTTTTGTTTTGTTTTGCTGCAGTTTTCAGGAAATCATGGAACACCCTAGACACATAGCTCTAACTCAAGTAAACCCTTCCATCACAACAAGGAGCAAACCCAAAGAGGGAAAAAGAAAACAAGTGTCTCACATTCTTGCACTATATTGACTACTGATAGGAGCAAATAAATTAAGCAGGAGCCAAGAGAAGTCCTCTCTCCCCTCAACTCAAATATTGTCCTTGACAAATAGATGGTAAGAAAATTATTTTACATTAAGTTTGAGTAAGAAAATATTTTTAACTAAGTATGATATCAGATAACAAAAATAAAAGATTAAGTATATGATGGGATTGAAGACCATGCCCAAAGGAGGCTCCCAAGAAAGCAACTTCGGCCTCTCTTTTTTCCCATTCATTTACATGGAAACATCCCTCTGCATAAATTAGTAAAAATCCAGCTTCAAGGTATAAATCAACAAAGTTTCAGAACTACACGAAGGTCCATCAACCATTCAACTACTACATATAAAGTTCTTGAACATTCACAACAGATAGCTGCCACAGGGGTGAACATTCTTTAACTAATGACTAGATTTAAAATTTTGAAACTGCATAAAAAAATCCATACTCATATCACTTGAATATTTTCATAGATGGTAAATAAATATGGTCCCAAGCAGAAAACACTAGAAGATAAATGTCCTGAGCCATTTTCATCACAATGCAACAACTGAAGCAACTAGCAACCTTACCTTCTTCATTTCCTCTGGAGAAGAATATGTTTTTCCTGTATGATCAAAAGCTCCTGTGCGAAGAACATACTCAGTGCTCAATGCGAGAGAGTTAACCCAATGCCCATGACCCTAAAACAAGAACCATATGCACAAGGAGTTATAAAGAGAGGAACTACCATTTTCACATCAACAATTGAAGTTTGAGATTATTAATTGGAAACCTAAGATCTGATTGGTAATTGTAACAAAGAACATTCCTTTTCACAAACAATAAGCAAACCTTTACAGCATAAATGTGGTCAGAAAATGCAGTACTAAAATATTGTCAAAGAAAAAAAAATATGCCCGTACAATTACCTTCAATTCACGAATAAGCTTCCCTTGTGATGTTTCCCACACTTTAATGGTACAATCCTGGGAGCTGCGCCAGTGAGATGAAGACAAAGGTGAAATATACGGCTAAAGCAAGGGCAATGGCCATTGAACTACAGTTTGACAACGTTTGATTTTCTGAGAACTAGGTTTATGAGTTAAAGAGTAATTTGTACTAGCATAAAATCATGAAGGCAGATAAAGCCAGATAATCTTCCAGAAAGAAAGCCCCATCAATTTTCCACTTTTTCTTATTTATGGAAGGAAAGAAATGCAGTCCGCTTTGCAGTGAACTTTGGAGTCTTCTAATTTTTTCAAAGTCAATTAACTATATATAAGTCCCTTCTTTATTGATTGAATTTAGTTCGCTTTTTCATATGATGAGCTTCCAGTAAGTATTGGGCAGTAGTTGGGACGAGCTTATGTATTTCCAATAGCTCAATTTCAAGTCACTTTATTCCAGTCTCCTGTCCTCTCTAGCACTGATCAGCTATATCCTAAACCAGGATTCTTGGGTGGATCGGCCAAAAAACTTGTAAATTTTAAGCTCTTAGATTAGAATAGGAGTAGTGGTTGTCTGATGAACATTTTCACGTAATTGTAGACAGAAAAGCCGACGTACCCAGTATAAATTACTCCATCTCCACCCCATTTTACACAAGTTATTGCAAGTGTGTGGCCACTAAGACAAATAACAGATTTTCTTAGTGATATGTCCCATATGCGTGCATCTCCATCTTTGCTAGCACTAACAAAGCGACGGCAAGGAGCATTCAAATGGACTGGTTCCCAAGAGATGCCAGTAATCCATTTCTTGTGGCCCTGAAACGAGGCAAATTGTGAAATATCAGTTTCTAGACAATTATTTGTTAGCACACAATTAAACACCAAATAGGATATTCCCTAAATGGTTTAAAAATTTCTACCATGTCGATTGCAAAAACAATTTGAATTTATGAGGGAAAAAAGAAACTAATTGAATGTTGTAGGTCCATATCTAACTTTGTCCAGAAGTCAAGTTAAAATAGAATAATTACTGTTTATAGGCCCAGAAAAGACACAGGACCCTGCAGCCGTTTCGTTGTAACATTTTCCCAAGTTTTCACCAAAAAAGTTTCTGACACTTTAAATGAAAAAACTCTTGGCATGCAGAAGCAATAAGGACACAAAGATCATCTCTGATTTATTTTATTTTCTTTTTAAAAAATAAGGGAGTGAGCAACAAAATCTTTAATCGAGAAGACACAACACTTCTCCATAATAATTTAGTCATGCATCTAATAAGTTAGATACATCCATCAGCAAAGACAGATTACCACACTGATGAATCAAATTGAAACAGACATGAATAAAGGAGCATGACCCTTAGGGTAAATATTTAGGATACAACCAAACTATTAGACCCAACCAAAAGGAGTACGACTGCGTACATAGTATTTGGGACTGTAAGATGAAACGAGTTGCACCTAAATGCTTCAAGAGCATGTCAAAATTGAAACTGACAACCAACTCAAGTGGGATATGAACTATCAGCTATTCTAGCATGTAAAGACTTTACCACAAGCTGATTCCCTGATGGCTTTCCTGTCTGAGGATCCCAACACTGAAGTTCTCCAGCCTTGCTCCCACTCACCAGATGCTTACCATCTGGTGACCATGCAATGCAAAGAACCCAATTCTTATGTCCTGCATCAAGTAGTTCATTTATGATCAATGCAATAAGTTGAGAGGAAATGAACAAATGGGCTAAGAACCCTGCCTTGTGAAACATCAAATACCATCCAAAATAGGCCTCTTTCCTAGGTATGAAGAACCCACAATGAACACGATCATGCATAAGCTTGTTTCAGTTTTGTTAAGATAATCAATCTGAGATCTAACATATCATCAAAATGACCAATAAAATAATTTACTCTGCCCACTCAAATTAAAAAAAAAACTCCAAAAAGAAACACGTGCATATAATGTCAAACTTGATTTTGTCACAGTAATCAGCTACAGAAACTTCAACTATTAAGAACAAACTGGCTAAGAGAGTGATATGGCCTAGATTTTTGACCTGTACATGTAAACATCGGTGTCTGGGTATTAAGGTCCCATAGACGAACAGTGGTATCCCCAGAGCCACTGGCCAGCTGCCGCCCATCGGGACTAAAGGCAACTGAAAGTACAGCTTCCGCATGACCTGGGGTGACAAAAAACAGAGGCAGCACGTGTAAGAAAAACATACAACATCATTAACCTGTGTGATGGTAATTTAACTAAACAAAAAATGAAACCATCACATGCATGTATAGGGGTAAAAAATTCTTCAGAGGTAGAGCTAGAAGAGTTTCATAGGAGATGAACAGAATTAGCTACTCAAAACCAATATATCAAAAGAAAGCAAGCAACATTCCCACCATTCATAACAGTACTTAAGCAAGCAGTTAAAAATTGTCATAAAATGTTCATACAATAACTCTAGAAGAAGAAAACCGCAATCATACCAGCAATAGTCGCTGAACAACGATTAACTGGACGAATTCGGAAAATAGCTTGTGGTTGACAAACAATCGCCAGTACCTTCTCCACCGAAACTGAAAGCCCGTAAAAATCAACAAATTAACGTTTCCCACGCACACCAAAAACAAAAATCTATAGACAAAACTAAAATGTTACGATTCTCCTTCTTTTAACTCTCACTAACCTTTGTTTTTCTGTAAGTAAGTTTCAAGTGGCACAACAAGCTCTTGATCCGATATATAAAAAGCATACGGTAACTTCTCTTCCTGAGCCGAAAAAGACACGAGATTCAATAGGCTTTTTCAAATTTTAATGCATTGTTTTTAGTGACTAAAACATTCCCAGTATTGCAAAACAAATGACAATCGAAACTTACATTGTTAAGGAGCTTATTAACAATTTGTTGAAGTTGTTGTGGACCAGCGTTTTGAGGAAGATATAGAGGAGCTCCAAGTGGCGTCCCTTCTGGGTCTGTGAATTGGCACATAACATTGTTCACTGCTTCATCCTCCATCTTTGCTTATTCAATATTGTGCCTTCTTGTGTTTGTCTGTTTATATATATTTTTATACCTACAAAATGGGAATTGGGAGGTTTTTGGGTTTATGGCTCCGTCACTCGCAACTGGAAGTGAAGAGGACTTAGAATTAGGGTTTAGATTTAAGGGGTTTAAGAGCCTATTGGTTATTTTTTAATTTATTTAATAATATATTGGAATAATTTTTTTAATTTTTTTTAATATCAAAAAATAATTTAAAGAAAAAAATAAAAATATATATTTTTTAAAAAACGCAAAAGGTGTGTGGTCGATGTATTGTGGGTGCTTACATGGAGTTTGCTTTCTGGATTCATTGCCGATTACAACATGGCTCTCTTTGGCACACGCAGCCGCAGGTAAATTTTTTAAATTTTTTTTATTAGAATGTGAAATTAACATTAACATTAACATTAACAATTAACGTTAACATTAACATTATTAACATTGACATTGATATATAAAATGAAAATCAATAAAATGAAAAGATAGTGTTTTTTCACTGTATATCACACCACAAAATATTATTTATTGCAATAAAAAAAATTTTCCTTTTTATTTGTTTTTATATTTTTTTAAAATCTATGAGTTTTTTTTTAATTTATTTTTTAATATTTGATTTATTGAAAATCAAGCTTCATATGTTATTGTGATTTGTTTTTTATGTAATTATCCTAGTCTCTTGATATGTGTCACATATATAACAAGTTAATTCAGTTGATTAAAGTTTTTTTATTTTTTTAATTGTTATTTTTTTTAATTTTATTATTTAATGCTAAGTCGATTAAGAAATATGCTACATTGTTTATTTTCTTTTGTTTTCTAATATATTATCTTGGTCTTATAATTGGGGTGTTTGGTGGTTTAACCTTGATTGATCCAATTTTTCTTTTTCTTTTTTAATTTGTATTTTTTTTTTAATTTTATCACTCAACACTAAAATGATTATGAAATAGACTTCATAATTTATTTTGATTTATTTTCTATGAAGTTACTATAATCCCATGACATAATCGTGAATTTGATAGGTTAACCCGGGCAGACCTATGTCATTTTTTATGCCTTATTTTATATTGATTGTTTTTTCAAAATTCATCGTTCAACAATAAATTTATTAATTTATAATTGTTTTGTTTTGTTTCACAAGGGATTGTCTTAGTCTCATGACCCAAGTCACAAGTTTGACATGTTGACTCTAATCATTTTTTTTGTTTACTTATAAGGTTATTTTGATCTCATGATCCAAGTCACGTGTTTAGAATGTTATGTCAAGTTTTTTTGCTTTTTAGTTTTATTCTTCAACATTGAGTTGATTAAAAATTAAATTTTATAATTTGTTTTGATTTATTTTATATAGCATTATCACATTCTTGTTATTCGAATTGTGATTCTGAGAGGTTAAATATGAATTCACTCGGGTTGATTCAATATGTTATTATTACAATATTCTTATTAAAAAAAAGATAATGTCTTAGATTTTTGCAAGTCAAACTATTTTTAACTGATTATTTAGGTTGCCTTTAAACTCATCAACTCAACCAAGTCGGTTTAGATTAACCTCCACACGATTTAAAAGAAAATTATACTAGAAAAATATTAATAATACCTGAATATTTCCTTTTATCTTGAAAAAAAAATAAATTTAATTTGACTTGAAGCGCAAGCCAACAATGTAATTATATTATATTCTATATTAAAAGGCACGAGTCTTTCACCATGCAAATCCATACTGAAAAGCAAATTTCTTTTAGTTATACTTTTTTTTTGTTCTTTCAATTTAATTTTTTTGTTTAATCTAGTTTTTAAATATTAATCTTTTTCTATTTATTTATCACACACTAATGACACGGATTTTATGTTTGACGAGTTAATATTGTTGAGCGGATTAACCTAATTGACTCAATTTTTTTTAATTAGTTTTTTTTTTCTTCTAGTTTCATCATTTAATATTAATTTAATTGAGAATTAGACTTCATAATTTTTTTTGTTTACTTTTTATTATATTATCCTAATCTCATGACACGAGAATAATGTTTAACATATTAACTCTGATTAACTCGGGTTGTTTTTTATATATTTTATTTCATTTATTTTTTCTAAAAAAAATAATTATTCAACATTGGGGTTGGTTGGGAATTGAGCTGCATACTCTATTTTAATTTGTTTTTTATGAGAATATTCTGGTCTTAAAATTAAGGTCACGAGTTTTGGCAATTTAACCCTGGTTAAATCAAGTCTTTTTATTTTATTTTATTTCTAAGAGGTTATACTGATCTCATTATTATTTAACATTGGGTCAACTGGAAATTAAGTTTCATAATCTATTTTTAACCTAATTGACTCATTTTCTCTGTTTTTTTTTTATTGACCCCCCCGAGTTTCATCAATTAATATTGTGTTTAATTGATAATTAGACTTCATGATTTGTTTTGATTTGTTTTTCATTAGGTTATTACGGTCTCATGAATCGATAATAGTGCTTAAAAGTTAGCTCATATTAACTTTGTTTATTTTTAATGTCATTTTTTTAATTAAGATTTTTACAATTTTCATCGTTCAGTATTAAGTCCAACAGGGATAGTTGAGAATTGAACTTTATATTTTGTTTTTGACTTTCTCTCTATGGGGTTATCTCAGTTTCAAAACCAAAGTCGCAGATTTGACAAATTAAACTGAGTTAAATCATGTCATTTATTTATTTATAAGGTTATCCTAATCCAATGATTTGAGTCATGGGTTTGATAATTTGACTTAGGTTGTTTTTATGTTATTTTTTAAATTAGTTTCTTTTTTCAATCACATCCTTCAATATAGGGTTGGTTAGGGATTGAAATTTGTAATTTATTTTAATTTGCTTTTTATGAGGTTATCTCGGTCTTATGACCCGGGTTTTAAGTTTGTCATGTTAACCCTAGTTGTTTTTTAATTTTTTTTTAATTTCATCATTTAATATTGAGTTAATTGAGATTAGACTTAATAATTTATTTTTATTTACTTTCTATATGGTTATCATAGTCTTATAACACGGGTCATGAATTTGACACGTTAACTTGGATTGTCCAAGATCAATCTAATATGTTGTTATTTTACTATTAAGAAAATATATCATTTTGAAATTTTGTTTAATCAAAATTTATTTTTATAGGTTGTATGAATTGTTTTTGGATTGATAAAGTCAACCGGATTATATCGGATAGACTTTCACATGATTTAATTTTTTTTTATTAAAAAAAAGACATTAATAATATTTAAATAATTTTTTATACTAAAAAAAATTGAACTTAACCTGCAGTATAGTACAAGTCAATCATCTAGTATCCTTTAAACTCGAAAAAAAAAAAACAAATACACTTTAATAAAACAATTTCTGGTTTTACACCCTAAACATTCTGTTTTTTCACCCCTCCCATTTTGGCCCTTCGTTTAGATTCTACATGGGTAATTGACGTAAAAGCCCCTAAATCCTCCCTCTGTTTCCAACTGCAACGAAGATAGAAAAAAAAAATCAACTTCTATTTTCTTCTCCTCCCTCTAATTCTTCGCTTGGAAACCATAAAAAGGAAACGAAAAGAAAAAATCCCATCAACCCCTACTATTGTTGAAAAATAAAACAGTTCAAACAGTTAAATTATTTATATTTTGCCTTCATAATCAATAGAAAACATTTTGAATTTTAGAAACCAATAAAAAATAATTTTTGCTATTATTTTTTATTTAACAACCAAAAACACACATAAACACCGGCCCAAAAACTGCAAGAAATGCTTAAAAAACTGCCCTAACCTTCATAAAGTTTCTTTGATTTTGTAGAATTTTAGACTCAGCAATGATGAGATGAGTTTTGATCCACAATGAAAAAATCACAAGATGATGAGAGGGAAAGAGAATAGGTTCTGTTTCTTTTCTTGGCGAGTTTTATGATATAATTTATATGGGATTATTTTAGTTATTTCAATCATTTTTTTTTACTGGTGATTTCTTTGTAATATTTTAAAAATATAGAAGTAAAGTGTAAAATAAAATAAATAATAAGATGTTTAGGATAGTTTTTTTTTATTAATTCAATCATAACTGGTTTCCAGAGCTGTTATTATGACTTGAAGTGCATTTAAATTTAAAATTATAATTCATTTTAGAATGATTTTATAAAATTTGCGATTGAGATAGGTGAAAGGTGTAAAATAAGAACGAAATTCGTAGTTTTTTTTTAAAAAAGAAATTGATAGAACCTCCGAACATCACTATGAGAGAGTTTTCGTATTTTTCCCAAAAGAAAATTATGAAAAAGAAAAAAAAAGTTACAAAAGGACTAATTATTCTATTTATACACGTAATTTTATGTCATGTAAATATACAAAATCATGGCATAAACTCAACTTGTGTCATAAAAAATCTTGATTATGATAAATAATTAGTTGTTATGTTTTAAAATATTTTTATTTGAAAATATATTAAATTAATTTTTAATATTAACATATTTAAATAATTTAAAAATATAGAAAAATTAATTTAAAAAATAAAAATATATTTTAAAATACAAATAAAAACATGCTGTTACATTACATATTGTGAGCTAAGTTTAAATAATTAACATGATCATAATTGTTTATTTATTAGAGCAATTATTATTTCAAACGACCATAGCCAACAGATTTCGTTACAGACAACCAGATAACCAGTCAGTCTTACATCGCTCGGGCGACCGAACGATTTTGACTTGTATCACTGTCGTTTCTCTTCTTTCTTTCTTTATGTCTTTGGTTTTCTTCTCCAAATCACAAAATGGCTCCCCCCCTCTACAAATCTAACTGAACCAGAAAAGGACCACCGCCACCAACACCACCATGTCCACTCTCAAGACTCTGATTTTCACTACAACACTACTGATACTAACACTGTCATCAGTAGCTTTGTCAAGACCAGAAGCTATTGATTCTTTACTTAAACGTTTGGATTCGAAGCGGGCATCTTCATCAGACCAAGAATCAGCAGCTAAAGCTGTCTTGAAAAGATTGCTTCCTTCCCATATACACAGCTTTTTGTTCAAGATTGTTTCCAAGGTACATAACTTAACGCCCCTTTTGTCAATTGAATTATGGCGTCTGTTTTCTTGAACTGGGTTAGGTTGCTTTAGTTTCAATGTTCTTGCTGTCCTCGTATAGTTTGCTGATAACTTGAAGAGAAATGATGATTGGAGAATGTTCACTGATTACCGATTGATTTTACTCAATTGTAAATATCAGGATGTTTGTGGGGGACACAGTTGCTTTTTGATAAACAATTACTACAAGGAATCGAGCGGGAATGGACCTGAGATAAGGTATGTAGCTTTAATTCTTCTTTAATAGCTAGAGGCTGAGAGTTTTAATTTTGTGGCAATACTCGTTGGACACGATTTCTACAGAAAATCAGTTGCTGAAGCCTTTACTGGCTTTGGTCAAAAATGTATTTGACATTTGCACAAGTCGAGCCATTTGGTTTCTGTAGTATGCTCTCTCTAACAAGGTTGGATCTCGTTGGCTTTAGGAAATATCATATTTCAAGGTTCTGCAAATTTACAGTTGGACTAGCATTCATAATGATGGACTTCCACATTCGAATTTAATTACAAAATCTTTTTAGAGCACTTAAATATACTCCTTGAATCTGGTCAAACTGATTCCAGAGATGGTGTCTGAAATAGTTCAAGTTATTTTTTCCTTTTTAATTTCTTTTATTGAGATACAGAAAATGTGACAATTTTCGTGAATGTCACGGCAGCTTAGTGCTAAATCATTCAGTGTTTCACCTTATTGGCATTCTTTAAGTTCGGGTAGGTTGGAAGCTTATATAGTTTGCTTTGCAGAGAGTTGGGATAGCGTACTCGTGTCATTCCTGACAGAGACAGTTCACCGGGTTTTATATACTTCTATTCTGTCTTTTTTCAAAAAAAATTCTATACCATTCTACCTGCAAAATCAAAGGGCAAGATGCTTCTCTGTCTCTCTTTCTCTCTCTCTCTCTCTCCCCCCTTTTCTTTTGACATTTTGGTTGTTGTATCACTTTCAGTATTAAAGGCACCACAGCAGTAGAGATTGCATCCGGCCTCCATTGGTATTTAAAGTACTGGTGTGGGGCTCATGTTTCATGGGACAAGACCGGTGGTGTTCAGATAGCCTCGATTCCAAAGCCAGGATCACTTCCTCATGTCAAGGATAAGGGTGTAATGATCCAGCGACCAGTTCCATGGAACTATTACCAAAATGTCGTTACATCCAGTTGTAAGTCGTATTTCTTTTGCCTTTGTTTTGTGTTTTTTGCTCCGATCCATTATGTGATAATCACTATGGAAATCGCAAGTTTAACTGTGCAACATTAGAAATGACTAATGAAATATACAAAATACTAGGTTATTGATACCATGAGCTTCACTATAGCTATCTAATGACATGATTAGCTTTACTTCAATTCATGTTGATTGCTTGAGATGCATATTAGAGTTAAATTACATGTTTTGCAAAAATCTGAACTGAGTCCTGGGTACAACTTATTGGTAACATAAGCATCCAATTTTAACGTCTTTCTTGTTGAATTTATTTTATGTGAGTGCATTTGTTTCAGCACATGCAAATCCTTTGATGCTCTAATACTATATATGCCATGATATTGGCTAGTGTTGGTAAATTGTAATATCATATTTTTTTACTGCAGATTCTTATGTTTGGTGGAATTGGGAAAGGTGGGAGAAAGAATTAGATTGGATGGCTCTTCAGGGGATTAATCTGCCTTTGGCATTCACTGGACAAGAAGCCATTTGGCAAAAGGTTTTCATGGTAAGCAGTGATAAACACCATTGTTTAACTTGATGCATCACCCACTAGACTGGATGCTGAATTTCTCTTTTGCTATGTTGCAGCTCATGGTCATAGGTATACCGTACATACTTTATGTCTTGTCAAAACTCCATGTTTATGAGATGAATTTGTAAAGAATTGACATGCACAACCTTTTTGTGTATGACACTGGTTATTTAAGTCCCCACTCCACTGTGTAGTAAGCTACAACAAAGTGCACTTATCCATGCTGAATAGATTACCAGTGATTAGATTTATTTATTTTAGATGGCAGCATAGGTGGCTTTTTTTTTTCCTGTGAAGTTTTTGATGAATAAGACAACTTGGCAAGTTCCAGTTTGGAGTGGAATGGCAAATTGGACTTCCAACCCAAAGGTTGCAGGTTCGTGGTCTAAGACCAATTATTTGATGCCGAATCGTAAAAAAAGGGAATACTGTTTGAGAATTACCTTCCCAAGGCAATACTTTAGTTGGACTGTGGGATCATAACCTATTAACGAGGTGCCTTGTTCAGTGCCATCAAAGGTAGTGAAGAAGGAACCTTGTGGTGTTTATTTGTGTTTATGATATAGGACCTTGCATATGGCTACTTTTGTATGAATTTGGATCCAATTCTATCTTCATTAAAAACATTTTATGTTTTCTTAATGTGTAAGACTTCTAGCCTTGTATGCGTGGTCTCTTAGTTATGTTTAAACTTTCAGTATATACAGAGATAATGACTCAATCAAGCTGATCAATTTTTTAATTTAGATGTATTTTTTTTATAATTGTAAGTACAATTGATTTGGCTTTCAACATGAGCAGTTGGTATTTTGATGAGACATATTAAGATGTTATATTTGGTCTAATTTATTCTGTCTGATCGTTGCAGAATCTTAATATTACCACAGAAGATTTGAATGATTTCTTTGGTGGACCTGCTTTCCTTGCATGGGTTCGAATGGGAAATTTACATGGGTATGTAAACGTGATTCATATTTCTGTCCCCCTTGTTTTTTTTTCAAGTTGTGTTAGTCTTGTTATCCGGAGGTCTTGCCTCCTAAATTTCAAGAAGTAATTATAGAAAGAGTGTAAGAGGGATAGATGCACATTATACGTTTCTGATGTCATAGATCCTTTTTATGCAAAATAACCTGCCTCCTAATATGCTGATCATTTCACCCAAAAGTTTTCTCCATGGATATGTGTTTTGAGCATTGAACCTTTCTGGCTTCATTAAGTTATTTCAAGAAGGCAACAAATTGGAATGTGAGCATTATCATGAGACTGTTGTGACCTCTCCTGGTCCATCC
Organism: Populus alba x Populus glandulosa; assembly: GCA_033617975.1. NCBI lineage: Eukaryota > Viridiplantae > Streptophyta > Magnoliopsida > Malpighiales > Salicaceae > Populus > Populus alba x Populus glandulosa. The sequence continues at coordinate 7,084,880 of CM066151.1, forward strand.
ACAAAAGAAACAATAGCAATAAACGCATCCCTAGAATTAGTGTATATACATGACTATGAGATTCTGACATGCTGGATTAGCGATAATCCAAGAGATGTCCTCTCTCGACTGCTTATACATGTTTTGGTGATTGTCTTCATCTTATGCTTTTAGTATATAACTGCCTATTGCCTAACTGCAGTTGGGGTGGACCTTTGTCGCAAAATTGGTTAGATCAACAATTGTTTCTGCAGAAACAGATACTGTCTCGGATGCTAGAGCTAGGCATGACTCCAGGTAAACTAAAGATTCCTAACAGAAACAGCTATTGATTACAATTTTCATGTAACGCAATGCACAAACAAGGCATTCAAGATGATAGTCTTGGCATATATCTTACACAGAAGTACGAGATAAAATCTTATTTAAAGAAATGAAATTTATATCGCATGCTCCTTCTCAATCTAATAATGTAGCTGATCAAATGTATTCCCCACTTTGTTCCAGTGCTTCCATCATTCTCTGGAAATGTTCCAGCTGCTTTGAAGAAGATTTTTCCTTCAGCAAATATAACGAGACTTGGAGACTGGTACTTTTCTTTCCTTAATGCAATCCTCCTCTGCATGGAAGAGCTACATGATCTTTCATTGTAATCAAGTAGGCCACTAGTGCTTATTACTTGATTACTTTTATCATTTTTGATGTTGTAAAAAATGGATTGGGATTTTTTTTCAAGCAATCTCTTTCTGTCTTAGAGTTTCATTTTGAAGCTGGGGTAACTTCCTGTTCTCATATATTAGGTTTATTTCTGTTTCTTATTCACATCAGGAACACAGTGGATAAAAATCCTCGGTGGTGCTGCACTTACCTTCTTAATCCTTCTGATCCCTTGTTTGTTGAAATTGGGGAGGCTTTTATAAGACAACAGGTTAAGGGTATGACTGTTTTTTAGTTATTTACCTTTTCTGATCAGATTCTTTTCAATTTTTATCCTTAAAAACTTTTGCATAGTTATACATCATTGAATATTAGTAAATATTTTTCAATAAGTTGGGAACTTCAAAATTTCTGAAAAGGCTTGGGAACAGAACTTTTTTTACATTTGGTGTCAAACTGCTAGAACCAAGTGTCTGTGTAGCTTTACAGATGCATGCTAGCATATGCATCCACATGCAGACATGCATAAGTGATATAGCTCAGCCAGGATGGGTCGAATAATGCCCCAAATAGATGTAGGTTAGCATTAGGAATATAGCATTGATACTTTCATTTTGTGTAAATAGCAAATCTCCATATTCTTTAATTGATCTTTGACTAACTTTTTGGTTCTCGGCAAGCGCTATTTTTTTTCAGAATATGGGGATGTGACGGACATCTACAACTGGTAATTCCCATACTTGTAGCTTAACAAATCTGTCTTGGCATCATGGGGTTCCTATTCAAAGTGCTTTAATAACTTGTATGTTGCTGTTGGTGCTAAACTCGTTAACAAATGATGATATCAAACACTCTCATCTGCTTTTGAGCTTTTCTGGCATTAGGAACAGGCCCGCCCCCAGAAAATTGATGGTCACTTGGAATGATCAGTGAAGTAGACAGATATTCTGTTACTGAATTTACAAGTGATCTGAAATGGACATGAAAGTACACTTCAAAAGCCTGTGAATTAGTGTTCATTCGGTGTCTACAAGATGTACATGGGAAGCTATTTTGCTTCGTTAACTCTTTAACTTATTTCACTATCAAATTAAAAAAAGAAAAAAAAGTTTGATTTTTGAAAAAGAAAGGAAAGGAAAAGGAGGAAAAAGATAAACTTAATTTCAGCATTTAAAAGATCTAAGGAAAGTGAGAAAAAGTATGCTATGGTTGGGGCCTTTGGGCTGTTTTGCATTTTAGTGATAAATTATTTTCCTCCCTTGGTGACTTCTGTTTTACTCCATTATTGATGTCCGTCACTGTGTTACTGTCTCTAAACGTGTCCTGATACTGATACTGGTCGCACTTTTCTTGAAATCTGAAGGGTAGCAGATGTAATAGGCTTTCTATTAATTGTTGTCAAAGGAAACAAGAAAGCATCACCTTCACTGTATTTGCTAACAGCTTTGAGGACATTACTGATCGAGAAAAACTCAACTTACTGGCATTGTAAAAAAAATATGTCACTGAAGTGCAAATGGCATGGAAAATGTTTGCATTTAACCCAAATATCTATGGCCAAGTACAGATTGTAATAGGATCATCCCTTTCCACCTTTTGTTTTATTGCGCCCTTGCCATGCTTGCTAACATGATACTTTCAACTGAACTTTACCTTGTTTGATGTAGTGATACTTTCAACGAGAATTCCCCACCTACAAGTGATCCAGCTTATATCTCTTCACTTGGTGCTGCTGTGTACAAAGCAATGTCAAGAGGTGATAAAGATGCTGTGTGGTTAATGCAAGTATGCTCCTCAGTTGTCCTAGCACTCTCCCCTTAGTCTTCTGTCTCCTTGCCGAAGTTATTATTTTTATTGGCACACATTCAATTGTCAAAATTTGCACAGGGCTGGCTCTTTTACTCAGACTCTTCTTTCTGGAAGCCACCTCAAATGCAGGTACATGTGATGAGACAGAAACAACTTTTGTTCATAGTCTTCTTAAGATGTGGGTTAGCTTGCTTGGACTTCCATTTGTGAATTTTAGATTCTTAATCAGGCTGCCATTGGAAATGGTCAGAAGCAACAAATTGAAACACGTAGCCTTTAGGGGCACTACCATGTTGGAGAAATAAAGCACGAGAGTGGTAAAATACCTTGTGTGATTGAAGGAAATCATATTTCCACTAATTTCCCTGTAAACCTATGAATTCTAGAGTAAGCTGGTTTGGTATTGCTGGAATGTTCTCAAAATCAACCTCTAAAAAAAGTATGTTGTTGATTAAATTTGATAAATAGGGGTGGTTTCTTTTGATTGATTTCCAAGGTAGTTTATATGGTTGAGACATCTGTGAGTGTTCATTTCACATCAGTCCTATCTGATTAATTTTTGTTTTTCTGGTGTGGGATCTTCAATTACAGAACCTAACTACTATGTGTTATAAGCTGTAACAGAATTGATAGGTTAGGAAATGGGGCTTTAGGTGGGTACTGGGGTGTGTTCAGCTTAAGGTTATGGTTTAGAAAAGTAAACAACAAGGAACTAAGGATCAAGCAAGCTAAAAGGAAGTAAACAAACCTAGCATCACACTAGGGCTCCTAGAAATCACCCCTACAAAATCTTAGGGATCACACCTAAGATAAGATGCATCACACATCTAAACCTTAAAGTCTGAGGTCTCAATTTCATTCATTGAAAACCAGCCTCTCAAAAGTGGGGTTGCAAAGAATATAAAGGAGGTGCCCATGGAGGTGCACCTTAGCTGGTCACTTCCTTGATGCTGAAAAAGTTGACTGGTCAACTTTCCCAACATTAAAAAATTACCCCTTACAAAAACAAAAATGACAGAAACTCCCCTGGCAATTAGACCCTCCAAATTATGCCATATTATCTAGTAAAGAATCTAGGTTAGCTCCAATTAGGATCAAGTCAAAACAACATGCTTGTAGGATTTGATTCCCCACCTTTTCTATAAATTTTATTGCCCCCCTTTTCTATAAATTTTCCAGGTGCTATTTGCATCATTTTCACTCTGAACCATACCTCAAGTTTTCTGTTCCTAATTCTCTATTTATTGGTGCTTCTTGCTGTCATACAAATGTGGCTTATTTTGGATACTTTTGCTGTTTAAACTTTCAACTTGGTGGAATTTGCAGGCTCTTTTACATTCTGTTCCATTTGGAAAAATGATAGTTTTAGATCTGTTTGCTGAAGCCAAACCGATATGGAAGAATTCCTCACAATTTTATGGCACTCCTTATGTTTGGTAATTAGCTGTTTCTTGCTGTGTTGGCAGTAATTTTACCCGTTCCTACTCTGTTTTTAAATTGCATTTGAATACAGTAGGAAATATATTCACAGTTGGTTGAACATGCATCAGGTGTCTGTTGCATAATTTTGGGGGAAATATTGAAATGTATGGCATATTGGACGCAATATCTTCAGGTCCAGTTGATGCCCGCATCAGTGAAAATTCAACCATGGTATGCTGGGTGTGTGAGTGTGAACTGGTATTCCATTCATCATGATACTTTAAGCACATAAATTTTGTGAACTACAGCAAAGTAGGCCATTTTAACATGATGGAGGAGTTGAAAGAAATTACAATTAGTAGTGTTATTTCATCTTGATGCCTTTGATTTTCTCTATTTTTCTTCACATAAGTATGATCACTTATTTATAGTTATCTTCTGGCATACTATTTTTAGTACATGTATAGAACATGCTCGTTCATTTAACTTACAATTTAATGTTCAAGCAGGTTGGTGTTGGCATGTGCATGGAAGGAATAGAGCACAATCCGGTTGTTTATGAATTAATGTCTGAAATGGCATTCCACAGTGGAAAACCTCAAGTTTTGGTAATTTCTGGATTGTAATTGCTGCTCTATGCTTGAATAGTTTTGGTAATTTGAGTTCAAGCTCTGGTAATTTTAGGATTGTAATTGTTCTTCTATGCTTAAATTTTAGTAGTGACACTAGTTTTACATGCATTGATGCATGTATTTTGAAAATAAAAAAATATGGTTTTACAAAAACAACCATTACATAATTGGGTTTCCAAACCTGCTTGTTACAAATGCAATCTTCTATGGATATCTTGGTATAAATGGGAACATGAGACTGATTAAATGAGAGATCCTTATTCTTGTGCGTGATTTTTGCTGTATTATGGACATTGTTTAACCTTAATGATTTTGTAGGAATGGTTGAAGACATATTCCCGTAGACGGTATGGTAAAGCAGTTCATCAAGTTGTGGCAGCTTGGGATATTCTCTACCACACAGTTTACAACTGTACAGATGGAATTGCTGTATGTTTTCTATTATGTTGATTAGATGCAACATCAATATGTCATTTTAGTTTTCTTGATAAGATAAATTAGAAACTGAATTAAGCAGGAGATAAGTCATAACAGTGGCAGAGGAATTCTTTTTAATGTTCCGGTGTTCGATTATTTATCTATTTTTATTTTTTTACTTTGTTATTTGATAAACTGGCTTTCAATTTTTGGCTTATCTTTCTCTTAAATACTAATAATTGTTTTCATTTTCTGCAGGACCATAACACAGACTTCATTGTAAAGTTTCCTGACTGGGATCCATCGCTGCATTCTGGATCCAACATATCTCAACAAGACAATATGCGCATTCTCCTCACATCATCTGGAACCAGAAGATTTTTATTCCAAGAGAAAAGTTCTGATTTCCCTGTGGCACATTTATGGTATTCTACACAGGAGGTGATCCAAGCTTTATGGCTATTCATTGATGCTGGAAATGATCTTGCCGGGAGCCTCACGTATAGGTACATGTACAGCTAATATGCAATAGTTATATCATGATCTTTGTCTTCTACTTTAGAATCCTGTGCATCAACCACCATTCACTTCCATGTTCATCTGGAAAGCGAATAAAGCATGCTTACATGATTCATCTGAATTGCCCTCATAATTTACTTTTAACACCTTGGTTGATATGTATTTGTTATGGCTTGCTAATCAGCCAAATTCAGTATGTGATTCAGCAGGATTGACTCGGTCCATTACATGAATGAACTATGCTTTTGACTTCATAAAATGCACGCGACTCGAACTTTTTAGTAATTAGTGCCAAAGTTATTGGAAAGAACTTTTTTTTCTATTTTCATTTTTGACAGGTGAATAAGATTTAACTGAATAAAGAAAGCTATTGTAACAACAACTGGATCCTGAAACCCAAATTCTAATAGAAACTTTGCCATATTCTGAATGCACGTTTAGTTCGAGGACAAATGGTAAGATACCGTAACGGAATTAGAATGTCAACCAAAATTTCTCAGCTTTTTTTCAAAAGCATGTGCTTGTATAACATGGATACGCCTTTTGAGGCCTAAGGGTACAACTGAAAATACTTGTTTAATGATAATTCCACACAACATACATATGAGCCAAAGAAAACACCAATTTCCTAAACAAACTCTATTGCCCCAACCTTTTGAGCTGTAAAAACATGACTTATCCTTTCATCTGTCTCTAACTCTTCAGTTATCTCAAAACTCTCTCCAGCAGCTAATATCAATGCTTGGTGTTTCTCGTGTTGCCTGACTATCTTACTGGATTTATTATTTGATATCAACTTTAATGAATTGCCCTTTTTATTGAGAAGTTCTACAGTTCTTGGTGTGGTTCTGAGTGTCAGCTTATGTTTGTATACTCACCCGTAAATTGTGTGGTCTGGTGAAAAGGGTGATGATGCATTGTCATGGAGTGTAGAAATTCTGTTGGAATTTTTGTTTGTGCAGATTACTCTTATATGATATGCGAAACAAAGAAAAAGATAATACAACCTCACAACTATTTAAATATTGCCATTTGTGACAGGTATGACCTGGTTGACTTAACACGACAAGTACTGTCAAAGCTAGCAAACCAAGTATATAGGGATGCTATGATTGCTTTTCGAAGGAAAGATGCTAGAGCTTTGAATCTTCATGGGCAGAAATTTTTGCAGATCATAAAGGATATCGATGTGCTTCTTGCTTCTGATGATAACTTTCTACTTGGAACATGGCTTGAAAGTGCAAAAAAGCTGGCTGTTGATCCAAACGATATGAAGCTGGTAAGAACTAATAGTTCCTTAGCTTTGGAGAATAATAGCATTGTTATTATTTGATTGAATTGTATAAGCCAATGTTTCATTTCTTCAATCATATGCTAAAACAGCTGAATGAAATTTCATGACAAGATTAGGGTTTGCTGCACAATTTCTTTTCAGTTTTTAATTCTATCTATTTGATAGCTGTCTATTCTCTTAAATCAGATGTCACCTTGACTTTTCTCACAGGTCATAAATCTTTTTTTTTCCTTGTTCAAGTTATGCCTTCAACTTTCTTTCAAGTTATATTTCCCCCCTAGTCGATGTTTTTCCTGTTACATGTTTATTCACAAGCACTTCACCCAGTATGCTGAATTTAGAGACTGTTATTTATGATTGTGGATTTGGATCGATTTAATGACATCATTGTTTCAAAGGAGCAAGTTGTTGGAACAGTGTTTTCTTTGTTCTTTTTCAGAAACTATAACAGGGTTTTTGCAAGGCAAATTAGATGATGCAAGATTACTAAACTTACCGCTTATTTTTTCCAGTATGAATGGAATGCAAGAACACAAGTGACAATGTGGTATGATACGACAAAAACCAACCAGAGCCAGCTTCATGATTATGGTAACGTTACTATTTACTCTTCACCTTATTTATTATATTTTTAGGCCTCGGAATTGGGTACAGATACTCTCCCTCTTTTCCTCTTAGCTAACAAATTTTGGAGCGGGCTACTAGAAGACTATTATCTTCCACGAGCTTCAACCTATTTTGGTCATTTGATGAAAAGCTTGGAAGAAAATAAAAACTTCAAGTTGACAGAGTGGAGAAAAGAATGGATAGCCTTCTCAAACAAATGGCAAGCGGATACGAAGATTTATCCTGTGAAGGCCAAGGGAGATGCTCTTGCTATTGCTAAAGCATTGTACAGAAAATACTTTGGTTGAATCATTTCAATGGCGTTAAAGAAATCTGGTGGGCTCAAAAAGATGAGCAGAGCAGTAAAAACCTACACATTTATTTTAAGGGATTATGATATCTCTGGGAGCCCTTCTTGTTTGGGGCTTTACAAAGTGACCTTAAGTTGTCGTGTTTCTCTGACTATTCCATTTGCAGGCACGACCGGCCTTGTCCAACCTTGGCACGAAGAATTACTCCATTGTATTTGTCACAGTTAAAGATCCAATAATCTTCCATTGATTTTAAGCTTGAACTTTTTTAGCCATTGCTCAATTTGATCTGATGGTTCATTGTTATAGATGTTGCAAGTGCGACAAACACCAATTTGCAGAAAAAATCGAAAGGTAGATGAGTTGGAAGGGTTTTTCTTGTATAAACAAGTAACCGGTACAATTAGAATCACAAGTATGCTTCTTTCTTGTCTCTAGGTTTTACTCCAATTGGCTAACATCACATGTATGCCTAAAACAATTACCTCCAAAATGCCGAATAGGCAGGGCACCTTCATGGATATATAAGCTGCAGGAGTTGGAGATGTTTATTCACCAAGTCGCGTGCCTCTGCCTGTTTTCTTGCATTTATCCATTTCATTCTATTCTATTTTCTGAAGGGCATGAAGGGTCTGGGTTGATTTCGGATCCAAAGAGATCCGGCCATCTGCATTCTCATCTAACATATCTTCATCGTTAGCATCATCAAAGTTGGATTCGTTAGTAGGTCCATATAGTCATAATATCGCTTCTTGAAGGCCAACCTGGCCACCAAGGTAGAGCTGTGTAGGAATGTCACATTTGTGTAGACTTGGGACTGCTTCTGTCTGTGTGAGTGTTAGTGATCCTGTCAATGCCAGCAAGGGCTCTAACAAAAATGCTTGACTCTCACTTTCTCTTTCCTTCTGTTTTCTCATTTCTTCCAATAGTGATTTGCTCGTGTCAATCCCTGTTTAGTCGATCAGAAAACATGAAAGACAAGTGAGCTCAAGAAACCACATTGACGAAAAGAGTTCCATTTCAAGTATTCTCACCCGCAAGATATCCGCCATGGACATAACCACTAAATCGTTCACTAGTGTGTTCACCAGTGAAGAAGATGCGTCCTACCGGGGCCTGAGCAAAACAAGCAAGATTTAGAGATGCATTGTGAAGCTCTCTCTTTATTTTTCCTCTTTTTTCTATGAAGCAACTGCAACATGGAAACTGCCATGTGCAGCCAGAGTGAAAACAGAGGAACATATGCAGCTGAAATAAGATGGGAATTACCTTAATATTATGAACATCTTGGTTATCTGAAATGATGGGGTAGTTGCTGTAGCTGCCACGCTGGAATCTGTTGTTCCACCAGCGGGGCACTAGTATATCCGTGGCATTAGGTATATTGGGTCCAAACATGTCTCTAAGGACCCCCATAGCTTCCTCCAGCGTCTCCTCATCAGATTGAGCTTCAACACGTTTCGATTCTCCATTAGTCAGCGTCACGACCAAAATATTCGAACCAGGGTATGCATTTTCCATGTGCTGATGACAAAGCAACGAATCAGCAGCCAACTTGGATGAGTTCAGTGAGTCACTAAGTATGATTTGATTATTAAGAGATATTAAACTTATCAATCAATCACGTCTATTTGCCATAGTATAAGCATAGAATCTGCGTTGCTATTACATGGATGTATATATGTGAAAATGTTGGAGACAGTGAGATCCCACAATGCTTCCGCAAGAGGACACGAGTGATCGTTAAAATATTTCAATCCTCTCCTAATCAAGTGAGAGGAAATAATTTTAGATGTTGTGGGTCTCAAAATTGATTATCTTGCACATATCTTGTCTGCATATAGAGAAATAAAATTATAAAAAAGAGGCCGACATTGCATCGATTCCCTTAATTCAACTAGAATCGCCAGCTCTAAGACAATGACAGAAACACCAGGTACATAATAACTGGAAGAACAATACAAAAACAAATAATGCAGCGGATTCTCGTTTGCTTCCTATGCAAGAAAGCTAGACGACATTTCCTTATCATGTTGCTATCAAGCTATCATACGAGATCTACAACAGGACAAGCTGCTTTATTTAGTCAAGCTATCATATGCATCGGGTTATGTTTGGTATGATTGTTGCAAATTGATTTGAATTGGCAGGAAGTAAATCTTAACTTAAATCAAAAGTTAAAAATGTTTCATCTTTAACTTGTGGATTCTAACGTATACATCCTTCTTTATTAGAGTTGCTTCAAGTCAATTTTAACTTGTTTTTCTCATAAATTGCTTATAAAAAACAACTTTTGAATTATGATTTAAAATCAAAAGTGTCATGCCAACCATAATCTAAATATGGGCGGGCCGGCCAATACCACAGACCTCTTCTCTGCAAAAAAGGTCCAAGGTTTGAGCTTTCCCTTCCAAGAAATTATCAAAATATGTCACTATCGATGCTGAAACTGTTTGACATTAAACCTAAGCTGCCAAGGGGCAAGTTGTAAAGGATTGGAAAAAAGTCAGCATCCATGTTCCCCTTAGCACCATGCAGTCTATTGACTTCTTGAACTAAAGGTTGGCCTTATAAATGAAAGATTTAAATGCAAGGCACTTCGGACAGACAGAGAATCAAAGAACAAGCACGTGCACGTTTAAAATTCTAAATGCAGTGTTGAGAGATTGTTTTCAAATTCCATTCAGAAGAAGCAAGCAACACGGCATTCGGAATATGATCTGGGAAGCAAAAAACAAGGAGGAGAAATAACCTGCCAGAAGGTGTAGTATCCCCTTCGCTCGTGAGCATAGATGAAGAACTCTTTTCCGGGACCACATGGCCAAAATTTATATGGGAACTTGAGGAAAATCTTTGTATATATCATCACCTCGCATTTCTCTATGGCCTCTGTTTTCCACCTCTGCATTATTATTTTTAATTTAATTAAATACAGCACAGAACATTTACTTAATTATAATATGATGGGAGTAAGCTTCAAACCAGCTAAGCTTTCTTAACTTGTTCCGAATCCAGGTGATGTATTTTTCAATTTAACACTAAGGAAATAAAAGCTCATATTCTTCTGAGTCATTCCTAGATATCTGCCCGGAAAATTACGCAGATCATGTGAACAGATTAGCACCCTAAGTTTCACTAAAGAGGACAGATCACACCCATATGTATCTCACAAGTTACAGCACAAGGGTTGAACAATCATATGATTTTTCCTTCGAAAATAGCCAAGTAACAAAAATATATATATACATTCAAAATTAACAGGATTAACCCCACCCAACTCTACGTAATATTTGAAGCAATCGAAGGACAAGATTCTTAATCAGTGCCATCTAAGATTTCTAATGCTACCTCTTCCTTTTTGCTCACTTGCCTGTATCCCAAGTCATTTGAACAAATCATAAAGAATCTTAAGGTTCATAGCTATATGTTGAAGCTGACACCAGTGTGTCCAGGAGTAGCTCACCAAGTTTAGGTTAAAATAAAATAAAAAAGCTATTACAGGCAGCATTATTGTTTTTATTTATTAGTTCTGAACAGATCCGTAGCATTTTTTGATACGACTGCTCAGGATTGTTCATGGGTAACAACTGCTACAAAAAAAAAGAGAGACGAGTTGTCCCATTAGGGCCTCACACGTGGTGAATCAACCATATGAGCCACCCAAGAACAGCAACCCATGAGCGAGCCTGTGGGTTACCAATTAATACTGCGGATCACCATTGATGCAACCCACGGTATTTGCTCTTCTAAAATGACAGTAAGACACCTCGAGAAGCTATCCCTTGTATCATCACACGACTTCAACCTTATTTAATAACTACAAGGCCTAGCTGCCATAAATTGCTGACTCCTTCAACTTCAATGGTAGCATTTAATATCCTGGGCCACAACCCTAAAATATCAAATGAAAGATTGAAGAATCCCGCTAATCCCACCCCCCTTGGCCTAGGGCCTTATCCCTATATATATATATAAGTGTAGATTCCCCTACATTGGAACAAACACGTTCAAAGTTCAAGATGTAAACAATACACGTATAAGGGAAACAAAATAAAGGACATTGAAGACATGCATGGTACATTTAAGACAAATAAAAGAGTATCAGAGTCGTCTATTTATGAAAATTTTGGAAGCAGCACACTGACTCAAGTCATAGTTGTTAAATATGAGACGTAGAGTTTTTTTTTTTAAAAAAGGAGGAACAGTAAGCAAGTTAAATAAAGGACTAGAAGACGTACGGGCAAGGGTGGCCTGAAGGAAATGAGGTCACTTTGGAGAACACCGATACTAGCTGACAAAATCACATAATTGGCTTCGTACACACAACCATCCTCCGTTTTCACAACAACGCCGTTTCTCGAGTGCTGCAACTCCCTGACAACCTGCCACAAAGTCATCACACAAAATAAACTGAGTGGGAAGAGGATGGTAAAAATCTATAGTATTAGCAGAGTCCGAGGCAATTAATTAGCATTAACAGTTACTACTCCAATGAGATAGATTCTACGAAGTCAAACCAAGAAAATATGTGCGCACTGAGAGATGGAAATGGAACGAACAGCTTTGACGTAATTTTTATTGGAAATATATTTAAATAATATATATATATATAACATTAACATATTAAAATAATCTTAAAAATATATATAAAAAAATATTTTAAAACAAATTCAACCTAAATCAGTCACCCTAAGGTTTCATTAGGTTCTGATCAGTTCTGACTCTCTGGAGCAACTGAGGATATCTTTTTTTTTTAGGGAACTGAGTACAGAAAAAAATAAATGAAGAAATGGACAGGACTGGCTAATTTGATGTTCTTATTTTGAGTTGATATGACATCTCAACCTACTGACCGTATAGTGGTCTAATTCGTGTCAGTGTTGGTGCAAATTGCGGGTTCAGGGACCTACAGCCTCTAGAGCGGTAAAAAACACTTCGCTAATTGAAGGATGACGACCACCTTTTTGCCGATCAATGGCTATATGATTGAAAAATCAAACATGTTCTTGGGTCAACTTTTAATGGCTCTATGTAGGGGTCCTCCACTCAAAAAGCTCACTGAAAATTTTGGTTTGTTTTCATCATGAGGATGTAGCAAGCAAAGGGTCAGAGAACAAAGTTTTAAGTTCTGGAAATAAATAATAACAATGGATGATGTTGTTCAACAACTTCCACAAGAGAATAATCAATGTTAATATGGTTAATATTTCAATTACAAGTCCGGAAAAAATATTCCATTCATACCTCCATTCCCAGTTTTCTAATGATCCGAAAGCATGTTTCAGACAGCTTTTCTGACAATAATGGAACAGCGTAAATGGTTTCTTGTCTAAATTGTTTACCATATCGCATTCATCGTGCTACGCTTAAATTTTCTTTCTTTCTCGAGTTGATGATGACAACAAGTAGATTTTATCATCTTTAAAGCGCATCAAACTTGAAAAATCTCCTTGATATGATGTAGATAGATACTTAAAAGCTTTACCACGGTTGAAATGATGGAAAAAATAACAGTATCCAAAAAAAACAGAGAGAGATCAGTTGACTCTTGAAAAAAGAAATGAAAAATGGCTGAGAATATGTTTATGGCAAAATGGTACTAGCAAGAATAGAATATTAAGAAAAGGCATAAGGCTTTTCTTAAAACGTCATTATCTGCAAACTCCAAAAGTGGGTCAATCAATCTCAACAGCAACAAGATTTATAGCTTTGCATCTGCATGAACACAAAACAGAACACAGTTTCCAATTTTCTTCATACACTTTTCTCTGTTCCTTCTTTTTTTTCCTTTTTTCGACCGCTCTGTTAACTCTTAGCATTTTCCCTTTGTTTTAGCAAATGCATAAAAGCGATAAAACAAATGTAGAACAAGAACAAATCATAAAGCAACAAGAAATAAGTTGTAGGAAAAGAAATCAGAAGGTGGTGTCTTTCCATTTCTTTTTTGTTCGTTTTAACTGTTGAGTTACCTTGTTGAGTTTGAGACGGCTGTCCAAGATTTTGCCCTCAGAGGTAAAAAGAAAATTCTCGGCCATTTTGTATAGCAAATGCTCATATCCTCTGTCATCTGCTACCAGAAATTCTCTCTCTCCAAAATCCACATATGTTGATATTGGCTCTACTTCTGTTTACACAAACAACCCATTAACTTCTCTGTTTAGCAGTCTTCAATCGGTTATTACAATACAACGAAATAAACCCATTTGAGTTTATTAATTTATTCTCCGCATTTTATGCGATAAACCAACAAATAAAAAAAGGCATAAACAGGGTACCGAAATCGTAGTTTCTTTTCCTGGGAAACAAACAGAACATAGTGTAAAATCAGTTGGAAAACCAACCTGCCATCTCAAAGTCATGAAGGATGAAATCAATGGCAAGCTCGATGGGCGTCTTTGGTGAACTAAACAAGCAAAAGACATTAAGATTAAAACTAATTAAGACCATTACGAATTTTATATTAATCGATTGATTTGAAGACTTGGAATTTACCAAGGCTGTTCACTAACTTCACCGTCAAGGTTTGCTTCTAGACTCCTCAGCTTCTCAATTGCTGCGTCCACCGCCTTCTTGTAAGAGTCTGCCGCCACTCCACTGGGAAATATTTTCCCACTGCACCAACAACACAGCAAAAGAAATCCACTTTCTTTAGCATCCAAAGAGAATTTCTCTTTGAAATTTTCCGTTGCTCAGTGTCCAGATGATGTGTCATTTTTCATTTGAAGGAAGTTAGAAAGCTCAAAATTCGAGGCGGGCACGTATAAAGATACCTGCGATCATAGATATTATAGCGAGCATTGCTATAATCAGAGAAACAAGTGCGGAGGCCAGATTGAGAAGCAAGTTCCCAAACAGGGTTGGATTCTTTACCACCAACTCCGGCGATCCAACCGGCTCCAAGCTCAGCCGAAACGCCACCGAAATTCTCCTTTCGGATCCTTCCACCGATACGGTCTGAAGCTTCTAAAATTATCATGTCCTCTATTCCATTCTCCGCCAATACCTTTCCCGCAGATATACCTTGACACAAGAAAGAGAACAAAAATTGCTTAATTTTTAGTTTCAGATTATAAGTGTTTATGAATATTCGTGTCAGTTGTCAATTACCGGAGACACCGGCGCCGATGATGATGACGGAGGAGCGAGAGGGGGAATCCATTAGAAGGAGAGGGAGAGATAGAGAAGTGTGTGTGTTTGTGTGTGTGTGTGTTTGTGTTTGTGTTTTGTTGGCGAGACATGAAGAATTAGCGGGAGTCAGTTTATATAGGCGTTTTTTCTGTTAGTTTTATTTTTATTTCTGGATTCTGTTTTTACGGTGGTGGACGTGTCTCTCTTTCTCTAACTTCGGGTTTTGACGAGGGTTGACTGACGCGGCAATGGAATGGGGGTGGATGCATCATCATTTTCGTTAGGGGTAGGTTAGGCAGTTTATTTTTATAGATATAAAACCGAAACAAATTTTAATTTAGTATATTTTTATAGATATAAAGGGGGAATGACTTTACTTTAAATTTATAATATCTAAAATATTTTTATATATTTAATTGTTTTTAATGTCTTTAGTATATTTTTTATTAGATTTTCATGGTAAGAATCAATAACAATATAATACATAATTCACACATGATTCGATTCAGATTTTATATATCCAATATATCTTTTATTAAAAAAATATTTTAAAAAAATAAATGTTATGGCTAATTATTAATTTTTTCAAAACTTATAACATGTTGAATATATAATTTATTCATGCAACTTATTAAAACTAAGTACCAAATTCTAGTATATCAAACCTTTATTACATCTCTAAATAAATGGTATTTTGGATATATAGAGTTTAAAATTGATCATGTACAGGTAACATATGGTATATTTTTATTAATTCTAGCATAAAAATTTAGAAATAATAGATTGAAGATACAATATTTTTTTTAATATCAGATTAAATGTAATTATATATTAAGGTAGATTGCATACAACATTTAGATTACGAGGACATATATATTTTATATCTTACTTGAATATTCTCATATTCTTTTAAAGTTTGAGACTAGTCCTGTTTGGAGTTTATAATTACCCCTCTCAATAAATATGCTTTCTGATAATTAAATTTGTGTTATTTTCCTTGTAAGGATATAGAATATAGGGACATATATACAAAGCCATCCAAGAATTTTTAAAAATATATGATCCAATCCTAAAAATATTAGAAAATATTTCTACATTTAACCTAGCTAATCGTGTCTGTTAAAATTGAAGGTTGATTTAATTTTGATTATCAATCTGTTAAGTAAATGGGTCTTCAAACATGCAATTTAGAGTGAAATTTATCTTCATTTTCATTGTAATTGTAAACAAAAATTTATCTTCATTTTCATTGTTAAGTAAATGGGTCTTCAAACACGTAATTTAAATTTTAATTTATCATAAAAAATAAAAATAAATTATTTTGATATATTTTGGTATGAAAAATACTTTAAAGCAACTATAATCATACTCTTACATAAACCTTAATTTATATTAATTGTTTGTCTATGCAATACATCACCAACCATCACCCTTTGAATTTTAAAGATTAATCAATCTAAAAATTATTAATACCAATTTAAGATAGATCTTGAGCTTCGACTCGTTATCATGTTTAAAAGTTTTTTTTTCTAGTAAGTAAAAAGTATTATTTTTATAAGATTAATTTGGCAGTAAAAAATACTTTTCAATGATTTTATATATTAATTAAGACTATATTTATTTATAAAAAAATAATAAATGATATTGAATACTAATTTTAAGATTTGAGCTTGAAACTTTAATGAGTAGGCATGCTTTATTAACCACTAAACTAATCCTTAAAATTAAATTAAGCCATTATAACACCGATACTTATAAGTTATAACACTCATTAGTCTAAAAAATAAAAAATAAAAAACATTTAAAACATGCTATTAAACTAGATTAAGAATAGTTTAGAAGGGGAGATTAGGAAGGCATTAATCTACGCAAGCACCACGAAACTACTTGTAGTTTGGAAAGTATTTTCTTCTTTTTGCGGAGCAAGATTCTTTCATTAAACAAAGACTTGAGGGCAAAGGTCCGACTGTTGTGAGTGGTCAATTTTAGAACGTGAATTCTCATTAATAGGATGGCGAGCTGCACGTGACATTCTTTATTTGACACCTGTGAGTCTGTGACATGAAGTTGCTGGCTGTAACTCTTGGCAATGACTGCTCCATCCTGGCCTTACATTGCATTTGTCCACTGTGGGCTGTTTGTTTCTGCGTTTCAAAAGTGTTTTTAAAAAAATTTAAAATTTTTTTATTTTTTTATTAACTTCAAATTAATATGTTTTTAGTGTTTTCAAATTATTTTGATGTGCTGATGTCAAAAATGATTTTTAAAAAATCAAAAAATATCATTGACATGCATTTTGACACGAAAAGCTATTTGAAAAGCAACCGCAACCACACTGCCAAACAAGCTGTATGATCAGATTTGGCAGTCAACGGTCAAGATTAATCTCTTAAGGTTAATTAATGCCATTATAAGTGAGTATATTTCCTGACAAGAAAGCAATTATATAAAAGAAGCTTACTTAAGAAACTAGAAAAAGAAAATTATAATTACTAAGGAAAATGTGAAATCCGAAATTCTCCATTTCAAAGCCTCGATTTCCATGAGGATAGAATGGGCAAGTTTATTAATTTGTTACATCTCTACAAAATTTTTATTACATACATTAATGTCATACACTTTCGTGGTTAAGAGAAAAAGGGTGATGGCTAGGTGGTTAAGGAAAAGACAAAACATAAACTTATTATTTTAAAAATATTTTTACATATTTTTTTTTTTTATAATTACCATGTCGTGAGGGCATTTTGATATTTTTAATTTTTTTAATGATTAAAGTTGTTGGAACATGCTCTGCACGTCCCAACGCCTGGGTGGTATTTACGTTATTTAGAAGGTGTTTGTGATACAACCTAGTTGACATAATTGGCATTTCACTGTCTTCCTAGATGTGACGCCATATCTTCTTTTATTTGGGGTGGCGCGTGGCAACTTGTAGTGGTCAGTTTGTCTCCGGTGATCATTTGATTTTTTTCTCCAGTCTTTTCTCTCTCATTACAGATAATATATACATTTATCCTTTATATTTTTTACTTTTCAATTTCATTCTTTATTCTATTAATTTCTTATCCCGTTTCTTTTTCATTTATAATAGTTTTTATTTTTTCAATCTAGTCCTTTAATTATAATTTCTTATATGTTTGATTTTTTATTTTGATCATTGTTTTTAAAAAAATTTAATTCTATCCCTAGCACTTTCATTGAAGTTTTTTTTTTCCCATTCAATTTCATCCTTAAATTAAGTGTGATGAACAAAATTTGATACATATTTCATTTTATGTTAAGAAATATCTTGATCTTACTTGTATAAGCTTTGCAATTTATATTTTAAATTTTTTATAAAAAAATAATTTGAAACAACCTCCATAGTATTTTTTTAAAAAAAATTATAACTCGCAATCAAACACGGATAAAATGACCAATACATTCGTTGTTGGTGTATAATATGAGAGTTGGGGAGATACATATAAAACACTTTGTTTTTGTCGTTTGTTTCAGTTATTAGTAGGGGTCCATGTACAGGTTCTTGTCGTAAGATTGATTCTGCAAGATACGTTTTGTTGGAGGGATATACACTAGACGACATTAAATGAAAATCACCATTGCTGCACCAGATTAACTACAAACAAATGTAGCTTCAAAGAATACCATTACTTTTTAAAAATTCTGAAGTATTGCTGAATCCACGACGAGACATGCAGTCTTTTTTTTCTCAAGCAAAAGTGAAAAAACACTTCAATTGAGGACAGTATTGATTTATATGTCTAACGAAGACCATTATCCTTGTACCCTTTAATGAAATATAAAATTTATTATTTATATTAATTTTAATATTCATTTTTTTGAATGTTTTTTTTTCTCTTTTACTAAATAGGTTTTTCTTTTCAATTCCACCCTGCAATAAAATATATAATTTATCTTTTATTATGATTTTAATTAATATTCTTTTAATTGTTATTTTTTATTTTAAATTCTTTTGCATAATTGATTTTTTTTAATTTTATCCTTTAATATTTAATTGATTAAAAATTAAATTTCATATTTTTTTAGATAAGATGCTTTGAGTCTAATGGTTTGGGTCATATATTTAAATATTTAAAGTAAGTTGATATTTTTTGATACTAGATTATTCTAATATCATTATTTGAATTGTGGGTTTAATAGGATAACTCAAGTTAGGTTAATCTTATTATTGAGTTTATAAGGTTGTCATGTTAACTTGGGTTGATTAAGGTCAATTTTTTTAGGTTTTTTTTTTGCCCCATTCCATCCTTATATATTTAATTGATTGGAAATTGAGTTATATTGTTTATTCCTATTTAGAGAAATATTTTGTTTTTCTAGATTATCTTGGTCACTTTTTTTTTAAGAACGTGGTCAATATTAATGTCGTTGTCTATTTTTTTTAATCACATAATTAAAAAAAATCAATTTATTTAACTTAATCATGTCTATAATTCAAGTCATGTTTTTTTCCATGTGATTTACATGATTGATCAATTGATCTTGCTATAAATTATTTTTCTCCTCCAAGATTTGAAACATATATAGGAGGAGAACATATCAATAAAAGTTTATCAAGAGAATATTTGTATACGTGCTGGATATATTAATGTTGTTCTGGGCAACGAACAGACCATTAATGTTTTCAGTTTTCAACTTGGATCCTCTCATGATCAATCAAAATTTTAAATGCCAATTGAATTAGATCAGAATTAAACAAAAAATGTAAATAAGAGGTTATTCAAAAACGTTTCGCCCCCTCTTGTTTGTACATGTTAAGTTTATCAAGCTTAAGATATTAGCCATGTAAAATAAGAGGGAAGTTCCACAAATTACAAAGCAATATCTCTTCTTCTGGATTGTAACTCTGCAAAAATACAGAGGGACAGACTACGAAGAAAATGTCGTATATAATGATAATAATAATAATAATAATAATAATGAAATTGCGCCTAGCATGCCGTTTTCATCCTTTACATCATCTTGGACAAGATCCAATGTCACGAATGAATTAACAGGGTGAAGACACCCGTTATTATTTTGTTTTAGGCTGGCTGGCGGGGCTGCCCCTGGCGGCACGTGTTTAATTACTAAAACGTGCATGCTGCTAAATGTACCTCCAAAACTTCTGGTTCAACAACCATTCACAATGTGACACGTAATGCATATTTCCTAATTTTTTGAGATTTAATTTCACGATTCTTCTAATTTGACTTCCCGTAATTCTCCAGGTCATGCGAGTTCAAAAATCTTGTCTCCTTCATATTTTTTCATAGAGTTACTCTTGATGCATGCTTGGAAAGCTCCTTATTCATCATTCATTAAAGTTGATTTGTTTTTATATTTTAAAAGTATTTTTTAAATTTATTTTAAATTAATTATTATTTTGGTTTTTTCAGATATTTTAATATGCTAATATTAAAAATAATTTTTTAAAAATAAAAAAATATTTTAATATATTTTTAAGCAAATAAACACTTTAAAAAACAAATATCATTATATTTTTAAATACTATCCTAGTCAAAGAATCTAACTTGTTTTTATTCAGACTCATGTTTTTCTGGCTTTCAATTGATTAATTTTAAAGTAAAATAATTGAAAATGTTAAACAAGAGCTCATGAAAGGATTTTAACATTAATTTCTTGGATTTTGAGAGTGGAAGATGTTTTTCACTCTCAAAATCCAAGAAATTAATTAAATCTAGGAATGTGATGATTTCTAAAAAAGCTAGGAATGTGATGATTTCTTTTATGAAATGGTACTTGTTTCATTTAAATAATAAAAATGACTTTAAGAATATCAATAAGGCATAAATGGGTATTAATTAAATCATGTAGTATTTCGAGCACAAAACTATATTGTTTTCGACGTTAAACAATTTAATATATTTGATTTTACAAAATTAATAGCAAGGGTGAAGAATATTCTCTTCTTGCTTCCTAGTCATGATCGAGACAGAAACAAAACCAGCGAGGGATACATCTCTAGCTAGCTAGTAGGTCCAGGTCTCACCTTATGACCGACTATATATTAAAACCTTCCTGACTATTGTCCTTCTTGTGTCATAAGAACATCTTTTTTCCAAACAAAAAACTAATATTTCATTTTGTGGGTAGTGATCCACTCACCGACAGAAGAAGAAGAAGAAGAAGATGATGATGATGATGATGATGATTTGGCAAACCCTAGATTTTGACCTTGAATGTGGCCTTTGCTTCGAAGGAAAGGAAAAAAAAAGTAATAAAAGAAAAGAGTTGTATGTAAAAGTATACGATGAAATATAAAGAGATGAATCATAATAGTTTAGTACTGCACTTGCACTGCCAAAATATATATTAGCGAGAAAATAAAATAAAATAACTGATGAAAAATATTTTGTTAATAATTTTTTGATGAAAATAGTGATGAAATATTTTTAATAAAAATAAAGATGGTTCCATCAATATTTAGTATATAACTTTCTTGTTTAACTGAAAAAAAAAATAGATATCATTAATATACAGGAGGATAATCTTTCTTCCTAGTAAAATGGTTGCTGCTTAAGATTTTATTATATATATATATATATATATATATATATATATATATATATATATATATATAATAGCTTAAGAAAGAAATTCTTAGTAAAGCTAAATGACAATTACCAATAATTAAGTGTAAAACCTTGAGGGGTATAGCTCAACTAGTTAGGTTTTAGGTTTGTTTTTTAGAGATTACCAGTTTAAGTTTCACAAATCTCAGGGCCACTGGAGACTTATATGATCGTTAAATTCAGGACCCGTGAGATTAGTTGAGATATGCGCAAGTTGTCCTAAACACCCATGTTAATAAAAAAATAATAATTAAGTGCAAAACTACTACATTAAAAGTGCAAACAATTATTAATAATAATAAGTTATTATTTGTTATTGTGGTAGCGATTATTTTTTAAAATTAATTTTTCATATTAGCATATTAAAATGATTCAATATATATATATATATATATATATATATTAAATAAATTTTAAAAATATTTTTTAAATGTATAAAAAATAAACACCCTCTGAATTATAAAGGCTGTCCCAGCTGATCTTAAAGTCTAATTTGGCTAATTAATTCTTAACAACCACACAATGATCTCTAATTTGACAGGCAAACAACCTTATAATGCATGCAATTAATTAATGTCCTCTTTGATTTGCTGTCATTGTTTAAACTGACAGATTTAATTTGTGGCCCTTGTTATCATTTCCTTAATTACTACTACGTGATTATCATTCAGCTTTCTGTCTCCAAATCCTCTAGCTGATAACTAATTATTACATAAGGTTTTGGATAATCTTTCTTTACTGTGCAACAGTTGACGATAAAAAGTCGTGGAACAATCACCAATGTTCAGAGCTTATATAAGAGTATGGTTGAAAATATTGTAGATATTATTTTTTAAGATATTTTTTAATTTGAAAAATTTATTTTTAACATTACAAATTAAAATAATCTAAAATTATTAAAAAAATAATTTAAAATAAAAAAAATTCAAAAGCACTCACCAAACACCCAAAAAAACACTCATCATGTAAAGAAAGAATACGGAAATATGGCTGATAGTTATCATATTGATATTCAAGAACATGTATTTGTCTTTCACGAAACATTATTTCATGGCATAAAAAAGAACAAGTCCTCTATCTTAAACTGGAAGATATATAAAAATTGGAAGTTGTTTTCCTAATTGACAATCAATTTATAGTATTGGATTTTTTTTTTGTTTTTACCTAGATGTTTTCATATTTTTTAAAAAGATAAGACTAGTCTTATTTGGTGTTTGTGGTTTCTAATAAATAAATTTTTATTTTTATTTTTGTAGGGGTATGATAGTGTTTTAATCGCTAGAATAATACCTTATTATTAATTTATATTATTGAATTTGAAGATTTATACTCTACTTCTTGCTGAGAAACAAGTAATATCATATCAAACAATTGATGATCGCTACAAAATGCTTATTAATTAAGTGTTTATGAAATAAAAGGTAGGCTTATAATTAATTTTAAGACTTGATAATTACTTCCACCCCTCTCTATTTTGGATGTCATAACACTCTACACTCTCTGTTTTAAAAGTCCTGTACTTTTCATCTTCTTTTATATTTAATATTAATTATGATTGCACTTCTGCCTCCCGTTAAAAACATGTTAACTGGCCACAGAAATTGGTTTTATTTTTAATCAAAATTCTATAAAAGAATCAAATAACCCCTAAAAATATAATGAATGCATAGAATATACAATTAAAATGTTTATTTATTATAAAAAAGGGCCAAAGACCAATACATAAGCCAAGGCTCCAAATACGCCCGCGGCTCACAGTGTGAGAAACAAGCAAAACAAGACCAAAATATACAAAAATAAAAAACAAAGAAAATCAGATTTGCGACATGACATCAGCCAATCTAGCTCGGATTCAAAACAAAAGATATCACGACAGAGGTAGCGTAGTGTTGATCATTCCAAAAATAGTTTATAATATGATTAAATAAACGATTAAATGGTATAATCATTTCGAACCAACCAAGCATGATTTCACAATTGATCTGAACTATATATAAACGATATTGTCTCAATCATCTTGCAGAAGCTTTGATGTTCATCGTCCAATCCCAAAAAATGGTCGGGAAATTAATAACACGATACCTCTTTTTTTCCCCAACATCCATTTATATATGTCCAATCCATCCAA
This sequence comes from Populus alba x Populus glandulosa, assembly GCA_033617975.1. Lineage (NCBI taxonomy): Eukaryota > Viridiplantae > Streptophyta > Magnoliopsida > Malpighiales > Salicaceae > Populus > Populus alba x Populus glandulosa. The sequence continues at coordinate 7,108,378 of CM066151.1, forward strand.
TAGCCAAAATTGGTCGGAAAAATGCCATTATAATTTGTTTTCCACGGCTCAATGATGATCCATTTATTGGCACCCAGTTTTTACCACGTACTGTGATTAGTGGGCCAAAGAAAAAGTTGTTTTCATGCTCTGCTTTTGACTTTTGGGGTGTACGTATTATCCACTATATATCAAAGAGATTAATTAGAAGTTACTCAATTCACATTCCATGTATCACTTGATTAAGACCAAAAAAAAAAAATTGTCAGAAAGGGATGTTTTGCTTCGAGATCTTTTAAGAATGAAATGAAATTGATATCAGTTAAGAAAATATTACCTATGAGAGTATTGTTTTATATTTATATATGAAAATTTTGTTTGTTTTTCTTAAAGCTATATCCTATAAGTTATTTTATGAGCTTATATTAAAAATAAATTCAAACAAAAATAATAAAAAAAGATGAAACTCGTTACTCATAAAAAATTGATAAGAATATTTTCACTTAGAATTTCTATTTGAATTGTATTTATTAATTTTTTTTAAAAAAAATAAATTCAAAAAATAATTAATAGAATATTACTAATTACTTCAGATATTCTATAATTCCAACCAGATAAATTCTATAAACCCAGAAACTCCTGTTTAAAATTGAAAGACACACATATATATTCCATCATTCTCACCTTTAGTGTAACTGTTCCTTTTATCACTTAATTGATTCTACGGTACCAAATGCCAAATACCGGTTTCAAGGAGGCATAAATTGTGGTGGCTTGAAAAAGAAATAAAAATAGAAGAACACTTGTCCAAGTTGCCATGAAAGTGGATATGCATTCGAGTTTTAGAGAGAGAGATGTCCAATATATAGCATATAACATAAGAATTCGCAAGTAGTTGCAGTAATGGTGGCAGAGAATAGATGAAAGAGGTCAAATTGCCACTCTTCCAAGTTCAATTCCATTCCACGAGAGGGCTGCTGGAACAAAGAATATGCAGTTCTTGATCAATCAGAACTCATATATATATATATATATATATATATATATATATATATATATATTTACAAATCTCTTTCTTTCTTGGTTTACTCTTTTTTTATATATTATTATTATTATTAATAATAATGTAAGTATCTAAATCAGTTTAAGCGTATCTTGACTAATCTCACGAGCTTTAAAGTTAACGATCATGTAAACTTCCAGTGATCATCATATTAGCAGCCATAAGATTTAAATTTAAAATTACATAGAAAATAAATCTTTTAATTCTAAACTATTATTACTGGCCATTTAATTAGATGGTTTGCTTCTTGGTTTACTTAATAACACATCAGGATTCGTTGGCAGTTTTTCATCTTTATTTTTAATTTCTTCTTCACATTAACACGTGATAAAAGAAGGAGGAAGTAATTTGTTGCCTAATCTTCACGATCTCAATAATAATAAGTAACAATATTCAATCTAAAGTCTCCTAATTAAGAAAATATTGAATAATTTTACCAATCAAACTTTTAAAAAAATATTTTTTACCAATCTACGTGTGTGTGTATATAACAAACGCTATACAAAGGCGTTGAAACCATGGAAGGTTAAAGTGTTTTGCAGCGGTCGCTTCTGTCATGATTGCTGCGTAATGGTAATCCCGTTGGGACGACAATTACACTTTCCCACAATATGCAATTCCTCTCTTGGACGCTCCTACCCTCTTTTTTATTTTCTTCTAAGAAAACCTAACACTTAGTGTTCTTCAAGCAGTCGTCTCACCTTCGAGACTAGAGAATATTGCTCGTTATTTGTTTATTATATGATGATTCGAACTCATTTTTTTCATATAAGTGAGATATAATAATTAATTTCATACAGCATTGGGCTTTATACTTGCAAGCTTTCCGTGAGTTAACTACATTATTAGATTTTTATACATGCAGGACAGGAGTATTTGAATTTTAAAAAAATTGCACGTGATATATCCATGGTTTTTATGTAGATGAATTGTTCAATATATCAAGAATCGTACTCCCTCTACATATTTCACATAGAAGTAAGATTTATGAATAATTTTTACAGTGAATATCATATTTAAACGAATTTTACAACGAATCTCAAGAAGATGAACAGCACAATTCCCAGGAAACTTAATAATAACAACGATTATAAATCATACAGGACGTCAGTACCTGCAATAGTGCAAATATTTTTATATTCTATACAATAATGTAAGACATTGCATTCACATGACAGGCACAGGCACATATTCCCTCCGCGTTGCCGCATAATTAAACGCGTAAAGGTGGCCCATGCATTTGATATGGAGATGATGAAGATGCTGTTTTGTGTTTATGATCATAGCATCTCCTTTTCTTTTCTTTTTTCATGAGAAAATTCGTTTTTTTTTCACTAAATTTTACATATAATTTTGTTTTAAATATTAGTTTTTTTGAAGTTAAGATAACATATTTTCAATTCTTGAAAATCTATTATTTATTTTATATGCAAAAATCAATATTTTTAAATCTATTTTTTTTTAAATCATAACCAAACATATTTTTTATCTAAAAAACTATGGAAAAAGAGAGAGAGAGAGAACAGTATGGGTAGATGGCTGACTAGAAGCCACGTTTCTGCCAACATTTGTCAACGCAAATCAGTCGTGGTAGATGATTGACATAATTCCGGCAAGACGTTAGAATATCCGGCTAGCATGATTTTCTTCTTCTTTGTGCGGTTAATTACGCTTAGAAAAAACCTTAATTTCTTGATTACAAAGTGAAAATTGGACCTCATACCACCATCTTAGAATGTAGTTCATGAGCTTGAAAGACTTCCATCGATCTTTCTTGCTTGTCCGAGCATGAGAAAGTTGATTATTGTGAGTATTACAAGCACCATTGATTCATCTTGATAATCTATTGATGATGTTGCATTTCATGATATGTAGAGAAATGTGAAAGGAATAATGATCATTTACCCACGACCTTGGTGCAAAATTCAAAATGACCAAACACGCACACATATTAACATGCATCAAGATTCATGCATCTACATTATGAGCCTTCAAGTGCTTGTTGAAATACATGATCTTGAATCCATATCCCATAAGGTTCATATGATTTTCGATTATGGGAACTTATGAACCCTAGGTAAGACCACACTTTTTGAAAATTTCTAAGATTTTTTAAGTATTAAATTATTTTTTATGTGTTTTTTTTTTGTTGATACGAATCTTAAAAAATAAAATAAAAAAATTATTTCAATATATTTAAAAAATTATTTTTAAAAAATAACATATACTATACTTTCAGACAAATTCTTAATTTGCCTCTCACCCCTGTATTTTATAACTTAAGCCTTAATTTCATTTGTAATGTTTTAGTATATTATTTAATCACATTGAGTAACAAACCGGATAATTCAGGTTGATAAAAATAACAATTTTATTGAATTAAAAGAAATTAACTACAAAAGATCTAATTGAAAAAGATAAAAGATAGTTCATCAGCATACTCGTTGCTTTGCTTGGGTTTCCATAAAATCCTATTGAAAATTGTCCAATCCTCTCTCATGACTTAATAGAAAATCTCATGAGTTTTTTCATAATCTAGCTAGAATTCTACTTAAATATATAAATAAATTCAAATTATTCAAATTTAAATGTAAGAGATCCTCTAAATAGAAGTAAATTAAGACTAATAATATTATACAGTGAACAAATTTAACCATTAAAAATTATCCTTAAAAAAATCTTTAAACTTCAATTTTAAATAACGATATAAAAATTAGATCCGCTTAATACTTGGATTAAGTATAAAATAATTGAGGTGGATATAAATTGATTCGGATACCAACAATTAAAAAAAAAAGTTTGGACAAGTGGCGAGTAACATTAACTCCTTAGCAAGTGAGATAGCAACATGGTAGGTTAGAAATTAAACATTGCGTGGCATTTAATTTAATATCCAAAACTGCAGTCGACTTTCTAAATGTGGTTACAGGACCCTACCTCTACCATGTCTGAATCTCAAGAGTCTCACGTTATTGGTTTGCCAGGCAAGTTGGCTCTACTATTGACCTGCCTCCATAGATGAGCTCCCTTTCACATTCAACCTCATAACGTGTCTATATATAAATATATATATGCTATGGCTTTTATGCAACTTTACCGAACAAATCCTTAGAATTGACCCTTTCACGCACCCTTTTCCTAGACTTTCGGGGTTGTATATGCGTCGGTTGAGAGAGCATGCTATATATTATTTTGATATTTGTTTTTTAAAAATTTATTTTTAATATCAAAATAATCTGAAAATATATATAAAAAATAATTTAGGTCTAATTATGGGTGGGTTTTCAAGGCATTACAAATTTCATTGATGTAATTATTAGTTAAGTTGGATGATGCTTGTCATTGAAAAAGAAATGGTGCCATGATTTCAAAGAACATGTTCTTCGAGTCATGTTGAACGCTCCATTAGAAGGTACTGGCTTGTTTTGAGCCAATGCCTGAGAGGGGAAAAAGCGGTCATGTCAGCTGTCAGCTTCATGATCTCTTACCATCTCACAGAAATTTGGGAGCCTTGACCGTGAAAGGTCCTGTCCTCCGATGTCTCATCATTTAGGTCTTGAATCTTTGCGTTTTCGCCGCCCATTGTAAATTTGTCCTTCCTTTTCTCACCCATGTTTTTCTTTCTCTATTTTTTCTCCTGTGAAATCTGGTTCCTGTTAATGGATGATTTGTGCTTGCTTCGCGTTGAAGTCCAACATGTATTTTTTTATTTTTTATTTAAAAACTATGTTATTATATTTTTAGATTTCTTAGATATATTGATATAAAAAATAAAATTTACATTATTTTTATATATTTCTAAGTAAAAATATATTTTAAAAAGTAATATCTACACACACAAAAAGCATGTAAAATGTTAATCTTCCATCTAGAAGGGCATATGGATGGTTTTCAAAATGAAATTATACCTTAGAAATATATTTCCAATTTTGTAATCCATTGCTGACACGTGGAAAATTTGAACCCAAGAGAAAAAAGAGGTAAAGAATGACAGACAGAAAACGCAGTACTAGTTTTGGGGAACTGAACTTTGGTCGGGATTTTTTTTTTCATACTAAGTTACTTTTAAATATTATTTCCCGAAATAGGGTGCTCCTCTTAATCTTCTTTTTAAAAACATTAAATTCACATTAAAAAAAAATTAACTTGCAATATCCATATCATTTTTTTAAAAAAAATTATCTACCAGTAATTATTTAAAATACATCAAAATAATATATTTTTATTTTTTAAAATATATTTTTAATATCACCATATTAAAAAGATTTAAAAATAAAAAAAATATTTTAAGACAAAAAAAAAATTATTTTTTAAAAAAATACTTTTAAAATACAAAAATAAAAAAACTTATAATATCAAAAGTTATCGTTGAACGGTTTGCTTGGAACCAAAATATTCCATCACGAGAATGGTCTTAGCCATAGTTTATGCCATTGTAGAGCCTTTTTCAAGTAATACCATTGAAGAAAGCAGAAAGCAGAAAGCAGAACAAGTAATACCATCACCAACCTACTACACCTGAAATCAAACTGCTCAATGAAGGGCGTCCCATTCTAACAGGACAAGACATCAGCCTCAAAAATTGCTTAGATTACATGCTATTCATAAGCTTATTGCATCAAATAAATAAAAAAATGTCAATAACATGAAAAAATATCAACGATGTCCATCATAAGCTATCCTTCCCCTCCTTGTCTACGTTCCTCTCTTGTCTTTCCTTTTTATTTCTTTATAACAAGATAATTGGAGATTACAACCTGACTAATTTCTACACTGTAAACTTTCAGGGAGTGATTGTTACATAGTTTGAGTGTGGACCAGACCAATCAAATTATCTGGACGCTCTAAACTAACCAATTGTAACAAACGGATCTAGTGCAACGATCAATGTGATTGGTTGTGTCTAAATGGACCAAGTGGCTGAGTCTGTAACAATCTATCACACTCAAGCGACCGCCTAAACCTGCTTGGCTACGGAATCTTATCTGCTTCTCGTGCAGGAAAATTTGTGGATGCGTACCTATAGAATATCCGAGCTTTTTGCACAAGCAAGAACCTTAGGGCGATAGCACAGAAAAAACCAGGTGCTTGTCAGGCACGTAGATGCATGTCAAGGAGCAGGACTGCACCAAAAGTTGTCAAGCTCGCATTATTGGCATGGTTCATAAGTTGATCCCGAATACCTCTCTTCAGATACAGGAGGGAAATACCAAAGGTTGGTATCCAGAAGTAGAGGATGCCGATTGGATCATCCACCGTATGCAACAGATATTATAGAACTGAAGGTGTGTATTCATTCTTATCATGGCAAGAAGCAGGAAGTTCCCCTGTCACAGATACGTGAAGGCAGAATTATGTAATTTAGCGATTCTAATGAAACCAGAAAAGGAAAAATAAAACACGGTGTGCACTTAAGGAAGCAAGGAAGCATAGATTCAGAGGTCTGAGGGGCGACAGGGTGTCGGATCTTCCATAATGTAACTAGTTAATGTTAAGTGTTTCAGGGAGAAATACCTTGAACCTCAATTAATATCTGTGCGTGAGTGCTTGTGTGTCAGTTTCTTTTCACAATTCACAAGTGTTAGGAAGACTGTACTCACCAGAAACAGAAGCCGTCATGAGGAATAAGTATTTCTTCCCAAACTATCACCTCAGACATGTATTTGTCTTATATTTGAATGTTGCTCTTCCACAATAACCCTCATGCTAGGCTCCAATCAACCTAGTACCTGAGCACCCATGAGAAAGCAGTAAAGCATATCCAGAAGTCTTTATCTTGTCTAAAGAACGTTATCATAACAAAAAATTCTAAAATTCATGATAAACAAGCTCTTTCCGGTTAAACTTTAAGTGGTCTTCACATATATTGAGGCATAACCACTGAATTGAGAGGTAACACAGAATTCCTCCTCAAATCCCTCTACCTGGGAAGGAGCTACCTTTTTTTTTCTCAGAAGGCACAACTTAAATCATGTTCAATAATACCCCAACAGTTTTCAAATCCAAATTTCTTTCACACAAGTCCTCCTCATTACATTCAAACAAACAGGCATAGAATGGTTCAAAATACCAAAATGAAAATGAAGACGTTAAATTTAACAAGCAGGAAGTTAACCTAACTAGTTAAAGGAAAAAATTGCATAGGCCAACAAACAATATCACTAGAAAGTAGGGAAGCCATCACGCATACCTGAATTCTTCCTGGTTGCAATCATCATATTCTCCATGCCTTGTGCAGCTTCAATCATGCCTTGCGCGTTGTAGGCTTGAATCATGGTAGCAAAGGTGATGCTGTCCGGCTTGCATTTTCTCCCTTCCATTTCCAGAAACAACTTAGACATCATTTCTATATCACCTGCTCGGCCATAGGCACTGATGACGCAGTTGTAGAATGGGGTATCTAGTACCACATCAGAGTTCTCCACCTGCCTCAGAATTGAATCAACCTTCATTATATGCCCAGCTTTACTGTAAGCACTAACAAGAGAACAGTAAGTGACATTGTTAGGCTTAATTCCTAGATGTTTCATTTTGCTGAAGTATTCCTCCATGGTCTCAATATCCCCGGCCTTTCCAAATGTCTCAATGATAATATTATGAGTAACAATTGATGCAGAAAAGAACCTTTTCTCCATGAATTCCAAAACAGACCTCATCTTGCCATACATGCCTGCTTTCCCATATGATCTGATCAGGATATTGAACGTCTTAATATCTTGCCTTAGACCCATTAACTGAAATTCAGTGTACCACTCCTCCATCTTGTCTATCCGCCCACTGCTCCCATAAGCCCCAATGATGGAATTAAATGTGAAAAGATCTGGAACAGAGCTGCCACTTTCAATCATATCTGTCAATGTGTTCTCCATTTCTTCAAACATTTTAGCCTTACCGTATCCATCGATGATAATGTTGTACGTAACAGTGCTACATTCAATTCCTAGATATGACATCTCAGCAAGAATTCCTCGAATGAGTTCAAAACGACGGAGTTTAATGCAACAGTTTATAAGTATGGAATATGTATACACATCTGGTTTGCATTCAGAGATTGCTTTCATTTCAACAACAATAGAAAACGCCTTGTCAAGTTGACCACTTTTGCCATAAGCACTCACAAGAGCAGTATAAACATCAATTGTAGGTTTGAGGCCATCAGACAGCATGACCTCAAAAAGCAAGCTGCCCTCCTCAGGTTGCCTGCACTTGCCAAGCATCATCAACAACTTGGTGTATGTTTTGGTTCTCGGCTCGTACCATTGTTGCTTACGAAGAAGTTCAAAAATCTAAAAACCAGACACGGACTTTATTTTAGAATATATGTATGCATTCTAAACACAAACGTCAGTAATCATAACAATAAAATACCAGCAAGTTTCTAGAAATTGCCAAATGCATTGCTTGAATTTAACAACCATCGTATAATGCCACGATCATGGAAAGTTAATCACTTTCTTGATAGACTAATGCACTTGTATAGCAATATCACAAATTCAAACTTGGCTCAGAGAAACAAAAGCACACATTAACCACCATCGACATAACTCAAATGAAACATAACACAGCAGACCTTAAACCAAAATCACATACTATAAAACATGAAAATAACTAAAAAAAACAATAAAAAGAACACAACTTCACAAAAAAAAAACCCACAAACCTTAAGAGCAGATTCCCATTGGTTTTCTTTTATAGCGTCGTCAAGAGCTTCTAAAACAGCTTTAGGCCAAAGGTTATTATATTTCTTAGAGTTGGCTTTTTGTTCAATAGCTTTTATAGCAGCTTCAGTTCTTAGAATCCTAGACAACTCCTTCTTGGATTGTCTTTGGAGCCCAGTTGAATTTGGGTCGGGGCACCATTTAGAGGATTGGATAGTAAGAAATTGTGGGTCTTGGTTTCCATTGGATCCTGTTAAGAGGTTTTTTGAAGGAGGGGTAGAGATTGAGAGTGACCAGCTCATGTTAGTGAAGGAAAGGGGTTGTGGCTGCATTGCGCCGTGAGTGGAGTTCAAGGAATTTGAGGCTTTAGAGGTCTGGGTTACTGGTCAGGGACAGCTTGGGTTTTGAAATTTGATGGAGGTGTTTCTGAAGGAAGATGGGATAGAAGTGAGCGCATTTTAGCAGAAGTTAACAAGCAAGAATCTAATTTTAGTGAAAGATAAGATGGGTACAAATACAATTATTTTCCACCAATTATCAATTTTATTTTTTATATTTTAATTTATTTTATATTAGATTTTAGTTCTTGTTGCTAAATTTATTTATTTATTTTTTATAAATTTCTCATAAAAATATAATTTATTTATATAAAATAAAAAAATAAAAAAATCAGATAAAATATTATAAAATTAAAAAAAAAACATTTTTTGTATTTTTATTAGTCTAGTCCTCATCTTTCAATTTCTATTTTCAACGCCATTGAACTCTGATTTGCGAAATTAAAACCCAGTCCACCTTTGAAAATCCTTAAAAACCAACCACATGCGAAACAATGCAAATCATAAGGAATGTAAATAAATAAATCAACAACATTAATGTGACTAGGAAGAATGAAATCGGAAGGAATAAAAACTCGATTATGTTATAACATAATAATAATAATGTTACGAAATGTGGTTACATGATTATAAGTGTAGCTAAGAGAAATAAACAATAAGGGTTGTTTTGAGTTTTAATAATTTTAGTTTTTTTGAGTTTTAATGTAATGTAAAAGGATTATTTTTATTATATAGCTCAAGATTTCTTATTTTTTATCAAATAAAAAAAAACAACTTTCAGAAAAAATTGTTTGATGACATGCAAACTATTGATTTGCTTTGACAATAATGGGTTGTTTTTCCCTCTGGCCTGGGCCTGTGGAACGAGAACCCTTGATAGGCTGGTGGGTTTCCTTGATCATGGAAAAAGCTTGCTGGGCGGCTCGGTGGTTCATCCACCGATTGGTCCATCAGCTCAAAATTCCAAATTGGATCATGATTGGTTTGTGCCATCGAATGGGTCGCATTAGTTGCAGTAATGTCATGTATGCTAGACCTTTTCTTTTCCTTCTTCACTGAGTTTAGACGAAGAAAATACTTCTGGGCATGGCTGGCCACCTGTGTAGGTGTTCTTGATTTAATCCCTTTTAATTTTATTTCATTTGTTTCTTAATTTATTTTTTGTCCTTATTCTTTTAACTTTTATATACTTATTATTTTTTTAATTTATTTATTTTTTAATTTTATCTTTAAAATTTTAATTTCATTTGATTTTTTATCCAGTTTTGATCTTTATTCTTTTAATAACTTCTTTTTATCCTCTTCTTATTTTTTTTTTTTTTCAATTTAGCTCTTAATTATTATTTTTTCACTCTTTTATACCATGTTTTCATCTTTAATATTGGTTATTAGGCTTTTAATTTTACAACTTACTCTTATTTTTTTATAGGTTCTTTTGGTTTTATATACTAAGTAGTAAGTTAGTTAATTTAACTATGATCGTCTATATGTTTTTAGCATGTCACGGGCCAGCGATCAGCTAATTACAATAAGCTGATGGCTTGATGATTGCTAAAAAAAAACTTTTGCAGGTTTGAATGATGGGCCAAAGGCCCATAATTGGAATTTACTTTCGACTGTCATTTGCATTTCTTGAGTATAAATCTGCTAGGATAGTGGGCTGGAAGTTAGCAAACGCTGAAAGCCCTTCGGTTTTGAGTTCAAATTGCCCCATATTTTTTTAAGAATTAAGGATATATTTAAGAATGTGATTGTGTTCGTGGTTATAATTTAAATTTTTTTTTTATTTAGAAATTTATTAAAATATTATTTTTATTATTTTTTAAAAATTATTTTTAAAATCACCATTATAAAATAATCTAAAAATATATATATATATTTTAAAAAATACAAGTTCACCAACGTTTCCAAACACCTTTACTAATGAGATTCAATATGCAAATAATTTTATCCTTCCAATGGATTTCAACGACCCCAATCCAAAAACAAACGACCACGTTTAGCCTGTACATTACAAAATGGGCCCCCAAATCATTGAAATTAGGAGCTAGAATTTGTCACGCTCACATGCTAGCATTGACGGTATTTGAGAAGAGAAGGACCTTAATCACTACAAATTTTCAACTTCGGCGAATGGGATTATTATGAAATTTAATGTTCATATTACTTGTACAACAATTTTTTATACAGTTAAATAAACAAAAATTAATCCAAGTAAAATTTTTAATCAATACAAGTTAAGCGTAAACAGTATTTTAAAATGTGATAACAGTTATTTTTTAAGATATTTTCTATTTAAAAATATATTAAAATAAATTTTTTATTTTTTTAAAAAAATAATTTTAAAATCAATATATCAAAACAATTCATAAATATAAAATATTTAATTTAATTTTTTTTAATAAAATAATATTTTAAAAAACAATTTTAAAATACGCCGTAATATTTATGTCCGGGTGAGGCCAAGTATGCGATCAGATGATAGCGAACGAAGCGTAGAAGTATGGAAACATTTTCCTTCACGAAACGGGTTCGGATTGGTTGGAGTTTGCACAAAGCTCTCGAGTGCTAGGAATTTTTTAAATTCGAGTGGATCACCAGTCCCTTGTCTTGTACGAACCTGATCTCTCGAGACTTGAAGTATTATTATTTTTTTAATCAGAAAGATCCCAGAGGCCCAGAATAATTCCATTCAAATGGGAGACCAAGACAATTCCCTTCAATAATCGACCAGGGGAGGTTTCATCTGATTTGCTTTTGTTCCGAGTAGGTGAGTAATAAAGCCTGTTCTGCTTTTTTAAATTGATTTTCTCACTTAAAGTCAAATCTATTTTTCACATCTTATAAAACAAGTATTCATATTAGAACCAGAACTCGAAGATTATAATCTAATTGTTTTTAAATGGTGTTAAAATTACAAAAATTACTAATTTATTATTTTTAATGTGAAGTGATGAGTAAAATAATCAATTTATGGTAGTAACTAAATCATTTTATGGTATCTTTAAAACTTAAAAATCAGGCGTAGTGAGAATCCCGAGGAGGTTCCCTGAAAAAAAAGTACTCGGATTTCCTTCCACATGCATAGGATAGAGGATTATTACCGTTGAATTCAACCTCGAGATTCGAGCGGAAATGTACGATGTTATTTATTTCACTCCGAGCGCGTCGTCAAGTGCTGTTATAGTCAGAGATTTTAGGCCAAGCCTGCTGGCTCGCCCGGTCTAAGGAAGGAATGGGTTTTAGTTTTTGACCTGATTATTAAGTTTTGACCTGGTTATTTAGATTTATTTTTTTAAAAAATAAAATAAAAATTAATGGGTTATAACCAAGTTTTTAACCAGGTTTTGCCAGATCAAATTAATTTTTTTTCTATTTTTTATTCAACTTGTTATGGTTATATCCTCGGATCTGCCAGGTCCTGAATAGATTTATCGAGTTGGGCTAAATTTTAAAATTATAGTTATAATATTCAGTTTATGTGGAGTCTAACACAAAATAAAATAAAAATAAAAACACCCTATAAAAAAATATTTAGAAAAATAAAACATTTCAAAGAGTCATCTATAAATAGTGAGTGGTGTGTTTATATTTTTAAATTGTAAATAGCTAGCATAGTTTACAATAAGAAAATAGGAGAGAGAAACAAAGAAAAAAAAATCTTGGAGGCATGCTAAAATTTTAACTATTATATTATTAGTATTATTAAAAAAAATTAATAAAATAAAATTTTAAAATACAATTGACATTAAATATTATGTGTCACATGGGACATTTAAAGATGGTTAGGCTCACTTACTTTTGAATGGCTCGTTTAGCCCACTCTTATCACTGTTTATAACTCGGATATTATGTTGGGATCTTTCTGACCAGGTAAAATTGTCATCAAAACTTCAATGTGTCTGGAATATTTTATTCTTTTTTCTTTTTTGTTTTTCTCTCTTCTCATAATATTTGAAGAGACAAAGGGTAACAAAAATATCAAGGTATATTAAAGCTCATAACAACATTATTAATATGTTAAAAAAAATCTTAATGATTCATTAAAAAAAATCTTGACAATATAAATTTAACAACATTAAAAAATATCATTAATATTAATCAGAGTAAGTTACATGAGTTATTAAAAGATTAGTGAGTTTGGTAACCTTTAAGCAATTTTAATGATTCATTTGTTAGTGGTGATTTTTTAAAATATTATTAGATTTATAGATATTTTTAATTAGACTGGTGATTTTATTGTAGAGGTTTTGATATACTTCAAGGATTTTTATTTTTATTTTTTCTCTTTCTTATTTTACTTAAAATTGTGTCGTGCATTTTATACTCAGAGAATAGTTAGTGACCCGTGACTCGTAAGTCGCCTCATGTTGTCCGTAGCATTCTAGATTGTGCTCTTCTTTTAAATATGTTATAACAGTGTGTTGTTTTTTCAAAAAAGATTTTTACCGTGGTAGACTAAAAAAAACTCTCATATATTTTTAGATTATTTTAATATAAAATTTTTTCTCGTTTTTCTTGCTGTTGACAAAGGAGAAAGATGAGTGCTGGCAGGTGTCTAAAAGGATGATAGTAGTTATGGTTAAGGTATTTTTTATTTAAAAATATATTAAAATAATTTAAAAATATAAAAAATATTTTTTTTAAATAAAACGTGTTTTTTAAAAAACAGAGGAGTAGCGGTGGCTTCGTTTTATTGTAAAAGGGTAGCATGAGGTTCATGATTATGGAGGATAATGATGACGTGTTTTAAATAATTGTGTTTAATCGTGGAGATGTTCGTGGTTTGATGTTTGCAAATCCACTTTGAGTTCGTAATCGTGAGCAGAGCGGGAGAGATTTTTTATCCCCGCACTTATTATTTCGACGACAAAAGAGATTTTCTATTTTAGTTTTTTTTATTTGATTAATATATATTTTTTAAATTTTAATTTTTTTAATTAATATGAGTATTTGTGATACTTTATGTGTACTTCAACTAATTCTATAAGTTCTAAAATTAATAATTATATAAATTTCTAGTGATTTTATAATTTATGAGACTCGAACTGATGATTTAAAAAAAAACAAATTTAGTACTTAATTAATTAAATTATACTGGTTTAAATTTTTTTAATTTTAATTAATATATAAACTGATATGAAAAAAAAAAACATCTTTATTCACGCAAATCGAAGGGATTGATTTGCAATCAAATCTTTCCTTCAACCATCCAACTATGATGAGGCGGTACCACCCAGAAGGTCATTGGCGCGTGACGTCAATCTTGCATGTCAGGAAAGGAACAATACATGGATAGATTTTGTAATTAGCATAAGACTCAGGGGCATAAATGAACGATGATGCAACCATCGACCTCCTAACAACCGGAGTCACGGGTCACTACGCGGCGAACGGTACGCGAACATTCAAGGAAACAACGCGGTTTTCCCACCTCCTTTAAACATGGAAAGCAATTGCAACGAAGCCCTTTTTATCTTTGCTCTATTTATCACCATCGTTTTCTTTTCTTTTTTCAGAAAATGGAAAAATTAAAATTGCAAGCGTCAAGATATAAATGATCAATAAAGAGTGCACACGTGTACTGTATGAAGTCTCAACATCCTTGCACGTTTTGGTTCTTGACATAGCGTGGCTCTACGTATGACAAGCACATTTTTTATTTAGTAATTTTTCAATTGACAGATATAATTATATAGTAAATCGAGTCCCTCTACTATAAAGAGTTTCAATTTGACCCCTGTAAGTAAAATTAAACATCTTTTGTCACGTAAAAGGATATTTCTCATCGTATTTAACGCTCAGTAGTAAAAAATATCCCCTCCTCCACTTTAGAAAAAAGATAAACGTGTTTTTTTTCATCTTAAAAAATAGTTAATTATAATTTAATGAAGTTTATCAAAATAAATGAATTAACCGTCATAGTGCAAAAATAATAAATAGGTTTTTTTTTATCAATATATTTACTTCAACTAGCTCTGATTGATAATGGTAAAAATAATAATAAAAATTATTATCTAGTTTTATAGTAATTAATATTTTTTTATTTTGTTTCATAACACTAATCAAATATAATTTTAATATGTAATATTAAAAAAAAATCAAGACCAAACAATTACATATTGAATAGCTCATCTTTCCAACTCTATTGCGGGGATATTGATTCAAACCTTTTCATACCTTAAAATATAAATTTCTGGCGGCTTCTTAATTATTCTCGTGGTTATTACTCAACCCAACAAATAAAATATCACATCATAATATAAATAAAAATTAATAATATATTATAGATTATTTAAAATGAACAAAGATTCGTGGTCAAAACCACAACGAAAATAACGTGGTAATGGCTCTTGCTCTGTAACATTTTTAATTATTTTCTTCCATGATAGAAACGTATGAAAAAGGACTAGAAGAAGAAAAGTAAGTTACCGATAATAGAATTTCGTAGAATGCGAGGGCACATTATGCAAATAGGCACATTTACCAAACAAAATAAATATGAAAGATGTGAAATTAATTAGGAAACGAAGCCCAAAATATATTGTAATATTACATTTGAAAGGAAAGTCCAGCTGGACATAGACAGAAACCAGCCGATATATATATTCAACAAGCCTTATTTATACCCTAAACACAAACCAATCTCTTCTGTTTCATGGGTTCTGACGTTTGGGACGTTTTCTAGCAACTCATCTTCTGCTTCGTTTTCCTTTTCTAGTCTCTCTCTCTCTGTATTTTTTTTTTGCTAAGAAATAATATTTTCGAGAGAGAGACTCAGGAATATACACATACAAGATCTGAATATGGGGGGAAAGTATATGGAGATGTTTCGAATAGCTGCAAGATTTCATTCTCATTGCCCACAAACTGCTCGCGTGTACTACCATCCGCCGCCTCACGCTGACGACCACCACAACAACCACCCCCATCCCCACCAACACGGCTGCGGCTGTGGCGGCGCCACTAGCAGCGCCAGCAATCCAGAGGCAGTCACGAGGGTTCTGGACGTAAGAGAGCTCATTCTCAATTCTATTTGACAGGGACGAACAGATAAGGGAAGATAGTTAATGTTCTGCAGAGAAAATCTGTTGAATCTTTTATTTTATTGAACCCAGAAGATGCTTTCATTTTCCATTCTCAAATCTCAAGCGTGTTTGTTCTTTTAATAATGAATATTCTTTCCTACTTATACTTATATTTCTAATGAATTAATATTTTTATCTATGTGGTGATGCTCTTAGGTTGGTTATTCGTTAACAAAAATAAAATCCATGGTGTTTTTTTTTTAGCTTATCAGAGACAAGATCCATGATGTTCTGGTAAAAAGGTTGGTGATTAAGGGGAGAAAAGTAGGTCATCAACTTGTTGGGTGTCCAGAAACACTGTGATATCTCTTTAATTTACACGAGAACATGTACCTCAAATGGCTGAACAAAAATACAAACTGGGGTCTTTTTCATAAGATCTGGGTCCTTTCTGGTGGAATATTTGAGATCTTCTTTTGATTCCATTTATGAACACCCCCATCCCCCCCGAAAAACCAAACTAAACGCAAACCAGACAGACAACCTTAAATGAGTAGCGTGGTGTCTTAATTAGCAAAGAATGCGTCATGACCGTTTTAGTATAAGACTTTGCCAGCGTAACAGCATTAGGTGGAGGTTTAAAAATGGGAGGTCGTCGTGGGTGGAAGTTATCAATGGCTCTCGATGAATCTTAAGAATCGCAGAAACGTTTCTCAGAATTCAATGAGATGTCAAAATGAAATTTGAACATGAAGGGTTTACTTGATGCTGGTAACATCATCATAACAGATCATCAATTTTCTTCGACGGACAGTTACAGGGTTGTTTTTCTTCATATATTTCTTGGAACTAAACACTTAACATCAAAAATAAAATAATCGAGAATGATCCTGAGTAAGTGGTCGAGCCGCTAAAGTAGCTAAAATGGTGATAAATCCGGTCAGTAATCTGTCTATTCCTAATCTCCAGTAAAAATAAAATAAATAAAAAATCCATTTATAAGACTCAGTCAATTGGATTAAGGGATCCTCCAATTAGAAATAATAAAAGAATCCATAGGTCATTAAAAAGAGCTCTCTAGTACACATATATATTAACATTTTTATTCACCTTTCCGTGATGATCAAGGCAATTCTGTAAGAGCAATGGTGCCTTCTTTTGACCTAAAAAGGAGCGGGTTTCGAAAAAGTACACGTTGTCTTTTCTTCCCCCACCTGCCAAACATTGGCAAAGATTCGCAAGCCTGCCTACCACGCATGACTAGAATCTTTGATTGCTCCCTTTTTGTTGCTGGTTAATTCGTTCATTCAAATGAATAAGAGGGTAGCAACTCATACAATACGGTGTTGAGTATTTGCAAATTAAATCTATGCAGATCTATGAATAAATACTATATTATAGTTTTCAATAATTACATAAAAAATATATTATTTAGCCCAAACTTTTTATTACCATATTAACTTATTTTTTTTATTTTAATTTTGTGTATTAATTACACGAATTTGTGGGGATTTTGAATTTCTAAGCACTGGCCTCCTAAAGGCGACCAAGCAAACGCTTTTTGTTTGATTCTCACTCGCTGATAATTGTGCCGGTTTGTTATTGTGTTTTTCAGTTGTGCTTTTGTTGTATTTTAAAAATATATTTATTTTAAGAATATATTAAATTTATGTTGTTTTTAGTATTTTTTTACGATTAAAAAAATTATTTTAATATATTTAAAAATAAAAAAATATTTTTAAAAACCACTTTGATTCTAAACCCTAAAGTCAGAAGTCAAGTTGCAGCTTATTGGTTCCTTACTTTCGTTTTCGTTTTAACGCTTTTTTCACATTTTCTTTTGTGTAGGGTTTTCAAGGCCATTAAAGTTTTTCCGTAAGGATTTATTCATAGATCTACATAAGAAACATTGCTTGCGAGGCAAGCGGACTATCAACCGCCCTTATTTATGAGATTAATTTATGGATTTTGTTTTAAATCACACAATTGCTCTGCTTTATTTTTTTCTTCTTATAGTGTGATCCTCTTTTTATTTTTTTAAATCATAAAATCAAGGGGAAAAATTGTAAAAAAGATGCAATGTTGGTCTTTCAAAAGACAAAAGGACTGGAAGGTAGAGAAAAAGTGCTATATCCGAAGACGGCTTTGCGTAGAAACACTTCGTCACTTCCTATGTTAATTAAATCAAAGCACAATATTCCTAGATCTTCTTCCGAGGTCTTTAATGTCGAATTTAGTAATTGTTTGGGATATAATTATAATTGTTTTTTAAAATATTTTTTATTTAAATAGTATTTTAAAGTAAAAAAAATAAAAACATTTAAAATTTTCTAAAATATAAAAACAAACAATGCTTTAATTATAATAAGATGCCGTCTTGGCAACTTGCCGGAGAATCCAAAATTGCGTTCGCTAGATGACTGCAATGCCAATTGGCAAATTCCACATAAAACACAGCATTGCATATGGCATGCGACAGAAAATAATTCAGTGGTCACTAACAATATATTATAATAATTATTATTATAAATAAAGTTAAAAGATGGGGAGAAAATATTGTTTCCACACCTATTAATAATTAATAATGTGGATTATAATAGTAATTTATAGTGTTGATTTTTTATTGATTTTTTTTAATTTAGTCCTTATATGATGTATTTACAAGGATCAAGAGTAAATTATTTATTTTAATTTATTTTTATATGGTTATTGAAGTATTAAAAAAATTATCATAATATCGTAGTATAATCTATTTTTTTTATATAAAAAAATAGTTAATTAAAAAATAAATTTGAAAAAAACTAGGTTATTAAACTTTATAGTCAATAACCTAATTTGCGAGTTTGATGAGATAACTCCTGTTATTTCTATTTGCAAGTTTAGCAGAGTATTTTTTTTTTTAATTGAATTTAATTATTTGATCGTTTATTTTTATTTTTATCATATATTTGTTAAAATTATTTTAGAAAAAAATGTTATTAAGTTTTAGAAAGTTTATGAGCCTGTTAATGCTGTTAATGTGTATGGCAAATTTAAATCTTTTTTTTCTGTTTTTATATATTCAGTTTTTCAAGTTTTAGAAAGTCTATGAGCAACCATCAAATCTTTATTTTAATTTTTTTTTTTTTAAAATTAGACAGATCCGCATCGGATAGCGAACAATGTCCTGGTACCATTCAAAGATGATAATATCTCCCTAAGATGTATCATGCTCACCATGAATTTATTTGAGCATACTTCATCTTTCATCGCCATCACAATATTTGCACAATCTCTTCAACTCAAATGACAGCCCAACAGACAATTGGTATCTGACAATCCAAAAATATCATCAACCGGCTGACTAGAACCAAAATTCAATGTCATGGGGTAAATGAATACGACGAAAAATACAAAAAATACGTAACAGCCCCATGGTAGCATTTGACTCGGGGACCAGCTGCATGATGCCATCAGAATTCACAAGGTTGGTGGCAGAAAAATAAAAACGTCACGTTAGTGTGAAGTTTTGCCCGTTGGATTGGTTGAGGACAGAAAGCCGATGAAATTTATCGAGCAAATATCAAGAGGAACAGCACAAATCAACTCAGAAAACTGGAGAGTTTTGAGATAATCACAAGACAGTAGTGGCCTAGCATTGTCAAAAGTCAGTCTAAGAAACACACTACCCATCACGATGCCCAGGAAGATTTAAATAACTAAAGCAGCAGAGCTTGCACCAGATCACTGGCTCCCTGAATGTGGCTTCCGAGCCACGAAGAAAAACAGCGGGGTGAAAATCTCCTTCCTGGAAGGCATAATAATAAAATTCCGTCATTATTATGGTAACGTAAGTAATAGAAAACCTCATGATCATAAACTTCAACAATTGTTGAAGATAAATTTTCTGGTATATTAAAAATCCGTGAATTCTTTTGCTCACATGCTACTCATAAGTAACCCATAGGCAATCCAGGACAATAGAGCTAATAAGAGGAATTCCTCCTAACGTTTTGTCAGGAAAAAGAAAAATTCAAGGTGGAAGCATCCCAGCCATTTGTTGGCCTGGAGATGCTTGTTATAAGCTGCGCTGGACCAACATACAAGGGTGAGGGAAAAAAAAAAGGTGCCTGCTTGAGGCTCAAAATGGTCTCGTAAGGTGGTCAATTAGGTGAAATACACAAGCACTGTATGGGCTAAACATAAGGGTCCACAAAGGAAGCTAACATGATAACAGAAAGACTCACCTTCCACCTCCAACTAATCCCTCTGCAGCCTTCTCAAGAAAATCTTGAACCCTTTGACTTCCTTTGGGAGCAAGTCCTACAAATTCCAGGGCTTTGACCTGCAAGGTGAATTACCAGTTAACCATCCACGAGGGCTGCAATAATCAGAAATATAAGTTCATTCGCTTTGGAGTGGCAAATAATAGGGTGATAATGGTACTGGAACCAAACAGCATGGACCAATATTTACCATATTTTTTGTAAAGAATCTCCCGACAGCTGTTAAACGGAAGCTACTCAGTGAGAAGTGACTTGTGTCCAAAGGCAAGTACCATGGCACAGGTGAGCCCACTGCAAGATCTTTTGACCACATGACCTTCACAGACAGAGTAATGACGACCATTATCGCAATCAAATGTTTAAGATATCAACTATGAAAAAGAGAGACATAATCTTTACTGACCTCAAAACCAGCTTTCTTTAGAGCATCAATGCATTGTCCAGTCAACCTGATGTCTGGAAGGCCATCACCAATCTCTATTTCTGCCTGCGCCGATTAAAAATATGTTAAATTCACGGCCATGAAGATTGAAATCACTAATAGAAAACAGGAGGCCTTTTTAGACAGCTAAAATATCTAACCTTAATTTTTTGATGTTCTTGGTTATGTGGATCGAAAGAATCAGTCATGCACCACTCATATGCAGCAAAACATTGTCCTGGCTTCAATACCCTGTAAATCTCACTGTAGCATCCATACTGTTCAGAAAATACAGAATGTTACAAAGGTCAGAGAGAGAGAGAGAGAGAGAAAGAGAAATACCTATTTACGTACATAAATACTTGTCTACATATATATATGTGAAACAAAGATACCAGGAAATATAAATTGAGAGAGTTTTTCTAGGAACATACTGCATCTGGTGCATGGCAGGTAGCTTCAATTGCATATACAGCATCAAAAATGTTATCAGGGAATGGCATTTTCATGAAATCACCCTGTGTATCAAGAAACAACTAAAATTACAGGTCACTGCAAAATATAAAAATCATATCCTAGAACTCGTACATGGCATGTATATGTTAAAATTTTAAACCAGGTACACCAAATTGGCAAAAGAATAAAGATAGAACAAAACAAAAGTGCTTAATAGATAGTAACTCAACAAGAACTTGAAATTTACACCAAGAACAGAACCAACCTTCACAAAATCACAGGTCCCGTCAACTCCTGCAATGCGATTTAGTTCCTGCAAAGTAATATAGGCAGTGAGCTTCAATGCCATTTTGAGAACATCATGGCAAACAAATTAAAAGTCAAAAGTATGGAAATCAAATAAAGTCGATCAATTTCAGATAATCCACCAAATACAAGTACACAACTCTTTTAACTGACATAGATGAAAAGGATAGGCATGCACCTTTCCCCTTGATATCTGATACTCATTGTTGTTCAACCCTGTTACTGATGTTGAGCTGCAGCACATCACCATAAAAATTATGATATGCCTAAAGCACTCTCGTGGATAGGAATTCAATGCAAAGAATGTGAGCTTATTTGTCAACATGAACAGCAAGATTTCATCCAACAATTAATACTTGAGCTACTTCCAGATGAAGCCCAGCATTTGTACGATCCATGTTGCAAATACTACCAAAGGACTACAAACATTGTTTACAGCAACAGAGAAAAGTAGGATACCAGTCCAACAATTGGTTCTACCGCTTCCCATTAAGATTTGAAAAGACCACCAAATCACTACCGCAATTATGTCATAACAAGAAGCAGAGTAGGATGCCTGTCAAACAATTATTAGTTGCTTTGCTTCCCGGTAAGATAGTTTACATCAAGTGAAATATGAAGCCAGCTGGTGATAGCAGCCATTCAAAAAACTAACACCATATAGGGATTCAGCAATAACTACAAAACAAAATCCAAGATGATGCACATGACAAACCTATGAATAAAGTCAGTATGCAGTTAGCATAGCTTAAATTTGAACCCTACTTTTTTTCTGGCATTATCAGGGAAAGGAAATTTTTGCCACTCACCTGAATCGAGCAATTTCTCTTAAAGGCCCGCCAATTCCACATCCTACATCCAACACCTATTTTAACAAAAAGAGGTCAAGTCAATGCATCAAAGTCATTAAATGAAGTAGATCTCCACTTGGTTTGACAATATTCTGTAGAAGAGGCTAAACCTTCTGTCCAGGTTTCAGGCCAAGTTGTAAAGCAAGAAAGTGTTCATGTCGCTTGATGCTCTCGCGAAGAGACTCCCCTTTGAATCTGAAACAAGAAATATTTTACTTGCAATAAGACTTATAAATAGCTGTTGTGATCAGCCTTAAAATATGCGAAAACCTCAATATAAAATGTAGAAGACACAAAAAGGGTACCTAGGAGCAAAATGGAAAGACTCCCCCCAGCCAAACTCATAAAAGCTGGTAACAAGATCATAATATTTATTAACCTGTAGTTTAAATGTGATGAGTTAATAGGTATAGGTTAAATATCACTGTTTGGAGCAGCAATAAGTTCGCATCCAAAAGAAAATAAACAGGTTATTCTTATTTCAACAAAATATTTCAATTCTTCACACTCAAATAGAAACATTACAGAAGATTAATAGCACCGAGATACATGTTGCATATCTAGCTGACTGATTTGATTTACGATAATCTAACTTGATGGCTAATAAACTTGATGATAAAAGAACATTATTCATCCTTGTCTTGATAGAAGTTGCAAGGGAAAACTTCCATGGAAGTTTCCAAAATATTGTTTCAAGAGGTTTTTGCATGGATCAGGGTTCCATTTAAAATTTAACTGTTTGGTTTCAAGTAAACCAATTTATATTTAGTAACTCATATAAGGGATAACAAGAAACTTAGCTTCTCAGACATATTATGAGCTATGAAATGGACACTGCATGCAGTATCATATTAATGTTTTTATGACACAAGGAATATATCAATAAAACGTTTTGAGCATTATGCAAAATCAATTAGCACTTAATTTAGAGACCAGTGAAAATGTATTGAAAAGGAAAATAAAAAAGTTCAATTATACATCCCTCTGAGACTATAAATACGCAAGGAGAAACTAAAAGTTTTCCAAAGCTAAATATAAAGAGAAGGAAACTGAAAGGAACAGCTTATCTGCAGGAAATACATGAAGGTCATTCTTAAGAGGATAGTTGACTCGACCTTCTCTTACCATGTCAGAGTAGTTGGCTTTTCTCTCTTCCTCATCACCTCCATAACAGACATGATACTTCTCATACCTGGATTGTCATTATAAGATTTTCATTAAAAAAATTCAATAAGATTCAAGAAAATTTAAGGTTTGAAAACCTAAAAGTTCACACATGCCGCATAAGAATTTCCAGGAAGTTTTGATTGATTACACAAGCACCAAACTCAAAACTTTAGACTGCAGCGTTTGCTTCTGTTTTTAGGTGCTTTCCAGAAGTGCTTTAGGCTTGAAAAGGCATTAAATTGATACTTTTTAGTGTTTTCTGATGGTTTTAAAGCGTTGATGTCAAAAATTTAAAAACAAATATGAAAAAAAATCATTTTGATGCATTTTCAAGCAAAAAGCTATTTTGAAAATCACCCTGCACCATAATCCCAAACACCCTGAGTCTTTACCATCAATAACAATGCCTTCTATAGTAGCTCACGAAAAATAATTAATAAAAACTCACTTGCATGCAAAAATAAAATTCTATCTTTTGCACAAAAGAGGGACTCTTGGGATTTTTCATTTTTCCTTAATCCTTCAGGTCCTTTCTGAGAATTTCCCTAGAAAGCAGCCCCATCAATCCCCTGAACAATCTAGGAATATTCGTGTGGTTCTTTTGTGATCCAATTTCCATGTACAACAAACACAATTCACTATTCAACCTACAAAAACATTACAAGCAAACAAAAACCTGATTTCTAAACAGCCTGTAACACGCTAGAGACGCAAGGTAAACCTGATATGTAGTCATGATTGAAACTTGTGATTGTTTGGTTTGGGTGCTTATAAAAATATGTGTTCGGTTAAAACTGTTGTTGAAGTAGTTACTGAATAAAAACCAGTTAAAAAATGTTTGGTTAAAACTGTTTTAAAAGGTAAAATGATTAAAGAACAAGTAGTGAATTCATAACTTCAAATTAAATAAAAAGCATGTGATTATCAAAACATAAAAAATATGTCTCTTGCTGTTTGTGCTGGCATCAAGGACCCATGAAGATCCATCTATGAAAACTCTCTAAACCTTATAGGGATGATTTGTGTAAATCTTATGGAGTGTTTATTCTAGGTAAAACCAAACTTTTGTTTCTCCAAGTACACGCTGGAGTGTTTGAATTGCAAAGTTTAAAATGGTCCATCGATTTTTCAATGTAAGAAAAGCGGGAAGAAGATAATAAAAGCAGAATTGCGGTTCAAGAAAGCATGAAAAAATTGCTTTACCATAACCGAGGTTAGACCTCATTTACTGGCAGGCTCCACAAATTAAACCACACTTTTATTTGATAACCAAACACTATGGCTGGGGAAAAAGCAAAAGCCACCTTAATCCCAAACATCCAACTAGCAGCAACTAAAAATGCTTTCTACTAAAAAAGCTACGTTTTTTCAAACTGCAACCACAGCTAAACACACCCGTAGTGGTATAGACATGGAAAAGGACAAATCGTATGGAAGCCAACATTCAGTTCCAAGTTCACATGCTAGCCAACCCATGTTACTCTTTTATCTGTTTTCTTTGTAATTTCCCCGAACTCAAATTAAAGCAGGCATATCTAATCTAATCATTTCGTTTTCGAAACAAAAAAAGAATAGAATAAAATTGGTACAATCACCTTCTACTTGTTATGATTTCTGAATTCAGAAAAATAAATGATTTACATGTCAGATTCAAGAAAGTGGGAACATGCACAACCATTGTTCTTATCAAACCAGGCTGAAGCTCTGTGGTTAATGGTGTCATAAAATCTTGGTCAGTACAAGCTAGGAGAAAGGTGTAATGATCAAGCTAAATAGGCAGAATTTAAAACAAAACAATATAAATAAGAACGAGAAAGATCAAATCAAGCATGAATAGAGAAGGAAGAAGAGTACTTCTCGACAGCAGAGAGAACATCACTTTTATCGATCTTTCCTCCAAGACCAGTAGCGAGATCCAATGCACCAGCTTTCGACATTTCTCTTGAATCAAACAATACGGAGATCCAAAACAAAGCAAAATAATAAATCAGTGGAAACGGATTGGATCCTAGTTTTTGGATGGAAATGCAAAATGTGTGTGAGTGAGAGAGGGAGAGTGTGAATTTAAAGTTAAAGGGTTAGATCGAACGTTGATTGTGGCCGCAATGATTGGGAGATGAAAAAGGAAAGTTGGTTTTGCTAAAGGGGCCTTTTTTTATACCTATACAGAAAAAGGAGATATTAAAAAGAAAAAAGAAAAAAATGTTGAGAAGGTGACTTTTGAAATTACATTGTTTCATAAAGAAATTAATTTTTTTTATTTAAATTAATTTTTTATATTTTTACATCATTTTAATATATTAATATTAAAAATATTTTTTTATAAATTAAAAAAATAATCACAAGTCTCAAATACCTTTTAAATTTAAGAAAGGATATACATGACAAATTATTCTTGGAAACGCAAACCGTTTTGACCAAAGCTGGCTAACAATAGAAAATAGATGTTTGGAATGGTTTCTACTTCCTTGTAAGTTGTTTTTTTAAAAAAATATTAAACTAATATTTTTTATGATTTTAATATAGAAAATTTTTTAAATATTAGTATATTTTCAAAAAAAAATTATTTTAAAGAGTAGAATTGCAGTCTTGAAAACATGAATATTTTCAAAATGTGAATTCTTATAAATAATTATTTAATAAAATCATAATAGAGATTGAAGATCTGTAATTTTACCATCATTAGACTTAATTAATATATGCCACACACCATGCAGTAAAGAATTATAAGCATACTTAGCATTTTTTTTTTTTAACCAGTACATATTCGAGGTTTTATCATTAAGCGTATAAAATTTAGAATGTCGAGATAGATATTTTTAAAAAATCCTTAAATATATATCTAAAAAACTTTCACTGATTATTGATTGTAACCACACAAATAATACAGAATGAAATTATACTATGGAAAAAAACAAACAAAAAAAAAACAAAACAAAATTTCCTCTAATAAAACAATATTGTTTTGTTTACGAGAATTATATATATATATATATAAACAAAAAAAAACGGCTATTGGGTGGAACATGTCAGAGCCGTGAGGAGTGAGAAAACACAAGTCTTTGAGGAAGCAAAAAGCTGAAAGAGATTCCAAGAAAGACAGCGCGATAAATTTGTCTTTTTCGTTGACGCCGAGAAGACACCCCGTCAATACTCACGTGATCGGCACGTGTTCCGTTGCACGTTCATAGGATCTGTGTCAGAGGAGTCATCCCCTGGAGTGAGGCTGGAATCTGGCTCCCAAATCAGAGTAATATTCTGTTTGTTTTTATAATTTTTGAATTTTTTTTTCATCTTAAATTAATATATTTTAAATATTTTTAGATTATTTTGATATACTGATATTAAAAATTATTGTTAAAAAATATATATATTATTTTGATATATTTTTAAATAAAAAATACTTCAATTTATATTAAAAATAAAAATAAAAAATAATTATTTAAAATATTTTAAAATAAAAAATAATTTTAAAAATATCAAAATCCAACTTAAAAAATAAAAATATATCATAAATTCATGTATGCCATGCAACTCCAATGCGGGGTAGTACTTTGGTAGTGTTTGGCATTGTATTTTAGAAGTATTTTTTTAAAAAAATAAAAAACAAATTATCTGTTACTTTAAATTACTATTTTTTTTACATTTTTAAATTATTTTAAGATGTTGATATTAAAAATAATTTTTAAAAAATAAAAAAATATTTTTTTAAATAAAAAATATTTTAAAAAATAACTAACGACACTTTCAAAACTTTTTTTATCTGTGATTTGGCCCCGAAACTCTATTATGGAAGCATGCTTTTGTCCGGGATTTGGCTCGTAGTTTTATAAGTGGACCACGTCTTGTTGAAGCTTGGGTCCATCGCCGTTTGCGGAATAAGGTCTGATGTAGAACAAGTAGCAGAAGCATACATGTCCAAGAGGGATCACCTGAAATTCAAAGGGAACTGAATTTCGGCAACAGGGGCATCGAAGTCGGAACGCCGCGAAACTCACCGAGTCAAAGTGTTTCGCCGTTTGCAGAAGAAGGTCTGATGTAGAACAAGTAGCAGAAGCATACATGCTCAAGAGGGATCACCTGAAATTCAAAGGTAACTGGTTTTTTCGGCAACCGGGGCATCGAACTCGGAATGCCGTGAAACTCACCGAGTCAAAGTGTTTCGCCGTTTGCGGAAGAAGGTCTGATGTAGAACAAGTAGCAGAAGCATACATGCTCAAAAGGGATGACCCAAAATTCAAAGGCAACTTAATTTCGGCAACCGGGGCATCGAAGTCGGAACGCCGCGAAACTCACCGAGTCAAAGCGTTTAACCCTTTGCGGAAGAAGGTCTGATGTAGAACAAGAAGCAGAAGCATACATGCTCAAGAGGGATCACCCGAAATTCAAAGGTAACTGAATTTCGGCAACCGGGGCATCGAAGTCAGAATGCCGCGAAACTCACCGAGTCAAAGCGTTTCGCCGTTTGCGGAAGAAGGTCCGATGTAGAACAAGTAGCAGAAGCATACATGCTCAAGAGGGATCACCTGAAATTCAAAGGCAACAGGTTTTTTTGGCAACCGGGGCATCGAAGTCGGAATGCCGCGAAACTCACCGAGTCAAAGCGTTTCGCCGTTTGCGGAAGAAGGTCTGATGTAGAAGAAGTATCAGAAGCATACATGCTCAAGAGGGATGACCCGAAATTCAAAGGCAATTGAATTTCGGCAACCGGGGCATCAAAGTTGGAATGCCGCGAAACTCACCGAGTCCAAGCGTTTCGCCGTTTATGGAAGAAGGTCTGATGTAGAACAAGTAGAAGAAGGAAACATGCTCAAGAGGGATAACCCGAAATTCAAAGGCAACTGGTTTTTTCGGCAACCGAGGCATCGAAGTTGGAATGCCGAGAAACTCACCGAGTCAAAGCGTTTCGCCATTTGCGGAAGAAGGTCTGATGTAGAATAAGTAGCAGAAGCATACATGCTCAAGAGGGATGACCCAAAATTCAAAGGCAACTGAATTTCGGCAACCGAGGCATCAAAGTCGGAATGCCGCGAAACTCACCGAGTCCAAGCGTTTTGCGGAAGAAGGTCTGATGTAGAACAAGTAGCAGAAGCATACATGCTCAAGAGGGATCACCCGAAATTCAAAGGCAACTGAATTTCAGCAACCGGGTCATCAAAGTCGGAACGCCGTGAAACTCACCGAGTCAAAGCGTTTGGCCGTTTGCGAAAGAAGGTCTGATGTAGAACAAGTAGCAGAAGCATACATGCTCAAGAGGGATCACCCGAAATTCAAAGGCAACTTAATTTCGGCAACCGGGGCATCGAAGTCGGAATGCCGCGAAACTCACCGAGTCAAAGCGTTTCACCCTTTGCGGAAGAAGGTCTGATGTAGAAATAGTAGCAGAAGCATACATGCTCAAGAGGGATAACCCGAAATTCAAAGGCAACTGAATTTCGGCAACCGGGGCATCGAAGTCGGAATGCCGCGAAACTCACCGAGTCAAAGCGTTTAGCCGTTTGCGGAATAAGGTCTGATGTAGAACAAGTAGCAGAAGCATACATGTCCAAGAGGGATCACCTGAAATTCAAAGGGAACTGAATTTCGGCAACAGGGGCATCGAAGTCGGAACGCCGCGAAACTCACCGAGTCAAAGTGTTTCGCCGTTTGCAGAAGAAGGTCTGATGTAGAACAAGTAGCAGAAGCATACATGCTCAAGAGGGATCACCTGAAATTCAAAGGTAACTGGTTTTTTCGGCAACCGGGGCATCGAACTCGGAATGCCGTGAAACTCACCGAGTCAAAGTGTTTCGCCGTTTGCGGAAGAAGGTCTGATGTAGAGCAAGTAGCAGAAGCATACATGCTCATAAGGGATGACCCAAAATTCAAAGGCAACTTAATTTCGGCAACCGGGGCATCGAAGTCGGAACGCCGCGAAACTCACCGAGTCGAAGCGTTTAACCCTTTGCGGAAGAAGGTCTGATGTAGAACAAGAAGCAGAAGCATACATGCTCAAGAGGGATCACCCGAAATTCAAAGGTAACTGAATTTCGGCAACCGGGGCATCGAAGTCAGAATGTCGCGAAACTCACCGAGTCAAAGCGTTTCGCCGTTTGCGGAAGAAGGTCCGATGTAGAACAAGTAGCAGAAGCATACATGCTCAAGAGGGATCACCTGAAATTCAAAGGCAACAGGTTTTTTTGGCAACCGGGGCATCGAAGTCGGAATGCCGCGAAACTCACCGAGTCAAAGCGTTTCGCCGTTTGCGGAAGAAGGTCTGATGTAGAAGAAGTATCAGAAGCATACATGCTCAAGAGGGATGACCCGAAATTCAAAGGCAATTGAATTTCGGCAACCGGGGCATCAAAGTTGGAATGCCGCGAAACTCACCGAGTCCAAGCGTTTCGCCGTTTATGGAAGAAGGTCTGATGTAGAACAAGTAGAAGAAGGAAACATGCTCAAGAGGGATAACCCGAAATTCAAAGGCAACTGGTTTTTTCGGCAACCGAGGCATCGAAGTTGGAATGCCGAGAAACTCACCGAGTCAAAGCGTTTCGCCATTTGCGGAAGAAGGTCTGATGTAGAATAAGTAGCAGAAGCATACATGCTCAAGAGGGATGACCCAAAATTCAAAGGCAACTGAATTTCGGCAACCGAGGCATCAAAGTCGGAATGCCGCGAAACTCACCGAGTCCAAGCGTTTTGCGGAAGAAGGTCTGATGTAGAACAAGTAGCAGAAGCATACATGCTCAAGAGGGATCACCCGAAATTCAAAGGCAACTGAATTTCAGCAACCGGGTCATCAAAGTCGGAACGCCGTGAAACTCACCGAGTCAAAGCGTTTGGCCGTTTGCGAAAGAAGGTCTGATGTAGAACAAGTAGCAGAAGCATACATGCTCAAGAGGGATCACCCGAAATTCAAAGGCAACTTAATTTCGGCAACCGGGGCATCGAAGTCGGAATGCCGCGAAACTCACCGAGTCAAAGCGTTTCACCCTTTGCGGAAGAAGGTCTGATGTAGAAATAGTAGCAGAAGCATACATGCTCAAGAGGGATAACCCGAAATTCAAAGGCAACTGAATTTCGGCAACCGGGGCATCGAAGTCGGAATGCCGCGAAACTCACCGAGTCAAAGCGTTTAGCCGTTTGCGGAATAAGGTCTGATGTAGAACAAGTAGCAGAAGCATACATGTCCAAGAGGGATCACCTGAAATTCAAAGGGAACTGAATTTCGGCAACAGGGGCATCGAAGTCGGAACGCCGCGAAACTCACCGAGTCAAAGTGTTTCGCCGTTTGCAGAAGAAGGTCTGATGTAGAACAAGTAGCAGAAGCATACATGCTCAAGAGGGATCACCTGAAATTCAAAGGTAACTGGTTTTTTCGGCAACCGGGGCATCGAACTCGGAATGCCGTGAAACTCACCGAGTCAAAGTGTTTCGCCGTTTGCGGAAGAAGGTCTGATGTAGAGCAAGTAGCAGAAGCATACATGCTCATAAGGGATGACCCAAAATTCAAAGGCAACTTAATTTCGGCAACCGGGGCATCGAAGTCGGAACGCCGCGAAACTCACCGAGTCGAAGCGTTTAACCCTTTGCGGAAGAAGGTCTGATGTAGAACAAGAAGCAGAAGCATACATGCTCAAGAGGGATCACCCGAAATTCAAAGGTAACTGAATTTCGGCAACCGGGGCATCGAAGTCAGAATGCCGCGAAACTCACCGAGTCAAAGCGTTTCGCCGTTTGCGGAAGAAGGTCCGATGTAGAACAAGTAGCAGAAGCATACATGCTCAAGAGGGATCACCTGAAATTCAAAGGCAACAGGTTTTTTTGGCAACCGGGGCATCGAAGTCGGAATGCCGCGAAACTCACCGAGTCAAAGCGTTTCGCCGTTTGCGGAAGAAGGTCTGATGTAGAAGAAGTATCAGAAGCATACATGCTCAAGAGGGATGACCCGAAATTCAAAGGCAATTGAATTTCGGCAACCGGGGCATCAAAGTTGGAATGCCGCGAAACTCACCGAGTCCAAGCGTTTCGCCGTTTATGGAAGAAGGTCTGATGTAGAACAAGTAGAAGAAGGAAACATGCTCAAGAGGGATAACCCGAAATTCAAAGGCAACTGGTTTTTTCGGCAACCGAGGCATCGAAGTTGGAATGCCGAGAAACTCACCGAGTCAAAGCGTTTCGCCATTTGCGGAAGAAGGTCTGATGTAGAATAAGTAGCAGAAGCATACATGCTCAAGAGGGATGACCCGAAATTCAAACGCAACTGAATTTCGGCAACCGAGGCATCAAAGTCGGAATGCCGCGAAACTCACCGAGTCCAAGCGTTTTGCGGAAGAAGGTCTGATGTAGAACAAGTAGCAGAAGCATACATGCTCAAGAGGGATCACCCGAAATTCAAAGGCAACTGAATTTCAGCAACCGGGTCATCAAAGTCGGAACGTCGTGAAACTCACCGAGTCAAAGCGTTTGGCCGTTTGCGGAAGAAGGTCTGATGTAGAACAAGTAGCAGAAGCATACATGCTCAAGAGGGATCACCCGAAATTCAAAGGCAACTTAATTTCGGCAACCGGGGCATCGAAGTCGGAATGCCGCGAAACTCACCGAGTCAAAGCGTTTCACCCTTTGCGGAAGAAGGTCTGATGTAGAAATAGTAGCAGAAGCATACATGCTCAAGAGGGATAACCCGAAATTCAAAGGCAACTGAATTTCGGCAACCGGGGCATCGAAGTCGAAATGCCGCGAAACTCACCGAGTCAAAGCGTTTAGCCGTTTGCGGAATAAGGTCTGATGTAGAACAACTAGCAGAAGCATACATGTCCAAGAGGGATCACCTGAAATTCAAAGGCAACTGAATTTCGGCAACCGGGGCATCGAAGTCGGAACGCCGCGAAACTCACCGAGTCGAAGCGTTTCGCCGTTTGCGGAAGAAGGTCTGATGTAGAACAAGTAGCAGAAGCATACATGCTCAAGAGGGATCACCTGAAATTCAAAGGTAACTGGTTTTTTCGGCAACCGGGGCATCGAACTCGGAATGCCGTGAAACTCACCGAGTCAAAGTGTTTCGCCGTTTGCGGAAGAAGGTCTGATGTAGAACAAGTAGCAGAAGCATACATGCTCAAAAGGGATGACCCAAAATTCAAAGGCAACTTAATTTCGGCAACCGGGGCATCGAAGTCGGAACACCGCGAAACTCACCGAGTCGAAGCGTTTAACCCTTTGCGGAAGAAGGTCTGATGTAGAACAAGAAGCAGAAGCATACATGCTCAAGAGGGATCACCCGAAATTCAAAGGTAACTGAATTTCGGCAACCGGGGCATCGAAGTTAGAATGCCGCGAAACTCACCGAGTCAAAGCGTTTCGCCGTTTGCGGAAGAAGGTCCGATGTAGAACAAGTAGCAGAAGCATACATGCTCAAGAGGGAT
This sequence comes from Populus alba x Populus glandulosa, assembly GCA_033617975.1. Lineage (NCBI taxonomy): Eukaryota > Viridiplantae > Streptophyta > Magnoliopsida > Malpighiales > Salicaceae > Populus > Populus alba x Populus glandulosa. The sequence continues at coordinate 7,141,314 of CM066151.1, forward strand.
CACCTGAAATTCAACGGCAACAGGTTTTTTTGGCAACCGGGGCATCGAAGTCGGAATGCCGCGAAACTCACCGAGTCAAAGCGTTTCGCCGTTTGCGGAAGAAGGTCTGATGTAGAAGAAGTATCAGAAGCATACATGCTCAAGAGGGATGACCCGAAATTCAAAGGCAATTGAATTTCGGCAACCGGGGCATCAAAGTTGGAATGCCGCGAAACTCACCGAGTCCAAGCGTTTCGCCGTTTATGGAAGAAGGTCTGATGTAGAACAAGTAGAAGAAGGAAACATGCTCAAGAGGGATAACCCGAAATTCAAAGGCAACTGGTTTTTTCGGCAACCGAGGCATCGAAGTTGGAATGCTGAGAAACTCACCGAGTCGAAGCGTTTCGCCATTTGCGGAAGAAGGTCTGATGTAGAATAAGTAGCAGAAGCATACATGCTCAAGAGGGATGACCCGAAATTCAAACGCAACTGAATTTCGGCAACCGAGGCATCAAAGTCGGAATGCCGCGAAACTCACCGAGTCCAAGCGTTTTGCGGAAGAAGGTCTGATGTAGAACAAGTAGCAGAAGCATACATGCTCAAGAGGGATCACCCGAAATTTAAAGGCAACTGAATTTCAGCAACCGGGTCATCAAAGTCGGAACGCCGTGAAACTCACCGAGTCAAAGCGTTTGGCCGTTTGCGGAAGAAGGTCTGATGTAGAACAAGTAGGAGAAGCATACATGCTCAAGAGGGATCACCCGAAATTCAAAGGCAACTTAATTTCGGCAACCGGGGCATCGAAGTCGGAATGCCGCGAAACTCACCGAGTCAAAGCGTTTCACCCTTTGAGGAAGAAGGTCTGATGTAGAAATAGTAGCAGAAGCATACATGCTCAAGAGGGATAACACGAAATTCAAAGGCAACTGAATTTCGGCAACCGGGGCATCGAAGTCGAAATGCCGCGAAACTCACCGAGTCAAAGCGTTTAGCCGTTTGCGGAAGAAGGTCTGATGTAGAACAACTAGCAGAAGCATACATGCTCAAGAGGGATCACCCGAAATTCAAAGGCAACTGAATTTCGGCAACCGGGGCATCGAAGTCGGAACACCGTGAAACTCACCGAGTCGAAGCGTTTAGCCGTTTGCGAAACAAGGTCTGATGTAGAACAAGTAGCAGAAGCATACATGCTCAAGAGGGATCACCCGGAATTCAAAGGGAACTGAATTTCGGCAACCGGGGCATCGAAGTCGGAAGGCCGCGAAACTCAACGAGTCAAAGCGTTTCGCTGTTTGCGGAAGAAGGTCTGATGTAGAACAAGTAGCAGAAGCATACATGCTCAAGAGGGATCACCTAAAATTCAAAGGGAACTAAATTTTGGCAACCGGGGCATCGAAGGCGGAACGCCGCGAAACTCACCGAGTCAAAGCGCTTCGCCGTTTGCGGAAGAAGGTCTGATGCAGAACAAGTAGCAGAAGCATACATGATCAAGAGGGATCACCCGAAATTCAAAGGCAACTGAATTTCAGCAACCGTGGCATCAATGTCGGAATGCCGCGAAACTCAACGAGTTAAAGCGTTTCGCCGTTTGTGGAAGAAGGTCTGATGTAGAACAAGAAGCAGAAGCATACATGCTCAAGAGGGATAACCTGAAATTCAAAGGCAACTGAATTTTGGCAACCGGGGCATCGAAGTCGGAAAGCCGCGAAACTCACCGAGTCCAAGCGTTTCGCCGTTTGCGGAACAAGGTCTGATGTAGAACAAGTAGCAGAAGCATACATGCTCAAGAGGGATCACACGAAATTCAAAGGCAACTGAATTTCAGCAACAGAGTCATCGAAGTCGGAACGCCGCGAAACTCACCGAGTCAAAGCGTTTCGCCGTTTATGGAAGAAGGTCTGATGTAGAACAAGTAGCAGAAGCATACATGCTCAAGAGGGATCACCTGAAAATCAAAGGCAACTGGTTTTTTCGGCAAGCGGGGCATCGAAGTTGGAATGCCGCGAAACTCATCGAGTCAAAGCGTTTCGCCGTTTGCGGAAGAAGGTCTGATGTAGAACAAGTAGCAAAAGCATACATGCTCAAGAGGGATGACCCGAAATTCAAAGGCAACTAAATTTCAGCAACCGGGGCATCAAAGTCGGAATGCCGCGAAACTCACTGAGTCCAAGCGTTTAGCCATTTGCGGAAGAAGGTCTGATGTAGAAGAAGTAGCAGAAGCATACATGCTCAAGAGGGATCACCTGAAATTCAAATGCAACTGAATTTCGGCAACCGACACTTCAAAGTCAGAATGCCGCGAAACTCACCGAGTACAAGCGTTTCGTCATTTGCAGAAGAAGGTCTGATGTAGAACAAGTAGCAGAAGCATACATGCTCAAGAGGGATCTCCTGAAATTCAAAGGCAACTGGTTTTTTCGACAATCGGGGCATCGAAGTCGGAATGCAGCGAAACTCACCGAGTCAAAGCGGTTCGCCGTTTGCAGAAGAAGGTCTGATGTAGAACAAGTAGCAGAAGCATACATTCTAAAGAGGGATCACCTGAAATTCAAAGGCAACTGGTTTTTTCGACAACCGGGGCATCGAAGTCGGAACGCAGCGAAACTCACCGAGTCAAAGCGTTTCGCCGTTTGCGGAAGAAGGTCTGATGCAGAACAAGTAGTAGAAGCATACATGCTCAAGAGGGATCACCCGAAATTCAAAGGCAATTGAATTTCGGCAACTTGGGCATCGAAGTCGGAATGCCGCCAAACTCACCGAGTCAAAGTGTTTCGCCGTTTACGGAAGAAGGTCTGATGTAGATTAAGTAGCAGAAGCATACATGCTCAAGAGGGATCACCCGAAATTCAAAGGCAACTGAATTTCGACAACCGGGGCATCGAAGTCAGGATGCCGCGATACTCAACGAGTCAAAGCATTTCGCCATTTGCGGAAGAAGGTCTGATGTAGAACAAGGAGCAGAAGCATACATGCTCAAGAGGGATCACCGGAAATTCAAAGGCAACTGAATTTCAGCAACTGGGTCATCGAAGTTGGAACGCCGCGAAACTCACCGAGTCAAAGCGTTTAGCCGTTTGCGGAAGAAGGTTTGATGTAGAACAAGTAGAAGAAGCATACATGCTCAAGAGGGATCACCCGAAATTCAAAGGCAACTGAATTTCGGCAACCGGGGCATCGAACTCGGAATGCCGCGAAACTCGCCGAGTCAAAGCGTTTCACCGTTTGCGGAAGAAGGTCTGATGGAGAACAAGTAGCTGAAGGATACATGCTCCATAGGGATCACCCGAAATTCAAAGGCAACTGAATTTCGGAAAACGGGGCATCTAAGTCGGAATGCAGCGAAACTCAACGAGTCAAAGCGTTTCGCCGTTTGCGGAAGAAGGTCTGATGTTGAACAAGTAGAAGAAGCATACATGCTCAAGAGGGATCACCTGGAATTCAAAGGCAATTGAATTTCGGCAACGGGGGCATCAAAGGGGGAATGCCGCGAAACTCACAGAGTCAAAGCGTTTCGCCGTTTGCGGAAGAAGGTCTGATGTAGAACAAGTAGCAAAAGCATACATGCCCAAGAGGGATGACCCGAAATTCAAAGGCAACTGAATTTCGGCAAGCGGGGCATCAAAGTCGGAATGCCGCGAAACTCACCGGGTCCAAGCGTTTCGCCGTTTGCGGAAGAAGGTCTGATGTAGAACAAGTAGCAAAAGCATACATGCTCAAGAGGGATCACCCGAAATTCAAAGGCAACTTAATTTCGGCAACCGGGGCATCGAAGTCGGAATGCCGCGAAACTCACAGAGTCAAAGCGTTTCGCCCTTTGCGGAAGAAGGTCTGATGTAGAAATAGTAGCAGAAGCATACATGCTCAAGAGGGATAACCCGAAATTCAAAGGCAACTGAATTTCGGCAACCGGGGCATCGAAGTCGGAATGCCACGAAACTCACCGAGTCAAAGCGTTTAGCCGTTTGTGGAAGAAGGTCTGATGTAGAACAACTAGCAGAAGCATACATGCTCAAGAGGGATCACCCGAAATTCAAAGGCGACTGAATTTCGGCAACCGGGGCATCGAAGTCGGAAAGCCGCGAAACTCACCGAGTCCAAGCGTTTCGCCATTTGCGGAACAAGGTCTGATGTAGAACAAGTAGCAGAAGCATACATGCTCAAGAGGGATCACACGAAATTCAAAGGCAACTGAATTTCAGCAACAGAGTCATCGAAGTCGGAACGCCGCGAAACTCACCGAGTCAAAGCGTTTCGCCGTTTATGGAAGAAGGTCTGATGTAGAACAAGTAGCAGAAGCATACATACTCAAGAGGGATCACCTGAAAATCAAAGGCAACTGGTTTTTTCGGCAAGCGGGGCATCGAAGTTGGAATGCCGCGAAACTCATCGAGTCAAAGCGTTTCGCCGTTTGTGGAAGAAGGTCTGATGTAGAACAAGTAGCAAAAGCAAACATGCTCAAGAGGGATGACCCGAAATTCAAAGGCAACTGAATTTCAGCAACCGGGGCATCAAAGTCGGAATGCCGCGAAACTCACCGAGTCAAAGCGGTTCGCCGTTTGCAGAAGAAGGTCTGATGTAGAACAAGTAGCAGAAGCATACATTCTAAAGAGGGATCACCTGAAATTCAAAGGCAACAGGTTTTTTCGACAACCGGGGCATCGAAGTCGGAACGCAGCGAAACTCACTGAGTCAAAGCGTTTCGCCGTTTACGGAAGAAGGTCTGATGCAGAACAAGTAGTAGAAGCATACATGCTCAAGAGAGATCAGCCGAAATTCAAATGCAACTGAATTTCGGCAACCGGGGCATCGAAGTCGGAATGCCGTGAAACTCAACGAGTTAAAGCGTTTCGCCGTTTGTGGTAGAAGGTCTGAAGTAGAACAAGAACCAGAAGCATACATGCTCAAGAGGGATCACCTGAAATTCAAAGGCAACTGAATTTTGGCAACCGGGGCATCGAAGTCGGAATGCCGCGAAACTCACCGAGTCTAAGCGTTTCGCCGTTTGCGAAACAAGGTCTGATGTAGAACAACTAGCAGAAGCATACATGCTCAAGAGGGACCACACGAAATTCAAAGGCAACTGAATTTCTACAACAGTGTCATCGAAGTCGGAACGCCGCGAAACTCACCGAGTCAAAGAGTTTCGCTGTTTACGGAAGAAGGTCTGATGTAGAACAAGTAGCAGAAGCATACATGCTCAAGAGGGATCACCCAAAATTCAAAGGCAACTGAATTTCGGCAACCGGGACATCGAAGTCGGGATGCCGCGATACTCAACGAGTCAAAGCATTTCGCCATTTGCGGAAGAAGGTCTGATGTAGAACAAGTAGCAGAAGCATACATGCTCAAGAGGGATCACCTGAAATTCAAATGCAACTGAATTTCGGCAAGCGGGGCATCAAAGTCGGAATGCCGCGAAACTCACCGGGTCTAAGAGCTTCGTCATTTGCGGAAGAAGGTCTGATGTAGAACAAGTAGCAGAAGCATACATGCTCAAGAGGGATCACCCGAAATTCAAATGCAACTGAATTTCGGCAACTTGGGCATCGAAGTCGGAATGCCGCCAAACTCACCGAGTCAAAGTGTTTCGCCGTTTACGGAAGAAGGTTTGATGTAGAACAAGTAGCAGAAGCATACATGCTCAAGAGGGATCACCCGAAATTCAAAGGCAACTGAATTTCGACAACCGGGGCATCGAAGTCGGGATGCCGCGATACTCAACGAGTCAAAGCATTTCGCCATTTGCGGAAGAAGGTCTGATGTAGAACAAGTAGCAGAAGCATACATGCTCAAGAGGGATCACCTGAAATTCAAATGCAACTGAATTTCGGCAAGCGGGGCATCAAAGTCGGAATGCCGCGAAACTCACCGGGTCTAAGAGCTTCGTCCTTTGCGGAAGAAGGTCTGATGTAGAACAAGTAGCAGAAGCATACATGCTCAAGAGGGATCACCCGAAATTCAAAGGCAACTGAATTTCGGCAACTTGGGCATCGAAGTCGGAATGCCACCAAACTCACCGAGTCAAAGTGTTTCGCCGTTTACGGAAGAAGGTCTGATGTAGAACAAGTAGCAGAAGCATACATGCCCAAGAGGGATCACCCGAAATTCAAAGGCAACTGAATTTCGACAACCGGGGCATCGAAGTCGGGATGCCGCGATACTCAACGAGTCAAAGCATTTTGCCATTTGCGGAAGAAGGTCTGATGTAGAACAAGTAGCAGAAGCATACATGCTCAAGAGGGATCACCTGAAATTCAAATGCAACTGAATTTCGGCAAGTGGGGCATCAAAGTCGGAATGCCGCGAAACTCACCGGGTCCAAGCGTTTCGTCTTTTGCGGAAGAAGGTCTGATGTAGAACAAGTAGCAGAAGCATACATGCTCAAGAGGGATCACCCGAAATTCAAAGGCAACTTAATTTCGGCAACCGGGGCATCGAAGTCGGAATGCCGCGAAACTCACAGAGTTAAAGCGTTTCGCCCTTTGCGGAAGAAGGTCTCATGTAGAAATAGTAGCAGAAGCATACATGCTCAAGAGGGATAACCCGAAATTCAAAGGCAACTGAATTTCGGCAACCGGGGCATCGAAGTCGGAATGCCACGAAACTCACCGAGTCAAAGCGTTTAGCCGTTTGCGGAAGAAGGTCTGATGTAGAACAACTAGCAGAAGCATACATGCTCAAGAGGGATCACCCGAAATTCAAAGGCAATTGAATTTCGGCAACCGGGGCATCGAAGTCGGAAAGCCGCGAAACTCACCGAGTCCAAGCGTTTCGCCGTTTGCGGAAGAAGGTCTGATGTAGAACAAGTAGCAGAAGCATACATGCTCAAGAGGGATCACCCGGAATTCAAAGGGAACTGAATTTCGGCAACCGGGGCATCGAAGTCGGAAGGCCGCGAAACTCACCGAGTAAAAGCGTTTCGCTGTTTGCGGAAGAAGGTCTGATGTAGAACAAGTAGCAGAAGCATACATGCTCAAGAGGGATCACCTAAAATTCAAAGGGAACTAAATTTTGGCAACCAGGGCATCGAAGTCCGAACGCCGCGAAACTCACCGAGTCAAAGCGCTTCGCCATTTGCGGAAGAAGGTCTGATGTAGAACAACTACCAGAAGCATACATGCTCAAGAGGGACCACACGAAATTCAAAGGCAACTGAATTTCTGCAACAGGGTCATCGAAGTCAGAACGCCGCGAAACTCACCGAGTCAAAGCGTTTCGCCGTTTACGGAAGAAGGTCTGATGTAGAACAAGTAGCAGAAGCATACATGCTCAAGAGGGATCACCCAAAATTCAAAGGCAACTGAATTTTGGCAAACGGGACATCGAAGTCGGGATGCCGCGATACTCAACGAGTCAAAGCATTTCGCCATTTGCGGAAGAAGGTCTGATGTAGAACAAGTAGCAGAAGCATACATGCTCAAGAGGGATCACCTGAAATTCAAATGCAACTGAATTTCGGCAAGCAGGGCATCAAAGTCGGAATGCCGCGAAACTCACCGGGTCTAAGAGCTTCGTCATTTGCGGAAGAAGGTCTGATGTAGAACAAGTAGCAGAAGCATACATGCTCAAGAGGGATCACCCGAAATTCAAAGGTAATTGAATTTCGGCAACTGGGGCATCGAAGTCGGAATGCCGCCAAACTCTCCGAGTCAAAGTGTTTCGCCGTTTACGGAAGAAGGTCTGATGTAGAACAAGTAGCAGAAGCATACATGCTCAAGAGGGATCACCCAAAATTCAAAGGCAACTGAATTTCGGCAACCGGGACATCGAAGTCGGGATGCCGCGATACTCAACGAGTCAAAGAATTTCGCCATTTGCGGAAGAAGGTCTGATGTAGAACAAGTAGCAGAAGCATACATGCTCAAGAGGGATCACCTGAAATTCAAATGCAACTGAATTTCAGCAAGCGGGGCATCAAAGTCGGAATGCCGCGAAACTCACCGGGTCCAAGCGTTTCGTCGTGTGCGGAAGAAGGTCTGATGTAGAACAAGTAGCAGAAGCATACATGCTCAAGAGGGATCACCCGAAATTCAAAGGCAACTGAATTTCAGCAACTGGGTCATCGAAGTCGGAACGCCGCGAAACTCACCGAGTCAAAGCGTTTAGCCGTTTGCGGAAGAAGGTTTGATGTAGAACAAGTAGAAGAAGCATACATGCTCAAGAGGGATCACCCGAAATTCAAAGGCAACTGAATTTCGGCAACCGGGGCATCGAACTCCGAATGCCGCGAAACTCGCCGAGTCAAAGCGTTTCACCGTTTGCGGAAGAAGGTCTGATGGAGAACAAGTAGCAGAAGGATACATGCTCCATAGGGATCACCCGAAATTCAAAGGCAACTGAATTTCGGAAAACGGGGCATCTAAGTCGGAATGCAGCGAAACTCAACGAGTCAAAGCGTTTCGCCGTTTGTGGAAGAAGGTCTGATGTAGAACAAGAAGCAGAAGCATAGATGCTCAAGAGGGATCACCCGAAATTCAAATGCAACTGAATTTCGGCAAGCGGGGCATCAAAGTCGGAATGCCGCGAAACTCACCGGGTCTAAGAGCTTCGTCATTTGCGGAAGAAGGTCTGATGTAGAACAAGTAGCAGAAGCATACATGCTCAAGAGGGATCACCCGAAATTCAAAGGCAAGTGAATTTCGGCAACTGGGGCATCGAAGTCGGAATGCCGCCAAACTCACCGAGTCAAAGTGTTTCGCCGTTTACGGAAGAAGGTCTGATGTAGAACAAGTAGCAGAAGCATACATGATCAAGAGGGATCACCCGAAATTCAAAGGCAACTGAATTTCGACAACCGGGGCATCGAAGTCGGGATGCCGCGATACTCAACGAGTCAAAGCATTTCGCCATTTGCGGAAGAAGGTCTGATGTAGAACAAGTAGCAGAAGCATACATGCTCAAGAGGGATCACCTGAAATTCAAATGCAACTGAATTTCAGCAAGCGGGGCATCAAAGTCGGAATGCCGCGAAACTCACCGGGTACAAGCGTTTCGTCGTGTGCGGAAGAAGGTCTGATGTAGAACAAGTAGCAGAAGCATACATGCTCAAGAGGGATCACCCGAAATTCAAAGGCAACTGAATTTCAGCAACTGGGTCATCGAAGTCGGAACGCCGCGAAACTCACCGAGTCAAAGCGTTTAGCCGTTTGCGGAAGAAGGTTTGATGTAGAACAAGTAGAAGAAGCATACATGCTCAAGAGGGATCACCCGAAATTCAAAGGCAACTGAATTTCGGCAACCGGGGCATCGAACTCCGAATGCCGCGAAACTCGCCGAGTCAAAGCGTTTCACCGTTTGCGGAAGAAGGTCTGATGGAGAACAAGTAGCAGAAGGATACATGCTCCATAGGGATCACCCGAAATTCAAAGGCAACTGAATTTCGGAAAACGGGGCATCTAAGTCGGAATGCAGCGAAACTCAACGAGTCAAAGCGTTTCGCCGTTTGCGGAAGAAGGTCTGATGTAGAACAAGAAGCAAAAGCATACATGCTCAAGAGGGATCACCCGAAATTCAAATGCAACTGAATTTCGGCAAGCGGGGCATCAAAGTCGGAATGCCGCGAAACTCACCGGGTCTAAGAGCTTCGTCATTTGCGGAAGAAGGTCTGATGTAGAACAAGTAGCAGAAGCATACATGCTCAAGAGGGATCACCCGAAATTCAAAGGCAAGTGAATTTCGGCAACTGGGGCATCGAAGTCGGAATGCCGCCAAACTCACCGAGTCAAAGTGTTTCGCCGTTTACGGAAGAAGGTCTGATGTAGAACAAGTAGCAGAAGCATACATGCTCAAGAGGGATCACCCGAAATTCAAAGGCAACTGAATTTCGACAACCGGGGCATCGAAGTCGGGATGCCGCGATACTCAACGAGTCAAAGCATTTCGCCATTTGCGGAAGAAGGTCTGATGTAGAACAAGTAGCAGAAGCATACATGCTCAAGAGGGATCACCTGAAATTCAAATGCAACTGAATTTCAGCAAGCGGGGCATCAAAGTCGGAATGCCGCGAAACTCACCGGGTACAAGCGTTTCGTCGTGTGCGGAAGAAGGTCTGATGTAGAACAAGTAGCAGAAGCATACATGCTCAAGAGGGATCACCCGAAATTCAAAGGCAACTGAATTTCAGCAACTGGGTCATCGAAGTCGGAACGCCGCGAAACTCACCGAGTCAAAGCGTTTCGCCGTTTGCGGAAGAAGGTTTGATGTAGAACAAGTAGAAGAAGCATACATGCTCAAGAGGGATCACCCGAAATTCAAAGGCAACTGAATTTCGGCAACCGGGGCATCGAACTCCGAATGCCGCGAAACTCGCCGAGTCAAAGCGTTTCGCCGTTTGCGGAAGAAGGTCTGATGGAGAACAAGTAGTAGAAGGATACATGCTCCATAGGGATCACCCGAAATTCAAAGGCAACTGAATTTCGGAAAACGGGGCATCTAAGTCGGAATGCAGCGAAACTCAACGAGTCAAAGCGTTTCGCCGTTTGCGGAAGAAGGTCTGATGTAGAACAAGAAGCAGAAGCATACATGCTCAAGAGGGATCACCCGAAATTCAAAGGCAACTGAATTTCGGCAACCGGGATATCGAAGTCGGGATGCCGCAAAACTCAACGAGTCAAAGCATTTCGCCATTTGCGGAAGAAGGTCTGATGTAGTACAAGTAGCAGAAGCATACATGCTCAAGAGGGATCACCTGAAATTCAAATGCAATTGAATTTCGGCAAGCGGGGCATCAAAGTCGGAATGCCGCGAAACTCACCGGGTCTAAGAGTTTCGTCATTTGCGGAAGAAGGTCTGATGTAGAACAAGTAGCAGAAGCATACATGCTCAAGAGGGATCACCCGAAATTCAAAGGCAACTGAATTTCGGCAACTGGGCATCGAAGTCGGAATGCCGCCAAACTCACCGAGTCAAAGTGTTTCGCCGTTTACGGAAGAAGGTCTGATGTAGAACAAGTAGCAGAAGCATACATGCTCAAGAGGGATCACCCAATATTCAAAGGCAACTGAATTTCGGCAACCGGGACATCGAAGTCGGGATGCCGCGATACTCAACGAGTCAAAGAATTTCGCCATTTGCGGAAGAAGGTCTGATGTAGAACAAGTAGCAGAAGCATACATGCTCAAGAGGGATCACCTGAAATTCAAATGCAACTGAATTTCAGCAAGCGGGGCATCAAAGTCGGAATGCCGCGAAACTCACCGGGTCCAAGCGTTTCGTCGTGTGCGGAAGAAGGTCTGATGTAGAACAAGTAGCAGAAGCATACATGCTCAAGAGGGATCACCCGAAATTCAAAGGCAACTGAATTTCAGCAACTGGGTCATCGAAGTCGGAACGCCGCGAAACTCACCGAGTCAAAGCGTTTAGCCGTTTGCGGAAGAAGGTTTGATGTAGAACAAGTAGAAGAAGCATACATGCTCAAGAGGGATCACCCGAAATTCAAAGGCAACTGAATTTCGGCAACCGGGGCATCGAACTCCGAATGCCGCGAAACTCGCCGAGTCAAAGCGTTTCGCCGTTTGCGGAAGAAGGTCTGATGGAGAACAAGTAGTAGAAGGATACATGCTCCATAGGGATCACCCGAAATTCAAAGGCAACTGAATTTCGGAAAACGGGGCATCTAAGTCGGAATGCAGCGAAACTCAACGAGTCAAAGCGTTTCGCCGTTTGCGGAAGAAGGTCTGATGTAGAACAAGAAGCAGAAGCATACATGCTCAAGAGGGATCACCCGAAATTCAAAGGCAACTGAATTTCGGCAACCGGGACATCGAAGTCGGGATGCCGCAAAACTCAACGAGTCAAAGCATTTCGCCATTTGCGGAAGAAGGTCTGATGTAGTACAAGTAGCAGAAGCATACATGCTCAAGAGGGATCACCTGAAATTCAAATGCAATTGAATTTCGGCAAGCGGGGCATCAAAGTCGGAATGCCGCGAAACTCACCGGGTCTAAGAGTTTCGTCATTTGCGGAAGAAGGTCTGATGTAGAACAAGTAGCAGAAGCATAAATGCTCAAGAGGGATCACCCGAAATTCAAAGGCAACTGAATTTCGGCAACAGGGCATCGAAGTCGGAATGCCGCCAAACTCACCGAGTCAAAGTGTTTCGCCGTTTACGGAAGAAGGTCTGATGTAGAACAAGTAGCAGAAGCATACATGCTCAAGAGGGATCACACGAAATTCAAAGGCAACTGAATTTTAGCAACCGGGGCATCGAACTCGGAATGCCGCGAAACTCACCGAGTCCAAGCGTTTCGCCGTTTGCGAAAGAAGGTCTGATGTAGAACAACTAGCAGAAGCATACATGCTCAAGAGGGATCACACGAAATTCAAAGGCAACTGAATTTCGGCAACAGGGTCATCGAAGTCGGAACGCCGCGAAACACACCGAGTCAAAGCGTTTCGCCGTTTACGGAAGAAGGTCTGATGTAGAACAAGTAGCAGAAGCATACATGCTCAAGAGGGATCACCCGAAATTCAAAGGCAACTGAATTTCGGCAACCGGGGCATCGAAGTCGGAATGCCGCCAAACTCACCGAGTCAAAGTGTTTCGCCGTTTATGGAAGAAGGTCTGATGTAGCACAAGTAGCAGAAGCATACATGCTCAAGAGGGATCACCTGAAATTCAAATGCAACTGAATTTCGGCAAGCGAGGCATCAAAGTCGGAATGCCGCGAAACTCACCGGGTCCAAGCGTTTCGTCTTTTGCGGAAGAAGGTCTGATGTAGAACAAGTAGCAGAAGCATACATGCTCAAGAGGGATCACCCGAAATTCAAAGGCAACTGAATTTCAGCTACTGGGTCATCGAAGTCGGAACGCCGCGAAACTCACCGAGTCAAAGCGTTTAGCCGTTTGCGGAAGAAGGTTTGATATAGAACAAGTAGAAGAAGCATACATGCTCAAGAGGGATCACCTGCAATTCAAAGGCAACTGAATTTCGGCAACCGGGGCATCGAAGTCGGAATGCCGCAAAACTCGCCGAGTCAAAGCGTTTCGCCGTTTGCGGAAGAAGGTCTGATGGAGAACAAGTAACAGAAGCATACATGCTCAAGAGGGATCACCCAAAATTCAAAGGCAACTGAATTTTGGCAACCGGGACATCGAAGTCGGGATGCCGCGATACTCAACGAGTCAAAGCATTTCACCATTTGCGGAAGAAGGTCTGATGTAGAACAAGTAGCAGAAGCATACATGCTCAAGAGGGATCACCTGAAATTCAAAGGCAACTGAATTTTGGCAACCGGGGCATCGAACTCGGAATGCCGCGAAACTCACCGAGTCCAAGCGTTTCGCCGTTTGCGAAACAAGGTCTGATGTAGAACAACTAGCAGAAGCATACATACTCAAGAGGGATCACCCGAAATTCAAAGGCAACTGAATTTCGACAACCGGGGCATCGAAGTCAGGATGCCGCGATATTCAACGAGTCAAAGCATTTCGCCATTTGCGGAAGAAGGTCTGATGTAGAACAAGTAGCAGAAGCATACATGCTCAAGAGGGATCACCTGAAATTCAAATGCAACTGAATTTCGGCAAGCGAGGCATCAAAGTCGGAATGCCGCGAAACTCACCGGGTCCAAGCGTTTCGTCTTTTGCGGAAGAAGGTCTGATGTAGAACAAGTAGCAGAAGCATACATGCTCAAGAGGGATCACCCGAAATTCAAAGGCAACTGAATTTCAGCTACTGGGTCATCGAAGTCGGAACGCCGCGAAACTCACCGAGTCAAAGCGTTTAGCCGTTTGCGGAAGAAGGTTTGATATAGAACAAGTAGAAGAAGCATACATGCTCAAGAGGGATCACCTGCAATTCAAAGGCAACTGAATTTCGGCAACCGGGGCATCGAAGTCGGAATGCCGCAAAACTCGCCGAGTCAAAGCGTTTCACCGTTTGCGGAAGAAGGTCTGATGGAGAACAAGTAGCAGAAGCATACATGCTCCATAGGGATCCCCCGAAATTCAAAGGCAACTGAATTTCGGCAACCGGGGCATCTAAGTCGGAATGCAGCGAAACTCAACGAATCAAAGCGTTTCGCCATTTGCGGAAGAAGGTCTGATGTAGAACAAGTAGTAGAAGCATAAATGCTCAAAAAGGAATACCCGAAATTCAAAGGCAACTGAATTGCAGCAACTGGGTCATCGAAGTCGAAACGTCGCGAAACTAACCGAGTCAAAGCGTTTAGTCGTTTGCGGAAGAAGGTCTGATGTAGAACAAGTAGAAGAAGCATACATGCTCAAGAGGGATCACCTGGAATTCAAAGGCAACTGAATTTCGGCAACGGGGGCATCAAAGGGGGAATGCCGCGAAACTCACCGAGTCAAAGCGTTTCGTCATTTGCGGAAGAAGGTTTGATGTAGAACAAGTAGCAGAAGCATACATGCTCAAGAGGGATCACCCGAAATTCAAAGGCAACTGAATTTCGGCAACCGGGGCATCGAAGTCGGAACGCCGCGAAACTCACCGTGTCAAAGCGTTTAGCCATTTACGGAAGAAGGTTTGATGTAGAACAAGTAGAAGAAGCATACATGCTCAAGAGGGATCACCTGAAATTCAAAGGCAACTAAATTTCGGCAACTGGGGCATCGAACTCGGAATGCCGCGAAACTCGCCGAGTCAAAGCGTTTCGCCGTTTGCGGAAGAAGGTCTGATGGAGAACAAGTAGCAGAAGCATACATGCTCCATAGGGATCACCCGAAATTCAAAGGCAACTGAATTTCGGTAATTGGGGCATCTAGGTCGGAATGCAGCGAAACTCAATGATTCAAAGCGTTTCGCCGTTTGTGGAAGAAGGTCTGATGTAGAACAAGTAGAAGAAGCATACATGCTCAAGAGGGATCACCTGGAATTCAAAGGCAACTGAATTTCGGCAACGGGGGCATCAAAGGGGGAAGGCCGCGAAACTCACCGAGTCAAAGCGTTTTGCCATTTGCGGAAGAAGGTTTGATGTAGAACAAGTAGCAAAAGCATACATGCCCAAGAGGGATGACCCGAAATTAAAAGGCAACTGAATTTCGGCAAGCGGGGCATCAAAGTCGGAATACCGCGAAACTCACCGGGTCCAGGCGTTTCGCTGTTTGCGGAAGAAGGTCTGATGTAGAACAAGTAGCAGAAGCATAAATGCTCAAGAGGGATCACCCGCAATTCAAAGGCAACTGAATTTCAGCAACTGAGTCATCGAAGTCGGAACGCCGCGAAACTCACCGAGTCAAAGCGTTTAGTCGTTTGCGGAAGAAGGTCTGATGTAGAACAAGCAGAAGAAGCATACATGCTCAAGAGGGATCACCCGAAATTCAAAGGCAACTGAATTTCGGCAACTGGGGCATCGAAGTCGGAATGCCGCGAAACTCACTGAGTCAAAGTGTTTCGCCGTTTCCGGAAGAAGGTCTGATGTAGAACAAGTAGCAGAAGCATACATGCTCAAGAGGGATCACCCGAAATTCAAAGGCAACTGAAATTCGGCAACCGGGGCATCGAAGTCGGGATGCCGCGAAACTCAACGAGTCAAAGCATTTCGCCATTTGCGGAAGAAGGTCTGATGTAGAACAAGTAGCAGAAGCATACATGCTCAAGAGGGATCACCTGAAATTCAAATGCAACTGAATTTCGGCAAGCGGGGCATCAAAGTCGGAACACCGCGAAACTCACCGAGTCAAAGCGTTTAGCCGTTTGCGGAAGAAGGTTTGATGTAGAACAAGTAGAAGAAGCATACATGCTCAAGAGGGATCACCTGAAATTCAAAGGCAACTGGTTTTTTCGGCAACCGGGGCATCGAAGTCGGAATGCCGCGAAACTCGCCGAGTCAAAGGATTTCGCCGTTTGCGGAAGAAGGTCTGATGGAGAACAAGTAGCATTAGCATACATGCTCCATAGGGATCACCCGAAATTCAAAGGCAACTGAATTTCGGAAATCGGGGCATCTAAGTCGGAATGCAGCGAAACTCAACGAGTCAAAGCGTTTCGCCGTTTGCGGAAGAAGGTCTGATGTAGAATAAGTAGAAGAAGCATACATGCTCAAGAGGGATCACCTGGAATTCAAAGGCAACTGAATTTCGGCAACGGGGGCATCAAAGGGGGAATGCCGTGAAACTCACCGAGTCAAAGCGTTTCGCCGTTTGCGGAAGAAGGTCTGATTTAGAACAAGTAGCAAAAGCATACATGCCCAAGAGGGATGGCCTGAAATTAAAAGGCAACTGAATTTCGGCAAGCGGGGCATCAAAGTCGGAAAGCCGCGAAACTCACCGGGTCCAAGCGTTTCGCCGTTTGCGGAAGAAGGTCTGATGTAGAACAAGTAGCAGAAGCTTAAATGCTCAAGAGGGAACACCCGAAATTCAAAGGCAACTGAATTTCAGCAACTGGGTCATCGAAGTCGGAACACCGCGAAACTCACCGAGTCAAAGCGTTTAGTCGTTTGCGGAAGAAGGTCTGATGTAGAACAAGTAGAAGAAGCATACATGCTCAAGAGGGATCACCTGGAATTCAAAGGCAACAGAATTTCGGCAACGGGGGCATCAAAGGGGGAATGCCGCGAAACTCACCGAGTCAAAGCGTTTCGCTGTTTGTGGAAGAAGGTCTGATGTAGAACAAGTAGCAAAAGCATACATGCCCAAGAGGGATGACCCGAAATTAAAAGGCAACAGAATTTCGGCAAGCGGGGCATCAAAGTCGGAATGCTGCGAAACTCACCGGGTCCAAGCGTTTCGCCATTTGCGGAAGAAGGTCTGATGTAGAACAAGTAGCAGAAGCACAAATGCTCAAGAGGGATCACCTGAAATTCGAAGGCAACTGAATTTCAGCAACTGGGTCATCGAAGTCGGAACTCCGCGAAACTCACCGAGTCAAAGCGTTTAGTCGTTTGCGGAAGAAGGTCTGATGTAGAACAAGTAGAAGAAGCATACATGCTCAAGAGGGATCACCTGGAATTCAAAGGCAACTGAATTTCGGCAACGGGGGCATCAAAGGGGGAATGCCGCGAAACTCACCGAGTCAAAGCGTTTCGCCGTTTGCGGAAGATTGTCTGATGTAGAACAAGTAGAAGAAGCATACATGCTCAAGAGGGATCACCTGGAATTCAAAGGCAACTGAATTTCAGCAACTGGGTCATCGAAGTCGAAACACCGCGAAACTCACCGAGTCAAAGCGTTTAGTCGTTTGCGGAAAAAGGTCTGATGTAGAACAAGTAGAAGAAGCATACATGCTCATGAGGGATCACCTGGAATTCAAAGGCAACTGAATTTCGGCGACGGGGGCATCAAAGGGGGAATGCCGCGAAACTCACCGAGTCAAAGCGTTTCGCCGTTTGCGGAAGAACGTCTGATGTAGAACAAGTAGCAAAAGCATACATGCCCAAGAGGGATGACCCGAAATTAAAAGGCAACTGAATTTCGGCAACTAGGGCATCGAAGTCGGAATGCCGCGAAACTCACCAGGTCCAAGCGTTTCGCCGTTTGCGGAAGAAGGTCTGATGTAGAACAAGTAGTAGAAGCATAAATGCTCAAAAAGGAACACCCAAAATTCAAAGGCAACTGAATTTCAGCAACTGGGTCATCGAAGTCGGAACGCCGCGAAACTCACCGAGTCAAAGCGTTTAGCCGTTTGCGGAAGAAGGTTTGATGTAGAACAAGTAGAAGAAGCATACATGCTCAAGAGGGATCACCTGAAATTCAAAGGCAACTGGTTTTTTCGGCAACCGGGGCATCGAAGTCGGAATGTCGCGAAACTCAACGAGTCAAAGCATTTCGCCATTTGCGGAAGAAGGTCTGATGTAGAACAAGTAGCAGAAGCATACATGCTCATGAGGGATCACCTGAAATTCAAATGCAACTGAATTTTGGCAAGCGGGGCATCAAAGTCGGAATGCCGCGAAACTCACCGGGTCCAAGCGTTTCGCCGTTTGCGAAACAAGGTCTGATGTAGAACAACAAGCAGAAGCATACATGCTCAAGAGGGATCACACGAAATTCAAAGGCAACTGAATTTCAGCAACAGGGTCATCGAAGTCGGAACGCCGCGAAACTCACCGAGTCAAAGCGTTTCGCCGTTTGTGGAAGAAGGTCTGATGTAGAACAAGTAGCAGAAGCATACATGCTAAAGAGGGATCACCCGAAATTCAAAGGCAACTGAATTTCGGCAACTGGGGCATCGAAGTCGGAATGCCGCGAAACTCACCGAGTCAAAGTGTTTCGCCGTTTACGGAAGAAGGTCTGATGTAGAACAAGTAGCAGAAGCATACATGCTCAAGAGGGATCACCCGAAATTCAAAGGCAACTGAATTTCGGCAACCGGGGCATCGAAGTCGAGATACCGCGAAACTCAACGAGTCAAAGCATTTCGCCATTTGCGGAAGAAGGTCTGATGTAGAACAAGTAGCAGAAGCATACATGCTCAAGAGGGATCACCTGAAATTCAAATGCAACTGAATTTCGGCAAGCGGGGCATCAAAGTCGGAATGCCGCGAAACTCACCGGGTCCAAGCGTTTCGTCATTTGCGGAAGAAGGTCTGATGTAGAACAAGTAGCAGAAGCATACATGCTCAAGAGGGATCACCCGAAATTCAAAGGCAACTGAATTTCAGCAACGGGGTCATCGAAGTCGGAACGCCGTGAAACTCACCGAGTCAAAGCGTTTAGCCGTTTGCGGAAGAAGGTCTGATGTAGAACAAGTAGAAGAAGCATACATGCTCAAGAGGGATCACCCGAAATTCAAAGGCAACTGAATTTCGGCAACTGGGGCATCGAAGTCGGAATGCCGCGAAACTCACCGGGTCAAAGTGTTTCGCCGTTTCCGGAAGAAGGTCTGATGGAGAATAAGTAGCAGAAGCATACATGCTCAAGAGGGATCACCCGAAATTCAAAGGCAATTGAATTTCGGCAACTGGGTCATCGAAGTCGGAACACCGCGAAACTCACCGAGTCAAAGCGTTTAGTCGTTTGCGGAAGAAGGTCTGATGTAGAACAAGTAGAAGAAGCATACATGCTCAAGAGGGATCACCTGGAATTCAAAGGCAACTGAATTTCGGCAACGGGGGCATCAAAGGGGGAATGCCGCGAAACTCACCGGGTCAAAGCGTTTCGTCATTTGCGGAAGAAGGTCTGATGTAGAACAAGTAGCAGAAGCATACATGCTCAAGAGGGATCACCCGAAATTCAAAGGCAACTGAATTTCAGCAACTGGGTCATCGAAGTCGAAACGCCGCGAAACTCACCGAGTCAAAGCGTTTAGCCGTTTGCGGAAGAAGGTTTGATGTAGAACAAGTAGAAGAAGCATACATGCTCAAGAGGGATCACCTGAAATTCAAAGGCAACTGGTTTTTTCGGCAACCGGGGCATCGAAGTCGGAATGTCGCGAAACTCGCCGAGCCAAAGCGTTTCGCCGTTTGCGGAAGAAGGTCTGATGGAGAACAAGTAGCAGAAGCATACATGCTCCATAGGGATCACCCGAAATTCAAAGGCAACTGAATTTCGGAAATCGGGGCATCTAAGTCGAATGCAGCGAAACTCAACGAGTCAAAGCGTTTCGTCGTTTGTGGAAGAAGGTCTGATGTAGAACAAGTAGAAGAAGCATACATGCTCAAGAGGGATCACCTGGAATTCAAAGGCAACTGAATTTCGGCAACGGGGGCATCAAAGAGGGAATGCCGTGAAACTCACCGAGTCAAAGCGTTTCGCCGTTTGCGGAAGAAGGTCTGATGTAGAACAAGTAGCAAAAGCATACATGCCCAAAAGGGATGACCCGAAATTAAAAGGCAACTGAATTTCGGCAAGCGGGGCATTAAAGTCGGAATGCCGCGAAACTCACCGGGTCCAAGCGTTTCGCCGTTTGCGGAAGAAGGTCTGATGTAGAACAAGTAGCAGAAGCATAAATGCTCAAGAGGGAACACCCGAAATTCAAAGGCAACTGAATTTCAGCAACTGGGTCATCGAAGTCGGAACACCGCGAAACTCACCGAGTCAAAGCGTTTAGTCGTTTGCGGAAGAAGGTCTGATGTAGAACAAGTAGAAGAAGCATACATGCTCAAGAGGGATCACCTGGAATTCAAAGGCAACTGAATTTCGGCAACGGGGGCATCAAAGGGGGAATGCCGCGAAACTCACCGAGTCAAAGCGTTTCGCCGTTTGCGGAAGAAGGTCTGATGTAGAACAAGTAGCAAAAGCATACATGCCCAAGAGGGATGACCCGAAACTAAAAGGCAACTGAATTTCGTCAAGCGGGGCATTAAAGTCGGAATGCCACGAAACTCACCGGGTCCAAGCGTTTCGCCGTTTGCGAAACAAGGTCTGATGTAGAACAACTAGCAGAAGCATACATGCTCAAGAGGGATCACACGAAATTCAAAGGCAACTGAATTTCAGCAACAGGGTCATCGAAGTCGGAACGCCGCGAAACTCACCGAGTCAAAGCGTTTCGCCGTTTGTGTAAGAAGGTCTGATGTATAACAAGTAGCAGAAGCATACATGCTCAAGAGGGATCACCCGAAATTCAAAGGCAACTGAATTTCAGCAACCGGGGCATCGAAGGCGGGATGCCGCGAAACTCAACGAGTCAAAGGATTTCGCTATTTGCGGAAGAAGGTCTGATGTAGAACAAGTAGCAGAAGCATAAATGCTCAAGAGGGATCACCCGAAATTCAAAGGCAACTGAATTTCAGCAACTGGGTCATCGAAGTCGGAACGCCGCGAAAGTCACCGAGTCAAAGCGTTTCGCCGTTTGTGTAAGAAGGTCTGATGTATAACAAGTAGCAGAAGCATGCATGCTCAAGAGGGATCACCCGAAATTGAAAGGCAACTGAATTTGAGCAACAGGGTCATCGAAGTCGGAACGCCGCGAAACTCACCGAGTCAAAGCGTTTAGCCGTTTGCGGAAGAAGGTTTGATGTAGAACAAGTAGAAGAAGCATACATGCTCAAGAGGGATCACCTGAAATTCGAAGGCAACTGAATTTCAGCAACTGCGTCATCGAAGTCGGAACGCCGCGAAACTCATCGAGTCAAAGCGTTTAGTCGTTTGCGGAAGAAGGTCTGATGGAGACCAAGTAGAAGAAGCATACATGCTTAAGAGGAATCTCCTGGAATTCAAAGGCAACTGAATTTCGGCAACGGGGGCATCAAAGGGGGAATGCCGCGAAACTCACCGGGTCAAAGCGTTTCGCCGTTTGCGGAAGAAGGTCTGATGTAGAACAAGTAGCAAAAGCATACATGCCCAAGAGGGATGACCCGAAATTCAAAGGCAACTGAATTTCGGCAACTGGGGCATCGAAGTCGGAATGCCGTGAAACTCACCGAGTCAAAGTGTTTCGCCGTTTACGGAAGAAGGTCTGATGTAGAACAAGTAGCAGAAGCATACATGCTCAAGAGGGATCACCCGAAATTCAAAGGCAACTGAATTTCGGCAACCGGGGCATCGATGTCGGGATGCTGCGAAACTCAACGAGTCAAAGGATTTCGCCATTTGCGGAAGAAGGTCTGATGTAGAACAAGTAGCAGAAGCATACATGCTCAAGAGGGATCACCTGGAATTCAAAGGCAACTGAATTTCGGCAACGGGGGCATCAAAGGGGGAATGCCGCGAAACTCACCGAGTCAAAGCGTTTCGCCGTTTGCGGAAGAAGGTCTGATGTAGAACAAGTAGCAAAAGCATACATGCCCAAGAGGGATGACCCGAAATTAAAAGGCAACTGAATTTCGGCAAGCAGGGCATCAAAGTCGGAATGCCGCGAAACTCACCGGGTCCAAGCGTTTCGCCGTTTGCGGAAGAAGGTCTGATGTAGAACAAGTAGCAGAAGCATAAATGCTCAAAAGGGAACACCTGAAATTCAAAGGCAACTGAATTTCAGCAACTGGGTCATCGAAGTCGGAACACCGCGAAACTCACCGAGTCAAAGCGTTTAGTCATTTGCGGAAGAAGGTCTGATGTAGAACAAGTAGAAGAAGCATACATGCTCAAGAGGGATCACCTGGAATTCAAAGGCAACTGAATTTCGGCAACGGGGGCATCAAAGGGGGAATGCCGCGAAACTCACCGAGTCAAAGCGTTTCGCCATTTGCGGAAGAAGGTCTGATGTAGAACAAGTAGCAAAAGCATACATGCCCAAGAGGGATGACCCGAAATTAAGAGGCAACTGAATTTCGGCAAGCGGGGCATCAAAGTCGGAATGCCGCGAAACTCACCGGGTCCAAGCGTTTCGCCGTTTGTGGAAGAAGGTCTGATGTAGAACAAGTAGCAGAAGCATAAATACTCAAGAGGGATCACCCGAAATTCAAAGGCAACTGAATTTCAGCAACTGGGTCATCGAAGTCGGAACGCCGCGAAACTCACCGAGTCATAGTGTTTCGCTGTTTGCGGAAGAAGGTCTGATGTAGAACAAGTAGAAGAAGCATACATGCTCAAGAGGGATCACCCGAAATTCAAAGGCAAATGAATTTCGGCAATCGGGGCATCGAAGTCGGAATGCCGCGAAACTAAACGAGTTAAAGCGTTTCGCCATTTGCGGAAGAAGGTCTGATGTAGAACAAGAAGCAGAAGCATACATGCTCAAGAGGGATCACCTGAAATTCAAAGGCAACTGAATTTCGGCAACTAGGGCAACGAAGTTGGAATGCCGCGAAACTCACCGAGTCAAAGCGTTTCGCCGTTTGCGGAAGAGGGTCTGATGTAGAACTAGTAGCAGAAGCATACATGCTCAAGAGGGATCACCCGAAATTCAAAGGCAACTGAATTTCGGCAACCGGGGCATCGAAGTCGGAATGCCGCGAAACTCAACGAGTGAAAGGGTTTCGTCATTTGCAGAAGAAGGTCTGATGTAGAACAAGAAGCAGAAGCATACATGCTCAAGAGGGATCACCCGAAATTCAAAGGCAACTGAATCTCGGCAAGCGGGGCATCCAAGTCGGAATGCCACGAAACTCACCGGGTCCAAGCGTTTCGCCGTTTGCGGAAGAAGGTCTGATTGAGAACAAGTAGCAGAAGCATAAATGCTCAAGAGGGATCACCCGAAATTCAAAGGCAACTGAATTTCAACAACTGGGTCATCGAAGTCGGATCGCCACGAAACTCACCGAGTCATAGTGTTTCGCCGTTTGCGGAAGAAGGTCTGATGTAGAACAAGTAGCAGAAGCATACATGCTCAAGAGGGATCACCCGAAATTCAAAGGCAAATGAATTTCGGCAACCGGGGCATCGAAGTTGGAATGCCGCGAAACTCAACGAGTCAAAGCGTTTCGCCATTTGCGGAAGAAGGTCTGATGTAGAACAAGAAGCAGAAGCATACATGCTCAAGAGGGATCACCCGAAATTCAAAGGCAACTGAATTTCGGCAACTGGGGCAACGAAGTCGGAATGCCGCGAAACTCACCGAGTCAAAGTGTTTCGCCGTTTGCGGAAGAAGGTCTGATGTAGAACTAGTAGCAGAAGCATACATGCTCAAGAGGGATGACCCGAAATTCAAAGGCAACTGAATTTCGGCAACCGGGGCATCGAAGTCGGAATGCCGCGAAACTCAACGAGTTAAAGCGTTTCGTCATTTGCAGAAGAAGGTCTGATGTAGAACAAGTAGCAGAAGCATACATGCTCAAGAGGGATAACCTGAAATTCAAATGCAACTGAATTTCAGCAAGCGGGGCATCCAATTCGGAATGCCGCGAAACTCACCGAGTCAAAGCGTTTCACCGTTTGTGGAAGAAGGTCTGATGTAAACAAGTGGCAGAAGCAAAAATGCTCAAGAGGGATCACCCGAAATTCAAAGGCAACTGAATTTCAGCAACTGCGTCATCGAAGTCGGAACGCCGCGAAACTCATCGAGTCAAAGCGTTTAGTCGTTTGCGGAAGAAGGTCTGATGGAGACCAAGTAGAAGAAGCATACATGCTCAAGAGGGATCTCCTGGAATTCAAAGGCAACTGAATTTCGGCAACGGGGGCATCAAAGGGGGAATGCCGCGAAACTCACCGAGTCAAAGCGTTTCGCCGTTTGCGGTAGAAGGTCTGATGTAGAACAAGTAGCAAAAGCATACATGCCCAAGAGGGATGACCCGAAACTAAAAGGCAACTGAATTTCGTCAAGCGGGGCATTAAAGTCGGAATGCCACGAAACTCACCGGGTCCAAGCGTTTCGCCGTTTGCGAAACAAGGTCTGATGTAGAACAACTAGCAGAAGCATACATGCTCAAGAGGGATCACACGAAATTCAAAGGCAACTGAATTTCAGCAACAGGGTCATCGAAGTCGGGACGCCGCGAAACTCACCGAGTCAAAGCGTTTCGCCGTTTGCGGAAGAAGGTCTGATGTAGAACAAGTAGCAAAAGCATACATGCCCAAGAGGGATGACCCGAAATTAAAAGGCAACTGAATTTCGGCAAGCAGGGCATCAAAGTCGGAATGCCGCGAAACTCACCGGGTCCAAGCGTTTCGCCGTTTGCGGAAGAAGGTCTGATGTGGAACAAGTAGCATAAGCATAAATGCTCAAAAGGGAACACCCGAAATTCAAAGGCAACTGAATTTCAGCAACTGGGTCATCGAAGTCGGAACACCGCGAAACTCACCGAGTCAAAGCGTTTAGTCGTTTGCGGAAGAAGGTCTGATGTAGAACAAGTAGAAGAAGCATACATGCTCAAGAGGGATCACCTGGAATTCAAAGGCAACTGAATTTCGGCAACGGGGGCATCAAAGGGGGAATGCCGCGAAACTCACCGAGTCAAAGCGTTTCGCCGTTTGCGGAAGAAGGTCTGATGTAGAACAAGTAGCAAAAGCATACATGCCCAAGAGGGATGACCCGAAATTAAGAGGCAACTGAATTTCGGCAAGCGGGGCATCAAAGTCGGAATGCCGCGAAACTCACCGGGTCCAAGCGTTTCGCCGTTTGTGGAAGAAGGTCTGATGTAGAACAAGTAGCAGAAGCATAAATACTCAAGAGGGATCACCCGAAATTCAAAGGCAACTGAATTTCAGCAACTGGGTCATCGAAGTCGGAACGCCGCGAAACTCACCGAGTCATAGTGTTTCGCTGTTTGCGGAAGAAGGTCTGATGTAGAACAAGTAGAAGAAGCATACATGCTCAAGAGGGATCACCCGAAATTCAAAGGCAAATGAATTTCGGCAACCGGGGCATCGAAGTCGGAATGCCGCGAAACTAAACGAGTTAAAGCGTTTCGCCATTTGCGGAAGAAGGTCTGATGTAGAACAAGAAGCAGAAGCATACATGCTCAAGAGGGATCACCCGAAATTCAAAGGCAACTGAATTTCGGCAACTAGGGCAACGAAGTTGGAATGCCGCGAAACTCACCGAGTCAAAGCGTTTCGCCGTTTGCGGAAGAGGGTCTGATGTAGAACTAGTAGCAGAAGCATACAAGCTCAAGAGGGATCACTCGAAATTCAAAGGCAACTGAATTTCGGCAACCGGGGCATCGAAGTCGGAATGCCGCGAAACTCAACGAGTGAAAGGGTTTCGTCATTTGCAGAAGAAGTTCTGATGTAGAACAAGAAGCAGAAGCATACATGCTCAAGAGGGATCACCCGAAATTCAAAGGCAACTGAATCTCGGCAAGCGGGGCATCCAAGTCGGAATGCCACGAAACTCACCGGGTCCAAGCGTTTCGCCGTTTGCGGAAGAAGGTCTGATTGAGAACAAGTAGCAGAAGCATAAATGCTCAAGAGGGATCACCCGAAATTCAAAGGCAACTGAATTTCAACAACTGGGTCATCGAAGTCGGAACGCCACGAAACTCACCGAGTCATAGTGTTTCGCCGTTTGCGGAAGAAGGTCTGATGTAGAACAAGTAGCAGAAGCATACATGCTCAAGAGGGATCACCCGAAATTCAAAGGCAAATGAATTTCGGCAACCGGGGCATCGAAGTTGGAATGCCGCGAAACTCAACGAGTCAAAGCGTTTCGCCATTTGCGGAAGAAGGTCTGATGTAGAACAAGAAGCAGAAGCATACATGCTCAAGAGGGATCACCCGAAATTCAAAGGCAACTGAATTTCGGCAACTGGGGCAACGAAGTCGGAATGCCGCGAAACTCACCGAGTCAAAGTGTTTCGCCGTTTGCGGAAGAAGGTCTGATGTAGAACTAGTAGCAGAAGCATACATGCTCAAGAGGGATGACCCGAAATTCAAAGGCAACAGAATTTCGGCAACCAGGGCATCGAAGTTGGAATGCCGCGAAACTCAACGAGTTAAAGCGTTTCGTCATTTGCAGAAGAAGGTCTGATGTAGAACAAGTAGCAGAAGCATACATGCTCAAGAGGGATAACCTGAAATTCAAATGCAACTGAATTTCAGCAAGCGGGGCATCCAATTCGGAATGCCGCGAAACTCACCGAGTCAAAGCGTTTCACCGTTTGTGGAAGAAGGTCTGATGTAGAATAAGTGGCAGAAGCAAAAATGCTCAAGAGGGATCACCCGAAATTCAAAGGCAACTGAATTTCAGCAACTGCGTCATCGAAGTCGGAACGCCGCGAAACTCATCGAGTCAAAGCGTTTAGTCGTTTGCGGAAGAAGGTCTGATGGAGACCAAGTAGAAGAAGCATACATGCTCAAGAGGGATCTCCTGGAATTCAAAGGCAACTGAATTTCGGCAACGGGGGCATCAAAGGGGGAATGCCGAGAAACTCACCGAGTCAAAGCGTTTCGCCGTTTGCGGAAGAAGGTCTGATGTAGAACAAGTAGCAAAAGCATACATGCCCAAGAGGGATGACCCGAAATTAAAAGGCAACTGAATTTCGGCAAGCAGGGCATCAAAGTCGGAATGCCGCGAAACTCACCGGGTCCAAGCGTTTCGCCGTTTGCGGAAGAAGGTCTGATGTGGAACAAGTAGCATAAGCATAAATGCTCAAAAGGGAACACCCGAAATTCAAAGGCAACTGAATTTCAGCAACTGGGTCATCGAAGTCGGAACACCGCGAAACTCACCGAGTCAAAGCGTTTAGTCGTTTGCGGAAGAAGGTCTGATGTAGAACAAGTAGAAGAAGCATACATGCTCAAGAGGGATCACCTGGAATTCAAAGGCAACTGAATTTCGGCAACGGGGGCATCAAAGGGGGAATGCCGCGAAACTCACCGAGTCAAAGCGTTTCGCCGTTAGCGGAAGAAGGTCTGATGTAGAACAAGTAGCAAAAGCATACATGCCCAAGAGGGATGACCCGAAATTAAGAGGCAACTGAATTTCGGCAAGCGGGGCATCAAAGTCGGAATGCCGGATAACTCACCGGGTCCAAGCGTTTCGCCGTTTGTGGAAGAAGGTCTGATGTAGAACAAGTAGCAGAAGCATAAATACTCAAGAGGGATCACCCGAAATTCAAAGGCAACTGAATTTCAGCAACTGGGTCATCGAAGTCGGAACGCCGCGAAACTCACCGAGTCATAGTGTTTCGCTGTTTGCGGAAGAAGGTCTGATGTAGAACAAGTAGAAGAAGCATACATGCTCAAGAGGGATCACCCGAAATTCAAAGGCAAATGAATTTCGGCAACCGGGGCATCGAAGTCGGAATGCCGCGAAACTAAACGAGTTAAAGCGTTTCGCCTTTTGCGGAAGAAGGTCTGATGTAGAACAAGAAGCAGAAGCATACATGCTCAAGAGGGATCACCCGAAATTCAAAGGCAATTGAATTTCGGCAACTAGGGCAACGAAGTTGGAATGCCGCGAAACTCACCGAGTCAAAGCGTTTCGCCGTTTGTGGAAGAGGGTCTGATGTAGAACTAGTAGCAGAAGCATACATGCTCAAGAGGGATCACTCGAAATTCAAAGGCAACTGAATTTCGGCAACCGGGGCATCGAAGTCGGAATGCCGCGAAACTCAACGAGTGAAAGGGTTTCGTCATTTGCAGAAGAAGGTCTGATGTAGAACAAGAAGCAGAAGCATACATGCTCAAGAGGGATCACCCGAAATTCAAAGGCAACTGAATCTCGGCAAGCGGGGCATCCAAGTCGGAATGCCACGAAACTCACCGGGTCCAAGCGTTTCGCCGTTTGCGGAAGAAGGTCTGATTGAGAACAAGTAGCAGAAGCATAAATGCTCAAGAGGGATCACCCGAAATTCAAAGGCAACTGAATTTCAACAACTGGGTCATCGAAGTCGGAACGCCACGAAACTCACCGAGTCATAGTGTTTCGCCGTTTGCGGAAGAAGGTCTGATGTAGAACAAGTAGCAGAAGCATACATGCTCAAGAGGGATCACCCGAAATTCAAAGGCAAATGAATTTCGGCAACCGGGGCATCGAAGTTGGAATGCCGCGAAACTCAACGAGTCAAAGCGTTTCGCCATTTGCGGAAGAAGGTCTGATGTAGAACAAGAAGCAGAAGCATACATGCTCAAGAGGGATCACCCGAAATTCAAAGGTAACTGAATTTCGGCAACTGGGGCAACGAAGTCGGAATGCCGCGAAACTCACCGAGTCAAAGTGTTTCGCCGTTTGCGGAAGAAGGTCTGATGTAGAACTAGTAGCAGAAGCATACATGCTCAAGAGGGATCACCCGAAATTCAAAGGCAACTGAATTTCGGCAACCGGGGCATCGAAGTCGGAATGCCGCGAAACTCAACGAGTTAAAGCGTTTCGTCATTTGCAGAAGAAGGTCTGATGTAGAACAAGTGGCAGAAGCATACATGCTCAAGAGGGATAACCTGAAATTCAAATGCAACTGAATTTCAGCAAGCGGGGCATCCAATTCGGAATGCCGCGAAACTCACCGAGTCAAAGCGTTTCACCGTTTGTGGAAGAAGGTCTGATGTATAACAAGTGGCAGAAGCATAAATGCTCAAGAGGGATCACCCGAAATTCAAAGGCAACTGAATTTCAGCAACTGCGTCATCGAAGTCGGAACGCCGCGAAACTCATCGAGTCAAAGCGTTTAGTCGTTTGCGGAAGAAGGTCTGATGGAGACCAAGTAGAAGAAGCATACATGCTCAAGAGGGATCACCTGAAATTCAAAGGCAACTGAATTTCTCCAACCGGGGCATCGAACTCGGAATGCCGCGAAACTCACCGAGTCAAAGCGTTTCGCCGTTTGCGGAAGAAGGTCTGATGTAGAATTAGTAGCAGAAGCATAAATGCTCAAGAGGGATCACCCGAAATTCAAAGGCAACTGAATTTCGGCAACTAGGGCAACGAAGTTGGAATGCCGCGAAACTCACCGAGTCAAAGCGTTTCGCCGTTTGCGGAAGAGGGTCTGATGTAGAACTAGTAGCAGAAGCATACATGCTCAAGAGGGATCACCCGAAATTCAAAGGCAACTGAATTTCGGCAACCGGGGCATCGAAGTCGGAATGCTGCGAAACTCAACGAGTGAAAGGGTTTCGTCATTTGCAGAAGAAGGTCTGATGTAGAACAAGAAGCAGAAGCATACATGCTCAAGAGGGATCACCCGAAATTCAAAGGCAACTGAATCTCGGCAAGCGGGGCATCCAAGTCGGAATGCCACGAAACTCACCGGGTCCAAGCGTTTCGCCGTTTGCGGAAGAAGGTCTGATGTAGAACAAGTAGCAGAAGCATAAATGCTCAAGAGGGATCACCCGAAATTCAAAGGCAACTGAATTTCAACAACTGGGTCATCGAAGTCGGAACGCCACGAAACTCACCGAGTCATAGTGTTTCGCCGTTTGCGGAAGAAGGTCTGATGTAGAACAAGTAGCAGAAGCATACATGCTCAAGAGGGATCACCCGAAATGCAAAGGCAAATGAATTTCGGCAACCGGGGCATCGAAGTTGGAATGCCGCGAAACTCAACGAGTCAAAGCGTTTCGCCATTTGCGGAAGAAGGTCTGATGTAGAACAAGAAGCAGAAGCATACATGCTCAAGAGGGATCACCCGAAATTCAAAGGCAACTGAATTTCGGCAACTGGGGCAACGAAGTCGGAATGCCGCGAAACTCACCGAGTCAAAGTGTTTCGCCGTTTGCGGAAGAAGGTCTGATGTAGAACGAGTAGCAGAAGCATACATGCTCAAGAGGGATCACCCGAAATTCAAAGGCAACTGAATTTCGGCAACCGGGGCATCGAAGTCGGAATGCCGCGAAACTCAACGAGTTAAAGCGTTTCGTCATTTGCAGAAGAAGGTCTGATGTAGAACAAGTAGCAGAAGCATACATGCTCAAGAGGGATAACCTGAAATTCAAATGCAACTGAATTTCAGCAAGCGGGGCATCCAATTCGGAATGCCGCGAAACTCACCGAGTCAAAGCGTTTCACCGTTTGTGGAAGAAGGTCTGATGTATAACAAGTGGCAGAAGCATAAATGCTCAAGAGGGATCACCCGAAATTCAAAGGCAACTGAATTTCAGCAACTGCGTCATCGAAGTCGGAACGCCGTGAAACTCATCGAGTCAAAGCGTTTAGTTGTTTGCGGAAGAAGGTCTGATGGAGACCAAGTAGAAGAAGCATACATGCTCAAGAGGGATCACCTGATATTCAAAGGCAACTGAATTTCTCCAACCGGGGCATCGAACTCGGAATGCCGCGAAACTCACCGAGTCAAAGCGTTTCGCCGTTTGCGGAAGAAGGTCTGATGTAGAACTAGTAGCAGAAGCATAAATGCTCAAGAGGGATCACCCGAAATTCAAAGGCAACTGAATTTCAGCAACTGCGTCATTGAAGTCGGAACGCCGCGAAACTCATCGAGTCAAAGCGTTTAGTCGTTTGCGGAAGAAGGTCTGATGGAGACCAAGTAGAAGAAGCATAGATGCTCAAGAGGGATCACCCGAAATTCAAAGGCAACTGAATTTCTCCAACCGGGGCATCGAACTCGGAATGCCGCGAAACTCACCGAGTCAAAGCGTTTCGCCGTTTGCGGAAGAAGGTCTGATGTAGAACTAGTAGCAGAAGCATACATGCTCAAGAGGGATCACCTGAAATTCAAAGGCAACTGGTTTTTACTGCAACCGGGGCATCGAACTCGGAATGCCGCGAAACTCACCGAGTCCAAGCGTTTCGCCGTTTGCGGAAGAAGGCCTGATGGAGAACAAGTAGCAGAAGCATAAATGCTCAAGAGGGATCACCCGAAATTCAAAGGCAACTGAATTTCAGCAACTGGGTCATCGAAGTCGGAACACCGCGAAACTCACCGAGTAAAAGTGTTCAGTCGTTTGCGGAAGAAGGTCTGATGTAGAACAAGTAGAAGAAGCATACATGCTCAAGAGGGATCACTTGGAATTCAAAGGCAACTGAATTTCGGCAATGGGGGCATCAAAGGGGGAATGCCGCGAAACTCACCGAGTCAAAGCGTTTCGCCGTTTGCGGAAGAAGGTCTGATGTAGAACAAGTAGCAAAAGCATACATGCCCAAGAGGGATGACCCGAAATTAAAAGGCAACTGAATTTCGGCAAGCGGGGCATCAAACTCGGAATGCAGCGAAACTCACCGGGTCCAAGCGTTTCGCCGTTTGCGGAAGAAGGTCTGATGTAGAACAAGTAGCAGAAGCATAAATGCTCAAGAGGGATCACCCGAAATTCAAAGGCAACTGAATTTCAGCAACTCGGTCATCGAAGTCGGAACGCCGCGAATCTCACCGAGTCAAAGTGTTTCGCCGTTTGCGGAAGAAGGTCTGATGTAAAACAAGTAGCAGAAGCATACATGCTCAAGAGGGATCACCTGAAATTCAAAGGCAACTGAATTTCGGCAACCGGGGCATCGAAGTCGGAATGCCGCGAAACTCAACGAGTTAAAGCGTTTCGCCCTTTGCGGAAGAAGGTCTGATGTAGAAGAAGTAGCAGAAGTATACATGCTCAAGAGGGATCACCCGAAATTCAAAGGCAACTGAATTTCGGCAACTGGGGCATCGAAGTCGGAATGCTGCGAAACTCAACGAGTCAAAGCGTTTCGCCGTTTGCGGAAGAAGGTCTGATGGAGAACAAGTAGAAGAAGCATACATGCTCAAGAGGGATCACCTGAAATTCAAAGGCAACTGCATTTCGCCAACCGGGGCATCGAACTCGGAATGCCGCGAAACTCACCGAGTCAAAGCGTTTTGCCGTTTGCGGAAGAAGGTCTGATGGAGAACAAGTAGCATAAGCATACATGCTTAAGAGGGATCACCTGAAATTCAAATGCAACTGAATTTCTCCAACCGGGGCATCGAAGTCAGAATGCCGCGAAACTCACCGAGTCAAAGCGTTTCGCCATTTGCGGAAGAAGGTCTGATGCAGAACAAGTAGCTGAAGCATACATGCTCAAGAGGGATCACCTGAAATTCAAAGGCAACATGTTTTTTCTGCAACCGGGGCATCGAACTCGGAATGCCGCGAAACTCACCGAGTCAAAGCGTTTCGCCGTTTGCGGAAGAAGGTCTGATGTAGAACTAGTAGCAGAAGCATACATGCTCAAGAGGGATCACCTAAAATTCAAAGGCAACTGGTTTTTACTGCAACCGGGGCATCGAACTCGGAATGCCGCGAAACTCACCGAGTCCAAGCGTTTCGCCGTTTGCGGAAGAAGGCCTGATGGAGAACAAGTAGCAGAAGCATAAATGCTCAAGAGGGATCACCCGAAATTCAAAGGCAACTGAATTTCAGCAACTGGGTCATCGAAGTCGGAACACCGCGAAACTCACCGAGTAAAAGTGTTCAGTCGTTTGCGGAAGAAGGTCTGATGTAGAACAAGTAGAAGAAGCATACATGCTCAAGAGGGATCACTTGGAATTCAAAGGCAACTGAATTTCGGCAATGGGGGCATCAAAGGGGGAATGCCGCGAAACTCACCGAGTCAAAGCGTTTTGCCGTTTGCGGAAGAAGGTCTGATGTAGAACAAGTAGCAAAAGCATACATGCCCAAGAGGGATGACCCGAAATTAAAAGGCAACTGAATTTCGGCAAGCGGGGCATCAAACTCGGAATGCAGCGAAACTCACCGGGTCCAAGCGTTTCGCCGTTTGCGGAAGAAGGTCTGATGTAGAACAAGTAGCAGAAGCATAAATGCTCAAGAGGGATCACCCGAAATTCAAAGGCAACTGAATTTCAGCAACTCGGTCATCGAAGTCGGAACGCCGCGAATCTCACCGAGTCAAAGTGTTTCGCCGTTTGCGGAAGAAGGTCTGATGTAAAACAAGTAGCAGAAGCATACATGCTCAAGAGGGATCACCTGAAATTCAAAGGCAACTGAATTTCGGCAACCGGGGCATCGAAGTCGGAACGCCGCGAAACTCAACGAGTTAAAGCGTTTCGCCCTTTGCGGAAGAAGGTCTGATGTAGAAGAAGTAGCAGAAGCATACATGCTCAAGAGGGATCACCCGAAATTCAAAGGCAACTGAATTTCGGCAACTGGGGCATCGAAGTCGGAATGCTGCGAAACTCAACGAGTCAAAGCGTTTCGCCGTTTGCGGAAGAAGGTCTGATGGAGAACAAGTAGAAGAAGCATACATGCTCAAGAGGGATCACCTGAAATTCAAAGGCAACTGAATTTCGCCAACCGGGGCATCGAACTCGGAATGCCGCGAAACTCACCGAGTCAAAGCGTTTTGCCGTTTGCGGAAGAAGGTCTGATGTAGAACAAGTAGCATAAGCATACATGCTCAAGAGGGATCACCTGAAATTCAAATGCAACTGAATTTCTCCAACCGGGGCATCGAAGTCGGAATGCCGCGAAACTCACCGAGTCAAAGCGTTTCGCCATTTGCGGAAGAAGGTCTGATGCAGAACAAGTAGCTGAAGCATACATGCTCAAGAGGGATCACCTGAAATTCAAAGGCAACTGGTTTTTTCTGCAACCGGGGCATCGAACTCGGAATGCCGTGAAACTCACCGAGTCAAAGCGTTTCGCCGTTTGCGGAAGAAGGTCTGATGTAGAACAAGTAGCAGAAGCATACATGCCCAAGAGGGATGACCCAAAATTAAAAGGCAACTGAATTTCTGCAAGCGGGGCATCAAAGTCGGAAAGCCGCGAAACTCACCGGGTCCAAGCGTTTCGCCGTTTGCGGAAGAAGGTCTGATGTAGAACAAGTAGCAGAAGCATAAATGCTCAAGAGGGATCACCCGAAATTCAAAGGCAACTGAATTTCAGCAACTGCGGCATCGAAGTCGGAATGCCGCAAAACTCACCGAGTCAAAGCGTTTAGTCATATGCGGAAGAAGGTCTGATGGAGAACAAGTAGAAGAAGCATACATGCGCAAGAGGGATCACCTGAAATACAAAGGCAACTGAATTTCGCCAACCGGGGCATCGAACTCGGAATGCCGCGAAACTCACCGAGTCAAAGCGTTTCGCCGTTTGCGGAAGAAGGTCTGATGGAGAACAAGTAGCAGAAGCA
This sequence comes from Populus alba x Populus glandulosa, assembly GCA_033617975.1. Taxonomy (NCBI): domain Eukaryota; kingdom Viridiplantae; phylum Streptophyta; class Magnoliopsida; order Malpighiales; family Salicaceae; genus Populus; species Populus alba x Populus glandulosa. Next base: position 7,175,501 of record CM066151.1, read on the forward strand.
TACACGCTCAAGAGAGATCACCTGAAATTCAAAGGCAACTGGTTTTTTCGGCAATCGGGGCATCGAACTCGGAATGCCGCGAAACTCACCGAGTCAAAGCGTTTCGCCGTTTGCGGAAGAAGGTCTGATGTAGAACAAGTAGCAGAAGCATACATGCTCAAGAGGGATGACTCAAAATTCAAAGGCAACTGAATTTCGGCAACCGGGGCATCAAAGTTGGAATGCCGCGAAACTCACCGAGTCCAAGCGTTTTGGCGTTTGCGGAAGAAGGTCTGATGTAGTACAAGTAGCAGAAGCATACATGCTCAAGAGGGATCACCCAAAATTCAAAGGCAACTGGTTTTTTCGGCAACCGGGGCATCGAAGTCGGAATGCCGCGAAACTCAACGAGTCAAAGCGTTTCGCCGTTTGCGGAAGAAGGTCTAATGTAGAACAAGTAGCAGAAGCTTACATGCTCATGAGGGATTACCCGAAATTCAATGGCAACTGAATTTCAGCAACGGGGGCATCAAAGGGGGAATGCCGCGAAACTCACCGAGTCAAAGCGTTTCGCCGTTTGCGGAAGAAGGTCTGATGTAGAACAAGTAGCAAAAGCATACATGCTCAAGAGGGATGACCTGAAATTAAAAGGCAACTGAATTTCGACAAGCGGGGCATCAAAGTCGGAATGCCACGAAACTCACCGGGTCCAAGCGTTTCGCCGTTTGCGGAAGAAGGTCTGATGTAGAACAAGTAGCACAAGCATACATGCTCAAGAGGGATGTCCCAAAATTAAAAGGCAACTGAATTTCGGCAAGCGGGGCATCAAAGTCGGAATGCCGCGAAACTCATCGACTGCAAGCGTTTCGCCGTTTGCGGAAGAAGGTGTGATGTAGAACAAGTAGCAGAAGCATACATGCTTGACACGACCAAAAGCTTGATGTCTTTTCCCAAGTGCAGTAGTGTCGAAGTAATAAATAACCCGGCAAGACCGGGGTCGAACCACAAAGAGGTTAATTGTATAAATTATAAATAACAAGACAACAACAACAACAACAACAACAACAACAACAATAATAACAATAACAATAATAATAATTATTATACTCAGTACGTGGCGTTGTTATACCTGAGAATGATCTAAAAGATCGGGTCACAGGTTTCCAGCCTATATACTGAGTTTATGAAAAGATCAAAGATATATATAATATAAACAGAATGTAAATAATAATAATAATAATGATGATGATGATAATAATAATAATAACAGAAGATGAAGAAATTAATGAGAACTTTGAGATAAAAGATTATCGGAAGGATTAAACAATGATAAAAACAAATGTCAAGGTTAGAGGATCCACTAATGGTACTTCAAACAAGTATAATATAAACTCTTATTACTCAATTGGAAACCACACATAAAGGAGGTTCCAATCAGATTATAAATTGTTAACATGATTACATTAGTTATCTTATTCGAATAAAGCTAATACTTGTAAATGTTGGCAGGCATTCATGATTATAACTTATGTTAACAACAAATCAAGTTCCTTTCATAGCTCAGGTGTCGGTTATACCATACAGTATGGGCTATGAAAGTGCCAAGTATTTGTTGTACCAAGTGTTATACAACATAAATCTAGATTAACCATTTAACAAGCAAAGTATTAAAAGTGAACAAGATAACAAATATAAAACATGTTAGTATCCAACGTTAAGGTCCATGTTAAGTTTATATTATACTTATTCTTACACCATTAGTGTACCCTTTTCACCTTGACATAATTAACTTAGCTGAACATAATGAAAGAAAGAAACATAAATGAGCAAGATAAGAACATAAATGAGAAAGAGGTTAAGTAAGTAAAGGAAAGGAAATGAAGTGCATAAACTTGATATTAATGAAAGCAAGACATAAGCAATACAAAGAGAGAAAGCAAGAGCATGATCTTGATCTGAACACCAAGATGCCTCAATACATGGTAAGTGCCTCCTTTTATAGGCCAAAATTTGGAACTATTGATTTGTTGACTAATTGATGAGTGGGTGGCCACATCTTGACTTGATAACAATCCTTATCTTCTTGTCTGATCAAGACATCATTGCTAACATCATAATTTGCCCAGAATCCTGAGGAATGTTCTAGGAAATTGTCTCAGCTTTCCAACACAAAAAAGATGAGGTCATTTGGATTTCTAGAACTCAAGATATGGGCTGAACACTAAATAGTGTTTGGGCTGCAGGACAGCTTCGGACTTCTTCGTTGTTCCTTCAATTTGGACTTCAAAACGACCTTTTCAAATCTTGGGCTCCTATGAAAGTTGTAGGCCTTTGTTTTAACTTTCCATCCATATAAAATGGACCTAAATCTGAAATCTAGAGCTCCAGATACGATCCAATTACTGAGCAATGTTCCGGTTTGGACTGCACTGACATCTCTTTTCTAAGTTTGGCCATCTCTTTGTCCTTTCACTTTCAATACTTAAACTCATCAATCAATTCTTTTATTTATGTGATAGGCCTGCATATAAGATGAGCATTTACCATAAATTAAGGTATCTTATAGTATCAAACTTGTTATTATAAAACATTCTTTAGTTAAGGAGTTATTGATACTTCAAGTGCAAAATGATGATATAAAACCTTGATAAACATGCACTTTTAAGTACTAATCAATGCTCAAGAGGGATCACCTGAAATTCAAATGCAACTGAATTTCGGCAACTGGGACTTCAAAGTCGAAATGCCGCGAAACTCACCGAGTCCAAGCATTTCACCGTTTGCGGAAGAAGGTCTGATGTAGAACAAGTAGCAGAAGCACACATGCTCAAGAGGGATCACCTGACATTCAAAGGCAACTGGTTTTTTTGGCAACCGGGGCATCGAAGTCGGAATGCCACGAAACTCATCGAGTCCAAGCGTTTCGCCGTTTGCGGAAGAAGGTCTGATGTAGAACAAGTAGCAGAACCATACATGCTCAAGATGGATCACCCGAAATTCATTGAGAACTGAATTTCAGCAACCAGGTCCTCGAAGTCGGAACGCCGCGAAACTCACCGATTCAAAGCGTTTAGCCGTTTGCGGAAGAAGGTCTAATGTAGAACAAGTAGCAGAAGCATACATGCTAAAGAGGGATCACCTGAAATTCAAAGGCAACTGAATTTCGGCAACCGGGGCATCGAACTCGGAATGTCGCAAAACTCACCGAGTCAAAGAGTTTCGCCGTTTGCGGAAGAAGGTCTGATGTAGAACAAGTAGCAGAAGCATACATGCTCAAGAGGGATCACCTGAAATTCAAAGGCAACTGGTTTTTTCGTCAACCGGGGCATCGAAGTCGGACTGCCGGGAAACTCACCTAGTCAAAGCGTTTCGCCGTTTGTGGAAGAAGGTCTGATGTAGAACAAGTTGCAGAAGCATACATGCTCAAGAGGGATCACCCGAAATTCAAAAGCAACTGGTTTTTTTAGCAACCGGGGAATCGAACTCGGAATGCTGTGAAACTCACCGAGTCGAAGCGTTTTGCCATTTGCGGAAGAAGGTCTGATGTAGAACAAGTAGCAGAAGCATACATGCTCAAGAGGGATCACCCGAAATTCAAAGGCAATTGAATTTCGGCAACCAGGGCATCAAAGTGGGAATGCCGCGAAACTCACCGAGTGCAAGCGTTTCTCCGTTTGCGGAAGAAGGTGTGATGTAGAACAAGTAGCAGAAGCATACATGCTCAAGAGGGATCACCTGAAATTCAAAGGCAACTGGTTTTTTCGGCAACCAGTCATCGATGTCGGAATGCCGCGAAAGTCACCGAGTCCAAGAGTTTCGCTGTTTGCGGCAGAAGGTCTGATGTAGAACAAGTAGCAGAAGTATACATGCTCAAGAGGGATCACCTGAAATTCAAAGGCAACTGGTTTTTTCGGCAACCGGGGCATCGAAGTCGGAATGCCGCGAAACTCACCGAGTCCAAGCGTTTCGCCGTTTGCGGAAGAAGGTCTGATGTAGAACAAGTAGCAGAAGCATACATGCTCAAGAGGGATCACCCGAATTTCAAAGGCAACTGAATTTCGGCAACAAGGGTATCGAAGTCGGAACGCCGCGAAACTCACCGAGTGCAAGCGTTTAGCCGTTTGCGGAAGAAGGTCTGATGTAGAACAAGGAGCAGAAGCATACATGCTCCAGAGGGATCACCCGAAATTTATTGGGTACAGAATTTCAGCAACCGGGTCCTCGAAGTCGGAACGCCGCGAAACTCACCGATGCAAAGCGTTTAGCCGTTTGCGGAAGAAGGTCTGATGTAGAACAAGTAGCAGAAGCATACATGCTCAAGAGGGATCACCTGAAATTCAAAGGCAACTGAATTTCGGCAACCGGGGCATCGAACTCGAAATGCCGCGAAACTCACCGAGTCAAAGCGTTTCGCCGTTTGCGGAAGAAGGTCTGATGTAGAACAAGTAGCAGAAGCATACATGCTCAAGAGGGATCACCTGAAATTCAAAGGCAACTGGTTTTTTCGGCAACCGGGGCATCAAAGTCGGAATGCCGCGAAACTCACCGAGTCCAAGCGTTTCGCCGTTTGCGGAAGAAGGTGTGATGTAGAACAAGTAGCAGAAGCGTAGATGCTCAAGAGGGATCACCCAAAATTCAAAGGCAACTGAATTTCGGCAACCAGGGCATCAAAGTGGGAATGCCGCGAAACTCACCGAGTGCAAGCGTTTCGCCGTTTGCGGAAGAAGGTGTGATGTAGAACAACTAGCAGAAGCATACATGCTCAAGAGGGATCACCTGAAATTCAAAGGCAACTGAATTTTGGCAACCGGGGCATCGAACTCGAAATGCCGCGAAACTCACCGAGTCAAAGCGTTTCGCCGTTTGCAGAAGAAGGTCTGATGTAGAACAAGTAGCAGAAGCATACATGCTTAAGAGGGATCACCTGAAATTCAAAGGCAACTGGTTTTTTGGTCAACCGGGGCATCGAACTCGGAAAGCCGCGAAACTCACCGAGTCCAAGCGTTGGAGATTCGCTGCAGGAGATTCAGTTGCGGCAGCGAAACAGAATTTCGCTGCGCAACACACTAATCGGCAGCGAATATCAATTCGCTGCAGGAGGTTCCGTGGCGGCAGCAAAACAGAATTTCGCTGCGCAACACACAAAGCGGCAGCGAATATCAATTCGCTGCAGCAGGTTCCGTTGCGGCAGCGAATATCAATTCGCTGCAGCAGGTTCCGTTGCAGCAGTGAATATCAATTCGCTGCAGCAGGTTCCGTTGCGGCAGCGAAACAGAATTTCGCTGCGCAACACACAAATCGGCAGCGAATATCAATTCGCTGCAGGAGGTTTCGTTGCGGCAGCGAAACAGAATTTCGCTGCGCAATACACAACTCGGAACCATCAATTTCAGCACATAGTTCTTCAACAAAATTCCAGCAATAACATCACAGCAGAACACATTAAATTCCAGCACTAACATCACAGCAGAACACATTAAATTCCAGCAAGAACATCACAGCAGAACACATTAAATTCCAGCACTAACATCACAGCAGAACACATTAAATTCCAGCAAGAACATCACAGCATAACACATTAATTGCAGCAACAATCATCACAACAGAACACATTAATTCCAGCAGCAACATCACAACAGAACACATTTAATTTCAGCACCAACATCACAGCAGAACACATTCATTCCAGCAGAACACACACACACATGCATGCTGGCCTACCCCATAGTTAAAGCCAGCTTCTACCATAATTGTTAGATGTTCTGAAATTGACTTTATTTCACTTATGTTTGCTAGTTCTCCTAGTTAATTTCAGTTTCCCCCATAGTTGGCTTAGGTCTTAGATCAATTTTTTCTTAGGGTTTTTCTTCTTCATTTTCGTTTTTGATTTTAAGGGGGAGAGGAAAGGGAGTTCCATGACTCATACCTTCTGAATTTAACTAAGTTTGAGGAAGGTTTGACACTATTCTTTTCTCTTCAGCTGCTGGTTCTCTTCCTTCTTCTTCCTCTCACGTTTTCCAGCTCTCTTTTTCCTCTCCTCTATGCAGCTGCCCACTCCTCTCTCAAGGTCTCATCTCTCCCTCACAAGCTCACAAGACACTCTACTAGTTTGATTCACGTTTTTGATGTGAAAGGGGAAGGGAAGAATGACATGCAGCTGCTGGTTTGGGAAGAAGATGAGTCATTCTCTCTCCCCTCTTTGTATTTATACTACCCATCAAATGAATTGGGTTGTTTGGGGGTTGGTTTAGGTGTGTCCTTATCCTTGTTTGGTTTATCTAAAACCAGTTTTACCCCTCCCTCCCAGTTGTGCGTCACTGTTGATTGAGAAATCGACAGCCGAAAACTGCGTCGCTGCCAATTTCTGCATCGGCAGCGAAAACTGCGTCGCTGCCGATTTCTGCATCGGCAGCGAAAACTGCGTCGCTGCCCAGTCCAGAATCGGCAGCGACAACTACGTCGCTGTCGATTTCTGCATCGGCAGCGAAAACTGCATTCATCACCATCTTTCTCTCTCTCTTTCTCTTTAAATATATATATATATATATATATATAGACATATATATATTTTCGTTTGGGTGTTTACATTCTCCCCTCCTAAATATGAATTTCGTCCTCGAAATTTAAAAAGTTTTACATTCCATACCTGGTAGTTCAAATAAATTGGGGTACTTTTTCTTCATCTCAGCCTCCCTCTCCCAAGTTTCCTCTTCTACTTGAGCATTTCGCCATAAGATTCTGACGATGGGGATCTTTTTGCTCCGTAACTCCTTCACTTCTTGATCTAGTATCCTTATGGGTCTCAATTCCAGTGTTAAGTCTTCCTTGACTTCTACTGGAACCTAGGGTAGAACTCGGGCGGGGTCTACGTCAGCCTTCCTTAACAAGGAGACATGGAACACATCATGGACCCTGGCTAACTGTGGGGGCAAATCCACCTTGTAGGCTACTGGTCCAACTCGTTGTAAGATTTTGAAGGGTCCGATGAAATGGGGAGTTAACTTCCCTTTCAACCCAAACCGTAACATGTTCTTCCATGGGGCTACCTTCAGGAACACCTGGTCCCCCATACTGAACTCGAGAGGTCTTCTCCTCACATCGGCATACTTCTTCTGTCTATCCTGCGCGGCTTTGATGCGATCCCTGATAGTTCTCACTTTCTCCGTGGTGACTTGGACCAACTCTGCGCCATATAACTTCCGGTCCCCAATTTCCTCCCAACACAAAGGAGTTCTGCACCTCCTACCATACAAGGCTTCATACGGGGCCATCCCTATTGTGGCTTGATGACTATTGTTATACGTGAACTCCACCAATGCCATGTGTTCCTCCCAGTTTCCTCCAAATTCTAGCACACAGGCCCGTAATAGGTCTTCCAAGACTTGGATGACTCTTTCCGATTGGCCATCCGTTTGAGGGTGAAACGCAGTGCTCATGTCCAACCTTGTCCCCAAGGCATGTTGTATGCTCGGCCAAAGTCGAGAGGTGAACCTGGGATCTCGATCCGATACAATGGACACCGGAATCCCATGAAGTCGTACCACCTCATTTATGTAGATCTTGGCAATCTTGTCCACTGAGTCGGTCATCTTTACGGGCAAGAATAGTGCGGATTTCATCAACCGATCTACAATGACCCATATCACATCATTTCCTTTTCTCCCTTTGGGAAATCCTGACACGAAATCCATGGTGATCATCTCCCACTTCCATTCTGGAATTTGTAATGGTTGTAATGGTCCCGCAGGCCTTTGGTGTTCAACCTTGACTTGTTGACATATCCCACACTTTGACACATACTCAGCTATGTCCCTTTTCATATTAGGCCACCAATAAAGGTGTTTCAGGTCTCGATACATCTTAGTGCTGCCAGGATGTATGGAGAATTTGGACTCATGAGCTTCTTGTAGAATCATTCGTTTGACTGTTTTGTCATCAGGCACGTACAACCGTTGTCCCATCATCAAGGATCCATCATCCGCTATTCGGAATTTCATTTCTACCCCGGCCTCCACATTCTTCCTAATCTTGGACCCCACCTTGTCATGGAATTGGGCATGTAGTATATGTTCTCGATATGTTGGTCGCACCAATAATTGGGCTACTAACCCACCTCTTGCATCAATTCCCAAATCTGCACCCAACTCTTTTAATTCTGCCAATTGCCGCTCCTTTCCCACTGTTAAGCTTCCCAAGGAGGCTTTATATTTTCGACTGAGGGCATCTGCCACCACATTTGCTTTCCCCGGGTGGTATTCTATGGTGCAATCATAATCCTTAATGAGCTCTATCCACCTTCTTTGCCGCATGTTCAACTCCTTTTGCGACATCAGATACTTCAGGCTCTTATGATCAGTAAAAATTTGGGTTCGAGACCCATACAAATAGTGCCTCCATATCCTCAAGGCAAATACTACAGCTGCCAACTCCAGGTCGTGCACCGGGTAGTTCACCTCATGAGTCTTTAATTGTCTTGATGCATAGGCGATCACCTTCCCATGTTGCATCAAAACACACCCCAATCCCTTCCCCGAGGCATCACTATATACCACAAAACCCTCGGTCCCTGAGGGGAGAGTTAAGACTGGAGCAGTGGTGAGCCTCCTCTTCAATTCTTGGAAGCTTGCCTCACATTCTTCCGACCACACCCATTTCTTATCCTTCCTAGTTAGCTGGGTCAAAGGGGTTGCAATCAGGGAAAAACCTTCGATAAATCTCCGATAGTATCCTGCAAGTCCCAGGAAACTACGTATTTCAGTGACTGAAGTCGGTCTTTCCCATTTCACGACTGCTTTGACTTTTTGAGGGTCGACAAAAACACCTTCGGCTGAAATGACATGTCCCAAAAACATCACTCTTTTCAGCCAAAATTCACATTTACTCAGTTTTGCATATAGCTGGTGATCTCTCAAGGTTTGTACGGTTTGTCTCAAGTGTTCTTCGTGCTCCTTGAAAGAATTTGAGTACACCAGTATATCATCAATGAATACCACCACAAACTTATCCAGGTATGGTTGGAAAACCCGATTCATCAAATCCATGAAGAGGGCTGGGGCGTTCGTCAACCCGACCGGTAATACCAAAAATTCATAGTGTCCATAACGAGTTCTAAATGCGGTCTTTGCTACATCCGCTTCTTTAATCTTCATCTGATAGTACCCTGATCTCAGATCTATCTTCGAGAATGCCCTTGCTCCTTTTAATTGGTCGAACAAATCATCTATCCGAGGCAACGGATACTTGTTTTTCATTGTCATTTTGTTCAACTGTCGATAGTCAATACAAAGCCTATGGGTTCCATCTTTCTTTCTTACAAATAGGACCGGTGCTCCCCAAGGAGAATTACTGGGCCGTATGAACCCTTTGTCTAATAATTCCTATAATTGAGTCTTTAACTCGTTCAGTTCTGCTGGAGCCATCTGATACGGTTGTTGGGCTATAGGTGGAACTCCAGGAAAAGTGTCTATAGACACCTCTACCTCTCGCTCCGGGGGTAGTCCTGGTAGTTCTTCTAGAAACACATCTGGGAAATCCTTCACCACAGGAATATCCTTCAATCGTGGACCTTCATCATTAGAGTTTAAGATGTATGCGAGGTAACCCATACATCCCTTTCTTAAAAGTTTTTGGGCTGTTACCACCGATATTAAAGCATTCAGTTTGGGAAGTCTCTCTCCTTCAAAAGTTATTTTCTCGCCCTTAGGTGTTTGGAAAGTGACAGTTTTCGCATAATAATCTATTAGTGCTTTGTATTTACTCAACCAATCCATGCCTAGTATTATGTCAAAATCATGCAGCTCTAAAGGAATCAAATCTACTTCTGTTTCATACCCGGATAAACTAACCCCCACATCCACATATACAATATTTGTTTCAACCATGTTTCCCATTGGAGTTCCAATTACAAACCCCTTCTCTACCATTTTTACTTCCTTTCTCAATTTAGTGACAATTCTCTTAGCAATGAATGAGTGGGTGGCACCCGGATCAAACAACACATGCACATTAAAACCATTCAATAGAAGTGTACCTGCCACCACATCTGATGCAGCCCTGGCCTCCTCCTGTGTCAGGTGGAAGACCCTCCCCGAGATTCGATCATTTTATGCCCTCGGCTTCCCTCGACTGGAGTTTGCCCCTGATTGAGAAGATCTCACTGGCCTATTAACGGTGACTGACTGCTGGTGGCTCTGACTCAGCTGTCTGTAGCTCTGTACTTGTCCGGTGTTCCTCTTGGGGCAGTCCCTCTTGTAATGACCTCTTCCACCACAGTAATGACACCCCTGATTAAGATACTGACAATTCCTCCACCTATGGCCCTCTCCTCTGCACACAAAACATCGCCCGGGGGAAACTGAGCAATCCCCAGGGTGTTTTTGTCCACACTTTACACAAAAAGGATAGTCAACACCCTTGCGGTCACCGGTCCCAGTAGAAGAGTTTGCCCTCGAGTGCGACTGTCCAACCATTACTCTCCCACTTGATTGCTGGTGAGGCGGTAATATCAAACTCCCCTTTTTTCCGTGCTGCTCAAACACTCCACTTTTTCCTTTCTTCGGGTGCGGTGGTCTGCCGCTGAAATAGTCCCCATCTCTCTTTTTGCTTATACTCTGATACCCCCCTTGGCTTTCTCCAATACATGCCTCCAGAGCTTGTGCAGCCTCAATCAACTCCCTCACCGATTTAAATCGCAAGGCGATCAATCCTTGTCTCAAATCCTGTCGTAACCCATCTCTCAACTTTTCAATCATATGTTCCTCTGTCGGCACATAATGTGGGGCGAACAATGAAAGGTCATGGAATCTCCTTTCGTACTCCAATACTGACATATCACCCTGTCTCAATGCCAAGAACTCTTGTTCTTTCACCTTGCGATGATACTTGGAATAAAACTGATTCTCAAACTCTGTCTTGAAATCACTCCAAGTTAGTGTCTCAGTCGCACGCCTCAGCTGAACTGTTTCCCACCATGTCATGGCCCTATCAGACAGTAACTGGGATGCACAATTTACCCTCAAACCCTCGGGTATGCTTATTTGAATCATTGTCTTTTCTACCTTCCTGATCCATCTTCCAGCTATCTCTGCATCTTGTTCCCCCATGTACGGTTCACAGCCCATTTCCCTCATACTCTTAACTAGTCGCACCAGTGGTACCACATTATCCATGGTCATGCTAGTCGTAGGGGCTACTGGTGGAATCTGCGTGGTGGGAGTTGTTTGTGCCGGTGAACTAGCCATGCCTTCCATCACTGCTTTAACTATTTGTACAAGGAGTCCTGCATCTACATATTGTGGGGGCACACCAGTTGGAACAATAGATGGTTGTGCTTCTGATCTTTCTCGCTGCTCCGTTGCGACTGGGGGTGTTCCCTCTGTCTGATGAGGCCTCGGGCCTTCCCCTGCCACCGTATCTTCCCCCTGCAAGGTTTCGGGTGGTATTATCTGAGCATGAGATGCCGTATCATCTAAGGGATCTTCATCTTGCCAACCTTGGGCACCTCGGTTCATGCCCCTCCTTTCTAAGGAGGGCGGCTCAGTTCGTGTCCCTTGTCGGGTGCGTACCATCCTGAAATTCATCACAACAACACATTATTAATGATCCTCAGGATCCATACCAAGTGCTCTGATACCAACTGTAACAACCCGGCTTTCCAAGCCCAAAACACAATAATTTTTTTTTTATGCATTCAATCCTCACATCATCGAAATACAATCCATACAATCAACATTTCATGTCAAAGTGAATCTTACACAAACACGTAATATTAAGGTTGCTTGATTTGAAGTTCATATTAAAAATATATACATAGACATGAGTTTACAGTCTTCTCCTACTAATAGTCATCACAATTTTAAACAAAAAGGATCTAATAAAAGTTATACATTCAGTATGTTGATCCATACAAAATACATTGTGATTTAAGATACATCTACATAATTCCTTGCAAAATAGGTTCCCGTGTATCGGGTTTCCTAGACATCTCGTTGGTGTGAAGTCCCTGCAGCAATACAAACATTTAAGAGAATGCAAATATTTAATAATAATAATAAGAATGGTAACTCACGGTTTGCCAATTAAATAAAACATTAACAATTATAAATTCTTCATGTATTTGCTACAACAACTAGTAGTACATATAGATACACAAGTTTTCGGATGCCATTCGCCAAAACTAGTCATTCATTTGTGTCGGCCATCCATGGCGAAAGCTGCGTCGCTGCCGATCCAAAATCGGCAGCAGAAACTGCATTGCTGCCGATCCAGAATCGGCAGCGGAATCTGCGTCGCTGCCGATTTCTGTATCGGCAGCAGGATCTGCGTGGCTGCCGATTTCTGTATCGGCAGCAGAATCTGCGTGGCTGCCGATGCAGAATCGGCAGCGGAATCTGGGTCGCTGCCGATCCAGAATCGGCAGCCGAACACATTAATTGCAGCAACAATCATCACAACAGAACACATTAATTCTAGCAGCAACATCACAACATAACACATTTAATTTCAGCACCAACATCACAGCAAAACACATTCATTCCAGCAGAACACACACACACATGCATGCTGGCCTACCCCATAGTTAAAGCCAGCTTCTACCATAATTGTTAAATGTTCTGAAATTGACTTTATTTCACTTCTGTTTGCTAGTTCTCCTAGTTAATTTCAGTTTCCCCCATAGTTGGCTTAGGTCTTAGATCAATTTTTTCTTAGGGTTTTTCTTCTTCATTTTCGTTTTTGATTTTAAGGGGGAAAGGAAAGGGAGTTCCATGACTCATACCTTCTGAATTTAACTAAGTTTGAGGAAGGTTTGACACTATTCTTTTCTCTTCAGCTGCTGGTTCTCTTCCTTCTTCTTCCTCTCACGTTTTCCAGCTCTCTTTTTCCTCTCCTCTATGCAGCTGCCCACTCCTCTCTCAAGGTCTCATCTCTCCCTCACAAGCTCACAAGACACTCTACTAGTTTGATTCACGTTTTTGATGTGAAAGGGGAAGGGAAGAATGACATGCAGCTGCTGGTTTGGGAAGAAGATGAGTCATTCTCTCTCCCCTCTTTGTATTTATACTACCCATCAAATGAATTGGGTTGTTTGGGGGTTGGTTTAGGTGTGTCCTTATCCTTGTTTGGTTTATCTAAAACCAGTTTTACCCCTCCCTCCCAGTTGTGCGTCACTATTGATTGAGAAATCGGCAGCCGAAAACTGCGTCGCTGCCCAATCCAGAATCGGCAGCGAAAACTGCGTCGCTGCCCAAACCAGAATCGGCAGCGAAAACTGCGTCCCTGCCGATTTCTGCATCGGCAGTGAAATCTGCGTCGCTACCGATTTCTGCATCGGCAGCGAAAACTGCGTCGCTGCCCAAACCAGAATCGGCAGTGAAAACTGCGTCGCTGCCGATTTCTGCATCGGCAGCGAAAACTGCATTCATCACCATCTTTCTCTCTCTCTTTCTCTTTATATATATATATATAGACATATATATATTTTCGTTTGGGTGTTTACATGTAGAACGAGGAGCATAAGCATACATGCTCAAGAGGAATCACCCGAAATTCATTGGGAACTGAATTTCAGCAACTGGGTCCTCGAAGACAGAACGCCGCGAAACTCACCGATTCAAAGCGTTTAGCCGTTTACGGAAGAAGGTCTGATGTAGAACTAGTGGCAGAACCATACATGCTCAAGAGGGATCACCTGAAATTCAAAGCAACTGAATTTCGGCAACCGGGGCATCGAACTCGGAATGCCGTGAAACTCACCGAGTCAAAGCGTTTCGCTGTTTGCGAAAGAAGGTCTGAAGTAGAACAAGTAGCAGAAGCATACATGCTCCAGAGGGATCACCTGAAATTCAAAGGCAACTGGTTTTTTCGTCAACCGGGGCATCGAAGTCGGAATGCCGCGAAACTCACCGAGTCCAAGTGTTTCGCCGTTTGCAGAAGAAGGTCTGATGTAGAACAAGTAGCAGAAGCATACATGCTCAAGAGGGATCACCTCAAATTCAAAGGCAACTGGTTTTTTCGGCAACCGGGGCATCGAAGTCGAAATGCCGCGAAACTCACCGAGTTCAAGTGTTTCGCCGTTTGCGGAAGAAGGTGTGATGTAGAACAAGTAGCAGAAGCATACATGCTCAAGAGGGATCACCCAAAATTCAAAGGCAACTGAATTTCGGCAACCAGGGCATCAAAGTGGGAATGCCGCGAAACTCACCGAGTGCAAGCGTTTCGCCATTTGCGGAAGAAGATGTGATGTAGAACAAGTAGCAGAAGCATACATGCTCAAGAGGGATCACCTGAAATTCAAATGCAACTGAATTTCGGCAACTGGGACTTCAAAGTCGGAATGCCGCGAAACTCACCGAGTCCAAGCGTTTCGCTGTTTGCGGAAGAAGGTGTGATGTAGAACAAGTAGCAGAAGCATACATGCTCAAGAGGGATCACCTGAAATTCAAAGGCAACTGAATTTTGGCAACTGGGGCATCGAAGTCAGAATACCGCGAAACTCACCGAGTCCAAGCGTTGCGCCGTTTGCGGAACAAGGTCTGATGTAGAACAAGTAGCAGAAGCATACATGCTTAACAGGGATCACCCGAAATTCAAAGGCAATTAAATTTCAGCAACCGGGTCATTGAAGTCGGAACGCCGCGAAACTCACCGAGTCAAAGCGTTTTGCCGTTTGCGGAAGAAGGTATGATGTAGAACATCTAGCAGAAGCATACATGCTCAATAGGGATCACCTGAAATTCAAAGGCAACTGGTTTTTTCGGCAACTGGGTCATCGAAGTTTGAAGGCCACAAAACTCATCGATTCAAAGCGTTTCGCCGTTTGCGGAAGAAGGTGTGATGTAGAACAAGTAGCAAATGCGTACATGCTTAAGAGGGATCACCTGAAATTCAAAAGAAACTGGTTTTTCGGCAACCGGGACATCGAAATGGGAATGCCGCGAAACTCACCGAGTCAAAGCGTTTCGCCGTTTGTGGAAGAAGGTCTGATGTAGAACAAGTAGCAGAAGCATACATGCTCAAGAGGGATCACCTGAAATTCAAAGGGAACTGAATTTCGGCAACAAGGGCATCGAAGTCGAAACGCCGCGAAACTCGCCGAGTCGAAGCGTTTAGCCGTTTGCGGAAGAAGATCTGATGTAGAACAAGGAGAAGAAGCATACATGCTCAAGAGGGATCACTCGAAATTCATGGGGATCTGAATTTCAGCAAACGGGTCATCGAAGTCGGAACGCCGCGAAACTCACCGATTCAAAGCGTTTAGCCGTTTGCGGAAGAAGGTCTGATGTAGAACAAGTAGCAGAAGCATACATGCTCAAGAGGGATCACCTGAAATTCAAAGGCGACTGGTTTTTTCGGCAACCAGTCATCGATGTCGGAATGCCGCGAAAGTCACCGAGTCCAAGCGTTTCGCCGTTTACGGAAGAAGGTCTCATGTAGAACAAGTAGCAGAAGCATACATTCTCAAGAGGGATCACCCGAAATTCAAAGGCAACTGAATTTCGGCAACAAGGGCATCGAAGTCGAAACGCCGAGAAACTCGCCGAGTCGAAGCGTTTAGCCGTTTGCGGAAGAAGATCTGATGTAGAACAAGGAGAAGAAGCATACATGCTCAAGAGGGATCACCTGAAATTCAAATGCAATTGAATTTCGGCAACCGGGACTTCAAAGTCGGAATGCCGCGAAACTCACCGAGTCAAAGCGTTTCGCCGTTTGTGGAAGAAGGTCTGATGTAGAACAAGTAGCAGAAGCATACATGCTCAAGAGGGATCACCTGAAATTCAAAGGGAACTGAATTTCGGCAACAAGGGCATCGAAGTCGAAACGCCGCGAAACTCGCCGAGTCGAAGCGTTTAGCCGTTTGCGGAAGAAGATCTGATGTAGAACAAGGAGAAGAAGCATACATGCTCAAGAGGGATCACTCGAAATTCATGGGGATCTGAATTTCAGCAAACGGGTCATCGAAGTCGGAACGCCGCGAAACTCACCGATTCAAAGCGTTTAGCCGTTTGCGGAAGAAGGTCTGATGTAGAACAAGTAGCAGAAGCATACATGCTCAAGAGGGATCACCTGAAATTCAAAGGCGACTGGTTTTTTCGGCAACCAGTCATCGATGTCGGAATGCCGCGAAAGTCACCGAGTCCAAGCGTTTCGCCGTTTACGGAAGAAGGTCTCATGTAGAACAAGTAGCAGAAGCATACATTCTCAAGAGGGATCACCCGAAATTCAAAGGCAACTGAATTTCGGCAACAAGGGCATCGAAGTCGAAACGCCGAGAAACTCGCCGAGTCGAAGCGTTTAGCCGTTTGCGGAAGAAGATCTGATGTAGAACAAGGAGAAGAAGCATACATGCTCAAGAGGGATCACCCGAAATTCATGGGGATCTGAATTTCAGCAAACGGGTCATCGAAGTCGGAACGCTGCGAAACTCACCGATTCAAAGCGTTTAGCCGTTTGCGGAAGAAGGTCTGATGTAGAACAAGTAGCAGAAGCATACATGCTCAAGAGGGATCACCTAAAATTCAAAGGCAACTGAATTGCGGCAACCGGGGCATCGAACTTGGAAAGCCGCGAGACTCACCGAGTCAAAGCGTTTCGCCGTTTCCGGAAGAAGGTCTGATGTAGAACAAGTAGCAGAAGCATACATGCTCAAGAGGGATGAACCAAAATTCAAAGGCAACTGAATTTCAGCAACCAGGGCATCAAAGTCGAAATGCCGCGAAACTCACAGAGTGCAAGCGTTTCACCGTTTGCGGAAGAAGGTCCGATGTAGAACAAGTAGCAGAAGCACAAATGCTCAAGAGGGATCACCCGAAATTCATTGGGAACTGAATTTCAGTAACCGGGACTTCAAAGTCGGAATGCCGCGAAACTCACCGAGTCCAAGCGTTTCGCCGTTTGCGGAAGAAGGTCTGATGTAGAACAAGTAGCAGAAGCATACATGATCAAGAGGGATCACCTGAAATTCAAAGACAATTGGTTTTTTCGGCAACCGGGGCATCGAAGTCGGAACGCCGCGAAAGTCACCGAGTCAAAGCGTTTTGCTGTTTGCAGAAGAAGGTGTGATGTAGAACAAGTAGCAAATGCGTACATGCTCAAGAGGGATCACCTGAAATTCCAAAGAAACTGGTTTTTCGGGAACCGGGACATCGAAATGGGAATGCCGCGAAACTCACCGAGTCAAAGCGTTTCGCTGTTTGCGGAAGAAGATCTGATGTAGAACAAGTAGCAGAAGCATACATGCCCAAGAAGGATCCCCCGAAATTCAAAGGGAACTGAATTTCGGCAACCGGAGCATCGAAGTTAGAACGCCACGAAACTCACTGAGGCAAAGCGTTTCCCGTTTCAGGAAGAAGTCTGATGTAGAACAAGTAGCAGAAGCATACATGCTCAAGAGGGATCACGCGAAATTCAAAGGCAACTGAATTTCGGCAACCGGGGCATAGAATACGGAACGCCGCGAAACTCGCTGAGTCAAAGCATTTCGCCATTTGCGGAAGAAGGTGTGATGTAGAACAAATAGCAGAAGCATACATGCTCAAGAGGGTTCCCCTGAAATTCAAAGGCAACTGAATTTCGGCAACCGGGGCATAGAAGTCGGAATGCCACGAAATTCACCGAGTCAAAGCATTTCGCCATTTGCGGAAGAAGGTGTGATGTAGAACAAATAGCAGAAGCATACATGCTCAAGAGGGATCACCTAAAATTCAAATGCAACTGAATTTCGGCAACCCGGGCATCAAAGTCAGAATGCCGCGAAACTCACCGAGTCCAAGCGTTTCGCCGTTTGCGGAAGAAGGTGTGATGTAGAACAAGTAGCAGAAGCATACATGCTCAAGAGGGATCACCCGAAATTCATTAGGAAGTGAATTTCAGCAATTGGGTCCTCGAAGTCGGAACGCCGCGAAACTCACCGATTCAAAGCGTTTACCCGTTTCCGAAAGAAGGTCTGATGTAGAACAAGTAGCAGAAGCATACATGCTCAAGAGGGATCACGCGAAATTCAAAGGCAACTGAATTTCGGCAACCGGGGCATAGAATACGGAACGCCGCGAAACTCGCTGAGTCAAAGCATTTCGCCATTTGCGGAAGAAGGTGTGATGTAGAACAAATAGCAGAAACATACATGCTCAAGAGGGATCCCCTGAAATTCAAAGGCAACTGAATTTCGGCAACCGGGGCATAGAAGTCGAAATGCCGCGAAACTCACCGAGTCAAAGCATTTCGCCATTTGCGGAAGAAGGTGTGATGTAGAACAAATAGCAGAAGCATACATGCTCAAGAGGGATCACCTGAAATTCAAATGCAATTGAATTTCGGCAACCGGGACTTCAAAGTCGGAATGCCGCGAAACTCACCGAGTCCAAACGTTTCGCCGTTTGCGGAAGAAGGTCTGATGTAGAACAAGTAGCAGAAGCATACATGCTCAAGAGGGATCACCCGAAATTCATTGGGAACTGAATTTCGGCAACCAGGGCATCAAAGTCGGAATGCCGCGAAACTCACCGAGTCCAAGCGTTTCGCCGTTTGCGGAAGAAGGTGTGATGTAGAACAAGTAGCAGAAGCATACATGCTCAAGAGGGATCACCCGAAATTCATTAGGAACTGAATTTCAGCAACTGGGTCCTCGAAGTCGGAACGCCGCGAAACTCACCGATTCAAAGCCTTTACCCGTTTGCGAAAGAAGGTCTGATGTAGAACAAGTAGCAGAAGCATACATGCTCAAGAGGGATCACCTGAAATTCAAAGGCAACTGAATTTCGGCAACCGGGGCATCGAACCCGGAATGCCGCGAAACTCACTGAGTCAAAGCGTTTCGCCGTTTGCGGAAGAAGGTCTGATGTAGAACAAGTAGCAGAAGCATACATGCTCAAGAGGGATCACCTGAAATTCAAAGGCAACTGGTTTTTTCGTCAACCGGGGTATCAAAGTCGGAATGCCGCGAAACTCACCGAGTCAAAGCGTTTCGCCGTTTCCGGAAGAAGGTTTGATGTAGAACAAGTAGCAGAAGCATACATGCTCAAGAGGGATGAACCAAAATTCAAAGGCAACTGAATTTCAGCAACCAGGGCATCAAAGTCGAAATGCCGCGAAACTCACAGAGTGCAAGCGTTTCACCGTTTGCGGAAGAAGGTCCGATGTAGAACAAGTAGCAGAAGCACAAATGCTCAAGAGGGATCACCCGAAATTCATTGGGAACTGAATTTCAGTAACCGGGACTTCAAAGTCGGAATGCCGCGAAACTCACCGAGTCCAAGCGTTTCGCCGTTTGCGGAAGAAGGTCTGATGTAGAACAAGTAGCAGAAGCATACATGATCAAGAGGGATCACCTGAAATTCAAAGACAATTGGTTTTTTCGGCAACCGGGGCATCGAAGTCGGAACGCCGCGAAAGTCACCGAGTCAAAGCGTTTTGCTGTTTGCAGAAGAAGGTGTGATGTAGAACAAGTAGCAAATGCGTACATGCTCAAGAGGGATCACCTGAAATTCCAAAGAAACTGGTTTTTCGGGAACCGGGACATCGAAATGGGAATGCCGCGAAACTCACCGAGTCAAAGCGTTTCGCTGTTTGCGGAAGAAGATCTGATGTAGAACAAGTAGCAGAAGCATACATGCCCAAGAAGGATCCCCCGAAATTCAAAGGGAACTGAATTTCGGCAACCGGAGCATCGAAGTTAGAACGCCACGAAACTCACTGAGGCAAAGCGTTTCCCGTTTCAGGAAGAAGTCTGATGTAGAACAAGTAGCAGAAGCATACATGCTCAAGAGGGATCACGCGAAATTCAAAGGCAACTGAATTTCGGCAACCGGGGCATAGAATACGGAACGCCGCGAAACTCGCTGAGTCAAAGCATTTCGCCATTTGCGGAAGAAGGTGTGATGTAGAACAAATAGCAGAAGCATACATGCTCAAGAGGGTTCCCCTGAAATTCAAAGGCAACTGAATTTCGGCAACCGGGGCATAGAAGTCGGAATGCCACGAAATTCACCGAGTCAAAGCATTTCGCCATTTGCGGAAGAAGGTGTGATGTAGAACAAATAGCAGAAGCATACATGCTCAAGAGGGATCACCTAAAATTCAAATGCAACTGAATTTCGGCAACCCGGGCATCAAAGTCAGAATGCCGCGAAACTCACCGAGTCCAAGCGTTTCGCCGTTTGCGGAAGAAGGTGTGATGTAGAACAAGTAGCAGAAGCATACATGCTCAAGAGGGATCACCCGAAATTCATTAGGAAGTGAATTTCAGCAATTGGGTCCTCGAAGTCGGAACGCCGCGAAACTCACCGATTCAAAGCGTTTACCCGTTTCCGAAAGAAGGTCTGATGTAGAACAAGTAGCAGAAGCATACATGCTCAAGAGGGATCACGCGAAATTCAAAGGCAACTGAATTTCGGCAACCGGGGCATAGAATACGGAACGCCGCGAAACTCGCTGAGTCAAAGCATTTCGCCATTTGCGGAAGAAGGTGTGATGTAGAACAAATAGCAGAAGCATACATGCTCAAGAGGGATCCCCTGAAATTCAAAGGCAACTGAATTTCGGCAACCGGGGCATAGAAGTCGGAATGCCGCGAAACTCACCGAGTCAAAGCATTTCGCCATTTGCGGAAGAAGGTGTGATGTAGAACAAATAGCAGAAGCATACATGCTCAAGAGGGATCACCTGAAATTCAAATGCAATTGAATTTCGGCAACCGGGACTTCAAAGTCGGAATGCCGCGAAACTCACCGAGTCCAAACGTTTCGCCGTTTGCGGAAGAAGGTCTGATGTAGAACAAGTAGCAGAAGCATACATGCTCAAGAGGGATCACCCGAAATTCATTGGGAACTGAATTTCGGCAACCAGGGCATCAAAGTCGGAATGCCGCGAAACTCACCGAGTCCAAGCGTTTCGCCGTTTGCGGAAGAAGGTGTGATGTAGAACAAGTAGCAGAAGCATACATGCTCAAGAGGGATCACCCGAAATTCATTAGGAACTGAATTTCAGCAACTGGGTCCTCGAAGTCGGAACGCCGCGAAACTCACCGATTCAAAGCCTTTACCCGTTTGCGAAAGAAGGTCTGATGTAGAACAAGTAGCAGAAGCATACATGCTCAAGAGGGATCACCTGAAATTCAAAGGCAACTGAATTTCGGCAACCGGGGCATCGAACTCGGAATGCCGCGAAACTCACTGAGTCAAAGCGTTTCGCCGTTTGCGGAAGAAGGTCTGATGTAGAACAAGTAGCAGAAGCATACATGCTCAAGAGGGATCACCTGAAATTCAAAGGCAACTGGTTTTTTCGTCAACCGGGGTATCAAAGTCGGAATGCCGCGAAACTCACCTAGTCAAAGCGTTTCGCCGTTTGTGGAAGAAGGTCTGATGTAGAACAAGTTGCAGAAGCATACATGCTCAAGAGGGATCACCCGAAATTCAAAAGCAACTGGTTTTTTTAGCAACCGGGGAATCGAACTCGGAATGCTGTGAAACTCACCGAGTCGAAGCGTTTTGCCATTTGCGGAAGAAGGTCTGATGTAGAACAAGTAGCAGAAGCATACATGCTCAAGAGGGATCACCCGAAATTCAAAGCCAACTGGTGTTTTCGGCAACCGGGACTTCAAAGTCGGAATGCCGCGAAACTCACCGAGTCCAAGCGTTTCGCCGTTTGCGGACGAAGGTCTGATGTAGAGCAAGTAGCAGAAGCATACATGCTCAAGAGGGATCACCTGAAATTCAAAGGCAACTGGTTTTTTCGTCAACCGGGGCATAGAAGTCGGAATGCCGCGAAACTCACCGAGTCAAAGCGTTTCGCCGTTTGCGGAAGAAGGTGTGATGTAGAACAAGTAGCAGAAGCATACATGCTTAAGAGGGATCACCTGAAATTCAAATGCAACTGAATTTCGGCAACCGGGACTTCAAAGTCGGAATGCCGCGAAACTCACCGAGTCCAAGCGTTTCGCCGTTTGCGGAAGAAGGTCTGATGTAGAACAAGTAGCAGAAGCATACATGATCAAGAGGGATCACCTGAAATTCAAAGACAACTGGTTTTTTCGGCAACCGGGGCATCGAAGTCGGAACGCCGCGAAAGTCACCGAGTCAAAGCGTTTTGCTGTTTGCAGAAGAAGGTGTGATGTAGAACAAGTAGCAAATGCGTACATGCTCAAGAGGGATCACCTGAAATTCCAAAGAAACTGGTTTTTCGGGAACCGGGACACCGAAATGGGAATGCCGCGAAACTCACCGAGTCAAAGCGTTTCGCTGTTTGCGGAAGAAGATCTGATGTAGAACAAGTAGCAGAAGCATACATGCCCAAGAAGGATCCCCCGAAATTCAAAGGGAACTGAATTTCGGCAACCGGAGCATCGAAGTCGGAACGCCACGAAACTCACTGAGGCAAAGCGTTTCCCGTTTCAGGAAGAAGTCTGATGTAGAACAAGTAGCAGAAGCATACATGCTCAAGAGGGATCACGCGAAATTCAAAGGCAACTGAATTTCGGCAACCGGGGCATAGAATACGGAACGCCGCGAAACTCGCTGAGTCAAAGCATTTCGCCATTTGCGGAAGAAGGTGTGATGTAGAACAAATAGCAGAAGCATACATGCTCAAGAGGGTTCACCTGAAATTCAAAGGCAACTGAATTTCGGCAACCGGGGCATAGAAGTCGGAATCCCACGAAATTCACCGAGTCAAAGCATTTCGCCATTTGCGGAAGAAGGTGTGATGTAGAACAAATAGCAGAAGCATACATGCTCAAGAGGGATCACCTAAAATTCAAATGCAACTGAATTTCGGCAACCGGGGCATCAATGTCGGAATGCCGCGAAACTCACCGAGTCCAAGCGTTTTGCTGTTTGCGGAAGAAGGTTTGATGTAGAAATGTTAGCAGAAGCATACATGCTCAAGAGGGATCCCCTGAAATTCAAAGGCAACTGAATTTCGGCAACCGGGGCATAGAAGTCGGAATGCCGCGAAATTCGCCGAGTCAAAGCATTTCGCCATTTGCAGAAGAAGGTGTGATGTAGAACAAATAGCAGAAGCATACATGCTCAAGAGGGATCACCTGAAATTCAAATGCAACTGAATTTCGGCAACCGGGCCTTCAAAGTCGGAAAGCCGCGAAACTCACCGAGTCCAAACGTTTCGCCATTTGCGGAAGAAGGTCTGATGTAGAACAAGTAGCAGAAGCCTACATGCTCAAGAGGGATCACCTGAAATTCAAAGACAAGTGGTTTTTTCGGCAACCGGGGCATAGAAGTCGGAACGCCGCGAAACACACCGAGTCAAAGCGTTTTTCCGTATGCGGAAGAAGGTGTGATGTAGAACAAGTAGCAAATGCGTACATGCTCAAGAGGGATCACGCGAAATTCAAAGGCAACTGAATTTCGGCAACCGGGGCATAGAATACGGAACGCCGCGAAACTCGCTGAGTCAAAGCTTTTCGCCATTTGCGGAAGAAGGTGTGATGTAGAACAAATAGCAGAAGCATACATGCTCAAGAGGGTTCCCCTGAAATTCAAAGGCAACTGAATTTCGACAACCGGTGCATAGAAGTCGGAATGCCACGAAATTCACCGAGTCAAAGCATTTCGCCATTTGCGGAAGAAGGTGTGATGTAGAACAAATAGCAGAAGCATACATGCTCAAGAGGGATCACCTGAAATTCAAATGCAACTGAATTTCGGCAACCGGGACTTCAAAGTCGGAATGCCGCGAAACTCACCGAGTCCAAACGTTTCGCCGTTTGCGGAAGAAGGTCTGATGTAGACCAAGTAGCAGAAGCATACAGGCTCAAGAGGGATCACCCGAAAATCATTGGGAACTGAATTTCGGCAACTAGGGCATCAAAGTCGGAATGCCGCGAAACTCACCGAGTCCAAGCGTTTCGCCGTTTGCGGAAGAAGGTGTGATGTAGAACAAGTAGCAGAAGCATACATGCTCAAGAGGGATCACCCGAAATTCATTAGGAACTGAATTTCAGCAATTGGGTCCTCGAAGTCGGAACGCCGCGAAACTCACCGATTCAAAGCGTTTACCCGTTTCCGAAAGAAGGTCTGATGTAGAACAAGTAGCAGAAGCATACATGCTCAAGAGGGATCACGCGAAATTCAAAGGCAACTGAATTTCGGCAACCGGGGCATAGAATAAAAAACGCCGCGAAACTCGCGGAGTCAAAGCATTTCGCCATTTGCGGAAGAAGGTGTGATGTAGAACAAATAGCAGAAGCATACATGCTCAAGAGGGATCCCCTGAAATTCAAAGGCAACTGAATTTCGGCAACCGGGGCATAGAAGTCGGAATGCCGCGAAACTCACCGAGTCAAAGCATTTCGCCATTTGCGGAAGAAGGTGTGATGTAGAACAAATAGCAGAAGCATACATGCTCAAGAGGGATCACCTGAAATTCAAATGCAACTGAATTTCGGCAACCGGGACTTCAAAGTCGGAATGCCGCGAAACTCACCGAGTCCAAACGTTTCGCCATTTGCGGAAGAAGGTCTGATGTAGAACAAGTAGCAGAAGCCTACATGCTCAAGAGGGATCACCTGAAAT